>OX375810.1:7500000-8750000 GCA_947359405.1 Antitype chi | reverse complement strand
GTTGTACTCGTATTTGGGGTGAGCCTGTTATAAAAAATAAACGAAATGAGTTTGTGATACAACAATGGAAAACAAATTTCTTCATATTCTATTTCGGAGGCCATCATGACTTACGTCGAATTCAGCAGAATGGGCGACAATGGGAGCGGCGTGGTAGGCAACCGGAGCAGGAGCAGCGTGGTAGGCGACGGCAGCTGGGGCAGCGTGGAATGCGACGGGAGCAGCGACGGCTACGTGATGGGCTGGCTGGTCGTGACGCACAATGTTTTGAGAAGAAACAGATGCAGCCGAGGAGTAACGAGCTGGGGCAGCTTGGTAGGCAACAGCCGGAGCGGCCTGGTAGGCGTAGGCAGCCGGGGCGGCGTGGTAGGCGACCGACGCGTGTTGGGCTGGCTGGTCGTGACGCACGATGTTCTGGGAGGAGACAGCCGCAGCTGAGGAGTAGTGCACAGGGGCGGTCAGCAGACCAGCCTGGCACACAGCCACCAAACCACACAGAGCTACGATCTGGAAATAAGAAAATTTTATTTATAAAAAGGTATGCATAAATGGTGCATTTAAATGAATTAATGCTATTTTAGAAATACAATTTATTTTAAAGTTTAAAAGATTGACTTACTTTTGAGAACATATTGTTTGACTTGTGATCTAACAATGAGTGATACATTTGAGCTAATAGATTTAGTTTATATACTAGTTGGTACAAGTTCAAATTACAAGTTGTCGAACGAGCTTACGGTGACCTCACTCTGGGTCACATTGTTTCGCGACTCTAACCATTCACTAATTGGCAAACTATTATTGGTAAGAGTTCAAGCTATTATTTGAAATTTTAACTTAGTTATGCTTATTTAATGTCATGGTCGTGGGTTAAGCTTTTTATATTATAACTTTCATACTTCATTTAAAACATCAGTTGTAAGACATTCTTGGCAATATTTCAGTACTTCATAATAATTTTTACAAAATGGTCTGATATCCACACACACGCACTTAGCAACCCTTTTCTTTGATAAAAGGTAGAGATAGGACAGCAACACGTCGGGTATTTACTTGAATAGTAGTAAAATGAAAATGAAAATTAACACCAATCATCATTATATTCAGCTGATAATGTTCCCACTGCTGGGACACAGGACTCCTCTTGGTGAGAGGGACTAGAGGTTAGAGGTTTCTATTAAGTAGGTAACTTGTTTTGAAGCCTACGAACGACCTATTATTTAGGTTTGTTTTTACTAGACTTTATTTTGATCCACTTCGAACGGTCAGATTTCATTTAAACTTTGTAGACTTATCAAGGACCGATGACAATGCAATAATAAAAAAAAAACAAAGAAAAAAAACTGAAACATCACGCTTTTGTAGTTAGCAGAACTAAAAAATAGAAGATAAATAATAGTTTAAAAACTAAAAATCTCGCTTTAAAAATCAAACTAAAAAAGTAAAAAATAATTTAATTTTATTAAAAAGTGGGGTGCTTGATATTAATTGGTTATAAAAATACTTCAAAAAGCACCCTACGCTTTTTAATAGACTACTACTTTTTAGTTTGATTTTTAAAGCGTGTTTTTTATGTTTTTAACTTTTATTTTGTACTGATTTGTACTGTTTTATTTTATTTATTTATTTTTACTGTTTTATTTGTTTTATTTGGCACTGTTTTGGTATCATTTTCAATTTAATGAAAAAAGAAAATCAAAGCAAAGTTCAAAGTGATTAAATAGTTATTACCATGGATGTAATGAAGCCCACAGGATGGTTTTAAAATTTTCTGCATTTGGAAGTCAGTTCTAGCTATTTCTCATCTTGTTGTAATAAGTAGTTTTTACGATATAAGAGACATTATTGTTATAAGTATGCTGCACAGTAACTCTGAAATAGGTCATCGGTTACAGGTGTTAAAATTCAAGTCACAAAATGGAAGAATAAGATTTTTTTTTTCTTCCTGATCTACTAACACACAGCCATTTTCCTCGGAGACTACTGGGTCTATTCTCAAATAAATAAGCGAGAAATTAAATAAAAAATTCTGTATATGTACAGTTATGGGTGTGGGATATTATTGTTAAAATCCATAATTGAATAGAATATGATGTTTTTAAGTGACTTTTCATATTAAAGTCAATAGTTGGTGAGACATCTAAAGTTAAAAAAAGTGTCCTTTCTTTAACTTTTTTGAACGGAAATACGAAACAATTAAGTCGTCAGAACTTAAAAAAAACACTTCGACTGAAAATTGTTTTGAAGATGACACATCGTGTAGTTTTTAGATAAGTACGGGATATTCTCGGCTACAACCGAAGAATTATTTTGTTTTTCACAGTTCCTTAGAGAAATACATACTATACAAAAAAAAAATGCGGTCGATTATATCAATATTTTGCATGTTTAAATTTATATTGTGAAAATTTATCCCAACTACCGGAACCCTTCAGTGTGCGTGGTCCGATAACGTACTTATCGGACCACGCACACTGAAGGAAAAGGATAGGGTAGGCAAAGTTTACTCCGGCAACGTAACGTCGTGTAAGAAATAATAATTGGGAGTTGTGATGTCTCCTAACATCGTTTTGTTAGACAGTTGAAAGAAAAAATCCTCAGATAGAAATATTATATTTTCGGGTAATTTGCACAAACATTTTCATAAAACCTAGTAGTTTTAAAAATCATGTATTTTCAGTCTTATTTAGATAAATCACGCAGCCAAGTGCATGTCGGACCACGCACAATGAACGGTTCCGTAGTTGGGATGAACATATCCCAAGAACAAACTTAACATTGAGGGTATAAAACATGTTCTACCATACATTGGATCTGCAAGTGGTAAAACTTACTTAACTGTGATAATTTTCCTAACTTCGTTATATGTAACGTGATTTTTTTTCACATAGCCGAAAACAATTATTTAAATGACAAGGGGGGGGGGGCGGGGCGCTACCCTTGATTCTAACAAAAAATTGTACTTTAAAGCAGTATTTCACAAACGGATCCCTTAGTTTCACAAACCCGCAATATTTTTGAAAGACCTATCGAACTACCTATCCCACGACATGGGATAGACGAGAAAAAAAAACCCACTTTATGTGTAGAGGACTTACCCGATTTTTTTTTATTTTACCAGTTTGTCGGCATGATTAACATAATATATATATCCATGCCAAATTAGAGCTTTCTAGTACTAAGAGTCTTTGAGCTAAAGTGCGAACATACGGACGGCCGGACATGACGAAACTATAGGTAAGGGTTTCTTGGTGACTACGGAACCCAAAAACGAGAAAACCTGGTTGAACACGATTTTGCCCATAATCGCAATGCATGTAGAACAAGGCATTATCTTTCGTTAACAGCACAATAGTAAGTATGTCACGTACTTTCATTAAATAGTGTAACGGGCATTATTTGTATAAAATATCCTGCCATAATCATAATTTGTATTTAGTATTATGAAAACAACATTCGAGAGATGAAGCACGGATGCACCATTGTCTAAGCATTGCATCTGCGTCTAAACATTCCCGCTGCTTCAATCACACCAGCATGTAGGTAGGTATATTATGGGGTAAATTAAATAAATTATATATTTTATTTCAATTTTCGTTTATTATAAATAAATTGTATTTTTTGGTTTAATGGTGGTAGTACTGAGCAGGCGCAACGTAAACGGGAGCGGCCTTAACGTGCACGGGAGCGGGCGTGGGCGCGGAGTTGTGCACCACCGCGTTGAAACCGCTGTGGTCATCGGCGGAGTACTCCACAGTCCTGACGGAGCCGTCGGCCTCGTGGAACGAGTACGAACCCTTCACAACATCACCGTCGCGGGACTCCTGCTGGGACTTGTTGTCGCCGGTGTGGCCGTCAGCTACCGAGTAGTTGTACTCGTATTTGGGGTGAGCCTGTTATCAAAAATAAACAAAAATGAGTTTGTGATACTACAATTGAAAAAAAAAAGTTATACATATTATTTCAGATGCCATGACTACTTACGTCAAATTCAGCAGCGTGGGAGATGACGGGAGCGGCATGGTAAGCAACGGGGGCAGGGGCGGCGTGGTAGGCGTAGGCAGCAGGAGCAGCGTGATAGGCGACGGTGGCAGGGGCCGCATGGTAGGCGTAGGCAGCCGGGGCGGCGTGGTAGGCGACCGAGGCGTGTTGGGCAGGCTGGTCGTGACGCACGATGTTCTGGGAGGATACAGCTGCAGCCGAGGAGTAGTGCACGGGGGCGGTCAGCAGACCAGCCTGGCACACTGCCACCAAACCACACAGAGCTACGATCTGAAAGTCATTTTCGATTTAATTAAACATCTCCATGGCCCCAATATACGGTAGTGGGCTTACTATGATTTGATACTTTGTTTAAGTAAGTTTTTTTAATATGTTTATTTGTACTTACGTTTGAGAACATTTTGATAAAGCTTTTTGTATGATCAAACGCTTAATGATACAGTTTTATTCACGCATTTAGTTTTTATACCAGTTGACAATTGATCGAGTGTAGGCTGCGGAGGTTGTTAGACGAGATTTTGGCAACCTTGCGCTAGGTCACATAGTTTTGCGAGTGAACCCATTCACTAAAAGGTTTCAAAAGATTCGCACGAGTATAAAATTTCTTAAGATCATGACTGTAGGCTGTTTTTGTTAGTATATTATATGTTACTACTACGTTTCAGTAGTGCTTTTTCAGAAACGACGTAAAGCATGCATCTATTCTACCGCAGCAACTGAGGGAACACGGGTGGGTTTTAGTCAGTAAAAGTCTGACACATTCTCCCGCTCCACCCAGAGCGGGAGAAGTTATTTGATGATATCCCACCCAAAAAAAAAAGCCCTGTGATTTAATGTTTTTTGTGGATCAAAATTTTCTTCTAATATTTTTCATTGTTACATAATTGTTTGTGATATGCTACAGTTAATAAAAAATACCTATTACGAAATACAATTATTGTAACATAATTATGTTTTTAATGAGCTACATTTAATAAAAAAAAACACACACACTTAATACGAAATAAAATTTAGGAGAAATGTATCAAAACAGTAATATTAAGGAAAACTGTTATTAGGTACAATATTTTTATTTTTTAAACCCTTTTGTGATCATTTTAGGGCAATAGGTACTGTTTTACTGTCTCGGGTGATAAATAATTTATTTATCATTTGATAAGACTCCCAGAAGTATCGTAACAATGGATAGGTTATTAATTGAACTTGTCGCCACCCAGTGGATAAAATTCGACCATATTTAATTTAAACTAATCAACAATAATCAAAAATAATTGCTTTCTGCACACCTTTTCCACTTAAACTTTTTCACCGTCTGCGTAACTTTCTTGAAGCCTTAGAATTATAATGTGGTAATAACTTGAATGCACAATACGTTGTATACATTTTTCGGTACATAATTTTTGTACCTACTCAAATTATTCAATCGTCAAAGAATCATCATGACCATCCAACGTGGCAAAGCCTTATGGGTGCTTTTTTCGCTGACAGCGATGCGGACGAATTCTGTGATGCCCAGTGAACGATTTTATCCTTTGTAGTATAATGGAATAGCTAAAACAAAAAAAAAATCCAAATCGGTCCAGCCATCTTCGAGTAATCGGGGAACATACATACATAAATTGAAGTCGGTTAAAATAAATATATTATGTACAATTGTATTATAATTATATTATAATTGTGCATAATATATTTATTTTAGTGTGAGATTGTGTATTGTATTAAGATTTCTTCTGTCGTACATATTAATTCAACTCAACAGGACTTAAAAACTGTGCCTAATACCTACTCAGTGACCATAAAATTGTTAAATTAGTTATTTCACAGAATACTTTTCAGTCTGCATGTTTTGAAATCCATATAGCACGTAATACTGGCGCTACAGTGGCCAAAGCATCTCCGTGCTCTGTATTGCAATCGAATTTGCTTAGTAAATCGATGAAATTGACACCTGCACTAATTAATAGACATTTATGTAGATCTAGAAGTGGACGTAGAATGTAGATGAAGGTCATCATCATCTGCCTAGCCTTTTCCCAACTATGTTAGGGTCGGCTTCCAGTCTTACCGGGTGCAGCTGAATACCAGTATTTTCAATACTCAACGTGCCTTCGTGTCGGACAGTAGCCCGTGCTGCGTCTCCCGTACCACGCGTTTTGACCGCACTAAACAAGCTCGTGGAGGCCAACCCAGACTGCGATCTGTTCGCGAATAAATTCGCCAATTTAATGGTTATGTGCTTATATTTTTGTGAGAATAATAGTATTTAATTTTTGTTATTAGTTTAGTTGTTATGTTTGTACTTATATATAACATGATTTATGTAATTGGTTTTTAAGCCGTGTAAATCTAATAAATAAATAAATTTATTGCATTCCACAATGTATATGCTTAGGTGGTAAGTAAACATTTGTTGTAACAATCGTGGACCCTGTCGGGCACAGCAACAGGAAAATTTGAAGGAAGAGGACTTATTTAGGTATACATGCAACTAACTTATTCTAAGTATAGTCTAAGATAACATTTTATTAATTATTAATTTAATCTAAAATTTTATTATTAATTTATAGGAGGAATACTTCGACGCCTAAGTGTCCTTTTGTTTTTTGTATTTATTTTGTATATCGTAGTTTTAATTATTAAGTACATTTGATGAATAAATACTGACAACTAAAAAAAAAAAAAGGTAAGAGATCAGTTTTCCTAAGTTCTGTATTAAAATTTCTAAGATCTTAATTTATAGTTATAATCATGTCAGTTCTATAGATGGAGCCTATCTGACTGCTACAACCCAGTTACTGGGTAATACGATACCCCTTGGTAAGACTGGCCGTCAGGCTTTCGGGCTTCTGAAGACCCGTAACGACTGTTAAAGATCCACGAATGACAGCCGGGACCAACGGCTTAACGTGCTTTCCGAGGCACGGAGGGCTCTTAAATGGGGCATGTAAAGAGGGTCACTCATCCACGGAACAACCGCGGCAAGCGTAGCTTAACCTGATCGATCGACCCGCGCGGCTGTTATTACTTACCCACAAGCCTACATGTAGGTGAAGGTGTAGCTACTAAAATATTTGCAGAGGCTGTGGTAAGCATGTAGGTCCCAAGGTCAAGGATCTATATGTTGCAACCGTCAAAACTTGATCCCATTTAAACATAGCTCATAACATCACGCTTTGTTTCCTACAATGGATGGTTTTTTTTTTTAAGTAGGGCATCTCGCAGTTGGCCTTGAGAGGCCGTGACTGCTCAACCGGTCATTCCTGGGGCTGCCATTAAGAAGTTAATCTTAACGCCTCCAGCCAGGGCTTACACACTAAATTTATAAACTAAGCGACTGTACGCTGAGGGCACCCCCTGTGGGGTACGGGCCTCGGCTCAGGGCGTCACTGATGGGGGGACAGCTATCATTGGGGACAGGCTGGATCAAAATATTGGCATTATTATTATTGATCGGGGAATTTAAAGCTACTGGCTCAGCTGCGGCGCGGGCTGGCGCTTCAACGAGCAAGGGTCGGTCGGGGTACAATGGTTCGGCAGAGGTGTACCTATTTATAGTGCACCCAAATTTCGCCCGTTATGTGTAAGTCGCATGTAATAAGGGGCGAGCCTAATGCCGTTAACCGGGCACAAATTCAGACTCCAGGCTGCTACTGAGAAAGTTCAGATAGAAAAACCCAATAAAACTTTGCCCGACCCGGGAATCGAACACAGGATATCTTACTAGCATGTGAGCACTAGACCAACGAGGCTTTTAGTTTTAACTTTTATAGTTATTTTCATAGCGCTATGTCCTACGGCATTCTGCTTTGGGGCAAAGTTGCGGACATTCATAATATTTTTGTCTTTCAAAACGAGCTGTTCGTGCAATTTACCAACTAGGTGCTAGAGTTTCTCTGAGATAATTTTTTAAAGATTATTCTTACGGTGGCATCGCAATTCATCTTCGCCAACATCTTATATATTAGGCAAAACATACACTAAAAACAATAATAATAAAAAAAAACAATATTCATAATATTAATACAAGAAATAAGGATAAACTACGTGCTCCCTTTCACCGGCTTCATAAAGTTCATCTCATTTGTTTGGCTTGGCTTCACCTTTCATAACAAGCTTCCCTCTTCTTTACTAGATTTACATTTTAATGCGTAAATGCTTTTTTTTTTTGGTCGGAAAACATCAAATAACTTCTCCCGCTCTGGGTGGAACAGGAGGGCGTGTCAGACTTTTACTGACTAAAACCCACCCGTGTTCCCTCAGTTGCCTGTGTGCCAGGGGTCGCGGTATGTCTTTCGAACAACCCGCACCCCTGGCAGAATGCGTAAATGCTAAGGCATACTATTCTATCAACGACTACTTAAACGATAAGAATTGTTAGTCGCTGTGATTAACTCAAGACAACGTTTGTGTTCTGTCACCAGAATTAGCTTACCTACTGACAGGTCATATGAGTTACTTTATATCATTGTTTATTTTATTTGACCGTAGAAACCATAAAAAAAAATTATGATATTTTATTACTTTTATTATTTTATTGACAAAATCTACTCTTTAAAATGTTTTTTTTTTTAATGAGATGTATTGCAACATGTGGTTAGTTAGTGCCCTCGACAATTGTTCATATTATTCTTGCCAGAGCAACCGGTAGCAAGTTCGTCATGCTCCCTTAGATGTCGCCGCTTGCGCTAGCGTCGGGGGCGGGTTGCCTCCTTCCCTCAAATATGGCGAGGGGGGCAATAGCTGATCCTTGCGTTATGCTCGTGAATGGGTGCTGCTTGTGGTAACTGGTCGTCTTGCTTACTATGGTTTTGTTATTGTTATTAGTAATTAACTGTTTATTTATTTTACTCCGAAGGCCCTAGCTTAAAATTTGTTACTACAAGTTAAATCTAAATGAACATAATGCTTTTTTTTTTTTTTTTTTTTTTGGGTGGGAAATCATCAAATAACTTCTCCCGCTCTGGGTGGAGTGGGAGGGCGTGTCAGACTTTTACTGACTAAAACCCACCCGTGTTCCCTCAGTTGCCTGTGTGCCAGGGGCCGCGGTATCTCTTTCGAACAACCCGCACCCCTGGCAGGCATCGGTCCTTGCGAACCCCACCTATTGGTGCTGACATCTCTTTGAGGCGCGCGTGGAACACAACGCGCCGTCGACCCGGGCTTGGTCCTTACCGGACAGCGAGCTACCCATTACTCGCCGTCCGCAAGCCCGCGCCTACGGTGGCCGGGAATCAGCCTGGGATTCCCGACGCCCAGGGCTTCTCCCGCGGCGACTACGGCCGTGAGGGCGCATATACTGCCTCTCCCTCACGTGCGCCGCCTCCCTCTTCGCGAGCATTACTGCTTCGCAGAAGGAGGTGACGGCTAACCATTCACTCTCGCTCCGTACCATGGCCTGCACCAGGGCCGGACGCGAGAGATCGCCGCCGCCGATCGCCTCCACGAGGACACGGCGGTGCTCCGCCCAAGCCGGGCAGACCGCCACCGTATGCTCCACCGTGTCCTCAGGGCGATCTTCGCAATGGAAGCACCCGGGCGTTTCCTCCCGCCTTATACGAAACAGGAACCTCCCGAAACAACCGTGTCCGGTGAGGACCTGCGTCAGGCGGAAGGTGAGGACGCCATGCCGCCTCTCAAGCCACTCCTCAAAGAGGGGACTTACCGCCGCTATCGTGGCGTGCCCAGCACTGGGTTGCGACAATCGCGCTCTCCATGTCGCCATGAGATCCCGCCGGAGCTCTGTCCGCTGCACCTCGATTTCTCGCGGCAGCGGAGTAACGCCCCGGCGTTTGGCCTCCTCGCGCCACTCCCAGATATGCGCGAGGACCTTTGCCTCCAGATCCCATGGTGATGAACATAATGCTGCATTGCATATGTAAGTGGCCACACCCTTTATACCTGGAGGCTTTTATGGGGTATTGAGTTCTGTTTACGTTTATTATTTACTTGTTTCTGCATGAGTTTAATTACTATCTTTTGTTGTTAAATTATTGGTGTGTGCTAGCTGACATATGGCAATTAATTAAATTTTATGTTTTTGTGTTTTTGGGTTAATTACTTACCTATTATTGTATAGAATGAAGTTCTTCTAACTTAACAGACAGCTGTGCTGCTGGAGAGTTTTTTGCGCCACTTCTTCTTCCCAGCTGAAGCACTAGGAAGTGGTGAAGAGCGGGCGTTTTGAGGGACTGTCTTATGTAATTTTGATGTTCATTCAGTTTGAATAAATGACTTTTGATTTGATTTGATTTGATAACAAGTGCCACTTATTTTTTACTAGCGACCCGCCCCTGCTTCGCAGAGGTGCGATGGGTATATGTCAAAACATTGACTATTCTGTGCCATATTCCAAGTTAAATTCCAATTTAATTAAAACACGCAAAAGCCTTCCGGAAGAATAACTATGAATGGTGAATCCCAAATCAATATTCATCGTGTAGTTTCATTATCTACTAAGCGGTCTCGTAGATAGTCCCAAGAAACTGATTTGTTTTATAATGTGTAAATAAGATTTTTTAAGACATAGGCTACCTGCCTCAGAATGTGTTCTAATAACATATTCTGGAAAATATCGATGCAGAGCCGACAGCTAGGTATCACCGCCTTTATCTACAATACTTACCTTATATTTTAAATTAATCATGTAGATCAAGATATTTGGTTGCTGAATTTTTCAAGTTCTATCATTTAGATAAAGTACCTCTTGGAAGAGAAACTAGAATCAACTCAATATTTGTAAATTTCGCCGTGCAACGTCGGACAACAGTCCATTTTATGAGCCTATTTGAAATAAATGATTTGACTTTAATAAAACATTTTCATATAAAAGTTGTAGTACAAAAATAAAGTATTTTTAACCGACTTCAAAAAGGAGGAGGTTCTCAATTCGTAAAAAACATATCGGTTAGGTAAATAATGATAGTAATAACTCCTGATATTTGTAATTATTATAGTTATGTCTGAGTAACATCCATCAGATTAACTAAAAGTAATTAAAAATGCAAGAAAAATTTAGTTTGAAACTTATATTTATTTAACACGAAGTTAATTAACAACGATGTACAACTATAACGATGCCAATATTACCACTTTAGTGGTGGTAGTACTGGATAGCAGGTGCGGCCTTGACAAGCAGAGGCGCAGCCTTAACATGAACGGGCGCGGCTGTGGGAGCGGTGTTATGCACCACCGCGTTGAAGCCATTGTGGTCATCAGCGGAGTACTCCACGGTTCTGACGGAACCATCAGATTCATGGAAGGAGTACGAACCCTTCACAACATCACCGTCGCGGGACTCCTGCTGGGACTTGTTGTCGCCGGTGTGGCCATCGGCAACCGAGTATGAGTACTCATACTTGGGGTAGGCGATCTCTTCTTGATGAGCGACAATTTTGGCAACAGGGGCGGCGTGGTAGGCAATGTGGGCTGGGGCGGCATGGTATGAGACGGGAGCAGGGGCAGAGTGGTAAGCGACCTGGGCAGGGGCGGCGTGGTAGGCGACCTGATGGGTGGGTCCGGCGTGGTAGGCGACCTGGGCGTGTTGGTTAGGCTGGTCGTGACGCACGATGTTCTGGGAGGAGACAGCCGCAGCAGAGGAGTAGTGGGCAGGTGCGGCGTGGTAGGCAACGGGAGCAGCATGGTAGGCAACGGGAGCGGCCGCGACGGCCAGCTTAGCCAAGGGTGCAGCGTGGAGTTGGGCCTGGTCGTGACGCACGATGCTCTGGGATGAGACCGCTTCGGCGGGGGAGTAGTGGGCGGGTGCGGCCAGGAGACCAGCCTGGGCCACTGCCACGAATGCGCACAAAGCTACCACCTGGAAAATAAACAATGTAAAGTTACTATAAAATACAAGCAAATATGTTTTTTTTAATGAGTTTTCCTTGCTGTAACTTACTTTGGAGAACATGTTGTTTGTTTTATGATCACAAGGTGATATGATATCGAAATCTCGAAGTTAAACTATTTATAATACAGATCATTGCGTATTAACAAATTCTAGTGTAAGTAGTGGAAGTTGACAAACAAGCTATGCGCGACCTTGCATCAGGTTATATGGTAACACTAATCAATCCGTTCACTGAAGGTACATCGGCGATTGCAAGAAATTTCACAAGTCGTCTGTAATTTTTTATGTCAGGCAGATATTTTTGGGTCTATGTCCAGCAGTTGACGTCTTTAGGCTAACCTACTTGCCGCCTTGATGACATGGTTTCCTCATTTTCTCCTTTATGATGTTCCCCTTTCTGCGCCTACTTTCAGCCTTGATATTGACTTCTAGTAAGTGTCATTATTTTGACAATCTAAATTAAGTTCCTGGGTGTTACTAAATGTTGTATGCATAGTACGGGGAAGTCTTTTATTTTGAAGATTTATAAATAATATATTTTGACTGTATATATTCATAGTAAATTAGAAACAGAATTCTAAATTGAAGAATAAAATAGAATACTCTTTATTATGTACTATAAATGTTCACTACTTTTCCAGATATATGTAAAGATTTAATTATACAGCACTAGCTGACTCGACAGACGTTGTCCTGTCTTAACTATGAATATTGAACTCGCAACTTTCTTTATTTTTTCTTTCATAAGAACCTTCTCCTGACAATAACAAACATAACAAAAAAAGAATGAGCAAAATTGGTCCAGCCGTTCACTTATGATGCAGTGACCAAGGGAAATAGGGATTCATTTTTATATAATTGACTAGCTGACCCGCCAGACGTTGTCCTGTCTTAAATATGAATATTGAATTTGCAACTTTCTTTATTTTTTCTTTCATAAGAACCTTCTCCTGACAATAACAAACACAATAAAAAAAGAATTAGCAAAATTGGTCCAGCCGTACGTACACGTGTGTAAATGTCAAAATAAATGTTAACAAGAAGATAAATTATTTTTAAGAGGACTATTTCTTCTGGATTGCGGTGACACATTGGAACGAATGTCTTGCATACATGACATTTAATTTAAAGCGCATGCTCTGCATACCAAATGCGCCCGTCTCGTTGAAACCCGGGCTGAAGGAAACCTGGTTTTCGTTATTGTTTGTTAAGATTTCGTTTATTGAATATAAATATATAACGACACACACAGATGTAAATCAAAGGCAACTAAACAATTTTTGTCGTAAGTTAATTCCACATCAAAAGCTGCGCAAAACGGATGTTTCAGTCGATTAAATTACGCCCAGACATTGCAATTCTAAACTTTGAAATTGCTAGACCGCTAAACCCAATCTACCACGAGTTAGAAACCCAAATCCCATTAAACTCTATTCTTAATGGACAGAAATCGATATGCCAGTAGTGAGCCATCGGTACCTACTCTTGAAAGCTTTTATGGATCCGTAATTGGAGGGCTGCTACAAAACAAGAAAACTACAGAAGTCAAACTGCCATCATCATCGACGCTACGCTGTACGCAAACATCACACATCGTAACTGCTCTACTCGACCGTACGCGTAGTAGGTCAGTCGCTAAGATCGGCGTAGCAGATGAGAAGCTACGATTTTCGTAGGAGATAAGTAAGGACCTACGCCGTTACTTAAGTTATTGGGATTGTCGTTTATATTAAAAGTTGGCTTTGAAACAATTGGCTTCACATTTTATTTTTGAACGCAACGCTTATAATTAATTTCCAATAAGTCATGTTCGTCTGATAGATATCTGACGGGGTACAAAGGTAAAAAAAATATTGAGGGGTGCCGATGAAACAAATTATGTGTTATCCTGCTACATTCTCACCACTCAGCAATGCTGCTTACGTTATGTAGCCAGGTAGTCGCGACCAAGCCGCAGTTGAGACGCCCTGCCCCGTTTGAGTGGTTAGTTTTACTCGCTGTCAACGCGTTGATCACTTGATCACTGGTCGCTTATTTCCGATTTCTGGGTGGTAAGAAAGCAGTGAGATGACGTAAATAAGTTACTTAATTTGAAAATAACTCGAGGCTTAAATAATTCCAAGGTCAAATTACAAATTTGAAAAACTCAAAAGTCACGCTTTTGTAGTTAGCAGAACTAAAAAATAGAAAATAAATAATAGATAAAAAAAAATAAAAAACACGCTTCAAACTAAAAAAGCAGAAAATAATTTCAAAAAAGCGTGGGGTGCTTGATATTAATTGATTATAAAAATATCTCAAAAAGCACCCCACGCTTTTTTGAAATTATTTTCTGCTTTTTTTTGTTTGGTTTTTAAACCAACTGTTGTCGCTAAGCAGTGCATTGAAGATCCAGTATGCGGAAAAATCCTATGACTATTTTGAGAATTTGATTAGATCGAAAGGTTCGTTAAAGTATAAGGCACCCTATAGAATAGCAAGTCAGACCATTCAATTTCATATCATACGAATTCTGGGAATTTTTCAAAAATACATCAAACAAGATTTTCATATGAATTTTCGCCTAGGCTTTATGGGAAGTTTTTTTTTTTGATTAGCCTTTACTGTCCCACACACACACGGTGGTCGCTAATTACAGGGCAAAATACTTCGGTAACCCAGGTACCCTACGTGAGATTGTCAGCAACACCAAGGCGTTGCTGGCCTTTCTCGAGGAGCTGGGGTGGATCGAATAACCGATTCTCCCACCCGTACGCAAAATACGCGCTTTGACGTGGAGTTGCGGACAACAGCCCGTTTTACCTATTACCTATTACCTATTACTGTCCCACAGCTGGGCAAAGGCCTCGCCCAAGTCTTTTCAGGAACTCTTGCCCCACGCCATCTCGAACCAGCCCTCGCGGTACGCATCCAAATCGTCTCGCCATCGCTTTCTGGGCCGACCGCAGCGGTGTCGTCTATCTTCAGGCACCCATTATCTAGAGACCTTTGCCCAGCGGTCATCCTGCATGCGGCTGATGTGACCCCCCAGCCCATTTGAGCCTGGCAGCCTTCTTGCCTACGTCTTTTATACCCGTTCTGGAACGGAAGAATTATACATATACATTATTCATCGTGTATAATGTATATGTATAATTCTTCTGTACGTACCTAGTAGGTATGTCACTGAACTCCTCCTAAACGGCTGGAACGATTTTGATGACATTTGTGTGTGTGTTTAGTTGTTGAGTTTTTAGTATATGTAGTTTAGATTCACAGTTGAACCCGGTAGGTGGCGCTGCGATCGAGTTCTAGAAATGGTTTGTTTTAAGAACAAACCAACGTTCGGGCAGGGCAACATCTGTCAGGTCCCAGGTTCTCAATATAATATTTGTTTTTTTTTCAGGTTATAAAACAAAATATTAATCGAAGTTATTCGTATATTGCAATAAATATTTAATATTTAACATTGTTTTAGTGAACGAGCCTAGCGAGGAACATTTAATGGTGGTAGTAGTGGGCGGGCGCAACGTAGGCATGAGCGGCCTTGACCAGTACAGGGGCGGCTGTAGGAGCGGAGTTGTGCACCACCGCGTTGAAGCCGCTGTGGTCGTCGGCGGAGTACTCCACGGTCCTGACGGAGCCGTCGGCCTCGTGGAACGAGTACGAGCCCTTCACAACATCACCGTCGCGGGACTCCTGCTGGGACTTGTTGTCGCCGGTGTGGCCGTCAGCTACGGAGTAGTTGTACTCGTATTTGGGGTGAGCCTGTTATAAAAAATAAACGAAATGATAGTTTGTGATACAACAATGGAAAACAAATTTCTTCATATTCTATTTCGGAGGCCATCATGACTTACGTCAAACTCAGCAGAGTGGGCGACAACGGGAGCGGCGTAGTAGGCAACAGGGGTAGGAGCGGCGTGGTAGGCGTAGGCAGCTGGAGCAGCGTGGTAGGCGACGGGGGCGGCGACGGCTACGTGTTGGGCTGGCTGGTCGTGACGCACGATGTTTTGAGAAGAAACAGCAGCAGCAGATGAGTAATGGGCAGGAGCGGCGTTGTAGGCTACGGAAGCGGGGGCAGCGTGGTAGGCGTAGGCAGCCGGGGCGGCGTGGTAGGCGACCGAGGCGTGTTGGGCAGGCTGGTCGTGACGCACGATGTTCTGGGAGGAGACAGCCGCAGCCGAGGAGTAGTGCACCGGGGCGGTCAGTAGACCAGCCTGGCACACCGCCACCAAACCACACAGAGCTACGATCTGCAAGAAGATTTCATTGGTTTTTCTCATTTTTGTGACAGATTTTTTTTATCATAAAAATGTATATGTACTTTTTTTGGTTACTGATAGAGAACAAATTTAACTAAACTATACTTACTTTGGAGAACATGTTGTTGATTTGTGTACTGTGTATAATCAGTGACTGATACCTAGTGCAAACGATCTATATTTTTATACCAACTCGCTATACTACAAACATAGTGTGACTAAACCAACAGAACGGCCTTGCCTCCGGTCATAATATTTAGATAACTTTGGCATACCACACATTCACTGTACGTACCTACCATATTACTTTCATTTATTAGCTTAGAAATTATTTAAGTGGAGAATAATTGCTTTTGACACTATAGGATAAAAGAAAAGAAAATAAACGTGACAAATTAATTAGCATTTATTATAGTACATAGAAGACTCAAAATTACTGACTATTTTAATCAAATTATTTTTCAGGATAACTGGTTACAATCATGTGAAAAGGTTACACGACACTTCTTACCCTTTAAAATACATACAATTTGTACAACAACATAACATAATACTCATCTGTATTCCCCAAAGTACCTAAAGTACAACAACTCGTAAAAATATATCTACTAATAAAAAAAAACAAAATTTTTGTATCACTCCAACAAACAAAAAGTCGTATTTTTTTTAAACAACCTATAGTAACCTCTAATATTTATTAAAAGCTTAAGGCGTGAACGTCCTTCTTACAACAAAAGGTAAGCCTAAGCTTTAGAGAACATATTTGACTTCTGTTTACATAAGTTTTATTCAGTACTTTTTATTTAATTAAGTAAACATTTTAAATGACCTAGTTATTTTGGAAAGGTGGTTCTTGGATAACCTATTAACAATCAATACATCGAAAACTAACTACATATTCTTCTCGGCCAAGAACAAAAAAAATCACAATCACAAGCCTTTGTTTATAAATGGGGATGTCCTTAATAAAGTAAACACAGAGAAGTACTTGGGTCTTACGCTTGATAGTCACTTGACGTGGCAGCCACACATTAAAAGGATTTGTTCTAAGTTGTCAAGTCTTACGGGTGCGTTACGTGGAATAGCTAGATGTTTACCATCGAAAATTCGGTATACTGTGTACAATTCATTAGTAAAGCCACACATTGAATATTTAATTGAGGCCTGGGGATCGACAACAAAAACAAACATACACAAGCTTCAAATCGCTCAAAATAAAATTATTAAGGTCCTCTTTCAATATCCCTACTTAACACCCACAGAAAAAATCTATAACGACACTAAGCTCTTTAACATCACCCAAACTCATCAATATAATACCTGCATATTAATAAGAAAAATCCTAACAAAAGAAATACACACAGAAATTACATATAAAAGGAATAATGAAGTGCAAAAACGATCATCACGTCGGGCAAACGACCTAGTACTATTACACAGACCTAGAACAAATCACGGAAAGAGAAATATGAAATATGAAGGAGTACAACTATACAATTCACTACCAAAAAACATTAAAGAAGCTAAAACTAATCCATATTTTAAAAAAATGTTAAAGAAACACATCCTCGACGGCTCCAACATAAATAAATAAATAAAATATAATATTATTATTGTCTAGTACTGTATAGTGTGCACGGTGCTTTATAATAGTGCTGATAAGAACAGCGCGCTCGATGTGTACAACGACGCGCGTTCTGGGTAACTTATTGCGATGTACCCACTTACTAGATTTATTAAAATAACTAATTTACTACTACTAACTGCACGACGAGCGCTCTGGAACTATCTAAATTATTACCTACATTGTTATTTTTAAAACTTTATTTCTCATTAAGTGATTATGTAAATCTTTGAGAAATAAATGATATTTTGAACCGTAAATGAAACAATCGTAAATAGCACGCAACGTACTACCCAGATTAAAAGTATCATAATTATGTGTTAAATCCAGGTTATAAACTATCTGTCTGCCAAATTTCATCAAAATCCCATAAGTAGGATAATACTGATTGAAATACTATCGTGAATTCATGTAAGCCTAGTACTAGAACTACTTTTTGTTAGGTTACTGCTTAGAAATCGTGCACAACGTGTCTTGAACAGAATACCCTTTTGAATGAATTCAACGTAAAAATTATCCTATGTCGTAACCCAGGCCATGATCTACACTTAATGGCAATGCACCTAAATCTTTTCAGCTATGTTAGCGTAAAAGCCTGTTAGCCCAAATGCACATATAAACTCACTTTTTCATTTATAATAGTATTATTAGCTAGGATAAATATTTTTTATCATTGAACAACCAACTCAAAATATTTTGTGGGACCTACTGCAAATCAAATAAAATAATGAATTACTCCCGCTGGTCCCACTGACAATATAAGTGAGACGATGGCAGTAGCACAAACGAGGAATATACGAACAATTTATCGACTTTGTCGTAATTTTATATGTCACTCATACAAGCATGGGCACGCCACGATTGCGGCAGTAAGTCCCCTCTTTGAGGAGTGGCTTGAGTGGCGGCATGGCGTCCTCACCTTCCGCCTAACGTAGGTCCACACCGGAGACGGCTGTTTCGGGAGGTTCCTGTTTCACATAAGGTGGGAGGAAACGCCCGGGTGTTTCCACTACGAACGAGGACACGGTGGAGCATACGGTGGAGGTCTGCCCGGCTTGGGCGGAGCACCGCCGTGTCCTTATGGAGGCGATCGGCGGCGGCGATCTCTCGCGTCCGGCTCTGGTCCAGGCCACGTTACGGAGCGATAGTGTATGGGTAGCCGTCACTTCTTTCTGCGAAGCAGTAATGCTCGCGAAGAGGGAGGCGGCGTACGTGAGGGAGAGGCAGTATATGCGCCCTCACGGCCTTAGTCGCTGCGGGAGACGCCCTGGGCTGATTCCCGGCTACCGCAGGCGCGGGCTTGTGGACGGCGAGTAATGGGTAACTCGGTCTCCAGTAACGACCAAGCCCGGGTCGACGGCGCGTTGTGTTCCACGCACGCCTCAAAGAGATGTCAGCACCAACTTATGGTGTCTGCAAGGACCGATGCCTGCCAGGGGTGCGGGTTGTCCGGAAGAGATACCGCGGCCCCTGGCACACAGGCAACTGAAAGAACACGGGTGGGTTTTAGTCAGTAAAAGTCTGACACGCCCTCCTGCTCCACCCAGAGCGGGAGAAGTTATTTGATGATTTCCCACCCAAAAAAAAAACATACAAGCACATAGCACTTAATATTATTAAAACAAGGTGTTGTTTTAAATGTGAAACATTAAATAAAACTAATTCACATACTCTCTAAGAATAGCACTACAACTTCCCATCTTATAAACAATTGTGTTTTTATTCTTGGCACAGTATTAGTTTAATAATATGATTATAAAATTTCCCCACTTACTTGCTGCATCAGGTAGCCCAATACTGTATTTGGGAAAAGGCTAGGCAGATAACGATTTTTTTTTTTTTCTTTTTCTTATAGTACTTCTCCTTGGGGCAAAAACAATGCATATTTATGCGATAGCAGCAATCGCGGTTGATTTGCTGTAATTTTTTGAAGAGTTCCGTTGTCTGTCTCCGAAACGCATCATCAGATCTATATGAAATTTAAATGAGACCACACGGAAAGCACCAGCTTTCCAATAAAAAAAAGAATCATCAAAAGCCAACAAACAAAAAAAAAATTGTCGAATTGAGAATCTCCACCTTTTTTGAAGCCGGTTAAAAAGTAGGGAACTCCGTCAAACTCCTGAAAAACTAACGGAGTTCCAGTCCAGATAGATGCATGCCATTGTTTATTTTCCATTGTCTTATTTATGACGCTGTGTTTAAAATGTTGCTTTGTACAAAAGTATTGTTCTCAATAATGTTTACATTTTATTTGTTTAAATGTTTTTATTGTTTACTGAATGTTGATAAACGAAATTACTGGAGAATGAATTAATAGAGTTAATGACTTCTCAGGCTCCAATTCCACTATATGTAGGTTTAGAATGCTAGCTATATGTACGGGAATTTGTGTGCGTGTATTTTGTTTTTATCTTTTTTTATTTATTTTTATTAATACAAATATCCAGTATGCAAAGTACCTATGTCCTTCTCGAGGTCTATTATTTGTCAAAGGACATTGGTTGGCCACTAAAAATTGTTATGTTATCCTTAGAACGAACAGTCTCGTAAAATTACTTTCTTCTTTCTTGATATAGGAAATTATTCCACGGAAATGTGCTACCAAAATATACGGTATCCTATCATCCAAATCCATTCAGACGTTAAAGCGTACAAAGGTCACAGACAAACAGATAATAAATGTTTTTTTTTTTATACAGGATTTTATGATTCTAAATCATTAACTTATTTTTGTTTTTTAAATATTATAGCCATTTATATTTATTAATATTATATCTTTTGATTTACTCTAGCGAAGCCATTGGACCGCGGTTCACCTATATAAATTTGCTAATTTATTTTATAACTTCAAATTTTAATAACTTTCAAGCGGAAATGAAATAAATACTAAGACAACTGATACCTCAATGTAAGGGTTCTGACTACTTCCAATTCCTTAAATCTCTTAAAAATAGGAACACTTAAATCCTGTGATTTTAAAAGTAACTCCTGTCCCTTGGGGGATGATTTGACGAAACAGCTGATCCATTTTTTTTGTATTTCTTACCAAAAACATTAATTAAAATTTTCATTTCCCTAACTTAAGAAATGCTAAGTTTCCCATACAAACTTTAATGTTCTATCACCTTCTTTTAGTATTTTTTATCCTATCTCAGGATGTCATCTACTTCCTTGCTAAATTTTCTAGAGCTCAGTGGTTTAGGCGTGAAAAGCAACATACAGACAGACAGAGATACATTCGAATTTGTAATATTAGTATAGGTTTGACTGGAATTAAATTAAATTAACGGACGTACCTGTGTTTTGTTAAGTACCTGCAATAATTTTTGATTTTTAGCTTAGTTCGCCATAGGAAAGCGAGCTACTTGAAAAACTCATTGTCATCCGTCACAGAATCAACTATCAAGCTAGTGTATGGAAATAATAAGTACGATCACAGTTATTTTACCTCTGACAGCAGCAAACCAACATTAACCTTATTATAACGACGATAAAGACCACTGTGATTTAGACAGTGATGCAAAATCAGAGGTAAAATAACTGTGAATGGGCTGAGGTATCGTATTTTATTCAAGCGCCTTGAGCAAGTTTCACTCCTAATATCATCGCTCAGCACTTTGAAGCACTTTAGTACAAATGCACTTATTTGCAACAAAAATTTAACATTTACACTAAAATATTATTAATGAGGTTAAGTTTGTCTACTCATCTGATTTAGAAAATTCTTTAATTAATAGAAATCTACATTATTGCCAAGTGCCATACATTTTTTTTTTTTAAAACACGCAGATGAAGTCACGGGCAGAAATCTAGTAAGTTTTTTTGAATTTGGAATTTTCCTTTGATTCGTCCAAAATAACATCATCAATAAAATTGGGATACACTTTAAGTTTTTTTACGAGATTTTCAAGTGTCTATGCGATTACAACAATCGATATCTAAAACATAAAATACGCTAGGAATTATCGTACAGATCTTATACGACGTTTTAAGCAATGTTCTTTCATAACAGTGGTGTAGGCGTGAAAAGGTAACTGACGTAAAACACACAGAGTTCATTTTGCAAAAAAAAATGTTTTGCGATAAGTTAAATAAAATCTCTACGCTGGCGTAGCGTCGATTTTTTTGTCTGGCATTTATACAGGAAAAGTTTTTATTCAGTGTGGAAACTTTTTTTGATAACCAACGAAAAGGTTGTCTAGAATCATATGCTGAATTCATAGTTACAGTTTGAGCACTGATAATTTTCTTTATCCTATATGGATGAATCATAAGCACAATGTTAAAAAACATAGTCGGGTAACACAGTGAAACAATCAGTATTATTATACGACTAGAAATTATCAATAATTATACCTACATCTAAAATCTACTACAGTTAAAAATTTAATATAAATAGAACATTGCAAGTGACACCAAGATAAGGAAAGTTAACTTGACCTAAAGGTAAGTACAGGTTAGGTTTTTTTGAGATGAATAATGATTTCGAATAAAATCACTTTCGTCAGTATTAGCTTTCTCCAAAGTCTCGGGTTTGTCAGCCTTAATATTGTTATATTTTATTTTACTGTTTTTATTAAGAAATATAATGTCACTCTTGAAATATTGGTTAGAGATCGCAATATGAAAATATTTTTATTTAATTATGCTTCAAACCTAACTCAGCACAAATGATGTTGATAGTTAAATAAAACTTTAAAAAAACGATGCAAGTACATCGTCAAATGACGCTAGTGTGAAATTCTAACGATTGAACAATCAATCTTAGCCGCTAAACTATCTGAGGTAGCCACCGTCAAAAGTGGTAGTCAATTAAAATAAGAATACAAAACAATTAAAAATGAACAAATTATACTTAGAAATTTACAAATGTATGATCGATGTAAAAAATAAATAAAATAAAATAAGAATACAAAACAATTAAAAATGAACAAATTATACTTAGAAATTTACAAATGTATGATCGATGTGCGAAAACGATAACCTTTCCGATGGCGCTTCACTGGGTATAGAATGGTATTGAGGTCCAAGTCTGGATAAGGATGTGGTACGTAAACTTGCGGTTGCGGTTGTCTCCAGCCTTTGTTCGCAGGGTACACATTAGGAAAGACTTCCGGCTTTGGCGGAACCTGCCCTGGACTATATACCCTCGCAATGTTCAGGTGTAGTCTATGGTACTTGGCGTGCGGTGTATAACGTTTTGATTTATCCTGCACTGGTACTATGGTTTCAAGCCTGCAATGTTTTTTTTTGTACTATTAGTAAATTATAATAAACCTAGAAACAATTATCGGATGTGGGCTCGTTACTGACAGACTCTACTTTCATGTAAGCCGTGTTACTTTGAATATAATTCGGCAGAAAAGACGTATCGGGTGTTTCAAACCGATGGCTAAATTCACCCAACCAGATTTGCACTTAAGGCCACTTCAGCGACTGGATCCACTGACTAGTTACAACATCAGTCAAGTACAGTTACTTCTATCTACTAGCCTACCGCCTCAAAGGTCAAAATAAGAAAAAAAAAATGTTTTATAAACACTGGTTGGATGAAATGGCGGCAGGTCACGGGAACAATCTGCGACTCCCGCATTCCCCATAAACTTACGGGCAAATATATAAAACAATGGTTAGACCTGCTATTTTGTATGAGAAAGATTGTTGGCTCACAAAAGCCATGAATGAAGAATGAATGAACGCATGCAGCTGAGATGAGATTGCTCCTGCCAGGGGTGCGGGTTGTTCGAAAGAGATACCGCGGCCCGTGGCACACAGGCAACTGAGGGAACACGGGTGGGTTTTAGTCAGTAAAAGTCTGACACGCCCTCCCGCTCCACCCAGAGAGGGAGAAGTTATTTGATGATTTCCCACCCAAAAAAAAAATAAAAAATAAAAATGAGATTGCTAAGAAGGATGTATGTACACGCAAATAAGAAATGAGTACATGAGAGGAAGACTGAAAATGGAACCGGTAACTGAAAAGTTGTGTGGAAAACAAATGTCTAGGGGGGATACCAAAGAAACGATGGATAGACTTTGTGAATGATTATATGGTAAGAAAGGAGGTGACTACAGAGATCAAACGTGTTTTTATCAAAAATGCATATTTGATAAAAGACTACGTTGAAGACAGGGAAGTTTGGCATTAATTCCTTCTGCACATGTGGCTTCCCTGGTACCTCATTACCAGCAAAACTGTGTGAAAGTCTATTAACTGCTCCCAAATTACAATGTTAATTTTTATTCTTTTTATTTTTTACAATGTCTGACATATTCTCGTCATTATTTGACATTATACATCAATTTTAATTTCGACTATTTATTATTAGTGATTGTCATGGAAATCATGTCACTTGGTTTAAATAGGTTCATTTTATATAGATTCCTTTACATATTGTGAATGAGAGAACGTTGTAGGCCTTAGAGACTAGTCTACAGAAATACAGAATAGAAAAACGTCTACAAATCTAGATTTGTAGACGTTTTTCTATTCTGTATTTTCATTCCTCTAGTACTTGGTACTTATTGACAGGCCTGCACTGTCCTCCCATACCTATTATCACTGTAATTTGAAAACATTGTAAAAACCAATTATTTTTAAAAGAGTAACCGTGGAGTTTCTTGCCGGCTCTTCTCCATAGGAAACGACAAATTGGAACCGTGCACCTAGCTTCTGACGTTTCATAAGTGCCCATGTAGGCTTATGTGGAATAAAATATTTTGATTTTGATTTTGAATAGAGAAGTATGGAAGTAAAGCACATATTGCGACGACCCCAAATAAATAGGGATAGGGCCAGACGAATGATGATAAATAACTGTTAATTGAATAATGGTAATGTTAATTGATAATGGTAATGTTAATTGATAATGGTAATGTTAATTGAATAATGGTAATGTTAATTGAATAATGGTAATGTTAATTGAATAATGGTAATGTTAATTGAATAATCGTAATGTTAATTGAATAATTTAAAGTCACGAAAGTAAAGAATGAGCTCAAAATATTAATGCTACATTGGTACTATGCAAACATGGGATAGAGAATATGTTGTAAAGTACTTACATTTCGGGGTTTATAACGAAATGGTCGTTAGTTAAAGGCCCGAGCATGGGATCAGAAGCAAGATCAAGCGGCTTAGTCGTCGAAGGCAATGGTTCCAATTTTAGGTTTATACCGACTGGTTTGACGTAGTCGATCTGAAAGTATGCATTATTATAACATCGTAAAGTAAATAATACGCTCGCTACGGCTGTACACAGATACATTTTAAATGGTTGTTTTCCCGCAGCAAAACGGTTTTGTCTTGGTAATACGAGTATAATCGTTTTATGAACAAATTATATATTAAAAACAAAAAATGGCAGATTAACCATTGTGAAAAATCAACACGTGCGAGAGTTTATTTTGCTTTGAACATTTATGCATTGCTCTGTTCCCTTTGGCGGAGGTGCGTGCGATTCGATTTTGTTTGCGCGTGCGATTCGTTAATACCTACAAGCTACCTCTAGTGTTACTATTGATTCTCACGTTTTCGAGTTGATGAATATTTTTTAATTATTATAAAACAAACATCTTTATTTTTTTTAACTGTTACTCTATGCTTCGAAAGTATTCCATATGGTAAGTTGTTCTGCTGCGGGAATATAACCACTAAAATTTATCGGTGTATACATATCCGCTGGATGTGAGAAGCACAGAATTGGTCGAAGTGGCGGTGCTTGGGGGAGGCCTATGTCCAGTAGTGGACGTCTTTCGACAGAAATGATGATGATGAAAATACTAGTTCTAGGTTTTGAGTTAATTCAATTACACCTTCATAACGATGAAGGTTTCCAAAGAGTTCTAAGAATATTTGTGGTAATATAAGACTAGGCTGGTACCACATGGTGTTATAATGTACCTAATAGCTTGAAACTCTGGCCACACCTGATGCGAAACCTGTGCGGGATGTGGGACGGGACTGCGTGTTTTCATGATTAGGAAGTGACGCTACTATTCCCGCCAGTTTGAACGGCTTATTATTCTTCTTTCTACTAATTGGTACTTTTGAATTTTATGTAATAAAGTAATAACATTAAATTTAGTTCGATATTCTCATATTATCTGGTAACAAAAATATATTTTTTCTTTACCATAATGCATAAAAACCAACATTCTAATACGTATTTCTTGAGTTCGCGAATTTCTTGATTCGCCCACTAATAAAGAAACTTCGTGCGAATTGCCTACAGAAAATAATTATATATCATAATAAATAAAAGTGTTGATTCCTCCGTTTCGCGCGAGTAAATTCGTGAGAATCGAATAATAAGCAAATTTCGTCCCACATCCAGCACGGGATTGGCACCAGTTTGTCTTAATACTACCTTAATCGGGTTTTCTAGCTCAATTGGTTCTGGGACTAGTCTATACACAGCATTGTGGCCTGGACTCCGACTGACTGCTGCCACAGCTTCAACCTTATATCTCGGGGCATAGCATTTCGTGTCTATATCCTCCGGACGGGGCTCCAAATAAGATTTGTCATTAAATGCCTCAGTTGATTCCGAGTCATCACTGCTGGGAGTAGGCGTGGCTCTCCACATGTATTCTGCGCCAGTATTTTTATTACTCAGACTAACTCCTTCACGTAGTGGTGCGTACTGTAATTTCCGAAATCTATTTGGTAGCGCAGATCTAACAGGTCGCGATATTGATTTGAGAGTACTATATTGATCAACCTTAGCGTATTTAGAGATAGTTGGAAAAAGTGCGTGTCGGTTAAACCGTAGTACAGGGTGTTGTTGTTCACTATCTGGTTCTGTGTGTAACAATCGGTCATCCGCTGCACACATCATTATAAAAGTAACTGTTATCACCTGAAAATGTAGAAACTATGAATAAAAATGATAATATCACAGAATTAAACATAATTTTGTTAAATGTTACATACCTTGAAAAACATTATGTCATTTGAAGAGATCAATGTTAGAAAGAGCGACCGGAACAAAAGTTTCACTATAAAATATCCAATAATCACAGATGAGAACTTTTTTTTCTCAATTAACGTGTGTTTCCTGCCACTATACACATTTCACTATTTACTATTTTTTCACAATATGAAAGCGTATTCTCTCTTTTCACAACACAAGCCGTCTGAGCGCCGACTTGCTGACGAACTCAATTGTCTATATTTAGAAGAATGTTTTCATTCACATCCAATGACATCAATGACTGAACTATTATTCTATGTACATCCATTGTTTATGCTTTCTTAAAGGGAAAGCATTATGTCACCCTTTGCATACACCTGTACCTGAACCTGTAACAATTTATGTGTTCCTTTTTTCTTGTCTGTTTATATAGGTATGTGTGAACATAAATGGTTTAATAAATTCTTTGTGGCGGCGGCGGCGTCGGCTTTAAATGGCACGTGTTTCTCAAACAAAGATAGTCTAGGAGTAAATTATAATTATTCATTATACCTATACATTAGCGTTTATAAAATGTATAGTTACGGGGCAAAATACGGCTCATAGACTTTAGGAAAAATAATTATTTAAGGTAGGTATAAGTACCTACCTTAATAAATTTGTGACTTCGTGGTGTTTTTTCGGTCGGTTGTACTTTTTGTAAAAAAGTTTTGATATTTTTACTTAATAGTTATGACACACACAGCTCCATTAAGTGGTTACTCCTTTAAAAGTCATGTGCGTTGAAATCCGTGCTAGGCCCATGTTATTTTTTGTATTTCGCAAAAACATTTTATTAAAATTACTTTATTAGTTTATTCAATGTCTAATTAGATCGAAGGTTTCAAGACCGCTTGCCATTCATAAGATTGGAGGTTCAAATCTTAGGCACGAAATGTGCTCATTGTCATGCAATTTCT
Source organism: Antitype chi (assembly GCA_947359405.1). NCBI lineage: Eukaryota > Metazoa > Arthropoda > Insecta > Lepidoptera > Noctuidae > Antitype > Antitype chi. The sequence continues at coordinate 8,722,407 of OX375810.1, read as the reverse complement.
TTTTTATATGAAGTATTTTTCTATTTTGTTTTAGTAACTATAAATAATTTAAAAATCAAGTTTTTTAAAAATCTTTATTTATTAACGAGGGTTTGATCACATAGTGAATATGCCACCATTATAGAAAACCTTTATTACATGCAAACTTTAACATCTACGCTTAATCCGTAGGTTAACTAATTTATATAATATTCTAGCGGCTTTGGATGCTGGAAAAGCTAAAATAATATTACATTCTCCTAATTGACATATATGCATATTAAATTGGTCTCGAATCAAATATCTTTCCGCTCCGTTCCGGACACACTCCATCATAATATGAAAAACGTCTTCAACCACATTGCATACCGTGCAGTTTGTAGATGTAACTTTACCCATCAATGCAGCAAAGCTATACAATGGGATGTGTCCGGAACGAAGTCTCATACTCGTCACGATTTCTTGTCTACTCATATCGGCGTTATGAAACCAAGGATAATTCTGAATGGTTGGCTGCATCGTCTTATACCAAATACCATTTGTCAATGATTTTTCGTCGAAGTATTCTTTCCGAAGTTCGTATAATTTTAATCTAACTTCACTTAAAATATATGACCAATAAGGTTTATACGTCACCGGAACACCTTCTAAGCACGCTTCTTTAGCTAAATGATCAACTTCTTCGTTTTCTTCAACGCAGATATGGGAAGGCACCTATTGTAAAACAATATTTTTATTTTTATCACTTAATCTACTTAGAGAATTTATTATTTTGTATGCTACCGAGAATAATTAAATACTTTCATAATCATTCGTAATATTTATTGTTGCTATTATTTAACAAAACTATGATCTTATAGTACTACGAAGTTTTTATTTGACAATTTTATTTGATAATTTACAGTTAACTTATTATACATATTTTTCCAACTGACACAAACGGGTCCCTAGACAAGTGACATCCCTATAACGCAAACGATAAAATAGAAGGCGCTGGAAATATTTTAGATTGACATAAAATAACTTAATGTCACGTGATCTGTCATGTCGTCTCTGCATATACAAGGTGTAACTTAAATAACGCACAACCTCTTAAGGGGTCATTGTACTCATCATTATAAACAAGTTTTACTATGGGACCAAACCTGAAATTGTAAAAAAAAAATCAGCTGTTCCCTACATTTTGACGATTTATGCGAATACAAGTGTATGGAACCGCTGATTTTGTTTCGCGATTTCAGGTTTGGTCCCATAGTAAAAGTTGTTGATAATGATGAGCACAATAACCCCTTAACAGGTTGTGCGCTATTTAAGTTACATCTTGTAGATGTTTTAAGTTGTAGATATAAGTTGAGGGTAGGAATTAATTCTATAAAGAAAACGTAAGTAAGTTAAATTAATGGATACCCTCAAATAACATTGTCTATCGATTAGACAGATTCCTAAAGATAAAAGTGACTCAGACGATAGTAGATAACAATTTGAATCGCAATTCACATGGGCTCGCTGGCTAGTTCGTCAAACTGCCGCCCGGTATGAGTATGACGACACTCGGTTATGCGATGGTTCGAATCCAAGTCGAAACACTGATTTCTAACGAATTCAATGTTGTAGCAATGTAACATTTTAAAACTTGAAGGGTTAGCACTTAGGTAGTGACGCTGTGTGCACCTACCCAATTTGTATGTACTACTTGCTATGTACTTACAGTGATGGGAAGTTATTTATAACATCTTCGGCAAATACAAAGTAAAAAAAATACACATTATTAAATTAGCATCAAGTAAATCGGCCCGTCAACCAGGGAGAAAACTGTAAAAAAAATCTTGTCGAATGCATAACCCTACCTTTCCTTTTCTGAGGTCGGTCAAAAATAAGGGTGCTTACTAAAAGTTTGATAATCGCGTGATAAAAAATATTATCTTAGGATAATAATTTTAGAATAAGAAATTATTCCCAATTTTGAAAGATCGATTTGTATGTAAGTTTTTATGAGATACAATTCACAAATTTTCCGGTCATAATTTTGGATTAACGCTTTCAGACGAAGAAAACGCTGTGACTAAAGAACAACTCTTTAGTCAAAAAAATTGCAACACTCTCGCTATAAATTTACCTCATCATTGATCATCATAACGTTACGTTTATCAGTTAAACGTGTTTTCTTCCTTTTTTCTAATTACTAAAACAAAGCCAAATTACTTTATTGTGATTTGTTTAAAGGTTTTAATAAGTGAAAATTTATATTAAAACCACAATATTGAATTTTCAGCTCTCGGCGCTGCGCAGTGCGTTGAAAATCCATTGCGCAAAAAATGCCGCAATATTTTTACGCCTGTGCGAATCAACCACGCCAACAGCCGGTCTGCGTGTCATGGCCTTTCCTCAGGTAATGTCATTGCCTTTTTCCATTCATACTACATAATCAAATTTAATTTTCCCACTGTTGGGACACAGGCCTCCTCTCTTCGAGAAGGAGCGGGCCGTAATCCACCACGCGGGCCCATTGCGGGTTGGTAGACGTCACATGTCTTCAAATTTTTGGTTCTAGGACATGCCGGTTTCGTCACGATGTTTTCTTTCACCGCTTTTGAGAGCAGTGGTGATGAAATAATTTACACAAAGTATAGTACCTGTCTGGGTTCAAACCTACGAGCTACATCTCTTAAATCGCGGCCGCTACCACTGGGCCACCACCGCTCTCCTCTATTTGCCATACCTGCCTACATTTTAAGGACCTAAGTCTCGTTTGGTAGCGGAACACGGTCACTTTATGAACCGTACTGCTCATGAACGGCTTGTCTTGAAGATTTGAAAAATATATGATTTTGCTATAGATTCATATAGATCATTTTGCCGAGAGTACTTTTTTTGTATGGTTGTTACTTTTGCTGTAAAAAAATATTTTCCAACACGCAATATTTTGGCTTCTATTCCATACTCCTACTAAACGGCTTCGTTATTTGGAAAAAAAATACACTGAAAAATAGATAGTTAGAGGTACCACAGAATCGCCGAAGCACAATTGTAAATTAATCAACATTTGCCAAGGAATATCCCCATTTTGAGATAAAGGCTTAGAGGTGCCCTGCGCGGGCGCGGGCGGCAGTCGTGCTTTAGCATTCAGACGGGAGATGAGGATACTATGGGCCTTAAAATTTTTGTCTAAGCCTGCTAACCCGCCGCATTCAATATTTCCCGTCAGAAATCCCCAATTTCTTAAATTTCAAATACAGTTTTTCAGCTTTATCAACTACGTGGCTAAATATAACTTCCACTGGAGTCGGTAAAGGTAACGTACGTAAAAATATATCTATGTTTAATTTATTAATTATAAATATTGAAATTCATTGTTACGAAAACGAATTAGCCTACATGATATAGTTACCATATTTATTAGAAGATAAGTTGTTGACACGGTCGAGGCGTGGGTCTGAACCTCGAGGCAAAAAGAGGTGGTGTAAGATACAAGCGTTTACCGTTTATCCTAAAAGATTATATATTGTGGGCCCAACGTCGAAGCCAGATTAACATTACAAAATTAGTTGCGCAAACTTATTTATTTATATACCAGTTTTAGTCATTTCATCTGGGAGCACGGCCGTGCCCCCGCCAAGTTGAGAAAAAAAGCGGCACGGCCGTACCATCCTTTTCTCGAAGCAGTTCAGGCCATTTTCGACCCCTATATCTGCGTTGTTGATAAAATTAGAAGCCTGAATTTTCAGTAACCAAGCAGGCATTGTATAAACACGGTATATTTCAAATTTCATTTAATTTGAATCGGTAGTTTAAGAATTATAACTAGCCAAAGTTTCTTAATTTTGTCACTCACTCACTGACCGATCATTAAAACTCTAAGGTTCTAGCAGACATAGAACCTTCAGAATTAGAATACAATTAGTGTTTAGTGTATAAATCAAAGAAAAACTAAAATATTTTGCAATTTCAGTCCAGTTTTCTAGAAACGCCAACTGCATAGATAACTTTGTAATCCCTTATAAATATATAGGATTGCAATGTTACATTTGCAGTGAATGAATCAGTGTACTTGTATAATTATGTATAATAGATAATGGAATAATAGGTGTAGATTAGATAGGTACCTAGATATATAATTATTTACAAAGGTAACTTGTAAAATGGTAGAAAAAATAATAGTTTAAAAAACCAAAAAACACGCTTTAAGAACCAAACTAAAAAAGGAGAAAATAATTTCATTCAATTAAAAAGCGTGGGGTGCTGTTTGAGGTATTTTAAAAATCACTTAATGTCAAGCACCCCACGCTTTTTAATTGAATTAAATTATTTTCTCCTTTTTTAGTTTGGTTCTTAAAGCGTGTTTTTTAGTTTTTTAAACTATTATTTATTTTCTATTTTTTAGTTCTGCTAACTACAAAAACGTGATTTTTTTTTCTCATTTTTTTTATTATTATTGAATTGTCATCGGTCTTCGACAAGTTTACAAAGTTTCAATGAAATCTGACGGTTTAAAGTGGGTCAAAATCGCGCTCAAAGGAGTCGGTTACATACAAACAAACAAACAAACATACAAGTGAAGCTAATATAAAGCGTGTAAAAAGACAGAAAGTGGGTTTTAAGAAAATCCGTTGTTGGTATTCAAGAAGTAGAAGGTACCGGAAAGGAAAGAAAGTAGGACTATCTGCAAAAAGAAATAGGATGCCATCAAAAACATAACTTGTAAAAAAAACCAAGTCCCGCAACTCAGTTCTTCTACTGTAAAAAGTTGTGAGATACATGTAATACCATATCGGTTAATTTATTCAGTCCCTACATAAGCGTCCTTCTGTCTTGCTATGGTCCTTATGTCTTGTCTGTGACGCTATGGAAAAAGAGCAGCCAATCAGCAATTTTTATCTGGCAGTCCAGAGGACCCAAAGTGACATTCTACTATAGGAAAAGATAAGGGAAACGTAAAAAATTAATTGAATTGACATAAACTACCGAAAAGCTTATGTCGGTACTTGAAAGCCGTTGTATTTTTTTTTTCTGATTTTCTTACGTTATATTTATTCGATCCTACAAGTTGGTTTACGAGTAACTTCCAGAAATGTCGTGCATTTACGCCTACTTATTGAGCAAACTACTCTATTCAGTAGAACGCAAATGCCTGACTACGCATAGACACATTTTCGGAACATTCATGCAAAATAAATTCAAAAATTCTAATCGCAACCGCGTATCCTTTGAACCATACGGGTAAGTCCATTCTCGTGAATGCATTGTAACACATTTTAAAATGAGTAGGTACCGTAATCAGTGACGTGATATGTTCAAAAATGTGACGGCCCTGACCTTACAACTGGGTCATACAACCTTTCGTTATTATAATAACTACTGATAACCGGGTAATTCTTTTTTAATATGTTACTCACAATATTAGTCGATGCAATGATTGTAGGTGAACATGAAAAAAAAATTACAGTCTAAATATTTTTTTATAAGGGCAAGATTATGCTATAGTAGTCAGTGGCGTGCAGTCCATAAATACAGAAAGACCTTAAGAAAGACACTGCCTACCCTACCTAAATCAAATAAATATTTAAAACTAATATTATTTTACAATAAACAAAAAGTCTTTATTCATAAATCAGCTCCACCTGTCTAACGTCGGTCGAATCATTAATATCATCGATATAATACCCGTTCGTTCGTACAATTTGACGCAACTTCGAATTGCGATGCACTAGCGCCACAGAGTGCCTCGGGAGAGACACGAACTATTCGCGTCTCAATGTTTATATGTGTGCTTTCGTGGTCATGCAAATTTATTGCGTGTGCGTTCAACATACATGGCACACAATGTAACAATTTACGCACACAACTGTACAGGGTAGTCACTGGCTTTTGACACGACGAATTACGAAACTTACCGAAGTTTTCCGAACAAAGTTGGTTATGCGACTATATAAAGGTCATTGTTTCATTGAATTGTCGCTACATAAACTACCATTACTTTTTTGTCGTATTCTTATTATGTTCCGATTTCCGACGCCATTGTTTGTTTTGATTTATTTGTTATGGTTGTGAGCTATGATAGCATGCATTAAACGGTTTAATGGTCGGTTTTAACGTTGATAAAAGTGTGAAAAATAGATAATATTCACTGTGAAAATTGTTCAGGTGGTGTGTATAGAGAAAAGAAAAAAATATGCATTTTTGAAACTATCTTTCGGTGAATATAAAAAAAAAACCTGTGATCATGAAAAGTAGTTGTACACCGGATTTGCAATTAATACAAACTAAAGGTAAACTCAATCGTGAATTCAATACACAACAATATGATTCATTTAACTGCCTCACAGGTTGCATGCTGTTGTAGGTACAGCAATCGGTTATTCTGTTTTTTTTTTGGCTTTTTTTAATTTTCTGCCTACCCCTGTATAAAAACTGTGCGCGCCACTGATAGTAGGTGATCTATGTAAGTAGGCTATTTTCAATGCATTGACGAGAAGTTAGAAATTATTTTCCCACTATTATTTCGATAGTGTTTAGAATTACTCTTATTAAAATAATATTATGACGTTCACACACCACGTTATATTCACATTTCCTGCATAACTCAGTAATACAATACATATAAGCACGTAACACACGTCTACAATCTATGTATATAATCTATACGAGCATCCACTCCTATAGATTGTATTTTCAGGTGGACATCATCATTAGAGTTTAGTTGATTATAACTTTGGCCGACTAGCGGAATCATCCGGTTGACTCTTTTTGCCGACTAGTACTTTTCTCGACTAATCATAATCATCTTTTCAGCCAACAGACGTCCACTACTGGACATAGGCCTCCACCAGGCTCCGCCACTTCACCCGGTTCTGTGCTTCTCGCATCCAGAAAATTCCTGCGGTCTTCACAAGGTCATCGGTCCACCTTGTGGGGGACCTTCCAAATCTACGTCTTCTGGCCCCATCGGCCAACTGATCTGCGAACAATGTGCCCTGCCCACTGCTACTTAAGTTTGGCAATTCTTCGGGCTATGTCAGTTCCTTGGTTTTCCTGCGGACCTCTTCATACTTTTTCGACTACTCGCCGACTACAAAAATGGCCGAATAGGCGGTACATCTCTAATCTTCATCATTATTTTTGTGTGAATGAATGAATCATCTTCATTGCATAATTTGAAGTTCGTAGACCGCATCTTGAGGTCACGATGAGATCCCTGACATTAAACCGTGCATAAACGTACTACACGGAAGATGACGTGCAATACGATACTTAAAAAAAGAAAAACTGTTGTCCTAATGTTTTCAATATTACTAAGAGTTGGGGAACACTAACAAAATTATGGATGGACTGTGTGAAAGATAATATGAATTGAAAGAGGGTGACTTCCGAGATAACGATTAATAGAGAACTACCTCATCTTTCACCATCATTTAAGCCGAGCTGGACAGAGGCCACCCCCAAGCTCCGCCACTTCGACCGGTTCTGTGCTTCCCGCATCCAACGGACTCCTGCGGCTCTCACAAGGTCATCGGTCCATCTTGTGGGAGGTCTTCCAACTTTACGTCTCTTCCGGGAATTGTTCGCACCCCTTGCCTCACCGTGGCTTTGACCGCTACCGTAGGCAAGAGTAGGCCGTCGGGCACTACGGGACATTTATTTTTGGTTCTTGTCATGCTGGCGGGGGGGGGGGGGGGTGTTTGCTATAATCGCAGTATGTTTGTAAAAATGTATAGAGAACGCTGCTGCCCATTCTCTAGTAGTTGCCTTAGTCGCTTCTTATGTCACTCACGGGATGAAATGGTGTGGTGCTATTCTTTTAGTCCGACACCACACAGTACAAAGTGAACCCATGGTAGAAAAAACACGTTGTACCACCCAAAATAAATTGGCATAAGGGCAGGAGAATGATGAACGTACCTATATTAAGTTTACCCTTGAGCACGAAGGAACCGGCTATTTTACCAGCATTACAGGCTTGTCAGCCGATTCGCACGAATTTCATCATCAACATCATTTCAGCCGGAAGACGTCCGCTGTTGGATATATGCCTCCCCCAATTAGAAGGGCTCCCATTGGCAGGCGGATTGGCGATCGCAGTATGGCAGTAAAATGCATAAAGAACGCTGCTGCCCATTCTCTAGTAAGTCCCTCAGTCACATCCTACGAAACCCACGGGAAGAGATGGGATGGTGCTATTCTTTACGTCCGGCACCCACGAATTTACTTGCCGAAAACTAAATAATATTTTATTTTCTGTAAGCAATTCGCACGAAATTAATTTATCTGTCGGTGAATCGACAATACCAAAAATACGTATTAGACAATTTGCACGATTTGTATTTTATGTTATAATGTTAGTGTACTTTTGCGGAGATACTGGTGATCTGTAAACGTGAAATTGTAGATATTATTCTGTATAAGTTGCTGGATCGACTTCCTATCTACGAGTAAATAAAAATATTAGGTGTGTTAAAATGGCAATAGTTTTCTGCCTGCAATTCTGATTCGATAGTAATCGATTTAAAAAAATCTTTGAAGTCGCTCCGTGACCCGTCGACCTTGTCTTACACAAAATACAAACGCAAGGCATATAAACTGATTCTAACGTATGCAATGTATCAGTTGTATCTCAATTAATCATAAAAACATGTTCTCCAAAGTGAGTTCTAAAAATAATATTAAAATGCATAAGTTATTTTTTTTGTCGTAATACGCCATGTGCTAACAGTCTGTTGTGTTATAGATCGTAGCCCTGAGCGCGGTGTTGGTGGTGTCAGCAGCTGGTCTGCTGCCCGCGGCGCACTACTCCTCGGCCGGCGCTGTCTCCTCCCAGAGTATCGTGCGCCACGATGAGGCCCACCCCGCCGGTCACGTGGCTCACCTGGCCGCCCCCGTCCACTACGCTTCTCCCGTTCACTACGCCGCTCCCGCTCCCATCCACTACGCCGCTCCCGCTCCCATCCACTACGCCGCTCCCGTCACCAAGGTGATCGCACCCGCCCACGCTGATGAATACGTAAGTATAACAGCCTATCTGAATCTAACTTCATCATCATCATCTTCCTAGCCTTTTCTGTACTATGTCGGGGTCGGCTTCCAGTCTAACTGGATGAAGGCAAATACCAATATTGTATATGGAGCAACTGCCTATATCACCACTACAACCCAGTTACTGCGTAATACGATACCTCTTGGAAAGACTGGCTGTCGACTTTCGGCTTCTGACGACCCGTAACGACTGTTAAAAATCCACGATTGACAGCCGGGCCCAACCGGTTAATGTGCTTTACGAGGCCCATCCACGAACCAACCGAAGCAAACGTAGCTTAACCTAACCTATCGACTCGTGCGGCTGTTATTACTTAACCACTAGCCCCTGAATCTAACTTATGACGTGTTATTTTACAGGCTCATCCCAAATACGACTTCTCGTACTCCGTAGCTGACGGCCACACCGGCGACAACAAGTCCCAGCAGGAGTCCCGCGATGGTGATGTTGTGAAGGGCTCGTACTCGTTCCATGAGGCCGACGGCTCCGTCAGGACCGTGGAGTACTCCGCTGACGACCACAGCGGCTTCAACGCGGTGGTGCACAACTCCGCGCCTGCGCACCACGCACCTGCTCATTCTGTGCATGCCCCCGTCCTGCTCGCTCACCACCACTGAGAGTATATCTAGCCGTACTAAAACGATACTGAAGAGATTATTTATTTAAAATAAAATAAGCAAGTTGTACAAAGCTGTATATGTTTTTTTCTCTCTAAATCAAGGAATATGTACCATCCTAAGTTGTATTTTTAAGTAAACCCACACAGTAGGTATTTGGAACACAATTGCACAAACTTGAAAACCAATTATTTTCGTACAAGTCAAAGATTTTTTAAATGGTCTTCTATAGGGAACGTGCACGACGAAGGGCCTGTCATCTGGTGGCGCAGATCCGAAGTTTTACGCAATCAATACTTGAAATTGGCACTTCACGTAATAAAATAAACTCATAAAAGCAGTGAAAAAAACATAAATACTAAGTGAAAATGTATTGTTTTGTTTCTGGATGCTCGAAAACATGAAAGAAAAAAAAAATCAAAAGGTGTGAAACTCTATTACTTTCCCACGGATATTACTCACTTTCCTTGGTTACGTGATAAACAACAAAAGTCAACAAATGCAGTAAAAAAATATGTATGATTATGAGTTTCAAAACATTTAGAAATTACTCATAAATGTTATTTGTAAAAATACCTGAGTTTTGTATGTAGTACTACTTACTATTCATTACAAACAAATCTGTAAGTAAAATAACCTAATTTTTTTGTTAGTTTTCGATAAAGCACTATCTGCACTATCACTAACACTACTACTACTACTAGCACTATCTGGCGATCGCCAACCCGCCTGCCAAGCGTGGCGATTATGGCAAGCCCCCCTCAAATTAGGGGAGGCCTATGTACAGCAGTGGACGTCTTCCGGCTGAAATGATGATGATGACTATCTGGAGATAGGACTGCCTTACATTTGCAATTTGCTCTTATAAATTTATATTGCAATCAAGCTTAAAAGAAGGCGGCTTGAACATAAATAATAATATAGACAAAATATAAACGTGAAAAATGAGTTCAGAAAATATTTTACAGTTATTTTGACACTATAACCGTTAGAAATCTTTGTTTTGAGCTACAATTTTTCCAGTTATTACTGCATTTTCATGAATCCTAATTGTTTCTTCTACATCCAAGACATGCTCCGACACGAACAGATTTTGTCCTTTTGACATATTCTGACTACGCTGACGATCGTTATTAATCGCCTAGAACTCATATTTTATCATTTTAATAATTAAAAACGATTTAAATACAATGTAAAAATTGACGGAAATACGATGACAGATCATAAAGGTTATTTTTTTTACCACACCGTGGCGCTCGTGTCGATTTGTGCTGCCATCTATAGTTCGTGCACGTTCCCTATTAAAAGTTATTTAAATATTGAGTAATGGGTTCGGTCTTTACCCGGTCTCTCTTTGTCCTTCCAGTCAGGTATTTTGTTTTGACCTTATTATGAATATTTAACCTTTAATGAATAGTCACCAGGACTTGGTTTTTGTGGAACTGATGACGAGTGACCTGAAAGGCTGCTGCCGTATTTAGTCTATTTACAGAAATTATATTTGGTACCTACCCAAGTATGTATTTAGTGTTAAATATTTTAAAGCATAACTTAAAATAATTGTGAGGGAGGCGGCGCACATGAAGGAGAGGCAGTATATGCGCCCTCGCGGCCGTAGCCGCCGCGGGAGACGCCCTGGGCGTCGGGAATCCCAGGCTGATTCCCGACCACCGTAGGCGCGGGCTTGCGGACGGCGAGTAATGAGTAGCTCGCTGTCCGGTAAGGACAAAGCCTGGGCCGACGGCACGTTGTGTTCCATGCGCGCCTCAAAGAGATGTCAGCACCAACTGGTGAGATCCGCAAGGGCCGATGCCTGCCAGGGGTGCGGGTTGTTCGAAAGAGATACCGCGGCTCCTGGTACACAGGCAACTGAGGGAACGCGGGTGGGTTTTAGTCAGTAAAAGTCTGACACGCCCTCCTGCTCCACCCAGAGTAGGAGAAGTTATTTGATGATATACCATCAAAAAAGAAAATACATTTGCGATAAAATTTAGGACGACAACTAGCAAAAGAAGTCCGTGTTTTCGATTTTGTCGTTCAATTGGACAACCACAACCCAAAATACATACCACATATCGAAATTGGGATTGGCGACTAACAAAGACTGTTAACTAGTACTTACATGGCAGTATATGTATTTCTGGCTCTCGACCGCCTACGCTTTTCTTTAAGAGGTCCAGAATTGGCCATTGCGAGAAAAAGCTGTAAAAACGTAATCAATACAGTTAAATTGCTAAAAGATACGTCAGTGATGGTCAAGAACTTATCATAGGTTATTTTTCCGAATTGTGCCTGGCTGACGCAGTTGTCACCCTGTTCGGCGTGGGCGCACCTAAACTGGAAGCTTCTCAGGCGGTCAAACACAGAAAGCGCTGGAATGGGGTGAAATTAAATTTTCCAGGACCGCTTGGTTTGACTATCCATTACTTTCGATGCACTTATGCTATTTAAATAGAAGTTCATTGTTACTTAGCGACATAATGCGATTAACTCTTTAAAGGCGTGTTTCACCGCTTTACCTAAGTATGATATGAATCTCGAGCAGTATTTAGGAGAATCAAACTTTACAGGATCTGTAAGGATCTACAGTAAAATGACAAAAAACAAGAACCCCGTCGGAGGTAGGACACCTCTTTCTATTCAAAAGATTCAATTAGGCAATTTCTGTGCGAATAGCTATGGACTTGGCTATAAAAACTTATGCTTTATCATTATCAAAAGAATATGATCCTACCCATTGGGTCGATATGAGTTGCATTTATTATTACTAGGCCCCAATTTTGTATCGTTATAATGATTCTCCGCGGAATCTTACTTCGTTTAAAATACGTCAATATCGTGTTTTGTAGAAACCAATGTAACGGTAAGGAATCGAAATGTCACATTCTGTATGTTCCAAGACAATTTGTTGATATTTATTAGCAGATATCGTGTGTGATCGAAGAATTTGACGTGGTTTCGAAGTAAGGAATCGTTAAGTGGTCATAGTGAATTAAGGCCCTGAACTGAAAAAGGTAAGAGCAATTTATGACCCGAACACACTTAAAAAACTTCATAATTTTTAATCATTTCCTGTTTAAATCATTTGAAAACGAAGAGATAATACTTTTCCGGGGTCACCCTGGAACAGTATTAATAAAATCATTAGACCCCCATATCTATCCATGTTTTTTAAACTTACGATACCATACAAGTTAGTAACAAGAACATTTTTCAGCTCAATAATTGCGTTGGCACAAGATTTTTGCGACTAATTCACTGACAGTGATACTGACATTTATGATTTTCTTCGCAAGAAATATTTAAAATGGCTGCGAAAATATGCAGTTAACGGCAAAACAGTCGGATAAGATCTCAACGAGGATGTCTTCGACACAGCACTAGATGAGACTGTAAGGGTCATTCAAGTCGGGATTCAAATAGTACCTACTTACTTATCTATCAATTCTAGAATACAGGGCACTTTCTATTAACTCGAAACATTTTGTTATTCAGATAGGAATCTATTATTTGTAGGTACTGTAAACTGTGACGATTAGAAAGCTGAGTCTTAAATTGAAAAGAGTACAAGACCTCGTCGAATCGTGTTACGCTGTAGAGAACTTGATCCTATTTGAGTCTACCCAAGATGATCACGATGATAAAAATATTTCACCTAATACTCTACTTCTGGGACACAGGCCTCCTCCCTGTGAGAGGGAGCGGGCCGTAATCCACCACACGGGCGCAGTGTGGGTTGGTAGATGTCACATGTCTTCGAATTTTTGGTTCTAGGACATACCAATAATATATATCATAATTATTTGTATTCCAAGCGTATAAAAACAGTTTCATTCAACTTTATTAAAATGTGTTGATCGCTTCTACTTATGAGTTCAGCAATCTCATAAAGCACATAATAACAACGTGACCGACAGACAGCGTGTCGCAATCTAGACCATCTTCACGTTTTTGGATCGCAAACTTATGAATGAGTGAATCATCTTCATTATGTAACGATAAGTTGAAAGACCCCATCTTGAGGTCACGGTGATCGATCCGTGTCATCATTAAATTATATACAAGGAGGTAAGCTTTATATATAAGTAGTTCATTAATCTATTTTGAGTTATATTGTGGTTTGTGAAAAGCACTTTTTGTTAAAACTTCTTTCTACTTAAACATTTTGATCTTTACTATGCAAATTGCAAAACTTAGGCCACAATGGCGCAATTTAAACAAGCCATATCTGTCATAATACATCACTACAACAACTAGACTAGAAGAAATTGTGCAACAAATTACCAAACGGTTTCCTACGGTTAATGTTTCTTATTAATATAACATGTTTAGGTAGGTACGTACTGAGAAAGCTTCTAAATGATCTATGAAGTCATATCGTGACCCGTCGACCTTGTCGCGCCCAAAAAATTGAGCGCAGCATATATAAGCCGATCTTAACACATGCTGTGCATCAGTTGTGTGTCAGATAATCATAACAACATGTTCTCTAAAGTGAGTTTAAAAACTAAAAGAAAATGAATATTTCTATTAGGTACTGATAGGTCCTGTGCTAACAATGTTGTGTTGTAGATCGTAGCCCTGAGCGCGGTGTTGGCAGTCTCGGCAGCTGGTCTGCTGCCCGCGGCGCACTACTCCTCGGCCGGCGCTGTCTCCTCCCAGAGCATCGTGCGCCACGATGAGGGTCACCCCGCCGGTCACGTGGCTCATCTGGCCGCCCCCGTCCACTACGCTGCTCCTGCTCCAGTTCACTACGCCGCTGCAGCTCCCGTCCATTACGCTGCTCCCGCTCCCGTCCACTACGCCGCTCCCGCTCCCATCCACTACGCCGCTCCCGTTGCCAAAGTGATCGCTCCTGCCCAGAAGGTGCTCGTCTCCGCCCACGCTGAGGAATACGTAAGTACAACAGACGTTTAACTTGTGAAGACGCAGTTCCACTAAATTTGTTGGTCCCGATATGAATCTCACCTTTGATGTGTTTGTTAACAGGCTCACCCCAAATACGACTTCTCATACTCCGTGGCTGATGGACACACCGGTGACAACAAGTCCCAGCAGGAGTCCCGCGACGGCGACGCTGTACATGGCGAGTACTCGCTGGTTGAGGCTGACGGCTCCGTGCGCCACGTGCAGTACACCGCCGACGACCACAACGGCTTCAACGCGGTGGTGTCCAACTCTGCCCCCGCACACCACGCACCAGCTCACGGCGCGCACGCCCCCGTCCTGCTCGCTCACCACCACTGAGTGCATCTCTAGCCCTAGCGAAACGAAGCCCAAGAGTTCGTATCGAACGCGACTCGTTGTAAATAGTGTTTAGTTATTTATAATAAAACAAGCAAGTTTTTGAAAACGAAATCTGCCTGTCTATTTATTGCCCCTTTTATTTGTGCTTTATTAAGTATAAAACTATACTTGAAGGTCTGGCAAAGTAATCCTTCTAATGATCACATAACATTTTTTTAAGGTAAAGTTCAGTTAATTCATTCGATGGAATTAAATGAACTTAAAGGGTTGTATTGGTGATTTTAAATATTATAATTTTGGTATGGGCGCGAATCATATTTTAAACAACATTCAACCTGGCACTGCAAATTGTAAAAAACGTAAGAAAATTTGGATTTCGCGGGTTACCATTGAGTTTCCACCTTCACTAGACACATGCTTCCAAAAACTTTAAATACAATTTCAATTTATTTCAAAAATACTAAGTAAGCACCAACTTGACATCAAGAGTTCTCTCTCCTCTTCAACCCGTATTACCCTAATGTCGAATGTAGGTTTCCTTCATTGCACGTCATTTTGCCCGGTCTTTGGTCTCTGGCATCAGAGGCTTGAACTTGATAAATTATTCATAAAAATAATTTCTAATAGTCAACGTATAATACAAATCTGCTATTTTTACTTCTCCCAAAATCCCTATACTGGATATAGATATTCAGCATATATATAAACTGAAATACCGTAATTATTATTTAGGCGTACTGAAATCCCATATGAATAAAAAACTGAGCTTAATTTCGTGAACCTGAAAAGGAATGAAAACAAGCCAAAAATCGGAATCCAAAATCTAACTTCAAACGCCTTTGACCTTAAACCCATAAAAAATAATTTCCAGCCACTTTTTCAAGCGTCAGTGCACTTGAAAATGAAATCCAACGAAAACTAACCCATGTTAAATAGTTTTGAGAAGGTGGTAAAATTGTAAATCATAAACTACTCAGAAATTAAGAAGACATCAATATTTGACAATAGATTAGAGACATTTAGAAATTTTAAACTATAGGAAAATATACGATGTTCTCATAATTATAGCGGCCAGTGGTTTGTCTTGTCGGTATGCGCGACGACATAAAATACAATTTGTAAAAAATAAACCAGTTTAGTTTTATTATGTGATTATTAATGCACTTGATTTTCCATACCAGCTTTTCTTATAGCAGTTTCTTTGTATATCAGCTAAAGTACAGTAGATATAAGGTTTCTTTTTCATATTGCTTATAGTACTAATAGTAATAAGTTTCAGTTTTAGCCAAATTCAAAAAGAAGGAGGTTCTTCAGCTGTTTGCTCCAGTTTTTCTGATCTCATTAGGTGACAAGCTTGATAGGTAAACTTCAGATATACAGATTGAAATTGAAAACATGCGACAAACCGTAATGGGAGATTGTACTCATCATTATGAACAACTTTTACTAAGGGACCAAAGATGCAATCGCAAAAAAAAAAACAGCTGTTCCCTACATTTTGACGAGTCATGCGAACATAAATGTAGGGAACAGATGTTTTTTTTTTCGAGTCCTTAGGAGATAGACTTAAACCATTGCGGGGTTTTTTGTAGATATCTTTAAGATTATTTTGATTTATCCCGTAAGGTTTAGCCAGCAATTGCAATGTTAGCGCACAAATAATATTTTTTGCTACAGCACAGTATAATTTTTTAAAATTTTCGCCTTTTCTGTACTAATTACTCTGTCTATTGATGAAAATCGCATTAAAAACCGTTGCGAAATTTAAAAGATCTAACCGTACAGACATGAAAAGCAAATTTTTTTTACTATGTACAGAAGATGAAATAGACTTCTGGAAATATATGCTTCTGGTTAATTTTTTTTGTTCGGAGCCGACTTCAGGATTCTTTTCACATAGGTACTTTTATTAATTATGTGGTTTTCAATCATTTGTTTCAGATGATCACATGAAAATTCATATTATTGCCCTCAGCATTGTCAAAGTATTTTTTTGTAATTTTGTGACAATTCCTGTAAATGAAAGAAAGAAAGAAATGAAAGAAAAAACGTTTATTTGCGGTAAACATGACGCAAAAAAGGACAGGAACACAAAAAAAATATAAGAAAAGGTTGAGGGAAACATGCGTCACATCCACGCAAAACAGCTATCGCTCAGCATTATGTTGCGACCCTACGCAAGACAGAGCCCCAGCGCTGGTTTTCAGCGACAGCTGGCTTTGACGTAATTACGTCGCCCGGTGCATCATACAATTATTAGAACACTGTACTGGTACAGCGAACTTATAGAAAAATAATATAATTTAATGTAAAGGTGATAGAATATACTAAATAGGAATATAAAACAAAATATAAAAAAGAAAAAGGAAATAGACATACATGCTAGAGAATATCATCCTCAATAAACATTGTACTCTTTATGTAGTGGCATCATTCCGAAGCGTCATCCATAGATAAAATGTGCGGGTGCGTCATAAAATTGATGTAAAAAATTACAAAATGGCCATTAATAGTATCTATATGTAGTCTGTGAGTAATGCAATAGTTGTGTGTCAGTGCCGTAGGTCAGTGTTTTAAGTGTTTATTAAAAGTTAGCGTGCCTACAAAATCAATCCAAATGCGTGGTGTATCATTTTAGGCAACATCCAAATTGGTCTAAAGAAGAAAGTATATTCAGGGTCATATCTAATCTATTCACACTAATTGGGGTTCGTTTCTTTCTTAGATACTTTGGTAGTTAATAAAAATAATGATGTAAATTTTAATATGCTTTGTTTTATTATAAATAACTAAACACTATTTACAACGAGTCGCGTTCGATATGAACTCTTGGGCTTCGTTTCGCTAGGACTAGAGATGCACTCAGTGGTGGTGAGCGAGCAGGACGGGGGCGTGCGCGCCGTGAGCTGGTGCGTGGTGTGCGGGGGCAGAGTTGGACACCACCGCGTTGAAGCCGTTGTGGTCGTCGGCGGTGTACTGCACGTGGCGCACGGAGCCGTCAGCCTCAACCAGCGAGTACTCGCCATGTACAGCGTCGCCGTCGCGGGACTCCTGCTGGGACTTGTTGTCACCGGTGTGTCCATCAGCCACGGAGTATGAGAAGTCGTATTTGGGATGAGCCTGTTAACAAACACATTATAGGTTAGATTTTGTTATAGAGTGGCAGTTGCAGCAACATTCGAGAGTTAGCGCCTGTTGTACTTACGTATTCCTCGGCATGGACGGGTGCGATCACCTTGGCGACGGGAGCGGCGTAGTGGACGGGAGCAGGAGCAGCGTAGTGGACGGGAGCGGGGGCGGCGTAGTGGACGGGAGCTGCAGCGGCGTAGTGGACGGGAGCGGGGGCGGCGTAGTGGACAGGGGCGGCCAGGTGAGCGACGTGACCGGCGGTGTGACCCTCATCGTGGCGCACGATGCTCTGGGAGGAAACTGCGCCGGCCGAGGAGTAGTGCGCCGCGGGCAGCAGACCAGCTGCCGAGACTGCCAACACCGCGCTCAGGGCTACGATCTACAACACACAACATTGTTAGCACAGGACCTATCAGTACAACACAAAAACAATTATTTATACTGTGTCACGTCACTTCTAACACGCGAAAAAAACTTTCTGGAAAATGTATTTCCCATTATTTTTTTGTTTGTTCGAACACTTACTTTAGAGAACATATTGATGTGTTTAGGTGAGGTGGTCAACTGATGCATTGTATGAGTTCAGAGCCGTTTATATAGCAGTGGAACATTGGGTGTGACAAGGTCGACAGGCCAAAGTTGTTCTAAAGTTTAAAGCTTCTCAACGTTCAATTTGTTATGACTAATTGTTATGTACCTAGATCTGAGAATAGTATTTTTTAAACTAAATACATTTTGGTTTGGTTTTTTTATTGCATTTTATTGTTCAAAGGTACTTTAGCAAAACCCCCCTTTTGGAGGAGGCCTATGTCCAGCAGTGGACGTCTTTCGGCTGAAATGACGATGATGATGATGATGATAAGTAGGTATAGTACTCATTTTCTATTAAGTAATTTAGTCTGATTTTGACAGGGTCAGTCTGAACAGTTGGCACCTACTTTACTCTTAAAGTTAAAGGTTATGAGCCAAAACAAAATTATCAAGACCCGCGGCAGTGGTACAGCCAAACCTACTTAATGGAAAGTTTATTTCCACAACACTTTCATGAAACACTTTGACAAGTCTCCAATAAAAAATCAGAGCAATAATAATAAACTTTGATGTTTTCATTTATCAACAGTTTAATTGATATTCAACATTTCTTCAAAAATATATTTACTGACATAAAGTATCTATAAATGATTTTATTTCTGTAAGTAGGTTTGTACAAACACTTTTACACGTCAATCATATTTTTTTAAACTAGATGAGGTCGGCGTTTCCTGTCTGACTACTCTGAGAAGAAAGGCCGAAACAAACTCAGAGGTCACAGTCTCTTTTAAAGTCCAGATATATTCTTGGTCAGATCATGTGAAGACCATGTGGATTGGTGTCTGAAATGGTCTTTTGAGGAGAGAACCATACAGATTGAGTGGACCTGTCCAATCAGTGCACGCATTTATCAGTAATCATGCAGCTCAACTCAGAACTTGAGGAGCTCAAAGATTTGATGAACAATACCAAAGAAAGGACAATGGGTATGCCGCATAAATTACTCAAACTGCCAGATTACAAAAAAGGGAATTGTGATGTACCTACTCGAATCTACTTGTTTATCATGACAATAAGTAAACAAAGTATTAACTAAGTATGTATGCCTAAGGCTAATACGCCTTTGAACCATTAAATAAATAAATAACCCTACTTTTTACTTGGACTCCATAGAACTTAAATATAACTGGCAAAATGTGGACACACTTCTGCCCAACCCTTCC
The DNA here is from genome assembly GCA_947359405.1 of Antitype chi. Taxonomy (NCBI): domain Eukaryota; kingdom Metazoa; phylum Arthropoda; class Insecta; order Lepidoptera; family Noctuidae; genus Antitype; species Antitype chi. Next base: position 8,702,653 of record OX375810.1, on the reverse strand, counting down.
AAGAAATAAAGCGTGATATTATGATAGGTATATTATTTTCCTAGTTTTTCTTTATCTACTGATTTCACAGACTACATTTTAAAGGGATTAAACTATATCAAGTATTTAACATAGTTATTGCATCGTACTTTTACAATTTTCTTCTTTTATAAGCCAAGCTTAAATGAAGTGCTAACATAATATTATCTAAAAGTTTATTTAATTGTTTTTTTTAATGTAAAAAGAGGGCCTTACCGACTTTGGGCACGCTACAATTGCGGTGGTAAGTCCTCTCTTTGAGGAGTAGCTGGAGAGGCACCACGGCGTCCTCACCTTCCGCCTTACGCAGGTCCTCACCGCACACAGCTGCTTCGGGACGTTCCTGTTCCGGACAAGGCAGGAGGAAACGCCCGGGTGTCACCATTGTGTGGATCACCTGGAGGACACGGTGGAGCATACGGCGGAGGTCTGCCCTACCTGGGCGGAGAACCGCTGTGTCCTCGCGGAGGTGATCGGCGGCGCGGTCTGTCGCGTCCGGCCCTGGTCCAGGCCATGGTATGGACCAAGAGTACATGGGAAGCCGTCACATCCTTTTGCGAAACAGTAATGGTCGTGAAGGAGGAGGCAGAGAGCGTGAGGGAGGGGCATGTATTACGCCCTTGCGCCCCTAGCTGCCGCAGGAGATGCTCTGGGCGTTGGGAGTCCATAGCGGACTCCCAGCCACCTTAGGCGCAGGCTTGCGGACGGCAAGCAATGGGGTAGCTCGTCGTCGGGTAAAGACCAGGCCCGGGTCAACGGTGCGTTGTGTTCCACGCGCGCCTCAAAGAGATGTCAGCAAAATTTAAGGGGTCCGCTAGGGCCGATGCCTGCCAGGGCCGGGGATTTGTTTGAAAGAATTACCGTGGCCCTGGCACAGGCAACTGAAGGAACACGGGTGGGTTTTAGTCCCAAAGCGGGAGAAGTCATTTGATGTTTTCCCATTTAAAAAAAGGGCCTTACCGAGTTTAGGTACTTCTCATTGCTAGAATGGCTCCCGATAACTCCTTTTACAGCAACTTCAGGCTCTGCAGTCTTGATGCTCGTATAGCAGCTCCCAGCACCGCAGTTCTAATGCTGGTATAGTAACTTGCAGCTCCGTAGTCCATATTGTCAGGGGCAGCAACGCGATGTCATCGTTATGGTGCGAGGTAAGGTGCAGGCCAGCTTCCAGCAGATCATCGGTAGCTACAACATTGATCAAGAAAATAGCAAAATAAAATTGGGTGTCACAATGGTGACTGGTTTTTTAACTGTATATGAAAGTCCATATGAAAGCAATGGTGTGAAGGGAAAGGATTTTACGAATAAAGACACAAAAATACAAAACTAAGCACTCATTTCAATTAAGCTTGTTAGTTAATTACAGGTAACGTTTAAAACTAGGCATCCATGGAGAAGAATATCTGATATTCTCTTTGTAACTCATCCATATCCATACTGATTTATTAATTATTTATTATTAGCCATTAATGTCCCACAGCTACAGCTGTGCGAAGGCCTCCCTACTCTGTTTATTTTTTCAGTATAAGAGTTAAAAAGAAATTAACAAAATAAAAGAACTTAGACGGAACTAATTTAAAATCACTGATATCAAATTATGATTATAGTTATAAGTATAACTGATTAATTGGTTAGGCGTTGGCAGTTCTTGAAAAGAAAAGAAGAGCGATGTGGTTAAAGAAATAAAAATGATAGGTTAATTGAGAATAAATAGGTATTTATTTATTTAAGTTAGAGTATGTTTATAACAAGTCCTTTAACAACGGGCATAGGAATGTAAATAACATAATTTTCTAAATTTTCTTTACAAATTAATGATGTTTATGTTCTTCGACGTGCTTGGTGGTTTGCTTAACGTCAGCGGAGAATCTGTAACAGATATGCATAGTAAGTAAATGTAGAGCTTTTAGTAATAAAAATATAAAACTAGCGGTAACATCACATCAAATATTTTGGTAATTTTTATTACGCTACAGCACAACTAAGTTAGAAATGCTTCAACAACTCATATTATGGGATTGGTATTGAGCTCACTAACTTGCACTCGCTAATTCTTTGAGCCTTTGTAGCTTTAAATTTAATCTACAGGTCACGTTCAGTTAGCAGTGTAGGTACATAAGCACTATCCAAATAGAAGAGATGCATTGATGATTTTTTATATTCTATATTTTTTATTTTTACTTGTTGTTAATCATGTCTATTTAAGAGAGTATAAGATTCTTTAACGGCAATAATTCGGCATTCATTTTTATTGTTTAATAATTTTCTGGTTTTTAAATAAAAATCTTAAATTTATTAACTGTAATCCCATTGCCTCTAGAACAGTCTAGAGGCATGTAATGTTGCTAGTTGCGAGTCTTTTTTACAACAAAAGTGAGATGAGCAAGTGTGTTTCAAAATACCCTGCTAGGGATCAAAATTTTTATGTGAGTTCATATATTTTTCAGATGGATAACTAACTAAAAAACTTTCATACGAGTATTATTGTGAATTAGCGTCTTACCCGGAGTGTTTGTCAGCGGCATACTCAACGGTGCGGACGGAGCCATCAGCCTCATGCAAGCTGTACACTCCCTTCACCTTGTGTCCATCACGGTGCTCATGTTGGTACTTGTGGTCGCCGGTGTGAGGGTCCTTGACCTGGTACTCGAACTCGTACTTAGCGGGGCCCTGGAAAAATAGCCCGAAAAATAGGTCAGTAAAAGTGTACCAATCAAAACAGTCTCACATAGAGGAATATTATTAGCTGATTGGAGATTCAGTTTCCATGTAAAATACTGGTATTCAGCTGCATCCCGTTAGACTGGAAGCCGACCATAATATCGTTGGGAAAAGGCTAGGCAGATGATGGGTATTCAGTTTTTATTTGTATGAAAACTTCCATCGCTTATCAAAAAGTAGCAATTGAATTATAAAGTAATTTGTGAATTTACAGTGGATTGGTCGTCAAAGTCCTTGGGGGGATGAGCAGGCACGTCGTGACGGGAAATGTGTTGCGAAGAGATGGCGGGCTTATGTTCGTGGTGGTGAGATTCCTCTTTTTTGTGAGCAGTCTGTACGTAATGAGCAACAGGGACAACTTTCACGGGTGCAGCGACCTTAGCGACCACAGGAGCTTCCTCTACTTTCTCAACTACGGGGATGATCCTAACATGTTGCTCATGTTTGTGTTCAACCTTCTTAGGCTCGACTTTGTGTTCCTTCTTGGGTTCGACTTTGTGTTCCTTCTTGGGCGCAACGATGTGTTCGACTTTATGTTCAATGTGGTGCTCAACTTTATGTTCAACGTGATGCTCGTGCTCAACTTTGTGCTCGACTTTTTGTTCCTTCTTAGGTTCAACTTTGTGTTCCTTCTTGGGCTCAACTTTGTGTTCCTCCTTGTGTTCTACTTTGTGCTCAACCTTATGTTCAACTTTGTGCTCAGCCTTGTGCTCGTGTCCATGACTTTCTGTCTTATGCTCAGTCTTATGCTCTTCGTGATCGTGATGTTCATCATGGCCATGTTGCACTTTGTGTTCGTGGTGAACTTCATGTTCGTGATGGATTTCATGTCCGTGGTGTTCCTCATGTCCTTTATGCTCCTCATGTCCATGGTAATCGCCAAGTCCATGATGTTCTTCATGTCCATGATGCTCGTGGTGGTCGTCATGGTGGTTGTCGAAGCGCACGATACTTTGCGAAGAGTAAGCATGTTCGGCGGCTTGGCAGGCGCCTAGAAAGGTGACGAGAGCAACGACCTGTGAATGAAGCAATAGAAGTAGTTTAGTTGTGATGTTTAAGTTAAGTAAACTATGATTGAAATGAAATTGTTTAAATAATGTTTGATGTCATATTTTTAATATCTTACTTTTATGAACATTTTGATTTATATGTTCCAATTGTGTATGAACTTCTGAAGTCCCTTGGTTGACTGATGTTGAAGTAAAATTGATTGTCCAATTTATACTTTTTAATGTGTAACCTGATCATATCAAAGGCTTTGCGAAGCCAGTATTTACTGATTTGCTCCAAAAAATGGCATTTCGGTGAATGAAGGACAGTGACTTTCGTCTTGAGATATTTTTGGAAATCCGAGACTTGTATGTTACCGTAGGTCGTCAGAGTTATTTAATAAATTATGTTGGTTCGTGGCTGACCGAGTAAGCAACCGGTTTAATTTTTCGGTCAGTGTGTACAATGTCAGCGGCGATTAATCAATATACGTCAGGCGTTTTGAGTCACGATCTTGAATATTAATTAACCTGACTTGTTCTGTGATAAATGCAAGGCGGACAAATTGATATGGATTCTTTTTACCACTATTGTTAAATGATAATTGCTCTACTTTTTAGTATACAGGGTGGAAAACAATCATCTAAATCTTAAAGACTTTTAAGAATCTTAAGTGATTTATGCCAAACTTCCTTGTCTTCAATGCATGTAGTCTTTCATCTTATAGTAAGCTCTTTTGATGTGAATACTTATACGTTTGATGTGAATACTTATAGCACCATATGGCCATGGATGACCAAATTATTTATATTTTTGATATTTTAAATAAAATCGTACTTACTCTTATAAAATCAGCTGCCATTTCTACAATTGGTGATTTTTCCTTTTTTTTATGTTACTTCTGAATATTTGTATTATCAGATGAGTATCAAGATTTTTTGTTACATTCTAAGAAAACATTCCAAAAAATACGTATTCTCAAATTTTAACATTTTTTTCTGAGGAATTATGCAATTTTGGGCCCCTGTATCGAAAAAAAAATCGTCCATGTGCATATGGCGATATAAGTGGGGTAAATGATAGATAATAATCTGGCCGATCGACAGTTTCAGGGTTATCCATTATTATTTACGCCACATTCTGTATGTCTTCCTAGGGCGTCTTCACCAGGTGTTTCCACTCACGTCTACCTTATGTAATGAACGAATCCTCACGTATTTTCACTTTTATTTCATAGTTTGTTACGTATGAGGAAGGGTATAGGTAGGTACTGCAGAATTACATTGATTGTCTTGTTAATCTTGGCGTTGGTTAATTTCCATCTTATTAATTTTCATCACTTATTTAACGGGTGTATAATATTAATATTAAGAATAAGAATAAGAAAGAATAAGTAAGAATAAGTAGAATAAGTAACTACTACTAAACTAAGTAACTAGTACTAGAATAAGTTATTTGAGTTGATGCAATGAACATTTTTTTTTTTTTTTTTTAATATTTACCTACCGCATGAACCTTGCGCGCATTTTTCTTGGAATCAAGTTCAAAACCTTGCGAAAACTGTATCAATTTCCTTCATATATAAGGTATAATCAGTTCCGAATTCAGCACACTTCTTGTAAGGTTTCGATATCAAGCACTCAGTAATTCTACAAAATATTTTTTAAGGTAACTTTAAAATACTGATAGGATATTTGCCCTATTTTTTTAAATCCGGCTTCATTTTATCCAGCTTTATTTTTGTTATTAAATTGCAGATCGTTTGTCTAGCTGCTGCCCTTACTGTGGTCGTTGTGCGGCCGCAAGACGGTCACGAACACCACTAAGGTCACGGTCACGCTATCTCGTCACATAGTATCGTACTGCACCAATCTCACGAGATTAAACACGAGCCCACCCACCATGAGGAGCATCACGAGGAGAAACATGAAGAGCAGTGCAAGAAGCACGAGGAACATCACGGTCACACCTCCTCGTCACAGAGCATCAAGCAGCACCACGCACACGCCACCGAGAAACACGTCGAGTACTATGTATGATAATGGTCCTATTTTATAGAATCTTAATCATTCGGATGAGAAAGATGTACCTAAACGTCACATTATCTGTTGCAGTCTCATCCTAAGTACAAATTCGCGTACAAAGTGGAGGACCCTCACACCGGCGACAAGAAGTACCAACACGAGGCATGCGACGGTGACGTCGTGAAGAGCGTGTACAGCCTGCACGAGTCCGATGGCACCATCAGGATCGTTGAGTACCACGCTGATAAGAAGACCGGGTGAGTGGAAAATATCTATAAACGCGATTTTATTACTCGCCAGTTATAAAATCCAACACACATCTAATTTTTATACATTTTGATAAAAGCTGTAAAGCTATGGAGGAAAGTATCCTCCATAGCTTTCTAGCCCATCAGTGAGATAATACAGATAAAATAAAATAGATTTATAATAACTTATAATAGTAAGGGCTTACTAGATAATGGGCAGCAGCGTTCTCTTTAAATTACAAAAACTATTCTGCGATCGCCAACCCGCCTGCTAAGCGTGGTGATTGTGGCAAACCCCCATTTTTGGGGTAGGCCAGACCCAGCAGTGGACCTCTTTCAGCTGAAATGATGATGATGATGATAATATTACACTTCATTTCAAAAATAAACTTTTGTATGTCAAGAATGCTTATGAACAATGTGAATTAATAAAAAAAATTAAGTGTGTTTCTTTGTTTTACTAAATCTATTAATGTCTTTATTTGCATAATTGTTTTTACAGATTCGACGCCAATGTGAAACATGAGGGTCACGCCAAGCACGAGGTTCCTGAACAAAATCATCATCACTGATTACGCTCTAACGAATGCCTATTTGAACATTGAAATAGCTATTTCTGCATACGATTAACGGACATTTAAATATGGATGAAACTGTTTTTTTTTTAATGATAAAGTAATGTGATACCCACCACTAAGGATATTGTTATAGTGTTATTGTTTTATCTTAAGTTTTAATGTTAATAAATCAAAATGAATTGAATTGTGTTTTATGATTTTGAAGCCCAGCGAAAGAGCGCTGCTATGTCTGTATCATAAATTATCAGTCGGTTACCTTTTAAGTTAAAGTGAAAGCTCGTGAACATATTCGTCAGTAGTTGGTAGAAACATCCCAGTGCTGATTTGGTGGATTCATTTTCTCCTCTAGCGATCGTTATTTCTCCTGACAGCGTTTATTTTATTTATACATGTGTACGTATTGTACAATGTATCAGTGTTTGATATCTGGATGACCGAGCTTTGTTCAGTTTTGTTTTTGTTAGTCGTTTTCTTAAAATGAAACCTAGCTAGATCGATTTATCGCTCCCGAACCCCCTGCATACTAAATGTCATGAAAATCGTTGGAGCCGTTTCCGAGATTCAGATTATAATATACATAAATACAAGAATTGCTCGTTTAAAGGTATTAGATTCTTGTATTCTAAAGTTATTTTCAAACGATCTATCCCGAATGTTTCACTTGCCATTTTTTGTCTAGTTTTTAAATGAAGGTGAATGTGATGTGGATTGGCCTATAGGCAATAAACAATATACATTATGGCAGAACTACGTCCATTATGTCATCATCATCATCATCGTTTCAGCCAAAATACGTCCACGGCTGGACATAGGCCTCCCCCAAAAGAGGAGTCATGTAGATACTCGTAATTGAATAGTGCTTTATTTTGATCAGATTACCGAGGCATAATGCCAGTTTGCTAGTAACCTCTTGCAGCTAATACTAATGATAAATCAGTCCTACCGGTTATATCGGAATTAACCTTCATCATAACATAACGCTTATTGGATTGGACAAAACAGTGTCTGTGTGAAAGTCAAATTATAAGTATTTTCGGAAAAGTTGTATAGTATCTACATCGACGTGGTGGTAACAACTAACACTAAGATAACAATCTTAACGTAAATCATAAGTTGAAGAGTGTATCAATAGTGGTGGTGGTGTTCAGGAACAATGTGCTTGGCGTGACCCTCGAACTTCACGTTAGCATTAAATCTGTAAATAAAAAATACATCAAAAAAATATTGATCGTTCATGGATCTTAAAACTATAATGGCAGCTTGCCATTGAACCGTTCATAGCCGCGTACGTAAAACAATACTGCTATGATAGTATTAGATTCTCTTTTTTTAACCGACTTCAAAAAGGAGGAGGTTATCAATTCGTCGGAACCTTTTTTTTTTTTTTTATGTATGTTCCTCGATTACTCGAAGATGGCTGGACCGATTTGGATTTGGTTTTTTTTGTTTGAAAGGGTATACTTCCCAGGTGGTCTCATGATCATCAAGTCAGGATCTGATGATGGGATCCTGGAGAAATAGAGAGAACTCTTCAAATTTTATAGGCACACAAAGCGATTTAGATATTTTTTGGAAGAATAATTTCTCGTAGTGGTCTCATTTCAATTTAGTGAAGATTTGATGAAGAACTTTGGAGATAGGCAACGGAACTCCTCAATAAATGATAGCAAATGGACTGGAATTGCTGAAATCTCATCTCTGTCTATTGCTTACACCAGTTCATAACATAACATCACGCCGGTACGCTGTGAAGGGGTAAGCACATGTGCACCACTAAAAAGTGAAAAATAAAAACTTTTTCCAAAAAAAAAAACAACCGACTTCCAAAAAAACACTACAAAGTGAAAAATAACTTTTATTTCGGAAGGCGGTGACAAAAAATTCAAATACAGCTCCAAAGACACCGACTTCCGAAATTAAAGTTATTTTTCACTTTGTAGTGTTTTTTTGGAAGTCGGTTGTTTTTATCATGTAAGAACTCACCCAGTTTTCTTATCAGCGTGGTACTCGACGATCCTGATGGTGCCGTCGGGCTGGTGCAGGCTGTACACACCCTCCACGACGTCGCCGTCGCGCGCCTCGTGCTGAAACTTCTTGTCGCCGGTGTGAGGGTCCACTACCTTGTACGCGAACTCGTACTTAGGATGAGCCTACAAGATATGATGTTGGTTAGCTACATTTTTTATATCCTAATAAGTTAAACTCTATAGAATAGGAACTATCTCATACATAGTACTCGACGTGTTTCACGGAGGCGTGTCCGTGGTGCTGCTTGACGCTCTGTGATGAAGAGGCGTGACGTGGGTAGCTCGACGTCCGGTAAGAACCAGGCCCGGGTCGTGGTGCGTTGTGTTCCACGCGCGCCTCAAATAGATGTCAGCAAAATTGAAGGGGTCCGTTAGGGCCGATGCCTGCCAGGGTCACGGATTTATTCGAATAAGTTACCGTGGCCCTGGCACAGGCAACTTAAGGAACACGAGTGGGTTTTAGTCTATAAAAGTCTGACATGCCCTCCCCGCTCCGCCCAAAACGGGAGAAGTCAAAAATCACGAAAAGGGCCATACCGACTTTAGGTATTTCTCATTGCTGGAATGGCTTCCAAAAACTACTTTTACAGCAAGTTCAGGCTCTGCAGTCTTGATGTTTGTATAGCAGCTCCTAGCACCGCAGTTCTAATGCTGGTGGCGCTGATGGGCTCCGTAGTCTTGAATGTCAGGGGCGGCAACGCGATGTCATCGTTATGGTGCGAGGTAAGGTGCAAGCCAGGTTTCAGCAGATCATCGGTAGCTACAACATTGATCATAAAAATAGCAAAATAAAATGAAGGTGAACCTAGTCCACATTTTTTGCATACAAACTTCGGGGGTGTTTTACTCCACTGTCTGACATGGCACATCCAAAGTACATGAAATATGATATCGTTTTGTCTCATTATTAATATTTTAAAAAGTTAGGAACCAACAAAGATCCGTTTTTCTTGCTAATTTCACTTAACTTTGGGAAAGTTCAATTATCGAAAAGTTCAATAAACTTTATTGGTCATTGACTTATGCATTGCGTTTTTCATAAAACCCGATCTTTCGAAGGACTTTTCATACAAAAAAACTTTTTCCAAAAAAAAAATAACCGACTTCCAAAAAAACACTACAAAGTGAAAAATGACTTTAATTTCGGAAGTCGGTGTCTTTGGAGCTGTATTTGAATTTTTTGTCACCGCCTTCCGAAATTAAAATTATTTTCACTTTGTAGTGTTTTTTTGGAAGTCGGTTGTTTTTTTTTGTAAAAAGTTTTTATTTTTCACTTTTTAGTGGTTCACATGTGCTTACCCCTTCACAGCGTACCGGCGTGATGTTATGTTATGAACTGGTGTAAACAATAGACAGACATGCGATTTTGGCAATCCCAGTCCATTTGCTATCATTTATTGAGGAGTTCCGTTGCCTATCTCCGAAGTTCTTCATCAGATCTTCACCAAATTGAAATGAAATCACTACGAGAAAGTACTCTTCCAAAAATACCTAAATCGCTTTGGGTGCCTATAAAATTTGAAGCGTTCTCTCTATTTCTCCAGGATCCCATCATCAGATCCTGATTTGATGATCATGGGACCACCTGAGAAGTATACCCTTTCAAACAAAAAAAACAAAATCCAAATCGGTCCAGCCATCTTCGAGTAATCGGGGAACATACATAAAAAAAAAGGTTCCGACGTGTTATAATACTGAACACCGAGAGAGGCACACAGTATTGTAATGTTGACCTTTTGTGTATACTTATAAGGTTGAAAATAAAACAAACAAACCGTATCCTGTTCTATAGCTGGCAATATATTTAAAAAATTCACACGAACCCAACCAAATCATTGTAACGAAACCATAGCGTGATGTACATTTTGCGACAACGCCATCTATCGAGCTTGATAACAAACTTTTTTTAAAAACACTAATTATTATGGTTTCTTCGTGAACACGACGAATTGATAACCTCCTCCTTTTTGAAGTCAGTTAAAAATTTACTATAAATGAACCTGCATCTCGCTGAATAACGTTGTGCGTGTAGACTAACGTCTAACTGCTCGTCACTGATACTGTCTCTGTCGGACACGAAGCCTGGTGAGACAGCGTGATTTTAAGCCAGGCCCACCAGTGAGTTCGAGCCCGTGACTAGGTTCCCCTTAAGTGTCACAATGGTTACTAGTTTTTACTGTGTATGAAAGTCCATATGAATATGCAATGGTGTGTAGGGAAAGGATTTTACGAATAAAAGCTCAAAAATACAAGACTAGGCACTCATATAAATTAAGCTTGTCAGTTTATAATAGGTAAAGTTTAAAACTAGGTATCCATGGACAAGAATATCTGATATTCTCTTTGATAACTCATCCCTATCCATACTGATTTAATATTTATTTTTAGCAATTAATAACCCACAACTGTGCAAAGGCCTCCCTTAGCTGTTCTTTTTTTCAGGATGGATAAAGATTGGTCTTTAGAGAGGAAGGACAAATCTTTATCCATCCTGAAAAAAAAAAACTAAAATAATAAAAGAACTTCGACGGAACTAATTTAAAATCATTATATCAAAATAAGATTATAATTATAAGTATCATTGATAAATTGATTAGGCGTTGGCAGTTTTTCAATAGAATAGAAGAGCGATGTGGTTATAGAAATAAAAATGATAGGTTAATTGAGAATAAATAGGTATTTATTTATTTAAGTTAGAGTATGTTTCTAGCAAGTCCTTAACAACGGGCATAGGAATGTAATTAACATAATTTTCTACATTTTCTTTACAAATTAATGATGTTTATGTTCTTCGACGTGCTTGGTGGTTTGCTTAACGTCAGCGGAGAATCTGTAACAGATATGCATACTAAGTAAATGTTGAGCTTTTAATAAGAAAAAAGATAAAACTAGCGGTAACATCACATCAAATATTTCGGTAATTCGTACTACGCTACAGCACAACTGAGTTAAATATGCTTCAACAACTCTTTGGGTTTGGTTGGTGAACTCACTAACTTGCGCTCGCAAATTCTTTGTGCCTTTGTAGCTTTAATTTAAATCTACAGGCCACGTTCAGTTAGCATTGTAGGTACATAAAAACTATCCAAACAGAAGAGATTCATTGATGATTTTTTATATTCTATATTATTTATTTTTACTTGTTGTTAATCATGCCTATTTAAGAGAGTAAAAGATTCTTTAACGGCAATAATTAGGCATCAATTTTAATTGTTAGTAAATTTTCTGCTTATTACTTAAAAATCTAAATTTGTTCACTGATATCGCATTGCCTCTAGAACGGTCTAGAGGCATGTAATGTTGCTAGTGGTGAGTCTCTTTTATAACAAAAGTGAGATGAGCAAGTGTGTTTGATAATTCCCTGCTTATAGGGATCAAAGTTTTAATGTAAGTTCATATTTTTTTCAAATGGAGAACTCATCGGTCCCTTGAATTGTTTATAAAAATCTTTCATATTATTGTGAATAAGCTTCTTACCCGGAGTGTTTGTCAGCGGCATACTCAACGGTGCGAACGGAGCCATCAGCCTCATGCAAGCTGTACACTCCCTTCACCTTGTGTCCATCACGGTGCTCATGCTGGTACTTGTGGTCGCCGGTGTGAGGATCCTTGACCTGGTACTCGAACTCGTACTTAGCGGGGCCCTGGAAAAATACCAAGAAATAGGTCATTAAAAGGGTTTTTTTTTTGGGTCGGAAATCATCAAATAACTTCTTCCGCTCTGGGTAGAGCAGGAGGGCGTGTGAAACTCCCATCGCTTATCAAAAAGTTGCAATTGAATTTTAATGTAGTTTGTGAATTTACAGTGGATTGGTCGTCGAAGTCCTTGGGGGGATGAGCGGGCACGTCGTGACGGAAAATGTGTTGCGAAGAGATGGCGGGCTTATGCTCGTGGTGGTGGGATTCTTCCTTTTTGTGAGCAGTCTGTACGTAATGAGCAACGGGGACAACTTTCACGGGTGCTGTGACCTTAGCGACCACAGGGGCTTCCTCTACTTTCTGAACTACGGGGATGATCCTAACATGTTGCTCATGTTGGTGTTCAACCTTCTTAGGCTCGACTTTGTGTTCCTTCTTGGGTTCAACTTTGTTTTCCTTCTTGGGCGCAACAATGTGTTCGACTTTGTGCTCAACGTGGTGCTCAACTTTGTGTTCAACGTGGTGCTCGTGCTCAACTTTGTGCTCGACTTTTTGTTCCTTCTTAGGTTCAACTTTGTGTTCCTTCTTGGGCTCAACTTTGTGTTCCTCCTTGTGTTCTACTTTGTGCTCAACCTTATGTTCAACTTTGTGCTCAGCCTTGTGCTCGTGTCCATGACTTTCTGTCTTGTGCTCGGTCTTATGCTCTTCATGACTGTGATGTTCGTCATGGGCTTGTTGCACTTTGTGTTCGTGGTGAACTTCATGTTCGTGATGGATTTCATGTCCGTGGTGTTCCTCATGTCCTTTATGCTCCTCGTGTCCATGGTAGTCGCCAAGTCCATGATGTTCTTCGTGCCCATGATGCTCGTGGTGGTCGCCATGGTGGTTATCGAAGCGCACGATACTTTGCGAAGAGTAAGCATGTTCGGCGGCTTGGCAGGCGCCTAGAAAGGCGATGAGAGCAACGACCTGTGAATAAAGCAATACAAGTAGTTTATTTGTGTTATTTAAGTTAAGTAAACTATGATTTAAATGAAATTGTTTAAATAATGTTTGAAGTCATATTTTTAATAGCTTACTTTTATTAACATTTTGATTTATATGTTCCAATTTTGTCTGAACTTCTGAAGTCCCTTGGTTGACTGATGTTGAAGTAAAATTGATTGTCCATTTTATACTTTTTGATGTTTAACCTTATCATATCAAAGGCTTTACGAAGCCGGTTTTCGCTAATTTGCTCCAGAAAATGGCATTTTGGTGAATGAAGGACAGTGACTTTCGTCTTGAGATATTTTTGGGAATCCGAGACTTGCATGTTACCGTAGATCGTCAGAGTTATTTAATAAATTATTTTGGTACGTGGCTGACCGAGTAAGAAACCGGTTGAATTTTTCAGCCAGTGTGTACACACGGCTCCGCATCAAGCTATAATTTTCCAGTTTACGCTGATCTCGCACTGTACGGAAATCCTATACACTGCGAGATCAGCTTATACTGGAAATGCATAGCTGGATGTGTAGCCGTGTGTACAATGTCAGCGGCGATTATTCAATATACGTCAGGCGCTTTGAGTCACGAACATGAATATTAATGAACCGTACTTGTTCTGTGATAAATACAAGGTGGACAAATTGATGTGAATTCTTGTTACTACTATTGTTAAATGATAATTGCTCTACTTTATACAGGGTGGCAGGGAAATCGACGCGATTTCAAAACAATCATCAAAATCATAAAGGCAACCACTAATAAATAGGTAGTTGAAATTAGAATTGTCCCAGGCCACTCAGAAAGTATTGCGAAAAGAAGTTTTTAATGTATGAGAGACTGTACAGTTATATTCTGTTTTGAAAATATGATTATTTGTTAGTAAAAATAGGTACGTTCCAATTTAAAAATTGCCCTCCACATTATTTGCGAGCTAATTTAAATTATCGTGTCTCATAGAATAATGGATCTGTGCCGGGAACATTTACGCGCTATGATTTTTTACGATTGTAAGTGTCGCCTGAAACCTGACAAATTGTACGATAGACTTCAAATGCCAGTCATGGATGAAGGCCCTTCTAAGGCAACCGTGTATCGTTGGTATAACGAATTCAAGCGCGGTCGACTAACTTTGGGGGATGAAGAAAGAAGTGGTCGCCCTTTGACGGCTGTTACGGAAAAAAACGTGCTAGCAGTGAAAAATGTAATCCATCACAATAGGCGAGTTTCGTATCAAGAGATTCAGCACATACTGCAGGTTGGAACGGGGCGCCTTCACGAAATTCTACATGTGCATCTTTGCGTGAGGAGGATAGTTTCACGCTGGGTGCCGCACAACCTCACCGATGCTCAGAAGCATGCCCGAGTGGAATGATGCCATGATATGATAAACAAATTTGAAGCAGGCTCATCCCAGCGTGTTTACGACATCATTACAGGTGATGAGTCTTGGATTTATCAATATGATCCAGAAACGAAGCGCCAGTCAACGGTTTGGGTGTTTCAAAACGAATCAACAACGCCTACCAAAGTGAAGCGATTTTAAAGCGGGGGTAAGATTTTGATCGCGAGCTTTTTCAATTTGACTGGCTACTTGGTGTCATTTCCTTTACGGAACCAAAGAAGCATCAACGCTGAATGGTATACCACCAAATGCTACCAAATGCTTAGCAGAAGTTTTCTCTGTTATGAGCAACAAGCGAGCAAACACAGGGCTCCGTGGGCTACTGCTCCACCACTACAGCGCGCCTTCGCACACCGCGCGCTCGTGTTGAAACGAGGGACTTCCTGGACAGCACGCCGGTCAAACTCCTGGGTCACCCTCCTAACAGCCCTGACCTAGCACTGTGACTTCTTTTTATTCCCGAAAATAAAAAAATCAGCTCAAAGGGATACAATTTTTGTCGCCGGAAGATGCGCTGTCAGCGTTCGAGCAGACTGTAAACGAGGTGTGTGCCGCGAACTGGAAAAAGTGTTTTGAAAACTGTGTTCAGACGCGTGAAACTTTGTGTAGAGGCTAGTGGAGAGTACGTTGAAAAGATTTAATTTAAAAAATATTTGCATATAGTTTTTTTTTTTTCCGCAAAACTTTCTAAGTGTCCCACGTAGGTACCTATACCTACAAATGTCAAATGATAACAAGAATATGTCAGGGTTTGTAAAAAAATATAAATATTAACATTGTTAAGTGGGAGCAGTTATTAGACATTTACATAGTGATGCCGTTAATGAGGTATGTACCAGGGAAACCAAATGTGCAGAAGTGATTAATGCCAAACTTCCTTGAACGTAGTCTTTTATCTTTTAATATGATTTTTCGATAAGGACATGTTTGATGTGAATTCAATTCAATTCAATTCAACAAGACGTGTGTGGATGCATTCACAGATAAAAATATCTTATTTTATGTTCGAACACCGAAACTCGTAATAGCTGGTTAGTTGTTATTCTAGAATACAAACTTTTTTTTGGGTGGGAAATCATCAAATAACTTCTCCCGCTCTGGGTGGAGCGGGAGGGCGTGTCAGACTTTTACTGACTAAAACCCACCCGTGTTCCCTCAGTTGCCTGTGTGCTAGGGGCCGCGGTATCTCTTTCGAACAACCCGCACCCCTAGCAGGCATCGGCCCTTGCGGACCCCCCCATTTGGTGCTGACATCTCTTTGAGGCGCGCGTGGAACACAACGCGCCGTCGACCCGGGCTTGGTCCTTACCGGACAGCGAGCTACCCATTACTCGCCGTCCGCAAGCCCGCGCCTACGGTGGCCGGGAATCAGCCTGGGATTCCCGACGCCCAGGGCGTCTCCCGCGGCGACTACGGCCGTGAGGGCGCATATACTGCCTCTCCCTCACGTGCGCTGCCTCCCTCTTCACGAGCATTACTGCTTCGCAGAAGGAGGTGACGGCTAACCATTCACTCTCGCTCCGTACCATGGCCTGAACCAGGGCCGGACGCGAGAGATCGCCGCTGCCGATCGCCTCCACGAGGACACGGCGGTGCTCCGCCCAAGCCGGGCAGACCGCCACCGTATGCTCCACCGTGTCCTCAGGGCGATCTTCGCAATGGAAACACCCGGGCGTTTCCTCCCGCCTTATGCGAAACAGGAACCTCCCGAAACAACCGTGTCCGGTGAGGACCTGCGTCAGATGGAAGGTGAGGACGCCATGCCGCCTCTCAAGCCACTCCTCAAAGAGGGGACTTACCGCCGCTATCGTGGCGTGCCCAGCACTGGGTTGCGACAATCGCACCCTCCATGTCGCCATGAGATCCCGCCGGAGCTCTGTCCGCTGCACCTCGATTTCTCGCGGCAGCGGAGTAACGCCCCGGCGTTTGGCCTCCTCGTGCCACTCTCAGATA
Organism: Antitype chi; assembly: GCA_947359405.1. Taxonomy (NCBI): domain Eukaryota; kingdom Metazoa; phylum Arthropoda; class Insecta; order Lepidoptera; family Noctuidae; genus Antitype; species Antitype chi. The sequence goes on along the minus strand of OX375810.1, from coordinate 8,686,063 downwards.
TGCGCGAGGACCTTTGCCTCCAGATCCCATGGCGGTAATCCGGCAAGGAGGAGGCCCGCCGCCTCACCTGAGATCGTGCGGTATCCCCGGATCATCCTGATCGCCATGACCCTATGGGACGCCTTCAGCCTTCGGGCTGGTTGGCGCATCAATGTAGGCGCCCACACCGGCGCCCCGTATAGGGCCATGGACCGCACGACCCCCGCGTAGACAACATGATAATGATGGCGTAACATGATAATGTAGGTAATTGGAGTTCCTTTGGAAACACAATTGTGACTGTAATGGTGGGTCTGGACGGTCTGTCCTTTTATATGAAATACAAGAACTAACAAAATGTGTTCCAATTTCTCGTAAATGTGTAAATTAAAAAAAAAAACAAAAAAAAAACAACCGACTTCCAAAAAACACTACAAAGTGAAAAATTACTTTAATTTGGGAAGGCGGTGATAAAAAATTCAAATACAGCTCCAAAGACACCGACTTCCGAAATTAAAGTAATTTTTCACTTTTCACTGTTTTTTTTTTGAAAAAGTTTTTTTTTTCACTTTTTAGTGGTTCACATGTGCTTACCCCTTCACAGCATACTGGTGTGATGTTATGTTATGAACTGGTGTAAGCAATAGACAGACATGAGATTTCAGCAATCCAAGTCCATTTGCTATCATTTATTGAGGAGTTCCGTTGCCTATCTCCAAAGTTCTTCATCAGATCTTCACCAAATTGAAATGGGACCACTCCGGGAAAGTACTCTTCCAAAAAATACCCAAATCGCTTCAAGTGTGCCTATAAAATTGAAGAGTTCTCTCTATTTCTCCAGGATCCCACCATCATATCCTGACTTGAAGATCATGGGACCACCTGGGAAGTATACCCTTTCAAACAAAAAAATAATAATCCAAATCGGTCCAGCCATCTTCGAGTAATCGGGGAACATAGATAAAAAAAAAGATTCCGACGAATTGAGAACCTCCTCCTTTTTGAAGTCGGTTAACAAACCGAGCTTGTTTTTTCACCAAAAACTTGATTTTGGGCGACAGTGCGATAATTATTGCAACGTTGAGTAATTATTATGTCAGTGGTTTGCCTTTCTCCGCATATTTTAAGAAAGCAGCTGTCATTTTTATGTCACCCTCTGATGGTATTTAACCGGCGATGTCGGTTCTGAAAACGGTTTGATTGGTTTCAGAAATGAGTACCTAAGTACCTGAAGGGACCTCGAAACAATAAATTGTATGAATATTGTCAATCGCTTCAATTGTATTTTGTAGACGATGTAGCAATCAAGTAAACATAGACAATTGCAATTGTTCCTTTCGGGACCCTTTAGTGACTAATTTGACTAAAGTTTAGTCAAATAAAATGGAGAACAGGCACAAGAATACCTAAATACGTGAATTTTACCAAGTAAATACGCATATATATATTATATACGCATATCTTTACAGGACCTACCACATTTACTACCCACCAATATTTCATTTTAAGTTCTAGAATTTCTAACAAGCTAGAAATCAAATTAACAATAAATAAATAGTCCCCTATTAAAAGTACTTACTTGTTATTTTCAATAGACATTTCGAGATTTTTTTGATATTTTATGTAAGAGATTTCTCCATCCAGGACGAGACGGAGAAGGAAAGGACGACTAAAGAAAAGAAGGGTGTTTTTTGACGTCTGACAGGGGAAAATTGAAGAAGAAATGTTTCGAGAAAAAGTTGCAATAGAAATTTCACAAAAAAAAACGCTTTTTAATATTGCCAAGTGTATCCGTATTTAATGTTTGTGAATTTTCGAGACAACAGGGCTGAGTATTCAGCGTTAACATCAGTTAAATTTCCAGATTAATGAACAATTATTCTTATGTGACAGTCTAATAATGGTAACTAATTAATGAAAAATAACAGGGTTGTTTCTCTCTTTAATTTTGATTTATTCTTAAAATAGAAATGCACCGAAAATGTTATGTAATATAATCAGTTCTTTAATAGACAATAATGAATACGCTTCAGTAATGATGATGAGGCACGATGTGGTGTGTGCTGTGTTTTACGTCTGCGTGGAACCTGATTATAAAAAAATAGGATAAAATTACATTAAACATAAAAACTGGTGAAATGTGGGTGAACTATGTGTACACCTCTGGCCAACCCTCTGACGAATACCGACGTGATATTATGATGATGATTAAAATTACTTTGAAGAACTCTGAGGAAACTGGGTAAGTCAGTAATGGGCAAAGACATGGAAAGCATAGTACAATCTTCGCCAAGGTCAAACATACCCGCTGTGATGGTCTCCGTGGTAGTGCACCTCCCTGACGGAGCCGTCAGGTTGGTGCAGCGAGTAGTGTCCCTTGACGACGTCACCGTCGCGGTGCTCGTGCTGCGACTTGTGGTCGCCCGTGTGCGAGTCCTCCACCTTGTACTCGAACTCGTACTTAGGGTGAGTCTGCAAACAAACATGTCGGTAAGCTTACAAAAATTATATAAGTTAGAATTTCTCTATCGAAAGTAATCAAATATAGTTGCTGACGTAGTAGTCATGATGATCATGTCCGTGGTGCACTATCTGGTGGTGTCCGTCATGGCGGTGGATGTACTGAGATGAGTGCCCGTGAGCGGAGACCATCGCTACAGCCGCAGACAGCACGCAGAGCAGCTGAAAAAAGTAACGATGGAATCAAAAATCAAAAGTCATTAATTCAAATTAGGCTGAGAGTCACCACTTTTTGAACGTCAAAATTACATAAGACAGTCCTCCCAAAACGCCTGCCCTTCACCACTTCCTAGTGCTTTAGCTGGGAATAAGAAGTGGCGCAACAAACTCCCCAGCAGTACAGCTGTACTTGATTCTGTACAATAATAGGTAAGTAATTAACATTACTAAACATACATCATAAAATTCATTCATCATTTGTGAGTGAATCCTGATTTGTTAAAACTATTTGTAAAGCCAGAAGAAGCAAGAATTTGCTAGATTTGACGCGTTTTTTTCATTAGTAGTTATTTTTTCTCATTACATACCTTGAAGAACATCCTGTAGGTATTTATTGTTGACAATGTTTTGAAACTAAGCACAAGAGTGAACTGATACGTAACTTGTAAACTATCCGACTTTTATATGACTTAAAACAATATATTCAAGGTAGTATTGATTTCTCCCAATTAAATAATTGAATAAGTTAAGAGTGTTACGCTTCGACAATAACTGCCTTAAAGCAATTAACGACATAATTTCGGTTTTGCGTGATGTTAGATCATTTGTCATTCACCACTCTATCTGACTGAACTAAGACCCACTGGAACCACACATCACGCAAGGTATTTAACACTAAACGTTTTTAAACACCATTGTGTCATTGTGACAGTGTCATCTTCCAACGATTGGTTGAAATAGTAGTGACACTAAATTAGTGATCTGTAGTGCAAGTGGGACGAGACAGAAGGTTTTATAAAAACAAAAAATGTGTCGTACAGGGCAGGGACATCCACGCGAAACCTGAAACCATGATTTCAGCACGATATGATTCTAACCTCCAAGCGTCGGGTCGACGGCGCGTTGTGTTCCACGCGCGCCTCAAAGAGATGTCAGCACCAACTGGTGGGGTCCGCAAGGGCCGATGCCTGCCAGGGGTGAGGGTTGTTCAAAAGAGATACCGCGGCCCCTGGCACACAGGCAACTGTGGGAACACGGGTGGGTTTTAGTCAGTAAAAGTCTGACACGCCCTCCTGCTCCACCCAGAGCGGGAGAAGTTATTTGATGATTTCCTACCCAAAAAAAAACCCCCTAGCGTCGCAATTTGTTGAAGACTATACAAAAAAATGCAACAGTTTCATGGCCAAAAAAAAACCAAATCGGTCCAGCCATCTTCGAGTAATCGGGAAACATACATAAAAAAAAAAGATTCCGACGGATTGAGAACCTCCTCCTTTTTGAAGTCGGTAAAAATGCCATGCCTTCATTACCAACGCGGTCAAAATGTACGGAAAAGCATTTTTTTACTATTTGACAATATATTTCAATGCAGAAGGGTTTAGAACCATGTACACAATCATATGGTTTCAGTTGGCGCGTCGTCGTACCTGCCACCCTGTACAGGAATAGTCATACCTACTTGCATCTGAAGATGACGCAATCAATATCCACATCGTTCCTGATTTTGATTCGAAATTAAAAAAAAAAATGAATACTCTTGATACTTGGTCTTTGACATTAGAGTCTGGATTTTCTTTGTTCATGTTGATCACAGTTTTGTACCTACTTAAGTATTCTCTTACCTCTCCTATTTTATAGTCGACTGTTTTGACCAGGATGGTATTTGGAGTTCTTATCCCTGAGAATCCCTATTAGACTTATTGTCTTATGTTTGAATTGAGAATAACTGTTTTGTATTGGATTGTTTCGAAAGGTTACTTCATAGTGAACAATAACAGGCGACACATCATTAGCTACTCCAAAAACCGGCCTTTCGTGTTTCCATTTCACCAAGCTATTATTAAAAACAATCGATCGCCAGTAATATTTTTTTTTTACCTCACAGAAGTGAACAATTGTATCGAATTCAAATTCAGAATCTTTTATTCACAATTATTATATAACTCTCTTGTAGTCACTGAGTGAATAAAACATTTTGAATTTGGAACAAGCACGAATATATGAATTATGTACAAAAATAAATAAAACGTGCTGAAAGTACGTACTAGCTGGCTAAATTGATCTGTTCCATAATAAAATAAATAATAAATCAAAATAGCTTTATTAATTCCTTACATTGTGTGTACATCAATCAATTATTTATATTATTTGTTTTTGGTAATTAAATGAAGTTAATATTGTGCCCAATTGACTGTTGACAATGTATATTAATTTAATACATAATTTATTCCATCATGCTATATAGTCATACAATTTATTATTATTAACAATTGCAATTATTTAAAATAACATAGTACATTTGTTTCTTCATGCTCTTTTTATTTTATTTTTTATTAACAATAAGCATTATTTTATAAGAGTTTCATCATGCAAATTTTTTAATGTAATTTATTATTTTGTAATATATTTATCACATATATATATTATATCTCTTCATCTCTCGATTCCATAGAGCCATAAAATTAAATTTAAAAAAAATATCCCGACGATTTAGGTTCTTTTCTAACTGTTATCGTGGTTATTTGAAGTCATTGCAAAATCTAATAACATAAATTATAATGAAATGAGTTCTTTCAGTGACGAAAATGAGCCACTGACTCCGGAATTAGGAGTTCCTTTTAGGAACCGGTATACATACCGAGTGGTTTTATATAAATTTGGTCAAATTATGATTATTTATTACAATTTTTTTCCACTAAATTTCTTGTTACTATTATTTACTTGGTAAGTAAAGGTACACGAATTTGGGTGGGATAGTGGTCAAAACAAAAAAGTGAAAAAAAAAAATGTTTATTTAAAAAAAAACCGACTTCCAAAAACCATACAACCAAGTGAAAAATAACTTTAATTTCGGACAAAACCAAATACACCGACTTCCGAAATTAAACACTTTGTAGTGTTATTTTTGGAAGTCAGTTGTTTTTTTTAACGTAGACATTGATGTTTGAACCAGAATAGATTTAGGTAGGTACTGTAAGGGTTGTATGCTCAGCATGAAATCTTACGTTTACTGGCAGCCAATGACTGGGCTATCTTTGATGGAACAGCCAGAAAGTTTAACTTTGAATTTAAGAATAGTTTGACATAGGTTCTTGTTCCGCAGATAATTTTCATTGTTATATGAGGCGCAGTATTGTGTTGCATTAATTATTTTAAAATATACGTGGAATCACGAATTTAAGCTCCCACAAATATTTCATTTTTAACTAGATCCCTCCAACACAACAGTACTTAGGTACCACATGATAGGCAGTTGCTCCATTTAAAATACTGGTATTGATGTTGACTCCAATATATGTAGTTGGGAAAAGGCAAAGCAGATGATGACTTAGGTACTACATGAACCTAAAAAAAGTCTTGAGACGATAACTGTTGTGCTTGGCATTCAATCAGGTGTAGGTATGCGCGTCTTCTTTAAAATAAGTACGGAAATGGAAAAAATATATATTTTATAACATCTTTATTCTTAGTTTAGCGGGATTAAATATCACAAAATTTAGCTAAAACAAAACAACAGAATTAACGTTCACTATATGACATTAAAAACCATTTTCAGTAATGGTGATGATGTGGGACGATGTGGTGCGTGCTGTACTTCACATCCGCGTGAAAGCTGGGAATAAGAAAACAAAAAATAATTATTATAACAACTGAAGGATTTATAGTTTGAGACGACATGCATACAGCTGAAATCGTTGCTACACTCACCCGCTGTGATGGTCTGCGTGGTAGTGCACATCCCTGACGGAGCCGTCAGGTTGGTGCAGCGAGTAGTGTCCCTTGACGACGTCACCGTCGCGGTGCTCGTGCTGCGACTTGTGGTCGCCCGTGTGCGAGTCCTCCACCTTGTACTCGAACTCGTACTTAGGGTGAGTCTGCAAACAAACATGTCGGTAAGCTTACAATAAGTAGGTAGTAGTAGAATTTCACTTTCGAAAGTAATCTTATATTGTTACTGACGTAGTAGTCATGATGATCATGTCCGTGGTGCACTATCTGGTGGTGTCCGTCGTGGCGGTGGATGTACTGGGACGAGTGACCGTGAGCGGAGACCACCGCAACAGCCGCAGATAGCATGCAGAGTACCTAAAGGCAAGGAATTATAAGATTATAACAAAAGTTGGTATTAAGGTAAATAATTATGGTAATCAACCGGTTAACTCCAGCGCGGAAGCTATCGGTTCCAATACAATAGAAAATGACATAACTGTATCTCGTTAGCCTGGATTAACAGATTAATGGTTTTAATTTATTTTTGTTGAAGAAGTCCCAAGCAAGTTACAAGGAAAGTGGTTTCCTGAAGATGCTGCAGTACTGCATAGAAGAATTATCTATAAACTCAATTGCACGCTTGTTTTTCTTCAACACTTTAATTCGAAAGTGTTCAAGTTAGAATAGAATTCACTATATACCTTAAACAACATGTTTTCCTGTTGATGTTGTTTCCGTATTGCTGATTTGAAGCTATGTTCAAGAGTGAACTGATACATAACTTGTAAACCTCACGTCTTTTATATGACTTAAAATAGTACATTCAAGGTAGTATTGATTTCACTCTAAATGATATCAGCTATTATTGTTAATGTGTGTTGCGTTTTGTTTGACAATAACATGTTTCGTAAAACTTGGTGCAAAAGCATAGGTAATTTTAGTCGCATAATAGTTACAATTCATTGTGATATCATACCATACTTATTGACTGAGAACGTGTTATTAAGGATTCTAATTATGTTAGGTTAGAAAAACAAATCATGATCCTAATAGGGGTTTACCAGAAGATGAGTTCTGAGGTAGGTATACCTCAGAATTCGAGTCGTATTATGTAGTATTATTATCTTGGTCAAATCAAAGTAGGTACTGTCAAAGAAGCCAGTGATCCTGAGATCTTCTTATTTATTTTTGAAACTATATAATATATTAGGTTATTAATTCGACATTCGGGGCTGGATTTTTTTAAATTTATGCTGACCACAATTCTTGGAACAGGTTCTTACTGCAACACAAAAACTTTAAAAGGGTTAAGTAGGTACACTGGCTAATTTTAGAAGTCAGTTAGTAAAGGTTCAAAAGGTAGAGGGACAGTTATAGTAGAAGAAAGAAAGAAGAAAGAAAAAACGTTTATTTGCGGTAAACATGACGCAAAAAGATAAGAAACACAAAAAAAAATAAGAAAAGGTTGAGGGAAACATGCGTCACATCCACGCAAAACGGCTATCACTCAGCATTATGCTGCGACTCTATGCAAGACAGAGCCCCAGCGCTGGTTTTCAGGGATAGCCGGCTTTGACGTAATAACGTCACCCGGTGCATTAAACAATAATTATGAAACTACTGGTACAGCGAACTAATAGAAAAATTATATAAATTTTATGTTAATGTGATAGAATAAGGAATATAAAAAGAAAATGAAAATAGACATACATGCTACGAGAATATCATCCTCAATAAACATTTTCTCTTTATGTAGTGGCAACATTTCGAAGCGTCATCCGTAGATAAAATGTGCGTGTGCGTCATAAAAATTGATGTAAGAAATTACAAAATGGCCAATGAATGATGTTATGTGTAAAAATTATGCAATAGTTGTGTGTCAGTGTCGTAGGTCAGTGTTTTAAGTATTTATGAGTGAATGTGAAAGATGAGATGGACCCAAAAAAGACAAAACAAAACCTTGGAATCTGGAGGGTGACCCGACATGCCAAACACCATCTAAAGAGTTTTGGAGCTCCAAAAACAGGAAGCCACCATTGACGGGGGCGAAGCCCCGCCGCGACCCGCCACGCCTCCTAAATGGGGCGTCGCGACTTTCAACAGCAAAAATAGGTAAGTATGTAAAAAATTAAAATGAAATGGAAGTCAAGAGTCATGAATAGAAATATAAGATTATTGGAATTTGATTTGATTTGAAATTAGATTGTAAATGGGCGATTATGTATATCAATATAAATATTTAGCATTAAACATGGATAAGTAAATATGATCAAAATGTATTTCAATTAAAGGCTGTCAACATAGTATGAGTGTGGACAGGGGAAACGCTGCCAGCAGTCCCGGCAGACAGGGGGCCAATTGCAGCGCTGCTGGGGATCCAAAACCAAGTACTGCAGGCCATGACCCATGAGCTTGTACCTACTATTCTTTCGTTCACCATTCAGTTTGTAGGCGCTTTGACACTTTTGACAGGTGCCTGGACCTGACGTCTCAGCCCAACTAGCAAATAATAATAATAAGACACGATCAAGTAGCCAACATTATACACCAAAAATTAGCACACCAGTTCAAACTTATAGATTCCGTTACACCATACTACAAATACAATCCAGAAACTGTATTAGAGAACCCCTCAACAAAACTATACTTTGATCGCGCCATTCTTACCGATCGAACTATTCATTTTAATAGACCAGATATTACACTGATTAACAAGTTAAACAAAACTGGATACCTAATAGATATTGCTGTACCAAATACACATAACTTGCAAACAACAATAGCAGAAAAACTAAGCAAATACATTGAATTAAAAGATGAAGTAGCCCGACTTTGGCACTTGCAAAAAGTCATAATAGTACCAATAGTATTGTCTACAACAGGAGTAATACCGAAACAACTTCACCAATCCCTTAATTCCCTTAACTTGCCTCCAAATACTTACCATCTGCTGCAGAAGGCAGCGATACTAAACACATGCAGACTCGTGAGAAAGTTTCTGCAATGTGAATCAGAAAACCCACATCAAAACACAAATAGTCTACCATCTTCTGTGCAATCTTCTGCACGCGACCGCAGTTAATCCAACTGTTAAGCACTTGGCTTAGGCCCGTGTTATCAGCTTTTTCCGGCTATTATTGAGCCGAGAATACAAAATAAATGACAAAATAATAATATAATATTTATTTCAGACCAAAATCCATATTCAAAAAACAAAATAAAAATCACTTAAATATACACAATAACACTTATTTTATATATACAAATGACGCACGATGAGTGGTCATCCAGTGCCACATCATTGGACTGTCTACTTTGCTGGCAAAGATAGCCACCAGGCTGTTGGAGCTATCGCGCACTCGCCGCATCAGGGATGCTATTCGTGTCCGCATAAGGGCATAAAAATCCGGCACGCCATACTTCGCGAACATCCCCGATGCGCTGCAAAAGCGCGGTAGCCCCAACATAACTCTGAAGGCGTTATTATATTGGACTCGCAGAGCATTGTACGAGCTCTTTGTATAGCCGACCCATAGGGCGCACGTGTACATAGATTGGCAATAAGCTCTAAAGAGTGTAATTTTTACCTCACTTGTACAACGTGCAAACCTACGGGCCAGCATGTTACATCGAACTGCCAATGCTCTGCGTTCCCTCTCCACGTCCACATCGTCGGACAGACCATCGGTGATCCAATGCCCCAGGTACTTGCGCTCCCCAGGGTGACTGGTGGGACAGTGTCGTAACATTTGTTTCAAAGAGATCATATAAACAATTACTTTCACGACTATGGATCGAAAGATACTCGTATGAAAGATCATATTATTTGAAAAAGCCGCATAAAAGCAGCTTTCCAGATTATTTAGCACCCATCGCTTTTTGGCTCTATAAACATATCGAGTAAAATAGGACTCGACGAATTCATATCGCATTTACACGATAATTATATACAGATATCTCTCGATCGCCTTCATGCAACCGTGAGTCTTATAAAAGCTCTTTGAAAGCAACTGAATTACTAATTCGTCATAAGACTAGCTTTTATAGCACAATCTTTCGTCATTTAATTATTACAGCATTATTTAAAAATAATCAAAATCAAAAGTCATTTACTCAAACTAGGCTGAGAGTCAGCTCTTTTTGAACGTCAACATTACATAAGACAGTCCCCCCAAAACGCCCGCCCTTCACCACTTCCTAGTGCTTTAGCTATCTGGCGGAGTAAACGCTGTTCATTCAACAAAATTACATCTCGGTTCGGTCTCGGTTCGGTCGGATATTATTATTATTATAACAGCATCATATGATAGCTTACTGCAAGGCTTTCATTCGACTTTACTGTTAAAGTTGATAAAACGTTTTAAAATTATCTATTACAGCCCTAGAGGTGATCTAAACATTATTTGATAGCCATCATACAGCGTAATAGTGGTATGAAATTCAATAAAATCTGTTACAACATTGTAAATGCCATTGGGCACGCCACGATAGCGGCGTTAAGTCCCCTCTTTGAGGAGTGGCTTGAGAGGCGGCACGGCGTCCTCACCTTCCGCCTGACGCAGATCCTCACTGGACACGGTTGTTTCGGGAGGTTCCTGTTTCGCAGTAAAAATTTTCCTACATTTTCACTGCGCCATACCGCCCGCACTAATATAATACAAAAATGTTAAGCTTTAGGGAATTGTCGTGCATCCAATTTTCTCAATCAAGCGTGATGAAACACATAATACTTTTTAAGCTACGTAACGTCTTTATGACGATATCTATATCTGTACCTATTTACAAATTAAAGTAACTTTTCGTGTCTGTCTGTCTGAACGCGTTATTCTTTTAAACTCCACAACGGATTTTCATGCGGCACCAAAATTTTGAAAATTTATTTGAAAATGTTTATATGTTTACCTAACTCATAATAGTAACTCGATGTTTTGCCAAGTCGTAAAACCGAACGACGCGGAAGCGGGTAGTTACGTAAATTAAAAAGAAAGAAAGTTGTGTTTAATTTTCTTAATTTTTTATAGCGAGTTTTAACATTACAACATGTACAGAGTCAAATTAAATTAGTCGGCAAAACTCCACAGGTATCGATGTCTAAGCATGAAATAATGTTTTTTTTTGGGATCAGTGACCACAAGTCGTCACAATGAGTATGAGCTTAGAAAATCATTTTGGTTTGTTTTATCGTGCTTAGGTATCAATTAATTCCATAACGTCTGTGAAATGTTTAAGTTTAAAAATTAAATAAAAAAAAACTTAATTTCGCCCAGTAGTTATTTTATACAATAAAAACAAGAATTTTAGTTCACTAGTTAACAATGACAACAGTTTTTAGTAATGGTGATGATGAGGCACGATGTGGTGTGTGCTGTGCTTCACGTCCGCGTGGAAGCTGCGAATAAGAAAATCGTAATTATAACAACTGAAGGATCTAGGGTTTAAGACTGCGTACATACAGCTGAAGCTGTTGTTGCTACACTCACCCACTGTGATGGTCTGCGTGGTAGTGCACATCCCTGACGGAGCCGTCAGGTTGGTGCAGCGAGTAGTGTCCCTTGACGACGTCACCGTCGCGGTGCTCGTGCTGCGACTTGTGGTCGCCCGTGTGCGAGTCCTCCACCTTGTACTCGAACTCGTACTTAGGGTGAGTCTGCAAACGAACATATCAGTAAGCTTACATTATGTGTACGGTTAATAGGTTAGAATTTCACTTTCATAAGTAATATAGTTACTGACGTAGTAGTCATGATGATCATGTCCGTGGTGTACTATCTGGTGGTGTCCGTCGTGGCGGTGGATGTACTGCGACGAGTGTCCGTGAGCGGAGACCACCGCGACAGCCGCAGACAGTACACATAACAGCTGAAGAGAGTTTCAAATAGATTAAGAGGAATAGGAATGTAAAATAACTAATAATTTTGCACAAGTACAGATTGTCGAGATGTAAACTAATTTTGAGATTAAATTGGCTTCATTTGAAGTTATACTGTTTCATTACATACCTTGAAGAACATCTTGTTGTTATTTTTGAAACAAACTCTCAGAGTGAACTGATACGTAACTTCTAAATTTCCTGTCTTATATATGTCTTAAAATAGTATATTCAAGGTAGTACTGATTTCTCTCAATTACGTTGCATACGATAAGCGTGTTACGCTTTGACTATAGTCGTTTCGTAAAAGCCAGTAAATACATAATTTCGATCTTTTTTGCATGGAATTAGATCATACACCACTCTAGCTTGCTAAAGACAGTAGGGATATTTATAAGATCGATAAAGACAGTGACATACATACTTGAATCTGAAGATGACACAATAGCTACATAGTGCCTTGGCTCGCGAGGTTGTCGACATGTGGGAAGTGGACTCAGCGATCATTGTGCCGATAGTCGTTACAGCCAATGGCTTGATAGCCAAGAGCCTCTACCAACACCTGATGAGGCTGTCGTTGGGCAGCTGGGTCAAGGGCCTGATTCAGAAAGCGGTACTTCTTGACGCGGCTCGCATTGTTAGGAGGTTCCTCTCTCTCCAGAGAGAGGAACCTCCAGCCCTGAGCGCCGGTAACTTAGACCCTGTTCCCGAAACTGGTGGGCTACTATTTATTTTATTTTAAATGTTTCTATATTTTTATGCCAATATTTAAAAATATAATTTATATGTGTTTTATTTAGTGAAATAAAAGAGAAAATAAACATTAAAAACAGTGATTAAAAAATAATAAATTTGTGAAACATAATCATAATCTCTCATTTAGAAACTCATTCAAGTTATAGTAAGTCTTATCTGCTAGAAAATTAATAACTTTTTTTTTGAATTGTACGAGTGTGAGTCAGTGAAAAATAGTTAATTCTTCATAACATGACATCACGCCTTGTTTCCCCGAACGGTTGGGCAGATGTGTACACCAACATTTCGGAAGTCATGTTTAAGTCCCATATAATAGGGGGTAAGTTAATTGTAACGGGTCTAAAAACTGCTACTTGCTCACTACAGGTATTGCTGCTGCCATTGCACATTGTAACAAAAATTGGAGAGCTGTTCAATTGGTGCTCATATTTTTTTTGTAAGCAAGCGTCTTCTTTTACGCATAATTATTTAATATCCTGTTGCGCAGCTGCTGATTAAAAAAAAACAGGAACCCATGTATTTTTCAAACATGATAAAAGACGAAAATAGTGGCCGAGTGTTCTCCAAAAAATTTGGAAACCCGATATTTCGTCGGGACTATGTGCTTTTAAAACCGGAAAACTTATATGGCAGAAATTAGTTCTCAGGTTATGCTCCCAAGATTTTCATTATCTAGAGGCACTTTTGGTGTGATATTACGTAAATTATAGTATCTAAAGGTGTGTTTGTGTTTAGGTATACATAATATCGAATTATATCAGTTCTAGCGCATCTCTGTTTTTTCAGTTAAGAAGTGATCTTCATTTTAGGAAGACCCTGACAGACTAACTACTTGCTGTATTGCCAATAAACTGCATCTACATCTGCATCCCAATTAATGTAATTATAAACACTTTACTTAGAATAATTTCATTTTAAATTTCCATTAGAACCTTAACTGTATCCCCTTAAATAATATACCTATAGTGAAAGACCTAGGGAACACCTAGGTCTTTGATGTCAAACTGTCCTTGAACCAGCATATCGAAACCATAGTCAATAGTGCTTTTAAAATGTATGGATTTGTAATGACATCTTCAACGGAATCAACCTATCTCTATCTGTATAAGACGCTCATACGGTCTCAATTAGAATATGCAGTCCCTATTTGGAACCCTTTCTACCAAAAATACGTAGTTGGAATAGAAAAGGTCCAGCGCAAGTACCTCCGTGCTATGTACTACAGATGTTATGGGACTAAGACTTATCTGGCTTACTCCCAACTTCTTGATTAGTACAAGCTTGGAAAACCGGCGCATATACCAAGAGGCCAACGTGCTTCATGATATTGTTCACAATCACTTTGAAGCCATTGATCTGACGAGTAAGCTGTGTTATTCTATCCCCCGAATATTTCATGTACGTCAGGTTCGTGCACGTACTCTGTTCGCACTAAATTCTTGTCGTACAAACTCTGGCCTACGTTGCCCTATTCATAGAAAGATGGAATCTTATCATTCTAATTTCAATGATATTGATATATTTGCATGCTCGAAAAATTAATTTACATATAAGATTATGAATGTTTTATCCTAATTGTAACCTTATTGTTATTATTCATTTATTGCATAATTTTAACTGAATGAAATTGTTTTTGATCTAATTTATTTTGTAGCTATAGCTGGCTTCATAGTTACTTTTTTATTTATTTCAAGATAATTGTGAACTATGATATTGCTCGTCTAGTGGCCACCACTGATCTTTAAATATGTCTTATCTGCAGATGATGCAGTGAACTGCAACATTATTACTTAAATTTTGTTAACCTTAATGTATTACATATAGGTTGTAGTTGTTTATTATCCTTTAGTAAATAAAAAAAATAAGCGAAACTAATCAAATACTAAATTCTGGTGTAACCTCTAACTGCTAACCTATTCCTACACTCTAATATATAAAACGTTACTATAACTACTAAACTAATTTGATACCTGCTGCTGATTAGGCAGAGGAAAGAGGCGAATAACCGGACGTAAATACGAACTGGTTGTGGTTTTAGCTCTTACTATACGCGTAACCCTCCCCCCGCGCGCCCTCCCGCGCGCGTCCCTTTGAATCAGGGAAAACTTCCTTCACTATACCTAGAGGCCATTACAGAGGGGGCGCACATTTGGTCATTAAAAGTACCAAAGTACCAGCGGTGACTGTATTCGATAGAGTATTCCATTTTTGACGCGATTGCAGCGTGTGCAAATAATCTGTTCTCCAACGCCTCCAAAACGTTTGAACTAATCTATCTTAAAGCGTGACGCTTTAGGAAATGTAGTCTGTCTTCATCAACATCCATAGCGGGCAAATACTTGAGACGAGTCGGTCACTAGATAGAGTTTGACATAGTGCACAGTGGACGAGTACTCATTACTGCCTCTATTTGAACGAGTACAGTAGTCAGCTCCTCATAAGAGAGAATCTGTACGCCTACAACGCGGAACAGATGCGACTTGGGACTCTTAATATTAGCCTCCCAATTACCACCAAAGTGACTGGCAGCCGGCGTATTAAAATGCCATTCAATACTATTTTCGGCCAAAATATGAGCGAATTCACTCTGATAATACTTTGACCGCAAGAATGCGTGTAACTCCGAGATACTACGGCAAGTTCCAACATAATTAATAACGTTGTCCGAATATAAACGTTTGACGGGACCAAGGCGCGACAAAAAACGCTTAAACGCGGACATAAAACTTTGCGTCCTTAAATCACCGGTCAAATCTATGTGAACCGCACATGTTGTCATATAAATAAATAGACAAACGTAAGCTTTCGTGGAGCGTATACCACGACCGCGGATAATAGCTACCATTAACGGGCCGGCGAAGTCGGTACCGGTGTGTACGAAAGGTTAAGCGGATTGAACAACACGGCAAGAGCGATGATCGGTCATTTCGGGCGCGAATAAAACTGTTATTTAACTATGTACGATTTAGCCAACAAGTTCATAAATCGTATCAGAGATTTAAAACAAGCAGCTTTTTTATTAAATTAGATTTTGTTATAAACACTCATTAGAGTTTTTGCCCCCTGTTCCGCCCATGTGGATCTCGGAGAATATTCCACGGGAACTTTCTACCGAAATCAAAAGCCTTTATATATATTATATATATATCTATATAAACCCTTTATATTCATTCAGTTATAAAATATATGTGTGTGAAATTTCATCTAAATCCGTTTAGCCGTGTTGCGCCAATCCTGAACCTACATCCAGACAAACAGACAACAAAATGTCAGTTACTATTTTATTATTAAGTTAGAGGTGAGATAAGAAAAATAATAATAAATTCTGGAAACAATTATCCTTTTTGAATTTAATTTTCATACTGTTAAATTGATTGATAGAGAGAAATCTACCTTTGCTTTTGAGATGTATAACTTTTTTCTTCGGCCACTAGCACTATAAAAAACGAAAAAACTTTTTCTCCGTGAAAAACCAGACCTTAGCAAGTGTTTAGATGTTCGATAACATTTTATGAAAAAGGCCGTAAATGTGTAAGTGAAAAAGAATCATTGATTAGGTATGGATTATTTTAAATAGTCACTCATTTTAATACCTACTGTTATTCGAAGTATTACTGACTTGAAAAATGCTTTCTGAACCCAAAATTGGGACGCAAGCCATATTGTAAAAAAGTCATAATATCTTGTGCAATTTATTTTTTCTCAAAGATTTTCGCATTCAATGATCACATGCAGTTAGATCCTTTTTGTCTAGTATTTTTACTCATCAACAGACAGATCCACAGACGTTTCAAGAGGAATAGACGATACTTAATTTGGGCACGGCATTCGATAAGGCGAGGTGACAAGAAGGCTTGTTTGACATAGCTTTACAATGAAAATGAAGAATGTAAACACAAAAAAAGTTGTTTAAAGAGTTTGTATTTATAAAAGTGGGTTTAAATATCACAACATAACATATATCACAAAACAACAGTATTTTGTTCACTAGTTAACATTGACAACAGTTTTTAGTAATGGTGATGATGAGGCACGATGTGGTGCGTGCTGTGTTTCACGTCCGCGTGGAAGCTGGGGAGAAGATAATCGTAATTATAACAGCTGAATCTGAATCTACAGGTTAAGACTGTATATATACAGCTCAGGCTGTTGCTACACTCTCCCACTGTGATGGTCTGCGTGGTAGTGCACATCCCTGATGGAGCCGTCAGGTTGGTGCAGCGAGTAGTGTCCCTTGACGACGTCACCGTCGCGGTGCTCGTGCTGCGACTTGTGGTCGCCCGTGTGCGAGTCCTCCACCTTGTACTCGAACTCATACTTAGGGTGAGTCTGCAAAAAACCATTTCGGTAAGCTTACAATAAATATCGGGTAAATAAGTGCTATTTTAACTTTCGAAAATAATCGAATAATGTTACTGACGTAGTAGTCATGATGGTCATGTCCGTGGTGTACAATCTGGTGGTGTCCGTCGTGGCGGTGGATGTACTGGGATGAGTGTCCGTGAGCGGAGACCACCGCAACAGCCACAGATAGCATGCAGAGTACCTAATTGCAAGAAATTATTTTAAGATCATAAAAAAGTGGTTATAAATGTGATATTATCAAGAAACTGGTAATTTATAAGGTATGTTATTTGAAGAACATCTAAGTAAGTTACAATTTGCCACCGGTTGCTCATCTGCTGATAACTGGTCTGAGGAAAGGGGAATCCTGAATGTTATGCGACACAGAAGAGTGATCATCAACCTCAGGATGACACATTTTTTTAACTTCAATACTTTAATGAGAGTGTTAAAGTTAAAATAATTTAGTAATATAATTAACTAAATACCTTTATGAACATGTTGTTTTATTATTTTTCTTGATCGGTTATTAGTTTGAAGCAATGTCCAAGAGTGAACTGATACATAACTTGTAAACCTCACGTATTTTATATGACTTAAAATAATACATTCAAGGTAGTATTGATTTCACTCTAAATGGTATCAGCTGTTATATTACGAGTAATAGGTGTCGCGTTTTGACAATGTCTTATTTCGAAAAACCTTAACCGCATGGTAATACATTTAATTGTGATATCATATTATATTTATTCAATGAGAACAGGAGGGACCATGTGGCTAAGTAATAACAGCCACACGGCTCGATCGATCAGGTTAAGCTACGCTTGCCGCTGTTGGTCCGTGGATGGGTAACCATCTTTACATTCTAAGACCTCGGAAAGCACGTTAAGCCGTTGATCCCGGCTGTCATTCGTGAATCTTTGATAGTAGTAACGGATCGTCAGAAGCCTGAAAGTCTGACTACCAGTCTTACCAAGGGGTACCGTGTTACCCAGTAACTGGGTTGTGGAGGTCAGATAGGTAGCCGCTCTGGGTAAAATAATAGTATTCAGCTCCAGCCGGTTAGACTGTAGTAGCTGACCTCAACATAGTTCTGCAAAGGCTAGGAACCTGATGATTAATTCATTGAAAACGTGATGTTGAGGTTTTGATAAGGTAAACATTTGTCAATGGAGGTTTACTAGAAAACGAGTTCTCAGGACCTTTTCAGAGCTGGAGTAGTGTTAAGACGTGGCAGGTAAAGCTTTGACATTTTGTAGGGCCCGACATGCCGAAGCCTCTCGCTGCATTTCGCTGCTTCCCACAGTATGCTCAAGTCCCCTTAGGACGATAATTGAAAACGAAATGTGAGTTATAAATATACAAGGTGTAACAATCAAACCACGTCCTGAAAGTAGTTTGCTCATAATTCACAACTGAATCGATTTCAGTAACTTTTAACATAGGTTTTATTTTTTAATTTATGTATTTTGTCATAACTACCGCCGATGGAGCCAAAGAAAATTCAATCTTATTTCAAGGTTGTTAGACTCAATTTTAAATGCATAAAATAATTCTAGAGCCAAAACAACTTTCTTAGCTTCCAGGCTATATGATTTAACTCAAAACTCTAATTGGGGTGTATGAAGTCTTGCGTTAATTATGTTACACGTTGTATAAAAGATTCAAAATCATTTCCACCAAGCCTATGCCATGCCATGCTGCAGAGTGCTCTGGGGAGCCTTGATAATCTTGCTCAAGCTAAAGTAAAGTCGAAGAAGCCAAAAGATAATTCAGAGATTTTCGAATAATATATTTTTAAACTAGGTTTTGCCAGTGGCTTCGCCCACAAATTTTCCCACGGGCACGTACAACCGGTATAAAAAGTGTCATTGTGGCTATAGTAACAGGTAATAAACTATTTGTTTGCCAAATTGCATCCAATTCGGTTAAGCCGTTTCTGTGTAATTGAGTAACAACCACCCAAACATACAAACTTTCGCATATGTAGTATTAGTAAGACTTAAGGGGAATCTAGTCGTGGGCTCGAACGCACTGGTGGGCCTGGCTAAAAAGCACGTTGTCTCACCAGGCGTCATGTCCGACAGAAGTAGCATACGTGATGAGCTATAAGACGCTAGTCTACATGCACAACGTTATTGAGTGAGATGCAGGATCATTTATAGTAACACAGGCGGGTAAAAAATTAAGAAAAGTCTTTCGGAAGATCGGATTTTATGAAAAAAGCCACTGCATAAATCAATAACCAATAAAGTTTATTAAACTTTTCGATATTTGAGCTTTGTCGTTACCGACTTGGTTTTGGAGATTTTACTCTTTTTTATTACTTAAATACGCCCAAAATTAGGTTTAATTAGCAAGAAAAACTAACCTTTGTTAGCTCCTAACTTTTTAATGGCTTTTTATTTTAGTATTTTGATTTCGTACAGACAATATTAATAAGAGACAAAATCATGCCATGTTTAATTTTTGATGTACATTGTCGAACAGTGGAGTAATACACTCCCGAAGTTTGTATGGGAAAAATGTGGACTAGATTCACCTTAAGCCAAATAAAAAACAATCTAAATACATCTAAAGAAAATAATTCGATTGGATGTAGAAGGTTATCTCTGGAAGTATTGATCCGATTTCGAAAACTTTTTCACTAGCAGAAAGCCAGAGAGAGTACCACTATTGTGTACAGTCGACTAAAACGTGGGCGAAGTCACGGGCGAAAGCTAGTCTACGATAAATGGCTTGTACATTTATCATTAAATAAATGATAAATGGACTATCCATATTAATAACATTTGGCTATTTTAGTATTTTCTGGATTAGGTATATCAGACTTTGATGAGTTCATCAAAGGTAATCAATAGGTATGTTGACATACCTATTGTGATTGATGAAGAAGTATACTTTACATGTTTGTGCCTGGCCTATGTTTGTTTATCTCCGGTAATGACAATATTTTTTTTTCTTCATAGATTTTAAACGTGACCTTTGTAAATGTGTAAAAAACTATGAATTTTTCGACGCCATTTTTTATTTGTAAATATGTTTAGTTAAGTTAGGATTATATTTGTTTTTTATTCATTTATCATTCATTAATGATATAAAAAGAATGAAAAAGATTTTTTTTTGGTTATACCTTTATTCTAGTGTAATAATAATTAGAATAACAATATTTCAACAAATTATTTATAACAAACTAATTAGTAATAACACAGAATCAATGATGGTGGTGGTGTTCAGGAACAATGTGCTTGGCGTGACCCTCATATTTCACGTTGGCGTTAAATCTGTGAACAAACGAAGAATTCATAAGTACCTAAGCGAAATTCAAACATGTATTTTTTTTATTCCGACAGTGAATTCAACTGACCCAGTTTTCTTGTCAGCGTGGTACTCGACGATCCTGATGGTGCCGTCGGGCTGATGCAGGCTGTACACGCCCTTCACGACGTCGCCATCACGTGCCTCGTGCTGAGACTTCTTGTCTCCGGTGTGAGGGTCCTCCACTTTGTACGCGAACTCGTACTTAGGATGAGACTGCAAAACAAGTTTTAATTGGTAAGTAACATCCTTTCTGACTATGATAATAAAATATGATAAAATGGATGAATGGTTATCTTATCATACATAGTACTCGACGTGTTTCTCGGTGGCATGTCCGTGGTGCTGCTTGATGCTCTGTGATGAGGAGGCGTGACCATGGTGATGCTCGTGGTGGTCTTGTGCGACGACTGCTGCCAAAGCGACGGTGATGAGGAGGATCTGTGTAAATTAAAACGAACATTACAACCAGGTTATCTAAAACTATATTAGTCAGTGTGACAAACTTTAAGTAAGTAAAACTTACTTTAGTGAACATTTTGTATTTTGTTGTTTACTGTATAAATACCAAAAGGATACTGATAATCTGTAAATGTATTACCCACGCTTTTATACAATTTCACTTAAAGCACGAAAAAGTTAAATCTATTGACAAGTTTTTTAATTAAACCAGTTTGTGCACCAGATTTACTGTGATATAATTATTTTATCGACCTTCGTTAATTATGGCAAGTGCTTTAACATTTCTTTACGTTCGAAATTGAACGATATTGGATAGTACTTTCGACTGCCAAATTGTTGGTTTCACCATAATATCATGTCACTCATTTTAATATCATAAAGAGATAGCTTGTAGCTTTGGTTTAGAGTTATAAGACAAGCAAATTATAAAGATATTTCGTTTGTTAATATATAGCTTCTATTAGATATCATTTTACTCTGAATGTTGCAGATCGTTATTGGTGAGTCAGAAATTGCATTATTTTATAATCAGTAGGTAAATTGATGTTTGCATTGCATACAGACACCCTATAGCATAATACAGCCTTTCTTGGGGTCGACGCGGGCCTAACGCGGGTTGGTGGATGCCTCGTGTCATGTCTTGGAATTTTACAGACACCTGCTGAGCTAATATACTGGATGTTTGTCTAGAACCACGTATCTGTGTTAGTTGAAACGGAAGAAACGAAAAACAACATATTGTAGAAAAAGTTCAAAGTCAAAGCATGGCACTTTTGAACGTCAACATTTAAATTAAAATAGAATTGATTCTAGTCGCCCTTTCCAAAATGTAGTTTCGTATGGAGAAAAATGGGCAAGAAACTCCACCATTACTCTTTTAAAATGTTTTAAGTACAATATTTAACGTTCATTCATTATATAATTATGTGTGAAAACGATGCACCCAGAATAAAATTACCATACCAAAATAGGTAAAAAGAATGAAAGTGAACAATTACAGATAAATTAATTTGATGATAGATACATGGTGCTCACATATTTACAAACATTGTAAAAGGAAGTATACGATTTTAATAGAATGTTAACAAATAATAAGTCAGTGTGTGAGTTAAAGTAATCACTGAGTGTAAGTAAACAAACATTGTTCAAAAATATGCTGCGAAGCTTTTTATCGCATAAAGCATACTATAATGTCAGCGAATTCCTTGCTGAAAATGAATTTTGTATATAAGTATTGTGTAATGTTTTGTTGAGAATTTTGTATGTATAAATTGTGTGTTAGTGACCTATATAGTTGTGACTTAAAACTTTCAATGTTTCTTATAATGATTGCCTTTAATATTTTAGCGCCTGACTATAACTTTTGCATGCCTATTGGTAAAATATGGCTGAACCTATCTGTTATTAATTTACCACCATCTACTTTACCCATATTTGCAAATAAACGACTTACTTACTTACTAAATCAATGTCATAAATATATCTGATGTTCTACGACGCTATGACAGAAACGAAGAAAATAAATATAATTTTGTTTACAAGAGATATTTATGTCTATTCCTCACAACTATGCTACCCACTCATTGCGTCTTGAGCGTGTACAAAAATGTTTCCTGGGGCACCTGGTCTATGCTAGCGGTTTGGCCAAGAAAATACGTTCATATAGTGATAGGCTCAAACATTTTAATACGGTTTCACTTGACAGACGTCGACGACTGAATGACGCGATGTTTGTGTGCAAAGTTATGGCCCATAAAATTTACTGTCCGCAAATATTAAATAATTTTAACTTCCGTACCCCCTCCAGAATTCCTCGCATTCCTATAACGCCTAACAGTTCTAGGTGCTAATTCTCCTTACGCGAGATTTTGCATTGCTGTGATCGATTACAGTGATCGGATCGACCTCCATTTTGAGAGTTTAGGCAAATTAAAAAGCCAGCTTTTCTATGTATCTCCCCAAACATTAAGTTTCTTGCCCTGCGTTATCTCACTCTTTCAATTTAGGCCACATATTACTTACTTATCTTTTTGTATTACCTAGTTTTGTTAACTTTGGTTTGTTTTTATTTTGCTTTAAGTTTATTATAATTTAGTTTAATTAATTTACTAACTTATATTCAGTGCAACTTTATAATATAGTCTTTTATTTCTATTTTTGTTTTGTAAGTTACAACAACGTTTTGTGTGCATGCAGAGTTTACCTTTATATGCTTGTTACACTTTATTCTGATTTATTGCTTTTGTTTCATTTACTTCAGTGTATAAAATTATTGGTGAACCAAATATTGAAAGAAGTGTGTAGAAGTGGAAACAGTGTCAGTATTAAATACACGCATAATGGTCCACTTGAAGGACTAAGTGCGGAAACCAAACCCTTAACATAGAACAATGTCAGTATTTACATTAGATTGGACTTCGTAACTTTGTATTTACCTCTCGATAGCTATCGCCAGTCTTTCTCAGGTTAGATTGTTATCTTGAATACCATAATTTTGACCTATGATTAGAATGGAACTAGTTATTTCAACATTGAATTTGTATTTTTTTGTAGGATCTTCGTCGTCATCTTTAACATGTTTTATCATAAAAACGTGTGGCATCTCATTTATTTTGGTTTGCATCAGTTTATCAGCTATGCTAACAATCATTTTATTTCTTTCATTCTCGCTCAGGACTCTAGTGTATTAACTAAGGATCTATAAATGCTAATTGGACAAAAGATAGCTATGTTAGTTGTTATCATAGATTAGTGTCGTGGGTAGTTTACTTCTTACTAGTAGTTGACCAGTGGTCGAAATTCGAAAAGAGTTCATTTAAAACCTAATGTAGTTCTAATATTTTTTTATATAAAAATATAAGCTTTCTGCACTCCTTCTCAATAATTATAAACTTTAACTGTGCCAAATTTCATATCCCTCCGTCCGCGTAATTTGAGTTAAATGGGTTACACAGTTTTTGGTTCACGTATTAATGTAAAGATTTACTGCCTGATGTATTTTCTTATGATTGTCTGTAATTTGTTAATCAGATCGAAGAACCAACCACCCATTTACTTAATTACTACCTATGAGAAAGTGACTTCTTGGGGATTTAAATGTTAAGATTTTTTTTGCGGCATACAGGGTGGCAAAGACATCGATGACACACATACTGTAACCATGAATTCAGCACATGGTAATTTTCGTCGGTTATCAAAAAAATCTAAATCTGCTGTCTCATAGAATAGTGCAACACCGCAGACTTTTTTGAATAACCTACGCAAGACTACCTCCCTGTACAAGTAAATAAAAACGTTCAATCAATGAGCATTTTCAACAAATAGCATGCTATAAGCAGTGAAAAGAAAGTTAATTTCAGTCCGGTTTATTATAGACGGGAAAAAAACAAACATATAACAACAGTCAACAGTTTAATAATAATAATTAATCGAATCAGTGGTGGTGATGATAATGATGAAGATGATAATGACTGTGCTTCAGGTCTGCGTGGAAACTGTGGGCAGAAGAAATTAGATTTAAGTGGATAGATACAGATGGAATATGGCTCTACAGATACAAAAAAAATTGTAAAGTTGACTGGAGAAACAGAAACATGAAGTGATGTGTACATAAATACTAATATTAATGATTAATGATTTTATTTCTGTAAGTAGTTTTGTACAAGCACTTGTACAAGTCAATCATATTTTTAAAACTTGATGAGGTTAAGAAGTTCGATTACTTATATCCAATTTGATCTACATGAGTGAAAAGTTATTTGCACATAAACAGACAGGGCCAGTCCTGCCTAGAAGATATTTCGTCGATGACATCACAACAGTAAATTAAACAAATGCCATATTTGTCTCACCCAGTTTTCTTATCAGCACGGTAGTGAACATGCCTTATGGTGCCATCTGGTTCTTTGAACGAGTAGTATCCCTTCACACTATCACCATCGCGGTGCTCGTGGTGTTCCTTGTGATCTCCCGTGTGAGGATCCTTCACTGCATATTTGAACTCGTACTTAGGATGCGTCTAGAGAGAGGTAAATGTCATGAGTGATTTAATTTCATGCTCAGTTTAGCGGTTTATAAAGGCCGTTTATCCACTGCCAACGTCAACGGGAAGTCAACCAAAAAAAAAAACAATCTTCTTAGCCTTTTCTCAACTATGTTGGGGTCGGCTTCCAGTCAAACCAGATGCAGCTGAATACCAATGTTCTACATGGAGCGACTGCCTATCTGGCCTCCACAACCTAGTTACTGGGTAACACGATACCACTTGGTAAGACTGGTTGGCAGACTTTCGGGCTTCTGACGACTGTCAAAAATCCACGAATGATAGCCGGTTAACGTGCTTTCCAAGCCACGGAGAAGTTTCGGTATGTAAAGATGATCACCCATCCACAGACCAACCCGTAGCGTAGCTTAACCTGATGGATTGACCAGAAACGAGATTATTCATAATTTTGTTTGGATGTCTGACTTGACGCCCACCCGTGTACAGCCCTAACTCACATAGTAGTCGATGTGGTGGTGATGATGATGTCCGTGGTGGTGGTGGCCATCATGTATATGCACCAAGTGGTGGTGACCATCGTGCTTAGTGAAATGTTGTGATGAGTGAGCATATTCCGCTGAAGCAATCGCTGCAAAAGCTAACAAGCAGAGCACCTGGAAGAAAATGTTTACAGTGAAAATTAGAGTTTAAAAAATAGTAGCTAAGTTAATAATATTAATGAAATGTTGCTTGACAATGTAACATTATTTGGCACTTTGGCTGATAGTTTTTTGGTTTAAGTTACGTATTTATACTTATTTTTTGGTTAAAAAGTAAGTAATTAATGAACTAGGTACTCTATTAAAACTTTATCAAAGTAATTAATTAAACTGTACCTCAGAAAACATATTGTAGCTCTGTATTCGTTGTTCAAATCTCAATAACAAACTGATATAAGTGAGTCAAACACAACACTTTTATATAAAACAAACGCAATAACGGTGTTATAGATTTCATTCTAATTGATTGCTGGGTGGCCATTAGAATTATTTACGATTTCATACGTAACGATTATAGTTGCAAGTGTAAAAATTTACCTATTTGGGTTACTTTATACTCACACGTAACAATGACTATGTGCTTTATGTAAAAATATATTAGACTTTTATTCAACGTGTATAGTTTTCACGTTTTAGCATGGCAACAGCAGTTACTACGTTCAAAACAAGGAAGTTTGGCGATAATTCTTTCTGCTCATAATGTGGTTACCCTTGTACCTCATTAAAGGCATAACTATGTAAATATCTATCACACATAACTGCTCCCAAATTATCGCAATTTGGGAGCAGTTCTGAGATAATAGTTGTCAGTTGTTAGTTTTTTTTTTTACGTAATCTTGTCATTACAAACAATTCTAATTTCAACCCTTTATTAGTGGCTGTAATGGCAATCATGTGATTTGGTGTAAATAGCTTTTGTTTTTAATATTTTATTTATCTTATATCTGGATTGTTTTATATTTTGTGAATGATAAATGATTTTAATTCTGTAAGTAGGTTTGTACAAACACTTTTACACGTCAATCATATTTTTTTTAACTAGATGAGGTCGGATGTGAGAACGTTGTAGGCCTTAAGAATGTTGTAGACTGTATTTCCTATTATTAAGTACCTGGTACTTGTTGACAGGTTTACCATACCTATTAACACTGTAACTTTAAACCATTGTAAAAGCCAATTATTTTGAAAAGACTAACCGAGGAGTTTCTTGCCGGCTCATCTCCTTAAGAAGCCATCAATTGAAAGCATGCACCTAGCTTAACACGTTTCATAATGAGGTGTATGTGGAATCAAATATTTTGATTTTGTCACTGACACATCTAAATTTTCTATCATTTGATTTAAAGTTAGATTGATTTGATTGAGATTTTTTATTGGTAAATACATACTCGTTATGATCACGAATCATATTTTATTCAACACTAGCTTCCGCCCGCGGTTACGAACGCGTTGAAATCGAAAATTATTATACGGGAACGTACTACTGGGATAAAAAGTATCTTATCAAATCTTATATGTCTATCGGTGCGCTAAATTTCATTGAAATCCGTTCACCCATTTTTTCGTGATTGAGTAACAAACATCCAAACATGTAAACATACAAACTTTCACATTTATAATAATAATAGGATATTTAGTAGGACACAACCTTACACTGCCCTGGAAATTGCAAAAAACTTAAGACATTTTTAATTTCACGGACTTTTAGGTACACACGGCTACACATCAAGCTATAAATTTCCAGTTTACGCTGAACTCGCACAGTACGGAAAACCTATACAATGCGAAATCAGCTTATACTGGAAATGTATAAGTATGATGTGTAACTGTGTGTACTACATATTTACAGCTTACACTATAAGAAGAAGCTTAGTAACTGGTTGAGCCTATTATAGAAAAAGTCTTTTATACACACAAAATCGATTAGCATACGCATGTTTAGTTTGGTGCAAGCAATGTCTAGGTACTGGGTCAAAAGGAAATATACCTAGTACTTAGAATTAATTATTGCCATACTGTTAGTACATTACATGCTATGTAAAGCTGGTGTGTATTAAATCTAAAAGGGTGAGAACTACGGCAATCTTTCAAATTCCTCTTTGAGCGCGCTCCAGAGGGAGTGAAATTGTTTTTGAGCCACCCCAAATAGTTATGCAATAGTAAGAATGGATTGACACAAAGCTTAATAACCTACATGTTTAATTAATTGTCTAATGGATGGCTTCTAGAGTAGCGACTGCATACTGAAAGACGTGGAGCTGGAAGGGCTCCTACAAAGTCGATCGACGACCTGGTGAAGGCCGCCGGAATCCTCTGGATGCGTGAAGCACAGAACCGGTTGAAGTAGCAGAGCTTAGGGGAGGCCTATGACCAGCAGTGAACGTCTTTCGGCTAAAATGATGACTATGATGATGACTGCAACGTAACGACACTGCATTGCTATCTGTGCCTTTTGTAAAATGTATAATTAATTCACAAATCTGTAAATCAGGCATTGAATAATTAACCGTTGGTGATTTGAAGTAATTGTGTTATCTTTCTAAAGCTTCAGTGGAGTTTTCATGTTCTGGAAAACTGCCTATGTTTCTCTCAAACGTTGATCGGAATCGACTTCGTTGAAGTGGTAGATACCCACTAACTAACACCTAGTGGGTTAAAGTAATGCATGCGCTGTTCGATTATTTAAAATCATTAGATACTTAAATAACGATTAGATTTATAATAACGGTTTACATTCCTAAAAACCTTTACTAACACCCAAGGAGCTGGCTCGGTTATGATTTGCTATTATTTAGTAAACTATAATTTATATATATCCATAAATTACGACTACTGATATTTATTCCTATAATTTATGGATAGTTGTAGGTCAAAATTGAGACTCTTGTATCTTTATAAATAATGAAGCAAAGAGTCGATACCTTTGCATAGTAAAAACGCTCCCCCTATTTGGAAGTAGCTTCCGAAACTATTTAATTCTTAATCTACTAAAAATTCTATATTTTATTTGATAGCAACTAAGGGAACACGGTTTTTAGTCAGTAAAAGTCTAACACGCCCTCCTGCTCCACCCAGAGTGGGAGAAGATATTTGATGATTTCCCACCCAGAAAAAAAGCCCATTGTTAAACACTTTCACAAGAAAACAGCTCTCTAGAAACAAATGGTTGGTGTTTCGTGAAACAGCAACTATTTCCTTCAGAAAGCAATTTTCTTGACTAATTTGTTAGTCGAAGTAAGTAAACCGAACATTAATTGATAAAAATTCAAGTCAAGAAACAAATACTGGTGTTCAAAAGTTAAAAGAGTAAAAAAATGCAAAATACGGTAAAAACAACTTTATTTTAAACATATTTACAACAACGCAAATGTTCAACAATCTTATGATATAACTTTAATTAATAGTAAATTTGTAACGAGATCAGTGATGATGATGATGTTCAGGAACAATGTGCTTGGCGTGACCTTCCCTCTTAACGTTGGCATTGAATCTAAAACAGAAGAAAACACAGTATTAAAATATGTAATTTCAATTGCTATCTATAGAAAAAAAAAATACAGTTTCGATATAAGGAAGGGTGAGAAATTGTGCTAATCATAACAAACATACCATCAACATAACAAATCAAAAACATCATCAATTAAACGTAGACATGTAATTAAACGTAGGTAGAAGGAGGCTGCGGAGAGGGAGCGGGAGATTGCTTCCGCAAACCTGATCCGCACCAGACGCACCGGGCTTCCGCGGAGGGCCGATAACGCGCTCTTCCAGCCCCCCTAAATGGGTCCAGGGGCGACGGATCTGGGAAAGTCCGTTGCCCCCAACTTCTTACGACCCGAGATGGCGGTGCGTAGTGTTCCACGCGCGCCTCTATATGATGTAATGGAGGGATTCTAACACCTCACTCCCCTCCAAACTCGAGGTGGCCCGCAAAGGCGGGCCGGCATTAGCCAGGGATCGCGGAAGTCGCATTAGATCCCGTGATCCCCGGTGCAAGTGTGAGACGGAACACCGTGGTGGTTTTAGTCAGTAAGAGTCTGACAGACCCCTCGCCCTCCCCCGGGCTGCGAATATCCTACAATTCCCCCCGTGACTATGTGGTGCTACACACTTTTCTAAAATCGGATTGATTTGTCACGATCCGGCACATGCCGATCCGAATAAGTTTGTGGCACTACTAAGATTCACCATCGAACGAATTAAATACATTACTACAAGGTGCCAGGGACATCTACACGCAAACTGAAACCATTGATTCAGAACATGATACTAAAATAAAATGCTGTGTTGTGCAAAAAAGATGTTCGTTTTGACCGCTTAGGTTCAACCAGTATTCTATGAAACAACTGATTTCTTGTTTGATAACCCCTAAATGTCGACCCTAGGGAATCTAAAATTATGGGCTGAATTCATTTTAGGTCACGCGTCGATATCTCCTATCTAAGTGAAATTTTCAAAGAAAACCTAGCTAAGGTAAAAAGATAAAGGGAGATAAAAGTTGTTAGGACTTACCCGCTCTTCTTGTCAGCGTGGTACTCGACGATCCTGACGGTTCCATCAGCCTCATGCAAGCTGTACACGCCCTTCACGACGTCACCGTCGCGGGTTTCATGCTGAGACTTCATGTCGCCGGTGTGAGGGTCCTCTATTTTGTACCCAAACTCGTATTTAGGATGCGACTGCAATAGACGGAACATTTAGTTACCGAAATAAACATCAGATATTATAAGTATACTGAAATGTTCATACATAGTACTCGACGTGTTTCTCGGTGGCTTTTCCATGGTGTTGCTTGATGCTTTGCGATGAGAAGGCGTGCTTATGCTCATGTTCCTTGTGCTCACTTTGTGGTTCAGCTACCACCATAGCAATGACTGCAGCAACAAGGAAGATCTGAAGAATAAAACAAATATTTAGATATTTTTAGTGTGCAATCTTAAACTAAGTACTTGTATTGCGTATTAGGATTTAGTTGTAAGAATATTAATGAATTTACCTTGGTGTACATGATAATAAATTGTTTACTCTTGAAGTTACAAAAGCCAACTGATAATTTTTGAGGGCTAATTATGTCTTTTTATATCTCCAGTCTGTAAGATTTAAAATAATTTTTCGTAATTTTTAAATTAACCAGTTTAACTCGATCATGTGGTTTGTGACATACTTATGTGTGTGCCTTACCGCTCTGATAAATTTTGCCTGACATTCTATAAATTACCAAGAATGTACCAATAGGTACATAACATACATTTATGTATAAAGCTACTAAAACTAGGCATATATCGTTAACAGCTACTTCGTCTACGGCTACATCGCCTAACGAAGTCTAATCGATATCATCTGTAATGTCTGTATATCTACTAAGAATATTACGAAGCGGTTTCTTTTTGTGTTCCACCATTGCAATAGCAGCGATTATTTGGTTTTCAAATCCTGATGAAGACTTCGATTTAAATTTGTTGGCTTGGCGTTAATGAAACAAAAGGATTATGAAAACTTTTTTAATAAAATCAAACAACAAACATAAAAAACTAAATAAAAAACAACGTAGATTATGTAGATACTAGAGAGTAGTAAGTTAGTGATGATGCTTGTCTGGTACTAAGTGATGGACACTGTGCTTAACATCTGCGTGGAAACTGAAAAGAAATGAAGACTCTGTAAATGCTGACGTAAATTTATAAAACAATGATGTCGATAGATAGATAGATACTGACAGTAAATTATAGAATAAAGATTGTGATAACTGGGATTTAGTCAGAAAACATCGTGAGGCTATCTAGAAAGTAGGAAAAGGAAGACTTGTTATACTGCAGTGGCGAAACAGAGTCTTCATATGTATTTACGTATGTACACACAAAATACTTATTAGAGAAAAATACATAAAAACAGAAGCTTTATTCAATAGTGGGTGTAAATTGGAGTTGAAATACTAACGATGACGACGATAATTCATCATCTGCCTAGCCTTTTCCCAACTTTGTAGGGGTCGGCTTCCAGTCTAACCGGATGCAGCTGAATACCAGTATTTTACTTGGAGCGACTGCCTATCTGACCTCCACAACCCAGTTACTGGGTAATACGATACCCCTTGGTAAGACTGGTTGTTAGACTTTCGGGCTTCTGACGTCACGTAACGACTGTCAAAAATCCACAAATGACAGCCGGGACCAACGGCTTAACGTGCTTTCCGAGACATGGAGGGGTCTTGGAATATAAAGATGGTTACCCATCCACGGACCAACCGTGGCAAGCGTAGCTTAACCTGATCGATCAACCCATGCGGCTGTTATTACTTAGCCACCAGCTGCCAGAAGAAGAAAAATGAAAGTTGATAAAGTTTATTGAACAATCTCAGACTAAGTGTTTCTTGCATATGTTGTTAGTACTACCCCAGACAAACTGTTTCACAAAAATAGTTCTTGCTCGACAAAATCCAATTTTTGGCAGTATTTTCAAAGCAAGACAATAATTCTTAAGTTAAAATCGACTCTCACCCAGTTTTCTTATCGGCATGGTAATGAATGTGCCTGGTGGAGCCATCAGGTTCATGCAGAGAATACTCTCCCTTGACACTATCACCTTCGCGGTGCTCATGGTGAGACTTGTGGTCACCAGTATGGTGGCTCTTTACTTCATACTCGAACTTGTACTTCGGATGAGTCTGGAATTTGAAAAATGTCATAACTGTTTTTTTTTTTTATATTTGATTTAAAACTAGCAAATGGCACAGCTGACAGCAGTTATGTCACTTATGTCTGCCTATAGTCATGTGAAAAAACAGAGGCATTGCTTGGTATATTGTCGTCATAGTGACAAAACCGGAATGCCTCGTGAGGCACGTGAGACATTTCAGCTTTGTGTTTCAATACACCTGCTCCGAAACCAAAGATGGAATATCTCGTAAGGTCAACCTCTTCAAATGGGAACACTGCAATGCGGCCGATTAGTAGCCGAAATAGGTACAGAAATAGTCCTAGGGGTGTGGTTGTTCGAAAGGGATACTGTGTGCCAACTGAGGGAACACGGGTGGAACCCTGGACGAACCCTTTCACAAAGAGCTCTTCTACTACTAAAATATTAGTATTAGAATAAAACTAACATAGTAATCGACGTGGTGATGATGGTGGTGCTCGTCTTTTATTTCCACTTTCACAGGATGATCGTCGTGTTTGGATATATGTATTGAAGAATGACCGTCATCAGCTATCACTGCCACTACTGCCATCATTGCCATTCCTGCTAATATGCAAACCTGTAGCACAAATAGAAATTATATAGATTTTATTTAATTGCACGATTACTGTGACCGGTCCGCAATTGAATTAAAAAAATAGAATTTACCTTTGAAATCATTTTGATTTTTAGTATTTTATTATTGTATTGATCTCACCAAACTTAGTAGTAAACTGATAAAATGATCACAGAAGCCCAACGTTTATATTCAAAACAAAGCTATTATGGTTGCAAAAATTTCACTCTAAATTTTTAAATGACGACAGAATGTGCAACGTTTGAATATTGTGCGAACTTTTTAAATATTTCGCAAAAGCACATTCACACGCATGAATACTGATTTTGTACAAGCACATTGCGAATTTGAGATTATTATAGGCAAACACGAGTATTCAATTAATTTAACGGAGTAATAAACAGATAAATAAGTGAACAATGGATTGTAATAAAAACCTACTTAGATATTGTTTTTGATAACATAAATTATAATGTAGTAATTTTAACTGAAACCAACGCACGCATTAGGTACGTATTTCTTACGATGCGATCAAAAGTAAAAATTATGAAAACCATAGCTTTTGCAATTAACCAACTAAAATAAAAATATTTCAGAATTACCTATTTATTACGGCGCTACGGTGGATAAGGCGTGACGTGAAAATCACCGAAGGTTATTATTTAAGTCGTTCCTTGTGATGGATAGTTAGGTTATGGCCTGTCCGTGTAAATACAGTCAGGAAAATATATTGTTAAGCAAATTGTTCCCTACATCAGTTTGCCAGTGGTGGTCCAGTGGTAACGGCCGCGACTTACGAGATGTAGGTCGTAGATTCGAACTCAGACAGGTGCTTTACTTTGTTAAATTATTTCATCACCTCTGCTCTCAAAACGGTGAAGGAAAACATCGTGATGAAACCGGCATGTCCTAGAACCAAAAAATCTAGGAAATGCGACATCTACTAACCCGCACTGAGCCCGCGTGGTGGATCACGACCCGCTCCCTCTTACAGAGAGGAGGCCTGTGTCCCAGCAGTGGGAAGATTATAGGCTGATTATGCTTTGAATCAATTTGCCATGTTATAGCCATTTCATTCAACTCTCAATGAATTACAATAGTGAAGTAGCTTAAGTTGATGGTCAATTTGGTTATAATTATCTAGCTGCCCCGGCGAACTTCGTACCGTCTCAGAATCAATTAATGTTGTGTTAACCTATTTGCAAAACATCTTGACTCATTTAGGTAGGAACCTAGTAATGACAACCTGATACTTCGAAGCCATAAAGCATTTTGTAACTGACACACCTATGTTAGGTCTTACCGAGTTATGATAACCTGGTACTTCGAAGGCATAAAGCGTTTTCTACCTGACACACTTTTGTTAGGTGAGCTCCTACTTATGTCACGTCGCACGGGAACGCGGCCGAACGGGATAAAAAGTATATTCTATGTCCGTCTCCTGGTTCTAAGCTACCTCCCCACCAATTTTCAGCCAAATCGGTTCAGCCGTTCTTGAGTTATAAATAGTGTAACTAACACGACTTTCTTTTATATATATAGATATAGATATAGATGTACTGTCTACCGTTTACCATAGAAATTGTTCTACGTGAGTCGCGTCGCACTTGTTTGCAAGACCCTTTACTTACCTCTTCAAGTCATTTGAGTAAAGAGACAGTTACCACAGTTGCACTTTAGTCAAATAAATAAATACTTGTTCAATTTAATGCCAATAGAATGATATCAAAATTAAAAAGGAACACCTAAACCTGCTTGGGCACGTATGAAACGTCAGAAGCTAGGTGCACGGTTCCAATTTGTCGCTTCCTATGGAAAAGAGCCGGCAACAAACTACGGTTACTCTTTTAAAAATAATTGGCTTTTACAATGTTTTCAAATAACAGTGATCATAGGTATAGGAGGATAGTGACCTTACCAGTATCCTTACAATGTTCTAACTAAATCATACATACACGTCGACGGGTACTTTGTCAAAAGTCCGGCTAGATTTGTTTTCTAATAAACAAGATTTTCATCATTTCTTCTGGTATTCAGACACTTGCAGGGCGGCTAAGTTCTGCCGCTTACGCTGTTTGAAAGATCCGCCAATTAACAGACGTAGATACCGCAAGACTGGTCTATTTTAGTTAATTTCATAGCATCATGTCTTACGGTATTTTGCTATGGGGACGTGCTGCGGATATTGATTCGATCTTTATTCTGCAAAAGAGGGCTGTCAGAGCCATCTACAACCTCCGCAGACGCGAATCTCTAAGGGAACCGTTCAAAGCAATTAACATCATGACGGTACCTTGTCAATATATCTATGAAAACATTATGGATGTTCGTAAAAATCTACATCTTTTAGTAAGATAAGTGACAGGCACAATTTTAACACTAGAAATAGGAACAAATTAGATCAACCACGTTTCAGATTGTCTAAAGTACACACTTCTGACTTCTTTTATGGGGTACTATATAAAATGTTATAATAAAATACCAGCCGATATTCTTGAACTAAATGAAAAGAAATTTAAATCATGCATTAAACGCACACTATGTAGACAAGCATATTATAAGTTAGATGATTATATTGTTGATAGAAATGCTTGGCTTAATGCTGGTCCGACTCCACAGCCACCTGGGCTTACTATTTAAAATTTTCATATCTGGAAGAGATGCTTCCCTTTATTATGTTTTCTGACATTACGAACATTTCTGTTCCTATTATTTTTATTTTCTGAAATTACGAATAAGTTTTTATTTTTACTGAATCAAGTATTATTTATTAAAATTTAGAAAGATATTAAATATTTTTCTTTCTTTTTGGAAAACAAATTTTATTAATTTCTCAAATACATTGCAAACTATACTTTTGTATAATTTAGAAGCATTTTGTTTAAACTTTGTAAATGTGAGTACCATGCATCCGTATAATAATTATGTTGTTTTGATGTACATACGTTGACATCAAAAAGCGTGGCAGTTGAGAGTATGTCATGCTCACTTAAATGTCTTGCTGATGGTGGCGCGCGTGTTGAATCATTCGGTTCCCCACAAAATGGTTGAGCTGGATGGTGCTGATCCACGCGTCAAGTTCGTGAATGGGCGCCGTCGGTTGAGACTGGTCATCTCCTAACTTCCATGGCTTATTTTAAATCTTATATTTAGTTTTTTTTTTTACATTGTTCTCACATATAGAAGCAACAAGAGTAATGTTCCCAAGATTTTGTAATACCTAACATGATTAAAAAGAGTGTCCTTGGAGTTTCTTGCCCGTTCTTCTCCATAGAGATCTAAGTTTTGGGATGGGCAACTAGCTTCAACTTTCCAACTGGTCGACTTTTTGACAGTTCAAAAGTGCCTGTAAATGGTTTAATTTAAATAAATGCTTTGAGTTTGAGTTTGAGTTTGATAACAAATCTAATAATATCTCAAGACTATACTCTTGTTTTTCCAAAAGAAGTAGATTGGTCTATTATTTTGAATTGGACTAAAAACTCAACATTATTTTGTGCGAGTTGATAAAGTTGATAGAGAATAGTACTTTTCAACACACTTGCTTGTAAAGTGACTCTTATAGCAACGCGTTTTAGTTCATAATTCAGCTTAATACACACTCGTGTTTTTACCTTATTTTTTTTACACTTTCCGCAAAGCCTTTAGGGCCCTTTCCGCATGTGTTTATTT
Organism: Antitype chi; assembly: GCA_947359405.1. Lineage (NCBI taxonomy): Eukaryota > Metazoa > Arthropoda > Insecta > Lepidoptera > Noctuidae > Antitype > Antitype chi. The sequence goes on along the minus strand of OX375810.1, from coordinate 8,649,479 downwards.
TGGCCCACAGCAATCACGTGGCGGCCAGCCCAGTCCCACTTTAAATTTGCGGCTTTTTCAGCAACGTCACTACTTAGTTTTGGAGCGCAATGTGGGGTTTTATGATGGTACTATTTTTTAATTCATAATATGCTGTTTTTTTTGTATTTTTGGTTCACTATGGTTGCTTATACAAGTTACACACCCTGATATCCTGATACCCTGTTGCATTGATGTGATCACAAAGTTTTCAAGCCTTTTAATGGTTATGTGTATCAGCTGCGGGAATAAATAATTTACCATTCACGAATTTTTTAAACATTTATTTATTTGAATGCAACATTTTTTTTTGACGGTTTCCCTACTTACTAAGTTAACAAACATTCAGTAAGAATTCCTCAATAGTGATGATGATGAGGCACAATGTGATCTACGTGCACTTTGTACCCGCTCTTGGAGTTGTGACCATCGCGGTGTTCATGCTGCTCCTTGTGGTCACCGGTGTGCTTGTCGTCCACCTTGTACTCGAACTCGTACTTGGGATGGGTCTGAAAGAAAATTTAGTTTTTAGTTAGTTTACTTTAGACACTAATACCTAATATAAGTACTAATATGTACGTGCTGGCCACTGTGCGTAACTTCGTGACCACAAAAACTAAACCCTTAAGAATAAGAAAGAAATAGAAGACAAAAAAGAAAGAACTAGTAGGGTAGGAATTTTCAATACTGTCTAATAAATAAACAGTGCTGGAAATTCCTACACCTTTGCCCTTTTAAAGAATAGCTATAGCTTTCAAAAGTCGTGATTCAGTCGTCAATGGCTGACTTAAGCACTTGCTTTGTGGTGATATCTGTCATTTACGGGTTACCTACATGTACCTATAGATAAGATGTTTTTTCAGTCTGTGTAACTTACATAGTAGTCGACGTGGTGATGTCCGTGATGATCTTTGAATTCCACCTTGTGATGGTGACCGTCGTGTTTGTGGATATGCTACGATGAGAAGCCGTGGTGTTCCGCTGTCACTGCCACTACTGCCACCAGGGCTAAGATGCACATGACCTGCAATGAGAAGAATTCATTAATGCACATAAATATGAAATCAGTAGTATGAAGGTAGACCAACTTGGATCATAGTTTCGAGAATAAATTCCACTTAGGGTAAAGAAAATAGCAGGGTACTAATTTTTAACCCAGTAAATTCCCTTAAAAATCATTAGAAAAAGAACAAGTTTGTTAGAAATTAATAGATGCTTTTTTTAGGTATGTAGACTATATAAATATTCTCTTTTTAATACACTTTTTTACCTTGAAAGACATTTTGGGTTGTTGTTTTTGGATGAAGTTTTGGTGCTAATGGTACTAAGTTCACAGATGAACTGATACATAACCAGAAAAAAACATTGCTTTTATATTCAAAACAAAACAATCTAGGTAACATTGATTTCACTTTGAATGGCCGGTACTAAAAATCAATTACGATATTATAAAATGGTTTGTTTCGTAAAAGTGTACTTTTACGTTACACCTACACTAATTGCTCAAGTGACAACGGAAATGCATAACAATATTATAGTGTGCAGCTGCAAATGAGTTATTGTGTAAACATACAAAAATAAGGGTAATTTTTTTATAAATGTGCCACAAATAATATATCACGAGTGGATGTTATGTGACTAGAGTCTTACGAGATAAAAAAAAAAACAAAGCAAAAGAAAGCAAATAAGACCTGACTGTAGAGACATCCGAACATGTCATATCGAGTTTTGGCCCCCCAGAGGATCCTTTCGCCCTGACGCCTGTACCAGTAGGACCATGACCACCATAGAAACGGAAGAAACGAAACACAAAATAACTGATTTATAAAAAGTATGTCACCTAAAAAAATCGGACCTCTCATACAAAATCAATAGTCAGCTGATCGATTTTATATGGGAGGTCTAATTTTTTTTTCATATTTTGGTCAAGGAACATTCCTTGGAGAAAGTTTTTCAATTTCACGAGTACTATTACCCTGAAATCACCTTGTATAGTTACTTAGCCGTAAACATAATAGCATAAGCATAATAAACCTATAATGTACCCACTGCTAGGACATAGGCCTCGTTTCTGTGAGAGAAAGAGGGCCATAATCCACCGCGCGGACCCAGTGCGAGTTTTTGGATTGGAAAACGGTTGACGTCGATTAATCGTAATCCGGCTGCCATGCACCACACATATTGGATCTTTCTGAACTGATGATGTCATCCGTTGATCGTAGTCTGGTTGCACCTTAAGAAATTATCGGGTAATTGTAGGTACATGTTTGTAACAATCTGGAATCAGATTTCATTTTCAGATTCAGCGCGTTCATCCGCCTGGAGTATAAGTAGTAAAAGTCGTGCGGTTCCTTGAGCTATGAAACAGTAGCCTAATAGTAGTGTCTCTAGTATCATATTGTCTGTATGTTACAGGAGTTGATGGAAGCTACTGAAGGTGTTGTCACATTCTGGGCTGACTCTATTTAGATTGCCATCAACTAAGAAGAAGATCGGGGAAATAATGACTATTCAATTTTAGAATACAATTTGTGTTATCCTATACACATACGTTATTTTTCATCATAAGGGAAAGTACATTCTATTGTACGAGTGCTTTTGGCACTTTGTGCATACGAAACGCCAATATCAATTTAGAACACACATTTAGTAGTTAATTGTGAGTATTATACTTACGCACTATATTATGATGTCTCGTGTTTAAGTTATAAGTAATTCTACAACAATACATTTGAATCGGCTGCTAAAGGTGATGTTGTTTTATGAGCTTCGAAATAATGGACGGATACTGATACAATCTGTTGGATTTTATATTGCAAGTCACAGATTTATTTATTTATTATACCCCTAAATCTGTTTTATGATAAAATGAGCGACTTCCACGATGCGATGATGAGTCGACGTTTGGCGTCCCTGGTAGTGTGATGTTGAGATGTGGGTACGGCCGACCTCGCGGTATGGCGATAGTAACTCCTGTCGAAAGCTATCTGTCGGCATCGGAGCCGTAACAACATATAATGAATAAATCACGGGATAAACGTTGTTTTACTCCAAAAGTGCTACACGAGCGTAGCAAAATCCAATGCAATCTCATAATATTTTTTCAGTACCTAATGCGAGATGGAAGGTTCTGGAGTGGGGACCACGTACTAGAAGACGTAACGTTGGAAGGCGCCCACAGGATAGGCCGATGACCTGGTGAAAGCCGCAGGATGCGAGAAGCACAGAACCATTCGAAATGGCAGTGCTTGGGGGAGGCTTATCCAGCAGTGGACGTCTTTCGACTGAGATGATGATGATGATGAAAGCGCGACTGACATAAACTCTGCGTATTTTGTTTTATTTCATAGGATCTAATGTCACTATAAAGACGCATTTTATTATAAGTACTTAACTTAGGTGTGAAAGGGACAGAAAATAAATTTTACAAACCAAAACAATGCGTTGACGTTAATTTATCGCTAATGGAAATAATGTAAAGTGATGGCATTCGATTTTATGTAAATAATCAACCACGCTGCATGTTTTCATCTCTCTTACATAAATATCATGAAAATTGTAATTTATCCCTAAATAGTTATTTGACGGAAAATTAAAGGATCTTACAAGAAAATACTGAACACATATAAAAAAATTAGCATTTATTTTTAAACATTTAAATAATCTCTGTCATAATAAGCAACAATAGGGTAACATAAAAAGGTGGATATTTGGTCTATGAAATTAAAATAAATGATTTTATAGGTATCAATAATTATGGTGATGCTCGGGAACAATGTGGTCGACGTGCACGGAGTAGTCGGTCTTAGTGTGGTCACCGTCACGGTGCTCATGGTGGTACTTGTGGTCACCGGTGTGATGGTCGTCAACCTTGTACTCGAACTCGTACTTGGGGTGCGCCTGGATTAAAACATAAATTTTAATATATTTGTTACATATTTTTGTTTGGCTGCGCTAACCTTGACAACGGAGCACGTCTTTGAATGTGTGACCAATTCTTACATGTGTATATTAACATTATTCCTTTGTGCCTCGGAGAGTAGCTATTTAGAAAGTTCTAACCTTAGTATGTAGTCCAATAACTTTACTGAGGTAGTTTAAAAACAGTCGTACACAAAATATTGATACTTAGCCACATGTTTTTGGTTTACAATCCAGCCTTCAGATGGGGTAAGTAGGTGGATGAAAGACAAGGGATTAAAAAAATGGGGCTACTAACATGATAGTCAACGTGGTGTTCATGGTATCCGTGGTGGTGGTCATCGTGTCCAAAGTGGTGGGCGTCGTGGCCAAAGTGGTGGTCGTTGTGTCCAATGTGGTAATCGTCGTGTCCGTGGTGGTGGTTATCGTGCCCGTGATGGTAGTCGTCATGTCCGTGGTGGTGTTCGTGTTGTCCGTGGTGGTTTTCGTCGTGTCCGTGGTGATAGTCAGCATGTCCGTGGTGATGGTCATCGTGTTCCTTGTGGTAAACGTGGAATCCGTAGTGTTGGTCGTCGTGTCCGTGGTGATGGTCGTCGTGTCCGTGATCCTTGACGTGCAGGAGGTGGTGGTGACCATCGTGCTTGTTGATGTACTGCGATGAGTAAGCGTGCTCCGCTGATGCTGCTGCTATGACAGCTAATGCGATCAAAACCTACAATAGATATATCATCATGAATGTAACATCTATGGGGTGGTCAATGTTTGAGCTCTTCGTTTAACTTTAAAGTGCATAAATATGTATAAAATAAAATCTATGAGACCAAAATAAGAAAAAGATTTTTCTAAAATAAGAATAAAATATTACCTTGAGAGACATTTTGAATGTATTTGTTCTGCTGGTGTCGTTAGGTACTTGAAGGGACTAAGTTTGTTAGTGGACTGGATGTATCACCAAACAAATTCGTGGCTTTTATATATTAAAACCTAAAGTAATCAAGGTACAAACCTTGATTGCCGTAGTTTCACATTTTGAATATTTGGCAGTTAACATTATTTACGATAATATGTTTGTGTTGATTTCGTAAAAATGCATTGATATATTGGTACTTGAACACCTACACAATCTGCTTGCCAAGACATAACGGAAACGCGCAATTGTATGTAGTGATTAATACACACAGATAACAACACACGCGCAGTATACCTGTAGTTCACCCACATTTTGCTAATTACGTTTAAGTCTCGTGTAATAGGGGTTGAGCCTTTTGCCTTCAATTGGGCACAAATCCAGTCTCCAGGAACAATAAAGTCTATCAGTGATTAAATTTAATGATAATTTAATAATACTGTGTATTTAATTTAAACGGTGAAGCAATACATCGTGCGGAAACCGACATGTCCTAGAAAATTCGAATACATGTGAATATGATATACCTACACCAACCCGCACTGGTCCCGCGTGGTAGATTCTGGCCCATAGCCTCTCACAGAAAGGACGAGGATGCCTGTGTCCCAGCAGTGGGAACTTTAGGTTATGGCTGTTTTGTTCAAGTATTCAAGAAAAATAAGGGCTTTTTTCATGAATCTCTACTTTCTACTTGTAGCACAGGAATGACACAGATTCTATGCGTTGGTATTCGGAAGATGTCATGTAATTTTAATAGGTACAATTCCAGTATTCCCGATTCCTATCGATCTTTTACAGACGGAGATTGTGTACATGAGTAGTCCACCAAATTAAGTTTGTGCCGATTTTAACGACTTGTTTTGTTTTGTGTATCATTTGACATTCTTCTACATGAAACGTTTTCGAAGGGGTTGCCTTTGAAGTTAGGTAGATTGATCGTTGACTTTCGGACCCGCTTTATTTCATCTCTATTCCACTGAAAGGAGATCATGTAACCTACAATAAGTAACTTGCGGTGAGTGGACAGCTGACAGTCGCATCTGATGCCATAGTATGACATTTTCGTGCCATCATTATTCCAGTGCGAGAGAGAGACGGAGTTATACATGGATGAATTGAGAGCAAGGCTAATGGAAAAAAAAATGATGACAGATTTTAGGGACCTTCATGTACAGTTGAAATAAAACTGGTAGCACGTAAGTATTGAACTATTGAGTGGCGTGCCACACTATATCATTGCAAAATAATAATGGCCCGTTCACACGGTATGACTTATGAGATCAGAATTTATTGTTTTACGTGTTTTATACGTAGGGACGTTATATCATTAAATTGAAAGATTCTTGTGTGAAGTGACACGTGACAAATACCTGCTAGAAATACGTGTTATTAGTGTTGTTAACTATGTGCTTATGTAAAATATTTATAAAACAAAATTGTTAAAATATTTCTTCATTGAGTGTCGATGGCAATAGTATTTAAGCTTAGAAGAGTGCAGGAATTAAAACACGCATGGCATAATTTCATCGTTTGCTTCTTGACAGAACAACATCACGCCTGTAGTCTCCAGGCTACGGCAGAAGTGTAGCTATAGTATACCCATGTTTTGCCAGTTATTTTTACGTGCCATTTGATAGGTGGAGAGCCTATTGACATCAACATGATACATTTTTTACAGTAGAAAAAAACACGTATGGTGAAATAAATAAACATAAAATCTTGAATTAAACTTTGTTCTGTTTTCTGAGCCTACCATGGTTTGCCATAGTAAAAGAATGTCAAAATAAGAGTAGACACAAAATAAATAAGTAACTAGAAAATATTGTTATTGTTTCTTATGATATCGTCATGCCTAGGAAGAAATGACGGGCCAAACTAGATTTTTTTTCATAAGTATTGGTAACAAACAGTAGTAGATAGGGATAACTGGAAGCCGGGGTAGCATTTCCCTGTAGTGAAACACAAACGTCAGTGTATTGTCGGTATATATAAAACACTGATCAGGAAAGGCCATAGTCCTTCTACAGTTTTAGGTAACCAGTTTACTCAAAGTACCTAAATCTATAGTCCATCAATACTTTGTGTTTCCATATCTTTCAATAGTCCTACACTAACCGGGGTTGTCTTTGGGTGCACTTTCTTAGTACCGGTAAACCGGGGTTACTTTAATCAATATTGAACTTTGAAAGTTCATATTTCTTAAATTTGTGGTTATATGAAAATATAAAAAATGTCCTATAATCGGTTTTTTTATAACTCTCGATTCCTGTAATAAACGTGAAAAAATATTGCTTTATTTTGAGAAAAAAAAAATCTGACTGATCAAAGTTATACTTTGGATGAAGGGCTATTTCGATACCCCCTATTTTATTGCGTAGTTACAAAGTAACCCCAATTATAATGCTAATACAATAAAAAAAATCGAACATTTTAAATTAAAAATTGTTAGTGAATTCCCAGCGTGTCCTCAGAAAAGTATTTGACAGTGCTTCAGTGTTGCTAACCTAGAAAAAAAAACTGCCATGTTGCGTTTCGTTTTACGCAATTAGTGATTTTATATGAAATGGAAGTTTTGATCAAAGTCATCCCGCGAATCAAAGTAACCCCCACCCCGGTGTACGGTACAGTACGGAATAATCATCTCTAATTTTAGACTTCTTACTATTCTTTATTATTTATTGGGAAATGGTATCCTTTGACCCCTACCACACCATTTACGGTTACTTGCGTTTTTCGGGGCCTTTGAACTCATTGGCTACGGCCCACAATTATAACGTTCCTTGATATTCGAAGTCTAAAGACCTGTTTTAATTGGCAGGTTTGTTTTAGTAGACCGTTTTTATTAGCTTGTTTTAATATTCAATTTCCTATAGTCCGTGCAGTGAGAATAAGTAATACATAGTCTTTGAGTTAAGATTTATTTACACATGAAAGATAACAAGATATATTAAAGAAATAACAACATTTTGCAATTCAGTGATGGTGATGATGAACGATGTGGTGGACGCTGTGCTTTACATCCGCATGGAAACTGAAAAAAAAATACACATATTTTTAGGACATGGTTGTAGAATCTAGTAGACTTACATCATATAGTTAAATCACAGTCTACCTAGATTAACGTCTTACAGTCGTTTAACATGATCGTTGTCGTAGAGCAATCGTATGAAGGGTTGCACAGGGAACGGCGAAAAGTTACATCATAAATTGTGACGTTGCCTAAGTCCTTTCAACTTCATTATAATTTTCTTGCCCTTATTCCAAACTGATGATTGACTTACCCCAAATGGAAACTACACTGTGCTAAAAAATAGTGTCGTAAGAAGAAGCTTACCCGGAATGTTTGTCAGCATGGTAGTGAACGTGTCTGATGGAACCATCAGGTTCATGCAGAGAGTACTCTCCCTTCACGCTGTCACCATCGCGGTGCTCGTGCTGTTCCTTGTGGTCTTTGGTGTGAGGGTCCTTCACTTCGTACTTGAACTCGTACTTGGGATGCGTCTGGAAGTAAACGATAAGGTTAGATAGTGTTCTGTTGTTCAACAGTTCATTCAGCAGGTCAAAAATTTTTGTGTAATTTTTTTTCTTGGGACAAACTAGCGGTCAACCTGATGATAAGCAGCTACAGCTACGTATAATTATATGCAACACGAAGCATGATAGTTGCGTTGCCAACTTAGACAAAGAATTTTTTCTTATGAGCCTGGAATTATAGCAGCACCCATTCCATTCAGATTGGAAGACAGTAAGTAGGTAACCAACGCTTCTTGGTGCTAAAAATAGATGAGCTTTTACTAATTTAGAAATGTAAGTACTTACATAGTAATCGTAGTGATGATGTCCGTGATGGTCTTTGAACTCCACTTTATGATGATGACCGTCGTGTTTGTGGATATGCTGCGAGGAGTGAGCATGTTCCGCTGTCACTGCTGCAAGAGCACACATGGCTAACACCAACACCTGCAAAATTCAATACAGAAAAGTTGACTTTAAAAATTAGCTTTGGCTATGCAAAAGAACTCGGCTAAAAATGTCCTACTTATCCAAGTGGATAAGTAGGACATTTTTAGCCGAGTTCTTTTGCATAGCCAAAGCTAATTTTTAAACAAAAAACTGCGATCAATAAGAAATCTTGGACAATTTCAATTTCTTATTGATCGCAGTTTTTTGTTTAAGAGAAATGCTTCCATTTTTATGGGTATTAAGATGAAGAATCTAATACTTATAGATCGAAACAGAAAAAAAAACACGTCTATGAATTTATGCTGGACGATTTAAAAATGCTTCAAAAATATGCTAATTTCAAATATGTTACCTTAGAAACCATATTGTATTAATCCGATGTAGGTACGTAAGATAAAAGGTAGTTTACTAAACTGATACATAGTTTAAAAAAATCGAGGCTTTTATAGTGAAAAGTAAAGCTACCAAGGTAATAACGATTTCACTTTGAATTTCTGGCACTAAAAACGTTTGCGACAGTTGCATGCATAATAATCGAATAATGTCGCAAAAATGCACATTTATGATAATTTTAATAATTGAAGTACCTACATTATGGTTGGCAGAATTTTTGATTTCGTTATTAAGTACCTCATTCATTTCTCCATAGCCCGATTTCAACCACTGATGACTGTTTTCTTATGCCAACGCCCATGGACACTCCTGTGCTAGTGTCCAGGTGTTGCCCGCGATGGCAACAATGTCTTCCGTCCATCTCGCCGCCGGGCGACTGTTATCTCGTCTTCTAGTCCTTGGGCACCACTCTGTCACAGCTTTACTCCGCCTGACATCACTGCCCAACTGCATTTGAGTTCTTTAATACGCTTTCCCATAATGAAGACTATCAAGTATTTTTGTGTTGTTTAAAAACGATTTTTGCACTGAATTAATTAACACGTTTTATAAATAGAAAACGGATGTCATTGCAAAACAGGAAAGATTATTTCATGAGGTGCGGGGATGATGCAGATAAATAGGTGCTTGTAATGATTTATTGATTTTTATTTAGCATTGCTTATTTGTTTCTCCATTATAAGTATTAGGTTTGCCAACAATTGTTCACACTAGAGGCTGAATCGAAATACTTTCTTAATAAAAAGAAAATGATATTGCAACAATTACTTATAGGTAAATACAGCCTGCATTGAAATAATATAAGGGACCATCTATAAATTACGTCACAATTTTTTTATGGTTTTTTGAACCCCCCCCCCCCGTCCTTGACACAGGTGGTCGCACTTGTGAAACCCCCTCCTTGAAAAATTTAAGATCTCACATAAGGGATGTGAGATCTTAAATTTTTTCAATTTTATATTTAGAAGCAATTAAATTAAAACAGCAGTGAGTTTTAGTATTTTAAATTTTAACATGTCTTGTGACGTCATAAAGGTTTTGACCCCCCCCCTGTCCCTTGTCACACTATGTCACATTTCGTTGACTCCCTCCCCCATAAAAATGTGACGAAATTTATAGATGGCCCTTATTAAATCATTTATTCCGGGGATTTAATGAAATCGGCGTCGATAGGATCATCGACACGAAGAAGAGGAATTTCTTTTGAAGTTAAAGCTTGTCGCAGTTCTATCATTCGTTTTCTTTGTAAACCGTACACTCGGTGATTATATCATACTCTAAAGAATATAAGGTTGTAATTATCCTCCTGTGTAGCTAAAAACAGTGCATTTTAAACTGGGACTTCGAACTTATCTAGGTGTAATTAGAAGAATGGCCTACCACTAGAATAAATTAATAGTCTATCACTAGATAGACCGCAACTACTGCAACTTTAACTCAGCGATCAGCTTTTATGTACGATCAAACATCAATTGCCCGGTAAGGACCAAGTCCGGGTCGACGGCGCGTTGTGTTCCACGCGCGCCTCAAAGAGATGTCAGTACCAACTGGTGGGGTCCGCAAGGGCCGATGTCTGCCAGGGGTGCGGGTTGTTCGAAAGAAATACCGCGGCCCCTGGCACACAGGCAACTGAGGGAACACGGGTGGGTTCTAGTCAGTAAAAGTCTGACACGCCCTCCCGCTCCGCCCAGAGCGGGAGAAGTTATTTGATGATTTCCCAACCAAAAAAAAAAAAACATCAACACATCAATTTCATCTTGGGGCTGATTTTTTCAACTGTCAATTTTTTTTTTTATACAAACGTTTCAAAACGCAGTATTAGTTTATTATTCAGATAAAAGTTATTTAACTATTGTTTAAAACTTAATCGAGAGTAGATAATCTCATAGCAAGACATCTAGCTGGGTGATTGTGTAACACACTAACAGTAGGTAGTAATAGCTTTCATTTTGACAGTTCAACAACATTCATTGCGTTATTTACGTTGCTGAGCAGACAAATTTTTCGAACATTTGCAGTGGGTTAGCATCCTTGAAAATGATTCAGATTATGATTGATAGTGTGTAACGCAAATAGAATCAGAATCAGAACTTTATTTGCTATGAATGTAGGTACAGGTATAAGATGTTGTATATAAATTAATTAGATCGGCTGAAGTCTACCGTACGGCGTGCAAATTATTAGGTACATAAATTAAACTATTAATACAAATTAAATAATGTCAGCAAAACAAAACAGAAATTAAAGTGAAGTCAATTAATATTATTATAGTCAGGTAAATAAGTCATAATTGGTCAAATTTGTAATTAAGTATAACAATCATAATCAGGATAAGTTTATATCATTTAGAAAGTCTTTCACTGAGTAATAACATTTGCCTAATCGTAGTGCAGTAACCTTAGATTTAAAAATGTTTACTGAATAATCTTTAAAATTATGAGGTATTTTATTATAAATGACAGGTCCCATTGTCATAATACTTTTCCTTAAGAGTGCAGTACTAAATAACTAAGAGGATGAAATAAAGTTTCTAACTTTATTAAAGGGAAGCTCATGTAAAGAAACAAAGGACAAAACCAGTATCTTCTTTAAATCTTAATATAAAGGGTCATTAATATATTTGATACATTTCTTCAAGTAATACATTCGGTAATAATTTTGTTCTTTGCCATAACAGTGGACTTCCTTTCAATGCTTGAAGTTATAAAACGTCGCGCATAATTGCTTTATTAAGGTCAAACTTTTTAAATATGTTGCTAACAACCTATTTAAAAAGTTTCACCTGTGTCTGAAGAAATCCAAAAATCTAGGAAATCTTTGTGTGTTCTGCCATATGATCTGAATTTTCACTCAAGTAGTGGACACACTTCTCAATAAGCTTGGAGTCATAAGTGTAGCCTGAATGTACCAGTGCATTTCTTAATCTAATGATGATGCCCTTTTATAAAAATCACCACCCTTACTAGAGCAAATATATTATACTTACATCCGCAACATGAACTGAAGTAACCATTGCGCAGTGCGCAAACGCAGGATTAGGGTTGGTTGGTTTTGGAAGGGGCCACTAGAATAATTTTTATTATAATGTAAATGTTGACGTTCAAAAGTGCCTTATATGTGCCTATTTGAAATAAATGCTTTGACTTTGTCTGAAAGAGAAGTGTCATTATTTTCTGACTGATAGTATTTTAATTAGAAGAAGCTTTTATACTGTACTTATCTTAACAAACATTTTAACCAACTATTCGAAAAAATCATTCGCACCACAGTCGAATGGTAATGTACCCAAGAGACTGGCGGCACCACTGCCACGTTGTATGGCAATGTTTAGCCTCTGGCCAAGGTACTAGCCAGCGCTTGGGTTACGGGAAGTGTCAACCAGCTGTTTGGAGATTTCATTGAACAGACCATGAGCACTCAGGCCCCACAGTAAAATTTTAGTTTGTTAATATTTTAGATAAGTTAGGATGTTTATATTTTTTTTATATTATGAATAATTAGGTAAAAATTTAATTACATTTTATATAGGGAGAACTTATTTGAATGTTAAATAAAAACTTTATTTATCATTTTAATTAGACCTCAATTAGATACATCATCGATAAGTTTTTAAGAGTTAGAAGTATACCTACAGTACAATTGACTTAACTCTTCTATTCACCTAGCTTCTTACGTCTCAGAAGTGCCCATGCAGGTTTATGTGAAATAAAATATTTTGATTTTGATTATGGTTCGTATTTCCGTTGGGTCCAACCAGTTGGATGGAAATCGCTTGTCGAAAAATGTCGTCAGAAAAAAAGGGCTGAATGTGGATATAAATCTACTATACGAATAGGGGAAGACCACGATTGATGAACTGTGTGAATATTGATATGGCTAGAAACTAGAAAGGTATTGACTATCGAGATGACGGCTAAAAGAGACGTATGAATGAAAATTACTTGTTGTGTCGACCTCACCTCAATGAGTAGTACCCAGTTTTTAACGGAGAGCTGATACCGTTTCACGCTTTTGTTCATGAATTGCAGTGTATGTGTCACCGTAAAATTGTAAGTACCGTTAGATTATAATCTATCTCGCGATATTGTGAACTGTTGAAAGATTGTGAACCGAAACATACTGCTCACAATTTAACGCATTATTTTTTGGTAGATTATGATCAATCCAAGTGAAATCGTCAAATTGTGAATGGGTATCAAGGCGGGTAGTACCTTGCGCTATTAATAAATACACTCGAGAGCAATGAATCCGGGTCACTTAAAGAATGTTAAAAATCTCGGAAACTAAAAATGATAGGTTAATGCAATAAATTGTATTTAATAGACAATGTAATACTCCTTAAATGAAAGTAAAAAAAATATGAGTCACCATACATTTTATTAACACAAAATTACATAAAGAAAAAAACTGCTGATCTCTCCTTAAAACAAAAATAGGAATCATGAAATTTTTGAACTTTATTACGATTTTCTTGAATTTTAATACTTCGTATTGCCTCCTCGTGCTTCCATTACTGCGTTTACGCGGTTTGGCATGCTGTACACCAAGTTCCTTATACGATTTTGGGGAATATTCTCCCATTCCTCTGTGAGAGCAATTTTGAGCTCACGAAGCGTGATTGGGGGAGGGTTTCGTTGTTTTACGCATCTGCCTAGCTCGTCCCAAGCATGCTCGATCGGGTTGATATCCGGGCTGCGCGCTGGCCACTCCATACGAGTAATGTTCATCTCTTGAAGGTAGTCATTCACAATCCTACCTGTATGAGGTCGGGCATTGTCATGCATAAATATAGCATCCTCACCTAAATTGACCATAAATGGACCAACGTGATCATTGAGGATTTCTTCCACATATCTTACGCTAGTTAAAGAGCCGTTTTCTATGATCACCAGCTCTGTGCAACTTTCAGAAGAAATTCCGGCCCACACAAGTACAGACCCACCGCCGTAGGCTACTTTTTCTTCGATGCATGCTTGCTTGAATCTTTCCCCTGGTCTTCGATACACTCTGTGTCTTCCATCGTGCTTGTAGAGCATAAATTTTGATTCGTCGGAGAACATAACTTTTGACCAATCTTCAATACTCCAATTTACGTGGCTCTGGGCATATCTTAGTCTTGAAATACGATGCCCACGCTCCAGTTTAGGGCCGTTTGCAGGTCTAAGGGGTTTTAAGTTAGATTCAGCAAGCCGACGTCTTACTGTCCATGCACTTGGGTTACTTCCTCCGAGGCGTCGAAACTGATTTGTGAGTTCAGTTCCTGTGAGAAAGCGATTTCGAAGCATGGTGTTCACCAAGTATCGGTCTTCTCGTGCTGTGGTACACCTGGTTCTGCCCGTTCCTGGTCTGCGTAGGTTAGAACCAGTTTCTTCGTAACGTCGGAGAACTCTTTGTACTGTTGACAGCGACACACCGACAGTCCTGGCTGTATCGCGCTGACTCCGGCCGGTTTCCAGCATTGTAAGTATTCTGGTGCATTCTTCAGGCGTAAGCGACATAATTTCAGCTTGAATAATGAATATAGAGCACTATCAACATGGTTTATGTACCCACATAAATGACAGATTACAAACAAAAGCAAAACCAAATGCTGTAATTTCGTAGTTCCATCTTCGAAAGTGGCCCTTTTTCAAATTAGATTTTTTTATGATATAACTTTACAATAACTATGAAGTTTTAATACCTTCATTTAAGGAGTATTACATTGTCTATTAAATACAATTTATTGCATTAACCTAGCATTTTTAGTTTCCGAGATTTTTAGGATTCTTTAAGTGACCCGGATTCATTGCTCTCGAGTGTAGTCCAGGAACTGCCACTAACTTGGAAATAGCGTTCGGCAGCCGCTGCCGCGGCACCGCTCGCTACGCTCGCTCGGCTCGCGCGCGGTTGGTCGCAAATAACCTAAGCTTATTCGGTCGGTAAGCAGTATGGTGCAGTTCACAATTTATCGACAGTTTATAATCCTGCGAGATAGATTATAAACTGACGGTGTTCACAATCATACGGTGACAATGCACTGCCATGTATTAACAAAAGCATCTGGATGCGGTACAGTCGCCCACATTAGTGCACTGCACTTTTCATATTTTCTTAAAAATGTTATCGTAAAGGGCCAGTGCTTGCTATATCATAAATTCATAATCATTAGGATTAACTGTTTAACAATATTTATTTTTTTGACAGGTCAGTCATCGTATTGTCTGAACTATCTCTTTGAGCGACTATTTTAAAGGATACAACCATCAATATTCCATACGATGATCATTAAATTAAAGGTAAGTATAAGAAGTTTTACTAAAAAGTCATTATTTATTAACGGATAAAAACACAACAACTTATAACGGACAGTAACAGGCAATACTAATAAAAGTTAACAAAAAAGTAAATCTTAGTGATGATGATGATGTGTGCTGTGCTTCACATCTGCGTGGAAACTGAAAAAGAAAACACAGTTATTGAAATAACAGTACACAGAAGTGAAGTAACAGCAAATAACAGTAGGTGGATAAATGTGGTGGACGATAAAATAAAAAAATGTAGGTAAGTCATTTGCGTAAGAAATATCCCAGTCCTTTTTACAAGGCATTAGCGTGATTCCGTCCGTGATACATGGCATTGCAGGACGTAGACTTTTCACATACGTCTTCCGATGAGAGAATGACACCTGTCAGATGAATTCTTTCGTAATATTTTTTTTTTCCTTTTTTTTCATTTTTCTCATTTTTTTTTAAATTATTGTATTGTCATCGGTCCTCGATAAGTTTACAAAGTTTCAATGAAATCTGGCCATTTAAAGTGAGCCAAAATCGCGCTCTAAGGAGTCGGTTACATATAAACATACAAACAAACATACAAGTGTAGCTAATATAAAGCGTGTAAAAATGCAAACGCTAAGGACTTAAGAATACGTGTTTTACGAATTTAAACTTTATTATTTCCTAATTGTGTCCTACTGGTGTGAGTTAATCATTATTTTGGTGACCAGAACATAGGCAAGTAAATGTTTTTGCTTAACGTTAGGGATGCTACTGTGATTGGCACGAATGTTGACCACAAGATTTAAGAGTGGTGATCACTATAGTAAAAAAGTCTCCATTCTGCCGTCATCGAGCCCTCAAGATTCACGACGGCCACTGTATCTTCTACGCTTATTCATGAGAAGTTTACATACCCGGAGTGTTTGTCAGCATGGTAATGGACATGTCTGTCAGAACCATCAGGGTCTTGCAGGGAGTAATGTCCCTTGACACTGTCGTCATGACGATGCTCGTGCTGCGACTTGTGGTCGCCAGTGTGAGGGTTCTTCACCTTGTATTCGAACTCGTATTTAGGATGTGTCTGGAGGTAAAAGGCATGATTAGTGTTTTGTTTTTGGACGTAGATTAACAGGGTAAGGCTTTTTGTAGATGGCACAGTATTTTACGGTAGGTACGGTAAAATAATCGTGTGAGTTCATTTTGTCTTGCGCACACGGCGACGGCACCATGCCGTAGTACCGTAGTCGTCAATAAACTTCCATAATAATCAATACAGCACTGACGACCTTGAGAATATACACGGCGAATCAAGTGCAGTTTTTATGGCGGAAAACCATAGATTTTCGCGGCAGCAAAAAACGTGTGTGCAAAAAGGCCATAGGCCTATAAGTTTCTGACAGATGATGCATGACATATCTGTCAAAAACTCACAACAGTGAGACGATTGCAACGTTTATAAATTAGCAAACTCGGCCCCCGATCAGTATTGTATTACTAACATAGTAGTCGTGGTCATGATGTCCGTGTTTGTCCTTAAATTCAACTTTCGTGTGGTGATCGTCATGTTTGTGAATGTACTGCGACGAGTGCCCTTCCTCTGCGAAGACTGCTACTACAGCACACACAGCTAACACACACAAAGCCTGCAATTTAGAAAAAGAATAGATATTAGATTTTTATTAAGTGTAGTTATTTTTTAAATATCACTTGAACCTTAACAGGTGAAGCCACTATAATAGTTGATTGAGATTCGAATCCAGGTTTGCATGCATTCAGAAAACACTATAATATAGTAGAAAACACATTTTTTTCAGATATCTAAGTTACTGGTACCTTAAAAATCATTTTTTGTTGTGCTGTTGTACCGTTCAAATGGTTACAAGTGGATTAGTGAACTGATACATAACTGCTATCAATCTTGGCTTTTATAGTAAAAACTAAATAAATGATGATGTAATATTATTGATTTCATTCAGAACCATTAGCAATCAACGACAGTTTACAAACATTTTTATTACGATTTCGAAAATGACTTAATTTGCGTGTGCAGTTAAAACTACATTCGTGTTCATATAGCAACGAAGATTAAGATTCCGTGTTAGTTCATTCACGATATGTATGTCATCGAAACTTTGAATTCTACGAATCCTGGATGATAAGGCATTTATTTATAGATACGTTGCTTGCGTTAGGTTCAGTTTTGAACGATTTTAATGTGAAACATCGTAAAATAATTAATATCGACAGAATGCTCCTAATTTTGAGCTACATCTTAAAACTGACCCAATACATGTATCCGTAGCGATACCTAAATGAATCCCTGTATATTACTACACTGATGGATTTCATTTTCGGCGCGGTTTTATTTAGGCATTAATTTTAGGCGTCGCTTAGTGAAAACGGGCATTCGTGGAACGTATCCTTACGTAACGGGTATTTGAAAAATACCCCTACATTTTAGAGTCAGTCTTTGAGCAGTGTGTCATACTAGCCTATGGTACGGAAACCATAACTCTTACGCAGGAGTCCGCCGAGAAGTTCCGAGTCGCGCAGAGGGTATGGAGCTATGCTCGGGATCACCCTACGAGACCGGAAACGGAATGATTAGATTCGAAGTAAGACCAAAGTTAGAGACATTATGGCCGTAATAGCGCAAAGAAAGTGGACATGGGCGGGGCACATCGCGAGAATGGATAAGAGCCGCTGGACAAGACGAGTCCTAGAATGGAGACCTAAAGCGAACACCCGAGGGCGCGGAAGACCACTACAGCGCTGGGTGTACGACATCCGACGACACGAAGGTCGAGACTGGATGAGTCGGGCACAAGAGCGACAGGAGTTGAAGAAGATCGAAGAGGCCTACATCCAAGATTGGATAACCAAGAGGCCACCATGATGATGATGATGATCTTTTAAGATTAAAGCTCGCGCAACTATCAGTTAATTATTAAATGAACAGTTGTAAGTAATTTGTCCGACTCTGTCCCTAGTTGGTTTTCGCTGGATAGAAGGCCCTATGATAGTTACTGTCAAAAAATTAATTACGTTAATTAAAGGCAAGTTGTCTCGATCCCAAATATAATGGTAGAATGATGATGATGTTCCCACAACTGGGGCACAGGCTTCTCTGTGAGCTTGTCAATCTGCCTAGTTATTTCAAAACTATGTTGGGGTTAGTTTCCAGTCTAACCGGATGCAGCTGAATATGTTACATGGTCCGACTGCCTGTCTGACCTCCATAACCCAGTTTCTGGGTAAAACGATATCCACACACATAAGGACATAAGACCTATATTGTAATACCTGTGATCACGAATAAAAATTGATTGATTGATATCCCATAATAAGACTGGCTGTCAGAATATTGGGGGGTACCCGTAACGACTGTCACAGACGTCAATGTGAGCTTGTATGACATGTAAATATGCCACTAATACGCATTACAAAGTAACTGCCGGTTGCTCGATCTCTATATTATGTACTAGCTGCGCCTCGCGCGTTTACCCGCAGTCTCAAACCCGTGGGATTATCGGGATAAAAAGTTGTAGGTACCCATGTGCAGAATTTCATCCAAATACCTTCTGTCGCTTTAGCATGAAATCGTAACAAACAAATAGAGAAAAAAAAAACACTAAAAAGTGAAAAAAAAAACTTTCTAGTCGTTGTCTTTGGATATGTATTTTAGTTTTTTTTGTCACCAACTTTCGAAATTAAAATGATTTTTCGCAAAAACGCAAAAACTACCGAATCAAAGTTTATCAAATTTATATGAGACCACCCTTGAAGCCTACCCTATCCATTAAAAAAAGAATTTTCGAAATCCATCTGCAATTGACGGAGAAATCGGTGACAATACATAAAAAAAAGACATACTTACAGCCGAACATAGAACCTCTTCCTTTTTTGAAGTCGGTTAGAAAGTCAAATAACATTAATTTAGATATATTATTATGCAAACTCTGCACCGGCGCATCAATTCTGAGTGAGTTCTAAATTCACAAAAATGCATTGAAATCTAGTTGTGTTTGTATAGTGTCGTGTTCTGTCACTTAAAATTAAGTTTGTGCCTAACATCCAGCATGAGTAATCAACGAGTACATACTAAAAATAAAGCTGAAGAGTTTGAGAGTTTTTTGTTTGAACATACTAAAAATTGTATTTGCATTGGGTAGGCCCAATTCTTGAGAAAGGCTATAACGAGCTGAGCATAAAGAAAAAAAGTCAGAAAGACTTTTTAATTTTTTCTTTTTGCTAGGCTTATATTGCAGACAGGCGAAGTGAAGTGTTGGGGTGGGTCATGTCGACGAAGTCGCGGGCAGGAGTTAGTGTAATATCTTTTTAGCTAGTACTACTGATGTTGCTGACACTTATAGTTGCTGAATATTCGAGCTGACTAGGTAGTTCAGAGATAATTTAACAATTGGTGATTTACAGCAAACCTTTACCAAATGAATGAACGCGCATGCATAACGTAAACACAGTATTTAAAAAGTGACGTAAGGCAGTGATGACGTAGTAGCAATGTGGTGAAATTATCTTAAAGGGCGTATTGTATTTAAGTGGTAGTCGAACTAATTATCCAAATTCACCATAGTTTTCTTCATGTAACAGTCCCTAGAAATGCATGCTCTTAGCTTTTCAGGATTCAGTCAACAGAAATGTTCATAACGGAAGGTTTTATAGAAGCATTCGATTAAACCTCGTTTTTATATTATTATTTCAATTTTGGTTCAAAACTGAAAAAAATACCCCGTTGCTGACCGTAACAGTCACAAGTTAAAACGTCCAATGTTTCTCAATAATGTTCATTATGTCGTTCAAAAATCACATCACTTATCCGTTACTAGCTCGAATCGCATTTGGCTCGCTCTCTTAGTTTGTGAGATAAACATAATTGCCAAAGTTTTGGGTGTTCCAAATAAGTACTCTTGCATTATGATCATTTCAAAAAGTAAGCAATCAAGGGTGCTTCTAAGGTTATGAACTGAAAAAAAATGGTCCTTTATAATATCACATTTTTGTCCGAAATTCTAGTTTAGTTTCCGAGATCTATGCAATGTACGGCTTTGAATTTTGGAATAATTTGTCGGTCTTGGTGACGCGCACGCAGATCGCCAGTAAAATACTACTTTTTTTTGGGGCTGTTTGATCTTTGAAAAAAAAGTTTAAAGATTTAATTCACTTAACGTGTTTATTGTAATATAATAAACACGCTAAGTGAATTAAATCTTTATTAAAATATTAATATTATTTCTTGTAATGTTTGATAGCGGCTTTGGAGATATAGCTCAAGAAATGCAAACAATTACCGTTTCACCCTTATATACTTGGTTTCTAACTATGCCGATGATTTCAAAACAGTTTTTAGATAATGTGCGATATTTTGCAGGAAAATTATCGATTTCCGATCCAGTTATTATTGCCGACAAAAAATTAAATTAGGTGCTTACTTACGAATGGATTTTTACCTCAGTACCTAGTATTAAATAATCTTTATAAAAAACATGAACAGAACATGCTTAATAATAACCTGTAATAGGATTTTTTGAGATGCAGGTAGAATAAACAAAAACAAAAGACATTTCTTTATAAAAATATAATATTATAACAAAAATAAACATAACATTATAACAAAAAACAAAACAACATGTCGATCACAGTATAAAATAAACTAAACAGTCAAAATATTTTTAGAAAAAATCAGGGAAATATTCGTGATGGTCGTCTTCTTCAAGATGATCATATTGTTCATGATGTTGTTCATGTGTTTCTTCATGTTTCGGATGTTCGGGCTTTTTGTGATGTTCATGCTTTTTCGGAACGAGGTGGTGGGTGCTGTGCTTCACTTCTGCGTGGAAACTGTTAAGAAAAAAAGTTAATTATTTTTCCAAACAACCATATATTATGAAGAATGATAGGAAAACCAACTGATATGCAACAAATCTAGGTTGTCTGGGAGCCAACCCTACTATTGAAAATAAGAACTAACGAAATACCCGAAGCTTTTCAACGACAAAACTGAAATTTCCTGTTGTTACTCCTCGTTCTTACCCCTATTCTTCAAATAGGAAACAGCTTCTTCATAAATGAAGTGGAAGACTAAACACCAACGAATTACGACTACTGTTCCAAAAGCAAGTTCTCACCCAGTTTTCTTATCAGCATGGTAGTGAACATGTCTGATGGTGCCATCAGGTTCCTTGAACGAGTAGTGTCCCTTGACGCCGTCACCGTCGCGGTGCTCGCTATGTTCCTTGTGGTCACCGGTGTGAGGGTCTTTCACTTCGTACTTGTACTCGTACTTAGGATGAGCCTAGAGGGAAACGTCACGATTAGTAATTAGGGGAGTTAACGTCATAACATAACCTATAGTACAGTGCAACTACATTACAACCCAATTTCGCCAGTTATGTTTAAGGCCCATGTAGTGGGAGGCGAGCTGATTCTCATCCTCCGGGCACAAATCCAGACTTCGTGCTACTACTGAGAAATTGCAGATAGAAACACCTAATAAGACTTTGCCTCACTCAGAAATCGAACCCAAGACCTCATGCTTAGCAGTAGTGCTTGCGTCCACTAGACCAACGAGGCAATTTAGGGGTGTTTTCTATATCTATATCTTATTATATAAAAATGAATCCCTATTTCCCTTGGTCACGGCATCACACGTGAACGGCTGGACCAATTTAGCTAATTCTTTTTTTGTTGTGTTTGTTATTGTCAGGAGAAAATTCATATGAAAAAAAAAATGTTGCCCGTAATATTATTTTCATATTTAAGACAGGACAACGTCTGTCGGGGCAGCTAGTTAGTTATAAATACCGCAAAAAAATCGGTCACGGCGGCCTATCTTATCGGAGACTAGCTAAATACGGCTGAGACAAATACTAGTGCACTTGCTTTTTCATCACTCTCATAGTCTCTAATTTTAATTTTGTTAACATGCGGATAATGTAGTGGGCTGCAATATTGTTAAAACTGTATTTATTATTCTTATTTGTAAACATCTTATATTGTAGCTGTTTATTGTCCCATAATAAATAAAATAAAATAAAATAAAATAGTCCGATGGGAAGGTGCAGGACACGGGGTTGTCAAAACTCCATTTCATCCCAATTCCCGGTTGCTGCTTAGAAATTCCTAACACAAAATATCAATGACCTTAGACCAGCAAAAAAGTTGTTAAATAAGTAAGTAACTAACATAATAGTCGTAGTGATGATGTCCGTGATGGTCTTTGAATTCCACCTTGTGGTGGTGACCCTCGTGTTTGTGGATATGCTGCGACGAGTGAGCGTGTTCCGCCGTCACTGCCGCTACTGCACATACTGCTAAGACGCACAATAGCTGGAAGCAATATTATAATAATTGTATTATTGAACGAAGGAGTCTTCAAGTGGGATGATACTGTCTTGAGTAGTTATGGCGCATTCTGGAAAGTCAATCCTGGCCACGAACTTGGGTAACAGGTATTTTTCACCACACGACGACTATAGATTAAGGAATCCATGGCACTCTTTGTTACTAATTTTTCTTTTGTGTTATCCTAAATATTCACTTAAACTGATTCAAAATACCTTTGAACACATTTTGTATTTTAACACTGTTCCACGCTTGTAAGTAGACTGATACATAAACACGAAAAATCGTGTCTTTTATACAGAAAACAAAATGTTAGTAATCAAGGTAACAATATTAATTTATAAGATAGGCCGTAACATTTTTAGTACGTACTTGTAATCATTTCGTAAAACCATTTCTACTTTCAATTGGCGCCGCGGTACTAATTGGCTTTGAGACAGTGAAATTATGTAAATATTTTTGTTGCTACAGTATTGTGGAAAACAATTGCAATGCGCATATGTTTCGTCGTTGTAATCTAGAACGTTCTCTTATTGAAAGAACACGTTTGTTGAGTTTTGTTAATATTAAAATTCTATCCATAAAATATATTGTGTTTCTATTGATCATATAAAACTACTTTACCAACTAAGGATGGTCTACGATGATGGTGAAACGCAAATTAATCTTAATTATGTTTCCAAAACTCTCTATGTGGCTACTTCAAATTGATTTCTTACTGATGATATCTCTCCGCTGCCGCGAAAAATCGAGGTGCAGCAGACAGAGCTCCGGCGGGATCTCATGGCGACATGGAGAGCGCGATTGTCGCAACCCAGTGCTGGGCACGCCACGATAGCGGCGGTAAGTCCCCTCTTTGAGGAGTGGCTTGAGAGGCGGCATGGCGTCCTCACCTTCCGCCTGACGCAGGTCCTCACCGGACACGGTTGTTTCGGGAGGTTCCTGTTTCGTATAAGGCGGGAGGAAACGCCCGGGTGCTTCCATTGCGAAGATCGCCCTGAGGACACGGTGGAGCATACAGTGGCGGTCTGCCCGGCTTGGGCGGAGCACCGCCGTGTCCTCGTGGAGGCGATCGGCGGCGGCGATCTCTCGCGTCCGGCCCTGGTGCAGGCCATGGTACGGAGCGAGAGTGAATGGTTAGCCGTCACCTCCTTCTGCGGAGCAGTAATGCTCGAGAAGAGGGAGGCGGCGCACGTGAGGGAGAGGCAGTATATGCGCCCTCACGGCCGTAGTCGCCGCGGGAGGAGCCTTGGGCGTCGGGAATCCCAGGCTGATTCCCGGCCACCGTAGGCGCGGGCTTGCGGACGGCGAGTAATGGGTAGCTCGCTGTCCGGTAAGGACCGAGCCCGGGTCGACGGCGCGTTGTGTTCCACGCGCGCCTCAAAGAGATGTCAGCACCAAAGGGTGGGGCCCGCAAGGGCCGATGCCTGCCAAGGGTGCGGGTTGTTCGAAAGAGATACCGCGGCCCCTGGCACACAGGCAACTGAGGGAACACGGGTGGGTTTTAGTCAGTAAAAGTCTGACACGCCCTCCCGCTCCACCCAGAGCGGGAGAAGTTATTTGATGATTTCCCACCCAAAAAAAAAAAACTGATGATATCTGAAGCTATATAAAATTGAAGCTATTGACATAATACAATTTAATGAAAAAATAGGAATATTACATAATCACATTTATTCTTGTATCACAAACAAACCCATAATTACAAAATAATATAACAACAATTCCAACAGTTTTAAGAACTAAATTGACAGCAATATGACTAGAGAATGGAGAATCAGTGATGATGATGTTCAGGAACTATGTGTTGGGCGTGACCCTCACGTCTGACATTAGCTTTGAATCTGTGAATAAACAAAGATCAAATAATTATGTGAATAAATAATCAATAATTTTTGTAAAAGAGACAAAACGTGAATGGTAACATACTACACGCGCGTAGCAGACTTACCCGCTCTTTTTATCAGCATGGTACTCGACGATCCTGATGGTGCCGTCAGGCTCGTGCAGGCTGTACACGCCCTTCACGACGTCACCGTCTCGGGACTCATGTTGAGACTTCTTGTCACCGGTGTGAGGGTCCTCCACTTTGTACGCGAACTCGTACTTGGGATGAGACTGTAAGACATAATGTGTGACGTTTAGCAATATTATCATTTCTTAAGCGAAATTTTACACATATTTATGAAAGAAACGTCATCATACATAGTACTCGACGTGTTTCTCGGTGGCGTGTCCGTGGTGCTGTTTGATGCTTTGTGATGAGGAGGCGTGACCGTGGTGGTGCTCGTGGTGGTCTTGTGCGGCTACCGCTGCCACTGCGATGGTGATGAAGAGGATCTATTGAGAAAGATTGGAATTTTGTAAAATAGGGAATAGAGGTTGGTTGTTGATAAGGCTTGTGGCTAAGTAATAACAACATACGGTTCGATCTATCAGAAAGCCAATTCTCGTCATTAAAAATGTTCACAATCTAGTCGCAGTCTCATCTCAGCGACAATCAAATGTCAAAAATTTATGAAAAATCGAGGTATTTTTGACACATTGACACTGAGATCAGACTGTGAACGTACTTAAAATTACGAGAATTGCCCCTCAGGTTAAGCTGCGTTTGTCGTAGTTGGTCCATGGATTACATACCAAGAACCCTCCGTGCCTCGGAAAGCACATTAGCCTTTGGTCTCGGCTGTCATTTTTGGATCTTTAACAGTCATAACGGGTCATCAGTTGCCTGAAAGTCTGACAACCAGTCTTACCAAGGGGATACCCGTTGGTCAAACTTGGCAACATGATAGTGTTACCTAGCAACTGCGCTGTGGAGGTATTCAGCTGCATCTGGTTAGACTGGAAGCGGTCCCAACATGGTTGGGAAAAGGAAGGGCGGATGATGAGGGAATAGGGGTCGCAATGATTTTTGCTATATCAAACACCTACCTTAGTGAACATATTGTTGCACTTTATTTTCAGCTTTGTTCTCTCTCTTACAGTTGAATGATGACTGATATTTCCTAAAAGTAATTCGGGGTTTTATACTTACAACCAAAAATCAAGTTTTGAATAATAAAGAACCGTAGTGGTTGAGTATTAAATTTATACACGTTTGTTCCCAAACCTGTTCAGATTACGTAGAAGTAGGTACTGTTTCGGCTTCTGTTATCTTATGCTCAGTACGCACGGAATAAATAAATTGACTTCGTCACTACCTTTAATTGGATCAATCAGGGTTGTTATCAAACATCTGTGACACCTGTGATTGCACCTACCACTGTTTGTCTCTGCATCACCCAAAGGTCGACTGGTAGAAAATGCCTTTGGCATTAAGTCCGCCTCTGTACATTTCTGTGCGTGAAGTATTAAATAAATAAATATATAAATAATGGCCAGAAAAGAGAGAACGGATGGAATGTAAGTGAAGAACTGAGTAAGTGACAGAACGAGGAACTGTGTGAGAACAAAAAAGAAGCATACGGTGTCAAAATATTAAAAACTAGCTGCTGCCCGCGGGTTCACCCGCGTGGAGGTCGAAAATTAACCACGGGAACGTATATTATCGGGATTAAAAGTATCCTAAATGTTAATCCAGGTTACAAACTATCTGTTTGCAAAATTTCATCCAAATCCGTTCTGCCGTTTTTACGTGATTGAGTAACAAACATCCAAACAACTTTACAAACTTTTACTAGTAGGAAGTAGGATAGTAGAATAGACGTACCTACTCGTATCCCAAACACGACTGTGATAAAAGTCGGGGATATCATTAGCACACCAAAAAGTTCAAATTACTATTTAGCGTTTATCTTTGCAGGATTGGAGAACTTGCGAAGAATACCGTTTTTGGAGAATAAGTATACTATATTTTTAAATACCCAGCAGCCTGGAATTCCACCCAGCAGTGGAATTGTTATATGCTGATTATGCTAACGTAAAAAATGTGTTTCTGCCCATTCTTAGTTGCGTCACAAATGGTTGTCGATGTTAACTTACTTTCCTACACTTCGAAGGTTCAAGGTTACACAACCCGAGTAGTAAAAAATGAGCAGGTTTTGAACCAAGTTGTAGTTGCTGAAATATTGACATTCTCAGTATTGAGAACTTGATATTTTGCTCAATATAAAACAATGAATTTATTTGTTGAATTATCAGTTGTCACTCAGCTTTCAAAGAAAATAAACGCAATGTTCACCAAGGTATGCTAAAAAGGATCGTGTACCTTTAAATGAGCAAAGTTACTTATTATAATGTTTTATTAGAAATACACTTACATACGTTTATTATTATATGAATAGATCCTCATCATCACCGTCGCAGTGGCCGTGGTAGCCGCACAAGACCACCACGAGCACCACGTCGGTCACGCCTCCTCATCACAGAGCATCAAGCAGCACCACGGACACGCCACAGAGAAACACGTCGAGTACTATGTGAGCGACATTAGAATTTGGCTCATTCAAATTAAGAATGATGTTGCTAACCGTCACATTATGTTTTGCAGTCTCATCCTAAGTACGAATTCGCGTACAAAGTGGAGGACCCCCACACCGGCGACAAGAAATCTCAGCATGAATCTCGTGATGGCCACGTTGTGAAGGGAGTGTACAGCCTGCACCAGCCTGATGGAACTGTCAGAATCGTCGAGTACCACGCTGACAAGAAGAGCGGGTAAGTGTGCGAAATCATACAATTTTAGACTTGGCTGCAACGTATATTTTAAGAAATGTATCACTATATATACATTTCCTTTTTTATTTTCACAGATTCAACGCCGACGTAAAGTACGAGGGTCACGCTAAACATATTGTTCCTGAACATCATCATCATCACTGATTCTAGTATTATGAACCCTATTGATATTAGATAAGACTATTATTTACTTAAGTAAAATTGTTGAAATAAATATAAGTGATTATGATATGACATTTCAGTCTTTTTATTTCTCCTTAATTTATTATGTATATTAAACACGTATTCATTTGTTTACATGTAGAAAAATCTTGTAGCATTATATTGCAAACAAAATAATAAAAAACTTGAATAATTAGATCCAATGTCATGCAAGTTATCTTTACTTGGATTATTCCTCTCTGCCCCAAAAAGTAAAAATAAAGTAACCTTTAGCGGTTACTTTATTTAAATAGAAAAGACAAATAAAAAACGACGAAGTTGAGTCATTATAATAACATAACATGTGGTTTTTTTCCTCAAAAGACCATTTCAGACACTAATCCACATGGTCTTCACATGATCTGACCAAGATTATGTCTGGACTTTAAAAGAGACTGTGACCTCTGAGTTTGTTTCGGCCTTTCTTCTCAGAGTAGTCAGATAGGAAACGCCAGCCTCATCTTGTTTAAAAAAATATGTTTGACGTGTAAAAGTGTTTGTACAAACCTACTTACAGAAATAAAATAATTTATCATTTATCATCAGCTGAGACATCAGGTACTTGATAATGTTCCTGGAAATCCTTTAGTTCTATAAAAGTTAGGAAGAAACTAGACTGTAAAATAAATGTTAATTTAATATAAGTTATCGTCAATTTGCGCTGTATTTATATTTTTAGGTCTTAACAATTTTGTACTATTCACATGGTACCATTTAGGAATTCTCTGGTAGTACGAATTAATCAACTGGACCTTCAAAGTTTAAAATCGAAACCATAGACATGACTTTAAGAAAAAGATGGTTTAGTTGAAAGAATGTTGAAAAATAGCCATGAACAAAAAAAAGTTCTCGTTATATACTTTTCAGCATGAGTATGCTGTGCATAATGCTGTGATATTGTTGTGGCTTTAATTTTGTTAGTTTTATATGAGCCGTTTTTTACTGTTTGTATTTTCTATGCGTCTTCCAAAAAATATATTTTTATACATTTTATTTGGGCACAAGCCAAATAACTTGGAGACCCTAAAATACACAATCAAAGAAGTGGATTAAATATTCCCAAAAGTATACTTAAACAAATGTGATGCAAATGCTCTAAAAATTGAAAAGGTTTATAAATTCAGTTGACTTGAAAGACGTAGACGAATTTCACGATAAACAGTAAGTAACCTTTGCAAATTAAAAGAAAAACTAATGGCCTTATTCTTAAAAGTTACCAAACATCTAAACAGTTGCTAAAGTGTGGTTTCTCTATGAAAAACCAGACTTTAGGAAGTGTTTAAATGTTCGATAACTTTTTATGAATCACGCCGTAAGTCGAAGACAAATTACGAAGTTTTCTTTTTATCTTATTTCTTACTTAGTTACTTATCTGACATCTGACATAATCTTCCCATTATTTTACATTATATCTATGCTTACTATTCAAAATTCAACTACATGTACACTAAAGCCATTCATAATCAATATTTATTTATTTAGTACAGAGGCCAGCACGTCAAGCTACCCCAGTCTGTCAAATTTATTTGATAGTTTTTCAACTTTATTGCAAAAGTATAAGGTTCAAGTTCTATTGGGATAAATTGACAGTTTTGGATAGCTTGATGTGCTGGCGTCTATACATGGAGGACTTTCAGCTAATAAAAAAAGACAAAAAGACTCCTATGTTCATAAATAAAAATAAAAAACATAAAATGAAAACTACTGGACCAAACTATGTTAAATTTTTATTGGACCAAATGGCAACTATTCCGCATCAAACTAAAGAAAAATCACGTAAATCGGATCATAAATCTCAGCGTAATCGGTGTCCTCCTCCTTTTTAAAGTCAGTTAAAAAGGAAACCATAGTCACCAGAAAGTCAATTACAATCAATAGAATATTAAGATATTCAGTCGGTTTGGACTGTTACTTATAAACATCACGTCGTGTATTCCCAAAGGGTTAGGCAAAAATGTACCTAGACTACACCTACATTCCGCCAGTTATGTTTAAGGGGAATCTAGCCGCGGGCTCGAACTCACTGGTAGTCCTGGCTAAAAAGCATGCGGTCTCACCAGGCATCGAATCCGACAGAGATAATATCCGTAATGAGCAGTTAGACGCTAGTCTACACGCACAACGTTATTGAAAACACTCAATAACGTTGTGCGCTGCTGTTGTACAACAGGCGCGTAAAACATGTAGAAAAGTCCTTCGGAAGATCGGGTTTTATGAAAAATCTACTGCATTAATCAATAAGCAACAAAGTTTATTGAACTTTGCGATATTTGAGCTTAGTTGGTACATGGTTTTGGAGATTTTACACTTCTTTTATTTCTTAAACACACCCAATTTTAGGTTAAATTATCAAGAAAAACTAATTTCTGTTGGCCCCTAATTTTTTAATGGTTCTTAATTTTAGTATTATGTTTGTGTATTATATGTGTCTCATTATTAATATTGTCTGTAAGGACAGACAATATTAATAATGAGACAAAACCATACCATGTTTAATTAAGGATGTACATTGTCGAACAGTGGAATAATACACTCCCGAAGTTTGTATGGAAAAAATTGTCGAGAAGATTCACCTCAAGTCCTAGGAACCCGTAATAGGGGCGAGCCATTAACCGGGCTGCTATTGAGAAATTATATAATTATACTTAATATCACTTTGCCCGACCTGGGAAATGTACCCTGAACCCTGCTCAGTAGTAGCGCGTAGTGATCGACTGCCTCGTTGGTGGTCGCAATTTGCGGTATTGATTTTCGGTTATTTATTTCATAATCTACCTAGCCTTTTCCCAACTATGTTGGGGTCGGCTTCCAGTCTGACCGGATGCAGCTGAAAACCAGTATTTTAAATAGAGCGACTGCCTTTCTCACCTCCACAACCCATTTACTGGGTAATACGATACCCCTTGGTAAGACTGGTTGTCAGACTTTCGGACTTCTGATGACCCGTAACGACTGTCAAAGATCCACAAATGACAGCCGGGACCAACAGCTTAACGTGCTTTCCGAGGCACGGAGGGGTCTTGGTATGTAAAGATGGTCACCCATCCTCAGACCAACCGCAGCAAGCGTAGCTTACCCTGATCGATCGACCCGTGCAGCTATTATTACTTAGCCACAAGATTTATCATTCATATTGATTTCTTGTATTTCGTGACTGTTAGAACGTTAAATGCCTTGAGACTCACAGCTTGATGATTTTATTTAACGACAATTTTTGTTTTTTTGTAAGTTCCTGGTACTTTCTGATAGGCCTACCTACGCTGGTCTCTTATACCGATTAACACTGTAATGTATAAATTAATATTGTAATAGCCGATTAATTTAAGACCGTACCCGTGGACTTACATGCTGACTCCCCGTAGGTACCGACCCCGGAGGTACTCTATCCATATCCAGTCTCTATTCCTACCCCTTAAAGCAAATTTCTGCCAAAACCGAATTAATACCTAATAATAAGATAAGAAAATTAATAATTATCTGGGTAGGTATTCGCTTAGTTTTCGATGTCGGTGCCTAACTAGTTAGCGCTTGTTGTTCATGCGGGAACATGCTCATCTAGCTAGGGGAAACGAAACTAAGGAGCAAACTAGTCAGCGCTTGTCGTCCCTTCGAATGATAACCGCATCAAAATTGGTTTAGCCACACTCGAGAAAATCACGGACAAACATACATACTCGTACATACGGGTTAAACTGAGAACCTCATTTTTTTAAGTCGGTTAAAAAACTAGAACCTTTTCCTAAAAGTAACAAATAATTTTCTGAAAACCGCATAAAATCGGTTCAGCCAAACGCGAGATAATCGTGGCCAAACATACATACATACATTGTACCTACGGGTCAAACTGATAACTTTCTTTTTTTTAAGTCAGTTAAAATACCAAAACCTTCTCCTAACTGTAACAAATACTTTTCTGAAAACCACATTTCAAAATCGGTTCAGCCAAACGCGAGACAATCGCGGACAAACATACATACAAACATACAGGTCAAACTGAGAAACTCCTTTTTTCTTGGAAATTAAACAAAAATAGATTTTTTAATAACATGTTTCATATTCATGTATTATATTACAAATCAACAACAGTAGGAACTAATTTAATAATAATGAGGTCGGACTAGAAGAATCAGTGATGATGATGATGTTCAGGAACAATGTGTTTAGCGTGACCCACGTACTTCACGTTGGCGTTGAATCTGTGAAAATGAAAAAGGATAATCAGTAATACATTTCTGAGAAAAAACCTTGCAGCCGGTTTAAAAACTATTGCTTTTGAACGCTTACCCAGTTTTCTTGTCAGCGTGGTACTCGACGATCCTGATGGTGCCATCGGGCTGGTGCAGGCTGTACACGCCCTTCACGACGTGGCCATCACGAGATTCATGCTGAGATTTCTTATCGCCGGTGTGAGGGTCCTCCACTTTGTACGCGAACTCGTATTTCGGATGAGACTGCAAGACATAAAGAGACGGTCAGCATTCATTCTATCATTCCTAATTTAAATTAGCCAAATTCTATTTATGATTGGAACGTCATCATACATAGTACTCAACGTGTTTCTCGGTGGCGTGTCCGTGGTGCTGCTTGATGCTCTGTGATGAGGAAGCGTGACCGTGGTGGTGCTCGTGGTGGTCTTGTGCTGCGACCGCCACCACAACGACTGTGATGAGGAGGATCTATGCAAATAACAGAACAAGTAAAGTGAGGTTTGTTCTTATTTGACGTTTTTATTTCTTAGACTAACTCTACTTAGGGCTGATTTTTTAATAGTCAGATAAGTTTATCTGACTATTAAAAAATCAGCCCTAAGTAGAGTTAGTTTATGAAATAAAAACGTGAAATTCCTCAGATAAAACTTTATCTGAGGAATAAATATGTCGGTTTGACAGATTTTGTGTAGAAAATATGCGAAACTGTCAGATTTATTAGCTGTCAGAGCCATTTATAATCTACGTCGCCGCGAATCCCTCAGGGAACTGTTTAAAAGGATTAATATTATGACGGTACCTTGCCAATTCATTTATGAAAATATTATGTATGTAAGAAAAAATCTACATCTTTTTAATAAAATAAGTGATAGACATAATTTTAATACTAGAAACAAAGACAAAATAGATCAACCATTTTTCAGATTAGCTAAAGTACATACATCTTTTATGGGGTACTGTGTTAAATGTTACAACAAAATACCTTGTGATATATTGCAATTAAATGAAAGGAAATTTAAAGCTCACATTAAAAGTAAACTTTGTAAACTAGCGTATTACAAATTAGAGGATTATATCCAAGATAAGAATGCTTGGAAACATGCTGGTCCTGCTCCATAGGACAATCTAGAGTCTAGACAAAATCAAACTGGTTGCTAATTGAATTGTACATATAATTAATTATATTTATGACATTGATTTACACTCAGTAATTATTTTAACTCACACACTGACTCATTACTTGTTAATATTGTAGGAAAATCATACCTATACTTAATTTTACAATGTTTGTAAATGTGTGAACACCATGTATCTATCACAGAATTAATTTATCTGTATTGTTTCAATTTGATTCTTTTTACCCATTTTGGTATGGTAATTTTATTCTGGGTGCATCGTTTTCACACATAATCATATAATGAATGTAAATATTGTACTTGAAACATTTTAAAAGAGTAACGGTGGAGTTTCTTGCCCATTCTTCTCCATACGAAACTACATTTTGGAAGGGGCGACTAGAATCAATTCTATTTTAATGTAAATGTTGACGTTCAAAAGTGCCTTTTAAGTGCCTATTTGAAATAAATGCTTTGACTTTGACTTTGACTATTCTTCAGAAAAAAGTTATCCGATTGTTGAAAAATCAGCCTATGAAATGTTTATTTTACCTTTGTGAACATATTGTTTGTGCTTACGTTGACCTGCTGTAAAAGTTGAGTGATAACTGATAATTCCAAAAAGAAATTCGGTGTTTTATATAAAGTGTGAAATCAAGTTTAACGATGACAATAAAGTTTGTTCATTTCATGTCAGTTTCGTACGAAACCTGCTGAGTGCTAATTGCGAACCTGCTTTGATTAAAAGCTTGGTATCCTTGAAAAAGTTAGGTAAGAATGAAATTAAATAATTAATTAAGAGAAGTCACTTTCTTCAATTACTACGTTAGGTACTAATTTAGATATAATTGATGCTAAAAACGCAAACCCATTTGTTATTTCGTGATAAAATTAATGAATGAACTACAATAATACTTGATTATTATAAAGTACCCACATGACACGAGGTCAACTGGCTTTAAATCAGAGCATTTACAAATTTAACAAGTTCGGTGATAAACTTGCGTTGTAATAAAAAGTCAACTTGAGTTTTTTTTCTCAAACTTGCTTTTTCGGTGTATATAAAATCGTGAATTTCTTTTCTTCAACATCAGTTATCTACCTGCTTTACAAGCAAACTAAGTAACAGAAAACCCTAAAAATGTGTACCAAGGTATTTAATAAATTCTAACTATTGAGATAAACTGAGGTAATACAAAGAAACCCACAATCTATAAATAGTTGTTTGTTCTGTTCATAGATTTTTGGTTTATTTATTGGCCAATCACCAATGATAGACGCAAAATCGCTTGAGACGCATTCTATAGTTTTAAAGTTTTTTAGAATTTGAGTTCAGTTTGAATTTTATAACATTGAGCGCAACTATAACTCTGTAGGACCAAAAGAACCCGACTTCAAACATTGGCCATTTTTCTCAAAAAGTTCAAAATAATAGTTTTAGCTGTCTTCCGAACAAAATGTCAGCTAAAATACTCACTCATCCTACAATTAAAGTCATGAGAGATGAAGATGGGGAGCAGTTATTTAGCTTTAATTTAAGCACAAGCGCTCATCGCCCTGTTGTCATAATGAAAGAAAAAAAAATCTTTTGTTTCAACAGATCCTTCTAGTCGCTGCTATCGTTGCGGTGGTCGCCGCGCGGCCACAAGACGGTCACAGTCACGAGCACCACCACGGTCACGCCTCCTCATCACAGAGCATCAAACAGCACCACGGACACGCCTCCGAGAAACACGTCGAGTACTATGTATGATGAAGTTCCAATAATAATGTTTAATTTTGATTTATTTTAGGAATGATTTTGCTAATCAAAACTTATCTTACAGTCTCATCCCAAATACGAATTTGCGTACAAAGTGGAGGACCCTCACACTGGCGATAAGAAATCTCAGCATGAATCTCGTGATGGCCACATTGTGAAGGGAGTGTACAGCCTGCACCAGCCAGATGGCACCATCAGGATCGTCGAGTACCACGCCGACAAGAAAACTGGGTAAGCGTATAAGATCATTCAATTTTGGACTCAGCTGCAACATTTATCCCAGAAAATTTCAGTTATTATCCTTTTTTGTTCTCACAGATTCAACGCCAACGTAAAGTATGTCGGTCATGCCAAGCACATTGTTCCTGAACATCATCATCATCACTGATTCTAGTACTACGAACCCCATTGTTACATTTGTTATGTTATGAGTATGCCCTTTATTGATGTTAAATTGTGATATAATTGTTTGCATAAAAGTGATTAAGAAATCATAATTTGTGTCTTTATTTCTCTTCAATTTACTACACAAAATAAATTAAAAGTAAACCCATTACATATCATACTAACACACGTATACATATAGAAAAACTTGTAGAACCCGCGTTTCCATGGATGCAATAAAATCTCGGCGGGATTTTTTAGCGCTTTGGATTTCCAACGCAGAGCCCTCTTACATTTCGGCGTTGCGCTCTGTCTTTTAGAAGAGTGTTCGTGCGATACTGAGCGTAGATTAGTACTTTTATTTTATTCATAAAAAAATAAAAATTATTGTTTTTAGAATGTTAATAGTCTGTAAGCCTACCGAAAAAAAAAAGTTTTTTCAAGCTTTTATTTACTTTCACCTGTCCCGATATCTGTCATCAAATCATGCAAATTCAATTTGATCCACTTCCCGGTTACCGATTGAGCTGAAATTTTGCATACATGAGTAAATTGCGTGACAATGTAATATTATGATAACATGGTGCTGATCTGATAATGAAGCTGGAAGGTGGCAATAGGAACTTCGCAATGTAACGACACAACCTCATCGAATTTGGGCTCGTTTGAATCGTCTTGACGAGTAGTTTGCCTTTCAATAGTTAAGAGGATCTGGTGATGGAGCTGGAAGGTGGTCATAAGGACTCTGTAATGAAAAGACGCAACCCCATCGAGTATGGGTTCGTCTTGACGAGGACTTTGGTGCTATATGGTAACCAGGGTCTGATGCTGGAGCTACAAGGTGGCCATAGATACATAACAGTTTAAGTGCTCAAAACAACACATATGTATGTGTGGATTCTACGAATTATTACGACCTTCTTAACGAAAAAACGCTGCTACGAACTACGCCGTAGTAAATCCGGCATCATAAATACCTACTAAACAGTTAAAAACAAAATTAAAAGAAAAAAAACGTTTTTTCAATACAAGCTTTTATTTCTACCGATTAAAACGATTAAAAAGTTACAAAATAATTAAATCTCAACTATTTAAGTAAAAGCGTGTTAAACATTTTGATGGCAGGAGAAATGATACCAACGTGAAACGTCGCCGTTGATTATCGCGATGATGGACGATAGCTGTAGGTGTAGCCACAACTTACCGCGATAATTTTACAACGGCATTCACATTGCCATTTGACGTTAGGCGCTAACTCGGTCGGCATTGACGTTGCCCGTTCAAGTGTGGCCATTGAATAAGAAGACGAAGTTAAGGGCTGCTAACGACAGCGATACGAAGATGCGGACGTTTATAATAGTTTTTTGATGTGAATACGTCTTAAAAGCTACCATACGAAGGCAATCCAAAAAACCTAATGATAACAAAATCGGGGGATACAGTTTGGCGTTGTAGTTTCGAATCTATCCTCTACATCCAAATTTAAAATATACCACTGGATAGGTTTTACGATCAAAGAATTCATTACGATAAACGACAACAGTGACGCATTGCGCGCGGTGGAGGGGGAAGCGCCGCCATTTTGAGGTTATTTTGCTGCGTAACGAGATTTGCAACTAGTATAACTTATGACTCGGAGAAGCTACAATGTTCGTTAAGGTTTTATACTGTAACACAATAATTATTGGTTTCCTTGCTTTTATCCTAAATACATAAATAAAAATATTTTATTAAAAAAAAATAACCAGTCACAACTTATTCACGTACAACACACGGCCGAAACCATGACAAATATTTTAATAAATGGGGTGTGGACCCCATTTATTAAATTATTGTTCAAATGATGCCAAGCTAGTGCACTGTGTGCACAAAAAGGAGGAAAACCAAGGAGATTTCTTATTATGTGTATCAAAAGGATCTTGTCTGGTAAATGACTATATCTACTTACACGGTATCCAGCACGGACGCCTGCATTGGCCGCCAGCTAGCACACTTACCGCCAGCACTGGCACTAACACACTTACCGCAAGCACACTTGCTGCCAGCACTGGCGCCAACACACTTGCCACCAGCACTGGCGCCAGCACTTGCCGCCAGCACTCGCCACCAGCACTTGCCGCCAGCACTCGCCACCAGCACTTGCCGCCAGCACTCGCCGCTAGCACTTGCCGCTAGCACTTGCCGCCAACACTGGCGCCAGCACACTTGCCGCCAGCACTGGCGCCAGCAAACTTGCCGCCAGCATTGGACTCAGCTTACTTGCCCCCAGAACTGGCGCCAGCACACTTGCCCCCAGCACTGGCGCCAGCACACTTGCCACCAGCACTGGCACCAGCAAACTTGCCGCCAGCATTGGACTCAGCTTACTTGCCCCCAGCACTGGCGCCAGCACACTTGCCGCCAGCACTCGCCGCCAGCACTCGCCGCCAGCACTTGCCGCCAGCACTCGCCGCCAGCACTGGCACCAGCACACTTGCCCCCAGTACTCACCGCCAGCACTTGCCGCCAGCACTTGCCGCCAGCACTGGCGCTAGCACACTTGCCACCAGCACTGGCGCCGGCAAACTTGCCGCCAGCATTGGACTCAGCTTACTTGCCCCCAGCACTGGCGCCAGCACACTTGCCGCCAGCACTCGCCACCAGCACTTGCCGCCAGCACTCGCCGCCAGCACTTGCCGCCAGCACTCGCCGCCAGCACTCCCCGCCAGCACTCCCCGCCAGCACTCGCCGCCAGCACTCGCTGCCAGCACTCGCCGCCAGCACTCGTCGCCAGCACTCGCCGCCAGCACTCGCCGCCAGCACTCGCCGCCAGCACTCGCCGCCAGCACTCGCCGCCAGCACTCGCCGCCAGCACTCGCCGCCAGCACTCGCCGCCAGCACTCGCCGCCAGCACTCGCCGCCAGCACTCGCCGCCAGCACTCGTCGCCAGCACTCGTCGCCAGCACTCGCCGCCAGCACTCGCCGCCAGCACTCGCCGCCAGCAGTCGCCGCCAGCACTCGCCGCCAGCACTCGCCACCAGCACTCGCCGCCAGCACTCGCCGCCAGCACTCGCCGCCAGCACTCGCCGCCAGCACTCGCCGCCAGCACTCGCCGCCAGCACTCGCCGCCAGCACTCGCCGCCAGCACTCGCTGCCAGCACTCGCCGCCAGCACTCGCCGCCAGCAATCGCCGCCAGCACTGGCCGCCAGCACTCGCCGCCAGCACTCGCCGCCAGCACTGGCACCAGCAAACTTGCCGCCAGCATTGGACTCAGCTTACTTGCCACTAGCACTGGACTCAGCTTACTTGCCACTAGCACTGGACTCAGCTCACTTGCCACTAGCACTGGACTCAGCTTACTTGCCACTAGCACTGGACTCAGCTTACTTGCCACTAGCACTGGCGCTAGCACACTTGCCGCCAGCACTGGCGCCAGCACGCTTGCCACCAGCACTAGCGCCAGCACACTTGCCGCCAGCACTGGCGCCAGCACTGGCGCCAGCACGCTTGCCGCCAGCACTAGCGCCAGCACACTTGCCGTCAGCACTGGCACCAGCACACTTGCCCCCAGTACTCACCGCCAGCACTTGCCGCCAGCACTTGCCGCCAGCACTCGCCGCCAGCACTGGCGCCAGCACACTTGCCGCACACTTGCATGTAAGAAGAAGTCTACACTGTCGTTTTTTCTTTTTCTTTTTTAGCTAAAGTACATAACAAAATACCTTTTGTTATAACAAAAGCAATATATTGCAATTAAATGAAAGATTTTAAAACTCATAATTAGAAGTAAACTTTGTAAACAAGCGTATTACATTAGAGGATTATATCCAAGATAAGAATGCTTTAAAACATGCTGGTCCTGCTCAATAGGACAATCTAACTGGTTGCTAATTGAATTGCAGTGACTACTTTAACTCACACGCTGACTTATTATGTACTTGTTAATAGTCTTGGAAAATCGTATACTTACTTTTACAAGTTTGTTAATATGTGAGCACCATGTATCTATCATAAAATTAATTTATCTGTATTGCTTCAATTTCATTCCTTTTACCTATTTTGGTATAGTAATTTTATTCTGGGTGCATCGTTTTCACACATAATTATGATGAATGTACTATGTTAAATATTGTATTTAAAACATTTTAAAAGAGTAACCGTGGAGTTTCTTGCCCATTATTCTCCATAGGAAACTACATTTTGGAAGGGGCGACTATAATCAATTCTATTTAATGTAAATGTTGACCTTCAAATGTGCCTTTTAAGTGCCTATTTGAAACAAATGCTTTGACTTTGACTTTGACTTAGGCCTTGTAGATTTAGGGCGTATAGAGTTAGAAGCTTGGCTCTACATGAGATCTGATAACTTTTTGACAGTGCGAGTCATATGGTCTCGTCTTGGCAACATTTTACATGAAAGTGATTTTGGGGGGATAGCAGTGACAGGAAGTTATTATTATTATTAAAAACTAGCTTTTGCCAGCGGCTTCGCCCGCGCGGAACTTTCCTCCGCTAGTTAACTCACTTAGGGGTTGAATTTAGAAAAATCTTTCCTTATTCCTTTTCTACATTAAAAAGGGAAACTGTGAAAATTTCAGCTTTCTAGGTACAACTCGGCAGGCTCGGTGTTGGCCGGGCGTTGATTAGACGGTCAGTCAGGACTTTTCTTATTATCTAAATAGATATACGTATTATTGAAGCTAACTCAGAACTTGACCAGATTTATATGGGACCACTAGGTATTTTTTTTTTTTACAAAACTATTTTATGACTTAAATCAAAATAACTTTTATTTTTAAGATCATAATAATTATCTGAAAAAAAAAAAAAAAAAAACTTAACTTCTTAGATCATGCAACTGAAATGTGATATGATCACTCCGCTGTGCATAAAAAATACTGACGTGTAATTAATATCCCCTGGGACATGGCAATGGTAGGAGCGATGAATATGGTTCAATAAAATACTATCTAAAGGTACAGTGTGGCGCCTCTAAGTACCTGGTACTTATTGACAGGACTGCACTGTCCTCCCATACCTATGCTCACTGTAATTTGAAAACATTGTAAAAGCCAATTATTTTTAAAAGAGTAACCGTGGAGTTTCTTGCCGGCTCTTCTCCATAGGAAGCGACAAATTGGAACCGTGCACCTAGCTTCTGACGTTTCATAAGTGCCCATGCAGGTTTATGTGAAATAAAATATTTTGATTTTGATTTTACCCAGTCCGCTTACTATGTATGGAAACAGACAACAAGAGAGAGCCGAGGCGGCTCGTCTTTGCGCCACGTTTGCTCTCAGTAGGCTCCATTTCATATTGACCGACGTGCAAATTACACATTTACACCGCAGTTATGTGGCCCATCACGTCTTTTGCGTGCGTCGCACGTCGTCTTCGCACATGCTAAATTCCACCATCTCCATAGGATGCAGACCCTTCAAAACCTTTACGGCAGTCAACTAGTAAGTACAAATACACACACGCACACGCCTTCACAATGTGATAAGCAATGAATACATTGAGTACTTATTGAAAATTAATAAACAATAGTCATTCCCCGATCAATAATAATGCCAATATTTTGATCCAGCCTGTCCCCAATGTTGATAGCTGTCCCCCTATCAGTGACGCCCTGAGCCGAGGTCAGTACCCCACAGGGGGTGCCCTCAGCGTGCAGTCGCTTAGTATATAAATTTTAGTTTGTAAGCCCCTGGCTGCAGGCGTTAAGATTAACTTCTTAATGGCAGCCCCAGGAAAGCCCGGTTGAGCAGTCACGGCCTCTCAAGGCCAACTGCGAGATGCCCAACAAAAAAAAAAACAAAAAACAATAGTCATTAAAAAAATGGCAGAAATTTATGTCATTAATTTGCGGCACACTACCTACAGACAACTATAAGGTTCTGGTAGGCTTCCTTAAATAAAACCAATATAGACATTTTTCTTATTTAATATTCACAAAATATAATACAAATCAACAACAGTAGGAACTAATATAATAACAATGACTTCGAAGAAGAAGAATCAGTGATGATGATGATGTTCAGGAACAATGTGTTTAGCGTGACCCACATACTTCACG
Organism: Antitype chi; assembly: GCA_947359405.1. Lineage (NCBI taxonomy): Eukaryota > Metazoa > Arthropoda > Insecta > Lepidoptera > Noctuidae > Antitype > Antitype chi. The sequence continues at coordinate 8,608,246 of OX375810.1, read as the reverse complement.
TTGGCGTTGAATCTGTATAAAAACAAAAAAAGATGAGAGGCATTCTCAGAATAAACGTTGCAGTAAAGTCTAAATTTGAATGCTTTAACAAGCTTACCCAGTCTTCTTGTCGGCATGGTATTCTACGATCCTGACAGTGCCGTCGGGCTGGTGCAAGCTGTACTCGCCCTTCACGACGTGACCATCACGAGATTCATGCTGAGATTTCTTGTCACCAGTGTGAGGGTCCTCCACTTTGTACGCGAACTCGTATTTAGGGTGAGACTGTAAGAGGTAACGTTTAGCAACATTATTCCTAATTTTAATAAGCCAAATTCTATTTAATAATAGGCGCCCACTGATTGATCTTCGACTATAATTCATGTCAAACTACATTTGTATTTCTAATGAATTGCAGTCCTCTACATAAAATTTAACTGAGCCAAATTTCATAGACCTTAGTCGGCGTAATTTTCGTAAAAAGGCGTACAAAGTTTTAGCTTCGCGTAATATACATAAAGGAGATGATTAGAAAGTAATCTTACATAGTACTCGACATGTTTCTCGGTGGCATGTCCGTGGTGCTGCTTGATGCTTTGTGATGAGGAGGCGTGACCATGGTGGTGTTCGTAGTGGTCTTGGGCAGCGACCGCTGCCACTGCGACGGTGATGAGGAGGATCTAATAAAATAGCAAAAACATTTAGTTAGGTTTCCATTATTTTGACCTTTTTTTATAAAATATGTCTACCTAGTGAAATGTTTATTTTACCTTTGTGAACATATTGTTTGTCGTTAGGTACGTTTACTCTATGTAAAAGTTGAGAGATTACTGATAATTCAGAAAAGAAATCGGGTGTTTTTATATGAAGTACGAAATCAAGTTTAAAGTTGACAATAAAGTTTATAAAACAAGCAAGTTTCGTTCAAAACCTGCTGAGTGCTGACAAACGTGCTTTGATTATAAGCTTGGTATCCTTGACAAAGTTAGGTAAGAACGAAATGAATTAATTAATACAGTGTTAAAAGTTACTTTTTACTTATAGCAAAAACTCATCACGGAATTATTTACGAAAAGTTTCCTTTAGAGGTCTCAATAAGGTCAATAAAGATAGATGTTCTAAATAAGCTTTGTCTCATATTTTATGGTTGATTTCAGTGAACGTAATTTACGTTTCAAATATGCTTTCCAAAATATAAGTTTGTTATTATTATTAGCATAAGCCATATTTTTTGACCAAGATGTAAGGTTTACAGTTAAAAGTTACTTTTTTACTTAAAGCAAAAACTTAACACGGAATTATTTACGCTAGGAGACCTTTATGGGTCTCGATATGGTCAATAAAGATGGAAGTTCTAACTAAGCTTTGTCTTTTTTACACGCTTTATATTAGCTTCACTTGTATGTTTGTTTGTTTGTTGGTTTGTTTGTTTGTATGTAACCGACTCCTTTGAGCGCGATTTTGACCCACTTTAAACGGTCAGATTTCATTGAAACTTCGTAAACTTGTCGAGGACCGATGACAATTCAATAATTTAAAAAAAAAATTGAGAGAAAAAAACACCCTTTTGTAGTTAGCAGAACTAAAAAATAGAAAATAAATAATAGTTTAAAAAACTAAAAAACACGCTTTAAAAACACAACTAAAAAAGGAGAAAATAATTTAATTCAATTAAAAAGCGTGGGGTGCTTGACATTAATTGATTATAAAAATACCTCAAAAAGCACCCCACGCTTTTTAATTGAATTAAATTATTTTCTCCTTTTTTAGTTGTGTTTTTAAAGCGTGTTTTTTAGTTTTTTAAACTATTATTTATATTTTGCTTTGTTTTATATGCTTGATTTCAGTTAACGTAATTTTAATAATAATTTACGTTTAAAATATGCTTTACAAAATATAAGTTCGTTATAATATTAGTACCCATAGGGCCTAGTTAGAGTCGCTTGACTCTACATAAGATCTGATAAATTAACAGTGAAGCCTCGTATCCACTAGGAAACATGTTGCTCGTCATGTTGAAAGGCAATGAGGATCGTTTGTTTAGTAAAGTTGTCTGTTGCGCGTCGTGTTGCGCGCCAGCTGGCAACGTCACGCGTAGTTGTGAAAAGTTGCCGTTCATGTTGAGCGTCACGTGTCGCGTGTCAAATGTTGCCTAGTGGATACGAGGCTTGAAAGCGTTATGTGGGTCTTGGCAACCTACTTTGTATTAAATATTTTGGGTGTAGGGTTTGAAAATATGACGAAATGCTTCGAAAAAAGGCAGGTGTGACCTCTGATTTTTTTTCTTGCTAATTGAAAAATCTAATTTTAAAAAACTTGAGAGGTGTCAAGGGACACCTGGATGGAACGAAGTTCCTTTCGTTTAATTAGTGAAGGAATTGTAATAAAATTATATATAAAAAAAAAAAAAAATTTGAAACACGCGCACGCCGAACGGCTTACAACTATAGAAAAAGTGTCGTTACAACTTTTGGTCTTAATTTTTTCCGTCTAGCCCCCTTTCGCAACGCGCGATAAGGAACTTCGTTCCAACTATCCGAGATCGACTTTTTACACTAAGCCATCTCATATAAAGCAATGTGTTTGTTTACATTCGGTATTAACCCATATAACATGAAATATTTAAAAATAAAATAAAAATTTGATTTTGTTAGTATGTTTTTGTAGTTGCCGCAGTATGAATATTTTATCAAAAAGGTACGTCACTTCGTACGAGGTCAACTAGCCTTAAAAGAGAGCATTCACAAATTCAACAAGTTCGTTAATAAACTTGCTTTGTAATAAAAAATGTCAAAATTCGGTATATATAAATTCGCGAAATTATTTTCTTCAACATCAGTTAACTACCAGCTATACAAACAAACAAACTAAAATAAAATACCAAAAATGTTTACCAAGGTAATTAATAATTGTTAACATACAAGATGTGCATGTACATAACGTGCCTCGGAAAGCACGTTAAGCCCGGCTTTCATTCGTGGATCTTTGACAGTCGTTACAGGTCGTCAAAAGCCCGAAAGTCTGACAACTAGTCTTACCAAGGGGTTTCGTAATACCCAGTAACTGGTTTGTGGAGGTCAGATAGGCAATCGCTCTGTGTAAAATACTGGTATTCAGCTGCATCTGTTTAGATTGGAAGCTAACCTCAAAATAGTTGAGAAAAGTCTAGGCACATGATGATGATGGACACAAAGTAATTCATTTACAGACACACTTATTCATCGTTTTTGGGTTTATTTATCATAGTAGTTAACATAAATTCTTTGTCAATTAATTTTCGCTTGTATCAATAGATCGTCTTAGTCGCTACTGTCATTGCTGTTGCCGCCGCGCGGCCACAAGAGGGCCACGGTCACGAGCACCACCACGGTCACGCCTCCTCATCACAGAGCATCAAGCAGCACCACGGACACGCCACCGAGAAACACGTCGAGTACTATGTATGATAACAATCCAATCCTAATAATTTTTATTTTTTTCCTTTTAGGAATTATTTTTCTAACCAACACTTGTCTTGCAGTCTCATCCCAAATACGAGTTCGCGTACAAAGTGGAGGACCCTCACACCGGTGACAAGAAGTCCCAGCACGAATCTCGTGATGGCCACGTCGTGAAGGGAGTGTATAGTCTGCACCAGCCTGATGGCACCATCAGGATCGTCGAGTACCACGCTGACAAGAAGACTGGGTAAGCGTACAAGCGTCATTCAATTCTGGACACAGCTGCAACATTTTTTTATCCAAACAATGTTCACTTATTATACTTTTTTGTTTTCACAGATTCAACGCCAACGTAAAGTATGTCGGTCACGCTAAGCACATTGTTCCTGAACATCGTCATCATCACTGATTTTTTAAATCTGACCTCATTGTTACTGTATTAGTTACCTACTGTTGTTAATTTGTATTATAATGTATTTTATGTGTGAATATGGATGAATAGATGAGTAAGACATAATCCTTTTTTTTATTTATACAATAATACACCACTATTTAAAAAAAAATAGTTTAGAAAACTAAAAAACACGCTTTAAAAACCAAACTAAAAAAGGAGAAAATAATTTAATTCAATTAAAAAGCGTGGGGTGCTTTTGAGGTATTTTTATAATCACTTACTGTCAAGCGCCCCGCGCTTTTTAATTGAATTAAATTATTTTCTCCTTTTTTAGTTTGGTTTTTAAAGCGTGTTTTTTATTTTTTTAAACTATTATTTATTTTCTATTTTTTAGTTCTGCTAACTACAAAAACATGTTTTTTTTTTCTCATTTTTTTTATTATTGAATTGTCATCGGTCCTCGACAAGTTTACAAAGTTTCAATGAAATGTGACCGTTTAAAGTGGGTCAAAATCGCGCTCAAAGGAGTCGGTTACATACAAACAAACAAACAAACTAACAAAAAACATACAAGTGAAGCTAATATAAAGCGTGTGAAAAATGAGTTGTTTACACAATTATTATGTATTCATAACCTACTTCTTGCGACAAATTTTCATATTTTACTTGCCCTATGTTTTGAAACCATTTTTAATAGGTTTTCTTTGAGAAATGTCTTGTTGTTTTTGTGCTGTAAGGTGATAAGGTATTATTTCTTTTAAAATAACTGTCCGATTTGTCTCGATTGATACTTTAATCCATCCACGGATCAGACACATAGCGTCTAAACTATTTTTCATTTGATCTTTATAACTTGTGAAATAAAAAAAAAACAACATTTTAATCTTAATTAGTAGGATCAGTTTATTCAATATTCAGTACAGTAGTATTTTAAATCATCGTAAAATTAACTTATTACAATTATATTATCACAGGATAACTATTAACGAGCATGTTAATACAAAATAAGTTATTTACACTAATGTTTTTGGTGGTGCTTCTTCGGCACTATGTGGTGCGTGCTGTGCTTCACCGTCGCGTGGAAACTGAAAAGAAATACATGTCTTGTAAAACCATGATACGGCTATTTTTTTACTATGACTAGGCATGTAGATTTCATGGTAAGAAACATTGATTCCACTACTTATAGTTCTATACTTTCGGTGTATAAAACACACATTAAGAACTATGGAGGTTGAGACTCAGTTTATTTTGATACCCAAATGTAAACCGTCTCGATTTTACTAATAAGTATTATCTAAATATTTTATGTCTTTTTATATATCCCATACTTTTTCTACTTACCTACCCTTACCTACTTTTTACTTCTTTCCTTCTTTTTTTTTACTTGCCTACTTTTATTTCTGGTCAACTTACCCACTATGCTTGTCAGCGTGATAATCTACATGTCTAATGGAACCATCAGGCTCGTGCAGCTCATAGTAGCCCTTCACACTGTCTCCGTCGCGATGCTCATGATGTGACTTCTTGTCGCCCGTGTGGTGGTCCTCCACTTTGTACCCGTAAACGTATTTAGGATGAGCCTAGGAAACGAAATAATTAATATATTTTTGTTTATGATGGTGTTTAAAACTATTTCCGCATATTATAATGACATCATCAAACACAATTTTCAAGCTGTAACGCTGATTCAACAAAGCACAGAATAACTTTATTTTAACAATAGTACTCCTAAATGGAAGTAAAAATAGAATAACATGTAATTAAAATAGGTTAGTGCGTTTTTAAGTGCATTTAAAACATTATTACTTCACGATTATTTTTAACCGACTTCAAAAAAGGAGGAGGATATCAATTCGACTGTATATTTTTTTATGTATGTTAGCTTAGAACTTTTGACTGGGTGAACCGATTTTGAGAATTCTTTTTTTTATTTGAAAGTTGATGCTTTCCGTGTGGTCCCATTTAAATTTCATATAAATCTGATGATGCATTTCGGAGACAGACAACGGAACTCTTCAAAAAATTACAGCAAATCAACCGCGATTGCTGCGATCGCATAAATATGCATTGTTTTGACCCCAAGGGTGATGAAATTTCGAATTAGCGTGGGGTAGGTACTATAACTAAAAAGTGAAAATAAAAACTTTTTCCAAAAAAGAAACAACCGACTTCCGGAAAAACACAAAAAAAAATACTTTAATTTCGGAAGTCGGTGACTAAGGAGATGTATTTGAATTTTTTGTCACCGCCTTCCGAAATTTAAATTATTTTTCACTTTTAGTGTTTTTCCGGAAACCGATTGTTTTTTTTTGGAAAAAGTTTTATTTATTATCCAGCAATAGTAATGTCGTAACATCGCTGGCAGTTTGGAGGTGTTTATTTCGATATCAATGTTTCGTGATTATTGAAAACCAATCTAATAATACTTACATAATAGTCCACATGTTTTTTGTGTTCTTCCTTTTTGTGCACTTCTTTTTTGGGAGCTTCGTGTTTGTGCACTTCTTTTTTGGGAGCTTCGTGTTTGTGCACTTCTTTTTTGGGAGCTTCATGTTTGTGCACTTCTTTTTTGGGAGCTTCGTGTTTGTGCACTTCTTTTTTGGGAGCTTCATGTTTAGGCTCATGGATGTACACCTTTTGATGAGGACCATCGTGGCGGTAGATATGTTGCGATGAGAATGCATGCTTGTGAATGGTAACGGCGTCAGTGACTATTGCCAATAGGGTTAGAGCACACATCATCTGAAATTTTGCATTATTTGGAATATCAATGAAAATACATACTACATCCAAATATATTATTTGTTTTAACTGAGAGCTAACTCTCATATTATGTGAGCAGGTTATTGTCACTGATCTAATTATAAATCAATTATATTCCACTGGCAAATACTGAAGATCTTCATTGAAAATGATGATGCTATTAACAATAAACATATAGGACAATCCACTCTCAGTTCTGTTTAAAAAAACGCGTAGATTTGAGTCAAAATGCACTTTAAAAACCTTCCACCATCACTGTTCAATAATTTTTCAAAGTTTATTTACCTTGAACACCATTTTTTTCCGCAGTTGTTGTTTTATCTAAATACAAAAATAAACTGATATATACTTTCTAGAATCGGTGTCTTTTATATTAAATCAATAACGCAAATGTAATGCAAGCAAGAGTGATTTCATTAGTAGTTACAAACAAGTGAAATTATTCACGAAATATTTTCAAGTGTTGGTAGGTGTATTTCGTAAAAGTATTAAATTGGAATGCCTATGACTACAAAATCTAGATTCTAGTTGATCGATTTTCGAGTTTATTTTATTGCTAAAGCTGTCAAATGTTTGCGTACTTAAATGTGTTTTTTATTTTTATATAATTTAAGCTTCTCGATATAATAGTGATATATTTTTATCACTAGAGTCAATCGCTTCCGTAAGACTGTAACTGACCTACATTGATTTGATTGACTGTAATATTTTGATATGTATTTTAAATAATTACCGAGTGTTATTTATAGTACAACCCAGTAACTGGGTTGTGGAGGTGAGATAGGCAGTTACTTCATGTAAAATACTGGTATTCAGCTGTATCCGGTTGGAAGCCGACCCCAACTTATTCGGGAAAAGGCTAATTGATTGATTTTAAATCATTTCTAATTTCTCTAAAATTATCTCTCTTCTAAATCTATTTCTAATTGAGGATAAAATCAGGCAGTAGCCGACGCTGATAATATCTAATCATATCATTCACATTGCGTACATAAACTCATAAATAAAAATAGACTGTCGAATGAAAACAAAAATTAAGTGTAATAATATGGTATATTTACATCATAATGACAACAATCAACAATCTAAGAGGTAATAGTTAGCAGGTAGTTTATAAGTTAAATAATTAGTGATGATGGTGATGTTCTGGAACAATGTGTACAGCGTGACCCTCGATCTTCACGTTGGCGTTGAATCTGTAGATAGGAAAACTATTATTTAGTAAAGTGGTGGGTACATTTCAAAATTTCCTACTTGTTGAATTTGAAATGTTGTTCTAAAACGCACCCAGTTTTCTTGTCAGCGTGGTACTCGACGATCCTGATGGTGCCATCAGGCTGGTGTAGACTGTATACTCCCTTCACAACGTGGCCATCACGAGATTCATGTTGAGATTTCTTGTCACCGGTGTGAGGGTCCTCCACTTTGTATGCGAACTCGTATTTGGGATGAGACTATAGGTGAGACAAGTGATGTTTAGTAAAATGTCTTTTACATCGAATGATCAACATTTTATTACATTACTAGCGGACCCAACCCTTTGTCCAGCCCGAACTATGGCTTTGCAGCGTCACTTATAGGGTCCAATTGAAAATTTAAACTATCCGATTTTGATGGCATTTTTTATGGTTGGGCCAAACAAAAATTTCATAAAAATCGGTCCAGTCGTTTAGGAGAAGTTCAGTGACATATACGCGTACAGAAAAACTGTACCTATATCCCGTCGTCTGTTAGGCAGACTCATTGATTGACAGTATATGTAAATATGATTGGAAAAATATCATACATAGTACTCGACGTGTTTCTCGGTGGCGTGTCCGTGGTGCTGCTTGATGCTCTGTGATGAGGAGGCGTGACCGTGGTGGTGCTCGTGACCGTGACCCTCTTGTGGCCGCGCAGCGGCAACAGCAATGACAGCAGCGACTAGGATGATCTGTGCAAAAGTTAATTACTTAATTTATATAAATTTTCCAGTAAATTGAATTTCGAACAGACTTTATATTTTGCAGACTTTAGAAAATCTGTTGTAATTTTTGATAAAATTGTCTTATAGCTGATGTATGTCTTAAAAAAGAATACCTTGAACATTATGATATTTTTTTATTCTTTACTCTTGGAGTTCTGAATGATTACTGATAATAACACAGCACATATTTTGTCATTTTATACATTTTACCAAAGGGTATGTAAGACAGATTTTCGCAATCAGTTCAAAAATGTTCGACCAGTTTGCCACATTATATCTTATGTCGGAAAGTAAAGCTGACCTTCAGACAATGTTAATTCATTTCTTTCTTTAAAGGATGTTATTGATATTCATTTAAAATTACCATGAAAGAAGGATCATTGCATCCTTCAAACTCTTTATTCTTCTTAATAACATCTTGAAGTAAAAAAAGTATGTAAGGATCGTAACTGGTGGCGTTTTGTAGTTTCTGCCTCCCCTTTTTGAAAGAAAAACATTCGTTTCTGTATGGCTTGTATTTTGGAGCGTCAGACATGGTCAACAGGTGTCCTAAAGAGAAGAATATAAGAAGATAAGAAGAAGATTTATAAGACAAGTGCTACGAATAGTGCAGTGTACGTTGCTAATTTTTTTTTTTAGTTTGTCAAAAGCGTACAAAATAAATTAATCCTATTCGTTTTAATTTTAACCTACTTCTTACAATATAATAATATACAAGCGTGTCAGGACAAACATTATTTTAATTAGTTCTTCTTCGGCTTATAAATCATAGACACAAGTAAGTCTTCTCAGTTCAAGAGGCAGAAACCATATTTTTTTTAGTCTTAGCAGGTTTTCACACGGCGACGCCGCGGAGTGCCGTGGAGGGAAGCGGTGAGCCTGTCTGAGCGGAACGGCTTCTAGCATTGCGCCGAGTGGATATCAAAATCCGTTTTCAAGAAAGTGCAAGACACTCTTATCCCACAATCCAGTGGTGTAGGTACGTGGTTTAGACATCAACGGATTAAATACAAACCAATTCGAAGTGAGCTCGGCTTCACCGCCTACCGCGTTGGTACGCGGCGTCGCGCGTCGTCGTGTGAGAATCGCCTTACTGCGTAATAAAAGCCTCTTCAACATTTCAATTTCAGTTTTTTTTTTTCTTTATACTTCTTGGTTTTTACAACCATTGTACCGACGCCGCCCCTTTAATACAATGATAGTTCTTGACGTCAACACACAGTACGTACAATTGTTAGCTTTAACTGACTCTTTGGAACTGAGACAAATGACAAAAGTTGTATTCATCTATTCATTCTATACAGATTTATATTACTTTCATGTCACACGCCCGTCACCTAAAGTTGTCAGAACAAAAAACAGTCACCGTAGCCGAAATCGGCATGGGATTCATTCACTTCAATATCGTTGGGATAATTAAATACGCTTCGACAAAAATTTAGTCAAATTGGTGTTGCACAAAGAGCTGGCTAGTAAGAAACGCGTTGTTTGTTATATGGCTCCACTGTCGCACTTTTTGCTCATCGCAGTACCCCCGTCTGGCTAAGTTGTAAATATACAGCAGAACATCTGGTTTCGTAGTACGTTTAGAGATTTCCATTTTACTTGAATACACTAACTTTACATTGTAAATGTTTTGAGTTGATTTTCGATATGTTACCGGCCAAACCCGATTTCAGGCCAAACTAGTTTGTCCTAGGCCAAACTGGTTTATTAAGCCGGGGCGCGCTGATTAAATGGGTTAGGTTAGGTTAAGTTAGAACTGTGACCAAAAGCGCGCGAGCCGAGCGAGCGAAGCGAGCGGCGCCGCCGCAGCGGCCGGCGAGCGTTACTTCCAAAGGCTGTTAACGAAATGGCTAATTAAGCTAGAAACCAGTTTGGCCTAGGACAAACTAGTTTGGCCTGAAATCGGGTTTGGCCGGTAACAGATATAAACTCAAAGCATTTATTTCAAATAAACCAATTAAAGGCACTTTTGAATTGTCAAGGTCGGTGAGGTAGAAAGATGAAGCTAGTTGCCCATTCCAAAGCGTAGGTACCTATGGAGAAGAACGGGCAAGAAACTCCATGGACACTCTTTTAAAATCATGATATTATTACAAACAGTTGGTTACATCATTATGTTGAAACTAAACAACTAAAGCGCATGTTTTATGAGGAGACTCATATTACCTAAGAATCTAACAAGGCAATCTGCCTGAACACGAGCAAATACGGTAACCTTTTATTATTCCGTGATTTGAGCATAGAATTATCATCAGAGACATCCGATTGTGTGGAAGTAATTTCGTGAAGATTGTTTTATAAAATTCGTCAAAATAATCTACGTCCTCTGACTAGATGTTTGCTAAACGGGAAATTAATAACAGAGTAATTAAATAATAATAATTAAGTAATTAATTCAATTAATAAATCAAAACTTAAATAAGTTATTTGGTCAAGTCTGTAATCACTAGTGATCGGATAATCGGGCGCTTATATTAGGTCTTTACCTATGAAATTGCCGTTTTGCAGTACTGGCCATTTCAAATCAAAATAATTTTTGTTTGGGTAAGAATTCTAATTTCAAATTAATTTTATTTTAAAAACATGGATTTTTTTTTCCAAAAGTAGTCATTTGTTTATTGATTAGTGTTACATTTTCATCGCATTTCAATCTTTTTCGTCATCATGGATACGTTAAAAATTCGAGTAATTATGGAATATGAGTACCGTCGTGGCAGCAACGCGGCACAAGCGGCACGCAACATCAACGACGTTTACGGAGCTAACACTACAAACCAACGCACCACCTGTTATTGGTTTGCTCGCTTCCGTTCTGGAAATTTCGACCTGAAAAATGAACCTCGCGGTCGTCCGAAGACTTTGGTCGACAATGACGAATTAAAGGCGATTGTGGAAGCTGATGATACACAATCTACGGCTGAATTAGCAGCAGCTTTCGACGTTAGCGTCAAAACAATATTGGTCCATTTGCGTCAAATTGGCAAGGTAAAAAAGCTTGACAAATGGGTGCCCCACGAACTCAATGATCGTCAGCGCGAAGTACGCGTCGAGACGTGCCTTGCACTGCTCAACAGACACACAAATGAAGGAATTTTGAACCGCATTGTTACCTGCGATGAAAAATGGATTCTGTTTGATAACCGCAAGCGCTCAGCAAGTTGGTTGGATCCTGGTTCAGCACCTAAACAATGCCCTAAACGAAAACTTACCCCTAGAAAAGTGATGGTCACTGTTTGGTGGTCTAGCGCCGGTGTGATTCATCACAGCTTCTTACCAAACGGGGTGAGCATTACTGCAGATGTATACTGTGAAGAACTGAACACAATGATGGAGAAGCTGGCACATCTCCAACCAGCATTGGTCAATCGCTCGTCTCCGCTGCTCCTGCACGACAACGCGCGACCTCATACTGCACAGCAGACGGTCTCCAAGTTGCAAGAACTGGGGTTGGAAGCTCTCCGTCATCCGCCCTACTCACCAGACCTTGCGCCTACTGTGCAGCGGTGTAATAGGTGGTGGTTGCTGATAGGTGCTGGTAGCGTTGGTGCCGAGGAAAATAAATGAAAAGGCGGACCGATTCTTTTTCACATGTGTATTGGACCAGTGTCACAGTTGGAAGGGAAGTGTTGCCACAGATCACATATTAATTTACCTGTTAATTTTGGTGTTGCAATCTAATTACTAAAATACCCAACATGCTGCGGGCTCACAGAAGTAGCAACAAACTTAGTTTATTGTGATAAGGTACATAAAATTAAATAACAATAACTGAATGCTTAAATTTGTTTAGAACTAAGTATGAAAAACAAAGAAATTAAATGGTTTTACTAACCTAAGACTTAATATTTACTCACAAGAAAAACAATATTTATATCTAGGTACTTATTTTAATAGTTACAGAAATATCTAAGGACTTTCATCGTATTCTATTGGTAGTAGGCAGATTTTATTGATGGCCCGGGAATGAGTTTTTCCATTTGGGGTCTTAACCTCCACTGCCCTAATTTTGCCATCGTGTCCTGGAAACAATTTAACAATTCGTGCCATGGGCCACGACATAGGAGGAGTATTATCCTCTTTTAAAATGACTAAGTTGCCAAATTTGACATTACCTATGTTATCACGCCACTTAGGTCTATTTTGTAACAAATTTAAATAATATTGATACCACACTTTCCAAAAGGACTGTTTTAGAGAATTACACAATTGCCAAAACTTAAGCCTATTTTGTGGAATGTTACATACATTATTTTCAGGATACATTGACATTGCACTACCTATAATAAAGTGACCAGGTGTTAGATAACAATAATCATCAGTGTTTGAAGATAGAGGTAAGAGCGGTCGAGAATTAAGCACTGCTTCGATTTCAATTAATACTGTATTAAGTTGTTCGTATGTTAAAACAGTTTTTTGCAATATTCTTTTTAAGTGAAACTTCGTGCTCTTTACTGCTGCTTCCCAGAGCCCCCCAAATGTAGGCGAGTAACATGGTATGAAGTGAAATTGTATCCCACGCTCGGCGGTAAATCTTTGTACCTGCATTTGGTGATTCTGAGAAGCTTGCAGCTTGTAGAGGTCGACTAATTGACTCCTTGCACACTTAAAGGTACTTGCATTGTCGCAGTGAATTTCGGTGGGCAACCCTCGTCTAGAGACGAATCTCCTTAAACAAGCTAGAAAACTTTCAGTGGTCAAGTCTGACGCGAGTTCCAAGTGAACGGCTTTTGTCGCGAAACATACGTATACGCAGATATAACCTTTACCTATTAAGGATCGTCTTACGCGAGAGAGTTTTACATTTATTGGCCCAGCGAAATCCACGCCGACCTTCTCAAATGGGCGGCTGGTAGCGGTTACACGTGCAGCCGGCAAGGAGCCCATTAGCTGCTTGGCCACTGAGGCCTTTTGTCTGAAACACACAATACATTTGTGAGTTATTTTCTTAACTTCTAATAAGCCATTAACAATCCAGAACCTTTGGTTTAGATGCGACAGTAAAAGCTTAGGCCCTGCGTGCAGTAACCTTTCATGTTCACACCTTATAAGCAAACCAGTAATCAACGAGCCTCTGGGCAGTATGATAGGATGTTTTTGTGAATAAGCAATATCAGCATAATGCAGCCTACCCCCGACGCGCAAAAGACCTTGTTTGTCGAGAAAGGGATGCAATTCAGATAGATTTCCTTTCAAATTGTTATTATTGCTTAAAGCTGTGATTTCAGATTTAAAATATATTTCTTGTTCATGTTTAATTAATAACATTAAAGACTGATCTAACTCAGAACTTTGCAAGAAGTTAGTATTTATTTTGACTTTATGTTTATTTATATTGTTTAAAAATCTCAATATGTATGATAATAGCCTTATTATTTTATTTATATTGGAGCAATTATACAAGCGCTCGAACACATAATCAAGCGGATTTGGATTTTGGCATGCCAAGTTGCTGGAAGGAGCCAAACAGGATTCCACTGCGAACGAATCAGTGGGCGCGTTGTAAGCAGGGAAGTTGTACTCACTGTTTTGCAGAAACTTTGGGCCATTCCACCAAATATCGCAGCTACTCAGCTCATTCGGATTGACACCTCGGCTAATGAGATCAGCAGGATTGTCGTTTGTATTGACATAATGCCAACTACATCCAGCTGTATTTTGACGAATTACATTTACTCTGTTTGATATGTAAGCTTGAAGTTTTGCTAGCTCAGTATTAAGCCATGCAAGGACAATTTGCGAGTCGCTGAATGAGTCCTTGAAATTAATTTCGATAGCAACAGTGCTGCATTCAACTCAAGCCTAGGCACTGTCATGCCTTTCTTTTGGATAGGGTTGATTCGCGATTTGGAACAGAGTAGATGCAATATTGTTGTACCTGATGGGTTTGTGAGTCGCAGGTACACACAGCATCCGTAGGCTGTCTTACTCGAAGCATCTGCAAAGCCGATTAAATCTGCCGAGTCTGCATCTGAAATTCTAATGTTCCTATCTAATAGGATTGGCTGCATTGCAGCTAAATTTTTGGTAAATTGATACCATTCTTGCTGAACATTTGCGGGCGGACTTTCATTCCAGCCTGTGTTCAGTAGCCATAATTTTTGCATTATAGCCTTTGCTGTGACTACAATTGGGCTCACGAATCCCATTGGGTCATAGAATCTACCTATATAACTAAGAATGCTCCTTTTTGTAACCTTATTCATATTAAACGGTTCTGGAGTAGAGATAATGAAATGATCATCCTTTACATTAATTTGAAGTCCTAAAGCTTTCATGTTATAGTTATCCTTTTGTAAATCTAAACTATCAAAGTGCCTTTCGTTTGTTGGTATATTGTTCAACACATTTTCATCATTTGATGACCATTTGTGAGTGTTGAAACTACCCAATTTAAGCAAATCACGCAATTGGTCTCTGGCAGCAATAGTAGTTTCTAAATTATTGTTACAATAGATAATATCATCAACATAAAGATAATTTTTGATAATAGATGACGCTAGTGGGTATGAATTTTCATACCTATTTGCCAACTCATCTATGCAGCGAGTTGCTAAATAGCTTGAACTTTTCAAGCCATACGTAACCGTATCTAACCTAATACACTTGACTGGCTCTTCAGGATTGTCCCTCCATAAAATATTTTGAAGGGTAGTGTATTCAGGATTTATTTTAATATTTCTGAACATACGCTTAATATCTGCAGTAAATGTATATTTACCTAAGCGGAATAATAAAATTATATCAAATAATTCTTTTTGAACCACAGGTCCATTGAGTTGCAAATCATTTAGAGAAACTTTCTTGTTTGTTTTCATTGAACCATCAAAAACTGTTCGTAGCCTTGTGGTTTTGCTGTTATTATTAATAACTGCATGATGTGGCAGAAAATACACAGCATGTTTATTCAAATCATACAATTCTATATCAATATAATGACCATGACCAAGAGCTAGGTATTCATGAATAAATTTTTTATATTGCATGAATAAATCAGGATCAGCGTGCAATCTCTTTTCCAAATTTAAAAACCTTTTTAAAGCTAAGTGAAATGACTCACCAAGAGTATCGTTCACATGTACTAAAGGTAATTTTAAAGGCAGAGGAACCTCAAACTGATTATTAATTAATTTAACTGAACTTTGAAAAATATGTTCACAAAGCTCTTGCTCAGATGTTTGCTCAGTAAGTATTTCTGGGACCTTTTCGTTGGTCCAAAACTGGGCAAGTGTCTCATTGAGACTTAATTCACATTTTAATACTACTCTATTACAAGTCTGTTGTGATACCTTGGGTGGCAGATTTCCTCCTACAATGTGCCCGAAGTATGTGTTAAAGATGTATAGCTGTGTGTTACTAGGTTGCTGCAATGGATGCGCAGCATTCTGGGGCAGCACTGATGACTGCTTGCCTTGCCTTGGCAGGTCGATGCTCATGCACTGCTCGTTCGGTATCAGCGTCTGGAAAAACACATCAGCCCCTAATAGCATATGTATGTCACTAGGTACATTAAATTGGTCATCTGCCAATATAATGTTGGGCGGTATTATGACCCTAGAGACGTCAAATTTATTCTGAGGCAATTTGCATGTTATATCTTTCACTACATGACAAGTTACCATTGTCTTAAATGGTGATTTTAATGAATGGATTTCAATGGGAATGTTATATTTTACGTTACTTTTTTCATTAGCGATTCCAATAATACAAGTGTTACTTTGCAAGGGTGTTGAACCTAATAGCTGAACAACTTTGGAAGTTATAAAGGAAACCTGAGATCCGCTGTCCAGTAACGCCTTGATAACGTATTCGGTGCCATTCCTTGCTACGACCTTGATTCTAGCTGTGGGTAGAAGTACATTGTTATCAACATTGCCTGACAAGGTAAC
Source organism: Antitype chi (assembly GCA_947359405.1). Taxonomy (NCBI): domain Eukaryota; kingdom Metazoa; phylum Arthropoda; class Insecta; order Lepidoptera; family Noctuidae; genus Antitype; species Antitype chi. The sequence goes on along the minus strand of OX375810.1, from coordinate 8,591,809 downwards.
GGCTGGTGTGGTTTCACCTGAATTGCAGTGCAGCAGCGTGTTATGAGGCTTCTTGCACTCTGAGCACCGGAAGTGGAACCTACATTTTGCACCATGTGTACCTAAACAAATCACACACAGTTTTTGTTCTTTGGCAAACATCAGTCTATTATTTGCTGGCAATAGTTGATATTTTTTACAATTATATAATTTATGGTCATTACACTTACAGAAGATGCATGTTGCTCCTGCGGTGGCGACTGCTGTTACCTTCGTCGACTGTTGCTGCAAGTGAGAACCCTGTCCGGCATTTTCCAGTGCCAGAGCTCGCTTCTCAATATATTGCAGGAAATTTTCGAGGTTAGGTTGTACCCCTGGATCTCGGTCTAGCTGATAAGCTCTTGCAGTGATTCCATCTAATTTCCGAGAAAGAACACATAAAAGAATTGCATCCCAGTATTTAACATTTGAGTCAAGGTTTTTAATTGCAGCTAATTGTTGCCTAATAAATGATACAAAATCCCTCAAAGCACTAGCTGTTGACTTAATAATGTTACTTAAATCTAAAATGTTACTTATATGGTCATTTATAATCTTATATTTATTATTGTAGCGATCGTTCAGTAGTTTGCGAGCTTCACTATAACTTTCTGACGTTAAACTTAGATTTTTTATTAGATTATATGGTTCATCTTTTAAAAACGATCTCAAATAATAAAACTTTTGAACATGGTCAAGACTAACGTCATTGTGAATCAATGAGTCGAACAAATTAATGAATGGTACGTAATCAGTATTCAGTAAACTTACCATCAAATGTTTTTATGCAAATTGGTGGTAACTTTGTTTTATGGATTGCATCAAAATGCTTGGAGTGGCCAGTTGGGCCTATGTTATTATCGCGGGACCTTATTTGCTCGCTCAATGATGCCAAAATACTATAATAATTATTTTCTATTTGCTCGACATTTTCCTTGTCGGCAGCATCGAGATAAAGAATATCTTTACATAACGACTCGTATTCTTGAAAAGCAGATATGAGGCGATCACGTTTGTTGTCCAGCTCATCACAACTTATTTTGCTTAAATCAGAAACTTCTACGAAATTAAGTAATCTTGTGATCGTACCTTTCAAGTAGCCGCGTGAGGCGATTTTACGTTTTAATTCGTCCTCCATTTCTAACAACTAGCGCACAACACTTGTTAATAATCACTACTTAGTAACTAATTATTAATTAAAATCTCAACTAAACGCTTTAATAATTATTAGATTCGATGCGCGTGGACAGATCTTGAGAACGAATCGATCGAAGCCGCAAAATGGCGGATCCGGAAACTTCCTTTTCAACGACTTGGCGTCACTTGCTATCCCTTTTTCTCTCGTTCCGTCGTGCGTAATTCGCTCTCTGCTCCACTGCGTGCAAGGATCGCGCGTTCCAGGCGCATTTATGTAATATTTGTTGAATATTGCGATGCGTGCCGTCTCGCTCCTTCTTGCGGAATACCTTTATGTGTGCTGCTGCTGTGCTCTTCACACCTGCAGAGGTGACTCCGGCGATGACGATGAATTGATCGTTAGGATGAGGACGTGATGGCTGCTTCTCTTTTCTCAAGATTGCTGCTGGGGTTGTCGAATCGATGGTATTGCGATTGTGTTGCGACAACCAAGCAGAAAGTGATGCAGACTGCGCCCGCTTGCGTTGCCAACCAAAATGGCTGCGACACGGTCGATGAAAAATTTTGCCAAACCTCTAACTCGCTTCTTCCGCAGCACCGCTGTTCTCCGCGAAGGACCAATGTGCAGCGGTGTAATAGGTGGTGGTTGCTGATAGGTGCTGGTAGCGTTGGTGCCGAGGAAAATAAATGAAAAGGCGGACCGATTCTTTTTCACATGTGTATTGGACCAGTGTCACAGTTGGAAGGGAAGTGTTGCCACAGATCACATATTAATTTACCTGTTAATTTTGGTGTTGCAATCTAATTACTAAAATACCCAACACCTACAGACTACTACTTTTTCCAGAATTTGGATAACTTCTTGGCGGGAAAAAAATTCAATACCCGAGAGGCAGTACAAAATGCCTTTGAAGAATTTGTTGCCTCCCGTCCAGCTGATTTCTTTAAGAAGGGCATCAATAAACTGCCACTGCGATGGCAAAGATGCATTGATTGCATGGGTGATTACTTCGATTAATACAAATAAAAAATACATGAAAAAAATTCGTTTAAATTTTTTCATACAAAACGGCAATTTCATAGGTAAAGACCTATTATATACCTAAACTTCTTCTCACGTAAGAATAATATGGACATTCCTTTCTGGATAAATAAGTAATCCCGGGTTCCCGGAATTGAACAATTTTGTAAAAACAACAATAACAAACCTAATGATATTATAGCAGTGGTTATTTTGATTTAAGTTTATTTATTTTATTCAAAACAAATGGAATATCAATAAAAAAATGCTAATGTGCACAATGTGGTCAAGTAGTGGAAATTGACTTATCTATCTAACAGATCAGTGATCGCATCGATTAATTTATTGTATTTTATACGGACAGAACATTTTTAGCAATCTCAGGAATTTCAAACGATTCCGGGATCCGGGATTATGAAGGCATAACCGTATTATTCTTTCGTGGGAATTAAAGTGAAGTTTATGTATATTAACGCCCGATTATCCGATCACTGGTAATCACCCTTTTTTTTTTGAGGATGGGAAATCATCAAATAACTTCTCCCGCTCTGGGTGGAGCAGGAGGGCGTGTCAGACTTTTACTGACTAAAACCCACCCGTGTTCCCTCAGTTGCCTGTGTGCCAGGGGCGACGGTATCTCTTTCGAACAACCCGCACCCCTGGCAGGCATCGGCCCTTGCGGACCCCACCCTTTGGTGCTGACATCTCTTTGAGGCGCGCGTGGAACACAACGCGCCGTCGACCCGGGCTTGGTCCGTAATCACCCTTAGTTGGTGTTGGATCATTGTTTATCCAACCTGTTTCCATTGTCTGTTTATTTATGTTCCTTATCCTGCATTACGAACATGTTCAATGGTGCCGATTCTGTTGTACACCGAACTAAACTAACTAAACTATCACTAAAATTCCTTACTTTTGACTATGAGAATCTTGAAGCTATTCTGCAAAATAAAATCTCTAAACTTAAAAATATTTTTGACATAACTAAAATCGAATTTGACAATCGCGACTCCTGCAGGCTTAGCATGACGCTTTCTATTTCTACTCTTCTGTAGAATAGAAATCGCTTGTCTACATTTCTCGGTGAAAAACTGCCAACTGTCTACACGAAAACGTAATTTTTGTCTAGTCTTCCGTCGACAAAACGCTTCTCACACAATGAGTTTTTCACAATAGTATTGAAAAAAAAAAAAAATTACCTACATGTTGAGATTATGGGGCTTACGGGTTTATTAAAGGGGGTCGAAATTATCATCATTTTTGCGATAGGACACACCATTTTCGAGATATAAGCAAACGAAAAAAAAAAGATACAGTACTGTTTTGCATCTGAAGTCGAAGTGTTGGTGTGAATTTTAGTTCATGACCACTAGTTTTATTCCACACGTTTTTAATCGCGATTAAAAATAGTCAGAAAAATTAATATAGTCAAAATTTTTACTGAAAAACGGCAAACTCAGAATAGCAAAATTACCATCTTCACTAAACTAATAATTCAGTGCAAACTTAGTGCTGTCAAACTAAATTATAGTTAAGTTGTGTCACTTTAGTCAATTTCAGAATAGGAAATCGTCGTTTGACAGGAATAAACTAAATTTTGGTGATTTTTAGTTTAGTTTAGAGAATTTTGTGCCAACAGAATCGGCACCAATGTTTACTTTTTGAGAACGTCTTTCCACTATAACCACGAATACATTTTTATCTAAGAAACACATAATCTTAATTGACTCAATAACACGAGCTGTGTGCCTGATAGAATAGATGCTAAAAGGAACTCTAGCGCATTTCATAGTTCTAGGTTTAGACCGTGCGTTGTTTGTCAGTGAATGAATTAGACTTCATAAAAAGTTGAAACATTTACACAGATATTTCGTAGTGTTGTGTTTTTGGTAAGCTATTTTGATTTAAATCCTTGTCTGGTGAGTTAGTCACACGTCTTTTTATATTTATTTGCCGTTCAATGTTCTGATACGATTAGTCTTTTTTATCGTTGTCTTCTCGCGAGCCTTATCACACGTCGTAAATCACCAAAAATCAATGCGCCTTAAAAATATTTATAGTTGTCTGGGCAGTAATAATGCTGCTGATGATGCTAGCGATTGATACTATTGACAGCTCAATTTAGGCTTACTTCAGTTAGCGTTTCACGGTGAATTTTAACAGAATAAATCAGATGGTTTTAAGATAAAGGTAAATAAAACTTTACAAGAAAAACAAGTAGGATTAGATTGATTAATTAATTAATTTACTAGTACAACACACAGCTACGATTACAATAATTAACAATTAAAACATAAGGGTTCAACAATAATGACTAAGGTAACAGGCAGATCCGTGAATAAATCAGTGATGATGATGATGTTCAGGAACAATGTGTTCAGCGTGACCCACGTACTTTACGTTGGCGTTGAATCTGTAAAAACGAAAATTTAATTTAATGACATTTCAAGGCATAGTTTTTCGATGTAGCTTAATTTTATTTAAATGAATGTGTATACCACAACTCACCCAGTTTTCTTATCAGCGTGGTACTCGACGATCCTGATGGTGCCATCGGGCTGGTGCAGGCTGTACACGCCCTTCACAACGTGGCCATCACGAGCTTCGTGCTGAGATTTCTTGTCCCCGGTGTGAGGGTCCTCCACTTTGTACGCGAACTCGTACTTAGGATGAGACTGTAAGACAACACATAATGTGACGGTTAGTAACAACATTCCTTATTCAAAAAGTCGAATTTCTATTTGTGATTGGAACGTCATCTTACATAGTACTCGACGTGTTTCTCGGTGGCGTGACCGTGGTGCTGCTTGATGCTCTGTGATGAGGAGGCGTGACCGTGGTGGTGCTTGTGACCGTGGCCCTCTTGTGGCCGCGCGGCGACCACCGCAACGACAGCAGCGAATAGGATGATCTGTGCAGATGAATTTGTTTTAAGAATTTATATTTCCGGAATTTGTATTATAGATATATTAGTTTATTTTATGTAGATTTTAGCGTGATTTTTAAATGTAGAAAAAAAATTCAGGCATAAATTATTATTTATGCACATTTTATTTTAATTCTGAATAAACTTATAAAGACAAGTTCTTGAATAATACCTTGTACATTTCAATGATTTGTATTATTTACTCTTGAAGTACTGACTGGTGACTGATAGTATTCCAGCAAATAATTTTCTTTATATACACTTTACAAAAGGGTCTGTAATACAGATTTTCGCAATCACTCCAATAAATGTTCAACCAGTTTGCCGCATATATGTCTTATTTCGGAAAGTAAAGCTGACCTTTAGACATTCTTTATTGACTTTACATTTGCATTTATACAATTCTAATTTTAGTATATGCGAAACCCGAAACACACGTCTAGTATTTTTATGTAAAAAATCTATGTACAAAATTTCAAAACTGTATCATGAAAAATCTCAAAGTTATACGCTTGTTAAGTTACCTAGTTGTCTACACAAACATGGTCATCATGCGGCCCATGCGCCGCCCAGGCGTCCAGTGTCGTATTCTCAGATCATGTATTGTATTCATTGATTAGGCAATAGGTACCTAACCGTACGGCCATTGTATTGTAATTAGGTGGTGATAACATTTCCCATCACACTTGCAAAACTTCTTTGGGAAAAAATATAGCATGGTGTAAAAATTATTGGAATGGATTCAGTTACTTATTCTGAACAAACTATATCCAGGTTTCGCATATACTAAAAATAATGTTGTATATCACGTTTAAGCAATGGATGGCATTCGGTTTACTTAGAGAGGTTTAGGTAAAAAGATCAACTAAAACTGGACGCACTTGCTCCATTGCATTCGAAGGGTGACTCTCGCGGATTCTGGAAAAGTACAAATAAAGTAAACGAAATGCCGAATTGAGTTATCTTCCGGTAAAATCGCGCGAAAAATACATAAAAGCGTACAATTTGTTTAATGCATGGATACATTCTAAAGGCCTGAAAACGATTTCGAAGACTACTTCATTGAACTAAGTACACTAATTTAACATATTATTTAGGCTGTTTTTCTTGCACCTAGCGTTTTCCTCGCTGTAGTGAGGTGAAAAATTGTGTGTTTCGCTCGGCAGTAAAGGTATTCTGCGTCTCTTTGACAGCCACGCTACGCTCAGGATTCTATATTTGAACCACTCGCTTCGCTCATGTTACAATCCTAGAATCTTCACTTGCTCAGCTACAAGTACTCGCGCCAAAAAACAACTCTGCAGCCTTGCATGACAAATAACTATTTTACATGAAAAAATAACTGGCTTCTAAACCCTACAAAATGAAAAATAACTTTTATTTCTGAAGTTAGATGGCAATAAACAAAATAAATATCCAAAAACTACTGCCTCATTGGCCTAGTGGTCGCAAGGGTTCGATTCCCAGGTCGTGCAAAGTATTATTGGGTTTTTCTGTCTGGAACTTCTCAGTAGCAGTGCGGCGTCTAGATTTTTGCCCGGTTGATGGAAATAGGCTCGCCCCCTTAAACATAACTGGCAAAATGTGGGTGTACAACTCTGCCCAATTCTTCGCCTCTGCCTAATCCTACTAATATTATAAATGCCAAAGTTTGTATGTTATAAATGCCTAAATTTGATTTTTTTTACTCAATCAAGCAAACGGTTAAACAGATTTGGATAAAGTTTGAAAAAACAGACTTTCGAAATTAAGATTATTTTACACTTAGTAGAGTTTTTTTTTAAAGTCGGTAATTTTTTTTCTGTAATAAGTGTTTTATTCTTATAATGAATCAGTAGGTGAACGATACCCATAAAAATCATATATGATCGTATTTATCATCCTCAGGTAGTGTCGGTTTGGGCACGCCACGATAGCGGCGGTAATTCCCCTCTTTGAGGAGTGGCTTGAGAGGCGGCATGGCGTCCTCACCTTTTCGCCTGACGCAGGTCCTCACCGGACACGGTTGTTTCGGGAGGTTCCTGTTTCGCATAAGGTGGGAGTAAACGCCCAGGTGTTTCCACTGTGAAGATCGCCCTAAAGACATGGTGGAGCATAAGGAAGAGGTCTGCCCGGCTTGGGCGGAGCACCACCGTGTCCTCGTGGAGGCGATCGGCGGCGGCAATCTCTCGCGTTTGGCCCTGGTCCAGGCCATAGTACGGAGCGAGAGTGCATGGTTAGCTGTCACCTCCTTCTGCGAAGCAGTAATGCTCGCGAAGAGGGAGGCGGCGCGCGTGAGAGAGAGGCAGTATATGCGCCCTCACGGCCGTAGTCGCCGCGGGAGATGCCCTGGGCGTCGGGAATCCCAGGCCGATTCCCGGCCACCGTAGGCGTGGGCTTGCGGACGGAGAGTAATGGGTAGCTCGCTGTACGAGGACCAAGCCCGGGTCGAGGGCGCGTTGTGTTCCACGCGTGTCTTAAACAGATGTCAGCACCAACTGGTGGGGTCCACAAGGGCCGATGCCTGATACCGCGAGATACCGCGGCCCCTGGCACACAGGCAACTGAGGGAACACGGGTGGGTTTTAGTCAGTAAAAGTCTGACACGCCCTCCTGCTCCACCCAGAGCGGGAGAAGTTATTTGATGATTTTCCAACCAAAAAAAAAAAATGTATTGTCGGCTCATTGTTTATCCATTGTTAGGTGGTTCCTACTTTGCTTATTTGTGTTCGTTATCCTAAATTACTAATTATGTGGAATGTTTATTTTTTGAGAACGTCATTCAATAATATTCACGGATTATATGTTATGCATTTTATCTAAAATATCCTTGGCTGTGAATAATATCATTCATTACTATACTTATCACAAACGTGTTTTGTACTATAGTGTTTCCTAAAAGCTATTTTGATTGAACTCCTAACTTGGTGAGTTAATACAGAATTGTAGAATTGTGTTGTTCAATGATTTGTAATGTTCGGATGATAACATGGTTAGGTAAAGAGTTTTAGAGTCTCTAGACTAGAGGTCCCCAAACTCTTTTTTCTCGCAGACCACTTTTAAAATTGTACTGGTTTCCGTGGACCTTATTACCTGCCCTGCTTGCTGGTACATTTATACCATATTCCCAAAAGTCATTAAAAAAAATTCAAGCCTGTGTGCCAGTTTTTTTTTTCTCGCCAACGTAAACCCCAGTCAAGACTGCCGTGTATTCCTGGGGTTCCACCGGGACCAATTTGGGAATCACTGCTCTCCCTTACCGAAAGACTCCAAGAAATGGGAATGTGATAGTTTCTCGCTGTCTCCTTGTAATTGATTTGGTCTTCTCATTAAAAATCATTGCGCATTTACATATTTATCGGCTTTCTGGGCAACAATAAAGAAATCTAATGAAATCCAAAAGGGAATAATATTCCATAGAGTCGGTACCTCAGGCGGCCTTATTTGTAAAAATGTCACAGTTCAAACTTAGGTGAAAGGGAACTGTCACTTCACCTCACCTACACTTCAGAGATTTTCACAGAATAGTAAGGGTAGGTGATTAAATAAAACTTTACAGAAAAAAATATTCGGATGAGATTGAATAACAATTCAGTTTAATATGTACGACACACATCTAGGAACACAACAATTAACAATTAAAACGTAGGGTATCAACAATAAAGACTTAGGTAACAATCAGCTCCGTAGAATAATCAGTGATGATGATGATGATGTTCAGGAACAATGTGTTCAGCGTGACCCACGTACTTTACGTTAGCGTTGAATCTGTGAAAATTAAAATAAAATTTTATGATACAGTTCAATTATCCTACTAATATTATAAACGCGAAAGTTTGTAAGTATGGATGGATGGATGGATGGATGTTTGTTACTCTTTCACGTAAAAACGGCTGAACGGATTTGTATGAAATTTGGCAAACACATAGATTATTACCTAGATTAACACATAGAATACTTTTTATCCGGTAGTACGTTCTCGCCGGATAATTTCCGACTTCCACGAGTTCGAAGGCCCGGGCGGAAACTAGTTATTATATAAGTTATTCGGGATACCACGGATTTGAATAAATTTATGTACATGATAACTCACCCAGTTTTCTTGTCAGCGTGATACTCGACGATTCTGATGGTGCCATCAGGCTGGTGCAGGCTGTAAACGCCCTTCACAACGTGGCCATCACGAGATTCATGCTGAGATTTCTTGTCGCCGGTGTGAGGGTCTTCCACTTTGTACGCGAACTCGTATTTAGGATGAGACTGTAAGACAAGACATAATGTGACGGTTAGTAACAACATTCCTTATTCAAAAAGTCGAATTTCTATTTGTGATTGGAACTTCATCATACATAGTACTCGACGTGTTTCTCGGTGGCGTGACCGTGGTGCTGCTTGATGCTCTGTGATGAGGAGGCGTGACCGTGGTGATGCTCGTGACCGTGACCCTCTTGTGGCCGCGCGGCGACCACCGCAGCGACAGCAGCGACTAGGATGATCTGTACAAAAGTAGATAGTGAATTTCTATTTTCTAGTATCCACTGAACAGATTTTATCTCTTGCATGACTGTGGACAATCTATTCCAGTCTTAACAATAATTATCTATTAAATGGTTCTAATTTTTTTGTAAATAATACCTTGTACATTTTGATGATTTGTATTCCGTACTCTTGGAGTTCTGAGTGGTGACTGATAATATCCCAGCGCATAATTTTTCATTTTATACACTCTACTAAAGGGTCTGTGAAACAGATTTACGCAATCAGTTCAAAAAATATTCGACCAGTTTGCCGCATATATCATGTTTCGGAAAGTATGTCTGACCTTCAGACAAAATTAAGTTAATTAACTTATTTGTTTATGAGAGAACTGATATTGTCAACATAAATAATTGAACAAAATTCAGCAAAGCCAGGATCATTGTATCCTTAAAAAGTGTTTTATTTCTTTCTAAATATTTTCGAAAACATATCGCTATTTTATATGTACTAAAAGACTAGCAAGTATGACCAGCACCCTAATTGTGTAACACACTATCAATCACAATCTGAATAATTTTGAAGGATAATGTAAAAATGTTTGTGCTCAACAACGTAAATAACGCAATTTAAGTTATTGAACTGTCAACATGACAGGCATTCAACATGCACACAAGACATTCAACTGTCACAGTTACCTCGCTGCTTAGGAAATAAATCTTTGCCTACATTTTTTTTCGTTTTGTCTTACGAAGTTATGAATCACGTTATACACGTGGAACACTCAGAAAGTTTGGCGAAAACAAAACAATGTTCTATGGATAAATATTTTTTTATTAAATCTTTTCAAAGCACTCTCCTCTAGTCTCTATACAAAGTTTCATGCGTCTGAACCAGTTTCCGAAACATTTTTTCGTGCATGATTTAAAGTGCATTTCACCATCATAGACTTGTTTTTGTTAAACTAAACGATAGTATAGGTTGGCCTAAAGATCACGAAAACAAAACATGCAAATTACGTATTTGCCACTTAGAGTATTGTACGTAGGGACCGTAGATATATCCTTCAACTTATAGGTGGAATTAATGAATTGGCGTGGTTTGACCAGACTCGATTCGTTGAATGAACCCCAAGATTTACCCTATCCCCTGAAGCCTCATATTGCATGGTGTTACAGACACCATTGCATATCAAGGAGTAGATCGGGGAGCGCCATTCCTTCAAACTACAGGTGTAATGAGGTGTATTGTTTGTGATTTGGATTTATAGTCGCACTTTGGGTCATGAGCCGTCGCCTGACTAAGTTGTACCTACAGCGGCTTTGTCGTTGGCGAGAATTTGGATGACATTACATTGTTAATGTTCTGAGTTAACCATTAAAATTATAAGCAACTCTTGCGCATGTTTTATGTGGAGAGTCTCAAAGTACTACATGAAGATCGTAGCATTGCAATTTGTAAAATACCAATGCTGAGAATTTTATTTTTTAATCTAGCTGTGACCGCGCCTTTGCTCGCGTGGATGTCGGAAGTCATCAAACAGCAACGTGCTACCAGAACAAAAAGTAACCTTTGTTATTCCTTATAACATCAGCTATCTGCACGTGAATATCCCATCATAATCGGTCCAGCCGATTCGGATATTAGCCGGAACCAGCAGATGGATAGATAAAAATTTTGAAAATAGTTTTTTTGTTATAGGTACCGATATACATTCATAATACCAATGCCTTTAGTAAATAGCTATTATTGTGATGTTACAAATAGACACTTCAATTTTATTTATTTGTATTATCCTTCGCCTTCCGCATCCAGTATGTCCCAGCAACGTTTTTAGGTCGTCGGTTCATGTAGCTGGGGGGCGTCCCAAACTATACTTGCCGATACGCGGTCTCCACTCCAGGACCTGTCTGCTCCACCGGCCATCGGACCTTCGACAAACATGGCCAGCCCACTGCCACTTCAGCTTGCTTACTCTGCAAGCTATGTTGGTGACTCCGGTTCTTTTCCGGATAATTTCATTCCAGATTTTATCCTTCAAAGAAACTCCGAGCATAGCCCGCTCCATGGCGCGCTTAGCGACGTTAAATTTGTAGACCAGCCAAACTGTCAGTGTCCACGTTTCGGCACCGTATGTAATTACGGGCAGGATGCATTGTTTGAGGACCTTACAAATATTGCGGAATAGGTGACGAAAAGACTTGACGTAGTTTTCCAAACGCTGCTGAACCCAACCGGATCATCCTGTTGGTTTCTTTCTAAAATAAATTATTTCCGATATATTATGTATTTTGAATCAAAAGATACACATGATATTCGTTAAAGTCTTATGTGGTCATCCTCAGCTGGTGCTGGTTCATCATTTATTCAGACTGTCTCTATGACAAATAATGAAGTCACGTTTGGCGCTGACGGTATTTTGTTTTATTCGCTAACATATTACATTTTATCTTTCTTTAGTACTGATTATTTAAACATACTATTACATACTGTAACTGCCCGTGACATCACATCGCTCGGGCCCTACCAGAATACCAGTGCTGCGACACTTTTTAAATGTCGCAGCATCATGCTGTGGTAGGAGCCTTTTGGCCTCGTGCAGGACTTTCTGTATTATTTATTTTTTTCTTTTTTTTCTTCCGAGAAATTTGTTTTTTATAATTTTTGTACCATTGTGTGTTTATTTTAGTATGTGATCTTCCTCTGCGGGTCACAATAAATACTTTTTCTTTCTTTTCTTTATATGGTTCGGTGTTTCCATCTGTGCTTAATATGTGTTCGATATTCTTCATTGCTATACATATGTCAAATGTTTACCTTTTGAGAACGTTTTTCGATAAATCTTATCTTCGATAACGTTATATGTACCTAATGCCTATGCATTATATCTAAGAAAGATTTGATAGTTATAATAATATGATATATTAGACACATAACACAAATTCCTATTGTGTTGTGTTACAAGGTACAGTAGTATTTTATTGATTCCTGTTGTTCAATGTTTTGTGATGTTTGTCAATTTCTCGTGAGTGCCCAATACTACACGGCTAACTGTATTAACGTTAAGGCTTTTTGCTGCCTCAAGACTCTTGTCTAGAAGCCCTAAGAAACGTGAATGTGAATAGCTTATCGCCATCTCCTATTCATTGATTTGGTGTTTTCGTGACACTTTTCGCCGTGAATGTAGAGGCCGCGCATCATCAATCATATAGAATTTCATTGCACAGTTATTATAATAATATATCGGCTCTCTGGGCAGAAATCTTGCTAAAATGTCTTACTAAACCCAAAAGGTATTAGATAACAATTCAGGTGACATTGAATAATTATTTAATTTAATATGTACAACACACAGCTAAATAAGAACAAAACAATTAACAATAAAAACTTAGGTAACAATCAGATCTTTAGAATAAATCAGTGATGATGATGTTCAGGAACAATGTGTTCAGCGTGACCCACGTACTTCACGTTGGCGTTAAATCTGTAAAAATTAAAATAAAGTTGAATGACACATTTCCGGGCATTATAATCGGTATAGCTTGGTTTAAATGATGTGCATGTGAATACCCACCCAGTTTTCTTGTCAGCGTGGTACTCGACGATCCTAATGGTGCCATCAGGCTGGTGCAGGCTGTACACTCCCTTCACGACGTGGCCATCACGAGCTTCATGCTGAGATTTCTTGTCACCGGTGTGTGGGTCCTCCACTTTGTATGCAAATTCATATTTAGGATGAGACTGTAGGTAAGACAAGGTGATGGTTAGCAAAATCTTTCATAGAAAGAATAAGCAAAATTCGATACCTAATATTGATTGGAACAATGATCATACATAGTACTCGACGTGTTTCTCGGTGGCGTGTCCGTGATGCTGCTTGATACTCTGTGATGAGGAGGCGTGACCGTGGTGGTGCTCGTGACCGTGGCCCTCTTGTGGCCGCGCGGCGACCACCGCAACGACAGCAGCGACTAGGATGATCTGTGCAGGTGAATTTATTTTTAAAATTTTATATTTTCTAAACTTGCATAGAGTAGTTTATTTTTATTGCATAAATTATGATGACAGTTATCCTGATTTTTTTATAATACCTTGTACATTGTGATAATTTATATTGTTTATTCTTTGAACACTGAACAGTGACTGATAGTATATCAGACATCATTTTTATTTATATACCCTTGATTAAAGGGTCTGTGGCATTGTTTTTCGGAGCACGTCACAAAAATGTTAAACCAGTTTGCTACATTGGACCTATTTCGGAAAGTTAATCTGTCCTTGATACATTATTAGTTTTAATAACTTCTTTCTTCATGACGGGGCATTGACATTCATTAAAATCAGGCATGCATCATATGTTATAATGTTAACTGCATCCTACAAACATAATTGCACCTGCCACTGTTTGTCTCTGCATCACCCAAAGGTCGACTGGTAGAAAATGCCTTTGGCATTAAGTCCGCCTCTGTAAATTTCTGTGCGTGAAGTATTCTATAAATAAATAAATACTACTATGAGGTCTTCTAATCTTCAAATTAAATTAATATTTATTTTTGTGTATAAGAATGTTAACGAACAAGAATTGAAAAGTTTAGTACTTAAATCATTTTGCAAGTTTATTGACATTTTCGGTGCATTTTGTACACTGTACAGTAGAATATTGGCTGGTTGTAGTAACCGTCAGCATCCCTGTCGTTAAGAGCGTTCATCCCGTGCGGGCTGGCATTGTCGCATTTATAGTGGTTGTTCGTGCTTATTTCATTAAATATAAATCAAAGAACTATTTTTTTCAGCTAAGCACTAGATCGTTGGTAATTATAATTATTTTTAACATTTACTCATAAATAAAAACATTTAATCGTAATAAGTAATGCAAATAGAAAATAATTGACGGTATGTCGATTTTAATAAGTAAATACTATAACTGTAACAAAAATGCATACAAACTCATAAATACCATCGATCTAGTGCTTGGCTGAAGAAAAATAGTACTTTGATTTAAAATTAATTATATAATCACGAAAAACCACTTGAATTGCAACGTTGCCAGACCGCGCCATTTAAGGTTTTTTTTTAGATTGCATGAGATTATAAAAAAAATCAGACGTATTCCTAGTTTTTGATAAAAAGTTATTATAAAAAGTTTAAGTTCTGCGGCATCCAGAATTATCGTCAAGTCAGACGGTGGTCAAGGCTCCAGAAAATACGGATACAGGCTATACAGGCTGGCAGGACCATCGACGCGCAATCTTTAGTGTAGTGTGTTATCCAAATGAAAACTGCTATTTCATAGAAAAATGCAATATCTACGCAATCAAAACGTAAGGAGTACCATTTTTTTTAAGCTGACCATAATTATATTTCTATGCAGAGGGGTTCAGAATTGTATACTGAATCCATAGTTACAGTTTGCGGCTATTCGTTATGACTGCCAGCGTAATGAACCCGCGAGAATGAGTTCACATCGCGACCATCCTCCCTGTTCAGGTCAATCACCGAACAATAATAAACATGAAAGAAAGAAAGAAAGAAATTTTATTTGCTCGAACATGTGTATACATACAGAATTAAAATAATACATGCATGCAAGATCTTAAAATAAAGAGTGACTCACGACATGTCTGCCATTTCTCATGGCGTGCAAATCGCTAAGGTACAATTATTATTATTTATTATTTTTATATTAATGATTTATAACTTTTTACATTTGTATAACCTTGTACGCACTGTGTCAACTAAGTTGCACACTGTTTTAGAAAATTAGTTCTCGACGCCTCGATAGATGGCGTTGAACGATTATTTAGCTCACGGTGTTAAGATTTTCTGTCGACACTATATAAGGTCCCTCTGGACTTAGAATAACTTAGTCTTGCCAATTAAACAGTTGGAAAAAGGTTGCTGCGTTTAATTTAAAATCTTCGGATGGTCCATCCGAAGCCCTGAGCAGAACCTGGCTGGACATCACAGGTCGTACATGGTCCTTCGAAGCCGGATATACCAGTATCCGGGCACCAAAGCGGTGGTGCATTTTTTGCGTAACTGAGTCGGGGGGGGTCTTCCGAGGAAGCAGACCAGCTCGTGAGGAGCTGCTGCAGCATCAATCAGGAGCCAGGGTTTGGTGGTGAATCCTGCCTTGGACTTCGAGACAGGCGCTGGCGCTGTCAGGATATTGGACCCGGAAGCCACCTGAAGAATCCAGGGTGACCACGTGGAGTGACGTCACGAGGTTGGTGCAATCGTGAGTGAGAGTGAACTAAAGTGAAGTGAAAGAAACGTGAGTACTTGAACCATTTTAATTAGTGACTGTCAAGGCGACATTTACTGTCACTGTCAAATAGTGACAGCTGTCATTTCCAAAAGTGACACAGACTGTCACTCAATGTGACGTTGACAGTGACACAGCCTGTCATTTAAAGTGACAGTGAAACAGAGTGTCATTCGAAGTGACGTTAATTGTCATCGGAGTGACAAGCTGCAAACGTTCCAGAGACTTTACACATTTAACATAAATATTGTGTTTAATTTACGTTGTTATTGGGTTTGTACTGAGTCCTTTGCCTTTCTTTACTTGTATAATAGTTTAGTTAATAGTTAAACTGCAATCATTAATTTTAAACTTGCTTAGTTATTTTGTTTTTATTCTCTCACCTACTTGTTATTATTTAAGATGGAGTCCAAACTGTTACTTCAAAGTGACAATTTGAATAACATTGTAAAGGCTAGACGTAACTTTAAAAAGTCTCCTAAGGAAAGGATTACGGATGTTTACGTTCAAGTGAGATTAGAAGCATTAGAAAAATTATGGGATATATTTACAAATACCCACAAAGTGTTGATTGAAAAGTTTGGTTCTCAGTTGAGTGATCACGAATATTTAAAAGAAGATAGGTATGATGAAGCTGAAGAATGTTATTTAGAATATAAAACAGAATTGAAATCTGTTTTGCTGTTATTTTGTAAAGATTCAAAATATGAAAACGTATGCGATGGGACTCCACAAGACGAAACAAAATCTCAGACCGTTCAACTACCAAAAATAGTTATTCCCAAATTCTCTGGAAATTATGAAGAATGGGTATGTTTCCGAGATTTGTTTATTTCATTAGTTCATAGTAATTCAAAATTGAGTAATGTCCAAAAAATTCATTATTTGAAAAGTTACTTGACCGGTGAAGCCGAGCAATTAATAAGGCAAATACCGATTGCAGACAACAACTATGAAAGATGTTGGTCGTTATTAAAAGGTAGGTATAATAATAAACGGTATCTATCTCACAACATAATAAGGAGACTTCTTAGTCAGAAAAACATTACTTCAGAATCAGCATATCATTTAAAGGAATTAGTGGACACTACCAGTGACTGCTTAAGTGGGTTGGCAAACCTCGGAATAGATGTAGCAAATTGGGATATAATGATTATTCATATTTTAACTTTAAAATTGGACTTAGAATCGAGAAAGCAATGGGAGTTTGAATTTAGTAGTAGCAACAGTTCCGATGACTTGCCAACTTATCAGCAATTCAAAGATTTCCTAACAAATAGATACAGGGCCCTAGAGTTTATTGATAATAAACCTTCAGCAAACAGAACTAATAGCAATAATAATTCCAAATTAAAATCATTACATGTATCAGAAGTTGTCTGTTCGTTTTGTTCTGAAGATACTCATAGGTTAAGTGGCTGTAAGAAATTTTCTCGTGAATTAGTGGACAAACGTCGCGATTTCGTCACTACAAAAAATTTATGCTTCAACTGCTTGGGTAATAACCATACAGCGAGGGCTTGTCGCATTAGTACCAAATGTAAATTATACCATCGTCGTCACCACACACTATTACACCCAAAAAACTCAGATACGCCTGAGACCACTGATGTCAATTCAAACCGGGAAGCGGGCAAGAGCGCTTCGCAGCAGGAGCCGGAGTCTCCTAAAGCAGGGGGTTCCGCTGAAAAAACAGAAAGTCAAACGTCGGTAGTTAGCTGTTTTTCGACAGGTAAAATTTGTAAGCAGGTTTTGCTAGCGACGGCGCTAGTCAAGGCAGAGTCGAAATTCGGTAATCTTCACGTTTTGAGAGCGTTACTGGACCAAGGCTCACAGGCAAACTTTGTCACAGAAAGCACGGTTCAGGACCTGAAATTAAAAAAGATTTCGTTGAGAAGTAAGATTTCTGGTCTAGGAGGAGATCAAGATTTACTTTCCAAGTCAATAGTGTACATGAAAATTCGATCGAGAGTCAATCCACATTGCACATTCACCTTTAAGGCTCATGTTCTGTCCTCAATCACTACTCTCCTTCCAACGAGGAAATTAGATGTATTGGAATGGTCAGAATTAGGAGGGATTGATCTTGCTGATCCGAAGTATCATCAACCTAATAAAATAGATCTTTTATTAGGAGCTGAGATGTATAGTCAGATTATAAATGAAGGATTGATGCATAGTCCTACAGGTTCGCTTATTGCTCAGTCTACAGCTTTAGGTTGGATTTTATCTGGAGTTGTAGATTCATCCGTTACTCAAATGGAAGGTGTACTGTCATTACATTGTCAAGTGCAAAAAGAAGAGGACTTACTAAAGCAATTTTGGGAACTTGAAACAGATCAAGAGCTATCTAGTCAACAGAAAATGACAAATGAAGAAATAAAATGCGAAGAGCTGTTTAAAGCTACGACGGTCAGAGATGTAAAGGGCCGTTACATAGTGAACTTACCATTCCGAAGCGAAGATCCAGGCTGCAAATATGGTGGTTCAAGATCCATAGCTATAAAACGGTTTCTTGCCCTGGAAGCTAAACTTAATAAAAATGTCGAGCTTAAAGCAAAATACGCCGAGGTAATGCAAGAATATTTACTACTAGAGCACATGAAGCCACTAGCTGAAGCGGATATAGAAAATAAACATGCAGTCTACTTACCTCATCACGCGGTTGTGAGAGACGACAAGGACACCACAAAGGTCCGAGTAGTCTTTGACGCTTCCTGCAAGGGAAGTAATGGGGTTTCTCTTAACGATGATTTAATGATCGGTCCTGGATTGCAACCAGATTTGCGACATCTATTAATTCGGTGGAGAACTCACCGTATTTGCCTAATATCGGACATAATTAAAATGTATCGAATGGTGCGCGTGGCCAATGAACACACAGACTTTCAACGCATTGTGTGGAGAGACCACAAGGACTCGGTCATTAAGGACTATAAGTTACTTACCGTAACCTTCGGGACGTCTTCTGCGCCGTTCTTAGCAGTTCGAGCGATGCAACAGGTGGCGTATGATGAAGGAGGGAAGTACCCACTGGCGGCTGAAAGAGTCCTCAACGATTATTATATGGATGATCTGCTAACCGGTTGTGATACTATTGAAGAAGGCATACAAATTTACAGTCAAATGGAAGAGTTACTGGCTAAAGCAGGATTCAGTTTACAGAAGTGGTCGAGCAACAGCGATGAATTACTGGAGAAAATAATTGGTGAAAGGTATAAAGGGCAAGAAAGGGTAGGTAAAGAGATCGACATTAAGCAGGATGCGATAATAAAAACACTGGGACTTACCTGGAACAGAAGCCGGGACGCCTTCCAGTACTCCGTCAAGTTGTCTCCATTGCAGGAACCTGTAACAAAAAGAAAGGTATTATCGGAAATCGCAAGATTATTTGATCCTTTAGGATGGGTAGCTCCCGTGATTGTACTAGCCAAAATGCAAATTCAAAAATTATGGATTTCTGGGATCACATGGGATGAGGAAATCCCGTCAGAAATAAAAAATGAATGGTATACTTACCGCAGTAGTTTAGGTGAGTTGAAAAATATAGCGGTACCCAGGTGGGTAAGTACCAACTCTAGCAATGCCAGAGTAGAATTGCACGGCTTCTGCGATGCATCGAAGTCGGCATATGCTGCGGTAATTTATCTCCGAGTGATTGATTCGACGGGCAACATTCAGATTTCGTTAGTTACTGCCAAAACCAAAGTCGCACCGATAAAACAAGTGTCGATTCCGCGACTAGAGTTGTGCGGGGCAGTATTGCTGAAAAGACTTTTGTTAGAAGTAGCAAAGGTATTGCATATAGAAAAAGAGAATTTGCGAGCTTGGACTGATTCCAGCATTGTGCTGGCTTGGCTTAATGGTTTGCCGAATAAATGGAAGGTATTTGTCGCGAATCGGGTTTCAGAGATACTTAACTCGTTGGATCCATGGCAATGGTCGCACGTTCCTACAAAACAAAACCCTGCCGACTGCGCATCTAGGGGCATGCTCCCTTCAGAGCTAAGCAAGCATTCATTGTGGTTTCAAGGACCTGATTTCTTGCGGGAAATAAACATTAATTATGATAAATGTCAAGATTTGAACACAGACTTAGAGGCAGTCGGAGTGCATCACGTTGTAGAAGATCCGGATATCTGTGATCGATATGCAACGTTGACGCGGCTTACCAGGATTGTAGCATATTGTAGGCGTATGTTGACAACAAATAAAATCAAATCTGAAAAAATGTGGAAGGGTTATTTACGAACCGAAGAAATAAATGAAGCTTTTGAGACGTGCGTCAGATTATGTCAGAGAAAACATTTTGAAGAGGAAATAAAAGCATTAGAAAAGAAAGAACAAATTAAATCAAAAAGTATTTTAAAAACATTAACTCCATTTTTAGATGCAAAAAATATTTTAAGGGTAGGCGGCAGATTAGAAGAATCCGAATTAAATATTTCAAGAAAACACCCCATTATCTTACCAAAGAATTCACATTTTACTCATTTAATTATTGGTTTCGGTCATAAGCAAACTCTTCATGGGGGTACCCAATTAACCTTGAGTTACATTTATAATAAATTTTGGATCTTCGGAGCAAAACAGCTTGTATCTAGCCATATACGGAAATGTGTTACATGCGTTAAAAACAATGGGCTTACCTGTAATCCACTGATGGGGCAGCTACCTTCAGCTCGTGCCAAACCGTCTCGCGCATTTCTTCGTAGTGGTGTAGACTTTGCTGGACCTATTCAATTACGTACAGCAAAGGGTCGTGGACATAAAGCTTATAAAGGATATATATGTTTGTTTGTCTGCATGTCAACGCGGGCCGTTCATATTGAAGCAGTATCTGACCTTACATCGGAAGGATTTTTGCAGGCCTTCAAAAGGTTTGTAGCGAGAAGGGGCCATTGTCAGGAGGTGTGGAGCGACAATGGCACAAATTTTGTAGGCGCTGCAAAAGAACTGGGTATTCTCTTTACCAGGGAAAGGAATAGTATTTTGCCGGAGATAGCGGAAACTTTAGGGACTAATGGAACGTCCTGGCATTTTATTCCGCCTCACGCGCCCAATTTCGGGGGACTGTGGGAGGCTGGAATAAAATCGGTGAAGTTTCACCTAAAACGCATCGTTGGCACTTCCACCCTGACTTACGAGGAACTAGCAACGGTGTTATCTCAAGTGGAAGCATGTCTAAACTCCCGGCCGCTGTCTAGATTGGGAAACAATTCCGAAAATACGGAAATTCTGACTCCTGGCCACTTCCTGGTTGGTGAGCCTCTTGTTACGCCACCAGATTATAACTTCGAAAACTCTAATTTAAACTCGTTAAAGAGATGGCAGTATACTCTACGTATGTTGCAAACATTCTGGCGAAAGTGGTCTCAGGAATATTTGAGGCAATTCTTTTATAGATATAGATGGACCTCGGAAACTCCCTCTCCGAAAAGAGGAAATGTGGTCTTAGTCAAGGAAGACGGTCTTCCTCCGTGTCGTTGGGTTTGGGGTTTAGTAGAGGAAGAGCATCCAGGTAATGACGGAATCGTACGAGTGGTCTCTATTAAAACGAAAAACTCGATTATTAAAAGACCTGTATCTAAATTATGTTTGCTTCCTGTTACTGAATAGTCTATTTATATTTAATCTGTAATAATAAGACTTTTATACTTACGTAGAATTTATTAATAAGTATGCACGGTGGTGGGAATCAGGGTATTTTTTGTTGTTACCATTTTAGTTTACACCCATAAAATTGTTAACTTTACATTAGTCTAGTTGGTTAGTCTGTAACTTTTAATGTTTGCTGTTGTCTGAACTTGTTATAGATAATATTAAGGTCAATTTATGCTTGCCCTTAATGGGGGGAGAATGTATAACCTTGTACGCACTGTGTCAACTAAGTTGCACACTGTTTTAGAAAATTAGTTCTCGACGCCTCGATAGATGGCGTTGAACGATTATTTAGCTCACGGTGTTAAGATTTTCTGTCGACACTATATAAGGTCCCTCTGGACTTAGAATAACTTATAACTTCGCGACCTGATCGCGGACGTAAATGCCTCCACCCCCCCGGACTGACTTCCGAGTGGGCTGCATTCAGGTTACACGCGGCCCACTCGTGACATAAAGACTCCACAAACACCATTGCACACCGCGCGGCGTGGCTCGCGCTAGGTTAATATAGGCGAGTCACGCAACGCAAAACAGTCAAGCACTACTGCACAAGCGCAACCACACACACGTAGAGCCGCGGGCGGGCCCGCGTCTCTTACGTAGACACTGGGCGGCGTAACACAGTACAATGCCGCCCACACACACAGGACGGCGCCTTAGCCCGGACCGCAAGCGGCTAGCTCTGCGAACGGAACGGGCGGGTGCCACTCACCTACTCTGTGGGAGCGTCGAAAGACACCCTCGTCGCTGGTCGGCATCCGCTGGGCCTCCCCCGGGAAACCGGGGGTCTCACCTGGCGGTGTCTGACCGCCGGGGTGTCGAGAAGAAAGCGGCGTTGAATGCAACGCCGTGGCGCGCTCACAGAGTCACTTCAGCAGCCACTCACATGGGTTCGCAGCTGCTTTCTAGCCGCGCGAGCCCATGGACTTTGAAAGCCCATTGAGGCGAATAAAATGATAGGCCCGTCTTTACGGGCCTCAGTACTGCATCCGCGGGCAGGGGGCGATGCCCCGACACCGCTTGCCGCGCCCCCTTACGGGGTCGCTGCGACGACCACGAATAACTTAGTCTTGCCAAATAAATCGTTGGAAAAAGGTTGGCTGCGTTTAATTTAAAATCTTCGGATGGTCCATCCGAAGCCCTGAGCAGAACCTGGCTGGACATCATCAGGTTGTACAACATTTATACATTAAATATCAGTCACAGTTAAACAAAATTATATAGTATTCAATCATTTACATTATTCAATTATTAATTTTCCATCCATTAAGTATTACAGATTATAATTTATCACAATGTCGATTTACATCAGTTTTAATAGGTTTTTTTGTCAGCATAATTGCGACACCGCGCTCTATGCCTTGAATATTTTATATATTAATTACCTATGTAAAATAGTCAGTACGCTCTCGGAAAGTATATCGGGCGCGGCTCAATCTCATCTCATTTTACCTCATTAGTTTTAATCGTTATCCCATTTGTATCACTGAAATATAGCTATCTTTATAATCCTTAATCTTAGTTTATCTTAAACTCACCCCAACTCCGAACACTCCCTTCTATCAAATCACGATAAGGAATCTTATCTACATAAATTAGATATTTCTCGACATTTGCGAGATCCTCATCATACTTCGTTTTTGAAGTAGTAGCAAGCTGGTATTTTTAATTCTATGCCTCTATTGAATCAGTCTGAAGAGTTTGTTTGTCTGAACGTGCTGATTTTAAAAATCTTCTTGTTGTATTTGATAGCCCAATGCTTGAGGGAAGTAATAGTCTAAATAAACTTCACGCTACAACCCATAGGAACCGATGAAAAAAGGCTGAAGTAACGCTAAGCCAAAACGAAGACACTACACGAATGTAAACTTAAAGTAAAGAACTGGCTCTTTACTCTTGATTATGAGGATGTAGAGAAAATAATAAATAATTAATCTAATTCTACTAAGAAACACATATACAGAACATACCTTTCTTTAATACACCTAGTCATACATAAACACGAACGGGCACCCAGCAACACGCACACGTACACACCTTCCACACACACTCAGCACGATATAATAATAATTTTAGAATAAATTAAATAATGATGTTTATTTTTCATATTTTTTTGTTTTTTTGTTTTTACTTCTTTTAAAACTGTATTTTGTAGCACATTTGTTCTCTATTCCTATGTTGACATTAGTACCTAAGCCAAATAAAATTGGAGAGCGCGCCGACTCCTGACTTACAGGTACACTTAGTTCGGGAGAGTCAGAGGGTTTAAACAAGTTTGTGTTACCTATTATGTCAATAAAGATGAATTTGATTTGATTTGAAGTAATATCGCGGATGGGAAATCTGGCTGTCATTTTAGTATATTGTATGTATATTTTACGACTTCCATGCAAACGAAGTCGCGGGCAGAAGGTAGTATTGTATAAATAAAAATTATTATTATCATCGGTTCTCATAAACTCATCTACCAATGCACCTGACGAGTTTCCTATGGAAAAACCGTGGCTTATCGACAAATAAATAATTTCAGTGGGCACCTCACCTTTCAATAATTTTACTTGAGAATGTTTTAATTTAATACTCATTATTAACTTCTAAAGTTAGAAACGTGGTAACCGGTACTTGGACTTTTGTTTATATGTAAAAGTTAGATGTATCATAATAGTTTTAAAACTAATATCCTCAGGAGTTACACAGGGGACGAAAATTTGTATGAAAGATAATACGCGATCATTTACGCCTCACTTTATAAATAGTTTAATTGTAGTTTTTATAACTTATCTTCTAAGGCTCAAGAAAATGAGAAGTTGCTAATGGGAATTCCCATCGGGCTTCCTCTACACACTAATATTATAAAGAGGAAAGATTTTATTTTTTGTAAAATTGATTTTATTGGATAAACTCAAAAACCTTTAAACCGATTTTTAAAATTATTTCACTTTTGGTAAGCTACGTACTTTATTCCGGAGTAACATGAGCTTTAAACTGCACAATTCTGTAAAAACAGAATTTTAATCATTAAAATCATCAATACAACCTAATTCTTTAAGTTCATTTAAACCCAATAAATTACTCAATAATGAAAAACCTAATAATACCTTATCGCATTCACCTTCACTACATCACTAGCTACCTCATCGTTGTTATGGAAAGAATTACAGTATTTTTCGTCATTGCAACGCGAGTCTACGGGTCGCCCCGTGCTTGCGGGCATAAGACATATCAATTTGGATAGAAAGAACTTTGTCTATTCTTAACAGAATAGAGATAGAATATGGTCAAGCCTGTGCTCGCAATCTAAGCACTTAATCATAATTTCAATTGGTTAAAATAAAGTATAATAAATAATTCGTTGTAATAAAAACAATGCGGGTGAGATTAAACAATCAATTAATTTAATATTGTACAACACACAGCTTAGAACATAATAATCAACAATTTAAGACATAGGGGTTTAACAATTAAGTTCTTTAACAAAGAGATCTGTAGAACAATCACTGATGATGATGATGATGTTCAGGAACAATGTGTTCGGCGTGACCCACGTACTTCACATTGGCGTTGAATCTGTAAAAATTAAAATAAAATTTAAATTCACATTTAAAAGCATAATCTGTTCAGCTTGGTTCAAATTAAATGCTCATGCACGCTTACCCAGTTTTCTTGTCAGCGTGGTACTCGACGATCCTGATGGTGCCATCGGGCTGGTGCAGGCTGTACACGCCCTTCACGACGTGGCCATCACGAGCTTCGTGCTGAGATTTCTTGTCGCCGGTGTGAGGGTCCTCTACTTTGTACGCAAACTCGTATTTGGGATGAGACTGTAGGCAAGACAAGGTGATGGTTAGCAAAATCTTTCCCAGAAAGAATAAGCAAAATTCTATGGTATTATGATTGGAGATCATACATAGTACTCGACGTGTTTCTCGGTGGCGTGTCCGTGATGCTGCTTAATGCTCTGTGATGAAGAGGCGTGATCGTGGTGTTCCTCATGATGATGCTCCTCGTAGTTCTTGTGCTGCTCTTCATGTTTCTCCTCGTGGTGTTTCTCATGGTGCTCTGCGTGGTGCTCCTCGTGGTGTGCGGGCTCGTGTTTGGCCTCGTGAGTTTGGTGCAGTACGATACTCTGTGACGAGATAGCGTGACCGTGTCCGTGGTGATGTTCGTGACCATGGCCTTCTTGTGGCCGCGCGGCGACCATCGCAATTACAGCAGCGACTAAGAAGATCTATTAAAAAAAAAATCATTAATTTATTTTTCGACATAATTGATTTATTGCAAACAAATCTTTTTTTAGATTTTTTTAAAGCGTACCTTGTACATGTTGATAGTTTATCAAGTATGTATTCTTTACTCTTGAAATATCGAGCATTGACTGATATCCTACTTGGATACAATTTCTTTTTTATACATGTCATAAAAGGGCCAGTGATACAGTTTTCGCCATACTTTTAACACTTGACAGACCAGTTTGCAATGAAAAAAAGTAAAACTGACCTTGAGTAAAGTATTCACGTTAATTGACTCCTGCATGAAAAAGAAAGTATTTGTGTGCGAAACATTGAAAATTACGAAGTTTCAAGCTGACATGGTGGCTTGGCTCTATCAAGAAGCCAGATCTAATTGAGATAAGTACCTACCTATATTTTGATGATAATAATAGTTGCCGTTGTATAGTAGTGGACACTACGAATTGACCTCATGATTTGACTGATCTGCAGAAAGAAATGCGTGTTGAAACTTGTGTTGCCTTGTTGAATCGGTACAGAAATGAAGGAATATTGGATCGCATTGTGACATGTGACGAAAAGTGAAGTATTTACGATAACCGTAAGCGAAAAATTTAAAGCAAAGCTTACCAATAAAAACGTAATGGTAACTGTTTGGTGGTCTCCTCATGGTGTTATTCACTATAGCTTTCTCAGGTCTGGTCAGGCAATAACAGCAGATGTTTACTGTTAAAAACTTCGAACAATGATGGTAAAACTGGCAGTGAAACAGCCCCGACTCGTAAATTGATCTTCACCATTATTGCTCCATGATAACGCAAGACCTCACACTGCACGAGAAACCGTTGTAACTCTACAGGAGCTGCAGTTAGAAACAATACGTCATCCTCCGTACTCGCCAGACCTTGCTCCAATGGACTATCATTTGTATCGTGATTTGGACAATTTTCTACGTGATAAAAAAACGTTCTTCCCAGGAGACAGTAGAAAATGCTTTTACACAGTTTGTCGAATCTAGATCCTCAGAGTTCTATCGTAAAGGCATAAATGATCTTCAGTTTAAATGGCAGCAATGTATAGATAATGAGGGTAAATATTTTGATTAAGTAAATATACGAGAAAAAAAAAATTCTTAGAAAAATACGAGTTTCAATTTTTCAGTACAAATCGGCAATTTCATACTTTAACCCCTAATATTAACCGCACGATCTCAGGTGAGGCGGCGGGCCTCCTTGCCGGATTACCGCCATGGGATGTAGAGGCAAAGGTCCTCGCGCACATCTGGGAGTGGCGCGAGGAGGCCAAATGCCGGGGCGTTACTCCGCTGCTGCGAGAAATCGCGGCGTAGCGGACATAGGTCCGGTGGGATCTCATGGCGACATGGAGAGTGCGATTGTCGCAACCCAGTGCTGGGCACGCCACGATAGCGGCGGTAAATCCCCTCTTTGAGGAGTGGCTTGAGATTTTTTTTTCTTGCGTACGTTCTTCTAAACTAGACAAATTATTTTAGTGCAGTTTTTACATTACAGACACATTTTATGAATTTATTTCTGAAGGTGTACAATACATTTTAATATGTGACATCTTTATTAAACTGCACTAAAATAATTTGTCTAGTTTAGAAGAACGTACACAAGAAAAAAAAACAGCCGACTTCCAAAAAAACACTACAAAGTGAAAAATAACTTTAAGTTCGGAAGTCGGTGACTTTGAATTATGTATTTAAAATTTTGTCACCACCTTCCGAAATTAAAGTTATTTTTCACTATGAAGTGTGTTTTTGGAAGTCGGTTGTTTTTTGTCTTTCTTTTTTAAGTTTTTGGTTATGGTACCTACCCCACACAATTTAAAATTTCATCATCTTAGGGTGCAAAACAATGCACATTTATGCGATAGCAGCAATCGCGGTTTGTTTGCTGTCATTTTTTGAAGAGTTCCGTTATCTGTCTCCGAAACGCATCATCAGATCTATATGAAATTTAAATGGGACCATTTCAGAATAAACCCCTTTCGAACAAAAAATGTTTATTTCAAATCTGTCTTTATATGACGAAGTTATGCCCGAACATCCTACCACTCCTAACCGTTAAACAGTTGTACCTTTTTTCATCAGATCAGCGTCATGAGATAATGATGACCATACGCAAATGTCTCAATAACTTTAGAAAATATATGAAATACATTGTTAAAACCTATAACATTTGAGGGTTGCCCTCGATATCCCTGGGATTCCATCATCAGATCTTGACTTAGTGCCAAAGGGACCACTTCAGGAGTATACTCTTCCAAATAAAAAAGAATTTTGAGAGTCGGTCCACAAATGGGGGAGAAATCGATGAACATACATAAAAAAAATACATACAGTCGAACATAGAACTTCCTCCTTTTTTGAAGTCGGTTAAAAAGGAAATTACTTCGAAAAATAGAAAAACAGTATGGTTAGCAGGGCTCATGAAAATGAACGACCTTACTATAAGTCAAATCTGCAACAGGTAATTTTGAACACACATATTGATTTGACATATTACTTAACCACCTCTAATAAGTACTTACAAGATCAAAATATGTGTACCTGCAGATTTATTTGATACCTCACAGATTTTTTCAGGATATTAATCTTAGTGAGATTTGAGCTTTGTTAACGCTTACACATTTTTTCTTGAATTTGAGCGTTTGACTCGAGATTTGATGAGTGAATATGGTTTAGATATAGGCAAAAACTAAAAAGAAAAATATGTCCAGGAAAATTTCGTTATTTGTCTAGGGAGCGCTCAAAACAAATTTTTCAATTTGTTTACATAAGTCAGTAAAAACCTTGTCTCGGCAAAGGATGTTTCGTAAAATGTTACTTTCGGGCATCTTTTGATGCTCTCTTACATGGAACATAATAATATATCTAATAGTTTAGTAATTTATAAAAACGCCTATGGTAGGGCTGTAGCTTATTATTTGGAATGCTCAAATCATTTTTTTATGTTTCATACAATAATAACCCAAACATAATTCCGTAAAACAGAGAATTCATGATAACTTTTCGCCTGAAATCATATTTTTTATCTATGTATGTTTAATCGAAATTCAAACAAAAAGTATTTAATAACTAAGGTTACTAAGTCAACTTGCTTGGAAAAATAAACAGTCTATTTACATGTATAATAATATTTTTAAACAATTTTTGAATGGAACGCTATGAATCAGTAATATATCTCGGGACGCGCGGGCTTTAGCAATAAGTCCGCGCCGGTTTGTTCCTGGGCGTCCGAATCATAACGGTTAGCATATCTGAGTAGCATACTTCAATATACACGCACGCACCTAAAACTAATTACTTCAATTTGTAATAGCCCTGTTAAACTAAGTACCAATATAGAAATATTCGTGGTGTCAGTGACACCATGAATAATCCTTTAAGTCACATTAAATAAAAGAACAAGGATTAAATTAAACAAGGGCACGTCTTGACTTGGTAAATGAAGACAAAGTAAAAATTAAGATGGAAATAGAAACAATAACTAAGTACGAAAATAAATATATTGACTTCAATTATTATTTACATCACATCTTGACACACAAAACATAACAATAACTGCTTAGACATTAGGTTCAACAAAAGTACAGGTAATTCAACAAACTGAGATAGAATCAGTGATGATGATGATGATGTTCAGGAACAATGTGTTCGGCGTGACCCACGTATTTCACGTTGGCGTTGAATCTGTAATGAGCAATAAAATATTTAGAGGGTACTTACTTGGAAATTCAGTAAAGTTTTAAAGATTATTTTAAAAGAGTGTGCACTCTTACCCAGTTTTCTTGTCAGCGTGGTACTCGACAATCCTGATAGTGCCATCAGGCTGGTGCAGGCTGTACACGCCCTTAACGACGTGGCCATCACGAGCTTCGTGCTGAGATTTCTTGTCGCCGGTGTGAGGGTCCTCTACTTTGTACGCAAATTCGTATTTAGGATGAGACTGAAAAACAATCAGAGTTAATTACGGTACAGCTAATATGTATTTTCAATTTCCAGGAATGAAGAAGAGTTTTGATAGGAGTTTTGTCATCATACATAGTACTTGACGTGTTTCAAATACAAACTCGTACTTCGGATTAAACTGAAGAACATGTCACAGATATAACATCGATGCTTATGTTAAAAGCAAAGCTCTATTACAAATCATGATTTGGAAGTGGTCATACATAGTACTCGACGTGTTTCTCGGTGGCGTGTCCGTGGTGCTGCTTGATGCTCTGTGATGAGGAGGCGTGACCGTGGTGTTCCTCGTGATGATGCTCCTCGTGGTTCTTGTGCTGCTCTTCATATTTCTCCTTGTGGTGCTCCTGGTGGTGCTCCTCGTGGTGTGCGGGCTCGTGTTTGGCCTCGTGAGTTTGGTGCAGAACAATGCTCTGTGACGAGATAGCGTGAGCGTGACCGTGGTGGTGACCGTGACCACTTTGCGGCCGTGCAGAGGCCAAAGCGATCACAGCGGCGACGAGGATGATCTGTAAAACAAATCGGTAAGTCATCAATTAAAACAGCTGTTTCAGATTTATGATAATAACTAATTATTTTGTACAGTTGTGTTTGTTAGATGTTGAAATTATACCTTGTACATATTGATAGTTGGCACTCTGTACTGTTGGAGTATTGAACTGTGAATGATAACCTTTTTGTACCTAATTTCTGTTTATATACACATTAAAGCGCCTGTGATACAGTTTTTCACAAGACTTGTTTTAAACTTGATAGCCCAGTTTACCAAAAAAAAGTAAATCTGACCTTGAGTAAAGTATTAAATTCCTGTTAATTGACACTTGCTTTCTTTTACGGAGAACATTGACATTCGTTCAAATAATAATTTACGTTACGAAGGTGTGACGACACTTGGCTTTTGGAACATTTGTTTGTAAACGCAAGTTATTTGTACATGCAACTTAATTTGGCTTAATCATACAATTCCGTTACTTCCTCACAGAACTAAATGATAGTAAGTTTGGATGAACATTCGTGTAGACGCTATTGTAGATTTACAACTTATCATAGCTCCTGTATTCTACAAATAGTTAAGCGGAGGTGTATCTATAGTATCATTTGGCCAGTTAGGTCTAGTGTCATGTAATAGAGAGCGAGCCTATTGCACGTTTATCTTCATTATCTGGGGGCACAGCAGTGCCCCCGGATAATGAAGATAAACAAAGTCGAGCAAAAATGTGGCACGGCCGTACCATCCTTTTCTCGAAGCAGTTCAAGCCAATTCCGACCTCTATAACTTCGTTATGGATAAAAAAAATTGTGAGATCCATGTAATACCAAGCCGGTTAATTTACACGGCTCCTTCTGTCTTAAGTTACTACGTAATTGTACTGTATTTATGTTTAAAAAAAAACTATTCTATTCTATTTTAATTAGCTAATCTAACATATTATAGTGACCATATCAACATTAAAGATCTTATATGTTTGAAATAAATAGATTGACTTGGCCATCGCATGAAAACACAATGTATCTCACGTGTTAAATACTTAAATTAGATTGTTTAGTGGTACCAATTTTTTAAGTATTTTTTATGTGTCGTGTTGTGGAACGGTTCCTTGATAATGCTTCCATATTTGAGATGGGCTTCCGCTAACCATCTCTTGATAATAACTAGATATATTAGGAACCTTTTTCATCAATAACGAATAGAAGAATGGTTTTTTTTTAAACTTGTGTGTTGCTTTTGTTCGTCAGCGGTACATATCCTACACAATTTATCGGGTTTTGGTCCGTTATTGTTGATTTCTGTTGCTTTACTTTGTCATGAATGATATTTTACTTTTTCAACTACCATAATATTATTTTTTTGTTATTGGGACATCATCAAATGACTTTTCCCGCTCTGGGCGGGGCGGAAGGGCGTGTCACACTTTTGCTGACTAAAACCCACCCGTATTCCTTCAGTTGCTTGTGCCAGGGCCACGGTAACTCTTCCAAACAAATCCACGACCTTGGCAGGCATCGGCCCTAGCGGACCCCTTTCAATTATTGCTGACATCTCTTTGAAGCTCTCGTGGTACACAACGCGCCGTCGTCCCGGGTCTGTTATGTCTTACCGGACGGCGAGCTACCCATTGGTCGCCGTCCGCAAGCCCGCGCCTACAGTGGCCGAGAGTCCGCTATGGACGCCCAACGCCAAGGGCGTCTCCTGCGACGGCTAAGGGCGCGACGGCGCGTGCCCAAGGATTTCCTCTCCCTCACGCTCTCCACCTCCTCCTTCGTGAGCATTACTGTTTTGCAGAAGGAGGTGACGGCTTCCCATGCACTCTCGCTCCGTACCATGGCCTAGGCTAGGGCCGGATGCGAGTGATCGTCGCTGCCGATCGCGTCCGCGGGGTCACGGTGGTGCTCCCCCCATTCATCAAATACCTTGCAGATTAATCCTGTGCATACGGTTCAGCTTTTCTGTCATGCCTTAACCACAGCTTTCTGTACCTATATACCTACATTTGAGGAACATGCAAATTTGTGCAGAATCATCAAGAACTTTATTCAAAACGTGAAGACATTTAGACACGCTATCTACTCAGACACCGATCTAGGATAAAAATACCAAGTTCTCGATTAAAAATGCACTCTACAAGTCCCTATGTAATGTCCATTAAAATATATAATAAACTACCTGCTCCAATAAAAAAGAAGAGAAAATTAACATATGAAAAAATAAAAAACTCGGACAATTTTTGCTACATATAAAAACTATTACTCGATTAACGAATATTTAAGTGATAGACTTATAAAGTGATAACTTATGTTCTCACAACTTTAAATTTTATTTGATCTATTCATTATTTTTACATCTCTCATTAGTACCTGTTTAAATTTTAGGTTAATTATAATTTATTTTGTTTATTTATTTAACCATTTACACATATAAACAGACAAGAAGAAAGGAACAGAAAAATACGTAGGTACATAGGTAATACTTATTTCTATAGAAATCTTCCAGCACACCTGCGATAGGAGAGAAGATAACAGAGATGTAGACGACGTGTGTAATAACAGTAGTAGATTAATTGATTGTATTTTAGATTATTAATTACTGTTGGATTATCTCAGTAACTACCTATATTTATAAATTTTAAAATAAAGTAGTTTTGCTAAATGTTTATTATTTAACAAATGCTTCCTGTATAACTTATTTTGCTGTGCCCGACAAGGTCCTTATGATCCCCCCAGTGGGTTCCCGCATTGTCGTTGCAGAGGGCTCAGTAGCCGTGGTCACCCTCCCATGGTGAAGCGAAGAGGAACCCCAAGGTGGGGCCGTTCGTCAGGGATTTTGCCTCCAAGCCGACGACGTAGCGGCCAAAAAGTAGGTTGCGGTGAGATGCATCGCAACTGAGGCAGGCCGCGATGTCGAATGGGAGGCATCGCGGCTGAGGGCTTCAGGATGCGGCGGAGGAGGAGTGCCGGTACGTCTGAGTAGCGCTCTTCTCTTCCGTGGCCTGGACGGGGCCGCCACCGTTTGATGGTGGACGCAGTGGGGCCGCAGGGGAAGAGGAGTGTCGGTATAGCGTTGGCCGCTCTCCCTACCCCTTGCGGCCGAAAAGTGATAGGCGGCGGGGCCACTGCGCTGACTCGTCGCAGGGAGACCAAGGGTGCCAGACACGGGGTCGTCTGGGGCCCTTATGCTACTTGGTTCCTGGGGTAGTCACGACGTGGCATGTGTCCTAGTGCGCTGAACTGGTAGGGTCAAAAGTGATATCACTTACAAGATCAAAAGACATATATTTTGAAACTGCAGAACTTTTATCTTTGTTATATTTGTATTTTGTTAAACTATGCACCATTATGGGATTATTCGAAGTGTCGGGCACCAACACCTTGTAGGTAACAATATATACAAGAAGGAGGAATCAAAGGGCATCTTGACGTAATAGAAACAATAACTAATTACGAAAATAAATGTATTGTCTTCAATTATAATTTACATCACATCTTGACAAAAAAACGTAACAATAACTGCTTATACATTAGTTTCAACAATTGTAAAGGTAATTTAAGAAACAGAGATAGAATCAGTGATGATGATGATGATGTTCAGGAACAATGTGTTCGGCGTGACCCACGTATTTCACGTTGGCGTTGAATCTATAACAAAAAATAAAATATTAAGAGGCTACTTACTTGGAAATTCATTAAAGTTTTAAAGATTATGTTAGAAGAGTGTGCACTCTTACCCAGTTTTCTTGTCAGCGTGGTACTCGACAATCCTGATGGTGCCATCGGGCTGGTGCAGGCTGTACACGCCCTTCACGACGTGGCCATCACGAGCTTCGTGCTGAGATTTCTTGTCGCCGGTGTGAGGGTCCTCTACTTTGTACGCGAATTCATATTTGGGATGAGACTGAAAAAAAATCTGAGTTAGTTATATTACAGCTAATCATCATCATCATTTCAGCCGAAAACGTCCACTGCTGGACATAGGCCTCCCTCAAGCTCCGCCACTTCGACTGGTTCTGTGCTTCCCACATCCAATGTACTTCTGTGGCCCTCACAAGGTCATCGGTCCACCTTGTGGGAGGCCTTCCAACTTTATGTCTTCCGGTGCGCGGTCGCCACTCCAGAACTTTTCGGCCCTATCGGCCATCTATTACAGCTAATATGTATTTGCAATTTTCCGGAATTATGAAGAGTTTTGATAGGAATTTCATCATACATATTGCTTGACGTGTTTTAATTACAAACTCGTACTTCGGATTAAACCGAAGAATATGTCACATATATAACATCGATTCTTATGTTAAAAGCAAAGCTCTAATAAAAATCATGATTTGGAAGTGGTCATACATAGTACTCGACGTGTTTCTCGGTGGCATGTCCGTGGTGTTGCTTGATGCTCTGTGATGACGAGGCGTGACCATGGTGTTCCTCATGATGATGCTCCTCGTGGTTCTCGTGCTGCTCTTCATATTTCTCCTTGTGGTGCTCCTGGTGGTGCTCCTCGTGGTGTGCGGGCTCGTGTTTGGCCTCGTGAGTTTGGTGCAGAACAATGCTCTGTGACGAGATAGCGTGAGCGTGACCGTGGTGGTGACCGTGACCACTTTGCGGCCGTGCAGAGGCCAAAGCGATCACAGCGGCGACGAGGATGATCTGTAAAACAAATCGGTAAGTCATCAATTAAAACAGCTGTTTCAGATTTATGATAATAACTAATTATTTTGTACAGTTGTGTTTGTTAGATGTTGAAATTATACCTTGTACATATTGATAGTTGGCACTCTGTACTGTTGGAGTATTGAACAGTGAATGATAACCTTTTTGTACCTAATTTCTGTTTATATACACATTAAAGAGCCTGTGATACAGTTTTTCACAAGACTTGTTTTAAACTTGATAGCCCAGTTTACCAAAAAAAAGTAAATCTGACCTTGAGTAAAGTATTAAATTCCTGTTAATTGACACTTGCTTTCTTTTACGGAGAACATTGACATTCGTTCAAATAATAATTTACGTTACGAAGGTGTGACGACACTTGGCTTTTGGAACATTTGTTTGTAAACGCAAGTTATTTGTACATGCAACTTAATTTGGCTTAATCATACAATTCCGTTACTTCCTCACAGAACTAAATGATAGTAAGTTTGGATGAACATTCGTGTAGACGCTATTGTAGATTTACAACTTATCATAGCTCCTGTATTCTACAAATAGTTAAGCGGAGGTGTATCTATAGTATCATTTGGCCAGTTAGGTCTAGTGTCATGTAATAGAGAGCGAGCCTATTGCACGTTTATCTTCATTATCTGGGGGCACAGCAGTGCCCCCGGATAATGAAGATAAACAAAGTCGAGCAAAAATGTGGCACGGCCGTACCATCCTTTTCTCGAAGCAGTTCAAGCCAATTCCGACCTCTATAACTTCGTTATGGATAAAAAAAATTGTGAGATCCATGTAATACCAAGCCGGTTAATTTACACGGCTCCTTCTGTCTTAAGTTACTACGTAATTGTACTGTATTTATGTTTAAAAAAAAACTATTCTATTCTATTTTAATTAGCTAATCTAACATATTATAGTGACCATATCAACATTAAAGATCTTATATGTTTGAAATAAATAGATTGACTTGGCCATCGCATGAAAACACAATGTATCTCACGTATTAAATACTTAAATTAGATTGTTTAGTGGTACCAATTTTTTAAGTATTTTTTATGTGTCGTGTTGTGGAACGGTTCCTTGATAATGCTTCCATATTTGAGATGGGCTTCCGCTAACCATCTCTTGATAATAACTAGATATATTAGGAACCTTTTTCATCAATAACGAATAGAAGAATGGTTTTTTTTTAAACTTGTGTGTTGCTTTTGTTCGTCAGCGGTACATATCCTACACAATTTATCGGGTTTTGGTCCGTTATTGTTGATTTCTGTTGCTTTACTTTGTCATGAATGATATTTTACTTTTTCAACTACCATAATATTATTTTTTTGTTATTGGGACATCATCAAATGACTTTTCCCGCTCTGGGCGGGGCGGAAGGGCGTGTCACACTTTTGCTGACTAAAACCCACCCGTATTCCTTCAGTTGCTTGTGCCAGGGCCACGGTAACTCTTCCAAACAAATCCACGACCTTGGCAGGCATCGGCCCTAGCGGACCCCTTTCAATTATTGCTGACATCTCTTTGAAGCTCTCGTGGTACACAACGCGCCGTCGTCCCGGGTCTGTTATGTCTTACCGGACGGCGAGCTACCCATTGGTCGCCGTCCGCAAGCCCGCGCCTACAGTGGCCGAGAGTCCGCTATGGACGCCCAACGCCAAGGGCGTCTCCTGCGACGGCTAAGGGCGCGACGGCGCGTGCCCAAGGATTTCCTCTCCCTCACGCTCTCCACCTCCTCCTTCGTGAGCATTACTGTTTTGCAGAAGGAGGTGACGGCTTCCCATGCACTCTCGCTCCGTACCATGGCCTAGGCTAGGGCCGGATGCGAGAGATCGTCGCTGCCGATCGCGTCCGCGGGGTCACGGTGGTGCTCCCCCCATTCATCAAATACCTTGCAGATTAATCCTGTGCATACGGTACAGCTTTTCTGTCATGCCTTAACCACAGCTTTCTGTACCTATATACCTACATTTGAGGAACATGCAAATTTGTGCAGAATCATCAAGAACTTTATTCAAAACGTGAAGACATTTAGACACGCTATCTACTCAGACACCGATCTAGGATAAAAATACCAAGTTCTCGATTAAAAATGCACTCTACAAGTCCCTATGTAATGTCCATTAAAATATATAATAAACTACCTGCTCCAATAAATAAGAAGAGAAAATTAAAATGTGAAAAAATAAAAAACTCGGACAATTTTTGCTAAACATAAAAACTATTACTCGATTAACGATTATTTAAGTGATAGACTTTAAATTTTATTTGATCTATTCATTATTTTTACGTCTCTCATTAGTACCTGTTTAAATTTTAGGTTAATATTAATTTATTTTGTTTATTTATTTAACCATTTACACATATAAACAGACAAGAAGAAAGGAACAGAAAAATACGTAGGTACATAGGTAATACTTATTTCTATAGAAATCTTCCAGCACACCTGCGATAGGAAAGAATATAACACAGATGAAGACGATGTGTGTAATAACAGTAGTAGATTAATTGATTGGATTTTAGATGATTAATAACTGTTGGATTATCTCAGTAAATACCTACATAAATTTTAAAATAAGTTTTGCTAAATGTTTAATAATTAACAAATGCTTCCTGTGTAACTTATTTTGCTGTGCCTGACAAGGTCCTTATGTTCCTCCCAGTGGGTTCCCGCATTGTCGTTGCAGGGGGTTCAGTAGCCGTGGTCACCCTCCCATGGTGAAGCGAAGAGGAACTCCAAGGTGGGGCCGTTCGTCAGGGATTTTGCCTCCAAGCCGACGACGTAGCGGCCAAAAAGTAGGTTACGGTGAGGTGCATCGCAACTGAGGCAGGCCGCGATGTCGAATGGGAGGCATCGCGGCTGAGGGCTTCAGGCTGCGCCGGAGGAGGAGTGCCGGTACTTCTGAGTAGCGCTCTTCTCTTCCGTGGCCTGGACGGGGCCGCCACCGTTTGATGGTGGACGCAGTGGGGCCGCAGGGGAAGAGGACTATCGGTATAGCGTTGGCCGCTCTCCCTACCCCCTGCGGCCGAAAAGTGATAGGCGGCGGGGCCACTGCGCTGACTCGTCGCAGGGAGACCAAGGGTGCCAGACACGGGGTCGTCTGGGGCCCTTATGCTACTTGGTTCCTGGGGTAGTCACGGCGTGCCATGTGTCCTGGTGCGCTGAACAAGTAGGGTCAAAAGTGATATCACTTACAAGATCAAAAGACATATATTTTGAAACTGCAGAACTTTTATCTTTGTTATATTTGTATTTTGTTAAACTATGCACCAATATGGGGTTATTCGAAGTGTCGGGCACCAACACCTTGTAGGTAACAATATATACAAGGAGGAATCAAAAGGGCATCTTGACGTAATAGAAACAATAACTAATTACGATATTAAATATATTGTCTTCAATTATTATTTACATCACATCTTGACACACAAAACATAACAATAACTGCTTATACATTAGGTTCAACAATTGTAAAGGTAATTCAACAAACAGAGATAGAATCAGTGATGATGATGATGTTCAGGAACAATGTGTTCGGCGTGACCCACGTATTTCACGTTGGCGTTGAATCTATAACAAACAATAAAATATTAAGAGGCTACTTACTTGGAACTAGATTAAAGTTTTAAAGATTATGTTAAAAAAGTGTGCACACTTACCCAGTTTTTTTGTCAGCGTGGTACTCGACGATCCTGATGGTGCCATCGGGCTGGTGCAGGCTGTACACGCCCTTAACGACGTGGCCATCACGAGCTTCGTGCTGAGATTTCTTGTCGCCGGTATGAGGGTCCTCTACTTTGTACGCGAATTCATATTTGGGATGAGACTGAAAAAAAATCTGAGTTAGTTACGTTACAGCTAATATGTATTTGCAATTTGCAGGAATTATGAAGAGTTTTGATAGGAGTTTTGTCATCATACATAGCACTTGACGTGTTTCAAATACAAACTCGTACTTAGAATCAGACTGAAGGACAAGTCACAGATATAACATCGATGCTTATGTATAAAAGCAAATCTCTATAACAAACTAGCAAACCCGACGAACTCCGTTTCGCCACCAGATGGCTTCGTTTTATGTAACATTTCGTTTGGTGATTAAAAGAAGAAGAATTTTTTTTTGTTTTATTTCCTGAATTTTCTTTGCTATAAACCTCACGGAGCCCAAGACCTTTCCAACGAATGCAAAACCGTGGAAATCGGTTCGTGCGTTCTGGAGTTATAGCGTCAGGAAGGAAAACCCGACTTATTTTTATATAGTAGATATTGGTTTGGAAGTGGTCATACATAGTACTCGACGTGTTTCTCGGTGGCATGTCCGTGGTGCTGCTTGATGCTCTGTGATGAGGAGGCGTGACCATGGTGTTCCTCGTGATGATGCTCCTCGTGGTTCTTGTGCTGCTCTTCATGTTTCTCCTCGTGGTGCTCCTGGTGGTGCTCCTGGTGGTGCTCCTCGTTGTACTCCTGGTGGTGCTCCACGTGGTGTGCGGGCTCGTGCTTGGCCTCGTGAGTTTGGTGGAGAACGATGCTCTGTGACGAGATAGCGTGAGCGTGGCCGAGGTGGTGACCATGACCACTTTGCGGCCGGGCAGAGGCCAAAGCGATCACAGCGGCGACGAGGATGATCTGTAAGAAAAAATAAGTAAGTCATCAATTGAAACAGCTGTTACAGATTTATGATGATAACTAATTATTTTGTACATTTGTGTTTGTTAGATGTTGAAATTATACCTTGTACATATTAATAGTTTGTATTCTTTACTGTTGGAGTATTGAACAGTGAATGATAACCTCTTTGTACCTAATTTCTGTTTTTATACACATTAAAGGGCCTGTGATACAGTTTTTCGCAAGACTTGTGAACTTGACAGACCAGTTTACCAAAAAGAGTAAAGCTTACCTTGAGTAAAGTATTAAATCCATGTTAATTGACACTTACTTTCTTTTACGGAGGACATTGACATTCGTTCGGTTAATAATTTACATTACGAAGTTGTGACGAGACTGGGCTTCTGGAGCATTTGTTAGAACAAGTAAGTTATTTAAATATACAATTTTAATTTGGCAACTTAATTTTCAAGCGATTCCATTATGTATTTTTTTTTTTAAATGAAATCAGAGTTAGATAGCATAAAGACGCTATTGTCAATTTATATCTTAACATAGCTCCTTTATTCCACAAGGTTTAGGCAGACGTGTATTAATAGTATCTCTCGTGTATTAAATTACTCAATTTGGTTACTTTAGTAATTTGCTCATATCTATACATATAATAAAATTGTAACAGGCCGATGTCTGTACATTAAAGATATTGAAGAAAAACTTGTATGGGGGTCTTTATTAGAGCAACAGAAGCCAAAACAACGGTTTTTAGAATTTTTGTCTGTCTGTATGTTTGTTACCGCATCACGCAAAAAACACTGCATGGAATTGAATGCAGTTTTCAATGATGTATTCCGAGAGGTCTAACTTAAAAATTAGGCTATATATTATAAAAAAAAATGATTATCGAATTGATTCTAAAGTCCACGCGTATGAAGTCGCGGGCAAAAGCTACTTATGAACTAAAACTAAGTAAGACTTCTTGCATAGCAAAGCTTATCATATTCAGCCTATAATGTTTCCACTGCTGGGACCTAGGCCTGCTCTATTCGAGAGGAAGTGATCTGTAATCTACCACGCGGGCTCACTGCGGGGCAATGCGAGTGCGTGTGATGAAGTCTTAACATTAGTCAAATCTGATCACTGCATGAAACAGAACATAGAAACCCAACTAGGTATAGTATCCAACCTCACCATGACGATACTGCCGGTGGAATAGAGTTGCTGTAATTTCATGGATAAGTGTTCATGTTTAAAAGACAGCGCCTTTATTTATAAACGTTGCTTAAAGTTAAGTAATGATTAGCTACTGTTTAACCATACATTTTTGACGTTTCAATATCTCTTAACTTTAATCAACGTTTATAAATAAACCCCTAATGTGTATATAAAATTGTTAATGATATTATTGGTGATTCATTACACTGTGTACGACAAGAGGATGTCAGGCATAAAATAAATGTCAAAATTGACTTACAAGTTTAGCAATGATAATAATAGTGGTTCAGAATTCTTACCTACTTGAATGCTTTGTTTTCAATGTGGTGTCTACGACTCCATCTTGTCTGTAATCGCTTGCCATTTTGGAGGCATATTTCCTCTAGATATTCGTGAAAAGTTTATTTTATTATACACATATTAAGATTCATCAACCCCCAAACAGTTTTAATTGAGATAACATTAATCGAAAGTGAGAGCCAGTCAATGAACTCAATGATTTATTAACCATTTTTTTTTTTTTGTTATATGTCTTGATGAAGAACGGTTCCTTGATGGTGCTTCCATATTTAAGATGAGCTACCACTAATCGTCTCCTTACAATAACTTCAAACTTTAGGAACCTTCTTCTTCAATAATGCATAAAAGCGTGGTTGCTTTTTAAACTTGTATGTTGCTTTCTTTCATCGGTGCGGCAAAACCTACTCAATTTACCACGTTTTCGTCGATTATTGCTGATTTTAGTAGCCCTGCTTTGTCATGATTTATATTTTACTTACTCAAATATCTTGCTGTTTGATACCGCTGATACATTACAGCTGATCAGTCATGTCTTGTTATATAAGCTCATCCTAAATACTTACACACAAAACAGCTATCATATTTATTTTCCCTGAAAGATGGTGGGGAAACATAATGCGTCATGAATCCAACATTTCGAGACTGTGAATGCCGTTTTGAAATATCATCATTCATGTCTATCTGTTTAAATAGTACTGCGCTTTAAAAAGAACCACACGCTTGTCTTAGAATATGGCGCTACCGTCGTCGTTCATCCGCATTAAATATTGCCGAGATGTCATTGATGCGTCGTAATATAAGTTTAGATTACATGAAATGTTTGTAGTAGGCAAAATAAATTTCACAACACCATTTGCGTGCTTCACCACTTTTTGAGAGGGTTAACTATTATTTTTGTAGTCCATACTGTCCCACACCTGGGCCTAATCCCATCCTGCATTCTATTCTTTCGCGAGCCCGTGCATCTTCGTTCCAGTTTTGACGGAACCTATCCAGCTCGTCTTGCCATTTCCTACGTGGTCATATACCTACTAAAATAGTTCATAATGCCTGCTCCACACGGGTACGTACTATGTATGAACCTAATATGGCGACATGTAGGTATAATATTATATTTGTTAACTATACACCTTCCGGAATAAATTCTTTAAATGGTAAAAACTGCAATATTTTTTGTGTAATTTAGAAGAAGTAATCGCAATCATAGAAAGACACGAAAAGGGAATTTGTTTTATCGATATACAGTAGGGCTGGTAATAGAGGGAACACATTTATAAGAGTGTTACCAGAACCACCTTTGCTATTGGAGCAACTCTGAAAGAAGTAAAATTAGCTTTTCTATACAAAAGTGATACCACTACTAATATGTACTAGCAAGATCAAAATCTACAGAACCGCTGATTTTTCATCATAGTCGGATTTTTATTTTGTCAAACTAAGTACCAATATAAGATTATTCGTGGTGTCGGGCACCGACTTATTGTAGGTAACGATAAATATAAGAATAAAATAGGTGGAAATTGAAACAATAAATAAGTACGAAAATAAATTTATTGACTTCAATTAATATTTACATGACATCTTGACACACAAAACATAACAATAACTGCTTAGACATTAGGTTCAACAATAGTACAGGTAATTCAACAACCAGCGATAGAATTAGTGATGATGATGATGTTCAGGAACAATGTGTTCGGCGTGACCCACGTATTTTACGTTGGCGTTGAATCTGTAAAAAACAATAACATATTTAGAGGGTACTTACTTGGAACTAGATTTTAAAGTTTTAAAGATTATGATAAAAGAGTGTGCACGCTACACTTACCCAGTTTTCTTGTCAGCGTGGTACTCGACGATCCTGATGGTGCCATCGGGCTGGTGCAGGCTGTACACTCCCTTCACAACGTGGCCATCACGAGCTTCGTGCTGAGATTTCTTGTCGCCGGTGTGAGGGTCCTCTACTTTGTACGCGAATTCATATTTGGGATGAGACTGAAAAATAAAACATCTGAGTTACTAACGTTACAGCTAATCATCATCATCATTCCAGCCGAAAACGTCCACTGCTGGACATAGGCCTCCCCCAAGATCCACCACTTCGACTGGTTCTGTGCTTCCCGCATCCAATGGACTCCTGTGGCTCTCACAAGCTCATCGGTTCACCTTGTGGGAGGCCTTCCAACTTTACGTCTTCCGGTGCGCGGTCGCCACTCCAGAACTTATCGGCACTATCGGCCATCTATTACAGCTAATATGTATTTGCAATTTTCCGGAATTATGAAGAGTTTTGATAGGAATGTCATCATACATATTGCTTGACGTGTTTTAATTACAAACTCGTACTTCGGATTAAACCGAAGAATATGTCACAGATATAACATCGATTCTTATGTTAAAAGCAAAGCTCTAATAAAAATCATGATTTGGAAGTGGTCATACATAGTACTCGACGTGTTTCTCGGTGGCATGTCCGTGGTGTTGCTTGATGCTCTGTGATGACGAGGCGTGACCATGGTGTTCCTCATGATGATGCTCCTCGTGGTTCTCGTGCTGCTCTTCATATTTCTTCTCGTGGTGCTCCTGGTGGTGCTCCTCGTGGTGTGCGGGCTCGTGTTTGGCCTCGTGAGTTTGGTGCAGAACAATGCTCTGTGACGAGATAGCGTGAGCGTGACCGTGGTGGTGACCGTGACCACTTTGCGGCCGTGCAGAGGCCAAAGCGATCACACCGGCGACGAGGATGATCTGTAAAAAAATCGGTAAGTCATCAATTAAAACAGCTGTGTCAGATTTATGATAATAACTAATTATTTTGTACAGTTGTGTTTGTTAGAAGTTGAAATTATACCTTGTACATATTGATAGTTTGCACTCTGTACTGTTGGAGTATTGAACAGTGAATGATAACCTTTTTGTACCTAATTTCTGTTTATATACACATTAAAGAGCCTGTGATACAGTTTTTCACAAGACTTGTTTTAAACTTGATAGCCCAGTTTACCAAAAAAAAGTAAAGCTGACCTTGAGTAAAGTATTAAATTCCTGTTAATTGACACTTGCTTTCTTTTACGGAGAACATTGACATTCGTTCAAATAATAATTTACGTTACGAAGGTGTGACGACACTTGGCTTTTGGAACATTTGTTTGTAAACGCAAGTTATTTGTACATGCAACTTAATTTGGCTTAATCATACAATTCCGTTAC
Source organism: Antitype chi (assembly GCA_947359405.1). Classification (NCBI taxonomy): domain Eukaryota; kingdom Metazoa; phylum Arthropoda; class Insecta; order Lepidoptera; family Noctuidae; genus Antitype; species Antitype chi. Next base: position 8,547,627 of record OX375810.1, on the reverse strand, counting down.
TTTCTTACAGAACTAAATGATAGGAAGTTTGGTTGAACATTCGTGTAGACGCTATTGTAGATTTAAAACATAACACAGCTCCTGTATTCTACGAATAGTTAGGCGAAGGTGTATCTATAGTATCATTTGGCCAGTTAGGTCTAGTGTCATGTAATAGGGAGCGAGCCTATTGCACGTTTATCTTCATTATCTGGGGGCACAGCATGTGCCCCCGCCAAGTCGAGCAAAAATGTGGCACGGCCGTACCATCCTTTTCTCGATGCAGTTCAGTTCAGCCAATTTCGACCTCTATAACTTCGTTATGGATAAAACTAGACGCCTGAATTTTCAGTAACCAGGCAGGCATTATATAAACACGGTATATTCCAAATTTCATTCAATTTTAGCCAGTAGTTTAAGAATTATAACTAGTCAAAATTTCTAATTAATTTTGTCACTCACTCACTCACTCACTGACCGATCATCAAAACTCTAAGGAAATGCTAGCAGACATAGAAGCTTCAAATTTAGAATACTATTAGTGTTTAGTATATAAATTAAGGAAAAACTAAAATATTTTGCAATTTCGGTCCAGTTTTCTAGATACACCAACTGCATAAATATAAATATATAGGATTACAAAGTTCCATTTGCAGTTTTTTGGAATTCAAGTAGTAAAAGATCCCGGAAAGGAAAAAAGTAGGACTATCTTCAAAAAGAAATAAGATGCCATCAAAAAAATAACTTGTAAAAAAACCAAGACTCGCAACTCAGTTCTTCTACCGTAAAAAATTGTGAGATCCATGTAATACCAAGTCGGTTAATTTATTCAGTCCCTACATAAGGCTCCTTCTGTCTTAAGTTGTTACGTAATTATATTGTATATGTTTAAAAAAAAAAAAAACTATTCTATTCCATTCTAATTAGCTAACCTAACATTTTATAGTGACCACGTGAATATTAAAAATCTTTTATATTTAAATAAATAGATTGACTTGGCCATCGCATGAAAACACAATGTATCTCACGTGTAATAATTAAATTAGATTGTTTAGTGGTACCAACTTTTGAAAGAATTTTTTTATGTGTCGTCGTTTTTTTTCGTGTTGTGGAACGGTTCCTTGATAATGCTTCCATATTTGAGATGGGCTTCCGCTAATCGTCTCTTGATAATAACTAGATATATTAGGAACCTTTTTCATCAATAACGAAAAGAAGAATGGTTTCTTTTAAATCTTGTGTGTTGCTTTTGTTCGTCGGCGGTACATATCCTACACAATTTATCGGGTTTTGGTCTGTTATTGATGATTTCTGTTGCTTTACTTTATCATTAATGATATTTTACTTTTTCAACTACCATAATATTATTTTTTTGTTATTGGGACATCATCAAATGACTTTTCCCGCTCTGGGCGGGGCGGAAGGGCGTGTCACACTTTTACTGACTAAAACCCACCCGTATTCCTTCTGTTGCTTGTGCCAGGGCCACGGTAACTCTTTCGAACAAATCCACGACCCTGGCAGGCATCGGCCCTAGCGGACCCCTTTCAATTATTGCTGACATCTCTATGAAGCTCTCGTGGTACACAACGCGCCGTCGTCCCGGGTCTGTTATGTCTTACCGGATGGCGAGCTACCCATTGCTCGCCGTCCGCAAGCCCGCGCCTACGGTGGCCGAGAGTCCGCTATGGACGCCCAACGCCAAGGGCGTCTCCTGCGACGGCTAAGGGCGCGACGGCGCGTGCCCAAGGATTTCCTTTCCCTCACGCTCTCCACCTCCTCCTTCATGAGCATTACTATTTTGCAGAAGGAGGTGACGGCTTTCCATGCACTCTCGCTCCGTACCATGGCCTAGGCTAGGGCCGGATGCGAGAGATCGTCGCTGCCGATTGCGTCCGCGAGGTCACGGTGGTGCTCCTCCCATTCATCAAATACCTTGCAGATTGTGCATACGGTACAGCTTTTCTGTCATGCTTTGACCACAGCTTTCTGTACCTATATACATTTGAGGAACATGCAAATTTGTGCAGAAACATCAAGAACTTTATTCAAAACGTGAAGACATTTAGACACGCTATCTACTCAGACACCGATCTAGGATAAAAATACCAAGTTCTAGATTAAAAATCCACTCTACAAGTCCCTATGTAATGTCCATTAAAATATATAATAAACTACCTGCTCCAAATTAACATGTGAAAAAATAAAAAACGCGGACAATTTTTGCTAAATATAAAAACTATTACTCGATTAACGAATATTTAAGTGATAGACTTTAAATTTTATTTGATCTATTCATTATTTTTACGTCTCTCATTAGTACCTGTTTAAATTTTAGGTTAATTATAATTTATTTTGTTTATTTATTTAACCATTTACACATATAACAAGACAAGAAGAAAGGAACAGAAAAATACGTAGGTACATAGGTAATACTTATTTCTATAGAAATCTTCCAGCACACCTGCTATAGGAGAGAAGATAACAGAGATGTAGACGACGTGTGTAATAACAGTAGTAGATTAATTGATTGTATTTTAGATTATTAATTACTGTTGGATTATCTCAGTAAATACCTATATTTATAAATTTTAAAATAAAGTAGTTTTGCTAAATGTTTAATAATTAACAAATGCTTCCTCTATGACTAACTTATTTTGCTGTGCCCGACAAGGTCCTTATGATCCCCCCAGTGGGTTCCCGCATTGTTGTTGCAGAGGACTCAGTAGCCGTGGTCACCCTCCCATGGTGAAGCGAAGAGGAACCCCAACGTGGGGCCGCTCGTCAGGCATTTTGCCTCCAAGCCAACGACGTAGCGGCCAAAAAGTAGGTTGCGGTGAGATGCATCGCAACTGAGGCAGGCCGCGATGTCGAATGGGAGGCATCGCGGCTGAGGGCTTCAGGCTGCGGCGGAGGAGGAGTGCCGGTACTTCTGAGTGGCGCTCTTCTCTTCCGTGGCCTGGACGGGGCCGCCACCGTTTGATGGTGGACGCAGCGGGGCCGCAGGGGAAGAGGAGTGTCGGTATAGCGTTGGCCGCTCTCCCTACCCCCTGCGGCCGAAAAGTGATAGGCGGCGGGGCCACTGCGCTGACTCGTCGCAGGGAGACCAAGGGTGTCAGACACGGGGTCGTCTGGGGCCCTTATGCTACTTGGTTCCTGGGGTAGTCACGGCGTGCCATGTGTCCTGGTGCGCTGAACTGGTAGGGTCAATAGTGATATCACTTACAAGATCAAAAGACATATATTTTGAAACTGCAGAACTTTTATCTTTGTTATATTTGTATTTTGTTAAACTATGCACCAATATGGGGTTATTCGAAGTGTCGGGCACCAACACCTTGTAGGTAACAATATATACAAGGAGGAATCAAAAGGGCATCTTGACGTAATAGAAACAATAACTAATTACGATATTAAATATATTGTCTTCAATTATTATTTACATCACATCTTGACACACAAAACATAACAATAACTGCTTATACATTAGGTTCAACAATTGTAAAGGTAATTCAACAAACAGAGATAGAATCAGTGATGATGATGATGTTCAGGAACAATGTGTTCGGCGTGACCCACGTATTTCACGTTGGCGTTGAATCTATAACAAACAATAAAATATTAAGAGGCTACTTACTTGGAACTAGATTAAAGTTTTAAAGATTATGTTAAAAAAGTGTGCACACTTACCCAGTTTTTTTGTCAGCGTGGTACTCGACGATCCTGATGGTGCCATCGGGCTGGTGCAGGCTGTACACGCCCTTAACGACGTGGCCATCACGAGCTTCGTGCTGAGATTTCTTGTCGCCGGTATGAGGGTCCTCTACTTTGTACGCGAATTCATATTTGGGATGAGACTGAAAAAAAATCTGAGTTAGTTACGTTACAGCTAATATGTATTTGCAATTTGCAGGAATTATGAAGAGTTTTGATAGGAGTTTTGTCATCATACATAGCACTTGACGTGTTTCAAATACAAACTCGTACTTAGAATCAGACTGAAGGACAAGTCACAGATATAACATCGATGCTTATGTATAAAAGCAAATCTCTATAACAAACTAGCAAACCCGACGAACTCCGTTTCGCCACCAGATGGCTTCGTTTTATGTAACATTTCGTTTGGTGATTAAAAGAAGAAGAATTTTTTTTTGTTTTATTTCCTGAATTTTCTTTGCTATAAACCTCACGGAGCCCAAGACCTTTCCAACGAATGCAAAACCGTGGAAATCGGTTCGTGCGTTCTGGAGTTATAGCGTCAGGAAGGAAAACCCGACTTATTTTTATATAGTAGATATTGGTTTGGAAGTGGTCATACATAGTACTCGACGTGTTTCTCGGTGGCATGTCCGTGGTGCTGCTTGATGCTCTGTGATGAGGAGGCGTGACCATGGTGTTCCTCGTGATGATGCTCCTCGTGGTTCTTGTGCTGCTCTTCATGTTTCTCCTCGTGGTGCTCCTGGTGGTGCTCCTGGTGGTGCTCCTCGTTGTACTCCTGGTGGTGCTCCACGTGGTGTGCGGGCTCGTGTTTGGCCTCGTGAGTTTGGTGGAGAAGGATGCTTTGTGACGAGATAGCGTGAGCGTGACCGTGGTGGTGACCGTGACCACTTTGCGGCCGTGCAGAGGCCATCGCGATCACAGCGGCGACGAGGATGATCTGTGAAAAAAAATAGTAAGACATCAATTAAAACAGCTGTTTCCGATTTATGATGATAACTTATTATTTTGTACAGTTGTGTTTGTTAGATGTTGAATTTATGTACCTTGTACATATTGATAGTTTGTATTCTTTACTGTTGGAGTATGGAACAGTGAATGATAACCCCTTTGTACATAATTTTTCTTTTTATACACAATAAAGGGCTTGTGATACAGTTTTTCGCAAGACTTGTAAACTTGACAGACCAGTTTACCAAAAAGAGTAAAGCTGACCTTGAGTAAAGTATTAAATCCATGTTAATTGACACTTACTTTCTTTTACGGAGGACATTGACATTCGTTCGGTTAATCATTTACATTACGAAGTTGTGACGAGATTGGGCTTCTGGAGCATTTGTTTGAACACGTAAGTTATTAAAATGCAATTTAATTTGGCAGCTTAATTTTCAAGCAATTCCATTAATTTTTTTTTAGAATGATATGAGGGTAAGATTGGATAAATACTCGTACAGACGCTATTGTACATTTAAAACATAACAAAGTTCCTTTATTCTTATAATAGTTAGGCGGAGGTGTATCTATAGTATCATTTGGCCAGTTAGGTCAAGTCTCATGTAAAAGGGAGCGAGCCTATTACACGTTTATCTTCATTATTATTAAATTAATCGATTTGGTTACTTTACTAATTTGCTCATAATATTTAGTAAGACTTGCTTAGCATAGCTGCCCCACTGCTGGGACCTAGGCCTCCTCTATTCGAGAGGGAGTGGGCTATAATCTAACACGCGGGCGCAGTGCGCGACAGTGCAAGTGCGTGTGATGAAGTTTTAACATTAGTCAAGTCTGATCACAGCATGGCACTAGTATCCAACCTCACCATGACGATAGTCCCCCCAGTGGGTCCCCGCATTGTCGTTGTGGGGGGGCTCAGTAGCCGTGGTCCCCTCCCACGGTGAAGTGAAGAGGAACCCCAAGGTGGGGCCGCTCGTCAGGACTTTTGCCTCCAAGCCGACGACGTAGCGATCAAAGCGTGCGTAGCGTGCCATGCGTCCTGGTGCGCCGAACTGTTGGGGTCCGCAAGAGCCGATGCCTGCCAGGGGTGTGGGTTGTTCGAAAGAGATACCGTCGCCCCTGGCACACAGGCAACTGAGGGAACACGGGTGGGTTTCAGTCAGTAAAATTCTGACACGCCCTCCTGCTTCACCCAGAGTGGGAGAAGTTATTTGATGATTTCCCACTGTCAAAAAAAAAACCATGACGATAGTGCCGGTGGAATAAAGTTGCTGTAATTTCATGGATAAGTTTCATGTTTTAAGGAAATGTGTAGATAAAATTGTTATTGATAGTATTGGTGATTAATTACCCTTTGTACGACAAGAGCGTGTCTGGCATAAAATAATTGTAAAAATTGACTTACAAGTTTAACAATGATGTGTGGTTCAGAATTCGTACCTACTTGAATGCTTTGTTTTCAATGTGGTGTCTACGACTTTATCTTGTTTGTAATCGCTTGCCATTTTGGAGGCATATTTCCGCTAGATATTGGTGAAAAGTTTATTTTATAATACACATATTAAGCTTCATCAACCCCCAAACACTTTTAATCGAGATAACATCGTACGAAAGTGAGAGTCAGTCTATGACCTCATCAGCCAATTTTTTTTCTGTATTTTTAATGTGTCCCGTTGAGAGGCGGTTTCTTGATGGTGCTTCCATATTTGAGATGGGCTTCCACTAACCGTCTCTTGACAATAACTTGAAAGTTAAGGAACCTTCTTCTTCAACAATGTAAGAAATCGTGGTTTCTTTTTAAACTTGTACATAAGTTGCTTTTTTTCATCGGCGCACATCCTACTCAATTTACCACGTTTCCGTCGGTTATTGCTATTTTTAGTAGCTCTTGTTTGTCATGATTGATATCGAGACACACGGTAGCGTGTCAAGCAAACAGAACTGGCAGGCAACACCGTGTGTAATTTTACACGAACCATTTGGAGCCACTTTTGACCCCCTCATAACTCAAAAACTACTTTACATAAACATGTCAAATTTGGCTCATATTAATGGCGGCCGTGGAGTAGCGGGGTCGGGAGCAGACCACAAACCTCAAATCGAACGGTTATTTAGATATTAACGTCCAAAAATCATCATTTTTATCACTGACTGACCTATAGATCAAAACTCTAACGCAGTTCCACATGACCTAGAAAGTTAAAATTTTGCATCCATATAGGTACCTAGTTGGGTGAATACAAAGGAATAAATCAGAAACAAGTAAATTTTTATCATTTTATTATAATTTTTCAATTTCTATTAGGAACATTTAATTATGCGCCTGTAATAGTGCCTGTATGTAATGTAATGCAAGAATCAGCAAACAAAATTGATGACAGCTGGTCTTTATGTGGATTTTAAGGTCTTCACGTGAATATGTAACGAGTGGAATACCATCCTTAATTTTTGTTTAATCCAAGCATATCAGTTTTAGTACTTCTAACTACTTGTAACTAAGAGTATAGTCGACTTTCGTATTTATTACGTTATTAACTGGGATTTACTATTAATTATTATTTCAATATTTAGCGCGCATCAATAATATAAGATCGTTACTTATAAATAATTAAGTAATATAAGTATTTCGGATCACAGCGCACGATGCGGTGGCCGTGGAGCAGCGGGGTGGGGGACGGTGCGATAAAAACTGTCTACTAATAATTTATGTACAAAAAGTAATGATATCCCATCAAAAACATAAATTCAATATTATGATTATGCCAAATTCAATATTATGATTATGCCTTGGTTGTTGACTTCAAAGAAGTGAGATCTAAATGGGTGCCAAGTTCAATGGTCAGTCCTGAAATGTATTTATAACAACATAAAATATTTTATAACAACTTAAAATATAATTTCTTCTTATTACTTAGGATAATATATTGAAGCCTAAGGTTTGACTTGGCCAGTTTTCATATACGAATTATTATTAAGTACCAACGAAAACAGTCATGGAAGAGCCCTATATTCGATGGCTAATTTCTACCAGCAAACCAAATTTTCGGAAGAATAAAATAAAAACTTACAGCTTTAGAACTTGCGAAGGCTATAATATAATTTGTGGACTACATTTACAGGAGTGTTAGTAGTAGTCATGAAATGAACCACATTTGTTATTGGAGAAACTCTGAAATAAGTATAATCAGTTGTTCTATACAAAAGTGATAATCACTACTAATATGTACTTAAAAGATCAAAATCTATGGAACCGCTGATTTTTCGTCTAGGGTGGATATAAGATTATTCGTAGTATTGTGCACTGACTTATTGTAGGTAGCAATAAATATAAGAAGGATGATTTTAAAAGGCCATCTTGGGGTTCTAAATGACGACAAAATCACAGTATCAAAAGAAAGAAAAAGAATAGGTGGAAATCGAAACAATAAATAAGTACGAAAATAAATATATTGACTTCAATTATTATTTACATCACATCTTGATACACAAAACATAACAATAACTGCTTAGACATTAGGTTCAACAATAGTAAAGGTAATTCAACAACCAGCGATAGAATCAGTGATGATGATGTTCAGGAACAATGTGTACGGCGTGACCCACGTATTTCACATTAGCGTTGAATCTGTAACGAACAATTAAATATTTATGTGAAGGAAAATGGGATATTAGAGAACAAAATCTTGGAATATAAGTTTTACAGGTAAGGTTAAAAGTGTGTGCACACTTACCCAGTTTTCTTGTCAGCGTGGTACTCGACAATTCTGATGGTGCCATCAGGCTGGTGCAGGCTGTACACTCCCTTCACGACGTGACCATCACGAGCTTCATGCTGAGATTTCTTGTCGCCAGTGTGAGGGTCTTCCACTTTGTATGCGAATTCATACTTAGGATGAGACTGTATTAAAAAAATCAGAGTTACTTATGTTACAGCTAATGATTATGTGTTTGCAAACCATTATGAAGAGTTGTGATAGGAATGTCATCGTACATAGTACTTGACGTGTTTCAAATACAAACTCGTACTTAGAATCAGACTGAAGGACAAGTCACAGATATAACATCGATGCTTATGTATAAAAGCAAATCTCTATAACAAATATTGGTTTGGAACTTGTCATACATAGTACTCGACGTGTTTCTCGGTGGCATGTCCGTGGTGCTGCTTGATGCTCTGTGATGAGGAGGCGTGACCATGGTGTTCCTCGTGATGATGCTCCTCGTGGTTCTTGTGCTGCTCTTCATGTTTCTCCTCGTGGTGCTCCTGGTAGTGCTCCTCGTGGTGTGCGGGCTCGTGTTTGGTCTCGCGAGTTTGGTGCAAAACGATGCTCTGTGACGAGATAGCGTGACCATGACCGTGGTGGTGATCGTGACCATGACCGTCTTGCGGCCGCGCAGCGACTATCGCGATAAAAGCTGTGACTAGGATAATCTGTGAAATGTAAGAAATTTGAACTCGTTTGAAATAATTCCTATGATTTTTAGTACTTGTTCGACGGAATACAAATGATTTATTGTTCATTACATTGCATCCATTCAATTTATTCTAATGGAGATGTATGGAAGAAAAAGACATGTTGCACCGACTGCAAATGTAAGGAATAAGGGCAAAAAAACGATGACAATGAATCATGATGATTCTAAAGCCTACAAATAGGCTTATTGTATAGACGCGAGTACATCAAGCTACCCCAATCTGTCAAATTTCATTGATAGAATTTCAACTTTATTACAAAACTATAAGGTTCATGTTCAATTGGGAAAATTTTACAGTTTGGGGTAGCTTGATGTGCTGGTGTCTGATCAAATAAATATTAGTGACAGTTGTACCTTGTACATTTTGATGATTTGAATTGATAACTCCTTTAAAATCAAACTACGACTGATACCCTATCGACCCAAACATTTACTTTTATACCAATTAAAATACAGTGTAGGTACAGGCCTACTTCATGTTTTCATAATTGGTTCAAAAAATGTCAAACCAGTTTGACAAAAGTTGGTAATGAATGTAAGTTAAAACTGATCAAGAAAGTTACGATTTAGTTCACGTAAGTTGTACAATTTTACTCAAGGTTAGCGTAGTACCTATTCAAAATCTTACAAACAAAACGAACTGATTGGAGATTCAAACTTAAAGCGAAAAGTCTCACTGTCCCTTAAACTATTTATAATAAAAAAAAGTTATGAACTGGGATAATATCAGACACTGTTACTCACTCCAAGAATAAAGAATACAAACCTTTACTATGCACAAGGTATGCAATCTACTAAAAAACGGCCAAAATTTTATTGTAAATAGAGCAGTCAAAAGAATTACCAAATAAGAAAAATCTTAAAACGATTACTAAACATTTATTTAAAACAGCTCTATAAAAACACACTTCTTTAAAGGTTTTGGATCATGAAGTCATAAAGGGAGAATAAAAAGCCTAGATGCACAGTTTCAAACATAATCACGGAATATAACACCAAAGTGGGCAAAAAGCCATGGAAATAGCGACTCAACTCCATGAAACATTTTATATGTTTAGATTTCTCATTACCCCCGCTCAACAAAGAATACAAGGTGGACAAGGATACAAGGCCTCCCACAAGGTGGACCGATGACCTTGTGAGGGCCGTAGGAGTCCGCTGGATGCGGGAAGCACAGAACCGGTCGAAGTGGCGGAGCTTGGGGGAGGCCTATGTCCAGCAGTGGACGTCCTTCGGCTGAAATGATGATGATGATGATGAACAAAGAATACATACAGTCTCCCAGATTTAATTGCTTTGATTATATTGCTATTAAGTGGCTATTAAGTGCATAAAACACTTATTACTATGCGCTACAACAGAAATTCTGGAGAGGATGGAATTACTACCGAAGCCTTTAAAATTAGCACTCCCACATTGTTGCTTCACCTTACTAACCTATTTGCTTTGTAGCAAATAGGTGCAACTAACATCAGGCAAACTCGACAGACTGAAAGTCCGACAACCAGTCTCACCAAGGGTTATCGTGTTGCCCAGTAACTGGGTAGTGGAGGTCCGATAGGCAGTGGTTCCATGTAAAATAATGATATTCAGCTGCATCTAGTTAGACTGGAAGCCAACCAAATGGGGAAAAGGTTAGGCAGATGATGACTGACATCCACAAACGTACCTTATTGAATGTGCAATTTAAATATAGTTCTTCTGTACAAAAAGGTGATAAAAGCGGGACCGTTTTTTTTGGGTGGAAAATCATGAAATAACTTATACCACTCTGGGTGGAACAGGAGGGCGTATCAGACTTTTACTGACTAAAACCCACCCGTGTTCCCTCAGTTGCCTGTGTGCCAGGGGCGATGGTATCTCTTTCGAACAACCCGCACCCCTGGCAGGCATCGGCTCTTGCTGGCCCCACCAGTTGGAGCTGACATCTCTTTCACAACGCGCCGTCGACCCGGGCTTGGTCCTTACCGGACAGCAAGCTACCCATTACTCGCCGTTCGCATGCCCGCGCCTACGGTGGCCGAGAATCAGCCTGGGATTCCCGACGCCCAGGGCGTGTCCTGCGGAGGCTAGGACCGTGAGGGCGCATATATTTATAGGCTGATTATGTTCCTGTCTTTTATTCCAGGGCTAGACTACGCATGGTTCATATATCGGGTAGGGAGAAAGCTTTGACCCTGAAAAGGAAGTACTTTTTTATGGTTTATATATTATGGATTATGGTTGATATAGGGTAAAGAAGTTTGTTGGTACAACTTCGAAACAACGCGGGCGAAGCCACAGACGCACAAAGGATGCATTTCTGAAACAAAAGTTGAGGGTTCGAAAACTGGCAAAACACAGAATAACATTTTCAGTTTCATCACTGAAATGCACAAATTCGGATGAATGAGTTATTTATTTATTTTCCAGAAACGGATTCGACCAGTTTTTTTCAATTTTATTATTAATTTAATCAGCCGCAGATGTTTTTCGATACTTAATAATGGAATTAATAAACTACGGTTTGCAAGTTTCAAAAATGTTATGCGTTACACCTTTTGATCACGTAGTAACGAACGTTTTGATAACATTATTTGTTCATAATTATTACATAAGTTGAGTTTCGAAAAATAACTTGATTGGACTGCATTTTATTGAATGAATGTCAATGCACTGAGAAAGTAAAAACTTTAATTACGGCAATAAAATATGTAATTACTCAAGGTTAGCGTAACTTGCCAAAAACTGACATATTCAGTCAAACTGGTTGGGCGCTTGAGAATATTGCGTAAAAATGTATCAATGTCCCTTTAATAATCTGTATAAAAAGAAAAAAATATACTGAGGGATTATCAGTCACTGTTTGGCACTCCTTGTGTAAATCATACCTACACTCATTCAAAATGTATAAGGTAGGTACTACTTCAATTTGTATTACAGTCATACTTTTGAAAAGATTTCAAGCACCTTGTGAAATAAATAATTTCAGTCAAGTTCACACTTCATAATAAACAGCACTATTTTACTACTTTTTTTTTCTGTTACACAGATCATCTTAGTCGCTGCTCTGGTCGCGATGGTCGCTGCGCGGCCGCAAGAAGGCTATGGTCACGATCACCACCACGGTCACGGTCACGCTATCTCGTCACAGAGCATCGTACTGCACCAAACTCACGAGGCCAAACACGTTCCTGCACACCACGAGGAGCACCATGAGGAGTACCACGAGGAGAAACATGAAGAGCAGCACAAGAGCCACGGGGAGCATCATCACGAAGAACACCACGGTCACGCCTCCTCATCACAGAGCATCAAGCAGCACCACGGACACGCCACCGAGAAACACGTCGAGTACTATGTATGTTAATGTTCCGCACAAAAATGTTCATTTCTTTTGGTGAATATTATAGGTGTAACATTTCTAAGTCTGAAACATTTTATACAGGCTCATCCTAAGTACGAGTTCGCGTACAAGGTAGTGGACCCTCACACCGGTGACAAGAAGTCTCAGCACGAGGCGCGCGACGGCGACGTCGTGAAGGGCGTGTACAGCCTGCACCAGTCCGACGGCACCGTCAGAATTGTCGAGTACCACGCTGACAAGAAAACGGGGTAAGAGAAAAATCAAACCGAATGCCTTATTGAAAAAATTACAAATGAGTCCATAAAATTTAGTACAAATTCCTATTGTTTTTTGGTGTTTACAGATTCAATGCCAACGTAAAGATCGAGGGTCACGCCGTACACATTGTTCCTGAACATCATCATCATCACTGAACCTAATTATTCGAACCTGTTTATTGAACCTCATACTTTAAGATTGTTGATTTATTGAACCCCAATGTGATTTTATTGTAAATATTTTAAATAAATACGTTTATACCACCTAATTCATGTTTTAGTTTTACTTTGCAACTTTGAGAAAGGCCAGAAAGTTAAAGAGACTGATTTGTTAAAATAAAAGAATACTATAAAAACTTAAAGGCTGGTTATTTAAAAAAAACACACTTCATTTAATTGATTCTCTAAGAACTATGATCTAGAAGATCATAGTTATTAGAGAATTAACTAAATGTTGGCCTTATTTTATTACTATTTACTTAATTAACATTTAAATTAAGCTTCGCAATTTGTCAGAATAGTTCGACGCACTAATTGGAATGTGACCAAACATTAAATGAAGATTTTAAAAAGAATAAATTATCGTGTACATATGTTTGATGTAAATCAACCGATGTCCAACGTCCAGCCTTGATTTTTCCATATGTAGTACCTTTATGATGCCTACTTTATAATAAAGGGGGTGGGTTTTGAGGGGCGTTCACGATAAATAAATTTAAGTGGAGTGTAGGTATGTATCTAATTTTTGGCCACCATTTTCATTTGGCGCAAAATAATAGATTTTATATCCACTATTTAGAATGTGGCAATTTCAAATTCGCCTCTGCTGGGCAGTGTCTCAAAACGAAAGTGTTGAACAGTGCGTTTTGCCAGTGATGACCAATTTAGATGATGAGTGGTGCACTGTAACGTGGTCGCTCACAACAAGCCTCATAATAAGGCTGAAATTCACCCAAAGGGCAATGAAAAGGCCTATGCTTGGAGTTTGCCTTCGTGATCGAATCAGTAATAAAAAGATCCGTAGGAGAACCTTGGTAAGATTTGTCAGACTTTAGGGCTTCTGACTACTCATAACGACCGTCAAAGATCTACGAATGACAAGCGGGACTAACGGCTTAGCGTGCATTCCGAGGCACGGAGGGGTCTCGGTATATTAAAATGGTCACCCATCTACGGACCAACCAAGGTAAGCGTAGCTTAAGCGTGCGGCGGCCGGTATATCATAAATGGCGCGTAAAAAGAAGGACGTGTAAAACGAATATCAAGAAACGTTTCGTTCCCAATCGTGCAAAACAAAACGTCGTCAATTTAGACACCTGACCCTATTCATTCACCAACTGGTGGCGTCCACAAGGGCCGATGCCTGCCAGGGGTGCGGGTTGTTCGAAAGAAATACCGCGACCCCTGGCATACAGGCAACTGAGGGAACACGGGTGGGTTTTAGTCAGTAAAAGTCTGACCCGCCCTCCCGCTCCACCCAGAGCGGGAGAAGTTATTTGATGATTTCCCACCCAAAAAAAAACCCTATTCATTCAGGAAGGTATTGCTATAATCATCACAATTTTAATTCATATAGGATCGTAGTTATTCCATTAATATATTTTTTGTGCTAGCTGACATATTATGGCTAGTAATTTTATTTTCTGTTTTGTGTTTAGTAATATCAATTACTTACCTATTATTGTACAGAATCAAGTTCTTCTAACTTAGGAGACAGCTGTGCTGCTGGGGAGTTTGTTGCGCCACTTCTTCTTCCCAGCTAAAGTACTAGGAAGTGGTGATGGGCGGGCGTTTTGGGAGGACTGTCTTATGTAATTTTGACGTTTAAAAAGTGCTGACCCTCAGGCTAGATTGAATAAATGAGTTTAGATTTTTTGATTTTTAAATGTGAAATCTACTTTATTTTTGCTCAAAGCCAACACACGCATGGTTACGCTATTTGTTATACCTGAACCTGAGCTTGTTAGCTTTGACCCTAAAGTAGGCAGGAAGCTAACTTTATTTTCAGAGTTTAATCTGTCATAAAACCTTTACGTTTTAATGGGGTTATGGAATTGTTTGTAAAATTAAAGCGTGTTAAAATAGAAAAACGCGTACAAATCAGAAATTTACCTATTTATGATTATTATTATGTGGGGTATGAGAAAATATGATTCTGTTACACAATACTTTTACATCTTTAGATACCTACTGATCGTTATCATGCCAAAACGATGCATAACTGAATCACTAGTTGAGGTTTCAAAAACGGACGTAACACGGAGATATTTTAACTTTCATACCTGAAATGCACAAGTACGTGATGAGAGACAGTTGTATTTATGAAATAAGTTATTTAATTACTTTTTTTTTAGAAAATAAATAGATCGGATTTTTTAATTTTATAATTATTTTAATCAGCAGTGGATGTAGCTACGGTTTGCATGTTTTCTTCAACCACTTACTACCTACAGCAAGACTTTTTCAATAAAATTGTACGTTACACCTTTTGAAAACCCTGGTAAATACGTCACCTAATACTGTAGAGCGTGCGAGTCTGCTGGCTGTGGGAGAGTCGGAGTCAGGCTTGTGGCTTCAGGCGCTCCCGTCATCCACCATAGGCACTATGATGGATGACTCATCGTTTCGGCTCGCTACGTGTCTCCGCTTGGGCGCACCTTGTGTTGCTCCGCAACAATGTCACTGCGGTGAAGTGGTCGGCATTTTCGGGCACCATGGCTTGTCCTGCTGCAGGAGCGCAGATCGCATAGCACGCCACGCCAGCATCAACCATATAAGTAATTTGTTGAGCCCTTGTCACCGCCGGCGTACCAGCGGTATTAGAACCAAACGGCTTGGTACGTGACGATGGGAAGAGACCAGACGGTATGACGTTATTGCCTTGGAAAGTGGGTAGCCCTCTGGTATGGGATGCAGCCTGTGTCGACACCCTTGCGCCATCTCATGTTCCTAGCATGGCGGGCTGAGACCCTCAAGCGGCCTAGATACCGTAACCTTATCGGTAACTACGGTTTTGAGCCGTTTGGGGTCGAAACGCTCGCATCATGGGGCCCGAGTGCACGTCTCCTATTTAAGGAAATTTCTCGCCGGCTGGTCGACACTTCTCGTGACCACAGGGCTGAGTCATTCTTAGGCCAAAGAATTAGCATTGCCATTCAATGTGGCAATGCTGCCAGTCTTCTGCCTAAGTGTCCTTTTGTTTTTGTATTTTTTTGTTTAGTTAGTTTAAATTTTGTATTCTAATTTAAAAAAAAAAAAAATCAGAAACAGTGATCCGTAATTTTGTTAGTAGATATACTTAAAAAATACGTTAGAAACTAAATATTCAAATACATTATTACCTATGGACAGTTTTGTAAAACTAACTTCAACTGCATTTTATTGAATGAATATCAATGCACTAAGAAAGTAAAAGCATTGATTACGGCATTAAAACATGTAATTATTCAAGGTCAGCGTAACTTGCCAAAAACTGGCATAATCAGTCAAACTGGTTGGGCGCTTGAGAATATTGCGTACAACTGTATCAATGTCCCTTTAATAATCTGTATAAAAAGAAAAAATATATACTGAGGGATTATCAGTCACTGTTTGGCACTCCTTGAGTAAAGCACTACATTCATTCAAAATGTATAAGGTACTACTTCAATTTATATTACAGTCACACTTATGATATCCCCATGAATATAAACAAAACAAAATGAAATAGCTTTCAAGCACCTTGTGAAATAAATAAATAATTGCAGTTAAATTCACTCTTCATATAACGAAACTATTTTACTATATTTTTTTTCTGATGCACAGATCATCTTAGTTGCTGCTCTAGTCGCGATGGTCGCTGCGCGGCCCCAAGAAGGCCATGGTCACGATCACCACCACGGTCACGGTCACGCTATCTCGTCACAGAGCATCGTACTGCACCAAACTCACGATACCAAACACGAGCCCGCACACCACGAGGAGCACCATGAGGAGCACCACGCGGAGAACCATGAAGAGCAGCACAAAAGCCACGAGGAACATCATTACGAGGAACACCACGGTCACGCCTCCTCATCACAGAGCATCAAGCAACACCACGGTCACGCCACCGAGAAGCACGTTGAGTACTATGTATGTTAATGCTCCGCACAAAATGTTTCACATTCTTTGGTGAATATTATAACTACAACGTTTTTAACTCTGAAAAATCTGATACAGGCTCATCCTAAGTACGAGTTTGCGTACAAAGTAGTGGATCCTCACACCGGTGACAAGAAGTCTCAGCACGAGGCGCGCGACGGCGATGTCGTGAAGGGCGTCTACAGCCTGCACCAGCCCGATGGCACCGTCAGGATCGTCGAGTACCACGCCGACAAGAAAACTGGGTAAATGAAAAATCAAATCGAATGCCATAAGAAAAAAAAAACAAGCAAGTCACAAATATAGTACAAATTACTATTATTTATTTGATGTTCACAGATTCAACGCCAACGTAAAGATCGAGGGTCACGCCGTACACATTGTTCCTGAACACCAACATCATCACTGAACCTAACTATGCGAACCTGATTGTTGAATTCTACTTTAAGATTGTTTATTGTTGATTTATTGAGCCTCAAAGAATGTGATTTTTTGTAAAAATTGAAAATAAATACTTTTATACCACCTAGTGCATTTTTTTCTTTTACTCTGCTCATTAATTTCTAAATTCTGTCGCCCTCTTTGATTTATGCCTGGTTCTTAGCAACAAGACTTCCAGTTGACAAGTACCTGTAATGAGCAAAACGTGTTTATACTTACTATTATTTACCTAATACCCCAAACTACAGGTTCCTTCGGGAAATACAGTCGTTCATAAATACAGTAACAGGGAAAATCTTAGTTACAGTGTTTACGGTGAAAAATTTTCCCATGAAAATGTCAACATAAAAGTAACTATTGTTAGTGACCTATAATTTTATTGTATAGTTCAGTTATTTATATTAGCAAATCTTGTTTATTAACATTAAGATAATGATTACCTACTTGCAAATCCATTTAGTTAACATCGCCAATGAAATATCAACAAGCAAAATATTAAGTCAACTAAAAAATAAAATAGTAGTTCCTGATTAGTTATTGATTTTTATGACAAAACAATAGCAAAGCGGTTGCAAACATTTCTACAGAAAAGTCAGTATCAGTTCACCAAAAATGTAATTGCTCATAACATAGCTATTCATTTATATCTTTGTTAGCTTTCGGAACTATTTTTGTTTTACCACAATGCAACAGAAATTGTTCGAACATACTCTAAGAGCTTTATAATTTACCAAAGTTTCTTTATAAGTCCAAAAATCTTTATACCGTACCCAACGTCTTTATGATTAGCGTTCAAGTAGTTTATCTGTAGCAAAGTAACCACGATATGACTAACCCCCGATTCATCCATAGGATGCAGACCCTACAGAACCGATTCCTCCGGCAAGCCACAGGCGCCCCTTGGTTCGTTCGGAACGAGATCCTCCATCTCGATCTGAAAATCCCCACGGTCAGTCAATTCATGAAACGCACCTCGAAGCGTTTCTTCGATAAAGCCGAAATTCACCGCAATCCCTTGATTGTGAAGGCCGCCACTTATGTCCCCAGTAGGATTAGCTCTGTCCGACGGCCGAGACATGTCCTCACCGACCCAGACGACCACATTACTCTCCTCCAGGAAAGCAATAGGGCCACCAGTACAGTTCGCACACACCGATCAAAATCGTCCTTCCGACCTCGCCGCCGAGGTCCTCGCGCCCCGCGAAGACCCCTCGTAGTATCGGCGCCTAACGTCGAGACCCCCGACCGACCCTTGCTCGTTGAAGCGCCAGCCCGCGCCGCAGCTGAGCCAGTAGCTTTAAATTCCCCCTATAATAATAATGATGCCAATTCGATCCAGCCTGTCCCCAATAGCGATAGCTGTCCCCCTATCAGTGACGCCCTGAGCCGAGGTCCGTACCCCACAGGGGGTGCCCTCAGCGTGCAGTCGCTTAGTTTATAAATTTAGTTTGTAAGCCCTGGCTGGAGGCGTTAAGAGTAACTTCTTAATGGCAGCCCCAGGAAAGCCCGGTTGAGCAGTCACGGCCTCTCAAGGCCAACTGCGAGATGCCCAACAAAAAAAAAAAAAAAAACGATATGACTCATGATGAATAAAATTGCCGTCTAGCCTAAATGTAACTTATTTTTTAAGAAATTGTTCGATAACGATGAGTTTTACCCGCAATGGCACAATACTAGGCTGTTATTATTATTATTTTTACGTGTCTCATGGGTTCCGGACCTTTGGAAGGCGTAAGAGAGGCCGAAGCCAACTCGCAGAGGCCCGTTAGCCCTTTAGGCACTAACCGACGACCTATACGCACTATGCAAGTGGAACCATGGTCATCTCCCGGTTGGTGTAAGATTTTTGCAGTATTTGAAAACACAGAAAAGAGCTTGGGTGGCGAAAGTGGACTGGGTAGTGGTACCCAGAACTATGGAAGAACTAGGCCCATGCCTGATCAAGTCACTTATCCGTATATATACGGATTTCACTTGCGTAGCATTGTCACTTGCACGCTCAATAACAATAATTTATTAATAAGCCAATAACTTATCAGTATTTTTTCTTTAAATATCAATGGTTGTCAAAATTATGTATTCAAACAAGTATGTAAGTAAGTATTTTTAAATTTCGTTTAAGTATCAAATTTTTTTTTTTTTTTGTGTATGTCATCTCAGGTAATAACCTATGAAGTTGTCGTCTGCTTAACCAGATTTGCCTGTGCTTGCCTCAATAACCTATAGTTACTTATACTATCATTATTTTAAATGTAGAACAAGATAGTTTCTTTGTCGTGTAAGGAGTGGTTAAAGTTAAATTCTTAGATAATTCAATTCTTGATATGTCGTGTCGTGTGAAATCTTTTTTAACCGACTTCAAAAAGGAGAAGGTTCTCAAGTAGTCCGTATATATACATATATATAAATATTTGTATGTTTGTTCCGCGATATCTCTGTCAATTGTGGATGGATTTCAAGAGTTCTTTTTAATGGATAAAATTTTGCAGGCTGATAAAATTTTCGTATTTCCTAATTGTATTAATATTAGTTCTTAGGTCGGTTCCCCCTAATTGTAAAATAGATACGGGAAAAGTTTTTATTCAGTGCGCAAAGAAATAATGGAACTTACAAGCCACGGTTTGCATGTTTTCTCCAAACAATCACCTACAGAACGATTTTTTTCTTAAAAAATGATGCATATATGACACATTTTAGTAATGTTGTTCAGTACTACCGACGAACATTTTTAACTGACTTCATAAAGGAGGACATCAATTCTATTTTTTTTAGAGAAGGTGGTATGTTCGGGCATAACTCCGTCATTTAAAAACTGATTTGTAAAATTCTTTTTTTGTTCGAAAGGGGTTTATTCCAAAATGGTCCTATTTAAATTTCATATAGATCTGATGATGAGATTCGGAGGCAGACAACGTAACTAAAAAAAAACAACCGACTACCGGTAAAACACTACAAAGTGAAAAATAACTTTAATTTCGGAAGTCGGTGATTATTTTTCGCTTTTTAGCTAAAGTACCTACCCCACACAAATTTGGTGTCTTTGGCTAAGTATTTGAATTTTTTGTCACCGCCTTCCGAGATTAAAGTTATTTTTCACTTTGTAGTGTTTTACCGGTAGTCGGTTGTTTTTTTTTAGTTACGTTGTCTGCCTCCGAATCTCATCATCAGATCTATATGAAATTTAAATAGGACCATTTTGGAATAAACCCCTTTCGAACAAAAAAAGAATTTTACAAATCAGTTTTTAAATGACGGAGTTATGCCCGAACATACCACCTTCTCTAAAAAAAATAGAATTGACGTCCTCCTTTATGAAGTCAGTTAAAAATGTTCGTCGGTAGTTCTGAACAACATTACTAAAATGTGTCATATATGCATCATTTTTTAAGAAAAAAATCGTTCTGTAGGTGATTGTTTGGAGAAAACATGCAAACCGTGGCTTGTAAGTTCCATTATTTCTTTGCGCACTGAATAAAAACTTTTCCCGTATCTATTTTACAATTAGGGGGAACCGACCTAAGAACTAATATTAATACAATTAGGAAATACGAAAATTTTATCAGCCTGCAAAATTTTATCCATTAAAAAGAACTCTTGAAATCCATCCACAATTGACAGAGATATCGCGGAACAAACATACAAATATTTATATATATGTTTATATACGGACTACTTGAGAACCTTCTCCTTTTTGAAGTCGGTTAAAAAAGATTTCACACGACACAACATATCAAGAATTGAATTATCTAAGAATTTAACTTTAACCACTCCTTACACGACAAAGAAACTATCTTGTTCTACATTTAAAATAATGATAGTATAAGTAACTATAGGTTATTGAGGCAAGCACAGGCAAATCTGGTTAAGCAGACGACAACCTCATAGGTAAAACTGCGAGATGACATTCACAAAAAAAAAAATTGATACTTAAACGAAATTTAAAAACACTTACTTACATACTTGTTTGAATACATAATTTTGACAACCATTGATATTTAAAGAAAATATACTGATAAGTTATTGGCTTATTAATAAATTATTGTTATTGAGCGTGCAAGTGACAATGCAACGCAAGTGAAATCCGTGTATATACGGATAAGTGACTTGATCAGGCATGGGCCTAGTTCTTCCATAGTTCTGGGTACCACTACCCAGTCCACTTTCGCCACCCAAGCTCTTTTCTGTGTTTTCAAATACTGCAAAACTCTTACACCAACCGGGAGATGACCATGGTTCCACTTGCATAGTGCGTATAGGTCGTTGGTTAGTGCCTAAAGGGCTAACGGGCCTCTGCGAGTTGGCTTCGGCCTCTCGTACGCCTTCCAAAGGTCCGGAACCCCTGAGACACGTAAAAATAATAATAATACCAGCCTAGTATTGTGCCATTGCGGGAAAAACTCATCGTTATCCAACAATTTCTTAAAAAATAAGTTACATTTAGGCTAGACGGCAATTTTATTCATCATGAGTCATATCGTGGTTACTTTGCTACAGATAAACTACTTGAACGCTAACCATAAAGACGTTGGGTACGGTATAAAGACTTTTGGACTTATAAAGAAACTTTGGTAAATTATAAAGATCTTAGAGTATGTTCGAACAATTTCTGTTGCATTGTGGTAAAACAAAAATAGTTCTGAAAGCTAAAGAGGATATAAATAAAAAGCTATGGTAGGAGCAATTACATTTTTAGTGAACTGATACTGACTTTTCTGTAGGGATGTTTGCAACTGCTTTGCTATTGTTTTGTTATAAAAATCAATAACTATTTAGGAACTACTATTTTATTTTTAGTTGACTTAATATTTTGCTTGTTGATGTTTCATTGGCGATGTTAACTAAATGGATTTGCAAGTAGGTAATAATTATCTTAATGTTAATAAACATAATTTGCTAATCTAAATAACTGAACTATACAATAAAATAATAATATGATTTGTAAAATAATTTTTTTGTTCGAAAGGGGTTTATTCCAAAATGGTCCTATTTAAATTTCATATAGATCTGATGATGAGATTCGGAGGCAGACAACGTAACTAAAAAAAAACAACCGACTACCGGTAAAACACTACAAAGTGAAAAATAACTTTAATTTCGGAAGGCGGTGACAAAAAATTCAAATACTTAGCCAAAGACACCAAATTTGTGTGGGGTAGGTACTTTAGCTAAAAAGCGAAAAATAATCACCGACTTCCGAAATTAAAGTTATTTTTCACTTTGTAGTGTTTTTCCGGAAGTCAGTTGTATTTTTTTTTTAAGTTTGCATATAATTATTACATAAGTACAATTTCGTAAAAGTAACTTCGACCAAGAGGTGGCGATACGACCTAGACGCTTATTGCGATAAGCGTTTAAAGAAAGAAAAATGCGTTTATTGGCATTATATCATTAATAAAAAGCCTTAAACTATTTAAAAAGAGCAGACAACGATGATAATAATACTAAAAGGGCCTCAGCTCTGCATAATGCCAGGTGGCAACACAATATGCACCATCTGACGCTGATTTTCAGCTGCAACCCACGAGTACCAAGCGCTAGAATAATAAACAAATAGTGAAGTGTGTGTCCGTAATAATAAATTGGTTGGATCGAAGTGGCCGTGGAAATTGATGCCAGGAAGGGTTTGGGGAGGCTTTTGTTCAGCAGTGTAGACTAATATAAATAAAGCTTCGACTGCATTTTATTGAATGAATGTCAATGCACTAAGAAAGTAAAAACTTTAATTACGGCATCAAAATATTACTCAAGGTCAGCGTAACTCGCCAAAAACTGGCATATTCTGTCAAACTGGTTGGGTGCTTGAGAATATTGCGTAAAACTGTATCAATGTCCCTTTAATAATTTGTATAAAAAGAAAAATTTAATACTGAGGGATTATCAGTCACTGTTTGTCACTCCTTGAGTACAGCATACCTCCAATCATTCAACATGTATAAGGTAATACTTCAACATGTATTACAGCCACACTTATGAAATCCCCATTCAAATAAAAAAAAACAAAATCAAATAATTTTCAAGCGCCTTGTAAAATATTTCAGTAAAGGTCACAACTTCACAATAAACAACACTAATTTACTTGAATTTTTTCTGATGCACAGATCATCTTAGTCGCTGCTCTGGTCGCGATGGTCGCTGCGCGGCCGCAAGAAGGCCATGGTCACGATCATCACCACGGTCACGGTCACGCTATCTCATCACAGAGCATCGTACTGCACCAACCTCACGGGACTAAACACGAGCCTGCACATTACGAAGAACACCATGAGGAGCACCATGAGAAGAAACATGAAGAGCAGCACAAGAGCCACGAGGAGCATCATCACGAGGAACACCACGGTCATGCCTCCTCATCACAGAGCATCAAGCAACACCATGGACACGCCACCGAGAAACACGTCGAGTACTATGTATGACAATGTTCCTACCAAAAATTTTCATAGTTCCTTGCTGTGGTTAGCAATAATGCAACTAACTCGAAAATATTATTTTAAAACAGGCTCATCCTAAGTACGAGTTCGCGTACAAAGTAGTGGATCCTCACACCGGTGACAAGAAGTCTCAGCACGAGGCGCGCGACGGCGATGTCGTGAAGGGCGTCTACAGCCTGCACCAGCCCGATGGCACCGTCAGGATCGTCGAGTACCACGCCGACAAGAAAACTGGGTAAAAGAACAATCAAACTGAATGCCTTATAGAAACAAAAAAAAAACAAGTGAGTCACCAAAATATAAGTACTACTTAATTACTATTATTCTTTTGATGTTTACAGATTCAACGCCAACGTAAAGATCGAGGGTCACGCCGTACACATTGTTCCTGAACATCATTATCATCACTGAACCTAATTATCTGAACCTAATTGTTGAACCTGATACTTTAAGATTGTTTGTTTTTGATTTGTTGAGCCTCAAAGAATGTCATTAATTGTAAATATTTAAAATAAATACGTTTATACTACCTAATCCATGTTTTTTTTTACTCTGCAACTTCGAGAAAGGCCGGAAATTTAAAAGAGACTCATTTATTCAAAAAGAACGTACATTACCAAATTGTTTTTAAAGGCATATTTCTCTTAAAAAAACGCATTGCATTTGAAGATCAAAGTTATTAGAGGACCAATTTAATTATTGCCATATTTTGTTGTAACTTATATCATTTGCTTATATATTATTCTCGTGCTCCTAGTAGTATGTAATGTACCTACTCTCTTAAAATGAACAGTAATAATAATAATCAACCTGGAAACGATTATTTTGGTACAACCTGACACGTAATAAGTCTATTTTTAATGATAGTCGTTGTACTCATATGTTGATCTTTACCTTTAAATAGCTCGGTAACGTGAAAAAAGTCAATGTCAAAGTCAAAGCATTTATTTCAAACAGGCACTTAAAAGGCACTTTTGAACGTCAACATTTACATTAAAATAGAATTAATTCTAGTCGCCCCTTCCAAAACGTATTTTCGTATGGAGAAAAATGGGCAAGAAACTCCACCGTTACTCTTTTAAAATGTTTCATGTACAATATTTAACATAGTACA
Organism: Antitype chi; assembly: GCA_947359405.1. Lineage (NCBI taxonomy): Eukaryota > Metazoa > Arthropoda > Insecta > Lepidoptera > Noctuidae > Antitype > Antitype chi. Next base: position 8,522,793 of record OX375810.1, on the reverse strand, counting down.
TTAATTATATGATTATGAATGAAAACCATGCACCCAGAATAAAATTACCATACCAAAATAGGTAAACAGAATCAAATTGAAGCAATACAGATAAATTAATCCTGTGATAGATACATGGTGCTCACACATTTACAAACATTGTAAAAGTAAGTATATGATTTTCCTAGAATATTAACAAGTAATGAGTCAGTGTGTGAGTTAAAGTAATCACTGAGTGTAAATCAATGTCATAAATATAATTAATTATACAATTCAATTGGCAACCAGTTTGATTTTGTCTAGACTCTAGATTGTCCTATGGAGCAGGACCAGCATGTTTCCAAGCATTCTTATCTTGGATATAATCCTCTAATTTGTAATACACTTGTTTACAAAGTTTACTTTTAATATGAGTTTTAAATTTCGTTTCATTTAATTGCAATGTATCACAAGGTATTTTGTTGTAACATTTAACACAGTACCCCATAAAAGATGTATGTACTTTAGCTAATCTGAAAAATGGGTGATCTATTTTGTCTTTGTTTCTAGTATTAAAATGATGTCTATCACTTATTTTATTAAAAAGATGTAGATTTTTTCTTAATTGGCAAGGTACCGTCATAATATTAATCCTTTTAAACAGTTCCCTGAGGGATTCGCGGGGACGTAGATTATAAATGGCTCTGACAGCTCTCTTTTGCAAAATAAAGATGGATTCAATGTCAGCGGCCCGACCCCACAGTAAAATACCATACGACATAATGCTGTGGAAGTAGCTAAAATAGACCAAACGCGCGATTTCTACATCTGTTAACTGTCTGATCTTTCTAACAGCATAAGCGGCCGAGCTTAGCCGCCCCGCAAGAGATGTTATATGAGGTTCCCATTGTAATTTCTCGTCTAGCGTGATTCCTAGGAAGACCGTTTGATTAACAAATTCCAGTTTTTCTCCATTCAATATGATGCCACATTCGCTACTTCTAACATTTGGTAATTTAAATCTAATGCATTTGGTTTTTGTGACATTTTGGGGTACCATGTTACTGTCATTTTTTGTTCGTCTATGTGTCCTCTACCCATACATACTACTTTCCTCGTGAGATGCGATTTCGAAAAAAAAAACAAAATGGCGGCGGGTCGATATACCAGATCGGTTCTATCCCCTTTGACCCTATCCAGTCAGGAAGGTATTGCTATAATCATCACAATTTTGAGTCATACGGGATCGCAGCTATCCCATTGTTATGCGAAATTAACTTTCTTTTTACTCACAGCCAACCCACGCATGGTTACATTAATCATTGTTACCTATACCTGAAAAAGAAGCTAGCAAGCTTAGTAATAGCGCAAGGATGAGCCCTGTCGGCGAAGAGTCTCTGTCAGTATTTAGTCGTACACTGACGGATGCATTTCTGAGTAACTAGTTGAAGGTTCAAAAACTGACAGATATTTTCAGTGTTATACCTACAATGCACAAATATGTGATGAGGGACAGTTTTATTTATGAAATAAGTTATTTAGTTTGGTTTTTTTTTTCAGAAATGGATCGAGTTTTTTCAATTTTCAAACACTTACTACCCAGCACGATTTTTTCTAAGTTATACACGTTTTGATAATGGTGGTAAATTATTTGCACAAAATTATTACAGTACAGTTTCGTAAAAGTAACTTTGACTGCATTATATTGAATGAATTTCAATGCACAAAGAAAGTAGAAACTATAATTACAGCAATAAAACATGTAATTACTCAAGGTCAGCGCAACTTGCCAAAAACTGACATATTCAATTAAACTGGTTGGGCGCTTGAGAATATTGCGTAAAACTATAACAGTGTCCCTTTAATAATCTGTATAAAAAGAAAAATTATATACTGAGGGATTATCAGTCACTGCTTGGCACTCCTTGCGTAAAGCATACCTACACTCATTCAAAATGTATAAGGTAGGTACTACTTTAATTTTTATTACAGTCACACTTATGAAATCCCCATTTAACTAAACAAAACAAAAGTTTTCAAGCGCCATGTGAAATAAATAATTTCAGTAAAGTTCACACTTCATAATAAACAGCACTATTTTACCACTTTTTTTTCTGATGCACAGATTATCTTAGTCGCTGCTCTGGTTGCAATGGTCGCTGCGCGGCCACAAGAAGGCCATGGTCACGATCACCACCACGGTCACGGTCACGCTATCTCGTCACAGAGCATCGTACTGCACCAAACTCACGAGGCCAAACACGAACCTGCACACCACGAGGAGCATCATGAGGAGTACCACGAGGAGAAACATGAAGAGCAGCACAAGAGCCACGGGGAGCATCATCACGAAGAACACCACGGTCACGCCTCCTCATCACAGAGCATCAAGCAACACCACGGTCACGCCACCGAGAAACACGTTGAGTACTATGTATGTTAATGTTCCGCATATCCTTTGGTTTTAAATTACAGCTGCAACGTTTCTTACGCTGAAACATTTTGATACAGGCTCATCCTAAGTACGAGTTCGCGTACAAAGTAGTGGACCCTCACACCGGCGACAAGAAGTCTCAGCACGAAGCGCGTGACGGCGACGTGGTGAAGGGCGTCTACAGCCTGCATCAGCCCGATGGCACCGTCAGGATCGTCGAGTACCACGCTGATAAGAAAACTGGGTAACGGAAAAATCAAACCGAATGCCGTTGAAAAAAAAAACAAATAAGACACTAGAAATTAAATACTAATGATTGTTTTTTTGGTGTTTACAGATTCAACGCTAACGTAAAGATCGAGGGTCACGCCGTACACATTGTTCCTGAACACCATCATCATCACTGAACTCAATTATTCGAACCTGTTTGTTGAATCTCATACTTTAAGATTGTTTATTGTTGATTTATTGAGCCTCAAAGAATGTCATTAATTGTAAATATTTAAAATAAACACGTTTATACCACCTAATTCATGTTTTTGTATAATTCTGCTCTTTTCTAAATTATGTAGCCCTCTTTGATTTGTGCCCGGTTCTTAGTAAAAAGACCTCCAGTTGAAATATTCTTTGAATAAGCAAAACGTGTGTATTATCATCATTCCAGCCAAAAGACGTCCATTGCTGGACATAGCCCTCCCCCAAGCTTCTCCACTTCGACCGATTCTGTGCTTCCCGAATCCAGCGAATTTCCTCAGCCTTCACAAGGTTACTGGCCCAACTTGTAGAAGTCCTTCCAACTCTACATCTTCCGGAACGCAGTCGCATCTCCAAAACTTTTTGGCCCCATCCGCAATCTGTTTTGTGAGCAATATTGTCTGCGCACTGCCACTTAAGTTTAACAATTATTCGGGCTGTGTCGGTTGCCTTGGTTCTCCTGCGGATCTCTTACTTTCTGATTCGACCACGTAGAGAAACTACGAATTAGCTCTTCATAGCACTTTGGGTGACTTCCAATAAGGCCCATTGTGAGCGACTACGTTTCAGTGCCATAGGTCATCACTGGCAACACGCACTTTCAAAGACTTTCGTTTTGAGACACTGCGGTATTTGGGACGAGAAGATATTGCGTAGCGTCCCGAACGCTGCCCAGCCGAGTCGGATTCGACAATTGACCTCTTTCTTGAAGTTGGACCTACTTAAGTGGACAGTTTGTCCTAGGTAAACGTACTCGTCCACAACTCTGAGTGTAGCGTCTTCGATCGTCATGAGTATTTTATAAGTTGATTTCCTCGAAAACTCCTGAATGGATTTCAAATCCAATTATATATATTTCAGGCTGGTCTATAGACCTAAAACAATCTGATATTTAAAACTTTACAACTATGATTTTCAGGGCGTGACGCGCCCTGAAAGAGGGTTAGCAAAACTCAAATCTTAAGAATTATTTAACTAAAGCAACACGACATACAAACTCAATTAAGTGGGCTTTATCTTAAGTTTACATTATAGTAAATTAGATCCAGAGCTAGGTCTCGTCTCGGTACTAGGAACCACCTGGACGCACTAAAAACTATAAACTACGGCTATATAGCCCACTTAAGGTTGAACAAATCAACATTTTTCCCATACAAACTTCGGAAGTGTATTACTCCACTGTTCGAAAATGTACATTAAAAATTTAACATGGTATGGTTTTGTCTCATTATTAATATTGTCTGTACGGAAACAGAATACTAAATTAAAAAGCCGTTAAAAAGTTAGGAGCCAACAAAGATTAGTTTTTCTTGCTAATTTAACCTAACTTTGGGCGTGTTTAGGTAATAAAAAAAGTGTAAAATCTCCAAAACCAAGTCCGTACCGGCAAAGTTCAATTATGGTAAAGTTCAATAAACTTTATTGGTCATTGATTGACACGAAGCCTGGTGAGACAGCGTGATTTTAAGCCAGGACCACCAGTGAGTTCGAGCCCGCGACTAGGTTCCCCTTAAATGAGGTTTGTAGGGGTGGTTCTTACGGTTTTCTATACTAGGCACTTATTCACCATTGATTATTGGTTTAACTATCACTCTTATCACTATGAATTTAAGTTAATGTCAAAAACAAACTATATAAATCTATAGTGACGCATCTTCGCGGACAAGTACTATTATGTTTTTAAATTCCGTTTCAGTATCTAATAATTGCTCAATACATCTTCCTTTATACCCTATGAGGCGTATACAAAATTATGTCGATTATGTCAATTTTTATTTATTTTACAGACGTTAAAATCTGTACTATTTCCATAAGTTTTAATGCACAACGTGAATGAAGTCTTGTTTAAATTACTATCTTATGATCATTCAAAATGAGCCACTATCTCATGATAGTGGCTCATTTTGCGAGATTAAGGTTGTTTCAAGAGGTTTTTTACTGCTAATTCTTTTTAATTTTTTGCATGACTTTTTCAGGACATTGATTTAATTAAACTGAAGTTTATTACTGTTGTTTTGATTTTTATGAACGAGAGTTCTGAGTAACCCAAATAAAAACAATTCTTTTCCCATTTTCTCAAAAATTTTACTAAGTTAAACATTATTTAGTTACTTACAATTTTTTTATGAACTTGGTAAAAAATATTTCATACATTGTATAGATGACTTATATAACAATACAATTCGGGTCAAAGAAAGAAAGAAACCAAATATCCTATGTTTAGCCGTTCTATTCATAGCTTAGTCATCATGTTTGATTTCTTCTTTCATGATAATTTCTTTCTCTTTGCATAAAGTTCAAATTCCTTCTATCCTAATCTAATATATATTTATATAATTTCGAAAAAAAAGTAATGTTGTAAGTAGTTAAAACGTATTTATTTTAAATATTTACATTATTTGAGGTTAATTTAGCAACAATCTTAAAGGATAAGTTTCAACAAAGTTTTTTAATAGGTTTGTATAGCGATCAGTGATGATGATGATGTTCAGGAACAATGTGTACGGCGTGACCCTTGATTTCAACGTTGGCGTTAAATCTGTAGACAAGGAAAAAATGTATTAGTACATTTCACTGACCCAGTTTTTTTTTGCGGTATCTATGGTGATATCTTCCTCACCCAGTCTTCTTGTCAGCGTGGTACTCGACGATCCTGAGGGTGCCGTCGGGCTGGTGCAGGCTGTACACGCCCTTCACGATATCGCCATCGCGTGCCTCGTGCTGGGACTTCTTGTCGCCGGTGTGAGGGTCCACTACCTTGTACGCGAACTCGTACTTAGGGTGAGACTACAGAACAATTTACAGTTAGTTACTTCCTTTCTGACTGCCTAAAAAAAAGTTATGAAATGAATGAACGGTTATCATACATAGTACTCGACGTGTTTCTCGGTGGCGTGTCCGTGGTGCTGCTTGATGCTTTGTGATGAGGAGGCGTGACCGTGGTGTTCCTCGTGGTGCTCGTCGTGATGATGCTCCTCGTGGCTCTTGTGCTGCTCTTCATGTTTCTCCTCGTGGTACTCCTCATGATGCTCCTCGTGGTGTGCGGGCTCGTGTTTGTTGTCGTGAGTTTGGTGCAGTACGATGCTCTGTGACGAGATAGCGTGACCGTGACCGTGGTGGTGATCGTGACCATCTTGTGGCCGCGCTGCGACCACAGCGACTAGAGTGGCGACTAGGAGGATCTGGGTAGATTCAAAATAAATAAATTAGTAAGAATGCTAATATTAAATAGTTTTCAATCTGGTAGTTATCTAATTAAACAATGTTTTACCTTGTACATATTGAAGGTTTGTGTTCTTAACTCTTGAATTACCAAACTGTGACTGATAATCTCCCAGCGTATAATTTTTCTTTTTATACGTAAAGAAATTAAAGGGACAGTGATACATTTTTTCGCAATACGTTTAACCGCCCAACCAGTTTGCCGCGTATGTCAGTTTTTGGTAATCTGAGCCGACCTTGTGTAAGAGCATGTTTTTGAACCGTAATTAAACGCTTACCTACTTTATCAGTGCATTGACATTTATTGAATAAAAATATACTACGACCCACGGGCTGAATATTAAAAGGATATGAATATTATTTTTCATATTATAATTTTTTCAAAGAATATTACATTTACATCGAGTCAATATCATACACTCAATACTTTCTTCATTAATCACACTTGTAGCCTAGTCTAATACGTGAGGTTGATTAAAACTATAAATATAGCAGTACTTATTATTATGTATTAAACCCATATTTCGATAGTCATGTTCATCTTAAGTAAAAGGGAGCGAGCCTATTGCTACTAACGAGCACACAATAACACGACCGACTGACCAGCAAGCGACCACTAGTCAATCGAAACGTGCAGTTCACAATCATAGTGTCAATGTATTCAGCTCACCTTGAATGTTCCTAATTCGCCGTAAGTAACGGTTCATTAGAATATTTTATCCATGACCTATGATTTAACAACAGTAACAAAACGAGGAAATCAGGCTAGTTATCTAAGTACAAGTCTATGTATTTTTGGTACCTTTCGTAATAAGGAATCGTAGAGAATAACTTACCTATATCACACATTCACGGATTTTATATGTTTTAGTATGTAGCAAATTAGTAGTATTTAGTAGAACAAGTTTTCTGCAAGCAAAGCCGATGTCGACCATTCTGCCCATGTCTAAAGTGAATTGGAAAACCAAGATAGCACGATAAAAAAACCATATACAAACAAATAAAATTTCCTGTAGATCCCCACTGTGTACACATCTAAACTCTTTCAAGAGCTGTGTCATCACTTTTGTGGAAGTATCAATTGGACACTAAGCATTCTTGAATGCGGGTTCAGTTTAATTCGTGAAATTAGCTCTTAGTAAGTTAATGTTAATAATAAGTTAATTATTAAAAATAAATAAAATATCTATATTATAAATTACACACTTCACAAGTTCATTTATGACGACTTATTGACATACTAATATTTTATTTAACATGTATATTTGTTTTTTTTTTTTGTTACTGTAACCTTGTTGACATTAATTGTAATTTTTACTGTTGTTGTGTGTCATTAGACATTTATTTGTATACGTATTATTATAATTTCTTTTGTTATATAAAATTATAATATAATATCGATGATAATTTGCATGCCCATGTGAAGGTTTAATTAACATGGAGGACATTAAGACATAGGACATGGAAGATAGGTAATTATACGTCTATCTACTAATTAGCCGTGTTAGCAAACTAATAATGATTTGATTTGATTAATGTTTTTACAAACGGAAACTTTTTTTAAAAATTCCCAATTTGACTTCTAATGCTGAAAAATTACTGGGAAAAGAAAAATTTCTACAATTATCTATCCGTAAATAAACATTGTTTAGGTTAGTCTTCATTCGTTCACATGAAAGGGAATAAAAAGTACAGCTTCAATTTTAACTTTTTGGCCAACAGAATGCGGTTTGGTCATGGCCACGCGAAATTAATTCGGTTTTAAGTTGTCATTAGCACAATGCAACCACATGGCTTTGAACTTATTTTCATACAATAGAACGACCTGGTTTTTTATGCAAATTGGTAATAGACGGTAGATATTATTTGATTTTCTCATTATAATTATGTTTGTGACATTGTGTGGTTAGTAATTTGAAGTTCCGATTCTTTTATATATTGAAGATAATCTGTATTTTTATCAGAACCTAGTTGCAGGTCTGTAATTATACAAGATTGCACTCTGCAAACTGAAACCATGAATTCAACACAATGATTCTAGACCCACAAGCGTAGATATTTGTTTTGTTGTAAATATATGTTTTTTTTTTTTACTTAAAATGCTTATGAATAGTTAGGTAAGGTACTGAATATTTACTAATAAGAGCTACCATCTTTAAAACCTATTAACACAAATAATTATTATGATCATCATGAGCGACAAATTACTAGCAAAACAACGAAGAAAGAAAATTAAAATAACAAAATCAGTAGTAAAATGTGTAATATGTATCAAAAACTAAAAATTCACCAACAAATAAACATAAGATCACAGTAGGTACATAACGATAACGTTAGTTTAATATTACAGTTTTGGTTCAGCAGGGCTTAATAGTGGTGACCGTGGTGGGGAACAACGTGGTGGGTGCTGTGCTTCACGTCCGCGTGGAATCTGGATGAAGAGAAAAGTTAGGATATAGAAAAGCCAGGCTGAAGAAATATAATGCAACATAAGGGTTATTCATAAAGGTAAGTAACATCTAATGAACCCAGTCTAACCTACTATAAATAATACCCAGAATGGATATTTTTGTCAAAAGCCTGTATAAAGTAGTGTAAAGATCACAGCCAAATACTTTTGACTGACTTTCTGATGATGTCACAAGTCAATATTTACAATTCCATAGACGAGGAGAGAGATACAGCTTGTTTCCAAGATTTGATGGCGATTATATCAATGATATGATGCAATATCCATATTAGTTTATTTAAGTATTCGACAAATCTTCTTAAATTATGCCTTTGAGTCCAGTTCTCAGCCAGGTAGTTTTAAGAATTTTCCTAACTGCCATACGTGCTACTTATGCTTTACTTATCTTTATCTAGATTCCTAAAAGTGTCTACTTACCCAGTGTGTTTGTCACCGTGGTATTCAACATGTCTGACGGAGCCATCAGGTTGGTGCAGCGCGTAGTACCCCTTGACGACGTCACCGTCGCGGTGCTCGTGCTGCGACTTGATGTCACCGGTGTGAGGGTCCTCTACTTTATAACCGAATTCATATTTGGGGTAGGCCTGGAATAATAAAAATAAATAAGTGTTCGCTGGTCACAAGTGCTACCGCTGAGCATACAGCCCGGGTTCGTTTACTACCCGTAGGTCGGGTAATTTGTTATTGGATTTTTCAATAATTAATTTCTTAACAGCAGGCTTGAGTCTTAGATTTTTGCCCGGTTGATAACATGGTACATAAACACAACTGGGAAAATGTGGGTATACTATAGGTACTTAATGCAAGGGAAATAACACATTCATATTACATGAAAGCTAAAATCTGTGAATTATATACAAGCATTTTACAGGTGATATTCCAGTTAATAACAACCAGAGCAGCGGTGGCCCCGTGTTAACGGCCGCGACTTACGAGTTGTAGGTCGTGCGTTTGAACCCAGCCAGGCGCATTGGATTACTTTGTGTAAATACTTTCATCACCACTGCTCTCAAAAGGTGAAGGAAAACATCGTGAGTAAACCGGCATGTCCTAGAATCAAAAATTCGAAGACGTGTGACGTCTACCAACCCGCACTGGGCCGCGTAGTGGATTACGGCCCACTCCTTCTCACGGAGAGGAGGCCTGTGTTCCAACAGTGGGAACGTTATAGGCTGAGTATGTATGTAACAACCAGCACCCTAATTGCGTAACACGCGATTAATCATAATCGGTTTCATTTTGATAGTTCAACAATATTCATTGCGTTTTTTACGTTGTTGAGCAGACACATTTTTCGAACATAAGAAGCAATGGTTTAGCCATCTGTTTCAAAACGAAACAAATTATGATTAATCGTGAGTTACGCAATTAGGGTGCAGATCACAACTTTGCTTTAGAAAACTCATCCTAAAAATGATTCAGTTGAGGTTCAACCTCACTCACGTTATATTATTGTCTTTCATACTTTAACTAACTTACATAGTAATCGACGGCGTGTCCATGACCACCGTCATGTCCGTGACCATGACCGTATCCACCATGGCCGCCATCATGGCCATGCACATGGACCACCTCCGCTGGTCCATCGTGGCGATGGATGTACTGGGAGGAGAAACCATGGCCATGCCCATACGCAGCTTCCAGGAAAGCTACGGCAGCTACAAGACAAAATACCTGGAAAGGAAATGATTGATGAATGATGTATTTAAAGAATAGTCATTATGCCTGGTGTTTGTTTTTATATTCATGCTATAATTCTTTTTAAGTTGACATAAAAACAAAACATTCTAGTGATCCTGTTTGAAAAATAGGCACTTAGGTAAACAAGAGCATTTCCTTCTGTGTGGTATAGGCGCCATACAGGCTATTTTGCATTGGCTAATATTGTAATGGAAGATGTAGGCATTACGGTTTTCTTAATGTATGATTTTTAGAGTGTAGAGGAGGCAAAAGGACCCATGGTTTAAACCATTTAGGCATTAGGCGAGACACATCACTGAACATTTTCACACAAAACTCACACAAGGCACTTCACTTAATAACTTAGGTATGTATGGAAAATATGTTTACCTTTGAGAACATGTTTAGGTAAATAGATTCAATTAGTTGTAATGCTAATGATACTAAGACCAATAGTGGACTGATACATTATGATCAAATTCAACCTCTTTTATATCAATAACAAAAGTAGCCAAGGTAAATAGATTTCACTCTAAGGTATGAACAAGCAGTACAAATTATTCACGAACTTCAGTATACAGTATTAGCAATGAATTTCGTAAAAGCGTTTGTTCGGAATGACCACTTACACCTTGCAGTGTGACATTGCCACAGTTTGTTATAAGTAAATTGCGCAAGATCAATGTATTATTGACACAAATATAATTGAACAAAAAACGGCCTAAGTGATAATCAGTTGCTGTAGTTTCTTATTGAAAAACTGATCAAGAATTAATGAACGCGAATGTTGCTATGAACGACGTCGTTTTTGTGCGCGGACGCAACGCATGCAGCAACGATACAGCTTTCATAATATGTGATGAAGAAAATGCTACAGTTCAAAGCTTTTATTTTTTTAAGCTATATTGGTTTATATTACTACTTATTAAAAAAGCACAAGGTTCTCACCTATTTATGGTTACTCATCTACAATTTCCTTTTTACGCCCACATATACAAGTATGCGCAATTCCAGATTTTGGGTGACTAGCTAAGCCTTACAATCCTACCAACAAGGGGGCTAATGATTTTTCAAACTTCAAATTTCGTCATGAACATGTAGGCTGTCTTCTATATTGGATGGGGGGAATTCATAGATGACTCCGCTTTGAAGTAATGAGGTGCTGTTCCATAAATGTTGGGGATGGACGCATCGGCGCCAAACTAAATGAAGTCGGCCCAGAAACGTAGCCGAATTCTGGACCGACCTCATTTAGTTACATTTAGATTGCCATCGACACGCTAAGAAGATGTATGATGACATGCCCAAAGATTCTCGTTTATGAGTCACCCCTTAAGCGATAATCTTTTTTGTTTTTAATTATTGCATTGCATAAATTATGCTTTTATATTTTGAACAATTTATATTAAGAAAATCAGGACTATTTTTTTTTTTTTTTTTTTTTTTGGGTGGGAAATCATCAAATAACTTCTCCCGCTCTGGGTGGAGCGGGAGGGCGTGTCAGACTTTTACTGACTAAAACCCACCCGTGTTCCCTCAGTTGCCTGTGTGCCAGGGGCCGCGGTATCTCTTTCGAACAACCCGCACCCCTGGCAGGCATCGGTCCTTGCGGACCCCACCTATTGGTGCTGACATCTCTTTGAGGCGCGCGTGGAACACGACGCGCCGTCGACCCGGGCTTGGTCCTTACCGGACAGCGAGCTACCCATTACTCGCCGTCCGCAAGCCCGCGCCTACGGTGGCCGGGAATCAGCCTGGGATTCCCGACGCCCAGGGCTTCTCCCGCGGCGACTACGGCCGTGAGGGCGCATATACTGCCTCTCCCTCACGTGCGCCGCCTCCCTCTTTGCGAGCATTACTGCTTCGCAGAAGGAGGTGACGGCTAACCATTCACTCTCGCTCCGTACCATGGCCTGCACCAGGGCCGGACGCGAGAGAGCGCCGCCGCCGATCGCCTCCACGAGGACACAGCGGTGCTCCGCCCAAAAATCAGGACTATCAGTTATCATCCGCAGTCAAATGGGATAGTTGAGCGCTGGCATAGGTCAATGAAGACCACGCTAATCGCGCGCGGCAATACGACAAACTGGTCGAACGAATTACCCATAGTTCTACTAGGATTACAAGCAACACTACGACTGAGAAAATGTTATACGGGACGAATATACGTCTGCCTGGAATGTTTATCGAGCCGAAAACGCAAGATAGATCACCAGCATCTTATGTACAGACTCTCCAAAGGGAACGTTAAAAAAACACAATAAAAAAATCAGGCACTAGTTCCTGATTTTCTAATCGTGTTTTTTGACTTTTAATGGATTGTCTTAGTAAATGTTGAAAATATAGCATTTGCCAATGATGGATCTTATTTAGATAATTTCCCATAGCAACATCACGCCTTGTGTCCCCGAAGAGATAGGCAGAGGTGTACGCATATTACTTAGGTACACACATTACGCCAGTTATGTTTAAGTCCCATGTATTTCAATATAATTTCCCACTTTCTTACAAGTAAAATTACTTGGCCAACCGTCTTAACTCAGCTTTATTGGCTATACCGTACTTTGGTGAAGGTTATAAGAATTTACAAAAGCTTTCTAGAACTCGTTTTAACTGCCCGAAACTTTGCTTTCGATGACGGATTGGGTACCTTGGGTGCTGAAGAAATTAATACTTACGTAAAGAGTCATGATCTCAAATTACATACGTGAACCAGTTTTTCAGTGGTATGCGTAATTTGCACATATAAAGCGGTTCCCAAATTGTAGCAAACTTGTTTTGTTTCGAATTATTTTTGAGTATAAAATCTTAAGGTTCTTTGACATCCAGTATCATATTTGCAACAGCTTTTGTGGGCACAACAACACAATGTATACAAAGGTAAAAAAAGAGAGATTGAGAGCGATGATTCGTGCAGTCATTCTAAAAGATGGATCTACAGTACTTCCACTTTCTTAAATTAAACCTAACACCGAACTAGATTATGATTCGAATCGTTAACTATTAGGTCTAGTATTTTAACATTTTAATCATGACACATCATTAAATTGTTTCGATGTTAAAATTATACAGCAAAGCCATCTACAGTACAATCACGTTTAGTCTATTTGTTGTTACGAGTAGTGCTTATGCACTGACTTCCTTTCATATAATGTCAATCATAGCCTACAAGGTCGCATAAAGAACCCCCTTTTACAAAGTTGATCAAGAAAGATATTTTGCCAGATTAAACAGTCATCTAACACGTAGTTATTCATAATCAAGTAACTAATTTATTTCCGATTTCATAATACATAGCTTTATATCTCATTAATTCATTTCAGATCCTCGCGACATTTATGCTTGTGGCGGTGGTGTACTGCCAAGACCATCACCACCACACCATCTCCCTCAAAACAATCGTCCAGCACGAGACTCACCACGAGACACCAAAGAAAGTCGAATACCACCACCATGAAGAACACAAAGCCCCAGTTCAAACCCATAATGTCCATGTAGTCCAGGCCGCTCCCAAACATAGTCATGCAGTCTCATCCCAAAACATAGTCCGTCACAATAGCCATGGTCATGCTCATGAACAAATTCACCAAATAGCTCCTAAACATTATTTTGTCCCTGCCAAAGAACCTGCTCCTGTTCATGAAGTTGTTGCTGTCGAAACCCCAATAGTTCAATACAAGTATGTTCCTGTTGTTCCTGTTCATGTGGTTCAACAGGCTTCCCATCAGCAACATAAAGAAGTCCAGCACAAGGAAACTCATCATAAGGAAACTCAACATAAGGAATCCCACAAGGAACATCATCATGAACACCATGTTGACTACTATGTAAGTTGACAACATAAATTACTTTATCCCATTACAACTAGTAATTTCCTCCCTTTATAAACCTATTCAATTTAATCAGTTATAGAATCTTTCGTCATGGAATTTGGCCATTGAAATTAATTTGATCAGCTAATTACTACAGCTAACATGAGATTCTTCATCGGTACTTAAAAGTGTTTGTTCCTATTTCAGGCACATCCCAAATACGAATATGAGTACAAAGTAGAGGACCCTCACACCGGTGACAAGAAGTACCAGCATGAGTCCCGGGACGGTGACGTTGTGAAGGGCGTGTACAGCCTGCATGAGTCTGATGGTTCCATCAGGACGGTCAAGTACACCTCTGACAAGAAGACTGGGTAAGTTTCTCTCTCGTTTATTTAATTTCTTCAATAATTAGGTACCCCGAAATGTCTTGCTATCTTATTCTTGCGTTTTCTCATAACATTTTTGCCAATACGCATCAAAAAAACGTGATGATCAAGTTCATGCTTTCTTTGTTAAGTAAAATGTCCTCCTACAGTGGGAAAATTATTGTTTTCGTCATTCTCTAGCCTTTATCTCAGTTTATTTGGGGTCGGCGCAGAATGTCTGTCTAGGTCTTCCAAACTTTTTTATATATCGTCATCTCAATATTCACCCCCTTTCTAAACATGTCATCTTTCACACAGCTTATTCTTTGTTTCTTTGGTCTTCCCAAAAAAAAGGACATGGCTAAAGAAAGCGGAAAGTAATAGGATTTAAACAGTTTTTTATGTACTTTTTTATGTCTTGCCAGATTCAACGCTGAGGTGTCACACAAAGGCCACTTCAAGCACGAACATCATTACCACCACTAAATAGCCAATTCGTTCTAAAGCAACATACTGTATTAATTATTTTAAGCTGTTAAATAAATATTTAAAACCTTAAAGATACACTAATATTTTATTGAAGCGAAGGACCTCTGTAAAAGTTTTCAATTGTCGAAGCCTGACAAATAGAGCATGATGTCATAATATGCTACAAATAGGTAAAAATCTGTATGCATCTGGTGACATAGATTTTTCCGATATGTAGAAGAAATCCGTATTAAACTTACATCATAGAAAGTTAGCCGCATCGCTTGTTACATATACCTACATACTAACGCATATGTAAACTAAGCAATAAGGAAGGTATCAATATACCGTAGTACGTAGGTACCTATTACAAATGTCAAGTTATTTCTAATATAAACTTTGATGATTTACTAGTACCAGATTAATTAATATCGGGTTAAAATAAATATTAAATTAGTCATAATAATACAATTATTATTAATTAAGTTTTTGTAGATAAAGAAAATGAAATCAGCGTTATGCATGTAGAATGTTGAGAAATACTAGAAGTGAAACTTAAATGTGGTTCATGGTTGTACAATGAAGAGTTTTATATGCGTAAAGTCAGTTCACCTGATTTTAATAAAAAAATGTATGGCAATGACACCGTTGAGGTCACTTTCCATCGTCACGAGGGACGAGTTGGATATAAAAAGCTTTGAACTGATCCATTATAAAAACTGACTATTTATCATGATCGACTGATCACCGTGGCTTATTTTTAGGTATGGCGTTATAGCTATAAGTCGATAAAACTAATTGTTCCTGCTATTTTTTCCCCTGCTAGAAATTTTTAATTTAAATGCTATTATGTATAAAGGTACCTAGGTTGTTATTTTGAAGCTGTCACCGCACCCCTAATTATTATGTATAAACATAATTTAGTCTATCTACTGATTAATACTTTTAAATTAACTACGAATGAAATTTTGAGTATGAATGTCAATGGATATAAGAGTAAATGGATGGACTGTGTGTATGATGATATGGTAAGAAAGGGGATAAAAACCGCTGTGTCGATTATTAGAGAAATATGGACGAAAACAACAAATAAATTGGAATAGGGGCCGCAGAATGAAAGAATGAAAAAAAAAACAGAAAATGCTCTCCTACTCCAAACTACTAATACGGTGTGGGACGCAATATGTGTCGACACCCTTGCGCCATCCCATGTTCCTAGCACGGCGGGCTGTGCTGGCGCCGCTGCTGCTGTTGCTGAGACCCTCAAGTGGCGTAAATACTGTAACCTTATGGGTAACTACAGTTTTGATCCGTTTGGGGTCGAAACGCTCGGGTCATGGGGCCCGAGTGCACGTCTCCTCTTTAAGGAAATTTCTCGCCGGCTGGTCGACACTTCACGTGACCAGAGGGCTGGGTCGTTCTTTGGCCAAAGAATTAGCATTGCCATTCAACGTGGCAATGCTGCCAGTCTTCTGGGCACGTTTCCTGATGACAGCGATGCGGAGGAATACTTCGACGCCTAAGTGTCCTTTTGTTTTTTGTATTTATTTTGTATATCGTAGTTTTATTTATATAAAAGTAATCATAATTATTATAAGTCTAATACTGTTAGATAACTGTATGTGAGGTCTAACCGGATTCCAATATGTACAGTCATCACACAGGGTACCTACTAGGGCGCATCCGGTTTGTGAAATATTTTGACTAGGCTTTAGTTTCCTCGTAGATGTTGTCAAAGACAAAAATCGAGATCATGTCCATCAAGGAATAGAAGCTGATTTCGCCATACTTAGGATGGCAGTATTTGCCTCGGAACCTATTTATGATACTTAGGGGTCCCTTAAAGTCCATAATATTAGCAAGTAAGTATCTTAGTCAACTAGTTGAAATTAATTCAAATATACATATGCACATAATTATGCTAGCCATATAGCGGTCACCGTTTTATTGGTCTAGTGACCGTAAGTTCAATATCATGGTCATATGCGTAATTATTTTTTGTCTTTAGTAGAACAATTTTAACGACTGCAAAGAATGAAATTTGTTGAAAATAATATTAATTGAAGACATCATTTCCGAAGCTCCCAAAGAAGACCTGATAGTGATATTGTCTCTTCCCAGTAAGTCCCATCCAAAGTTTTCAATGAAAATTATACATATAAAGACTCATAATTTTGAGGTACCAGATCATGTGGTAATAAATTGTGATCGTGTTCGGATTTGGTTACCTAAAGCATCTGAAAAAGCTCATTACTTATAGTTCACATTAATACAGTTAATTTAACCAACGCAGTACGTAAGTACAATCGTGATTAGGTTTAAATTAACTACTTCAAGCCATAATTTTAACAGAGAAATCGTATTTTTATTCGAATTTCAAGAAGTAGGAAGCGAGCGAGAGTATTCTAGAATACTAACTATAGAGGTTTCTCTAAATTAGAGTACTAGTGACAAAAATATTATATTCTAAATTGACATTTTGATTTTAGTGTTAGATCTAAAGGTTTGAAATTATGAATAGGTAATAATATAGCTTTTCACTTCTCATGCTCTAAAAGTACGCCAATATAGCCCTACGAAGCGGGACTAAAGTGACCACTAGTGACCTAGGGAGTAAAAAGTAATTAGTTTTTTAATTTCCTTCATGTGACATAGACAAACTCAAACAGCCAGTAAATATACTATTATCTGAGGAGTGTGGATCATCTTCATTGCGAAAATGTTGAGAATTTTAGTTCCATGGTTTTTGCCAAGGGGGCGCCATGTGTTTTAAATTGTTAATCTGTGACTAGTTTAGAAGAAAAAACTGACCGCGAAAATACCCTCGGTTTTATTGACTCCCTCGCACGCTCGGGAGTCAAACCACCTCTGGTATATTATGGCTTCGTTTAATCCCTCGTTATAAAATATACTATAGTTTACATAATCGGAATATATTGTTCCAACTGCTGAGACACAGGTCTCTTCTCTAAAAGGGACAGTGGGCCACAATGCTACGGTTAATAAGGCAATAATACTATTATCAAAATGTGTAGTGCTCTAATTTAGCAGATTGACAACCTTCACATTGGTTACGTAAATTACGTCATAGATCCGCGCGCGCTGTGGGTTACAAACATGACGCCCCGAGCGGCAGCAAATTGATTCAATACTCTCTCGTAACGTCTCCGGTATATATTGAGCTAATGACTATGTTAATTCATCAGTTCCACCACGGAAGTCTTAGGAGAAAGAACAAAATGTTTGCTAAAGTGCGTGTGTGACATCCTATAAGTTAACAATACATTTGATATTTGTTTTAATCATAATTTAACATTTTTTTTATTGTTTTAGGTGTTAGTACTTACTTTTGTAGCCGCAGTTTTGTGCGAGGAACATGGATATGCTCTGAGGAACCACCATGAGCCGGCCCAGGAGTACAGGCAACGTTATGAACATGTCCCGGTAAGGGTTCACGAGGAACAGGAAGGTTCCCAAGAGGTACAGTACAGTGCTGCTCCTGAAAGCCATGGGCATGGACATGCGTATTCTTCGCAGAGTATCATCCACCATGCGGCGCTTGCAGGACAGGGAGAGTCCCAGGAATCTCAAAATGAACATGTTGCCCCAGTGTACCAGTACGTACAGGAGGAAGAAGAGCCAGCTCACCAGCAGGCACCAGCTCACCACGAGACTCCAGCTCAACATTACCAGACAGTTCATTTCACTCCCGCTCAAGTGCAGCATGAAGTCAGTCATCACCAGTCCCACACTCAGCACGATCAAGCTCAACCTCAATACGCCCATGGACACGAAAGCCCGAGCTACCAACATGGTTCCAACGCCTATGAAGGCTTGAGCTTCCACAGTGGGGCCCAGCTTCACACGGCTGTTCATCACCCAGCCCCAGTTCACCACGCTACCCCTATTCATCACGCTGTCCCAGTTTATCATGCAGCTCCCGCTCATCATGAAGTACCCGTCCATCACGCAGTACCTGCCCACCACGATGTTCACGCTCACGATTCCCACGATGAGCCCATTGACTATTACGTAAGTGCCCAACATTATTAGAATAAAAAACACTTATTTCTGACTCACAGTTCTATGGTAACTTTCCATTCATTTATTCCAATCACAATTTGAACCGTTTAAACCGCGGTAGTTGAGTAGTCGCATTTAAATGGTCCTTATTAAATCTAAATGTCTCAATATTCCAGGCGTATCCTAAGTACCAGTACGAGTACAAAGTGGAGGACCCTCACACTGGAGACAACAAGTTCCAGCATGAGTTCCGTGATGGTGACGTTGTGAAGGGAGTGTACAGTCTTCAGGAAGCTGATGGATCTATCAGAACTGTTGAATACAGCTCTGACAAACACACTGGGTAAGCTTCTATAATTCTTGTACAAAAAAATTAACGCTTCAACAAATTATAATATGCAACAAGATAGACTCGAGCTAATTACAGAAACCATAATTTCACTGTCCGAATACAACCTCATCTAGATTTATGTTACAAAAAGCATAGTAATATATTGAAATCCAATCAACATACAGTTCCTATTTTGAAATTTATTTTCCGTCTAGACTGTAGACAGATGAGACTTAATTTTTACCCGCTTTATGCGTCGAGTCACGAACTGCCATCGATCGTATTTTAGCTTTCTATTTCGTATCATCACCTGTTGTATTACCTGCTTTGTATATTGAATATATTGTATCATCATTTATCACATTCAACACTTTCTTTTTGCAGATTCAACGCCGTCGTGAAACACTCCGCTCCTGGTCATCATGTGCAGATTGAGAGTCATCATCACAACTAAGACAAGACTGATCGCTGTCCTGTTGTTTTATAGTCTTTATTGTTACTAGATGTGTACTTGCCTACCTATATTAATCTTAATAAAATTATTTAATATTTTGATGTATTTTGTGGTTTTACTTTTCACAATCTACTACTCTTCCTTAAGAAAATAGTATATAGCAAGCTTATATTTGACTGAGATGGTTTAGTTCATTCGTGATCATTGAAAATTTTCTTGATATAATAATTAACTTAGCAACAATAGATATTTTTATTTACATAGATAGGCTATGAGTTTACTTTATTACTGTTGCATGCAGCTGTACAATCAAAACAATCAAAATCTCATTGCAATTTTATTTTTTCTGTGCTAATCACATTATTCTGTTATAAGTATTTATTTAGATTCAATTACTTGAAATCGTAACAAAGAAATTAATCAAGGAGTTACCACAATATACTCTTACCAACCATTACATAATGATTAACTTTTCGCAAGAATATACTTACCAGTTGTTATTAGGGTAAATACGTCAATTTATAAGGCAATGTGCACGCTACATAAACCAAATAATTTCGTCTGTCATAGGCAACATTTTTATCTTGTATCAAAGCGGGTTTTTCTACATAACCTTTGACTATAAAACTGACTCAAGCTACCCACAGCCTTAGATTTGGTTTATCAATCAAAACAATATAATATATACTCGTACTATTACGTTTGCGGGAAGTGACTGCTGGTTTCGAAATTATTATTATACAAGTACCTTATGTACTCATAGTGATAATGATTTGAGATTAATCACTTTAGACATTGATGACCTAGATGTCGATCACGATCATTCTAGTTTATATCAATCATTTCATGTTATACAATTAGACAGAGATATGTTTGTTTATGAACGTGCGAAAGGAAGCTAGGTAGCCATTCATCATAAAGGAAGTTATTTAACAGGACGTTAGAACCGGTGCAGTTGCAAAACATTTTCGTTTGCCATTTCTGAATACCTTATTATAGGCTCTACGTAACACAGCTCAAGTATTTATGGATACTAAAATTGAGAAGGATAATTTATCAGATACATTAAAAGCCTTCTGGAAATACTTGGTACGTTTTTAAATAAGACATGAACAATATTCCTAGATTAAAAATATATGTATGGTTCTAGAGCATGAATGGATCATCACGTTTCTGTTCGAATGATTAAAAATAATAGAATTGTTTGAAATAACATTATATAAAAAGATTTATAGTAAAGTCGGTATTGACTCGAGTACCTTTGTAACTTCAATTGCAAACTTAAAGTAAATACAAAATGAAACATATATGTTTAATTTTTGAACACATTAGACTAGATATATTTAACGGTTACAACAACATACAAAATATAACATGTTATCAAGTACTGGTGAGGTTCTTAATGATGGTACTGGTGCTCATGTCCGTGCTTGGTTTCAGTCTTCACTACAGCATTGAAACTGGAAAGAAAAGAAAATTGGAAGTTAGTGAAATGGCATAGAACATAGTACATAGTTGCATAAAGTGAACATAATATGCAGGGTTGAGGTGTAGAAATAAAGAGATGTACAAATAATTTACAGGTTGTTGCATCTTTTTTTGGAATACTACGGTTTGTGCCAAAAATAAACCATAGTCTTCTGCATTCAAATAAGAAGATAACAATGATAAAATGAAGGGTCGTGCCAGTCTACAGAAGAAAATGTAGTTGAAACACTTTTTTAATCTTGTCGTATCTTGAATGACATCGTACTTGAGTTTTGAGTGCAGAAATATTTAACTTGATATATCAATCAACGAAAATGACTTTACTATATTATAAAATGGAATTTAGAAGAGCATATAGAATGTATAAAAATAATCTATAAATGCTACACTACCTATAACGTTCTAAGAAAAAATCAAGATTTCTTCATACCCATTGTGCTTATCGGCGGAGTACTCAACGGTGCGGATGGAGCCATCGGAGTCGTGCAGGCTGTAGACACCCTTAACATTCTCACCGTCGCGGGACTCATGCTGGTACTTGTTGTCACCGGTGTGAGGGTCCTCGATTTTGTACTCGTACTCGTATTTAGGGTGGGCCTAAAAGAGATTTGTATGAAGTATTAAGGAACGCGTGAGGGGCGTTGACTATTCGTAGATGTCTAAAGGATAATAGATAGAATTGATGCAGGAAGAACAGAATAAAAGAAATACGTTTAATTGCGGTAAAACATGACGCCAAGAAAAAACATAAACAAAAAGTTATAGGGAAATATGCGTCACACTCATGCAATACGGTCATCGCTAAGCATTATGCTATGTGTGCTGTGAGATTAGGGTAAAGTATTTTACTCAGTAAGTGGTGATGCCACCGCGAAATTAAACTCAATTAATTCCTTAATTCTAAGGGATGCGCAGCGGTGAAATCTTAACATTATTCGTCTGGCAGTTTTACGTGATTCCAATATGAAAGAACAAATAGCTTATCTGATAGAAAACGAAGAAAAACCAAATTGGTTGGAGAATATTGTTAAACATAACATAACATCACGAATTTTTTCCCCGAAGGGTAGGGCAGAGCTGTACCTGCACTACACCCACATTTCGTCAGTTATATTTAAGTCCCATGTAATAGGGCACAATCCAAACTCCGGGCTGATACTAAGAAATCCCATATAGAAAAACCCAATAACTCTTTGCCTGAGACCTGGGAATCGAACCTAGGACGTCATGCTCAGCAGTAACGCTCTCGACCACTAGACCAACGAGGCAGTCGAGTTAAAATTAGTTCTAATATCAAAATGCTGAACATACTATTTAAATTTAAAAAAAAAGTTAAATTAAAATAATTTTCCGAAGTGAACAAGAACATGAACGAGCTAATTGTTGCACAAATGCACTCTATGCTGTTTTTTAGTTGAAATGAGCTGACCAGTGATTGAATCATAATTTAACGGTTGATAATCTTCAGGCAACCCAACCATGCAATGAATCAGTATAAAAAATGTCTAAATATTTTATAGGCTTTTAAAATTAACACATATACGATTTGATACGTAGAATGCTTTTGAATTTGCCAATTTTTCGTGTGAAATCTTTCCGTGTGCACCAGAAGCTTAAAGTTGTCATCTTTTAGTTTTGGACCGGCTTTGGATTAGCCAAAGCAAAATCGATAGGATTGTTCTGGAAAATGTCCGTAGTAAGCCCGCAGATATATTACAAATATGTTCAACTTACATAATAATCGACATGGTGTTCTTCTCCATGATGTTCCTTCTTCTCTTGATGACCACCCTCGACATGGTGTACTGCTGGAGCTTCGTGATGAACGGCAACTGGAGCCTGGTGGTGCACGGCTATGGGGACGTAATGGATGGGCTGCTGATGAATGATGTGTTCCCCACCGTGGTGACCTTGGGCAATTTCGTGATGTCCGTGGGAAATTTCATGATGTCCTTGGGAAATTTCGTGATGACCATGGGATATTTCATGATGTCCTTGGGCAATTTCGTGATGACCATGGGATATTTCATGATGTCCTTGGGCAATTTCGTGATGACCATGGGATATTTCATGATGTCCTTGGGCAATTTCGTGATGTCCTTGGGAAATTTCGTGATGACCTTGGGAACCACCGTGATGTCCGTGGGCACCCTCATGGCCGTGGGAGATGTGGATGGACTGAGAGGAATAGGCGTGGCCGTGTCCGTGACCGTGGTGGTCTTGAGCGAACACCGCTGCTACGGCTAGGGCGAAGACAATCTGAAAGAAGGTTATGTGCTTAGTATTTTTTTACTTACCTGAATTAATGCTGTATTTAATAGAAGGCAAAGTCTAATGAAGTAGCTGTGGAACTGTTTGTGTCAATACTCAAGATTCACATGTCAACCAGCGACTATTTCGGGAAGAGGCAAATTTTATTGTGATCTATTTCAATAACCATATGAGTTTAAAAAAGGAAAGCGAAAACGAAACGTAATTTTTAAAAGTATTTTGTATTTTTTTTTTTATACTTTCATAATGCTTTACAATATTATTTATTTTGCAAATACAAAAAGCAGCTCACTTTGGAGATCATTGTGCGTGTATGTGTTGTTATGCACTTTTTAATCGAATGATATAATTTCAGAAACAAGGAGCCTTTTTATACTCAAAAAGAAGTGTGTAAAATCTTTCCTTTGCGACAGTTTATTGTTACGTATTCAAGCTGAAAACAGGTTCCTTGCACTTTTATCACCTGTTCTGTAACCGGTGTGTTCATTTATTTTCTCAGAAACTTTTGTTAATGAGAGGTAAGAAAGGATTTCTTAAAAATCGGAGACTAACGGTTCATTAAACAAGTAGAGTTTTACTTATTTCTTAATCTCCTAGATGAATTAAGCTGTTGCATGATGCGTGTGGTTATTGTAGGTATTGTGTGAGCTAATCTGGTATAAACTTCTGAATTTTAATTGAATGCCTCATTTTCTATAATTATTCATGTTCAACACAAAATTAGACAAACTTTCTAGGACTAAGCTTTGCCACAGAAAGCACGGGGATCAAGTAATATGCCAACTATTTCAGAAACATGTTAAATAATACTTCGTTTATGTCACAAGGAAATCTCCAGTCTTTCACTTCACATCAATTCAACAATAAAATCACAGTATCATATGACAAAATATTATATTTAATTTACATTATTCATTATCAGTCACAAAAACCTAAGTTTCTGCACAGCACCCCGCAAGCAATCGTCTAACGTTTCACAAAATGTATGTAGTTCGAAAAAATAAAAAAACACGAAATACTTACAGACTACAAGAAAATATAATACAAAAGGTTCTAATGCATTGTAAAAAATAGATGAATGAAAATGTAAAAAGTTCTAAGCTAATTTGGGTCTTAGTCCCTATACAATTTATGAAACAATTAGGTTGTAAGCATACAAGTCTGGAAGCCGTTCATTGTACGATGCTCTTTTGTTGTCGCATTCCGTCCGTGCTTAAGCTACATCGTAATAAATAGATGTCGTCGGTTTCAGTCTAGGCCTAGAATTGTGGTGGGCCTAGCCATGGAGGAAATGGCCGTGGCCGAGGGCCGGGGCGGCGACTACAGCACCAGGGTGCGCCGCATGACCGCTCCTGCTTACAACCGCATTGAATCTGCAAAGAGTGTGACAGAAAATTGTATCAGTGTGTTACTTATAAAAGACTGAAAAAATTGCAATATTTTTGAACATTTATTCGCCATGCAATTGTTTTTAAGGCCTATTAAGCACTAGATGACATTCCTAATGCATTCACGTCGCTCAAAACTAGTAGGTAAGTAGCGAGCCTATTGCTAGCAACCAGTATAAACCCGTTAAAATAAGCTCTACTTCTGATTGGCAATCCCCGATAACTTATTTGCCTGTCCTGGTGATGGAACCCAGGTATCCACTTCCAATATCATCAAATTGTTCTCTTAAAAACTATCTAGTATTTAAATTCTCTTCCCGCCAACGATGGTACACTTGATATCGTGCCTTGATGCCTTTACAGCACGTTAGAGGAGGTAATGGAAGCTAATGATAACGCTAAACTCGTACCTAAGGTTTGAGCTGACTCATTACGATAAAGTAACAAGATAATGCTAAGAAGAAGAATTCCTCCTTACCCATTATGGTCATCAGCAGAGTAATTGACAGTGCGGACAGTGCCATCGGGTTCCACGAGGGAGTACTGGCCCTTCACGACGTCACCATCGCGCGCTTCCCATTGGCTCTTCTGATCGCCGGTGTGACCGTCAGCGACGCCGTAATTAAATTGGTAGCGGGGGTGGGCCTGAAATGTACAGGGAATAGTATTCAGATTGACATAGAAATCTTTTGTTCAGTGTTTCCAGAATTGCAGCATTCGATAAGGTTAAGCTACCCTACTTGGTTAAGCCACAACTTACGAATTAAGATCGTGGGTTCGAACCCGACCAGGCACTTCACTTTGTAAAATTATTTCATCACCACTGCTCTCAAGACGGTGAAGGAAAACATGGTGAGGAAACCGGCATGTCCTAGAACTGAAAAATCGAAAACATGTGACATTCGCCAACCCGCAGTGGGCACGCGTGGTGGATTAATGCCCACTCCCTCCCACAGAGAGGAGGTTTGTGTCCCAGCAGTGGGAATATTATAGGCTGCTAATGATGATGATGAAGCTACCCTTGCCGTTGTCGATCCGTGGATATGTGACCATCTTCACATATCGAGACCCCACCGTACCTCGGAAAGCAATTTAAGCCGAATGACACCCGGGGCATTGGTTTCCCGGCTATCATACGGCATAAATTGCTAACCAACCACCAATCCTGGCTGTCATTCTTGGATCTTTGTCATACTAACTCGTCAGAAGCCCTAAAATCTGTCAGATAGTATTACTAAGGAGTATCGTGTTATCCGGTAAATGGTTTGTGGAAAATAGACAAGCAGTCGCTCTATGTAAAATACTGGTATTCAACTGGATCCGGTTAGACTGAAAGCTGACCACAATATAGTTAGGAAATGGCTAGGCAGATTGATTTGGTACGACTAGAAAAAGTCATCGTAATTTATCAAAAGTGTTTTTCTTTTACAGAACATGAAAGGAATGCGTGTTACAGTTCAATAAAAATAATATAGCAATAATAAGGTCAATATATCATACGCATTTTGCAATTTATGTATATTGCTCCTCATTTAACATTACTTCAATAATTAATCATTTAAACGTGATTCCGTTAGTTATAAACGGTGTTTCTAACCAAGGAAGTATTATTTACTAAGCTATAACTCAATATTTTTTTATTGAATGAACACGCAATTTAATGACTAATAGAAAAACTGTATAAATAGGTGATATTCCAAAGGATTCCTGGAACTACTAAATCACAACTTTATGTTTCTGTAGTTTACAGCACAAATACCACAATTTTAACTATTATAAATTCTAGATTTTATTTTGTAACCTCTGACCTTACTGATCCTATAACTAGCCATATTCTACTAACAATTAACAACTACCCATTGCCACAATTAACTTTTCAGGCACAACGGGACAAGTTACTTGCTTAATAAGATCTAACAATCCTTCAATTATCTAGTAGAAAATTATTGTTTCAAATTATGAGGTTGTCAGAGCCTGGGCATAAAACTTATAGATAAACTTAGCGACTTCACAAAGGCACCCCCTGTATTCCTTCGTTGGGCGGGAAGCCAAGGGGCAGGCTGAATCGGATTTAGATTATTTAGGGATAAATTTAAAGTTACCGGCTCAGTGGAATGGGCTAGCTCGAGGTCAAGGGTCGAGGTAGGATTAGTAATAAGTATAGTAAAACTCACATATATCTCAACAGGGGCAGCGGCGTGCGCAAGGGCTGTGCGGTATACCGGCGCGTGCGCAACCACGGCGCCGTGACCTGCAATCGACCTGACGTCATCACACATACATAGTACTCCAATGCAAGAGCCTACTACAAAAGAACAATAAAAACTATGACAGATTCCTACTGTAAAATAATTCGATTTGTCTGTGCAGTAAGGCATTGGAATATCTGGGGGTACTAATATCACGACCAGTCAGCAGAATTTTAAAGTAAGTTTAACTAACAATAGCCTATGAAGGCCTCTGAGGTATCAAAATGAAATATTCACAGTGGACAATGATGGTAATAATATGACCTCTGCATATTTTATCATTGTGTTATATCGGTGTGTGTATCGGGTTTTAGTTTTTGAACTTACTTTTTATAGGTATATATAAATTATTTTGGGGTAAGCGCACAATATTTTTATTTTTGAAAGGTTTATGTAAGCGCTTTTTAGTTTGTCACTATATGTCCTCTAGAGAACGCCATATTCAATTTAATGTAAAGTTACATATCCTATAACGAGCTGACGAACAGGACGCTACCAACGATACCTTATTTGGAAGTCATGATTGAACAGCTGAACATACACCTACATACATAACGGTCAAAATCATAACCCTTCTTTTTACTTCGTCGTAGCTAGGTAAAAGTCTGTTCTTCAATACACTAAACTAAATAGGAAAGCATTCTTAAAAACTGAATCTTACACTAACGCTACAAATCTAAGTAAATACCTTAATCTAATCCATACCTAATCCATATCCCAAAGCGGGTGCCGCAATGGCCGGCGCGGCCGCAGCGTATCCTCCATAACCGCCATAGCCATGCGCAAGGGCAGGGGCGCCGAGCACAATACTCTGTGTTGACAGCGCTCCGTGACCACCCGCAAGTAGACCTGCGCGCGCGACTCCTACCAACGCGCATGCGAATAATACCTGTAGCAGGAAGAGGGATCTAAAGTCAAAAAGCCAACTGAGTGGTGAATCTTGTCAACATTTTTTCCATACAAACTTCGGGAGTGTATTACTCCGCTGTTCGACAATGTACATCCTAAATTAAATATGGTATGGTTTTGTCTCATTATTAATATTGTCTGTTCAGAAACAGAATACTAAAATAAAAAGCCATTAAAAAGTTAGGAGCCAACAAAGATTTGTTTTTCTTGATAATTTAACCTAACTTTGGGCGTGTTTAGGTAATAAAAGTAGTGTAAAATCTCCAAAACTAAGTCGGTACCGACAAAGCTCAAATATCGAAAAGTTCAATAAGCTTTAGTCATTGATTTATGCAGTGGTTTTGTCATAAAACCCGATCTTCCGAAGGACTTTTCTTAATTTTTTACGCGCCTGTTGAAATGATCCTGCATCTCACTCAATAACGTTGTGCGTGTAGACTAGCGTCTAAACAAAATGATGGATCCCATATATTCATAGCCTTACTCATGAACTGTTTACGTTTATTTCAACATATTCTTCAATTAAACTCAGAACTAAATGTAATTCAGGACTTTAAAACTTTACCACCATCAAACTTATACCACCAGCTCACAAAACCACAAAAAATGACCACTTGTGCCACAAAAACTCAAAATCACTTTACCTTAGCGAACATTGTGTTTAAGTTTTGTCAAAGTTCAAACGGTACGTCACTCTAAGCACTAGGGCTTGTTGTGTGCCGAATTCTAAGATACCGGGTGTTTATATAGAGGCTGTATATCCTATAGATACAACCTTAGGTCTCACTCGGGCGTGTCGCAGGAAACTGTGTGTAGCTACACGTATGTGGCGGTGGGCGCTGCCGCAAACTAGATCGATGGCATGTACTGGATACGGTTGCCTTTTGTTTTCAATTTCTACAGCTTCCAATACAACAACTGCTATTCTGAAACACACCTTAAATACGGAGATGAGAGAAGCAAACACTAAAAACAACAGCCAAGTGTCAAAAAGATCAAAAGCTGGTGACAGATTCAAAGTAAAAGTTTACAAAAAGCCAACCTTCTATTTGTTGCTTTGTCGATAATTTCGAGAATGACATGAAAGTTACTGTACATAGACGAAGGGATAGTGCTCATTTTTTGCTAATCAATAAATATACTCTCTAGCATAATTTTTTTGTTTTCGCGCGATATGTCATTTAAGGCAGTTCATGCCTCTCGTTTCTGTAATGAGAAGGATGACCACGTCATTTATTCCTAAATTATACCTGGAAATGATTTGTCAAACTTAATGTTTTACTCGAAGATTTAATTACATCGTATCCATGCAATTCTCACGACACATAAGTTTAAAGCATTCTGCGCTAAGAATTGGTATCAGAATAGTAAATAAATATATTTATAGTGCCACATAGTTGTACCTACTGTACATTCAGTACAAAATCTTATTGAATTATTGTCTTTTAGACAATCAATTTTATCCAGCTAACTACATCTGCCATTGTTGAAATGATTGGTTATGTAAAGTCATGGATTTTGAGCAAACTCGGTACGTTGTAAATTTCACTAAGTTATTGCCATTTTGTCGATACATTTTGGACCCCAAGGCACCTAAATGTTAATAACGAAATCCAAAACTTCGATAGATCTAAGTATGGCACCACACTAACAGCGCACCTGGATCATGTACAAATAGGCTGCGTAAATTTTTCGTGTTTACAGTACCATTCATACGCCGTTTTCTTTATTTTGCTAATTTTAATAGCTTGGGAGAAATAATCGCCGAGAGTCATCTAAGGTAAAAAGGATGTGATGAAAGACTATTACTGTGTGTAAGACTTTATCAAACATGGAACACTATGGCACTCAGTACCTACTTATCTACTTGTTCAAGTCGCTTCCTCTGACATTTTTAATGTAACACAGGTCTACAGATTTAATATTCATGAGGCGGCGTTATCATCTCATTTCATTGTGTCAATCTCGAAATTTGAAGTGAGGTGAAATGCATGTGCTACATGAGTTTGGAACCTTAAACCAAGATTTATGTTACCATCCGGTGCATTCACACACATAAAACTACACAAATTACCTACTATAAAATATGGCACTAACACAAAAACTAGTCTATATGAAATATTTATAGGACACATGTAACATTTATTATCTTCGATATCACAACCAAATCGTGACTTGCTGAAAAAACTTTTGTGCCTAAAATGGGTGGGTGCCAAATGTCGCCTGGCCATAATTGAAGTATGAACTCATTGTGACCATAAATAAGACCATGGGAAAATTGCTCAGATTGACAATTTTGGTTACTCTGTGTTCGTTATGCATTGTCTTACAAGAGTCGGGCTGGATTAGGCGAGAATTGACTAAAGTTTATCGATAAATACCTTTCGAGTGATTGGAGAATTAGCTCAGGAAACCAATTGCTTAACCATAAATATAAGAATCGTAATGATCATAAATGAGCTTACCTACTTATTTCCAGATGCATTGAAAAACTGAAAATGAAACATATTTTCTGTAGATAAGAGCGATGTGGCTACGTAATATAAGCCGCACGGGTCGAACGTTCAGGTTAAGCTGCGCTTGCCGCGGGTGGACCGTGGATGGGTGAACATCTTTACATACCAAGACTCCTCCGTGCCTCGGAAAGCAGGTTGAACCGTTGGTCCCGGCTGTCATTTGTGGATCTTTGACAGTCGTTACGGGTCATCAGAAGCCCGAAAGTCTGACAACCAGTCTTATCAAGGGGTATTCGTACCCAGTAATTGGGTTGTGGAGGTCAGACAGGCAGTCCCTCCATGTAAAATGCTGGTATTCGGCCGAAACCGGTTAGACTGGAAGCCGACCCCAACATAGTTGTGAAAAGGCTAAAGTAGATGATAAGGGCGATGTGATTCCAGGATGTGATAATGATGATGAAGAGAGTCTGAAATTTTTTAACCAATTAGTCGTTTTTAATGGATAGATAGAATTCTCTTTATTAATAGGTACACCATTGAAAATTTAAATTATAAATTACTTAATAATAAAAAAATATAAAAAATCCGACCCTAAATAAAAGGGCAGGAGAAAGATTAACTAACAAATAATAAAAAAATAAGGACGAAGCCTTCAGCCATAAATTATAAAAACAAGGTTTGCCCTTTGTTAATAATAATACATAGGTACCTATTAAATTTACATACCTACATTAAAATTGCCGACGCGACAAAGCTCTTACCTTGAAAAAGCATACAACATGCATCTGACATGTAAGATAAGTTAAAAGCCGCGATTGTGGGATATGGTAATGATAATGCGTGTACGCTTGACAGAAAAGCATTCTAGACGCCCCCGCCTATCTTGTTATGAGATACGCTTACGACGCGACGGTTTATTTGGTAATGTACTGATAGGCATGAAGGGAGGTAGGTATAACTTTTTGCCATTGCCATTGCCATTTTGCCACTTCCGCGCAGACAAAGCCATGGTGTCTCAGTTGAAGATGGTGCACTGCGTCAGATATTGTGCCTTTGAAGTATTCACTCTCGTGCCGTTCTTGTGGAAATAAACCACTATAAATAAACGAGTGATATCAAAATGGCTCTACAAGACAAAATGTATTCATGAAATACTTTTTTAAAGTATAATAAGCCTTATCATGTTACCACTGCTGGGATACAGGCTTCCTTTCTGTGAGACGGATTTTTTTTTTTTTGGGTGGGAAATCGTCAAATAACTTCTCCCGCTCTGGGTGGAGCGGGAGGGTGTGTCAGACTTTTACTGACTAAAAACCACCCGTGTTCCCTCAGTTGCCTGTGTGCCAGGGGCCGCGGTATCTCTTTCTTCTGTGAGACGGATTAGGCCGTAATCCACCACGTGGGCCCAATACGGATTGGTGTACGTCACATTTTTTCAAATTTATAGTTCTAGGATATTTCAGTTTCCTCACGATATTTTCCATCACCGTTTTGAGAGCAGTGATAATGAAATGATTTACGTAATGTAAAGTGACTGCCTGGATTCGGACCTACGACTGTAAGTCTCATAAATCACGGTGTATTACACTGAGTTACCACTGCATATTACAAAATACTTTCTAACCGACTTCAATTCGTCGGAACCTTTTTTTTTATTTTTTTTTATGTATGTTCCCCGATTACTCGAAGATGGCTGGACCGATTTGGATTTTTTTTTTGTTTGAAAGGGTATACTTTCCAGGTGGTCCCATGATCATCAAGTCAGGATCTGATGATGGGATCCTGGAGAAATAGAGAGAACTCTTAAAATTTTATAGGCACACAAAGCGATTTAGGTATTTTTTGGAAGAGTACTTTCTCGTAGTGGTCTCATTTCAATTTGGTGAAGATTTGACGAAGAACTTTGGAGATAGGCAACGGAACTCCTCAATAAATGATAGCAAATGGACTGGGATTGCTGAAATCTCATGTCTATCTATTGCTTACACCAGTTCATAACATAACATCACGCCGGTATGCTGTGAAGGGGTAAGCACATGTGAACCACTAAAAAGTGAAAAAAAAGACTTTTTCCAAAAAAAAAACAACCGACTTCCAAAAAACACTACAAAGTGAAAAATAACATTAATTTCGAAAGGCAGTGACAAAAAATTAAAATACAGCTCCAAAGACACCGACTTCCGAAATTAAAGTTATTTTTCACTTTGTAGTGTTTTTTTGGAAGTCGGTTGTTTTTTTTTAAAGACAGAAGGAAACTCCTAATTAAATAGCATAATCGAAATTCGATAAATAAAATAGTCAATAAATCACATTAAAAGTGTAAGTAAGTAACAGTGGAATTTGATTTAGATAATAATAGTGAATGAATCACTACAAAGGCATTTGTATTAGCATAGTCCGAAAATAGTTCTCAAACTAGTTAGCACTGAATTAAAATTAGATCTACTAGCAAACCGCATTGCATTTAAGGAGTAGTTCCTTTGTCCGCCAAAACTGGCTCTCAGGGTCGTGAACGACGGGAGGAGTGAGATTTAGAAGGCTACCAAAAAAAATTGGACTGTTGTGATAACATTTTCATATCATGAACCGAAAACTTACTTTGATGACTTTTTACTACACCGTTCTTTTTTAAGGTCCCAGATTCCCCCGACTTACAACAGAATAGATGTGGTTATTCTATGATACGTATTGCGTATCTGTTCGCTGACTATCGGTATGAGCTAAATCTGTGTGGATATATTCACAAGCAAGCATGATAATGGTCCCGGGACTTTCCTATACTCCATAAGTTTTGGTAGTTAAATAAAAGTAAACATAAAAAAAACACGTGACTCATAGATGCGAAACCTTTTATTTCAAATTTTAAATCATATTATCTGTTTAATAATAGGCTCTATTCTGAATCAGAATGTAATGAACTATCTGTCACATTAATAATAAATCGTTCCGTTGTATCATCAATTATTTTACTAGCTATAATAACACAATTTAACAAAATCGAAACGCACTCATAAAATCGTAAACGATTGTTGAAAGTGCTGTCAAAGGCGTCTGGTTAACCGACTAAACGTAATACCCGCCCCTTCAGCTGCCATACTACATCAAAGTTGAACTTTTCAATTTGGCAATTCGTTGTATTTTCTAAAAGGTTTAGGGTACCTGTCTTTTTGGGCTCTTTACAATAGGCAGATTACAAAATTTTATATTATAATAATAAATCTAACTAAAAAATTGTGCTCAAGTACTTAGATACATCTAGGAAGAGTAGTTTAAGAATAAATTATAAAATTTAATATATCTACTTTAATAAAAGAGGTAGCTATCGTAGAAATTGAAAATAAATTTGATTTTGTTACACCGTATTTTTAAACAAGAAAGTGTCAACCATTAAAAACCCTTTTTACGATTTGTTTACCTTTATTTAACTACCTAAACCTATGGAGTATAGATTTTTTTAAGTTACTTATGAACGCCAAAATCACCACGTACAATTCATAAAGCGATAGCAGCTCGCATAGTGGAACCGCACCTTAAATCGGGGCGTGAGCGTCTACCGGATAGTCTCGGATGTCAAGTGGCTGTGACTCATCTATCCGAGATCATTAACCTCGCCGCGGTTATCTCAAGCCTCATTGGGCAATGCGGGCAACAAGACCGGTGTATACTTACGTACTAAATGCGCCAGTTTACACAGCATGTTGCAAGTTGAACGAGTTTTTAGACTTATTTGCACACGTGATGAAGATTTAGTCTTGTGAAATTGTTTTGCATACTTGTGCATATGTATGATATCGTGCAGTTGATGGAGAAAAGATAATGTTTGAACAAGTAATGTGATATTATATGTGAAGTGTTGTAAGATTAATATATAAACTACATATTAGGTGTACTGTTGCCAGTCCATAACCTAGGTTCTATTTTGGTAGGTAGCTGTTTTCCTTATATTTCGACACAAACCAGTGACAACTTCTAACATATTATTCTTATAGCATTTAAATTGCTGTCAGTACTTATTTATTAGCACTTAAGCAGTAAAAACCGCCTCGTTGACTTAATGGTCGTAAGCGCTAGTTACTACTGAGCATAAGGTCCTGGCTTCGATTCCCGGTTCGGGCAAAGTATTATTGGGAATGACTCAGTAGTATCCCGGAGGTAGAATTTGTGCACGGTTGATGGCAATAGGGTCTTGCCCAATTATATTACATGGGAGTTATATCATAACTGGCGAACTGTGAATATACTTTGAGGAGCCCCTCAGCCGAACCCGACTCAAACCATTGGGGAATATAGGCGTGTAATGTTATATTATGTGTAGTAAAAACAAGAATACTAAGTTTCAAACTATGTCTAACCAGTTACTTCACGCTTAACGAGGCAGGTGGCGTTAGTTACCGAAGTATCACATTTTTCTAGTCAATGTCTTCTCCAAACTAGATTTTTCATCGGCTTCTCAATCTAGTGATTAAAAATTATGCATGCACATGCATTTTTTATTTCCAGCTAGTTGTAGAATTAATCTCAGTGTTCCAAACTTTGTTATCAAGCAAATAATCTCAGTGATCAACGTTATCTGAAATTGTTTGATTATTTTTCAGCACAAGCTATAAACTTTAGCACTGATTGCTGTTATATAAAGCTAAATGCACACTGACAAATAACGTAGCGATATCGCTCACAATAATTTTATTTTTCAGAGGTTTTTACCTTTAATCACAACGAGCATCTTAATGCGACTCATCATCTGAGCATGTTAATGCGACTCATAATCTGAGCATATTAATGCGACTCATCATCTGAGCATATTAATGCGACTCATAATCTGAGCATATTAATGCGACTCATCATCTGAGCTTATTAATGCGACTCATAATCTGATCATATTAATGCGACTCATCATCTGAGCATATTAATGCGACTCATAATCTGAGCATATTAATGCGACTCATCACCTGAGCATATTAATGCGACTCATCATCTGAGCATGTTAATGCGACGCATCATCTGAGCATATTAATGCGACTCATAATCTGAGCATATTAATGCGACTCATCATCTGAGCATATTAATGCGACTCATAATCTGAGCATATTAATGCGACTCATCATCTGAGCTTATTAATGCGACTCATAATCTGATCATATTAATGCGACTCATCATCTGAGCATATTAATGCGACTCATAATCTGAGCATATTAATGCGACTCATCACCTGAGCATATTAATGCGACTCATCATCTGAGCATGTTAATGCGACGCATCATCTGAGCATATTAATGCGACTCATCATCTGAGCATATTAATGCGACTCATCATCTGAGCATGTTAATGCGACGCATCATCTGAGCATGTTAATGCGACTCATAATCTGAGCATATTAATGCGACTCATCATCTGAGCATATTAATGCGACTCATAATCTGAGCATATTAATGCGACTCATCATCTGAGCATGTTAATGCGACTCATCATCTGAGCATGTTAATACGACTCATCATCTGAGCATGTTAGTGCGACTCATCATCTCCCTGCCCTTGTTTTTTTTTTGGCTGGGAAATCATCTAATAACTTCTCCCTCTCTGGGTGAAGCAGGAGGGCGGGCATGTCAGACTTTTACTGACTAAAACCCACCCGTGTTCCCTCAGTTGCCTGTGTGCCAGAGGCCACGGTATCTCTTTCGAACAACCCGCACCCCTGGCAGGGCCCTGCCCTTGTTTCATGTTACTTGGGGTCGGTACAAATGTTTTCTTCTTCCATTCTCCCCTGTGAACCGTCACTCTATCATTTAATCCCTTCATATAATTTCTCACAGAATTAATCATTCTGAATAGCCTTCTCGCACTTTTAAATATGTTAGGGTCGGCATCCAGTCCAACCGGATGCAGCTGAATACCAGTATTTTTCATGGAGTGACAGCCTATCTGACCACAATACAGTTACTGGGTAACACGATACCCTTTGGTAAACTGGTTGTCAGGTTTTCGGGCTTCTGAAGACCCGTAACGACTGTCAAAGATCCCCGAATGGCAGCCGGAACTAATTGCTTAACGTGCTTTCCGAGGCACGGAGGTGTCTCGGTATGTAAAGGTGGTCACCCATCTACAGACCAACCCGGCAAGCGTAGCTTAACCTGATGGATCGAGTCGTGCGGTTGTTATTATGTTATTACAGGAGCCGTCCTCACAAAATACATCCATATTTTATTTGGCCTTCCTCTCCCTCTCCATTCCTCTAAATTTCCTTTCAGCACGTTAACGCGAATGTGGTGTGTATAAAGCATTATCAACCAACATGTGTTACAATTCCTTGCACTATTCATATCAATAAATCATATATTTTGTTATGCATACGTGTTCTGTAGCAATTTATAACCGCATGGGGCTTTGCCCAATATAAATCATAGTGATTGAGCAATTTGTCTCTTATTACATGAATGCAAGTAGCATGTATGAGAGATGGCGCCTAGAGTTAAAGTATATGCATTACATTAATTTAATGTAATGGCTTGGTAATCTCTTTAAAGTTATGTTCTGGCTATATATTTTTTATGTGATCTACTTTCAATGGCGATGTTCTTGCTGTATCATCAATTCAATTAAGAAGTTAATTGCTAGCAATTTACAATAAAAGCTAAACCAGAATTTATCATTGACCCACTGACTGGTCTACAATGAATACCTATATGTTCGATTTGGTAACAGCTATGTTTGTGTTAGCTGCCTATCTTTGTATTTTTCTTTCAAATTCATATTATGTTCAAAATCAAACTAGGCTGAGAATCAGCACTTTTCTAACGTCAAAATAACATAAGACAGTCCCCCAAAACCGCCCTCCTGTCACCAGTTCTTAGTGCTTTAGCTGGGAGGAAAGCAACGTAACAAGCTCCCCAGCAGTTGAGGTATCAAGAAAATAGTAAAACTCTTATTATTTCGTCTTTATGAACAACATATATCGTGATGGCCAAGTGGCTCATGAATAAAGTGGTGGGTTAAAATCCGGGCAAGCACCTATCAATGTGACTTTGTCACTTCATATGTATTTTCTGAGTTTATCTTAGACATTACCGACATCCGTGAAGGAATACATCATGAAGAAACATGGAGCTATCCTTTTTCCTACTATATAATATTATAAATGTGAAAGTTTGTATGTTTAGATGTTTGGATATTTAGATGTTTGGATGTTTGGTACTCTATCACGCAAAAACGGTTAAACGGATTTGGTTGAAATTTGGAACATAGATAGTTTATAACCCGGAATAACATATAGGATACTTTTTATCCCGATAGTACGTTCTCGTGGGATCTATACTCGAGTGAAGTCGCTGGCAAAAGCTTGTAGTTAATATAAGTCTGAAATCTGCCACCCGTCCAGGCTGGTATTATGGACAAAGTGGAATTAGTTTCCATTGACAATTTGATGTAGTGATTAATTGTGATCTATTAGTCATTAGTTTCGTTTTAATATAACGGTATATTTGAAGCAACATACCTTAATTCCATTACCTTTAGCAGAAATTACCCTATAATTAAGTTATTTAGTACAGTATCCGACGCAGTGTGAAGTTGTGCAAGCCATTCATCAAATATGGGCGCTTTGGCACCCACTCTCATATGTAACCGGATTCCTATGAGAATAATATCCAATTACCTGCGAATTATTTGTAAATCAATAGCACGCCTATGCCGAAACTCTATATGCTTCGAGAAATAGACCGTTGTTATGGAGGAATTTATGTATGAGCATTAAATTTGTAGACAAATTAGGCAATGTATTGTGATTTTGCCGAAATATGACTAGTTTTGCAACAGTTAGTTGTGACTGATACTAGTAAGGTAGCTTGTCAATACCCACTTGTTGATATATTGACAGATTCATGATATTTTGGTATTTGACATGACTAAATAAATGAGTTTGAGTAGATATCTGTGGGTGAGCGGTTATTTGTCACTTCCAACTCGAATTATTTCTACAAATCAGCCTCTTTCTAATTCAGAATCAGCTGATTCGGCCGCATATTTCCTGCAGCACACAAAAAGATTCCACCTATCCATATGGATTATTGATCAACATAATGCAAGCAATCACAAATATGTATATAATGTTATGTTCAAGTATATAAAAAAGAGGAAGAGCTCACTGGCCAACAAAAAATTGTCCGTCTCACCTTCAATGGGTAAAGTGCCCACAAGGCTGACAGCATTGGCTCGTTGAATGGTGATGCAGATTCTTTTGCCTAAAAACAGGCCAACCCTGAACAAGTGAAGAGTAGACATTCCAGCTTCCGAGTACAGTGGTGGCATCAAATTAAGAGTTGTAGATCGTAAGTTCAAACCATGATAGGCGTTTGACTTTGTGTACATTAATTCATCACCACTGCCCTCAAAACGATGAATGAAAACATCGTGAGGAAACGGCTTGTCCTGGAACCAAACATTCAAAGATATGTGACATCTACCTTCCATCTTCCTCTCACAAAGAGGAGGCCGGTGTTCCAGCAGAAGGAAAATTATAGGCTGTTTATGTAAGCTTCTGATTGCCTGGTTAGTGATGTCATTTTTCAACAAATATTCTTAATTTGAGGTCTTGTATACCAATTAGATTTAAACAAAGCGCTGCCACCGTAAACATCTCCATTAGGTTAAAAATAATATAATCTGTCAATCCCGGCTAATGAGACACATTTAATTTTCTATTGTTTTGGAACCAATAGGTTCCGCACTAGACTTAACCATCTACTCATTCCTGCTGAAGCCAGCCTTTTCAAATCAGAAGCAGCTGCCGTGGTTGTACCTAGATATTAATTTATTTACATGTAAAAACAGTTCCAGCTATCCTATGATCTATTTAACTGTTTCCAGTCTTTCAACCGGATCCGACCAGCTCCGGATCCGTGGACTGATTACCTTTTGAAGGCCGTAAGAATCCGCTGGATATGAGAAGCACAGAACCGGTCAAAGTGGTGGAGCTTGGGGAAGCCTATGTCCAGCTGTGGACGACTTTTGGCTGAAATGATTAAGGCATTCGAAGTTCTGAATATCTGGTTGGATATTCTCTCAAAGTATTTTTGCTTTGTATTCTATATACGTTATTATGATGCTTCAATAAAGAACCTTTGTTAATAATTATTTTCCCTCCTTGTTTAAAGGCATTTACACTTACATTTAAATCAAAGTGTCGCAACCAAAAACATGTCCTTTAGTTTCGACACATTAGCATAAAACCATCAAAACTAGCCCAAAGTACCAATCAACAAGACCTCGCCTTACATGTCCTTAACACATATGCATAATACATTTAAATGAAACGCCACCACCATCACGAATCGATCTATCACTATAACAGTCAGAAACTAAATTATTAATAGTTAATGCAATAATGTTTTACAGGTGATCTATTTGATATATTAAGTTACATTAGGTGGCATGTGAGTACTTAAATGTAATTAGTAATAGCTTAATTTAAATGCATGGTAATTATTACAGGTCATATTTTAGTCATTTGCTGCTGACAGATTTAAGTGGTTGGTGCAATGCAGTATTACTATGTGACTAAGCTATACCTAGGTAGTGTTTCCAGATATTTTCAAGTCAAGTTCAAAGAAAAGGAAACAGGTGACGCAGCAGCCGTGTGTTATGTTACATGAACTATTTGGAGCCACTATTGACCCCTTAATATAGAAGTCCTCTACATCCGTCAATGTCGTAATAGGGTAATAAAAGATCTTAAAAGAATTGACAGCATTCCTCTTTATCGCTAGTAATAACAGTCTACAATAACCAATCTGTCAAAAATCATGCCAGCTGGCGGTCTGCAGTTCCTACTTATCCACATGGATAAAATCGTGGGGTTATGTATGTACTACCTACCGGTAGGTAAGTATTTAAGTAATAATTTAAAAGTTGAAATCCAAACCAAGGCCGTTGCATAAAACTGCTATGACATTCTGTCTCAGTTTTTGGAAAATGCGAACAAAGTATACTCGTATTAATAATATTTTAGATTTCTGAAAGTTGTCGTGCATTATCATAAAGACTAGAATCTGACTAGTCTTGATTACAATGCACTACGTTCATAATCTATTATTATAAGTAACAATATAATTCACGCGTGTCAATCTCATTATAGATTTCGTAACTCAACGTGTCAAGTTGTCACTTAGGCACGACTTTATTATTCGTTGGTCTGATACAAGCGGAGTTGCAACACTAGGTATTATGTAAATTTGATTGGAATAAGCTATTTATGAAATCAATAAGAAAGGCAGAAAAATATTTTAAATATACCATCAATAAAAAAGGAACATTAAAACTAACACAATCATGGAAAGGAAATAAAAGATCTCTGTGAGTCTTAAAAGGTCAGTTCTTTCAGCATAAAAAAAATTAAATACCGCAGCGCTGATATTCTGATAAGGACACACATACTATACGGAGATTCTACCTTTTTTTTGGATGGGCAATCATTAAATGACTTCTCCCGCTCCGGGCTGAGCGGGAGGGCGTGTCAGACTTTTACTGACTAAAACCCACCCGTGTTCATTCAGATGCCTGTGCCAGGGCCATGGTAACTCTTTCGAACAATCCGTGACCCTGGCAGGTGCGGAGATTCTACCTAGGACCCGCTGTGATGCCACAGACACACCTAAAAACATAAATAAATCCCACTAGAGAAATAAAAACAAGATAGAAGATAGTTAATCATTTACAACGTAGGGTTTTAACCACTAGACGATCATGGCCGAATATTTATAGGAGGTAAGTATTGCTATTGCAGTCAGACAGATATTACAACTAAAAAAAAGAAAATCATCAAATAACTTCTCCCGCTCCGGGTGTAGCAGGAGGGCGTGTTAGACTTTTACTGACTAAAACCCACCCGTGTTCATATCAAAACCCCTCCATCGTTGATCCTGGCTGTCATTTGTGGATCTTTGGCAGATGTTACGGGTCGTCAAAAACTGCCAGAAGTTCTGAAGGCCAGATAGGCAGTCGCTTCTTGTAAAATAATGGTATTCAGCTGCATGGTGAGACTGGATGCCGAACGGAACATAGCTAGGAAAAGGCAGATGATGATACTTGTTGCGAATGGCTAGTAACAAGTTTGAATCTACCTACAAGGTATTGCTGATACAGACGTGGGTAACCCTGGACATCTGATGGACAATCTGGTGGTTCCGTCACTTCATTTACCTACCAATATAACAACT
The DNA here is from genome assembly GCA_947359405.1 of Antitype chi. Lineage (NCBI taxonomy): Eukaryota > Metazoa > Arthropoda > Insecta > Lepidoptera > Noctuidae > Antitype > Antitype chi. The sequence goes on along the minus strand of OX375810.1, from coordinate 8,481,132 downwards.
AGCAGGTGCAACTGCTGACTACTAGGTTCTGGATTTATCCATCAGGAATTACTCAGGAGCAGCCCAGAGTTTGGAATGGTGCCCGGTTATTGGCAATAGGCTCGTCCCCTTTCACATGAAACTTATACATACCTTGTGAAATGTGGGTGTAATATAGGGATTCCTCTGCCTAGGCCTTCAGGGATTATAGGCGTGATGTTATGTTATGTGTGCCTCTATCGTTTAATGTAATAAACACCTAATATTATTCTACTGTCCCCAAGTACGGAAATTACAAACATAAATTAAGTAAACGGAGATTTTTTTTTTGCATTTTATTCATCGCTTGCATTCATTTATGATTTCAATTTCACTAAGATATTTCACTCATAGATCATTATCTTATCAACATATTTATGGTGTTGCTATAAACATAGATATTGGATTTTTTTATGCTAGACTTACTCTAACGAATTTTGTAAAAATATTCCTGAAGTGAAATATCCGTATGATTTACGAATACGCATAAAAAACTGGTAGGTACTACTTGTAACAGTACAATGCACGTCAAATAGTATTATTACGTTGGTAGTCAGAACGGAATATACCGATACCCGTTTTTGATTCAAATTCAATTAAATGTTTATTTATGTATGTAAGTAGATCTTTTAAGACCAATATCTTATTGGTCAATATTTAGAACTAGATGGCGCCGGCATTTCCTATCTGACTGATATTTATCACGGCTTATATTTGTACTATAAAAATATTATAAAAATTATACCATGTGTTAATCCAGAATATTACTATCTCTGTGACAAATTTCATTCAAAACTGTGCTGCCATTTTTCCTGTGATTGAGTAGATATCAATCATTCAAACATACAAACTTTCACATTTATAATATTTGTAAGATTATCAATGATTTTTACCTACTACACACATATTTTATTGAATTGTTATAATGAAAGTATGAATGTTCGCTTGATTACTTGATTACCTTGGGTTTAAAGAACGTTCTTCTTCTATTCTGTATTTTCATTCCTCTAAGTACCTGGTACTTATTGACTGGCCTGCACTGTCCTTCCATACCTATTATCACTGTAATTTGAAAACATTGTAAAAGCCAATTATTTTTAAAAGAGTAACCGTGGAGTTTCTTGCCGGCTCTTCTCCATAGGAAACGACAAATTGGAACCGTGCACCTAGCTTCTGACGTTTCATAAGGGCCCATGCAGGCTTATGTGAAATAAAATATTTTGATTTTGATTTTTTTATTTCTAATAAGAAAAAAATTAATAAAAAAAAATGCATTTATTCTCTATCTCTTCACAAAGCTGACTAAAATTTAGTATGTACAAAAAATGTCCCAGATATATGCCATCCTTGTGAGAGACTGGTGCTGATATAGGTTTTTGGAAAAAAACCTGTTTCAGGTCACCAGTCAAATGAATCGAAACGAGACTAGTAGCGCGATCTATCGCTATTTGACTGTAATAAGCGCTTTAATTAAGATGCGGAATAGCGGTACCTGCTATGAACTCCGAGACTATATTCTGTAAATACATAGAGGTTAAGCAGAGGTGTACACAAAGTACATTCACATTATCGGCGGCGGCGATCTCTCGCGTCCGGCCCTGGTGCAGGCCATGGTACGGAGCGAGAGTGAATGGTTAGCCGTTACCTCCTTCTGCGAAGCAGTAATGCTCGCAAAGAGGGAGGCGGCGCACGTGAGGGAGAGGCAGTATATGCGCCCTCACAGCCGTAGTCGCCACGGGAGAAGCCCTGGGCGTCGGGAATCCCAGGCTGATTCCCGGCCACCGTAGGCGCGTGCTTGCGGACGGCGAGTAATGGGTAGCTCGCTGTCCGGTTAGGACCAAACCCAGGTCGACGGCGCGTTGTGTTCCACGCGCGCCTCAAAGAGATGTCAGCACCAAAGGGTGGGGTCCGCAAGGGCCGATGCCTGCCAGGGCTGCGGGTTGTTCGAAAGAGATACCGTCGCCCCTGGCACACAGGCAACTGAGGGAACACGGGTGGGTTTTAGTCAGTAAAAGTCTGACACGCCCTCCTGCTCCACTCAGAGCGGGAGAAGTTATTTGATGATTTCCCATCCTCAAAAAAAAAGTACATTCACATTCCGCCAGTCATGATTAACTCTCATGTAATGGGGCGCGAGTTTATTATCATCCACCGGACACAAATCCAGACTTAGAGCTACTACTGACAAAAATACTGGTGCAAAACCCAATAAGACTTTGCCCGACCTAGAAATTGAACATAGGACCTCAAGTTCAGCAGTAGCGCGTACAACCACTAGATCAACGGGACAGTCTGTTGTATACCTATTATTAGGAAATAAATGTTACTGTCCTACTGTAATACTCTTACTGTAATAATATAAATGTGAAAGTTTGTATATTTGGATGCTCAACCACCCAAACCCAAAAACACAACCCAAAAACCCTCAAATACCCAAAAATCACCCAAAAACCCAATCAACCCAAACCAACCCAAACAATCAACCACCCAATCACCCAACTCAATTACCCAAAAATGGCCGAATACATTTGGAGAAAATTTCGCGCATACATCCTACTAATATTATAAACGCGAAAGTTTGTAACTATGGATGGATGGATGGATGGAAGGATGTTTGTTACTCTTTCACGCATAAACTACTGAATGGATTTGGATGAAATTTGGCACACAGATACATTATAACCTAGATTAACACATAGGATACTTTTAATCCCGGTAGTACGTTCCCGCGGGATAATTTCCAACTTCCACGCGGGCGAAGCTGCGGGCGGAAGCTAGTAGTTTATAACCTTGATTAACACAGGATACTTTTTATCCCAGTAGTACGTTTCCATAAGATAATTTCCGATGTCCTAGCGGAGGAAGCCGCTGGCGAAAGCTAGTTGTTTATAAACGAGTGCCAAAATGAATTTAAATTTGCCCAATCAACGTTTAAATCCTACATGCTCAATATACTGTGGTCTGACCTGTAACTTAATCTCAATCTCGTCGATCTATCAGGTATCCACAGTGTCTACGACACATTCTTCATTCAATACTAACTTTCATTTTCATTCATTCATTCCATTCATTACTTCACTCGTTCATCATCTAAAAAACTCCTCTGTGCGTTACTTATTAAAAATTATTAAATATTGTAAAAACTCAGTAAAAACGTATCAAGAAATCTTTGTTTAATTTATCATAAACAAAATTGGCGACCGTGACAGGACCTACAATCGTCGGATCGAAGCTAAATAGCCACTCACATTGTTCCCGTGTCAAGGGCATTCGAAGGACATCGGACACCGGACGAAATCTACCAGTGCCAACGGAAGGCCGTGTTGAGAATCCAAGATCGCCGTGCCTGTGGACTGGCATCATACTTCTACCTGGGTCGAGCAACCTTACCTTCGCCAAGCCATCCTGGGAACTCTGCTGGGACTACGGAACTCCGATCGATCAAAGTCCGCCCTTAGAACGAGTCAGAGGAATCACTACCTACCTATCTACGTGCTCCTGCCTACAAAGGGACTGCTGAGATTAGTCGTCTACCTATTTAAAGTGAGCTCGTTCCATCTTACTAACATACCTATTGTGTTATCCCTTAGTCTATGCATTTAGCGGATTTAGTTTCTTGAAGTCAAGTGAAGTTCCTATTTTCTATTTGTGTCTATTGTGCCTAGCCATAATTATCCTCGAAAGAGGTCTAAATAGGATAGGCAAAGCACAAATTAGCCTAATTAATTTCACTTATAGACTTACCGCCATCTTAAATTAATGCACATTTAACTACAAACTTTAATTTCTTACCGTTACTCAAACCAAGCATTTTTTATAAAACTATTCCACTATTATCGATTCTATATCCCTTTTATCACTCAATTCAACCTATATATCACTTACATAGTAAATACTTCCCGAGTTTAACTGTAAACTTACGAACCATCATTGTTTCGTCATACGAGTAATTAGTTGTTGTTATCAGTTCACTAAGGCGCACGGAATTGATCTATTCCAGTGATCGTGTTTTGTGACTTATGACACGGCATCGCTTGCGCATCGCTGTTACCTGACTGCCGGCGCGCCCCACCTGCATAGCTCACTACTGTATGCAGTCCTACGTGTGCCGCGAGCATCAGCTGATCAACAAAGCGAGGAGCGTATCGTATGCTATACATCTATTTTATCTAATAACATCTGTTTGTGTTAGCTCATTACGAGTTTACTACAATGCCCGAAAAGTTAAAGGAACTAATAAGCAAACGCGGTTCTATTAGAGGACGTGTAACGAAATTTAAGTCGAGTCTTGATAATTTAGCTTTATTAGAATCCATTCCAGAATTAGAAATAAGTAAACTCGCATTGAAACTATCAAAATTTGAGGCATTGTTCATTGAATTTGATGAGGTGCAGAATCTGATAGAAATTAATAACGATAATCAAACTAGCGAGTTAGCTACTAGATATTTAATAGAAAACGATTTCTACCATTGTATCGCGTTGGTTCAAAATCTAATTAAGAAAAACTCAATAGTTCGGGATGATGAGAATAATTCTCAAAATAAATCTTCTATGGCTACTTGTCATCACAACGATCACAGTTGTAATATGTTAGGTTTTAAACTACCGGTGATTAAAATTCCAAACTTTGACGGTACGTATTTTAAGTGGTTGGAATTTAAGGAAATATTTGTTTCGCTAGTTCATGGTAACGATAAGATCGAAAGTATTCATAAATATCACTATTTACAATCATATCTTGACGGAGAAGCCGCTCGGGTGATTGCTAATTTGGAAGTTTCTCATAATAATTATTCCGAAGCATGGAAACTTTTATGCGCACGTTACGACAATAAGCGTCAATTGATAAATAATCATCTCAAGTCTTTGTTCAACATTAATTCCGTTCAAGAAAATGACAAGTCCTTAAGATATGTTATTGACCACGTCACTAAAAATTTACGTGCACTCAATTCACTAGGGCTTCCTACTGACAAATGGGATGTTTTAGTTACATATATTATTGCAGGTAAATTAAATAATAGTACATACTTCAAGTGGGAAGAACATAGGAATAGTTTGAGTGACATACCTTCGCTTAATGATTTCTTCAGTTTCCTTAAATGTCGCGCTGATGTATTGGAGACCGTTTATCGCCATAAACATGATAATCAAGACAATAATCAAAAACAGTTCTCTAGTAATCAAAACAAACAGAATAGTTCCAAGTCTTTAGTGGCTATACCAAACGATGGCAACACTTCAACTTCTAAAATACCGGAATGTTTGTTCTGTAAGAATAGTCATCGCCTTTATGAGTGTCCGGCTTTTAAGTCGAGCTCAATGGAGGATAGGTTAGCCTTTGTTTCTTCTAACAAATTATGTGAGAATTGTTTGAGATCTGGTCATATTGCTAAACGTTGTCGTCTTTCAGCTACATGTCGTCATTGCAAATTGCGACATAATTCTCTTCTTCATAAATCAGAAGAAACTGAAAACTCCAATTCTGTTAATTCCGTCATTATGTCCTCAACGTGCCCTTCTGAAGTACTTTTGTGTACTGCGCGAGTCAAGGTTACCAACCCAGCCACCAACGAAACTATGATAGTGCGAGCCTTGCTCGACAGCGGGAGTCAGTCGACAATTATCACACAGGACGTAAAGCGCCATCTAAACCTGATTCCTCAGCCATCAGACACTACCATAGTAGGCATTGGTAATACTAAACTAAATATTAACACAGAACGCTGTATTCTACGCATTCATTCTGAAACAAGTTCCTTTAATGTGACAGTTTCATGTTTAGTTTTGCCGCAAATTACCGGCAACTTACCTAAATCATATTTTGAGTTAAAAAAATTAAATATTCATGGATTTCAGTTAGCAGATCCCACTTTAAATGAACCATCCCCAATAAATATTTTGATTGGTGCTGACTTATTCTGGGACATCATTAGTGCCCAGCAGCATTCGTTAGGACATGGTTATCCTAAGCTTCAGGCGTCAAAGTTAGGATGGCTCGTTACGGGATCACTGCCTTGTTTTAGTAAAAATAACTCAGTCATGGTAAATTTTGTCTCAAATGATGACACTTCTAGTAACATACATGACGAGTTGTCTAGATTCTGGGAACTTGAGAATTTTCCTCAAAAAAGGCCCCCGAGTAGTGAAGAAAAATTGTGTGAGCAACATTATCTCGCCAACACTACTCGCACTAGTAATGGTCAATTTTGTGTAGGGCTGCCACTTCGTGATAGCATAGATTGTTTAGGCAATTCCTATAATCTAGCCAAAAAGAGGTTTTTTAATTTAGAGGCTCGTTTCCGAAAACAACCAGAATTAAAACAAAAATATTGTGAATTCATAAACGAATACGAAGCATTAGGCCACCTATCTGAATCTCCGGAGTCTAGGCCGTTTAATGCCTACTTCTTACCCCACCACCCAGTGATACGGGAACAAAGCGAGTCGACAAAGTTACGTGTTGTTTTTGACGCCTCGGCTCGCACTTCTTCTGGTGTTTCTGTTAACAACCTACAAATGGTGGGACCAGTAGTGCAAGAACCATTGTTTAATATATTAGTTCGTTTTAGGCAACATAAATACGTTTTAACAGGAGACATAGAGAAAATGTTTCGCTCAGTACTTCTCAAAGAATCTGATCGCAATCTTCAACTGATACTGTGGCGTGATAGTGAAGATAAGCCTTTAAGGACGCTTCGTTTAAATACGGTTACTTACGGGTTTGCTAGTGCCTCTTTTCTCACTACTCGCTCACTTTGGCAGATAGGTGAAGAGTGTTCAGATCAGAAGATCAAAACTATCATACAAAATGATCTATATTGTGATGATCTACTTACCGGTGCAAGCAGTGAGGACGAGTTACGTCATATCCGTCTTTCAGTCGCTTCTGAGTTAGCTAAAGGAAGTTTTCATCTGCGTAAATACCGTTCAAACTTACCTGAGTTACTCGCAGACTCCGTTGACCTGGAAAGTGGTAATCTCATGATTAGTAATGCAACTAGTACGCTAGGTGTAGGTTGGACGCCGTCTTCGGATGAACTTCACTTTCAGCATGATGTTTCTCCTTCTGAAAATGTCACAAAGAGAACTATACTTTCCTCAACGCTTAAAATATTTGATCCACTAGGTCTTCTGTCTATTTACACAATTAAGCCTAAAATTATGCTACAAGAGCTATGGAGTCACAAGATTGATTGGGATGAACCTGTTCCTCCAGAAATAAGGTCTTCCTGGTTAAAGTTCTCTACTAAGTCTTCATGTCTGTCTTCTTTAAGGATTCCTAGGTACATTCTAATTGAAAATAATTCCTCTGTACAAATACATTGTTTTTGTGACGCTTCGCAGCGTGCCTACGGCAGCTGTATATATTTGAGGTCCGTTGCTACTAGCGGCGCCATACAAGTTAGCCTGGTATGTGCAAAATCACGGGTTGCACCTATCAAACCCACGACAATACCACGGCTTGAACTCTGTGCTGCCCTATTAGGAGCTCAACTAACTGCTACAGTTTTAGCCGCGTTACGTTGCCCTATTGAACGTCAGGTATATTGGACAGACTCCAAGGTTGTATTAGGTTGGCTCAACTCTAGTAAAAGTAAAACGTTTGTTGCCCACAGAGCAGCCGCTATAAATGAGCTAACAAATCCCACAGACTGGCGTTATGTTCCTACTTCTATCAATCCGGCTGATTTAGTCTCGCGTGGCGTCGATCCAGACCAGGTAAATCTCTCTATATGGTGGAACGGTCCATCATTTCTTTTAGAATCCGAGGGTTCCTGGCCTGCATATGCTGCGGACTCTATAGAATTGCCTGAGCTTAAGACCCACCATACTTTAGGGGGGGAGGAGGCATCTTCCATGCCAGATTTGTCTGTGGATTTAGCAAAATATTCCAATTTAACTACTCTTATTCGGGTTCTAGCTAGAGTTTTAAGGTTCGCCAACAATTGTAAGTCACACAAAAAATCGGACAGATGGCGTGGTCCACTTCAAGTTTCCGAGTTAGAAAACGCTCACAACGTTTCTATAAAGTTAGCCCAGAAAGATTCCCTGCCTATAGAATTAGGACTACTACAAAAGGGTAAATCTTTAAATTCTAAAGCCGCTCTCTCGTCCCTTAATCCATTTTTAGATGAAAATGGGATTCTTAGAGTAGGAGGGCGCATCGACTCATCTACTTACGATTATGACAAACGTCATCCTATCTTGTTACATTCCAATCATTATTTAACAAAGTTAATATTCAAACAGGAGCATCTACGCTTGTTGCACGCCGGTCCTCAGCATCTCCTGGCATCTATTAGGGAACGCTATTGGCCTGTAGGAGGCAGGGCTCTAGCTAGACGTGCAGCGCGCGAGTGCGTCACCTGTCGTCGTTTCAATGCTCGTACTATGGATAATATTATGGGAAACTTACCTGCAGATCGCGTTGAAGCTGACTTTCCTTTCTCTACGATAGGTACTGACTTTGCCGGTCCATTTCTTATTACGGACCGCAAGGGTCGAGGCTGTAAAATAAGTAAAAGTTATCTTTGTATTTTCGTTTGTTTTCGGTACAAATGCGTTCATTTAGAGTTAGTCAGTGACTTGACAATGGATTCATTTGTACTGACATTAAAAAGATTTATAGCCCGCAGGGGTAAACCAAAGGTCATCTACTGCGACAATGGTAGAAATTTTGTTGCAGCAGCAAAAGAAATAAATTCATTCCTTAAGTCCAACAGCGACTCTATAATTGACTCTGCATCTCGCGAAGGCATTGAATTCCGCTTCTCACCAGCATACGCTCCTCACTTTGGTGGTCTATGGGAGGCCGGGGTCAAGTCCGCGAAATTTCACCTATACAGAGTGCTTAAAAATATTCACTTGACGTTCGAGGAGCTGAGTTCGTTATTTGCTCAGATCGAGGCGATACTTAATAGCCGTCCTCTATGCCCCTTAAGTCCTTCACCACAAGACCTATCTCCACTCACCCCGGGTCACTTTATAATTGGTAGGCCGCTGACGTCTTTGCCGTCGCCGTACCTGCTGGACTATAGCACAAACCGTCTTGATCGTTTTCAGCGATTAGAGCAAGCTCGTCAGCACTTTTGGAAGCGGTGGTCAACCGAGTACGTCACGGAGCTCCAGCAGCGCACGAAGTGGAAGGTGCGGTGCCGAGAATTAAAGATAGACGACTTAGTCCTAATCAAGGATGATAGGACTCCTCCACTATGCTGGCGCCTTGGAAGAGTCTCGAAGTTATTTCCCGGCACTGATGGTGTGCCACGAGTCGCCGACGTATCTACTTCACAAGGCACTATACGGAGAGCCATCAACAGATTGTGTCTGCTGCCTTCACCAGATTACACGGAAAAATCATCTTGAAAGCTTCTTTATATATCTTTCAAGGCCCCCGAGGATGTCTACGACACATTCTTCATTCAATACTAACTTTCATTTTCATTCATTCATTCCATTCATTACTTCACTCGTTCATCATCTAAAAAACTCCTCTGTGCGTTACTTATTAAAAATTATTAAATATTGTAAAAACTCAGTAAAAACGTATCAAGAAATCTTTGTTTAATTTATCATAAACACACAGGAAAAGGATTATGGCTTGCAACAGCGGATAGCATAACTGACAGTTGAGAGCGGATAAAATACCTATTACGGATTAAATTAATTATGTAATTGACAAATACAAGTCACAATCCTGATTTAATACAACATTGTTAGTAATAAAGAGATATTGAAAGTGAATACTTTGAACGTAAATGGAATGTGTAAATGTCTCATTATTTTGTGATGAACTTTTTAGCTGACCCTACTGTGTATCGAAGGTAGGTAATAGTACCATAAACAAAAATTTAAATCGTTAGAACTTTGAATACTTTTTCGTACGAAATCGCGAAGAAGTAAGCTCCCGCCATAAAATTGGCATTTCAATGAAAGCCAAGTCTCTGCAACATTGTGTATTTCAAAGGTGTCAAAATGAAACAGAAACACGGTAAACCGAATGTACAATTCAAATCATTGAACTTAAAACAAAAGTACGATAAGCACAATTTACGCATAATAATATAAATAAATACCGATCGCAAACTTATCCATGAATGTTGAATACAGTTTGTTAAAATTATGATTTTCTTAAACAAATTCACTTCATTTGCAAAATGAACTAGTTGTTATAAAACAGGAAGTCTTTAACTTGTAGTAAATGCAAATCTTTACACCGTAGAGTACATATCTTAACGATGTAATTTATTTAAGTGCCCATGATCAAAGACAGCTGTTAAGATTCTTGCAACATTTTAAATTCTTAAACTATTCTGTATACTAAAACATTTAAACGTAAAGAGGAAAAAAGTACAGTTTGTAAGTACCTGATTACAGCTTAATTAAGTTTATATGGCCAATTAACTACTCTTAGACAGTGCGCATACTAAACAGTTTTATCAATCAAATACCATGAGTTTTCGGCTTGTATCAAAACCTAGGTCAGTTGCCTTGAGTAACCTGGAAGTATTTAAACAGACTCCGGACCCCGGTTGGGTGCACCAAAAAAAACCTGTTCAGGTGTTCAGGTACAATTAATATCATGTCCTCCGTGTCCTGTCAGCTGCACGTTACAGGAACTGATGGACGCTAGTGATGGCGCCAAACATGAAGCCGAATTCTAGACCGAGACCTAAGAAGAAGATCAAGAAGAAGAAAACAAAGGCTTTTAGTAAATCGACATTTTGACTATGAATCTGTTTGCATTATAGTCTGTTAAATAGAAAGAGAGAGTCCTAACTCAATCTTCGTTCAGCCTTACCATTAGTTGGTCATGAGTTGATATAAAAGTGCTATTGAATGCTTTATAGCCCGTGATTGCTGTAAAAGGAAATCGGTAATATTTGTCCCACCCAGTTTGTCGGTTAAAACAGGCAATTTTTTGTTTCATAATTATATTTTAAATTACCTAAAAGTTAGTTTCTTGAGATAAAGCGGTTGACTGATTGGTAAAGCCTTTGATTAAAGTTACTTATTGCAACTAGAAGCTTATTTCTAGTTCAAAACTAGTGTCTGATAAGACACACAAGTTTTTACCTAAATAGTAGGAAGTAGTATAGTAGGATAATACAATACACGTGAATGCATATTATATGATCATTATTTATTAGTCGATACTATAAACGCATACATTATAAACTGTTACAAGATAGGATCAAAAACGTATGTTCCAGCCAATTAAAATAATGTTTCCAATTTAGACAATGAAGATAATAACTGGACACAATCGCACTATTTTTAAATGCCCACATTTGAAAGCAAAAACCTTTCCGTCTTTAGATAAAGTGAATGTATTAATTAAAGCTGTCAAGTTACTTTTTACAAAGATAAGGCTAACGATTTTCTGATTAATATTTCAACTCATATCGCCCTGCTCCACTTCGTGTATGGCAATTAGTGTTCACATTCCTTCAGAAATTGTGGTATTGCTCTAAAATTAATCAAAATCATTTATGTATTCAGTTCTAACCACACACGTTATCTATAGGTTTTCAACAAACAGGATGAAGGTGAAGTAGCACAGAATTCATAATAATTAATCATGGAGATTACACACATTTACATTTTATTTACATGGAGATTTCATGGAGATACATGATAAATAAGCTAACAGACATAAAATAATATTAAAAAATTATTATCGTTCCAACAGGTTTCTTCCCATCGTCGCATGCCATGCCGTTGGGTTGTAAAACAGCTGCACCCTGGCGACAAGAGCACGACGGATGATGTCATTAATACTGGCGTGCTGAGCCATACGGCCTGCGCTCCTACTGCAAGATAGGCCATGGTGTCCGAAGCCGTCGACAGCTTCTCCGTACTGGCAGCGATGCGGAGCCCTCCGCAAGGAGCGCCCAGACGCTGACATTCATTATCCCACAGTGACAATGCTAAAAAATATAAAGTTTCATTTAACATTTTATATTGATGTCGCCCAATATCGGGGAGGAAGAAATAAACGAAACGTTTATAAAAGAGGTATCTAATATTTTTATATCGACGTACAACTTTTAAGAGACTCCATAAACTTTATCAGATGCTATGATTAATTGACAAGACAATTATCCTAATGTTGATTCCAGTTTCTTCCAAACTTATGCGTTTAGACCACAACCCAATTCCGAGATCGACAGACTTAGCTGCAGAAACCTTTTTCTCACGACAATAAATTTATGAAGTAGAGCAAGTAGATAATTATTTTCAATATTTGGTCAAGCGTTTGATTTAAAGGTATTATAATAAGGATTTAATAGTTAATCAGTTATTAACTTGCTACGATTGGCCATAATTTTTGCTAAAGTAGTTTGCTAAAGTAGTAAGTTCCACAACTATTTGATTGCACCTTTATTAGGTAACTGGGCAGTGCTTTTATTGCTTGAAATTCATAATGATTACCGACATGTAAATATTGATTAAAATGTTGTATCGATCGACTTCTTGGTGGTAAGTGCATTCTTGTGAACTCTTTTATGTAATGTTCTGTAAAAGATATTTTAAAGAGGCAATTACCTTTACTTTTGTAAGTTCCGTATTGGTTTTATTCTGGTTTTAAATGTATTTGCAGCTTTCGGTCGTTCATTCGGCCATGTGACTTTTAAAAGAAAACTGCAAAATCCATAGTAATTTGTTCAACACTTAAATCGCATACCTCAGTGTTATCACTCACGTCCTATACCTTAATGTCGATACATAGCGGAAACCTTTCTCTGGCCCCTGATTAGGGACATGTACCTAATGCGCGTGCGCGGCGCGTGGCACAGCGCAGGCGCATTGCGACAATGCCGACGGTGTCATGGCCGCCACCGGTGAACGGCATGTGCAACTAAAATAAAACATAACAGTACGCGTAAATCGTGGGACATTAATGTCACACTTTGATCATATTCGGAGCACCTTGGTCTCGTAAGTATTACTTTTTTAAGGACTGGACCAATTTGATGATTGACAAATACTGTGGATTAATTGGTTACTCGACTCTTTCAGCCGCGTTTTTCCCTGGGAAGAAAATTTGCACTTGGCAAAGCTTACAAACTAATCATATTGCTATACCGAGGCAAATTGAAGCTTCGTGCAAATCAAAATTGCTAATTTGTGAAGGACCGGTAATTCACGCGCATAAAATGCATAGCTTTGCATCAATATTGTTTAAATTTATCGTATAGTTTAGAGATTTTTTATGCGAAACACACATTCAAACTTCTAGATATACCTACACAAAAATCTATATCTTTTTAGTAAGATAAGTGACAGGCACAATTTTAACGCTAGAAATAGGAACAAATTAGATCAACCACGTTTCAGACTGTCAAAAGTACACACTTCTTTTATGGGGTACTGTGTAAAATGTTTTATTAAAATACCAGTCGATATTCTTGAACTAAATAAAAAAAATATTAAATCATGCATTAAACGCACACTATCTAGACAAGCATGTCCTTACTAATATTATAAACGCGAAAGTTTGTAAGGATGGATGGATGTTTGTTACTCTTTCACGCAAAAACGGCTGAACGGATTTGGATGAAATTTGGCACACAGATAGATTATAACCTAGATTAACATATAGGATACTTTTTATCCCGGTAGTACGTTCCCGCGGGATAATTTCCGACCTCCACGCGGGCGAAGCCGCGGGCGGAAGCTAGTATTATTATAAGTTAGATGATTATATCGTAGATAAAAATGCTTGGTGATCAGCATTAAACCAAGCATTTTTACGGGCTTACTAGTTAAAATTTTAATATTTGGAAGAGATGCTTCCTTTTTTATTTTTTATAACTTTACGAACATTTTTGTTCCTATTATTATTATTTTTCTGACATTACGAATAAGTTTTTATTTTTACTGAACCAAGTGTTATTTATTAAAATATCAATAATTATTAAATGTTTTTCATTATTTTTGGAAATGTATCTCTAATACATTGCAAACTATGATTTTGTATAATTTAAAAGGATTTTGTTTCAATTTTGTAAGTGTGAGTACCATGCATCCGTCTATTACGTTGTTTTGATGTACGTTGACTTGAAAAAGCGTTATGCGTTAGCGTTATGTTTGTCTCACTGATGGTGGCGCGTGTGTTGGATCATTCGGTTCCCTACAAAATGTTTGAGCTGGATGGTGCTGATCCACGCGTCAAGTTCGTGAACGGGCGCCGTCGGTCGAGACTGGTCATGTCTTAACTTCCAGGGCTTATTTTAATATTTTATTAAGAATTTTTTATATTTTTTTACATTGTTCTCACATATAGAATCATCAAGAATAATGTTTTGTAATACCTAACTTGATTTAAAAGATTGTCCTTGGAGTTTCTTGCCCGTTCTTCTCCATAGAGATCTATGTTTTGGAATGATGATTGAACTGATCGACTTTTTGACAATTCAAAAGTGCCTGTAAAGGTTTAATTGAAATAAATGCTTTGAGTTAGAGTTTGAGTTTGACATATTATTATATTGTCCCGACTATGTTTTTTTAGCTTATTATTTTTCCAATATTTTCTTAGTTCCCCAATAGCAGTCGGTTGTAGTGGTGACTGGCTGAGAATTCAGTGAAATGCCTAGTGTTTGGAGAGGCTTATGTCCAGCAAAGCATCGACTGCTATAGTCTAATGATGACAAAGCAGCCTCTCTGCCTGTTTCGTAAGATCTAAAAACGACTTGACTCTTGATATAAGTCTGGATAACTGTCCCTTCTTACTAAAAGATCCCGGCTGTAAATTGATATACGTAATTAGACCAAAATAAAAACTCTATTGTCTAATTTGTATTTGTATTATAAATGTAATGTAAATTTAAAAAAAAATATATAATGGTATATAGAGCTAAATATAAATATTTCAGTCAGTTTGTCGTCAGATGTATATCACAATTTTAGCAAAAACCATTACGTTAGTCATTTCAATATTACACTTACATAAAGGACCAAATAAAAACGAAAGTAAGTACCTTTCGGCATCAAGACAAAGCCATGGCCGTCTAGTTTGGTACCCACACAAACTGAACTAATTCTTGGGATAGGAATATCGTGTATTGTGACTTATAAAAATATCTCCAAACGTCCTTGTGCGGTAATACGACACCGACACTCCCACTCGCTCCAGTTTCTGAGGCTTTGGACTTTCACTATCATTGTGAGACCGTTTTACGCAACATGTATACTGCATGCGTAATGCATGTTTTAAAATATCGACTTTAGGCCTATATTCTTGATTATTTGTATCGATACCCAGCATCTATATTTTTTTATGGGAAGTAAAAGAGATCTGTGACAAACATTATTCAGAGACTTAACGGCCTTATTCATAAAAAGTTATCGAACATTTAAACAATTGCTAAAGTCTGGTTTCCCTTTGAAAACCAGACTTTTATGAATAAGCCCGTTAGAATTTAGCTTATCCTTATCCTTATTTATTTATATGTTTTACGTATGTTTATTTTCTTGATAAAAGGTCAAATAAATCAGTGGCATATACTTAAAATACATTTTAATTTACAGAAACGTCTCAGTCAATTAGTTTAGCGAACTTTGGTTCCAACAACGACTTACAGCGAAAAAATCACTCGTAACAAATTAACAATAAAAAATTTGGTTAATTCACTTCAGTCTATTTCAATTTATCCTACAATCTATCACGGCTTTGGCCTGAATAGTTACACAAGTATAAATAATCTAATTTGTATTTATAACAAATAACTTAAATATCGAATATATCCAACAGGTTTATGACGGGTTTTCGTTTCTGCACAACCTTTCGAACAACCTCCTTCGGTGCTGTTCCTCGAGTGGAACTAGGGTACCTGTCATCTTGTGACGTATCGTCGTAGTTACTTAAATACTGGGGACGCTCGTATTCATCCTCCGGCACTCTGTAATCATAGGGTTCAACAGTAGGTATAGGCTTCTTTACTTTCTTCTTAGGAACTAAAACGTAGTCACTTAAATCTTCGCTAGGAAAGCGGTGCACTGGTTCTCGAGGTTTATAAGGCCTCTTCTTTTTGGGTCTGGATGGAACTTCATCTGGGAAGTACTTTTCGGGAGGAGGCACATCAGGTATCACTGGAAACGTATATTTCAATGATGTAGGTTTGACGTCAATATCATCGTATTTATGCCCCTTAAAGTTCCCGTTGCCATAATGTTTTGTTACGTATTTATCAAAGTCGTAACTCGGTTCGGTGTATTTGTCGTAAGTATCTCTATAAGAATCTAAGGGAAATGGTGGATACTTCTTATTCAATTCTAGATCTACAATGTTTGAATACAAATTGTCTCTGTTATTGTGACTTTCTTTTCTAGTTTTGGTTTTGCAATTCGGGTCGGAACTATAGCCGACGTGACTTTCTGGCTCAAATTCTGAGAATTCATCGCGTGGATGTTTAATTGAGATACTGTGCGTGTAATCGCTTGGTTCTGAGTCTAACGGCTGATCCGCATATGACGGATATTTTGTTCTTTTCTTATTGGAATATTCCTTGCGCACTGGTTCGTAAGGCTTTTTAATTGGTCTTCTTCTTTCATAGTAATCCTCGTCTGCATCTTCAGAAAAGTCATAATACTTGTCATAATCTCGCATGGCTTTCTCTTCCATTATACTTCTTCCTATTTCTTCAGAATGGAATCTTTGGTTATCAGTGTTAACAATAGCTTGAAACCCAGTATTCGGTCCTGCAGAATATTCTACGGTTCTTGTGGAGCCATCTGGTTCGACTACACTGTAGTGACCTGTTAATTAGAAAAATAGTTTTATATCCTGTGCAGTCTCTTCCAAAATTCTAGAGTGTTTCACTCCGCAAAAGTGATCGACTCTTGAACCATAAGATTTTCAATCTCAAGTAAAGTATTTCAGGTTGATTCTATAATTGAAAAGTACAAAATTACAAACGCAATTTGAGGATGAAGTTATTCCCAGGAATATGCCAACTATTGATGTTGGTAACCCCAATAGAAGAGAGGTTTAATAGAACGTTATTTGTACTGTAGCATTTATCTTTAGTTTTTCAGATGAAAATTTCATGAATATTAAAAATATATACATAAATACCTTTAACAGTGTCACCATCTCTTGACTCCCACACACTCTTCACGTCTCCGGTTTTGCCATCAGCCACTCCATAGCTGAACGAGTAGGTTGATTTTCCCTGTCAATAAAAAAAAAGCAAAGCATTTGCTAATTATTCCAACGATCATTTTTTTACTACTACTATAATTACATCGAGATGTTTATATAGATTTAAAAAAAACTTTGAAGAATTTGTGAAGCGATAGCTCGCGTGTAATAATTCGGTATTTTACTCATTATGACAATTGATTGCATGTCCAGCTATTTCAGTTTAATATTCTGAATACCTAATGAGGGCTTTAATCGTTTCCATTGCGTAGGTATGCGGGTAATTACAATCAGGTAGAATGAGTGAGTGTATTAATGTCTGGCTGTCCGTCAAATCGTTAGGCGTAACGCGTGCGGCATTTATCACTCTCGATCACGACTGGCGGTTGCCCAACTGAGGTTAGATTGTTTTAAATGATTCTAGATTGGTACGTATTCAGAAAATATAGTGGAACTTAAACAAGGAAGTATTTTTAATTAAGAAGAAATTTTATATAACGTAGATACTGTGTTAAAAAAATCAGCACCTAGTAAGTCAAAAAGTTCAAATAAACTTGGTGACTATGACCGTAATAGTCTTAATAGTAAATTAGTCACATTGAGCTTGATTTACCTAAATCCATATTAATAACATCATTAAAATGTAAATTCAACGAATCAAAAGATACCAATAGACAAGTTTCGCGATGTTTGCAAACATTGGTGGCATAAATGTCACTCTTTGACGGCCATCTTCTCGCCAAGTTCAAGATGAGCCAGACAAGTGCGCTTGCGCATCGCCTGCTGTTACTCAATGTCAATGACGGATCGTTCACTTTTGGTTTGTTTCCGTTTCGATTCGCTCAACACGATTCACTTTTTTTGTCGTTGTTGTTCCTTCATTCATCATTTACACTCCTCTTGCTTGATAAATGGGAGACGTGTAGCATGAGTTTTGGCGTGAATTAATCTGCTATTTTAATTAATCGTGCAAAACTTCATGTAACTAAATATTCTTGGATATGGAAACCGTCATCGATAACACTATTACTGAACTAACTGAAGCACATAATTACATTAAAATCGAAAGTGAAGAAACTATTACTACGTAAAAAAATCCGGGGACAACGTACTAATTAGCAACCGTTCATGTTCCTCGCTCCTGCAATTATAATTTGCATAATATTAAGAAAAAATATATAAGCGGCCAAGTAGAGCAGTGTAACAGTTCAACTAGTCGTGTTGGTTTGAGAAAAGTGGGTGAACAAGACACCGCGGCCGCATTCGTTTCGACATTCAGCGACCACTTTCAATAGTACCTACGACACGAGTATTTGTGTGTATTGACATGTCGCAAGCGTATTGATAAGCGCACGTTGCCTACCTATTTTTAGAGCAAAAATTGCTAGATCTAGAACTAGAATTTCATTGATACGGCCAATTAGTGCAGGTGGCAGCGAATGTGGAAGGTCGCACATCGGAATTAATGGTGCACATGTCAGTATTGAATATCATGGAATTCCAATTACCTACAAACCTCAAGATATATAGGCTTAAAAATAGCCTAGATATTTTGTCTTAAAAAGTACAGAATTATTCGGAAAACTCGATGTCAAGTGTTGGTATGCTAAGTTTTCTGAAAAAGGACTGTTGTATTCCCAAAGCCCTAAATGGTCAATATTATGATTTAAGTTCGTTTTTTGAAATTCTATGAACGCAGTTTTTTCATCAATGTCAATTTAATTCCCTTCAACAAACCCGTAAAATGAAAGTTTTTCCATTCAAGCCAGTCTCATTATCAGAGAAGACAAATAAGAATTACAAAAATCCTTTTTGGAAAGCCAATGCATGTTCCATATACATTATACATACCACTGATTATTATGATTGATTACATCTCCTTAATTATATTACCAATCAAATTGCTTATGCAATAAATAATAGCAGCTTATCCTACTTAATAATAGAAAGAGAATGCAACTAGATGATAAATAATAAAAGATTTGAAATGCAATAACTGATTAATATCTTCATTGTGAGTGAACAGCATATTTAGTAGAAAGTGCCGAGTGTACCTATTGTTATTATGAATGTCTAAGTAATTGGTAGTTATACTGTCTACAACTATAAATGAATGTAAATCATGCTAATATTTTAAATGCGAAAGTAACTCTGTCTGTCTGTTACCATTTCGCGCCTTAATGGCTGAATGGATTAGGATAAAATTTGGCTCACGGATAGACCATGGCCTGGATTAGCACATCCGATTTTTATCCCCATATTACGTTTCCTTACGATAGTTTCCAACTTAAACGAGGGCACGATCAAACCGCCCACTGTGTAACCTACCTTTTTTTTATTTCTATCTGTAATTTTTATGTTGTAGGTACATAATATGGAGTATTATATCTATCTATCGAAGCCGCGGGAAATAGCTGTTGAAAAATAAAATGTAAATGCTTAGGTAACTTAATTTAGTTTAGTAGCAGTCATAAAGCCTGAAAAAACTCGTACAAGAATGTTTAATAATGTGCATTTTATCTTTCACTTGTTTGCCTCACTTCTAACGTGTAAAATCTAAATTAATACGTACACTAGACAGATACACATAACTAGGAACTGAATTGGGTAATATTTTTTTTATTGTGTAGATATAATCAAATGTTAATTAACAAGGAACAAAATTCACGCTTTATTTCACGCCTAACAACTGCTAATTAGCCATTTAATTTCACAAAGAAATTACAAGATTAAAATGCGCATATCCATTAAGTTAATAAGTAAAGAAAATTGGATATTAATTTAAGTAATTATAGTATAACTATAATTATAATTTCGATGCCTATAATTGAACTTGAATTACGTGCGCATGAGCGTAACTTGAGTTTTATAGTGAAAATCGCGTGCTATCGTGTCTATGATCGCAATATTTTTTATTTTTATTATAGACTGACGTACCAGTATCGGTTTATTGTTGATAACTCAATGTAAAATAGACATGACATTATTAGTATAATTTGCGAAAGTTTGTTATTGTTGGGAAAACAGCGAGTGTTTACGAAACCGCTGAATTAGTTATAGAATTTTAGTTTTAATAAACAACATGTTATTTAAAACTTGCTTATGAGTTCATAAGCATATTGGTATTACTTCTAATAACATCATCTGCAAAAGAAACATGTTAAGAGATTTCCACGATCGATGAAAATTCGGTCCTTTGTTTTTATTTATCATTAATCATAAAATGTTACTAAAAGTGTACTAAATGATTCGATGTTACATTTAAACAAAAACTATTTATTCTACTTTGAGTTAATCTATACATATAATAAAATTGTAACAGGCCGATGTCTGTACATTAAAGATATTGAAGAAAAAATAGTATGGGGGGTTATTAGAGCAACAGAAGCCAAAACAACGGTTTTTAGAATTTTTGTCTGTCTGTATGTTTGTTACCGCATCACGCAAAAACCACTGCATGGAATTGAATGCAGTTTTCAATGATGTATTCCGAGAGGTCTAACTTAAAAAATAGGCTATATATTATCAAAAAAAATGATTATCTACTTGATTCTAAAGTCCACGCGTATGAAGTCGAGGGCAAAAGCTAGTTTAACACTAAAAACCATACTGAACGAACTATGAGAAGGTAACATATGTGTGGACACTTAATAATTTTTTGACCTTACCTGAATGAGTGTGTGTATCCGTAATACCAAAATTACGTACCGAATATAACCGGATTAAGATTAAAACATTATTTAAAGTATCAACTCACTTTTTCCGACGTCTCTTCTATTCTATCTTCCACAAATTCCCCTTCTTGACAATTGGTTGCTAACAAATTTGCCAAGAGGATCTAGAAATCACGAAAATTTCGTAATGTTATAAAATCATTATAATATACCTA
Source organism: Antitype chi (assembly GCA_947359405.1). Taxonomy (NCBI): domain Eukaryota; kingdom Metazoa; phylum Arthropoda; class Insecta; order Lepidoptera; family Noctuidae; genus Antitype; species Antitype chi. Next base: position 8,460,073 of record OX375810.1, on the reverse strand, counting down.
AGTATATATTTCCAAACTAGAATACGGTTGTAGCAGTTCATTAATTCAATAAATAAAATATAAATTATTATTATTGTTAGTCACCAAAGGATAAATAGCAAAACTTAATTAAGCAATAACTATAATAAAGCAACTAATCAAACGACTATAATTGACTGAATATTATTACGCAATGAAAATACTGACGTACCAATATCACAAGCGCTTTATCCATGATTATTGTGTACCTTCACAGTCACGTCACGATATTACAAAACAAAAACACAAGAAAAAAATTAAATAAAAACTATAAACTTGTCCATTTCAAGGTTGAGGCTAGATAAAGACGAGCCGCGCCAACCACCACCTACCTATTTATAAACACACACAGGAACACCCCCCGGGCGTCCATGCACCAACACACACACACCCACACACCCCCACATGCAAACGTGACAATTACTCAACTAGGATGCGATACATTTAATTGTAGATCAGCTACCGGTAACGATCTGATAATTATACCTTACACTTTATTGAAGACAAGGCATAAATTAAATATTTTATTAATGTTAATAAAATCATCACTTCCAGTGCTTATGTCCGTTTTCGAAATGAAATACGTAGTATCTAAACATACCTAACTTTATTACGGATATTTAGATGTCAGGTTAAGCGAAAATAATGCGCAGGCAGATAAGATGCAAAGGCCTGATAACGGGATGTACAGACGCCAGCACATCAAGTTACCCCAATCTGTCAAATTTCTTTGATAGATTTTCAAGTTTATTACATGAGCATAAGGTTCATGTTCAATTGGGAAAATTTTACAGTTTGAGGTAGCTTGATGTGATGGCGTCTGTACCTATGACCATAATTGACCTACGTCCAGTAGTTTTCACCCATAAATCTCTAATAATATTGGCATTTTTATGTGATATTTTATTTCTCTGGGAATTGCGTAACTCCATATCATCAATCAGAATCTGAATCGTTTTAAAGGAACATATGGCTAATCCATTACTTCATATGCTCGAAAAAAAATCGGCTCAACATCGTAAATAACGCAATGAATGTTGTTGAACTGTCAAAATTAAAGCCATTCCTACTGTTAGTGTGTTATGCATTTACCCCTCCGATCACAGATTGGTTTATAATAGGATTGAAGGCGCGATCGGTCAATTGCACTTGTCGGAAAAACCTGCACCCTAATTGTGTAACGCACGAGTAATCATAATCTGAATCATTTTGAAACAGATTGCTCATCCATTGCTTCTTAAGTTCGAAAAATGTGTCTGTTCAACAACGTAAATGACGCAATGAATATTGTTGAACTGTCAAAATGAAACAGATTATGATTGATCGTGAGTTACGCAATTAGGGTGCTGGACAAGCATAGTAGTGGTAGGGAAAAACTCTGATCGTGCAGTACTTAGATTTTCAAGTCTATTGATGACGATAAAAATACATCTACTACCATCATATTAAAACTGAAATTGCAAAAAATATCAATGATGAGCTCGTCTTTCATAATCAACTAAGCATGCAAATCAAGGAAAGCGAGCGCTTTCAGCTGTGATGGCATGTTATTCTGTGTCGCTACGCGTAACGCACTAACGTAAGTGCTGTAATTTGCAATGCTAATTGTAATCTGACGATATTACAATATTCAGAGCTGGTTTCAATTGTAGACCTTGACATAGAGTTGGTGAATGAAAGTAAGAACTGGAGAATGTTTGTAGCATTTAATTTGTGACTCAAAGCTTTTAACGGTGCTTTAGTTACAAATGGGGCCACCCTTTTTCTACTGCTTGGCAATAATATGTCTTAAATGGGAGGTAGATCATTTAGGTATCTGTTTACAAAAAGCTAATGGAAGCCGTTTGTTTACATGTACTTTCGGGTTACAAAGTAGAATTCAGACTTCTACTTTTATGAACTACATAATATTTAAGAGCAAGTGTTTTGGAAGGAAGTTTCAAAAACTTAGAAGTAAATTCATAAAAGAAATAGATGATTTTATTTCTGTAAGTTATTATTAAATAGTTAATATCTAATTTTATACTACGATATACAAAATAAAATAATAGTTTAAAAAACTATAAACCACGCTTTAAAAACCAAACTAAAAAAGGAGAAAATAATTTAATTCAATTAAAAAGCGTGGGGTGCTTGACATTAAGTGATTAAAAAAATACCTCAAAAAGCACCCCACGCTTTTTAATTGAATTATTTATTTTCTATTTTTTAGTTCTGCTAACTACAAACACGTGTTTCTTTTTCTCAATTTTTTTTTTAAATTATTGAATTGTCATCGGTCCTCGACAAATTTACAAAGTTTCAATGAAATCTGACCGTTTAAAGTGGGTCAAAATCGCGCTCAAAGGAATCGGTTACATAAAAACATACAAACAAACAAACCAACAAACAAACAAACATACAAGTGAAGCTAATATAAAGCGTGTAAAAACAAAAGGACACTTAGGCGTCGAAGTATTCCTCCGCATCGCTGTCATCAGGAAACGTGCCCAAAAGACTGGCAGCATTGCCACGTTGAATGGCAATGCTAATTCTTAGCCAAAGAACGACCCAGCCCTCTGGTCACGTGAAGTGTCGACCAGCCGGCGAGAAATTTCCTTAAAGAGGAGACGTGCACTCGGGCCCCATGACCCGAGCGTTTCGACCCCAAACGGCTCAAAACTGTAGTAATTCATAAATAAATCACAATAAATAAATATATAAGATAGCTGAGCTGCTATTTGCAGGCTACATCCAAATAAAAAATAGTCCACATAATACATCATGGTTTCTGAAAAGCTACAGAAGTTTAAAAGACAATCACTACTGCGCACACTACCGCACAACTCTCTTTCAGAGTCAATCGAAAAAAAATCCCATCAAACCTATGTAAATTGAGCTCCAAGAACTGATAACTCTGAAAATTGAAGTCATTCACTGCAAGTTATACTTTCGAATTAATTCACCAAGTCCAGCTAGAAATTAAATTAAACTCACACTCACTCAAAGAATCTTTCCTCAACATTTTTCCGGTGCACACCCGGAATGGCAGAAAAGATTGAGAGCCCGATATCTACGTTACAAAGAAACAGCCGATGTTAGTACTAGATTAATAACATTGTTAACTCACAGTAACAGGTAACTGTATATTAAAAAAAAGTGGCGTTAATTGCATACATCTATCATTGTAGTCTAAACAATAGGCGAAAGAAAGTAATTTATTGGCAGTTCTGAAGTATAGCCGTTTCTTCAGCATAGTTTTAGGCGAATATCCTGATATTCAGTGTACAGCCTGTTGAAGCGTAACAGCGATGCGGCGACAATAGCTGGCGTCATCCGTCAATAACTAAAACCACCTCCACATTATATGCGTAGAAATCGCGCGGCCGTAAATTTCAGCAGAATGTCTCTTCGTTGTCCGAGTGCAGTTTCAATTACAAAGCGCAATAATGTAATCATCTTTGCGTCAATTTAAGATTGTTTGTCAGACATTAGTGTTGATCACGACGTGTGGAGCTAAAGCGATGAAGTTTAAGATTCAATAATATCGCTGCGGTTTGTGACGTTTACATGTGAACGTCCTTGTATTATTTATTAATGACCGCTCAACAATGTTTCATGCATGGACTCCTCCTGTAACGATGATGAATTTGAGCAGGAAAAGCGGCTTAACTCATCACTTTCCTTTATGAATGGACAAAAAATTGAGACAAACTTCTAGAAAAATATTTTCTTTATTTTTCATCCCGCAGTATCAAAACATTCAACGATTCGTCGTTACTTTATGGACCTTACAAACTAACAATAATAATTATCTTTGCGATAATTATCTCGATAAGTACATATTATATTATAAATAATACATCGAAGTTAATATCACAGTCTGGCACTGGTTTTGGTATTTTTCAGGTTAATGATCAAACTTAAATCAGTGCCATCTATTGGGTAGCGTTGGTACTACTCGGTGAGTTTTACAGCACCATCTAGTAGTGAGAGTAGTAACCGCCAGAGCTGTGTGTGTTGTAGGTTTGTGGGTGCTGCGCGTGGCCGATGCGCTTTACCACGGCGTTGAAGCCGTTGTGTTTGTCAGCGGTGTATTCGACGATACGAGTGGTGCCATCGGGCTCGGCGAGGGAATACGCACCTGGGAAATCAAATTGTGTCAGTACGACACCATAGCAACTTTTATAAAATTGTAACAGTGAAGAGAAGTACGGTCTACGTTAGGAAACAGTTGATTTATTATGTGTTTTCATACTATTTTAAATTGACGATCGAAGTAAGGATCCTGAAAAGAAAGCACTGAACTTTTATTTATTTTTCATGTCAAAATCTTTACAGATCACACCCTGCGTTTGGGCAGAACAGAGAACTGTCGATAAAACCCCACTGAGGTCCTCCTATTTTTATAATTTAACCTGTTGCAACGATTGTTTGAATTTTGATCAATGGAGCAAATATCACATTTGTTGTTAATGAGTGCATTGCTACTTTCTCGCATCAAGCAAAGTCGCCATAATTATCAGCAAACTGCAGTACACTGTCAGACATAGACCTCTCCAATTGCATGCTATCCAAATAGATTCTCGGCAACTCTCATCCAGCTGTTATCAGGTACCATACAAAGATTATTGCTCCACCTAGCCTGGGCTTTCTACCTTACGTTTTTGGATTCGCGATCTCCGTTTAAATAGCAAATTAAATACAAAAATATCATACCTTTGACAACGTCACCGTCTCGGGTCTCCCACTGCGTTTTGTGGTCACCAGTATGAGGGTCCGCTACTGCGTAGTCGAATGAGTACTTCGGGTGTGCCTGGAAATATATATATAAACATAAATTATTAACAAAAGTTAAGTTTCAATTAACTTCTCGTAATTCTTAAATAACGATTATTTTATTGGCCTACTTTACCCGACATTAAATTAATTGTTTTATTAGTTTGCAAAATTATTCATTTATCCAAATTAAAAGTAATATAAACAAATTAGCCTACATTGAATATTAATTAACAACTAAGTTTGACACAAAATAATTATGTTTATCGATTTAATTGTTACTTTATTATATTACAAATACATTATTTTGTGATATAACGAAATTAACCTAATGTTATAATGTGTAATTAATCAAATAATGTTACAACAAGCAAATGGGAACATAAAAATTAAGGCAATGTCTCTTGAGCAACATAATTGACTAGAAGCTTCAAATCCGCAGTGTAAAAGACATCAACGCGCTTAAAATGACGAACATTGACACATTTTTTATTGATTAATTTTGTCTTTGATTTTTATGTTATATCACGTAGCACAATCGTTACTGGCTCAATTTAAAATTACAGAAATAATTTTGATTTGGGCACGTTTTGAGTTGAATGAAAAACAGAACTCGATATCGCATTTAAATTAAGTTATAATAAGCTCGGTCATTGAGTCTGGAATTCCAATCAAAAATTTCAAACCCTATAAGAGTCCTGAAAGACAACAATCCAAGCAATTTCGCATTCTCATTGGACCATCCCTATCAAATCAGTCCAAAAAACAGTCGCTTATAATTTCGCAAGTCCAAAGTCATAGTATCCGGCATCAAGTAGTGTAATGAGGCGACTCACATCCGAATTTCCTCAAACTTCACAATACAAATGACAAATGTGATGCAAACCCTTAAGTATGGGACGTCATGGTGTCTAAACATCATAAGCGTGACGATTTATACTCTTTACAAGAGAAATCAAATCCTATGGCTTTGGAGATAAAGTAAGATTTTGGTAAGCAGTAGAATATGATTATAAGGTTTGAATGATGTGACGTTTTATAATACATTATGATTTTATCAGTGAATTTATTAGAGCGTTTTATGTCATCTAAACAAAAGAAGCTGGTGTAGGTTTGACTTTACTGACAAACCATTGGTAGTTGTATACATTCACCGTAATCATTTTATGCATATTAATTTAGCTTCGGTAAATTCTGCTTTCGGCTGTTGGTGGGTTGACACAACAAATGATAAAGAGTGTTGGAGGGAAATCGATGTACAACCTATTTCCATGAATCCGGAACATGGTTCTGAACACCAATGCGTTGAAATTTTTCAACGGTTATATTTGTTTAATAGCTCTGCCATACTATTTTATTTTGAATGCGTAGGTATTGTTTTTTTCTTTGAAACAGCTGATTTTATTATTTGATTTAAAAATATACGCTTTAGGAGCCAAGAATCATGTCTTGAATTCAAGATTTTAGTTTGCGTGTCGATGTCTCTGCTACCTTGTATTCAATAACTTTGAAGATCGGTTAAGTAATATCGAATCTAAACAAATGCCTTACTTCCCATAATTTTTAAGTTTTAGTTAAGGATACAAAATTATAAATGTATAATAGTACAAGCAAGGGGCTCGTGGTTAAGCTACTCCATCCATTACATGTCCACGTTAAGCCGTTGGCCCCGACTGTCATTTGACAGTCATTACGGTTACTCAGAAGACCTAAAATCTGGCAACCAGTCCTACCAGGGGTATCATCTTACCATTACCCAGGTACTGGACCTGGGTAATGAAGCTCAGGTAGGCAGTTGCTCCATATAATACACTGGTGCTGGATGCCGACCCCAAAATAGTTAGGATAAAATTAATACAAGCATTGGAATTGTTATCCTACATACAATCTTATCTGAATCTGAAAATTTGAAAACATGACATGTGATATCTATCAAACCGCACTTGGACGGCGTAGTAGATTATGGTCCACTATCTCCCACAAAAAGGGGCCTGAGTCTCAGAAGTGGGAACATTATGAATTATGTGCATACACTCCGATTAGAAACTGAGTAAAATTTACTAAAACTTTTCATTCGTTCAATATTAGAAGTTTGTAAGTCTGATTTATGAATATGATAATGATACTTACATAATAATCCTGGCTGTGTCCACCGTAATCTGCCTGTACAGGGTAGTAGCCAGCACTGTAGCCTCCATGATCACCGCTGTAGCCTCCATGGCCACCACTGTAGCCTGAGAGACCGCCTCCGTAGCCAGCGCCTATGTAGCCGGCGTTAGCAGCAGCGCACACGGCGACGAGTATTACCACCTGAAATAAGAAAATAGGAAAATTAACTATTTTGGTTTTTTGTTGTTTATTGTAACAATGAACATACTAGTCGTAGTACCCTTTTTGTTTTATTTTAATATTTAACAACATCATGTAAACGCACAAAGATAACTATCACTTAACGAATACCGTGGCTGGCGAGGATAGTTCAAACGAAGTACAACCTCCAACAACGTTTAAAAATCTAGCGAATAATGTTCTCACGGCCTTCTTAGGGGTAAAATAATATTAAATGTTCAAAATTTCATTAAAAGAGACGCAAACGGTGGGGGTCCAAAAAAATTCCAGCGGAATATTAACAGATACCTAAGTGGTGTTCAGTTGATTAAACTCGAGTGATTGTGATAAATTGTCGATGTCGACCCCCACGTGACGCCTGCCTAGTGTCTACATGGGCAAATAGACAGGTATTCGTTGCCACTCTTCAGAAAACTAATGCGAAACGAAGAAGAAGTTAACTAATGTGTGGTATAAAGGATTGTTTATTTGATCTCAATTTAAAGCTATTTATTTTTATTGTTTGAAAAACTTTTATCTTATTTTAAAAATCAACTTGCACTCCGTTGTAGAAATAATGTGATAACTCTATCAACACTCTCGTCGTGCAAGTCGCCTGATCATTTCGTTCGACTAACGAGGCAAAAGGTTACTTTGCTTTTAAAAATTACCTACTCCACAACTACAACCCTTATTAATTACATCCACTAACATTGACCTTAGCAAGGATTACAATACCATAAATCAAATCACTCCAAATAACAAAAGAACTGCTATCAAGAAAATTCACACCAATTACAATAGTGACATTTAAGGTCAGTGTACCACAAGTCATATCTGATTCATTTCATTCATAACTGAGGGCAACAATGTTGTTACACACGATCATGTACTGCTATTAGTACATTTAGCACGTTATGTGTATTATGTAAAACAATAGGACAAGCAAAAACAAATGCAGGAAGTTTTGAAGTAGTCAATAGTCAACAGGTAGTATTATGGTGGTACAGGTGTTGTGGCGACTCATTTCGGAGAATTGTGCAGTAGTTACTTACAAAATGAATAAAATTCATGAACAAATAAATATATCATCCACATTTCAGGAATAGCCACTTCGACCGGTAGTTACTGGTCTTATCATATCCAGCGGAAAAAAAATAGAAGGGACTAAATTAATCAAGAAAGACATACATTACATACACAAGGGGATTTTGTGACCATAAAAGCTCCTGCAGACCGGCGGGACGTGACTTTAGTAGATCAATTTCCATAAAAAAATCATGGAAATTGTTTTAGTTGAGTCACGTAGCGCCTGTCTGCGGGTGCCTTAATGCATTCACGAGTTTAGATGCCTAATCATTGAATAAGTATCATACAAATATCTTGTAGCTACTCTTATATGATTTAGAGTTAGTTAACTAGCAAGCAGCTGGCGATTAACATAGAGTATATCGTAAAAGTCATACAGTGTGATGAATGTGCTGCAGAAAAATAAAACCACAGATTTTTCAGTAAAACAGATAGGTATTGGAAAGACCAACAAAAAAACAAGTACGCCTGCATAGTGTGAAATGCAATAACATCATTGTACGTAGCTTTGATAATTATCGTCTACTAAAAGAAATATTACCGCAAGAACTATTTTAAAATACTTTCCTTAAAATGGGTCAGACTCAGTTTCAGTTCGTGTTTTTTCTCAACCTGATCAAGTTTAGAAACAACATTATTTCAGTCAATACTGAAACACTTGTAACCAAGTGACTGCATTCTCGAATCTATCATATTTTATTGTCAAGCAAAAGATTGATAGAGATTATTGAATGCTAAGTAATAGATAATTCTGTAGTACTAGCTTTCGCTAGTGGCTTCGCCCGCGTAGTTCTTGGAAAATATCCCACGGGAACGTACCACCGGCAAAAAATGTGTTAATCCAAGCTCTAAACTATTGGTACACACAATTTAATTCAAATCAATTGAGTAACAAACATCCAAACATTTAAACATCCTTGAAAGTAGGTAGACACTGAATTAAAGTTATGTGAATACATGTTTAGAAACGACAATTGAAGAACAATACACTATGATTATGAACATAGTAATTATGTATAAGCAAAAAATCATACTCCATCGAATGTATTGACTAGAATACTATTCGTTACGTGTGACAAAAAGGAAAATCGTAAAGACAAATTAGTTTTCCATAACCACATAACTGATTACGTGTTTGTCACATTATAACATCGATGTTTCCCATAGTTTTGCGTGTTACTGTTATTCGTCTAACAAGGTTTGTTAAATATACCGTAACAATGATTAATACGTGGTTTTTGTGACATGTCGTAAGCTGCGTTTGTCACTGAAATAACTGTTTCCAAGCCATTTGATAACTAAATAAATGTAGCGAAACGGCTTTATAATTCTATTTTACAGGTGTTGATAGTATTACGTAAGTTTAATTTACAGAGATGTTTTTAGACACAAATATGTTCTAAGCATTGTTAAAACCTAGCTAGAATTGGATATTAACAACACCTAATTACATTTTTTGTATGACAGTTTATGTAAGCGTTACTAGAAAGCTTCCCGTACTATTGAAGAATACCAATTTGGTTACACAATTTACTTATAAATTCAACTCTTCGATTACCAATAAAAATACATAATGAAAGAGAAAACATCATTAAAAGGGCAGGTAATATTTGGCGATTTCTTCCTGAGAAACTTTGGATGGAAATAAATGATTGTAATTTAAATTAATCAAGATGACAAGAACAAAAAAATGACAATCCTTATAATATTGGATGAACTTAGTTAATCATCATCATCATCATCATTTCAGCCGAAAGACGTCCACTGTTGGACTTAGGCTCCCCCAATATGGGAGGGTTTGCCATAATCGCCACGCTTGGCAGGCGGGCTGACGATCGCAGTATGGTGGTAAAATGCATAGAGAACGTTGCTGCCCATTCTCTAGTAAGTCCTTTTATCGCCTTCTACGAGACCCACGGGAAGAGATGGGATGGTGATATTCTTTATGTCCGGCACCAAAAGGAATTCCAGCACCACACGGAACTTAGTGAATGAAGATGATAAATATAGGAAAGGAATTGAACACACTGAACACTACGACGAAGGCTGATTACGAGTAGGTATACAGGGTGGCAGTGAAATCGACGTGAAAACAGAAACTATGAATTTAACACATGATAGTGGACCCCTAGCGTAGAAATCTAATAGCGTCGCCTAAGAAATACCTACGCTGTTAAAATTTAAGAAAAAGGTATGTTTTTTAATAACTGACGAAAAATTTAATCGCAGAGGGTAAATTCAGACACACGTACTAAATCCAACGGTTAAAAATTGCGTGTGGATTTCCCTGCAACCCTGCTTAAGGAAGAAAAAGATGTTCTTCGCCAACCTCAGATAAATTGAGATAAAGTCACCTTTTTTTGGGTTGGAAATTATCAAATAACTTCTCCTGCTCTGGATGGAGCAGGAGGGCGTGCCAGACTTTTACTGACTAAAACCTACCCGTCAGTTGCCTGTGTGCCAGGGGCCGCGGTATCTCTTTCGAACAACCCGCACCCCTGGCAGAGATAAAGTCACCTTAGGATGGAAACTAAATGTTTATTGGTTTGTGTAGTTTTACTTTTTCCAGATTAAGTCACCTTAGGATGGAAAAAGTTAAACTACACAAACCAGGAAACAATTAGTTGTTTATGTCATACCTACTTTGTTAGATTAACGTCATAATTTATTTTTTATACGTTTGTCAGTTAATGTTATTAGTGACATAAAAACATATCTTATTCCAAAAATATTTACAATTAATCAGCAGGGTTTAGGAAAATGTTGGACAAACGTTTCTCTTAATTTTTTAAGCTTTCTATGAACGCACACAATTCAATCCGTATTCGGAGTGTTTAAATACCTTTAAAAAGACTTTTCGTTACTATGATCTATTTAAATAGCGTAATAAATTGAGGCCAATCTCTATCCAGTAGCAAAAATTAACCCTTAAATGAAATTGAAAAGAAAATCAACCCTAAAACTGATCTATCTAAAGGGAGACAAATCACCGCACTTACTTGGAATGCACGCATTTTGATAGGTAGGTCACTTTCGGTCCTCTTCAGCGATGCCGACAGGAGCTGAACTGACACTGGTGCAGGTCTCAACAGGCCACTGTATTTATAACAAGCAGCTCTGTTGCACCATCGGTGCGTGTGGCTGTGGCGTCGTGTGGCGTCCGTATCATTCTCTTAGACCTATGTGCGAGGTGTAGAGTTTTTGTTCACTATGCATGGTTGAAGAAGGAACTTTAAAGATTTTGGTGAAATATAGATAAGTTTTGAGGGATCGTAATTAAATATTGGATTTTTATTAATGGTTAAAGATTTAATTTTTTTATTATGTATTAATTGAGAGTATTCATTTGAAAAACATATGCAACAGAGTCTACTAATTGAAGAAACGTAAAGACGTGTCTCATCATTATCCTCAACAGTTTGGATGTAGGGGGTAAACTTCTAAACTACTAATCCGAATCCAAAAACGATTTTCCTAATGGGAAGCTAGGCCCTTGCCGAGTGCCATAGGATATATGAAAACATGCGCACGAAGTAACGGGCAGAAGCTAGTTTTGTTAAATAGAAGCATTGTATCAGTAAGATATTCAAAAAATCACTGAAATCGCACCAACGTGTAAGATGATATTAAATGATGGAACATTTTATTAGAATAGACATTTTAATCAGTTTTATGAGGGATATCAATCAATAGAAATTAGTTTTTCAATAAAATGTTATGTATCGAACTAGTTATTTTGTGATTGGAAATGTTACATAGTTAATATTAAATTACAGTTATGAGCAAGATCATAATAAATAACTTTGTACGAAATTGAAGATGACTAGACTATTAAAGAATTATGGCGACACTTTCAAGTAGGACAAAACCATGTTTGAAGCATGCACATCATTTTAGAATTTGTGTTACAAAGAAATTTAACAATAATTTTTAGAACGCTTTAAAACCTGTATTGTTGAAAATGTAATTATTAGTGCCTGTAATGTGTATTGAAAATACCTTAAAACCACTACAGAACCTGATGAAAATAGTCACACCAACTGGTTACAGTACCACATTTTAGATTTGGTCTTAGAATTTGAATCCTGAAATAAATAAATGTTTTGCAGCGTGGGCAGAACAAGTCAAAATGTATCAGGTCACGGTCAGTTATTTGGAACTCCATGTAATACATGTTTTCATAATGCTACACTTTACAATGTGCAAAAATTAGAAGTGCAAATTAACGTTTACGCATCATGCCGAATGTTTGACGTAGAATCCCACGGTCTTACTCTAGATGCCTGGCCAGAAAAAAAAGTCTGAAAAGTTACAGGTTAATTTTACCTAAATATGTGGTATGAAACCATAATAGCGACTTCGGTTTTTGTGAGGTCACAAAAACCGAAGTCGCTATTATGGAACCAAACATCAAGATTAATTTACTTTATTGAAGTTGTATTTTACATATAAACTTTTTGGAATCTATTCCCCAAGTGATGGTGACAACCGCATCAAAATCCTTTGCGCAGTTTAGAAGAACAACGCTGACACACTGACTGACAAGGAAAGTAACTTAAAATAACATGTTTAAAATTAAAAATAGATGCCATCGATAAAAAAAAAATCGTATAAAAGCCAACTGCTACCGACATTTTGAGCTTATACAAGTTGCATATTTTTCTACCAAGGCATCTAATTACAGAGCAATGGTGGTCCAGTAGTTACGGTCGCAACTTAGGAGTTGTAAGGTCGTGGGTTCGGACCCAGACAGGCACATTTTTTGAAACATCGTAAATAAACTGGCATGTCCAGGTCCTAGACGTGGCATGGCATGGCATGTATGTACGAAGCACATTTCCTTCGCTGGCATTTTGCGGCTATTCGATGATGCGTACCCGCATCAAGCGACAGGCGCTATTTTATTGTAGATTCTAGCACACATAAAATCTTTTACATTATTTATTTACGTATTCTTTAACATTTTTTATTACTTATATTTAAGCATGAATCTAATTTATTTACCTATGTCCATGTGTCACTGCGGGGTGCCAACTGAAAACCAGCGCTGGGTCCCAGCAAATGCTGAGTTGGTAACCCTTTCGGTATGGGGCATGGTCAGCACAATTTCACTGCAATTTTATTATGTTTAGTCTTCTCTTTTTTTTAGTGTGTTTGTTGCTGTTGTGTTGTCTGTGTCGAACAAATGTTTTCTATTCTATTCTATTCTACATCTACCAAATCTCACTGCGCCTGCGTGGTAGATTATGGCCCACTCCCGCTCACAGAGAGCAAGCCTGGGCTCCCACCAGTGGAAACGTTATTACGCTGATTATGATGATAAGGTGTGTATCTACTTACAACTAATAAGGTACAGATACAGTAAGTACATATTTCTTGCATACACTGCACGCTTATTACAACTAATATTTTTCGAAATCCCGAAGCCGCAAGCGTCGATCACAATATTACCTACATTGTTACGTGCCTCGACTATCAAACAAATTGATCTACATACATAGTTTATTTGGTGCGCCATTTATTGCAGTTAATAATTATTAAGCTGAGTTGCGTACGCACATTGTATCGAGATAGAATTGCTTGTATTAATATTCAATGAGGTTATAAGTATAAATATAGTCAGGTACCTTAGATGGTTATTAAAATTATTGTTTAAATACAATGGGTTCACACTATTGGTCAGTGTAAGCCCTATGTTACGCAAGCAACCCAATAAATAATGAACCTATGAATGTATTTCTAGATAGATTCCTGATATAATTTTTCTTCTTCTTAGCGTGGCTGGATCTAAATGGACTTGGCCCTGTATTTGGCTACGTGTTTGGTGCCATCACTAGCGTCAATCAGTTTCTGTAACGTGTAGCTGACACTCTTGTCAGCTACAGCTGACAGTCTTGCGTCTCTACGCAGGACACGATATTAAGTATTCCATCGTTTGTAGAACAGCATTTCATATGCATTGTAAGGAGCAGTCGTCTATAAATCTCCATCTCAATAGGTTTTCCTTGTTTCGACCAACCTGGATCCAGAGTCTGTTTCAAGACTTCCAGGTAAGCCAATATTTCATGCCCAGATGGGAGATCCTTAGTAGGTGGAACAAATGGTATTGATAAAAAAACACTATCTCATACTAGCAGATAGCATTGATCATTAATCTCAGTCCTGATGAAAGTTTGGTTTGATGAACTTGCCAGATGAAGTAATTTCAGAGATGTGACTGACGAAAAATTGGTGTTTGTGGAATTACATCTTCCTCAAATGTAAACTAACGTTACAACCAGTATATACCTACACTATGTACTCATAGATTTTACGAGATTTTTATTTCACTTAACTTTAGTCGTCATCATCATTGAAGCCGAAAGGCATCGTGTGCTGAACAAAGGCCTCTTAGAAAGGGAGCATTAGGAAATACACGTATTGTCTTTGAATTAGCTTAGACATCTGTCTCATCCTATCGATCTCGATAGAATATTCTTTACTTATAGCAGACTGATGTGAGCAAACATCTTTATGTTTGCTCGTATTGTTTATAACATTCTCTAGACCTGCAGTCTTGCGACGGTTTGACAGACAGTGGGAACTAACATTTTTTGATGACGTAATAATATCAATGCTTGTAAAAGGTATTTTAACTTAAGAAGGATGTTTAGTAATTATGAGCTGCGGTAGTTAATATCCCGTACTCCTTGGTCATATCCTCAAAAATATCCGGTCATACCTTTTTTAAATGTCATGTTACTAAAAAAAATATATGATTTAGTTAAACTACATCAAATTAATTTGGATTTGCCTGGATGCTTCCTTCAAGTCAGTAGAAACAACTATAATAAAATTTTAGAGAGGTAATTGCGTAATACACTATCAGGAGACAGTTCCACAACATTCATGGCGTTGCTTACGTTGCTAAGCAGACAATTTTTTCAAAGAAAAGCAAGCATGTCTAACCAATAATAGCCTATAGCATCACATCGCCCCACCCCCCGACGTTACCTAGGTAATTCGTTTTCACTTAGCCTTCTTTTTGATATATTTTTTACTTAGCTCGTTAGGGTCATATCGCGATGTTAAATAGCCTACACTTAAAATGTTCTCAAGAATTGAGCTATCAAATTAAAATCCAACTGCAAGTTCCAGAGGTTGCCCACTTACATACAGACTCAGAAAACAAACAAATTTTACCTCTATATATTATAAGTATAGATTTCGGAAGGTTTAAATTTATAAATCTCAACATTTTAATTGCAATATTCTTGCTGCATCCGGGCAAAGCAAGAGCGGGTTGCTAGTTGTATAATAAAACAAAGTGTATAGTCAAAGATCACCATGGCTATCCAATAAATCAACTATTGAAGTTCGTGCGGATGCATTAAGTTTTATTGATACCAAATCGTACAATTTGATTATTATTTATTGTAGTAGAACCGGTAAACTTTTAAAAGCACCATTACATACATATGCCTGTTATGTATCACTCACGACTTTTCCTATAAATGCTATCCTTACAAACTGTTATCCAAAAGGCTTTACTGTTGTTTTCAGTCTAAATTTCTGCATATCGATGCAAAAGATTTGACAATAAATACATAGTGTAGACAAAGGCTAAACTTAGCATGAAGATACCAACTCGTGCATTTCAAAGTTAAGAACCCTATGCAGAAATGATTTTTCTTAGTTTGGTTCGATAATATTGCTAACAGTGGCTTAACAATGTAAATTGGTCACACATCGGGAAACGCTTACGTCCTAATGTCATATAAATTGATACTTACAAATATATTTTAGCTAATTGACACAAAAAACCAACGCGATAGATAAGTGGAACTATGCAACTTATCGCCGGTAACCTAAAATCACAACATACACGCTCCAACATACTTACATTTGCAGCCAATCTACCTCGAAGCTCGAACATCGGCGACCATTTTGTTTGAGTTCTACATTTAAGCAGCTGCAAGTGTAAGATAGTAAACTGAAGATAATTAATGAAATAGTATGCGGTTGTTTGCATTAGCCGGTTGCGTTATGCATAATATCGTTGTGATATTTCGTGTTATTAAGCGCACAATTGACGATAACGACATTGGTTACGTGTTTGAAGGACTAATACTTTTGAATACGTAAAAGTAGTGAGTCAGTCCCTTTTTTACACGCTTTATATTAGCTTCACTTGTATGTCTATTTGTTTGTATGTTTGTAACCGACTCCTTAGGGCGCGATTTTGACCCGCTTTAAACAGTCAGATTTCATTTAAACTTTGTAAACTTATCGAGCCCTGATGACAATTCAATCATTAAAAAAAATAGAGAAAAATAAAGGAAAAAAAAAAGAAAAAATCACGCTTTTGTAGTTAGCAGAACTAAAAAATAGAAAATAAATAACAAAAAACTAAAAAACACGCTTTAAAAACCAAACTAAAAAAGTAGAAAATAATTTAATTCAATTAAAAAGCGTGGGGTGCTTGACATTAATTGCTTATAAAAATACCTCAAAAAGCACCTCACGCTTTTTAATTGAATTAATTATTTTCTACTTTTTTAGTTTGGTTTTTAAAGCGTGTTTTTTAGTTTTTTAAACTATTATTTATTGAGTTGAAATCATAATAGATATCCCTGAGAAAACATGGAAGTGATAGACTACAACCAAGCCCCTGTTTTATATGTTTGTCAATGCAACATATTTTTAAATAAATTATAACTGTCATATTTTCACGACAGGTGTTAATAATAAAGCATAAATGAGTGATTTTTTTTTGTAAAATTGTCGGGTTGCCGGCTTGTTGCTTTTCACCTTCGCGTGCCGATTTTATTAACCAGACAACTGTTGGTCATTTTCAGGGCTTTTGGAAAGAGGCACAAACTGAATATTATAATTAACAGCAAGCAGACTACAACACTCCACTGCTGGATATAGGCCTTTCCAAATGCACACCATTCAGCTCGATTCTCGGCAAGTCTCATCCAGCTGCTACCAGCCACTCTGCGAAGATTGTCGCGCCGTTTGCCGATTCGCAGCCGCACATATTACATATTATCTTTACATATTTAGCACGTTCTGGCGCTAAGTATATAAGTGTCCTTTGAGACTTCAGTGAAAGGCTGAAATAATTGATAAATAATTTTATTTCTATAAGGAGGTTTGCACAAACATTTTCAAATGCCAATCATAATTGAAAACCAGATGAGGATATAATTTAAGGGATGATACCATTACATACAGACAGCGCAATTTGTGAATTTCAACTAATTGACTGAGTGATATATTAATACCATTACGTGTTGTTATACAGATGAACAGATTATAAAAACGTAATAGCAGGCTGCAGTTAGCCCAAATAGGTATTTTGTATAAAATGTAACATTACAGCAATTGATTTGTTTAAAATTAATTAACTTAATAATATCGATAGCTCAATCTTTAAATTACTCATTTTAAATTGGGTTACGTCGCTCATGATGAATATTTTCTACTTAACTAAAATTTTGAAATTCCAATATATTTATTGCTTCTAGTAATTACATTTAGGTACGTTCTTTAATTATAGTACCTTCTAAGCTAGATGCTTGTTTCTTGGAAACATCTTCGTAGTCTGACTCAGTATTGTGTCGAAACTTAGGTACAATACCTATTGATCCGCTAAACGATGCCTATCAGTAACTGGGGTAATATTTACCACACACTGTAATATTCTTACATAGGTACAATACTGTGTATATGCACCTTTTTTCTGTCTACTTTAGCAACTCATTATTTTTTAATTGGTTTGATTGTGCTTTTAGATTGATCCAAATGACTTTTAATTCGCACAGACTATTGGAATATTTAGCTTTGTAAATCTTATCTTGGATTTATTATTTGTAAACGGAAATAGTCAATAACACAGGAATCAGACTATTACTTACATGATATAAGTACCTTTATATAGTCATAGTTGTGTTTTAAATTGGTTATTTTTTATCTTATTTAAAAATATATTATGTAGATCTTATGAAAGAGATTGAGCCAAACACTATTGAATCAAATTCTATTATATTCAAACCCGAACCCTACAGCCCAGTTAAAAAAAGAATAGATTAACAACCACTTAGTGCCTTCTTCGATTAGCAATCGAAAATCCGATAAAAATCACTGATATTCCGGTTACGGAATCAGAACAAGGCAACGATTGCAGCACCACACCGCTTTGAACCCAAACCCTCTATTAGAGCAGCCGATGATAAGAACAAAGCTACCATCATTACTAATCAGTGCATCAAATTAATCGGCAATCGCGTTGTGTCGATTCGAGTAATCGAGTCGACCGAATTTGGAATGATCGTGAAATATAGTTGTAATGAGAATGTAGGCGTTAATGTGTAGTTGTGAAGAGTGCATTAAACATAATTGTAGTAAAACGCTTGTAGATAAATTTATTTGCGGCGTAACCCAATATCGTATCGTCACCAATTTTGGCGTACTAGAGACAGAAAAACCTATTTATCGCTGATTTTAGCCAAAGTATGCCACCCAATAACATGATTACTAAGGACAATTACTAAAGATCATAGATAGGGCTATTCACCAAATTGCATGGATAAACGGACACGTTTCTAGAATCAAGTAATAGTATCTCAATTTTGACTTTAAAATAAAAATAAAACACGTTTTAAATATAAATAAATCATTAAAACATGTTAAATTGAAGAGAAAGTACGTTAAGCGAGAGTGATTTTTAAATCATATCAGAGTTCTGCCAGGGGTGCGGGTTCTTCGAAAGAGATACCGCGGCCCCTGGCACACAGGCAACTGAGGGAACACGGGTGGGGTTTAGTCAGTAAAAGTCTGACACGTCCTCCTGCTCCACCCAGAGCGGGAGAAGTTATTTGATGATTTCCCACCCAAAGAAAAATCATAACAGAGTTATCTGATTGGGAAAATGATTTTGAGATGGAAATGATCTCCAAAATTTTCAAATCAAAGGAACTTATAAATTGGACCGCATTGGACATAATAATGTGAGCAAGTTATGTTGTTATGAATAATATATAGATTTCGTTAAAAAACAGCAGTGAGTAAATTTGCCTACTCATTTTTTTATTGTTATTAGATCGCAAAAAAGCCTGATGGTAATCGGTCAGCAATACCAGGTGCAGATGCGTCATGCGGGTGCTGATGCCATCCCAAAACTAGTTAATAGTACCATTTCTACTGAAACTTGAAAATTCTTCATTACCATTTATTTCTTTTGGCCGGTTCAATTATTTACCACAAGTAATATACCCAGAACCGCAATAAACAGGGCTGATTAAGCATTAAACTACAAAAACGATTCACCTACAGCTCATTAAACACGGTACAATCACAACAAAGATTGCAAAATTCAAGATTCCACTGAAAAAATGTACCACATTGGTACGTGTTTCTCGGCCAATGAAAAACGTTGAAATAACTAATACACGTACTTGGCCGCCAAGGTTGGCTTAATAGGAATTGGCGTGACAAACTATTTGGACGTGTTTACATCAGAATTATGACAAAAAACGTTATTTATATTGGTATTTGATAGGCCATTGTGACATAAGGTAAGTATATTGTCAATTCCAACTCTATACAGGTTAAATTCCTACGCAATCATTCGCTAAAGGGAATAAGTAACACTAAGTAGTATTAAAAGTCTAGTATTTAAAGCCAGCTTTATATCAACAGTCATTGTATCAAAAGCATGAGGTATCAAATTGTAATTTAAAAATCATCGAAGAAAACTGAGAAAAAAACCGGCCAAGTGCGAGTCGGACTCGTGCACGAAGGGTTTCCTACCATTATCTATGATAAAACAGATATGGGCAAATTTCGATTTTCGCGAAAAGTTTTAAGTACCAAAATTTACCTTAATTTTCAACTTTTTTAATTTTTTGGAATGTTTCCTTTATTTGTCCTGTAAGACCTTGCTTTTTGTCAAATTTCGTGATTCTAGATCAACGGGAACTACCATACCTATAGGTTTTCGACCCAAAACCTATAAGGTATTTCCGGTTGACCTAGAATTGTCAATTTTGGTTAAAAGCAATGTCTTATAGCACCAGCAAAAGGAAAACTCCGAAAAATAAAAAAGTTAAAAATTAAGGTAAACTTTAGGACTATTTCATGGAAAAATGATTACATGGGATTATATGACACTTCTCTCCTATGTACCTACTTAAATAATCAAATTAAAGCACTCAATTTGTAAGTAGCACTACACTCTGATACATTTGTTTTCATTTTATCAGATAGTTTTTGGAAAGGCCATAGCACGTTGGGGTGTCGCTGTGACAAAATTCCTTAGAATTGTACACGACCGACGGTTATCGCACAATTGCAGACTAATAAATGGGTGTTTCTTACACAGGTACATACATCTTTATTGTGTTATTGGCAATGATTTTATACAAATGATTGTATGTTACGCTCACATGAATTTGTCGTTTTTTATCAAACTCAGTTATTTGTTAATTGTATGTTGTGTGGAACAAAAATAACCATTTGAAGCATGAATAAAGGGTATGAAGAAACGGAAATATTTGTAAGGCAAGACATTTTTGAGGTAGGTCTTTAATTTGAAGCTATGTTGGAAGCTGGTCGAAAACTAAAACCAGTACTGGTTCTACAAAACCAGGTTTGAGCAAACCTCAAAGGATATTGTCAGCCTTATTGGAATGTTATGAACATGGATGGTATTACATCGTTTAGATAATATGTAACAAAGAGGCTTTTGATACTTAATAATAGCAGTGGCTACAGGCTAACATAATTATACCTAATGAAGGCAAAATTACGGAATTTCGATTAGTTATTTCTTCCACTAAAGATAGGTACGTTATGTATATAGCTGCAGCTTAGCATCTTAAGTTCTCTGCCAAGAATTTACAGTTTTTGACATTGTTCTGAGTGGATGTTGATGATCGAGGTAATTAACTTGGCATATTCGCAATAAGGAACAGTGGTGGCCCAGTGGTGTCAGCCCCAGCACGGCTTGGCTCGTGAGTTAGAAACCCAGGCAGGCACTTTCCCTTTTTCAAATAATTTTATCACCACTGCTCTCTCAAAACGGTGAAGGAAAACATCTTGAGGAAACCAGCATGTCCTAGAACCAATAGACGTGACACCCACCGACGCGCACTAGGCCCACGTGGTGGATTACGGCCTGTTCACAGAGAGAAGGCCTATGTCCCATCAGTGGGAACATTATAGGCTGAAAATGCTTATACTGATAATCCTGGTCAAGTCCTGATAAGTAAAAACAAATTTACCAATAACAGAGATTTCAATACCATTAACAATTACTTTGAAAGCCCTGATTAAGTAGTACAAATAAGTATCTCGTTCGTTCTTCAATTGGTACTTTTGAGCAGTATTACGCACTATGTGTTATTAGCACTATGCAATTGAAAGTAGGGCGTGACGCGTGAGTAGTTATGTTCTCACGGAGAGACCAACAGCCTTGTTTGAAGACATGACGGTGGAGGAATGGTACTGATTCATGGGCTTATGGGTTCATAACGATAATATCTTGTAGTTATATACAGTAGCGGGGACATTGACACGCAACCTTACGTACATAATTCTGGAGCCCCTTGTGTTGAAATAATTTATTGGTTATTTAAAAAAAAATACTGATCCATACATTTTGACCGCGTAGGTGGGTATTGCACTTGTCTATGATATTGCTGATTTTTGTGTTGAGCAATTTTTAGTAGGGGCAAAATTACGGGTTCGACATGCTAATTTGACCGCGTCACCGACTTGCTAATGTGATGAGTGGTATTTTTTTCCAATTTTTTTCTTTTCTTTTCTGTCGGCGGGGGCTGTCGGCAAAAGTGAAAATGACTGTCATTTTTTTTAATATAAATGTCCAAAGATTTTTACGAAAGGTTTTAAGAATCATGTGCTGAATTCATAATTCACTGTATTGTTACTTGAAAATACGACGATTGAAATTATTGTCTATACTGTGTGTGGGTTAAACAGTTCTTAGGAGTTAAATTACTGAATAACTATGTCAGTTTTCGGCGTTATACCACCTACTAGTATAATTATAGTATTCACTTACTTATGATATAGGTAGTTGTATAGAGCATCAGGCTACGTATTCATAGATTTGACGGAATTTTTACGTGAAATGAAAAAATCAATCAGTTTTACATATATAAAATCACTTCACTTGTAAATTATTGTTTCTAAATGTGAAGATATCTTTTTGACTTACCAAGTCGCTTTTCGTAAGCATTCAGTATTGAATCAAACTTTGGAAACAGCGCCATCTATAGAGGTTTTCTGGAACCTCCATCGCTGCTTTGCTACGTAGAGCTTCAGCTGCGCTGACGCACAACAGCCAAACAGAGCGGCATTGAACTTTCATTACATCTAGCCACGATTGTTGTTAGTTAGCACACAGACATTACGTGTTATGTCTTTTCCACGAGATGGCGCTTAAGTCAAAAAGTACCTATGCTTTATTAAGAATAAGGGGAATAAGAATTAATCTAAGTATATATTATTATTAAGGCCGAAATGTTCTGGAGTGGCGACCGCGTACCGGAAGACGTAGCGTTGGAAGGCGTTCCACAAGAGGGACCTATGACCTTGTGAAGGCCGCAGGAATCCGCTGGATGCGGGAAGCACAGAACCGGTCGAAGTGGAGGAGCTTGGGGAGACATATGTCTAGCAGGGGACGTATTTCAGCTGAAATCATGATGATGATGATATATTAATACGTAAAGCTAATACTTTCTGCCCGAACGGAGAAATTACGCGAACGGAGAAGTATGAAATTTGGCACAGTTAATGTTTATGTGGAGAAGGAATGCAGAATGTTAATATTTTATACAATAATACACTAATAAATTTGTATACAACGCGTGCCTGAGCTTAGTTAATTAAGAAATCCCTAATAATTACACTCAAGGAATCCTTTAACACGGCTAGTTTCTGTATTATAATTAAATTTTCTTATAAAATTATACGACACGAATATGGAAGACAACAGTTTATTTATTTTTAGCGACTATTATGCCCATATACGTTAAATACTACATCAAAATGATATTATTAGCACAGCATTTTAATACGCATCTAATAGATCATTTAGGTACATAGGGTCAGTTTATCATCTTGAATAGGCGATTATCGAAAGGTGTAAAACCAAAAAAGATTGACTCGTGTACAAAGTAGTTGTCGAAGGACCAGAATTGGAAAGTTGTGTAAATAAAAGACATAGGTAATTCGAGTTTTCGAATCAAAGTCCTAGAAAAAATACTGATAAATCTCTTCATAACTTCTATTACTCGTGTTCTTTTAGGTGAAGTTTTGTTTTTCTCATAAGTTATAGATGAAACGATGGATGAACTGTGTTAATTAAGATATGGTTAGAAAGGGTGTGACTACGGAGATGACAATTAATAGAGAGGTGTGGAAGGAAAAGATATGTTGCGCCGATCACAAATAAATCGGGATAAGGGCAGTAGGATGATGTTTTTTTTCTGTTAACTTTAGGTACATAGTTTTTAATTTCTGGAAGCTTATAAATGGCGACTGTAAGCGCTAAATGTAGGTACATTATTTACCTAGATATTAGACTGTAAGATTTTTGAAGAAAAAATAAATAAATAAGTTGAACATGAGTATGATCTAATGAGAACTATGAGAATTTGTTGATCCCCCCAGATAGACTATCTTTATACTCACCCTCTCTCCTGCTTCTGCATACCGTTAACCATACTTGCTCCGTATTTACTCAAGCAACCTCTAACATTCTTACATATACTCTTACATCTTTTTCATATACTTTCTCCGGTTACTCACACACCCTCTGGTATCTCCACAATGCTTTTGTATTTTTTTAAATTTAATCTTCCTATTTTATATTACTAAATTTAATATTGGGTCTCTAATTCATTGTTAGTTATGTATCCTGTTATGTTATTATGTCGTGTACCCAATAAATGGTATCTAGCCGCGGGAAGGCCCTGGTGACCTGTAATACAGGTTTTTAAATAAACCTACCTCAGGCACCAGTCTCTCACAAAGTTAGCTCCTTTTTCGTGCACTACTGTCTAAGTTTAGCATTAAGTTCATATCTTATGTAGAGAGAGAATAAAGTTATTATATATATTAATCATCGCCAGGGAGAATAGCATATTCATTCTCGCCTATCAACGAAAACCTATTCTCGTGTAAATGCCCCCTGAGCAGATTGGTGGCAGATTCTAACTAATTCAGAATATGCACTTGATCTGCCATATCTGTTTATAACTAGTATGTAAATTTACGAGTAAATAGAAAGAACGGGCACACGATGTGAATTGTAAATAAGTGGTTGTATATAAATCGTCTCTAATCTCAAGGATCATATGATTTACGATGGCAGATAGGCGAATAGATATTTAGATACACAGTTCCATTCAGGAAGGAAGTTAGTTGATAAATCAGTTTATTTTAATACATTTATACCTACACTTACTGAGAATGATGTCCGAGGGAAATCTGTGTTTATTATAATGGCCTGACAACTCTGACCGGCCTAGCCAAGCTGGCATTAAAAAAACATATCATTACGAACAATTTGCATTTTGACATTGATTTTAAAGTAACGAGTACCTAATTATAATAACATTAATTTATATTTGTGTTATTATACATCACAAATCTCGAAATTAAACGTACATAGTTAGGTAAACAGGAATGATATTTGAATATTTTTACACAAATTGTTTTGGTAGAATATACAGAACATAGAAAAATATTAACTATATTAAGTAAAACTACATTTTTGCAAATAAATAAGTTCTGATTCTGCAAATGATAGAAACCAAGTGTTTCTATTGTTTCAGAGTACAGTCTGTTGTTAATATAGAAATGATAAATAATTTTATTTCTGTAAGTTCTCTTCCGTGGGTTGTACAAACACTTTTACACGTCAATCATATTTTTTTAAACTAGATGACGCCGGCGTTTACTCTGAGAAGAAAGGCCGAAACAAACTCAGAGGTCACAGTCTCTTTTAAAGTCCAGACATAATCTTGGTCAGATCATGTGAAGACCATGTGGATTGGTGTCTGAAGTGGTCTTTTGAGGAAAGAACCACACAGATTGAGTGGACCTGTCCAATCAGTGCACGCATTTATCAGTAATCATGCAGCTCAACTCAGAACTTCCTGGGAATCGGAACTAGGATCTCGGGACTGGTGTCCTGCAACCACATGACGAACGAGGCAATCGATCACGGTGAAATGAAAACTTTAAACTCCTTAGCAGCAGAAGAACTAATTACCTACAAACATGTAAACATAGTATGTATGCGCACCATACACCTACTTTATTTAATAAATTAACGATTAGAATGTTTTGCACTGAAAGTAGGTTAAATGTTGATGAGTGCGATTTCACACTTACCTTGGAATTGAGAAAACCTTCGTTCTTATAGCCATTAGCTATGTTCAACTGTTTATGTCGTCTCATGATTTATATGGGCAATAAAGTTGCTGAATATTCTTCTTCTTAATATTTAACAGAGAAATTCTTCGTAATATTTTCTGTGAATGTCATCACCACTGCTCTCAAACGGTGAAGGAAAACATCGTGAGGAAACCGGCATGTTCTAGAACCTAAAATTCGAACACATGTGACATGTAGGTACCAACCCGCACTGGGCCCACGTGGTGATGTCCCAGCAGTGGAAACATTATAGGCTGATTTTATATTATTTAACAGTCTTCAAGAGTATAGTTTAGCCATTGCTTGACTAAATAGAACAATACATCATAATAATTCTCCTAAGAGTGGCTGAATGAAATATTATTAAAACTGTAGCAGTATTCAAAAGAAGAGTGAAAGAACACTATCTCTCCACAATGTCATAATTGTATTTATTAATTAAATTACATTATAATTATATATATTTTAGTGATATTTATTTTAGAAGTATGTATGTATATTAGTATGTATGTATATTCTCATGTTATGTGTGTATGTGTATATTTTTAAAGTAGAGTTTAATTTGTAATTTTATGATTTTCCTTCTACTGTTATTACATGCGTTGTCTACATCTCTGTTATCTTCTCTCCTATCGCAGGTGTGCTGGAAGAGATTTCTGTAGAAATAAGCATTACCTTTGTACGTATTTTTTCTGTTCCTTTCTTCTTGTCTGTTTATATGTGTGTGCATAAATGGTTAAATAAATAAATAACATTAACAGCGTTCCTACACATCAAAACTATTGTGACTAACTAACGTTTTTGTTTTTCTATTGATCTTTTTCAATTGTTAAGCAAGGAAAACCTGCTTAGATGGGCATTCATAGATGACTCCGCTCCTGGGGCGCTTAATATCTTGTCCTGTGTGTGCTATCGTCTGCACGGTTCAGGAACTACTGGCGCCAAACACGTAGCCGATTTCTGGGTCGAATCAATTTAGATTGATATCGACACGCTAAAAAGAAGAATAGTTAATATCCCTCTCTACTTAACTACCTCTACAGCTGTGGGAGTGGTGTGGAATTTAATATTGTGGGTGATATTCCCATGGGTGATCTTCAAATTAGTGATCTAAACTGAATGCCTCATCTATATTTTCGAATTCGTAATAAGTTTTAATCTGTATTATTTTTGTCATTTGTCTGAATTTGTCTGAAGAATATAAAAAAACCCTACCTATATATACATAGGTATTAGAAGTTTTTATCTAGTACTGTAGGGGATTTCCACGTGGGTTTGCACACATTGTAGGTAAAGCTTACTTAAGGGGAACCTAGTCAAAGGCTCGAACTCACTGGTGGGCTTGGCTAAAAATCACGCTGTCTCACCAGGCTTCGTGTCCGACAGAGTGATGAGCAGTTAGACGCTAGTCAACACGCACAACGTTATTGAGTAAGATGCAGGACCATTTATAGTAAAAAAATCGCGAAAAAATTAAGAAAAGTTCTTTGGAAGATCGGGTTTTATGAAAAACCAATGCAAAAATCAATGACCAATAAAGTTTATTGAACTTTTCAATAATTGAACTTTGTCGGTACCGACTTGGTTTTGGAGATTTTACACTTCTTTTATTACTTAAACACGCCCAAAGTTAAGTAAAATTAGCAAGAAAAACGAATCTTTGTTTGCTCCTAACTTTTTAATGGTTTTTTATTTTAGTATTCTGTTTCCATGCAGACAATATTAATAACAAGACAAAACGATATCATATTTCACTTTGGATGTGCCATGTCAGACAGTGGAGTAAAACACTCCTAAAGTTTGTATGCAAAAAATGTGGACTAGGTTCACCTTAAAGTGCGGTTACCGCTTGCCGCTTGGTATTCAAGGTAAGTAGTGGTGCGAGTCATCTAAGGGATTTTCTTTATTCTAAACTTATTTGGAAGCAGCCGTTTTACTATTATATACTTACATACAGTATAGGAACGAATGTAGGTACATGAACTACTTTACTAATTACTTAAGCTCGTAGGAATTGCGCCAAGAACATGGTTAGTATTTTCCCAGAACCTTCCTCAATAGTGATAGTGTTTTGTCATCAAATTATATTTAATCGATTTAAGCAACGAAATTTAAAACTCACTAATCGAGGAAATCACCTGAAACATAGCCTACCAAACAGGTTTTCATGTAAATTCTAGATCAGACACATATTAATAGTACTTGAACTTATTCCACTAATCTTTATTAGTAATAATAATGTTATGGCAAATTTATGCATACACATTCGCACAGAAATCACTACTAATTATTATTTGTGAATAATTTCAAGTGCCCTTTGCAACTGGACCACCGTTATCGTGATATCAATCATGTGTAATACATAACTACCATGATTGCAAAAATTAATAAAAACAGTGAATTAGTGATGATATGTTTTGAATTCAAATAAATTCTCAGCTGATAGTGATCTAGGTTAATCACAATAAGATAAGATTTTTAATAAATTAAAGATGTTTTTTAGTGAAATAGGATACTATATAATAAACGATTTCAAGATTAATCTAATCAGTAAATCTGCTGTCAAATGATAATAATATGTTAGTTAGCTGTTGTAATATTTGTAAATCAAATAAAAATTCATCCACTAACCCGCACTGGGTCCGCCTGGTGGATTATGGCCCATTCGTTCTCATAGAGATGACGCCTGTGTAGTGATTGTGATCAAAAGCACAACCACTGATATTAAATTTGACTTTAGATTAGGCACCAGATTACATTGAAACCAGGGGTCAGTCTGTGAATATAAATCTAGTCATTTAAGTAAATATTGTTCTAATCTGAGTTATTACAAATATTTTTAGGCTTGGCCACCATCTGCCTAGCCTTAGTAACCTTTTCCAGTTACAATAGTTATAACGGATCGGGTTGCTAGTTTACCAAATGAGGCTAAGTTATCAGACTTAAGCTGGTTATCCACTATGGTCACGCACCTATTTACTATGTTTTTCGCATCTTCTTAGTGTTTGAACAATTAAAACGGCATGTAAGTATTTAATCGATCTCCAAATAATATATGTAGGCTTAATTTTTTTTTTTATGAGTGAAATCATAAATAAAATTTTTCATCTGTTTTACAAAAAAAAATCAGCTGTTTTATTGAAAAGTGCAATACCTACGCAGTCTAATTGTATGGCACAGCTGTTTTTTTTTGTATAACCAACGAAAAATTTCTGCGTTGGGGGGTCTAGAATGATGCTGAATTCATTGTTACAGGTTGTGTACTGAATAAAAACTTTTCCTGTATATCCTAGTACCTAGCTGTGACTAACTGTGACGGCCCAGTTAGTTTTTAAACTACGGTCACTATGAGAAAACCAGAGAGGCAAAAGAAGATCGTTGGGTAAACGAAACGGTGACGAACATCATCCAAATATCAAAACATTATTGGAGGATTTATAAGATGACTAGGGAGATGCGCTGAACATAAAGCAAACCCAGCTTTACCCCTACACCCGAGAAAAGGTACAATCATAACTTACAATCTACTTGCTTATTATTCCCTTCATGATCGCTTAGTGATGCAATTTTAAACCAAATTACCTCATTGTCAGCTGTACATTCAATGTCACTGCCATTTACATATTTCATGGAAACATAATAGGCTTTTAAAAAGGCGAAACGACTTCATATAAATGTTATCTTTCGCAAGTTTTTATCTGAGCACAAGAATGTAATAAAAATCCTTTTCTAGTTATTTCAATTTACACGATATCTTTCAATCTCTTGAGTCTACGCCTGTATTTTATTTCAAAATTTAAGTGTTTGTAAATACAATTTTGAATAAAATAACGTTAGTTACATAGATTGAATTTATCGCTTGTAAAGAGTTTATCACGATATATTAAGGTGCAAACGTACAAACCAAAAAATCCTCGTGTGTTGAATCTGAGAATGATGATATATCTTATCTTATACAAATCTGCTAAGCGTTGAATACATCAGCATCGATTAGGGTGCAGCAATATATTCTGTGAGCTAAGATGTTATGATAAGTTACATGAATAATTGGAATATTTCGTTAAAAATATCAATATTATTTATCTAACTATAGCTGGTCTTTGATTAAACTCTATCAGCAAATCCAAAATATTGAATTATAAAGAAGAAAGTGGAAATAGTTTATTTTACCTGAACTAGGAGCCCTGGTGAATGGTGAACTACCCCTTGACGGGTAGAATCTGGTTCAGGTTGGCACAGGAGCGTGGGGATTGGCACATGAAAAGACAGGGCTATGCTAAGCAGTGGGTGAATTAAAGCCGTGGTTGATGATTGAGGAAACTAGCACCTGAGGTTGAGATTCTTTATTTATTCTAAAGGAATATATAATATTTCTCACATACAAAACTATATTATGATAAAGTGTAGTCCAGTAGCTATACTTAGTATTATTTTTTATAGACTTCAAAAACTAGGAGGTTATCAATTCGACATGTTTATATTTTTGTTTTCTTTTATGTATTTTCGGGTATAACTCCGTCATGTAAAGACGGATTTGAAAAATTAATTGTTTGTTCGAAAGAAATTTACTCCGAAATAGTCCCATTTAAATTTCATATAGATCTGATGATGAGTTTCGGAGTCAGACAACGGAACTCTTCAAAAAATAACAGCAAATCAACCGCGATTTCTGCTATTGCATAAATATGCATTGTTTTTACCTCAAGGATGATGAAATTTCAAATTGGTTTGGGGTAGGTACCTACTTTAGCTAAAAAGTGAAAAATTAAAACTTTTTCCAAAAAAACACAACTGACTTCCGGTAAAACACTACAAAGTGAAAAATTACTTTAATTTCGGAAGGCGGTGACAAAAAATTTAATAAATACCCAAAGTCACCGACTTCCGAAATTAAAGTTATTTTTCACTTTGTAGTGTTTTTCCGGAAGTCGGTTGTTTTTTTTTTTTAGTTACGTGACTTGCCTTCTATAAAAGAATGAGAGTGCTTGTCCTCTTTGGGTATAATCATGGCAATTCTTGTTTTAATCCGAACAAGCTTATCGAAAAACAGACCTTCCTATTACTAAATCATTAGTGGTTATGATATTAAAACGTGCAATACAGAAAATTATCAGACTAAAAGCGAATATCACAGCTATTCACATAATAAATGTTTACTTCACTCTACCAAAAGCTATTTATTGGATTGCAAAACTAATCTTGCAAGCCAAGACTTGCTCCCTAAATGAAATTTCGCATAACTACTTAAATAATAAATTATATTATTTATCGCATACCGCTGTCGAAGCTTAATTATTTGTAAAGTGAATTAGATGATACTGGTGTACCTATGTATGTAAAGTATTTGGTATATTGAATGTGATATTTTCTCAACAGACACGTAATGGCTGGAAAAACTTATGTTGAGCGCACTTTCAGGTTAAGTGGTGTCAAACGTAACGTACTTCGTCATCATGCAAGTGTTTTCTGTCTTGCTTTTCTCCTATTGAGATGCACAAGTGCAGCTACTTTGTTGGTGAGATTTTTACTTCAAATAAGTCAAATTCAAAACCATTTACATGCTGGCTCGTTGGAATGGTCAGGGGCTTGTGGCTAAGTAAAACAGCAGCACGTGTCAATTTATCAGGTTAAGCTTCACTTGCCTCGGTTGGTCCGTGGATGGGTGACCATTTTTACATACCAAGACTCCTCGGTGACGCGGAAAGCTTGTTGAGCCTGTTGTCTCGGCTATCGTTGCTGGTCGTCAGAAGCCCGAAAGTCTGACAACCAGTCTTACCAAGGGGTATCGTATTACCCAGTAACTGGGTTGTGGAGGTCAGATAGGCAGACGATCCATGTAAAATATCCATGTATTCAGCTGCATCTGGTTAGACTGGAAGCTGACTTCAACATAGTTGGGAAAAGGACTCAGATGATGACTTTTTGCTTGTTGCCCATTCCAAATAGTAGGTTCCATTTTGGTGACCGGAGAATGTTAGTTGTCTTTTAGTGGAACAAAATTTAAGTATCCTTACTAATATTATAAACGCGAAAATTTGTAAGTATGGATGGATGGATGGAAATTTGTTACTCTTTCACGCTGAAACAGCTCAACGGATTTGGATGAAATTTGGCACACAGATAGATTTTTATCCCGATAGTACGTTCCCGCGGGATAATTTCCGACCTCCACGCGGACGAAGACGCGAGCGGAAGCTAGTATCCAAATAGATAATCACCGTGTCACAAAAACACGATCAGGTAATTATGATTTTGCGACCTAGGTAGCTAGCCTACCGAAAATTAAAGCTATATGTTTCCGATATCAACTATTAACACAAATCTTATTTTTACAAGTCGACACTAAACAGCATCATTATAAGATTTTTCTCCTCCATCTGTAACATAAGTTATCTGGTATAAAAGCTACAACTATCTAGAATGGAATCTATTTACCAAATAAGGCACCCAGTGTTTAATATTCAACAATGCAGGTCAGCGAATGCTTCCAAATACGTTACGTCTATGGTGCTCGTCCTGACTACGTAAAACCTGATTCACACTAGCGAGAAATTTACGCCACAGTCTTGTCTCGCCTAGGTATGAGGCTATCTTAACGCTTGTTTGGACTTGTAGTAACAAACAAAATAAACGACTGGCATTAGATAACAAAAGTATCTGGATAAGTCCCACCAAATAGAACTGCGAACAGCATCCTAATTACGTAACACGCGATTAATCATAATCGGTTTCATTTTGACAGTTCAACAATATTCATTGCGTTATCAACGTTGCTGAGCAGACACATTTTTCGAACATATGAAGCAATGGTTTAGCCATCTATTTCAAAACGAAACAGATTACGATTAACCGTGAGTTACGCAATTAGGGTGCTGATATCCAATATTTTCTTATTCAGAGAGAATTAGATTCTAATTGCATATGTGCCGATCGTGGAAAGAAAATAATGTTAATAAACTGTTCCACCGAACTGCACTTATCAACGTTTTTTTTCAGTGCGGTTAATAGAACAGGCCAGGTGCAGTGCGGTCAAGTGCCGATGAGATCAGTGCTCTAAGTGGTATACCACTTATTGTTGAATGGATAATCACATTAAATAAATACTATACAGAGGGATTTTTTTTTTAAGTTCATTCAAACATGATTGTATAAACGAGTTTATCCTAAACATAACTAAGACTTTGATCTAAATCAATGACAAAAATAGTATAAACGGTAAGCTACGTTTATATCATCTGTTAATATCGTTGATATTACATGAGTACCTACCCTAACCTTATCCCATGTCCTTCTCTCACTGACAAGTTATCCAATAAAACCTCCACGATGCATCAGCTCCACTTTATCACATGTCAGTCCAACGCGTTGATTCAATGGATCACAATTGAATAATAACCAATCTTCTACAGTTAACACTCCTTGAGAAATAACAAGCAATTGATGACGATTGTGTTGTTTATTTCTCAATCTGACTCGGTAAGGATTTTTTTTTTTTTCTGGATGACTGGGCATCTAAGATAGATGGAACACGATCGAGGTTGGTATATAATACCGCTATCTAGCTTTGAATCATCAGCCATGCCTTTATCAGCTATGTTGAAGTCGGCCTTATGAGTAACCTGTTGTGATAGATAATCTTATTGAGGGTTTTCTGAAATGACGTTCACTAAGTGGCAGCACTGAGACGTCAGGACCGGCACCTGTCAAAAGTGTCAAAAGCGCCTACGGACTGAATGGTGAACGAAAGAATGAAACGAATGACATCAAATATTTTAAGTTCATTTTCGAACTGGAATACCTCTTGTCAAAGTGGTGCCAACTGGTGGCTTGAATATTCAGGAAAATCCTCATTCTTGTCATCATCTGCCTAGCCTTTTCCCAACTATGTTTTGGTCGGCGTCCAGTCTAACCGGATGCAGCTGATTACCAGTATTCTACATGGAGTGACTGCCTATCTGACCTCCACAGCCCAGTTAAGTACTGGGTAATACGATACCCCTGGTTGTTGGACTTTTGGGCTTCTGACGACCCGTAACGATTGTCAAAGATGCGGCGGTAAGTCCCCTCTTTGAGGAGTGGATTGAGAGGCGCCACGGCGTCCTCTCTTTCCGCCTGACGCAGGTCCTCACCAGACACGGTTGTTTCGGCAGGTTCCTGTTTTGGATAAGGCGGGAGGAAACGCCCGGGTGTTACCACTGTGTAGATCGCCCGGAGAATACGGTGGAGCATACGGTGGAGTTTTGCCCGGCTTGGTCGGAGCATCGCCGTGTCCTCGTGGAGGCGATCGGCGGCGGCGATCTCTCGCGTCCGGCCCTGGTCCAGGCCGTGGTATGGAGCGAGAGTGCATGGGAAGCCGTCACCTCCTTCTGCGAAGCAGTAATGCTGGCGAAGAGAGAAACAATATATGCGCCATCACGGCCCTAGTCGCCGCAGGAGACACCCTAGGCGTCGGGAATCCCAAGCTGATTGACAGCGAGTAATGGGTAGCTCGCCGTAAGGTATGAACCAAGCCCGGGTCGAAGGCGCGTTGTGTTCCATGCGGCCTCAAAGAGATTTCAGCACCAACTGGTGGGGTCTGCAAGGGCCGATGCCTGCCAGGGGTGCGGGTTGTTCGAAAGAGATATTGTGGCCCCTGGCACACAGGCAACTGAAGGAACACGGGTGAGTTTTAGTCAGTAAAAATCTGAGATGCCCTCCCGCTCCACCCAGAGTTGGAGAAGTTATTTGAAGATGTCCCAAGCTCAAAAAAAAAAAACGATTGTCAAAGATCCACGAATGACGGCTGGGATGAGACTGCTTAACGTACTTTTCTGGGAACGGAGGGGTCTTGGTATGTCAAGATGGTCACCCATCCACGGACCAACCACGGCAAGCATAGCTTAACCGCTGTCGATCGACCCGTGCGGCTGTTATTAATAAGCCACAAGTATCATAATTTTTGTATGGGCTTCAAATTTTTTTCCTTCTTTGCCATTTCTATAATTCGAGTTACCACGGGACCTAAAAGCTATTCAATGTAGCTGTATAATTGGTTTCGTAATAACCCCTTTGGTTCTATGTCATGGTAATTTTATAATGAGCATCCGAGTAGCGTTGCCAGGCGTCCAGATAAAACCGGACACAGTCAGGCTTTTTGGTTGCGTGTGCGGCCAAATTATATGGTGTCCGGCTTGTCCGGCTTTTGTTAGGCTTTTAATTATATATTTTTTTACATTTGCCATGTGTTTGGTTTCCGCTCCGCTCGCCCAACCTTTTATCGCTAGCGCAAGCGAGCAGAGTAACACTGTCCATAATAAACAAGACTGATTAATTACATTTTGTTGTTGTTTCATTAGAATTTAAGAAATTAAAACAATTGTACAAGTTAGTTTTAAGATAGATCGTAATCAACAATATTATGTTTTTGTGCACTGGGCGATGTGGTCGCTAAGCGACAAAGCCCTTTAAACAAATAAAAAAAAAAAAAAGAATTTATGATAAATTATAAAAAAGCCTTGTTTTTTTTTTCAATTGTAGTCTTATACTACGACTAAATGATCTTATAAGGGTTTCTTTTTTACCTTTTGAGGTACGGAACCCTAAAAATGAAGGGTGTCCGGCCTTTTTACCCAAATGTCCGGCTAAACAGACTGGACTGTCCGGCTTTTCGGTTTTAAGACCTGGCAACCCTAACCCCGAACATTATCCAATGTATCACTTATTCACTTATTGGTCATTTCAAATTACGATCAAAGACCGATCTGTCACGAAGAATATTTCTGCTTCAATCGTGAATGACCGTAGACGGTGTGTCGGGCTTAAGAAATTTGAAATTCGAACTGCGGAATCTATCGATTTGGATTGATGCAGATATGGAATTTGATTGCAACGCGGCGAATAATTCGATCGTAATCGATTTTATTAGTGATCACTTTGGTAATATGGCTACTATGGTTTGCTGTTAAGTTCAGCAGGATGCAACCATTATGATGGAAGTGGCATGACGTACAACATATTCCGTGTGAAAATCATTGTGTCTATTCAATGTCTGGCCTCTCTTACTATACAGCGCCAGCGATGGAATATACATTCCATCGCACATTTCCATTGTTTTTATCTACTTTAAGTAAATTTTTTAATTAAATCAAGATAACACAGTGTATGTGACCATGTAACCCACAATAAACAGCAACAAAAACGTTTAAACGTTGAAAGTCTTATTCCAAATAGATTTACCAGTGAAAAGAGAATTTGTGCTCTACTCTAAGAGGTCGTTGAACCATCATACGTGTTTTAATCTCGTGGTCGTGGTTGATCCTTCACATTCGCATGTCCACCATTTGAAAAAGTCCTTCAAATGTCTTGATTGACAGCATGAAATTGATTTATTGCCCAGTTGCATTTATATCATAGAAAAATTCTATACCATCAGCTAAGATAACGTTTAAAATTCTCAACATTCTAATCACCAAATTGATATTGAAGGAATAAAAAAACTGAAATGTTTGACTTCATAGTTTTCTTAGAATGCTAACTGCGTTCTTGAAATCTCCCTTCGTTATTTCTTCACTATGTTATACTTATTACACAACAAAACAAACTATTATTTTCCATTAAGTAGGTACCATTGGTTTGCCAGCCTAAAGGTGCTTTTATACGGGCAATTTTTTGAGCAATTATTGCTCGGCAACACTAATGGATCAATCTGGATCAAATAAGTAGAGCAATCTGGAGCAACAACAAAAAAAATCGGATATTTTTCGGGAATATTGCTTCTAATTGCTCCACATATTTCATGAGTTGCCGAATATCTAATCGGTTTGGTTTTTAGTCAATTTTCTTTATATCTCGTTTGTACGTACCTATAACTACGTCCCGCGTATTGCCTACTTTTTTAAATTGCTCCATATTGCATGATATTGTGTGGCCGTATCTCTGGCAACAGGTTGCTAGATGTTGCCATTGCCCTAAAAGCTGGATGTAGTCGTGACGTCATAGTTGACGAGAATGGAGCAATATTAGTTGCTCGTGTGAGTGCTACTTTATATTGCCACAAAAACATAAATTACAAGTAAAACTTGCTTAAACTTAAGATGCTTTGTAAGTATTGGACCATGTTACTCGCTTATTACGATGCAATACTTCAGGCATTGCCCGGCCCTCTAGGCGTTGTGGTTAACTACATGAGATTTTGTTGTACACTTAATGATTTACAATGCAATTAATAATAAATTCGATGCATCTGAGAATGGTATGCAAAGGGATTTATTCACATATTTATAAAGTAAGCATTTAATGTTCTATACACCGAGAAATTTTAATGGTTGTTTTGCCGCGGCATAACAACGTGTCCGTATGGATTGACGATTGATTTTTTTTTGTTTTAAAATAATTTAAAAAATATTCATCAAATCGAAAACGTGAGAATCAATAGTAACACTAGGGGTAACTTGTAGGTACTACCGAATCGCACGCGCCGCCGACAAAGTACAGCGATGCATAAATGTCCAAAGCAAAATAAACTCTTACACGTGGTGATTTTTCGCAATGGTTAATCTGCCATGTTTTGTTTTTAATAATTTATTTGTTTATAAAACGATTGTATTACCAAGACAAAACCATTTCGCTGCGGGAAAACAACCATTAAAATGTCTCGGTGTATACCCGAGCAATATACAAGCTCACAAAATTTTGGATACAATACAGATATGTTGACTTCTAAACTGCTTTGCAATTTATTTATTCACTTTTTTTGTTATTTATTTTTTGTTTCACGAATTGTGTCCAGATAAACAGTATTCTTTCTTTCTTTCTGTCTTTACCTATATATACAAGGTGTAACAGAATAGACGTATATCCTGAAAGTAGTTTGTTCTAATTGACTACTGAATCGATTTCAGTAATTTTTTATTTAGTAATTTTTTTCAAACACTATGCATTTTGCCATACCAGCCGTCGATGGAGCCAAAAACAAATCTATCTTATGTCAAGTCGATAAGACTAAATTTTAAATGCACAAAGTGAAGCTAGGGTCAACACGATGTTCTTAATAATAAGAACTCGCTTTAAAAAAAAATTACATTGTTTATTTTCATACTTTTAACTCAATACTTTAACTGGGGTGTATGAGGTCTTGCGTTAATTGTTACACGTTGTATACCCATATGTACATAATTATATCCTCAAGTAATTTTTAATACAATCAACCAATCCTATTCAATTGACGAATTTACACTGATTTCGAACGTAGGCAAGGAATTTTTAATGAAATAACCACCGTTTTGCGGATACCTACTCTGCAAGAAAAAAAAGTCAAACCAATATTTTTAAGCACTTAAATACTTGCACATGCCATTCACACGCACTCTATAATTTCCATCTCAAATGAGTTCCTACATAATCATGTAGGTAGTTAACTAATCGTTTGTTGACATTACAAAAACGACTCCAACCGAGATTGATTCATTGAAAGCCGTTCCAAGATACCAATTACAGTAATTAAACTGTACACTCTTAGTTATAAGTTCATTGCGAAATGGTTGAAAAAGTTAAGGTCCTTGGCCTGAGATAAAGATGGATTACTTTTAAAAATTGTTTTGCAATAACGTTTTCATCAATATTTTTATTTTGAACCTAATCAGTCAAGCTTATATTCAGATATCGATCAATAAATGCGATTTCAAAAATCAGTCAAGTAAATAGGCTGGTAAGGAGAATAACGTTAAAAATAATAGTTTAAAAAACTAAAAAACACGCTTTAAAAACCAAACTAAAAAAGGAGAAAATAATTTAATTCAATTAAAAAGCGTGGGGTGCTTGACATTAAGTGATTATAAAAATACCTCAAAAAGCACCCCACGCTTTTTAATTGAATTAAATTATTTTCTCCTTTTTTAGTTTGGTTTTTAAAGCGTGTTTTTTTTAGTTTTTTAAACTATTATTTATTTTCTATTTTTTAGTTCTGCTAACTACAAAAACGTGTTTTTTTTTCTCAATTTTTTTAAAATGATTGAATTGTCATCAGTCCTCGACACGTTTACAAAGTTTCAATGAAATCTGACCGTTAAAGTGGGTCGAAATCGCGCTCAAAGGAGTCGGTTACATACAAACAAACAAACATACAAGTGAAGCTAATATAAAGCGTGTAAAAATACACAAAAACCCTTGAACTATTTTTCAACTTTGCTTTTCCTTGTAGCTGTAGCGTTTATCCTCAGCGATAATCTTTCAACTACTTCCAGCCAGTTTGCGAAGGTCATTGCTCCACCTAGTTGTTGCAGTAGCACATAGACTACCACACAACAATCACGTCTTTGAATCTCAACGGAATGCACAGCTGCTTCCGCTTCACCACATCTCGCCTTTTCATAATAGTTAGCACCAAAAGCAAGCTGACAGTTCTCACGCTTTCCATCATTCTTGAATCACATTCATTCTATTTTGCTATCACTTTTTGAATGTCTTTTTTTGTTAAATTGACAGGTCGAGAGATATTTCAATAGGATGAATTTTGGTTGCACTTAGATCGACTGATGTATGCTGTTCCCCTTGATTTAATCTCGTGTCACTTCCTGCGGTAAAAATATTGAAATTAAACTTGGTATTAATGTTTACGGATATTAATATTAATCTTTCTGCAAAAGTCGTCTTAAACGTTAATCTTACTGCTTATATCTACGAATTCCATGTTTCATAAAATGTGATTAACCACTTTAATGTTACGTTGTTTTATAATATTCTTACAATACAATCGATTTTTTTCAAAATCTTGATGTCATTTAACATTATAATATAACATCAAGCCTAATGGCTTCCCTGGAGGGAACCACATTGCACCAGTTATGTTTGAGTCCCATGTAATAGGGGCAAGCCTATTGACATTATCAACACTCCAAGCTATTACTGAGTAATCCTGATGTAATGTAATTTCATAGTTATTAAGTCGTACGAAAGCAATATCGTTCTATATTCTTTGAATAATATCATCACTTATAACTGCCGCTCTAATATTACCTATATCGCAAGATTCACAACATATTAGCTTTAACAAAGTGTTGGCTCATCCCCATTGTTGATCAGGCTTCGTGCCACCATTCTTACTTCACTGCTTGTAGTTCTTGCAAAAGTGTGACTCTTAAGAAACATGTAAATATACCCTCAAGCAGTGACTTACGTGCGGGGATGCTATTTATTTGTTAAGTGGCTGTAATGTAATTATAGGTGTGCGTCTCTTTCTCGTGTAGATCTCTTTATTTTGTTTGGTGTTTCCCACGGAGGTGTAATGATGATGTGTTTAGATTTCTTAACATTCATGTTCATTGATTATATTAACAGTTTTCGTATGTATCGTGTCGTAATGTTTAGTACTTGGCTTTAAATCTATGATTATATTAAAAAAGGAAAAAAATATAGTGTGTGTAAGTTTGTATGTAAAGGGTCTCTGGAACTACCAGTCAGATTGAAAAAAAAACTCTTGCATGTGATAGCCCAATTTTTCTCAACGTCATAATGTGTTAAAATAAAAAAATCACGAAACGTGATTGATAAATCTTGATTAGTCAACAAAACTATTGACAGCAGCTGTGGTGCCAGGCTGCTAAGCCAAAATAAATGCAGTTTTACATTACTAGTATAATTTCAACATTACTACCATAATACTAGATACCTTCATCGGTATCAACTGATCCTTGGCTTCATTCTATTTAGCTTCGGAGACACTAATCTTTTTAATCTTTTGCAGGTAAAAATCTAGTATAGTAGTATAGTTGCAGTTGCTTGGCGTTGTCTGTTATTTAGGTACAATCACAGTCAAAATGGTGAAGGAAAACATCGTGAAAAAACTGTCATGTCCTTTACCCAAAAATTTTAAGACATGTGGCATCTACCAACCCGCACTAGGCCCGCGTGGTGGATTACGGCCCACTCTCTCTCACAGAGACAGGGCCTGTGTCCCAGCAGTGGGAACATTATGGGCTGATTATGGATTATGGACATCCGAAATATGTTTGTCTCGTTAAGGGCTATTTTCTTCTGCTCATTGCAAGATGTAATCTGCTTTACCGACTCAATTATAAATTGCGTCGTAATGTCTCTATCGCAGAATGACATGCAGCCATATTTTTTAAATGTCAAACCTAATAAAAAATGTGACACTGACAGATTCTACAATTAAATTATGAGATATATATACATGTAATTATTTCAGAAAAAGGCCAGGCCATTATCAACTCTCGATATTGGTAAAAGGTGCATACTATGTATTTTGATCTTCTTTTTCGAGCAATTAAATATAACGTAACTTTAAAAGGTATTATGTGTACTGATAAAGGAAAGATTTTTCAAACTGACGAAGGTTTTGTACACTTGACTGTGCATAGATGCTATCTGTTTAAGGTTTAGATAGAAAATTAAATATCATGTTCTTTGAATGTCCTTTATGTGGTGAACGGAGATTAAATTGCGTATTTTGGTGAACGCTAGTTCTACCTGTATTTAATCGACAGTTTAGCAGAGATTGATAGGTTTCGTTCTGCGGGAATTACACACTTTTAAATAGGTTAGGTACATTTGTAACTTCAGACGGATAATAAACACTTGAATAAATCTTACGAGTGAGTAGGTACAGTGTTATGGTTAATTTGATGTATTGAAAAGTTAATGATATTTCGGTGAACCAAATTATATTTTCAACATTGCTCTTTAATGCCAGCCAGCACTTGAAAACTGCTACATAGCTGGGTTCAACGCCTCATTAGAGTATCACAAAATGTAACCGCA
Organism: Antitype chi; assembly: GCA_947359405.1. Taxonomy (NCBI): domain Eukaryota; kingdom Metazoa; phylum Arthropoda; class Insecta; order Lepidoptera; family Noctuidae; genus Antitype; species Antitype chi. The sequence continues at coordinate 8,418,673 of OX375810.1, read as the reverse complement.
GATAAACCATAATTTGTAAATTAATAAATTTATAATCCACTAGAATTCTACAAATCCATCAAGAATGCAAATGAATTCTCATGAAAATATCTCCGACACAATGGAAACAATACTATTATTTAAATAAACAATTCTCATCAACACAAAACATTTAAATGACAATACACCGCCAATAAATCACATCCTCTACTAACTAACGTTAGCGTTAATCTCAGTTTAATCTTCTGATCATCACGCGACATGTTTAAAGGTACAATAGAAAATAGCCCAAGGTTCGCTTGTGGCGACTCTTGCATAACGCTGCGTCATACAAGGCATACTGATGGGCAATAATGCTCTAGGTCGAGGGTCACCAGCTTTTCAGAGAACAATGGACATGGTTGCGAATCGAGTTTGCTATGGTTGATGGTGAGATTGTATTTTTCAGGCATACAAACTCAAACTCAAAGCATTTATCTATACTAATATTATAAAGAGGAAAGATTTGATTGTTTGTTTGCATTGAATAGGCTCCGAAAATACTGAACCGATTTGAAAAATTATTTCACTGTTGAAAAGCTACACTATCCCTGGGTGACACAAGCTATATTTATCCCCATATTCCCACGGGAACGGGAACTACGCGGGTGAACCCGCTGAGCGTTGCTAGTTTAAAATAAACTAATTACAGGCACTTTTGAATTTTCAAGGGGTCAGTCAATCGGAATGGTAAAGCTAGTTGCCCATTCCACAGCGTAGTAGGTTTCTATGAAGAAGAACGGGCAAGAAACGGCAGATAAAAGAAGAATATTTTTGAAGAATGGGAAATTTTGTTAATGGTGTATATTTGAGGGGCGCAGGAGTCTGCTGGATGCGAGAAGCACATAACCATTCGAAATGGCGGTGCTTGGGGGAGGCCTTTGTCCAGCAGTGGACGTCTTTCGGCTGAAATGATGATGAACGTAAAATATTATAACAGGCAACATGGTTGTAAGTTCAAGTTAGCCCTAATTAACGTTACCTTGATTGACTTTTTTTTTTTTTGGTTGGGAATTCATCGAATAACTTCTCCCGCTCTGGGTGGAGCAGGAGGGCGCGTCAGACTTTTACTGACTAAAACCCACCCGTGTTCCCTCAGTTGGTTGTGTGCCAGGGGCCGCGGTATCTCTTTCAAACAACCCGCACCCCTGGCATCTTGATTGACGTAAGGAGTCGATATTTAATACTCTGTGAAGTCCAGAGACAGAGGAACCAGTAATGCCACTACCTGTTTTCGATAGCAGATCATTTTTACATATGAGTTTCATGAATTAGTTCTTTTATGTTTGATCAGTGAAAAAAGTGGCATCCAGTAACCTTTTGACGAAACAATAGGCCATATTTAATATACGGCTTTCTGATCTTCATTTTAATATCCTACTCCATTAATAACTAGTCGTAAACACCAGACTGCACACCAGTGTGTACTTGTACTATACATAAACAAACCCGGCCCACTGTCCCCCTTTACGGTAAATGTTGGCCACCGAGCGACGAACAGTACACGATGCGATGCGCTTGCGCCTAACCGGTCCGGTTACACGGCAGTTTTATTTATAACTCAGCGCGAACTTTTACGATCTTTTTGCGATTTAACTTAACTTTTAATGGTCCATCTAATCAGTTTGCGCAGTTTATCGCTGTTATTTAATTTATGAATGAATAAATTGTTCTTTTGCCAATGAATTGCAGTCTGTACCTAAATTCGTTATTTTATACCTACATGTGTCGACATTCCATTTTCATGATAAATTTAATGCTTTATCGTCTAAAGTAAATTACTTAATAATTAAAACTACGATAGACAAAATAAATACAAAAAACAAAAGGACACTTAGGCGTCGAAGTATTCCTCCGCATCGCTGTCATCAGAAAACGTGCCCAGAAGACTGGCAGCATTGCCACGTTGAATGGCAATGCTAATTCTTTGGCCAAAGAACGACCCAGCCCTCTGGTCACGTGAAGTGTCGACCAGCCGGCGAGAAATGTCCTTAAAGAGGAGACGTGCACTCGGGCCCCATGACCCGAGCGTTTCGACCCCAAACGGCTCAAAACTGTAGTTACCCATAAGGTTACAGTATTTACGCCGCTTAAGGGTCTCAGTAACAGCAGCAGCGGCGCCAGCACAGCCCGCCGTGCTAGGAACATGGGATGGCGCAAGGGTGCCGACACATGTTGCGTCCCACACCAGAGGTCTTCCCATCTTCCAAGGCAATAACGTCATGCCGTCTGGTCTCTTCCCATCATCACTGATAAATTAAATTCCCAATTTCATATGATTATTCTAGCAGTAATTTTCGGGCTTTCTTGTTAGTAAATAGTCTTGATTTAGTACCAAAAACTATATGATAATCACGTTCTGAAAAAAAGTTAATGGTAGTCCTACCTACTTGTTTTACAATGTAAACAATAACTGTTTTTTTTGGGATCTGTCTGTTCATTCAAATTGACCTTTTCTATACTCTAACCCAACCATTAGCCCCACCAACCATTCGTGGCTTCGTGTGGCTAGTCAGCAGCTCAAAGTTCTGACAACCTGTTTTACCAAGGGGTTTCGTATTACCCAGTAGCTGGGTTGTGGAGGTCAGTAATGCTGTCACTCCATGTAAAATACTTGAAGTCAGCTGCATCTGGTTACACTGGAAGCTGACCCCAACATGGTTCATATCCTTTAAAGCGAAAGTTTGTGAGCTCATTCAAAAGAAGCTGGCAGTATCTTCACAACGATAATGTTTTCCCATTGTTTGTCTTATTTGTTTTATTATATTTATGTGTATATAAGTATGTATTTTTGTAATTTTATTTAATTAGGTATTTATATCTTATGTATAGTTTTTAACCTATAGAATATTATGTGTATATTTACATAAATGTATAGAACACGACTTACGTAATTGCACGTACCACTGTTTGTCTCTGCATCACCCAAAGGTCGACTGGTAGAAAATGCCTTTGGCATTAAGTCCGCCTCCTGTAATTTCTGTGCGTGAAGTGTTAAATAAATAATTGGGAAAAAGCTAGGCAGATTGACATCCACGATAAATCCACAGGGTGGATAGATAAAACAAAAGTCAAATAGAGTGTAAAGATATTCAAGGGGCGCTCCTTTCCATTTTCCTTGTCTGTCATGACCTATTCCGACAACTTGGATATATTGGCAAGCATTTACAACGATAATTGACTTTATCGAAATCAATTATCTTGATAAACTAAAAGACACTTGGCATGGACATGGGCGGTAGAGTAATGTGCTGTAACTAAAATGTGGGTGTGACAAAATTTAAGTCACTACTAGGTTATGTTACCTTTTGACATATATATTTATTTTGATTATACTTTGAAAACTAAAACTCAAACTCAAAGCATATATTTCAATTAAACTATTTACAGGCACTTTTGAATTGTCAAAAAGTCGATTAGTTAGTCGGAAAGTTGAAGCTAGTTGCCCATTCCAAAACGTAGATCTCTATAAAGAAGAACGCACGCAACCAAAAGCATTAGAAAATACTACTATACTAATATAAACATGAAAATCCCTCAATGGTGAAATGGCGAGTGTGTGGATAATATGACGTATCCTGTGTAGGTATATTGAACTTGAAATACGTAAAAATTATCTTCATAACCCACAACCTAGTCTTTGAATATTATTATGGATTTTGGATCGGGAATTAAAGAAGACTAGCTTCCACCCGCGGCTTCGCCCGCATGGAAGTCGGAAATTATCCCGCGAGAACGTACTACCGGGATAATAAGTATCCTATGTGTTAATCTAGATTATAATCTATCTGTGTGCCAAATTTCATCCAAATCCGTTCAGCCGTTTTTGCGTGAAAGAGTAACAAACATCCATCCATCCATCTATACTTACAAACTTTCGCGTTTATAATATTAGTAGGATTATTTGGGGAAATATATTCGGCAAAAATCATTGCGTTTGCTTTTTTTTATTCATAACATCAAAAAACATAGGTTTGAATTTTTTAAACAGAGATATTCGTTGTTCAAAAATACATTTAAAGAAGTATTGAAGTATGTATTTAAAAGACTGTAAAAAATATAAGTGCTTATTGTATGAATGTCGTGTTTGTGGGTCAAGGTGTGCAATGCATAATGATGAGTCAGTGAGGATGAAACCTGTTCAAGTAATATTTATTTATACGGAATAATATCGAAGACTTGCAATATTATATACGTTTTAATGTGAAAATTACCATTTCGCTACTATCATAATCATTGTGAATTAATTTATGGTCCAGCTTCATCTTTAAAAAGAAGATTGGTGTAATATGTACTGTAAGTAAGTAAATGATAAAGTTTGGTTACAAAAATTATGCATAATTTTTACCCCAAAATGGATCTTAAAGTTTTCAGGGAGTTCTTTGTCCCATCTTCTTGAATACTGCACCTCAGGTAGCACCAGAAAAAAACAAAAGAGAATAATTTTGGAGTGACCCAAATCCCCAATCATCGAAATTAGTGCAAATCAAGTGATTCCAAGTGATGAAAAAGAAATTGAAAGCCAAATAGTTCTCTTTGTGATAGTGCATCGATCGACGAACACAGCAAAAATGTAACTACGAAAGTAACAGTTTCGGCGTCAAAAGTAAGCCACTAGGTTATAATGTTCCAATTCACTCTTACTTTCGTACTGTGAAGTTACGCGAAAGTATTGACGCATATACACGTCATACGCGTCACCGCAAAGTTTGGGCAGGTCACGATCACTTGCACTCTCAACGAAAGTGAATCGGCGAAAGTGAATCTAAAATTTCGGCTGTTTGACATGACGCGTTTGACGTCAGTAGCGCGTCAAGTCGTGTGACGTTGTTGTACCGAGTTAAATAACAGCATTACTCCGTGGATAGCAGTGACTGTGTTGATATTCTGACGTTTGCTGACGAAGTAGCGATCGCGTGATTGTTTGTTTTTTAGGGTTTTTTGGTATTCGAATGAGGAATCAAGAGGAGTTTTTTTTTTGGGTGGGAAATCATCAAATAACTTCTCCCGCTCTGGGTGGAGCAGGAGGGCGTGTCAGACTTTTACTGACTAAAACCCACCCGTGTTGCCTCAGTTACCTGTGTGCCAGGAGCGACGGTATCTCTTTCGAACAACCCGCACCCCTGGCAGGCATCGGCCCTTGCGGACCCCACCCTTTGGTGCTGACATCTCTTTGAGGCGCGCGTGGAACACAACGCGCCGTCGACCCGGGCTTGATCCTTACCGGACAGCGAGCTACCCATTACTCGCCATCCGCAAGCCCGCGCCTACGGTGGCCGGGAATCAGCCTGGGATTCCCGATGCCCAGGGCTTCTCCCGCGGCGACTACGGCTGTGACGGCGCATATACTGCCTCTCCCGCACGTGCGCCGCCTCCCTCTTCGCGAGAATCAAGAGAAGTAGGAGCAACAAAAGTTTTACTTGTTTTCTACCGCATTGATGTAATCGAGTCTATCATGATTTTTGCCATCAGCATCGTTAATAGATTTATTTTTGAACTATTTGCAACATAAAAGGTACATACGAAGGCAGATTTAATGCCTTCAATATTCTCAGCCAAGGGCGGTGGAGAGATAATATGGCAGGTGCATCGTTTCTGGTCAAGGGAAAGATTTACCTTTAGCATCCTCGTTAACAGGATTAGGTACCCCGTATCATCGCAGGTCTCACCCTCTATTACTTACCGTCATTCACCTTGATCTAGTCATCAACAAATATAATTTCCAAGCATATTTTTCTTGGTTTGTTTAGAAATATATGCAGCATTTCCGCGTAACTGTATCCGTTCTAGGTACGTGCAATAACCAAGTGTCAAGATAGCCTAGACTGTTATAATAATTGGTTTGTTACTCTCAAAACACTATCACCATTCGCACGCAATGTTTTCATAATCTGGTATATTATGTTCTCATTATCTGTGCTGTTATTATCTTTTGGCCGCTTTGTACTCTTTTAATAATATAGATTTACCCACGGGAATGTGGGTGAACTTGGCAGATAATTTCCCAGCAGAAAAAAAAAATATGTGAGTTCTAATCACATGCGGATGAGTTCTCGAGTTTCTTATGCTTAAAAAAAATAGTTCAGGCGTTTTTGCCTGAAAAAAGGTCGAATGAAAATATGCGATGCTAATTTCAACTTTTGTTGTAATGCAAAGCTAAAAATAACCGTCTGTGTTGTTTGAATGTTATGGTGAATTAAATACCGGTAGTGTAACTATATTTTTTGACAATAGTAGCCACTATTGACGTGCTCTATTTTAATAGCGATAGAGTTGCTGATGCAAATCCCCGAAGGGAAGCCGGTAGGAATCGTGTTATATGGTACTTTCGCCACTGAATCATATAGAATCACGCCACGTCTTAAGCGAAAGTAATCGTTACAATAGTACGCGATCGATGCGCTCTTTTAAATGATTATGATACACGGGATCAACGAAGTCACGTTTATACATCATAATTCGCACAAAAGCGAGTGCTGGCGTGACGGTCGCTTGAGGTCGCGGGACGCGCAGTCAGATAGTTTAGCATAAGCATAGCAAATCTTAAACAGCCTATAATGTTCCCACTGCTGGGACACCGCGGGGGACACTGCGGATTGGAAGATGTCACGTGTCATCGAATTTATGGTTCTAGAAATTTTTGGTTCCGGTTTCCACAAGATGTTTTCCTTCACCGTTTTTAGAACAGTGGTGATGAAATTAAATACAAAAAAGTAAAGTGCAGGCACTTTACTTTACTAGGCAGGCCTAGGTTCGAATTCGCGACCTACAACTTGTAAGTCGGGGCCAATACCTCTGGGCCACCACTGCTCACACATTTTATTTATTCAAACAGTGTGTCAAACTCAAACTTAAAAATTATGCTAGATTACTCGACTAGCAGGTAATAATGTCAGATATTTTATTTAGGTCATAGGTATTACCCTGACCTATGATCAGACAGGGGCTACAGACAAGGAAAAGGAGAACCGGATTTTTTATTTCATACATAGAACAAATAATGATAAAATTGTCTACACTATCTGAAGAATTTACTTAATTAACACTTTATATGGTGATAATTGAACAGAAACAGATTCCTGACATGCAAGGGACATTCTAGATAATAATACCAATCAGTGACCATAATTATGACATGGGCACTTTGGACGCGTCAGTCGCTAACCGCCTCGATTCTCGTCGCGTTTCTCACACAACTCTAGCGTTAAGATATGGGATAGCCTCTGATTATCTTGAAAATGTAGGCCAATTAAGCATTTGACCGCATGACTTTAATGAGACGTAATAGTATAAAATAAGCCGAATCGCTCTGCTAGTAATTCTAAGAAGTCTGCTAATAAATTGTGAATTCCGAAACAGAGGTTTGAGGCTAATTCTTGATTCGTGGGGAGCCGTGGTGCAATGGTCAGCGTATCGCGGGAACCTGTTCGGCATCTGAACTTACCTTAGCAAACTAAATGAAGAGCCTACTCCTCAGGTGACATTTTATTCTTCTTCATTCACATTTATTTGCATGTCACTTCAACAACTAACCTTCATTTAATTCGAACGAATGCAGGCTTGCTAGAAACATGTCGCTTGAATCAATAAAAAAAATTGTGATTAGGTAATATTATATCTATCTAGTGTTCCTTAGCAGTAGCTGTAATTGATGTGCTTTTTTATTTTATTTGCAAGTATCTATTCTATCCGAATTTCACTTTATCAACATTGTCTTTGACTTTTTGTGTGTCTGTGGAGAACGTTGTTGGTTGCTCATATAAATAACTCCTTATGTTCTATTTATTTGTAATTTTAATTATTTGTTCTTCCGTATAACATACCACGATGAGTTTCAAAAACCATAGTTTTGGAATTAGTAAGGTTATTCAAATTCTGCTAAAACAGTAAGCCAGAACCTTGACTTACATTGTACAAACTTAATCCCTTTTAAATTAACCGTATCGATCGATTAATTGACAAGCGATTCGCTCCACTTATTAACTTAATAACCAGACCCTTACAAACTGTTACGATTGGACCATTTAAGATATAATAACCAATAGCAAGGCACCAATTAAAAGACTTTACCTCACATTTCGTGGGTAATCATTGTCGCCGCAGCTAATTCAGTGGGTTTAGAAACAAGAAATGCTTATAGAGCCACGCAATTATAGGTCATTTCTAATTGCAAAGTAAAATGTTATAATGGTCTGGCAATGCTTTGCTAAGTTCTTGCAATTCTTTACTTAATAGCTGTGTACTTTATTTTAATTTTGCATTGAACATAACATCATGCTGTGCTTCCTGGAATGGTTGGACAGACGTCTACTTTTAGTACACCCCATTTCATCAGTCCCACGTAATAGTGGACGAGCTTAGGCTATTGATTACAAATCCAAACGCTGGGCTGCTATTCAGAAATTCTAGATAGATAAACCCTATAACACTTTACCCAACCTGGGAATAGAACTTAAGACCTGATGCTTAGCAGTAGCATTCGCTACCACTACACCAACGAAGCAATCATTTTGCATTTTAGTGTTTTAAATTATGGCTTTACATTTCTTATTGTTGTTTGTCCGATTCCAAAGCGTCCAACCAAAAATTTAACAAATAGCAAACGGGCGTTCTACGGGAGGCTGCATGCATTTTCACAACTATATAATTACGAGTATTTAGCATGACGTACTTTGTACCTACAACTAAATGAGGTTTAACTTATAGGTCATGCCCTCAGTATTTGTTGATTTCTTGATCAAAATGCATAAATATTTTCAGCTAGCCTCTGTATTGCAGAGACGTAATCTGAATGCGTAGGTGGGTACTAGATCATTCCTTTCTATGGCAAGCAGTGTTCCTAGTTGTTGTCATATTATCTAATCTTCATCATAGTACATTTGCTTATTCTGGATTACTATGTATTTGGAGTAGTTCGACTTGTCTTGTACTCCCTGGTTTCTAAAAACATTATCAAAGCGATCGTAACTCTGTTGTCATAATATAATATATATCTTGGCAGTAGGTATTATTGAATGGTTGGCTACAAAAATACCAACAAAAACAATTAATTCAATTGACGTTTGAAGCTTTTAAAAGGATGTCCTAAATATATTTGATAGCTTAGGTCTGGATCACGGATAGACTCTGTGAAAGATGATATGGCTAAAAAGAAGGTGACTACAGAGATGAGGACTAATAGAGAAGTATGCAAGAAACAGACATATTGCGCAGACCACAAATAAATTGGGGAAAGGGCAAGAGCAACCTGTTCTTAAGGTACTATAGGGCCTTAAGAACGGGTTTTCCACTGGCCCTCAAGAGTTCAGCCGTAATACCGTCTTCACCCGGCGCGTTGTTGTTTTTAAGCTGCTTCAGATCCATCCTAATCTCGTACAAGCTAACATCCGGCATGTCTTCGGTGTAGTGTCGGGTCAATCTAGCTCTTGGGTCGTTTGCCAGATTCGTAACGGGGTTGCTTGTTGATGTGTATAACTGTCCATATAACCTCTCGATCTCTCTCAACAGCTCAGGTCTGGCGGATACGATCCTGCCGTCGTCGGTCTTCAGTTTCGCAAGCTGACTCTTGCAAAAACCTTGGAGCCCTTGTTCCGCTCTATCGCGTCCTTGATGTGGTCCGTATTAAAATGGCGAACGTCGCTTTTGAAGGACTTAGAGAATCGTCCATTTAGCTCTCGGAACTGTAGCGCATCGTCTGAAGACTGCAGGATCATTTCACGCCTCTCCTCCATTAGCTGCAGAGTAGGATCAGAGAGTACATTTTTGCTAATAGTACAACTGGTCTTGAAGACCTTAGACCCGACCGTATGGACAGTTTCCACAAACCTATCGATTATATGTTCCCTGCGTGATCGAATCAGGAATGAAAAGATCCGCAGAAGAACGAAGGTAACCGACATAGCCCAAAGAATTTCCAAACTTAAGTGGCAATGGGCAGGGCACATTGCTCTCAGAACAGATGGCCGATAGGGCTGAAAGGTTCTGAACAGCGTACCGGAAGACGTAGAGTGAAACGGCCTCCCACTAGGTGGACCGATGAGGACCGATGACCTTGTGAAGGCCGCGGGAATCCGCTGTATGTGGGAAGTACCTACAAGACTGGTCGATGTGGAGGCGCCTGGGGGAGGCCTATGTCCAGCAGTGGACGTCTTCGGCTGAAATTATGATGATGAATGAAGGGGAAGAGAATGATGATGAGTTTAGATCACATACTGCAGGTGTTAAATTGTAAATACCTAGTTACTCTTGTTTTTAATATGTTAAGTAAGTACGGCCATTTTATTCGAAACGTAAGTAATTATTGACATCATTCAATACGGAATAAAAAAACAAGAAGTACTTTTATTTTAAATTACAAAACGTACAAATAAAGAATCGAAAGGACTCCAAGAAAGGGATTAATACAGTCAATTACTGGCGAAGGATGTTATGTATCAACAATGTCAGTTACCATTCTCACAAATAAACTCAGGAAGATAAAATTAAATGTTAAATATCGACGACATATTATTATATTGTCGATTACCGTTTTTGTACTGATGTTGAATGTTAACCTTACGAGAATAAACGAGGAACAAACAGATGTTATTTGTAACGTGCCGACGTTGCAAGGTTTATGGGCACTGGTAATGGTGTCTATTTATCTCAGCACACACATGCATAATTTAAAGCCCGTATTCTCCAAAAGGTTAAGCAGGGGTGTTTCTATCGAACAACCACATCTCGCCAGTTATGTTTAAGTCCCTAGTAATAGATGACGAACCTATTGCCACTAACAGGGCACAAATCCATACTCAACGCAGCTACTGAGAAATTCCAGATGGGTAAACCAATTAATATCTCTCCGTAATTCAGTCTCACCAGTACCTCATACTCAACTGAACGCTTGCGACCTTTATACCGACTAGGCAGTCCTATGGGGAATTTATCTCAGCATAGAATATGGTAGGTATGTCTGGACTGCGCTGACGAGGTTGAACTACTATAATTATGCCACCGATGAGAGATAACAACGAGTCTACCGAATATGCTGAACAAATCTTAACATATCTGTTAAAAAGTTTCTTAGATAAAACTAAGGGGCTGAAAATAATGCCTTCAGGCAATACCGCGGTATCGCATCATGACACTCGCTTAAAATTACCGTAGCCACCGCGGAGAATCCAGCTTAGTCCAAATTTCAAGTATTCACCATGGGATGATATGATGCTATTTTTATCTCCGATTGACGTCAATTTACTTGTTATAAATCATTCCATGTCTATCTGTTAGTAATTTTATTCACCTTACAATGTTTCATATACTGGGGCTTCCTGTCTGTGGTAAGGAGATTATAGTTTGTCTATCTTTAATAGGGGCTCTACTGTCTAAGTCCGTCAACGAAGATACGGGGCCATCCAAAAGAAGTTGATCTGTCAAAACTAGTGTCACATTAAATATTTCGGCGCAATTAGGAACAGCTGTCAAACTATGTTATCATTAATTCTCAGATCAGGCTCTGATCTAATCATAAATTCTTAACACGGAGAAGGAAACGCCCGTAACTTCGGCCAAAACTTCGGATAACCTACTTAATAGGTAGACCTCTCAATTCAACCTCAAATTTCCGCACAACTAAGATCCAACAAATCCGAACGATTCAAAGATTTCTCGTCGCTGACGGATCAATCAGTTAGACGAAACTTATGGAGTACTTATGTTCACGTTCGGTTTCGCAATGGTAAAACATATTAGCCTTAGGAGAGACTAACAGTCTCACTGGAAACGATAATAACTGTAACCTACGACAACTTATTATAGTTGTTTAGTGAAAATCATAGGTAATATAGTCGTTTCGGAGATAGGGCTGGGCTGGGCGCGAATCTTAAAGGTTAGGAGTTTCAAACTTGTTGGAAGTAATGGCTTTTATATTGTGTTTATTTTATGTTTTGCTATTTAGTTGGTAGTTATGTTAATGGAAGAACATAAGTAGTATTTTGTAGCCTTTTCTTGTGAGCTTAAAGCTGGTAATTTGAACCAAGTCGCGTCAATTTGTTGCTTTAGCTGAGTCGATGTAAATTGCTTTTACATCTTGGGTAATATTTTGATAAAATATGTTTACGTGCATCCTGTTGCAACGTGTTAAACGTTTTAATACCATCCAAAACTAACATTTTGAAATGATATCTGGGGTAGCTAATTTCATAACTCGAACGCAGATGATCGACAGATCGTGACGTCTTGTCTGAAACACTAAGTATTGCTAACAATGCAGAACATCTAATACTCTTGTTGATAGATTTACTGTACGAACTTTTGACTTTATCGTGAACTTACTCGTCATGCGCTTGCACGTACCGAATTATTTTGCTTGATTTTGAAATCATAAAAATGATATCAGATCTATCTATTTAGTACTAATAATAAAGCTGAAGTTGTTTGTTTGAACGCACTAATCTTTAGAATTACTTGTCAGATTTGAAAATTCTTTTTGCGTTTGGTAGCCCAATTTTTGAGAAAAGCTACAGGCTATTTAACATCACGCTAAGACCCTTAGGAGCCGAACAAAAAAGTCAGAAAGAACGACATACGAAAACGAAGTAAGCGCGGCCAGGCGATGCTTTGCCATGGGGTAGGTTGACGAGCAAGAAATTTCACGCAAAAAAGTCACGGGCAGAAACTAGTTACTAATAAAACATTTAACACAGCTTAACTAGGTGGTGTTACTCATAAGGTAAGTACCTACACATTAATTAAGTATAGTGAAATAAAATTTAACAAACTTCTTTAATGTAATCGATTTAAATAAAGAACTTGCACTGCAGTAACTACCACTGATTTGAGCAAAGCAAATTTTTTGGTATTTAACAAAAGCGTATCGCTGATGATGTCTGTGAATTGAACAATCACCAAAATAAAAGTAATTTTGCAGTTTTCTTAATTAAATTATGTAATAAATGCACCGCTCGGTGGAATAAATAAAGGTATTTCTTTATTTGATTGAATTCCCTTTACTATCGTTAAATAAAAATTTAATCATAAAAAATAATTTATAAAAGTTTTGAAACCTATGAAAATGTCACGAAAACTCTCTTTTTCACTTCTCATGCTCTAAAAAGACACCAATACGAAGCGGGACTAAAGTGACCACTTTAGTTCCTAGGGAGTAAAAAGTAATTCGTTTTTTTTAATTTCCGTCATGTGACATAGACAAACTCAAACAGCCAGTAATAGTATATTTTATAACGAGGGACTAAACGAAGCCATAATATACCCGAGGTGGTTTGACTCCCGAGCGTGCGAGGGAGTCAATGAAACCGAGGGTATATTAAGTTGGCGTTTAGTCTCGAGGTGCAAACTGTACTTTTCACTTCGAGTGCGAGAAAAATAGTCAAATTAGTACAAAAACATGTACTTACCTAATAAATATTACTAAACAAAAAACACTAAAAAGTGAAAAATAACTATAATTTCGGAAGTCGGTGTCTTTGGAGCTGAATTTGAATTTGCTGTCACCGCCTTCCGAAATTAAAGTTATTTTTCACTTTGCAGTGTTTTTTTGGAATTCGGTTGTTTTTTATTTTGGAAAAAGTTTTTTTTTTCACTTTTTAGTGGTTCACCCCTTCACAGCGTACCGGCGTGATGTTATGTTATGAACTGGTGTAAACAATAGACAGACATGAGATTTCAGCAATCCCAGTCCATTTGCTATCATTTATTGAGGAGTTCCGTTGCCTATCTCCAAAGTTCTTCATCAGATCTTCACCAAATTGAAATGAGACCACTCCGAGAAAGTACTCCTCCAAAAAATACCTAAATCGCTTCGCGTGCCTATAAAATTTGAAGAGTTCTCTCTATTTCTCCAGGATCCCATCATCAGATCCTGACTTGATGATCATGGGACCACCTGGGAAGTATACCCTTTCAAACAAAAAAAAATCCAAATCGGTCCAGCCATCTTCGAGTAATCGGGGAACATGCATAAAAAAAAAAGGTTCCGACGAATTGAGAACCTCCTCCTTTTTGAAGTCGGTTAATAAAATAAAAATCACAATATCTATTAGGTATGTCTTTTGCTCTTTGCTTGACGTCAAACTCTTCTTCTTCCCAGGTGGTCCCATGATCATCAAGTCAGGATCTGATGATGGGATCCTGGAGAAATAGAGAGAACTCTTGAAATTTTATAGGCACGCGAAGCGATTTAGGTATTTTTTAGAAGAATACTTTCTCGGAGTAGTATCATTTCAAATTGGTGAAGATCTGATGAAGAACTTTGGAGATAGGCAACGGAACTCCTCAATAAATGATAGCAAATGGACTGGGATTGCTGCAATCTCATGTCTGTCTATTGCTTACACCAGTTCATAACATAACAACACGCCGGTACTCTGTGAAGGGGTAAGCACATGTGAACCACAAAAAAGTGAAAAAAAAACTTATTAAAAAAAAAACAACCTTCTTTCAAAAAAACACTACAAATTAAAAAATAACTTTAATTTCGGAAGGCGGTGCCAAAAAATTCAAATACAGCTCCAAAGACACCGACTTCCGAAATTAAAGCTATTTTTCACTTTGTAGTGTTTTTTTGTTAAGTAATATTTATTAGGTAAGTACATGTTTTTGTACTAAATTGACTATTTTTCTCGCACTCAAAGTGAAAAGTACAGTTTGCACCTCGAGACTAAACGCCAACTTAATATACCCTCGGTTTCATTGACTCCCTCGCACGCTCGGGAGTCAAACCACCTCTGGTATATTATGGCTTCGTTTAGACCCTCGTTATAAAATATACTATTACGATTGCTTTATCACGATACTATTTTATTCTTTTGAAATATTTTTGAATAACTCTTGTCTCTTGTGTCTAAGTCTAATGTTGTTAAGCATTTGCGAATACACTCATCCTTATTTTCTGGCTAGTAATCAGCAGCCAGAAAAAAATTATGAATGTATTCACAAACGTTCAATGAAAAATTTAAACATTGTCGCAATATTCGTTGCACAGTTATTCCTGAACTTGCGCACGTTACATGAAAATATCTCAAGCATTCAGCACAATTATGACGTCACACTTCACAATCAGTATAGTCTCCATATTCAGTCCTTACCTTTCAACTCATTCCTAATTATAAATAATATCTTCATAACTCTTCGCAATGACATTTTTACGAGTGTAATAAATCTCTGGTCGCCTAAAGGCACAGCCACATATATATTATAATGAAAGCAACCTTTTATTAGGTAACCGCTTAATAAATACAGTTATGTATGCACTTTAATGCGCTTTTCGCTTACGAGATTCGTGCGATTTACGTGATATTATCACGGCCATTGGATAAAGATATATATTTACATGAATAATGCATTTACTTCATTATGTAAAACAAAAAATAAACATAACATTGCGCCTGTTTACCCCGTAGGATTTGGTCTAAGCGGAATCTGTAGCTAGATTACTTTTAATTTTATTATTTCTCTTACCTACTTTTGATTCGCTTTGTAATCTTGGAATGCCATAAATAAAGGGAAGACACTAGCTCATTTAATACAGTGTACCTACACTAGCGCAAGAGCTAGGTAATGCATAAAAATTTTTGTATAATTTATGTCATTATCACTTGCAGTTCAATTTCCAACAATAGGAAGTCTTAAAACAGGTAAGCCCACATCTCATCCATGTTAACTAATCATTTGCATATTTTTTTTGTTTCATAACCGGAAATCCGTAACTGAAAGTGAAATGAACTAGCTTTTAGCTGTCAGCTTAAATGCAGCTTATCCAAAAAAGCTCCCAGACTGATGCACAGATAACTTCATTTCTCAAAAACTTAAAGTAATATAAACGTCGAGTTACTTATCTAACTAAGAGCACTATCGCTTATCCATATTGCAGATCATCAAAACCAGGAAGTGTCATTTGTACAACAATCGTCACGAAACACGAACTTCACGTGTCACGGAGTCACGAAAGATAGATGGCTCATCTATTGATGGTGCGGTGCTATATTATTGTTGAAAGTTTTGGTGGTTTCGGCTTTAGGCGATGTTATAATTAGTGGATAATCTAGGTAGGTAATGTAGCGGTACTACAGAAAAATACTTCGCAACAATACCTAAAAACACAAAAAGAGAAGTTTAAAATAACAAGAAAATCATTGTAAAAGCTACAGTTGACTCATTCAAACTGCAGTTTTAATATAATAATTGCTAACATTCCTTACAAAATTATTTCATCCCAAGATAGGTGTCGCAGCAGTACCAACCTAATGACAAATGACTGCAATCCTTGAGATGATTTGACAATCTTGATAGCTAGCATTTGGAAAATATTTCATAATGAATCTTTCATCATTTCATTGTCATTTCAAATTCTGTCTGATGATAATTATCTGTCTTGATTGACAGTGAACTAGCTATTCTTTAGTTCAGATAAAGCGTTGACTTAGGTAATAACTTGATTCTAATTGCTCATATTTTTTCCTTTCCCTAGCCTAGCCGAATTCAACGTCGTTAGTGTCACTAAGTAGATGACTCAGCATTGTGAAAACCACAAAGTAGTTATCAAATGGAGTGTTAATGCTTATATGTCTACCAACAATAAAAAATATAGTGATTGGAAGATCGTAGGCGTTGCATCAAGCGCAGGCCACCCCGCCAGCTAGCGAGCAAGCGAGCGAGCTGGCGGACGAAGCGAGGCGAGGGAAACGATATAAACCAAGCAAAACTTTGGCGCGCGAGCGCAACTATGTGGGTTCACACCGAAAACTATGGACGGAGGAGCGAGTGGGTGAGCAGGGAGCGAGGGGAGCATTTAGTCTCAGTGTCACTCGAGCGCAGTTGCATAGCGCACTTCATAGAGCCTGGCGAGAATCGTTTCACCTTTTTCATATTTTGGTTCACACTCCGAACTACAGAGATAAGCTACGTCAGCGACACAAATGATGCAAACGAAATATCCGATGAAGCCAGCGATGCTTTTCGTTCACCTCGTTAGCGTAGCTTATCTCTGTAGTTCGCGGTGTGAACTATATCAAAAGAGGTGAAACGATGCTTGCTCGGCTCTATGAAGTGCGCTATGCAACTGCGCGCGAGTGACACTGAGACGGTATGATCCCCTTGCTCCCCGCCCACCCGCTCGCTCCTCCATCCGTAGTTTTCGGTGTGTCCCCACATAGTTGCGCCAAAGCTATGCTTGGTTTATATCGTTTTCCTCGCCGCGCTTTGCCCACCAGCTCGCTCGCTTGCACGCTAGTTGGCGGTGTGGCCTGCGCTTACTTATATTGCGACCGCGATACTTGACAGGCATATAATCACTATCGTAACAAGAAATTACAGTTTTTTCCGAAGATTATCACTCCATTGCTTACTTACTCCGTGTTAAACCCACAAGAAGCGATTATGACGTGTTATGTTCAAAAACTGCATAAGTGGTGACAGGTCGGTGGTCAATTATTATTTGCAAGTTACCTCATATTTGCGTGGGATGATGTGCAAGTAACACAATGATTTTTATCTGACATTCACATGTCTTCGTGAAATGTCTTCATTAGTTTAGTAGGTATCTCGCCCACTTGACATGGTTTAAACTACTACGTCAGTATGAAGTTATGAAGTAGACTGTGGTTTTAATAGGTGAATACAACTTGGGTTGCACTGTATAAGTTCTGAGTTTAGCTATACGATTGGCAAATGCTTGCATTGACTGGACAGGTCCACTTGTGTGTTTCGTTCCTCAAAATAATATTTCAGAAACTAATCTACATGATCCTCACATGATACGACCTAGGGTAGGTATGGTTTGGAGTTTAATAGAGCCTTTAACCTTTGCGTTTGTTTCGCCATTTCTTCTCAGGGGTATGACGTGTTAAAGTGATTCCGACATCCTTTTTATAGAATAAACAATTTTAATTCATTTCATGAAAAGGGCTTACTTATTATATATTATTTTACATTTTATGTCACATAACGTAAAGTGCACATTCTTCAAAGATGGTTACACAAAATGTTACCTATGTGTGTCGCCATGCAATACTTAATACGCGAATTCTATACGTGCTTACCCATTTTACAGCGTGTTGTTTTGCATCTTTTATTTTTTTATGCACTATTGTTTCGTAAGTCTACTGCACTTTAATATTAAGTAAGTCTCTAACCTGATTCCATGTAGAGCAAAATTACCTAATGACTTATACCTACAAAAAACAATAAAAAACTTTTTCCAAAAAAAAAACAACTGACTTCCAAAAAAACACTACAAAGTGAAAAATAACTTTTTTCGGAAGTCGGTGTCTTTGGAGCTGTATTTGAGTTTTTTGTCACCGCCTTCCGAAAAAAGTTATTTTTCACTTTGTAGTGTTTTTTTGGAAGTCGGTTGTTTTTTTTTTTGGAAAAAGTTTTTATTTTTCACTTTTTAGTGGTTCACATGTGCTTACCCCTTCACAGCGTACCGGCGTGATGTTATGTTATGAACTGGTGTAAACAATAGACAGACATGCGATTTCGGCAATCCCAGTCCATTTGCTATCATTTATTGAGGAGTTCCGTTGCCTATCTCCGAAGTTCTTCATCAGATCTTCACCAAATTGAAATGGGACTACTACGAGAAAGTACTCTTCCAAAAAATACCTAAATCGCTTTGTGTGCCTATAAAATTTGAAGAGTTCTCTCTATTTCTCCAGGATCCCATCATCAGATCCTGACTTGATGATCATGGGACCATCTGGGAAGTATACCCTTTCAAACAAAAAAAACAAAATCCAAATCGGTCCAGCCATCTTCGAGTAATCGGGGAACATACATAAAAAAAAATAAAAAAAAAATAAAAAAAAAAAAAGGTTCCGACGAATTGATAACCTCCTCCTTTTTGAAGTCGGTTAAAAAGTCACATAAATGTTTATATATTTCTTTATTTTACATATTTACAAGCATAATTACAGCTAAGTGATACATATTCAAAACAATACAGTAACTTAAATCGTTAAAAGGAAATAACAAAACGAAACGAAAGCTACTTTCATTTTACATAAAATAGGTTTAAATGTATAACAATAATCTACTATGAAAGATTTTTATCAAACGTCATTAGCTGGAAATTATTTAGATTGAATTTGAACTTACTTAATGGATTTAAGAAAGTTCGAGAAGTACTGAACAATTACGTGTCTTAATAGCAATAGACAGCAATAGAGATTCACCACAATGCACAAAGACATCCCGTCACACTCTCTGAGTTAATGGCCACGCCGGTATTTTTAAAAATGAATTTTGTATTTATTTTCAACGCTCTTATTGTCGCTAGATGACAAAAGTATTTCACCGACAAGCAAATAAAATGTGTCAGCGCGGAACAATACAAATTACGTAATGGCAATATTATTCTTAGATGTATATCATTTAACTTATTTACAAATATGACCTTGGCAGCGAACAATAAAATTTAACTTGAATTTACGGGAACTGAATATTTGCGTTTTTCTTTATGACTTATGGCGGTGATGTAGCCATGTATGAAGGGCAAAACGTTTCTTAGAATTTTAATTTGTTCCAATAAATTAACTTTGTTATTTTTGTTTTAGGAACTGACTGTTTTGTACAAAAAAACAAGTAATGGAGAATAAGAACAATTTTAAATATTCAAAGTAAGGTCACCATAAAAAAAATAAACGCCGGTCTTGTTTGTGTACTTTTATGATAAGCATCTCGTGCCAAAACGTAGGATTAATTTTAAATATTTTGCTGGAAAACAAAATAAGGGCCAGTGTGAAATAGCTTTTACGTTTAAACCGTTGTTTCTTATTCGATGTGACAGCAAATAAAAGTTACATAGAAATATTTCAACCAGAGGGGCAATTCTCGTCATTTTAAGAACGTTCACAGTCTGATCTCAGTGTCAATCTGTCAAAACTGCCTCGATTTTTCATAAATTTTTGGCATTTACTTGACGCTGAGATGAGACTGCGACTAGATTTTGAACGTTTTAAATTACGAGAATTGGCCTTCTGATATAATTTGGAAATTAAGTCAATCCAAATTAGGCCAATAAGAATGTGTAAAAATAATTTCAAGAGACAGACTCTCTCTAAAAGACAAAGAACAGTAAGAAGGTTCACTACAAACAAACAAAAGATATTTCTATTACAGATTAATTTCGCGTCGAGGGTGAAGGACCACCGCAACTACATTATGAACACAGGTACAGCAAGCTATAACGAATGTAAGAAATAAACTGTTTACAACAGGTAACATAAAAATCAATTGCTGCGGAATGCATGTTGCTGAACTTCAATGAACTAAATGTTGTCACGAAGCTGACATAAGTTTTGGGTACGTCTCTCCTTCACCAACCTAATAGGGTATTTTCCAATTTATTAAAAACCATTTTAATTTATTAGGACGAAACATGTAACAGAAAAATAAAAATAAATTGATTTATATATATTTTCTCAATTAAAAACGATTTTAATCAAATATATTTTTCGTTGTTTTGAATTTACCGCCAAAACACCCCTTACGATGAATTTTTATCACGTGACCACACGTGACGTCAAAATTGTGTAAACTAAAGTAGTTGTAAACAAGTGAATGTCGAGTTTATAATTAACAAGATTGTTAATGGATAGAAAGTGGTATTACTGGTGTGCGATGCCTCTGTGCACAAATACTTCTAAAACACCACACAAAGTATTTGTACCGGTGCCGTTTACACAAAGTTGACGTCACGTGTGGTCACGTGATAAAAGTCATCGTGAGGAGCGTTTTGGCGATAAATTCGAAACAACAAAAAATAAATTTGATTTCAATCGTTATTAATTGAGAAAATGGATATAAATCAATTTCTTTTTATTTTTCTGTAAGATATTTCATCCCAAGCTTCAAATTAAAATAGTTTTTTTTTTTTATTAATTGGAAAATACTCTATTGCGTAGCACTCTATCAATGAGAATGGGAATAATTATCAATGATAATGCTAATCCATTGCTTCATAAATGTTCGAAAAATTTGCAACGTTAATAACGCAATAATTGCAATGAATGTTATTGAACTATCAAAATGAAACCCATTCCTACTGTTACTGTGTTGCGAAATTACCCAGCTGGTCCACGGGTGTTTGGAGAATTTGTGTTAATGTTAAATGATTATACAAATTGATGATCTACGCAAAAGACTGTGCTTGTAAGCTCAAGATTGGGTTTTGAACCTGCTTTTTTGATACATTCAGAAGGCGACACCTTAAAGTATGGGGCACTACCACGTACTCAAAACTTTTGTGGGTTACATGATAAGTTCTGGCCTGATAAGGAAAAACAGCATGAATTCTGCTAACAAATAAATAGTGTAGAGTGTGTGATTCGTGCGATAGATCTTCTAGTAATCTGTTGCTTACAGTTTCATTGAGACGTGTTCTTAGATTGCTGTAAATGTGTTTACAATAGAGAAGCGGTGTGCAAACGCTCCCTGCGCGTCATCAACCTCTTATAGATTTATCTTTTTGGTTGCAGATGACAGTGGTAAACTCACTGTTAATTTTTTTTAAGACAGGCACTATTTTGAAATTATTACTACATTTTCTATTGACTTTATTTGAAAGTTAAAAAGTTTCCATTAAAAACGGTACAACAACTGTTTTTAAATTAACAGTATTTTACATCTAAATCTGAAAAACCATCAAGTTCAACACAGTCGCAAACTGATCTGAAGACGGAGAAACCAAATGAATTTAGTTGTAAAGCGTCCAGGTTCAAGCGTTGATTAATTTCCATTAAATTGAGGTCAATTAATACCCATTATTTCTTAACTTTACCAAAAAAAATCACAATGGTCCTTTTTTCATTTTGTATAGTACATAATCCTTATGTACACAGTGTAAAAATACCGCGCTACCAGGCAGTGTCATAATTTAACATCAATACATATAAAATAACCCCAGACTCTTTTTCCGAACTGTTATAAACGCCGTACCATATACAGCCACCAACGATTTCCGTATTGTATAAACATAGATACATCTGGCACTTTTGTCTTAATCTAAAACTAACAATAATCATCACAGTTACTACAGCGTTCGTTTATCAACATGGTGGACATGTTGCAAAGAACTTAGTAACGTTAGTGATGCCGCGGGGGGACGTAGACTGGCCATTGGTATACTGCTCTTGCTGTGCCCTGGAAATAAATAAAATGTCAGCTAGGGACACACAACACAATTAGTCTATAATGTTCCCGCTGCTGGGATACAAGCCTTCTCTGAGAGAGGGAATGGGCGATAATCCGCCATGCAGGCCCACTGCGGGTAGATGTCACATTTCTTCGAATTTTTGGTTTGATGTTGACTTCGCCGTTTTGAGAGCAGTGGTGATGAAATTAAATACACAAAGTAAAGTCTGAGTTCGAACTCACAAAACAACTTGTAAGTCGGGGCCGATAACCCCGACCCACCACTGCCCAGCTAGGGCCATCATAGTTCTAATCTGGTTGAATCATGGACAATGAAATAATCTTATTGGTCTGGGTATGACGCAAAAAACACAGAGGAGCAAAATCTTCATAAAACAATTTATTATTATTTTGTCTGTAACAATTCTTATGGCCTCAGTTCTTCTGCCTATAGTTTTTTGAGCGACGACTTCGCAGAAACGGGGCAGTCAAGATCAAGGCAATAAACTACTTGTCTGTAATAAGCAAATTGCAATGGATTTTTGAAACATGTCAGATAATCTCTTCAGCCATATATCTATACTACACCTGTATGCTGTCAAATGAAGTTCTACTCACTTCCAAAGAATTCCTAATGTTCCGTCTCGTCGCATCTTTCTCATATTTCCACTGGAAGTCACTAGCTGATTCCACTCCAGCCACCACAGTGTCCTGACCATCTATTTGATTGTGCTTAGCATCGTCTTGTCTCGCCGGCTTCTGCGTCGTTGGGTGAACGGGGAAGAAGTACCGGAGACCGATACCAGGTAAACTCTGGCTGCCAAGAATGGCCGGTGGGCTGTTCGGGTTTGCTTGACCTTGCTGGCTTGGAAGAATTGATTTGTCGGGAATGTAAGAGTTGACGAAACGTTGGGCGTTGTTGAGTGGTACTTGTGGTGGCTGGGAGTTGTAGATCACGTTGGTGTATCTCGACTGAGGCACGAAGAAGGGAGGTCGCCTGGGGTAAGAAATAAGTGGTTAGTGTCCGGGTTAGGAAATCTACATATTGTGAAGTTATCTATCTGACAATCGTGAAGGGTGCCGGTGTAAATGACATGCTCATAAGACATTTACAGCAACACATCTTCGATCTCTCTGAAATTGCAGATGCCCATAGCCGGTGACCAGTTATGACTAAACATGATCAGTAAAGGCTTGTTTGACACACAATAACATTAAGGGAATAAAAAAATGTTATAAAATTTACCATTCAGCATTAGGATCGGGCGTGTCATTGGACCGTTCCTCCCAAACAGGCGCGGGGTTGCGGTAGGGTTGCGGAGGGAGTACCGGCTCTGGCGTCGGGGGTACAATGGGACCCCCTTTCGTGCCGTACTTTACCATGATTGCGTGTGCGCTTGACGCGTACAGCACCAGGCATGTCAGCACCTGTGGAGAAGGGGAAGGTTTAGAGTCTGATAGCGAGCATTTATTGTTTATAGATCTTAAAGTATCGCACATGTGTATCGATCTTGTAGTCTTCATTGTAAACAGCCAATTAACCATTATTAAGAGCTTGATAAACTGTGGACAAGAAAGACTTCAGGATAAAACTAATCTGTCTAGATTTTGCCAACTATTAGCTGAATACCTACCAGTATTATACATGGAGCGACTGCCTATCTGCCCTCTACAACCCAGTTACTGGGTAATACGATACCCCTTGGTAAGACTGGCTCTCAGACTTTCGGGCTTCTGACGACCCGTAACGACTGTCAAAGATCCAAGAATGACAGCCGGGGCCAACGGCTTAGCGTGCAACCAACCGCGGCAAACAAAGCTTAACCTAAAGAATAGACACGTGTTTCTGTTATTACTTCGCTACGAGCCTTATTAAGATATCTCTAAGAAGACTCCTAAGAATGACTTCAAGATATTAATCACTAATCAGACTAACTACCTCATGAAGCATCATTTTCATTTCAACTACGCTCGCAATACTGCTTCCTAAGTAAAATTACAGTATCTGGAGACTTCAACATTGATTATTTTATTGATCATACAAAATTCATCAGTATGAATAACTGGATTAAAGAAACCGATGCTGATTTATGCCAATATAACATTTCAAGCTGTTTGCATAGTTGTCGTCTATGGTCAAAGTAGAGCCATAAAGTAGGCTCGCGTCAATAGTCGATCCGTGTGCTGCGTAGGCGCCTTTGAATGTGCTAAAACGTCTTAGCTAACTTATTGGGTTCATTTATTTAAATGTTTAGCATCTACATTTATGTAAGTGTATAATCTTTTGTAGCTACGGTGCAATAGGATGAGTTATTTAAATTTGTTTGGGCCAAAATTCAGCAACGTAAATACCGTGCGCTAATGCAGCTATTAGGTCCTCACGTGTTATTACACGTGAGGACCTAATAGCTGCATTGCAGACAATGGCTCACCCCCACAGCATGACCTATCCATGAATCCCCACTTGTGGAGGTAGTCCTTGCTGCGACCTACTTGGGTACGAAGTCTGTTTAAAGTTTTCCAAGTAGGCCACGATACCTTGTAGCCAGATGGGAGGCTCTCTGATGGTTCAACGAAGAAATCAAGAGACTTAAGTAGTTCTTGCCAAAGATCGCGTCTTACTGTGGACAGAGGTTGCCATCGGTTGGACTCATGCACCCAAGAATTTTTTTGCGGCTTCTTTTTACAAGCCTCTGTGGCACTGGACTAGAGTTGTGCATCGGGTGGCGTGGGTCGTCCTGTAGCTTCGCCCTCTCGATGCGGAAAATTTACAAATTTAAATAACTATATATTTGTTAATTTCTTCGTGTTAGTTTTACCATCGACACGCTAAGAAGAATAATAGGATGAGTAACAATGATCAGGGATGAAAAAGCTTCGGTGACAAAATAAAGTTCCCGGTTGATTGCTTTGCTTTAGACTGTTCCATTTTGAAATTATTTGTGAATATCTAAAAACAACTGACGACGACACGGTTGGCGCAGTGGTTAAGCGATTGACTGCTGCGCTGCGTGTCGCGGGTTCGATTCCCGCACGGAACAAATATTTGTAGGACCTACAAGTAGTTGTTCCGGGTCTGGCTGTTTGAGTGTGTAAGTTTAAATGTTTGTAAACGCGCCCACAATACAGGAGAAATTACAAGTGTGCGGCAAAGTTTATAAAAAAAACTTTCTTTAAAATTGTTTTATATTCACAAGGCTGCTTACAGCTACTTAACTTATCAAAAAGAAATTCCCTAATTTGCATGGACCTTACTAATTGGCTCAGTAAATTACATAATCAGAAATGATTGTAACTACGCATACAATTATACACGGACTACGATTTAATTAGACCAATTCAGTATGCATACGACCTTCTAGCTATTTAAATTATAAGGAAGTCCCTCCTAAATTTAACGTCCCTCATAGTTTCATTATCATAATAAAAATAACACATTACAATACATCACATCTTGATGAACTAAGATGTGATGAGCACGATAATTATGTTATTTAAAGATTTCCTGTTACTGTATCCTTATTGTCTTTGCTGTTTCTTAAGTTTTTTGTCTTTCAACACCAAGCAATATTTGGTCTTCTCAAATAAACGCCAGAGAAAGTTATAAAGATCGACTTCTCTGCAAACAGGGTTCTGTCTCCAAGACAGCTATTAAATCCGGAATTCACCAATGAAGTTTCTTTGGTGAAATCCGGACTCCGAGCTGTCAGTGTCAAAATTGTAATGGAATATTGACACTAACAGTTGTTGAACGAGGTTTAGAAGTAATTATCGCGTGAAACTAACCCTTAATAAACGTCGCTGTAGGTCACAGATAAGATGATAGAGCGATTTACAAAATCTAACTGTCGGATAGATAATTTTTTAAAGTATGATTTGGTTAAAAATGAGAAAACTTGAAAAAAATCTTTTATCATTTACTGAGCGGCAGATCTATGGTTTCAAGCTAAACCAACTCAAGAAATTAGAGAACTGATTTCAGATAGATTTATTTAAATTTTTCTCATTTTTCCAATAATCCAATAATAATCCTTTTGGATTTAATTTAGTGAACTGGTTTAGCTTGAAACCATAGATTTCTTGCTTAGTAAATTCAAGACTAGTTTTGAACCAATATTACAGCCATAGAACTTAAACACTAGACGTTTAAATGTAGGCATACATTTAAACGTCTAATTGCAAGCGAAATCTCGTTAAATTCAACGACATAATATTCTCGAATAAAACCCAAGATGGGCTAAGTGGCAAGCTTGTATTGAATAACATTACTTGGCATAATTATAGCTGTACTTCAGTACTTAACGACATGTTTTCTTGCCAATGACATTGAATAATGTTGCTTGGCAGTCAAAGGCACAAACCAGTTCTTGCATCGATTACCGTAGTTATCTATTCAAAATAATCGATATTTATGGTTAAATTACAGCACTACAAAGTAACGACGCCTTGGTTGTGACATCTTAGTAATGATATGCAAATGGAGGAAAATTATTATTAACTATTGCATAATGTAATCTCGGTAATCTCCTAATCTCGATTGTAAAATTGGCTCATCCAAATATGATGTAGGTTTTTAGTTTAATGATTTTAGCGAAGGACTTTTCTCATTAATTCTAATTTATGTATCTCTACATTAGGCCTACAATCTTATCGTTTTTATCTCTCACAATCTATTTCTACCGACGCGTTGCAGATAAGACATTCGATTAAATCACGATCAAAACCCCATTCTCATACAAACGTACCCAGTTTCCGCCAAGTGACTTCATTTTAATTAAGACAACATCATTAAATCGGCGTCATACATCTTCATCTCACAGCCTTGACGCACTTACTTCAATGCTGTACAGTATCTTTCCCACGCGAACATCTTTTATCGCCACATTACGTGGTTGCAAATAAAAGCTAGTTTTTCACTAAACTTTATCTATTAAATGCTCAGCAAATTGCACATTTTAGTACCGGTCGCCATTGTCTATGTAAAGTTAGCACATCATCTGTTGCAACCTCCTTGAATTTCCAAACTTACGATTATAAAGTGCGAATGCTCGTTATCAGAGCATCTGGACGGATTTATAAAAGTCGAGCATCAAATGGATAGAACCAAATTAATGTTTGTTAAGGCGCAAATTGGTTCGCAGCATTCAGAGGCAAATGATCTTCATTTAGATCAGATGATATCAAAATGTGTAACCGTTTTACATACCTGTAACCTCGCCGAGAATCTCATGTTTGTTTGTTTGTGTGTTGACTACCTTGACATTCGTCTCTGCTCCCTGTAACAACGTTAAGATAAATAAGTACAATTTGTCAGTGAGTCATACAAAAAGTTGATGATATTAATAAAATGTGACTCCATATTAAAATTGAGAACAACGAGTGCCTGCAATTGTAATAACAAGTGTCCAAATAATTATACCCCATCAACTTGACACGAAATTACAGCTATCAACAGCCCGTACTTACAAAAAATATTGTTATGAAAACATTAATTTACATACTACGCAGATTAAGTCGGTGAATTGCAGTAATTATTATGAGAAATATTTTGAGTTTCGAAAGATATTACTGAAGTTACATGGAAGAACTTAACTAGGAATTTGTTGGTATTCAAGATGCGTGTCCAATGTTAAATAAAAGTTAGTTAATTATTGTACAAAATGTTAATTCTAACTAATATTATAAATGCGAAAGTAAGCTGTTTGTTTGTTACGCTTTCACGCTAGAACATATTAGACCAGACTAGATTTAGATTAAATTTGGCATACAGATAGACCATAACTTGGGTAACGACAAAGCCTAATTTTCATCCTGGATCGCAAACAAAGTCGCGGGCAACAGGTAGTAAATAAATAATGTGGACAATATGACAGAGGAAGTAATACCAATACTAACCGAAGCAGATTCCAAGGCTTATTAGAAATAAATAATTAAGATTACTAATAAGAGTATATAAGATTAAATTAATCTTGACGATCAACAAATTTATTTTATTTAAAAGCGTGACCATCGGATCATCAAACATAATAAGGTGGGCAAAATATGCTGTTCATAAAGGTACATTAGAAGACAGGTTTAAATAAGCCTAAGTAGGAACTTTATTATATTGTAAAGCTGTTTTGAAACATTAAAAGGAAGAAAGGTGAACAAGTTGGCGTATCTCGCACGCATCACAATGCTACCAGTAAATAGAGCTTGGCATTTGCTATAGCTACCTGGTAACAGATGTTGTAAGACTTACAATAGAAGTTAGCGATGACACGGTTAACAAGGTTGTATCTGATTAGGTTAGTGGTAACAACCATTATGAGGTCTTGGAACCTGCGTACAATGATATGGACACTGGTGAAGCGAAAGAAACTTCGCAGAAGCTAGATTTAACTGATGATGATAAAGAAAATAAAGAAACAAGTAAGAATGAAGTTCGGATACAATAAAACTGCGTAAGTAGAGGAGCTTATTAATGCTTACATGACACTTGACATGAACATATTGCTAAACGTTATTACAGAGAAGTTAACAACTATGATCAATTGCACGATAATAAAGGGTAAGTGAGCAATACAATACAATAAACTGATACGATCTAGATCCAAATCTGAACACTGTTTTGCCATTGATCTGATAGATAACCTATTGTTACTAAATTGGATAATGCTTCTGATGGATCGCAATAAACATGTTCTAGGTGGTATCATTCGTTTTACATAACCTGAAGACTTAATAATAAATTAGAAGCAAAACAGCAGAAAATTTCAAATTTAAGCCTAAATAGATAAGTCTAAATTAAAAACTCATATTGACACAGTTACCAATGCGGTAACATGCGGATTTTTTTTAACATTTGTGTACGTTGCACCAAAATGTTAAAATATTGAGTGCCAATGTCCGTATTTCGGTACACCACTCGACACAAATTCGTGCCAGGAATACGCGTGGATGTTTTGAATTTTTAATACACGCATTCAGTGATTGCCGCAATTCGCTTTTGCTTTTAGCAACCGCAAACGTATTTAATGAAGACCTACATTTAGCATTGAATAAAAATATGTTTTGTACATTACGACTACTTAAATTCAACTTAAAAAGGAGAATCGGGGATCATAAATTTTAACATCTTGAAAGGTTAAGCGTTTCATGTCAGAGTGGTTGAAATATTAAAGTCGATTTACATGAGTACGAATAATTCTTTCTTGTAATTTCTTTTAATGTATTTAATCAAAGTAATTATATGTACCTAATATGTTTATAAAGTAATGTTTAATGTTCAAAAATGGTATGCGTACACGGTTCTTTACTTATGTAAGGTCAGAATAAATGATGTTGGTATAACACAATTTCACATCGTTCATTTGCATTTTTATGGTTTTATATTAATATGAACTAGCTTCTGTCCGTGGTTTTGCCCGCATGGTTGTTGGCAATTATCCTACGGGAACGTACTACCGATATCGTAGTCTAGGACGTTCCCCGGGATGCCATCTATCTCATTGCGAAATGTCATTCATTGGGCTATCAAATGCTACAGGAATGTTTCATAATCGATCGGTAATTCCAGAGATTAGCGCGTTCAAAGAAACAAGGACATTCTTCAGCTTTATTATCTGAATAAGATAATATTTTAGTTTTGAGTCTAGTTTACTGTTTGTAGAAAAAATCGTAAGTGTTTAGTATTTTATCATGTTGATAGACTTTGTCAATATTTCGCCTAAAGCAATAAATTAAAGAAAAAATTCACACAATAAATACTACCGTCTAATTAACTTGTATTTGCATCATATTATTCCGCACCAATTGTTAATATTTGCTCAAGAGCAGTAGCAATTACAATACAACGCAAGTAGTTAATTCGACATTAGTACTATGATTTGTAGTCGAATCACGAGTTTGATTATGATAATTCAATAGGTAATAGACCTTGTATTATTTCAATATTTTAAAGATTATAGCTAGTTAAATCGCATCTTTGAATGGCTTGTTTATTGAGATACTTTCATTCATTATAAACAGTCTTGAAAAAATTATACATTATAATTTGCGTTCTAATTTATGCACCAAACATTTGAAAACTAAAAGTCTGATGCATTTTCAAAAACATTAAATAGATAAATATCGTGTTGAAAGCAAAGATTGCGAATATGAGTTATTGATTACGATAACATTCATCTTGATTGTAGATTACGAGCGACCCGCCCCTGCTTTACACGGTTTTTACGACTTCAGAAAGCATCGAGAATGATTTACTACTAGCTTTTGCTAGTGGCTTCGCTCACGAGTAGGTCGAAAATTATCCCACGAGAACGTACTACTAGGATAAAAGTATCCTTTGTGTTAATCCAGGTTATAATCTATATGTATGGGTAAATTTTATCCAAATCCATTCTACCGTTTTGCGTGATTGAATAAGTAACATCCAATCATACAAACTTTCCCATTTATAATATTAGTAAGATATGTAAGGTTGAGTTGTTAAGTTGATTTTGTTTAGTTTAATATTAGGTACCTAAAACCTTCCGGAATGTTTTTTTCTAAATGATGGTCAAATGCAACTGTACCTGAATTATAAAAATGTATTTGGTACACCATAATTATAATACCATAATACTCATGAGAAGTACAATTATTTCGTGATGCAACCTTCGACCAACTTATGCGTAAAGATAGTCAATAAATTACTGTTTGTTGATATTTAATTACTCACGATATGGAAATTATAACGGTCACGCTCTTATTCCCTTGGGGGCTAAGTAGCTGAATCGATAGTAGGCATCAATGAGAACTTTCAAGCACAGCCCTACCATTTCATTGACCGTTTTCATTTTTACTGATTTGTCTGTATACTGTTTGATGTAATTCCCTAGTGACGAAAGTATTGTGAGGAAAGTTTGAAGTATGAATGTGGCCATCCACATTTGTACTATAAGAGTAGGAGAAGACCAAAGAAACGATGGTAGACTGTTTGAAAGATAATATGGTAACCAATACATGACGAGTAATAGAGAAGTGTGGGGGAAATATACATGTTGCGCCTACCTGGAATAAATTGGGGAAGGGCAGGAGAATGATAATGAGCATGCAAAAGATAAAGCTCCTTATTTTCAGTCGGGCAACTGTCAAAGGGAACTGATAAAAACTATGTCAATCAATATCATCGAAGCGTCACTAGGTACCTGGCCAAATTCTGGGTCTTATTCAAGTTTTCAGTCGGGCAACTGTCGATAGAGCCCCATTAAGATTGATTTTATCAATCAATATCATCGATGCGTCAGTAGGTACCTAGCCATATTTTTAGTTACATTCAAGTTTTCAGTCGGGCAACTGTCGATAGAGCCTGATTAAGATAAACTTTATCAATCTACTAGCTTCCGCCCGCGGCTTACCCGCGTGGAGGTTGGAAATTATTCCTTGGGAACGTACTACCGGGATTAAAAGTATCCTATGTATTAATCTACCTTATAATCTATCTGTGTGCCAGATTGCATCTAAATCCGTTCAGCCGTTTGGGTGATTGAGTAACAAACATTCAAACATCTTCTACTTTCATATTTATAATAATAAGTAGGAAGTAGGATATCATCGATGCGTCAGTAAGTACCTAGCCATATATTGGGTTACGCTCAAGTTTTCAGTCGGGCAACTGTCGATGGAGCCTGATTAAGATAAACTTTATCAAATAATATCATTCATGCGTCAGTAGTTACCTAGCCATATTCTGGATCTCGTTCAATTGACGCGATGTACCACGCAATTTCTAAAAGTCTGTCTATCATAACTATTGCTAACCCCATAATCTGCGTATACAACAATAACCTTGTTCCCACAGCAAGAAACAACGCCTTCTGTGGGATGACAGTCAGCGGTTACAACAATTTTTTATCCAATTCCCACAGTACAGCAAAATGCGAACGTCAATTTGTTAAATCAACCAGTCTGTCCATTCTGAGCGAATATTAAACATTTATATTCGCGACGCCTAATCCTAAGAATGTGGCGACATGAAATAAGTATCATTATCGGTTGGATTACAGTTTACGCGTAAGTTGCCAAGTCGATGTCAAACGTCGATCGAGCGGCGAGATGTGATAAATTAAATTAAGTTTATTAGTCAATGCTATGCTTAGTTACCAAATAGAGGTGTATATTTCCCTAAATGTGTGTAGGAATTTGTCATAAATTGACTGGTGCACATTACACATAGGTGGTTGTAAGCGGCGTCTTTTCCAGTATAAATCAGGAAAGTCCGATGCCTTGTACATACATTATTATGAAACCGTTTTAGCTGCCAAGTAATGTAATTTACAATTGGTTGTATTAATTCGATATTCGACGCGTGCCATTTACATTGCGGTGAGTAGAAACTGTCTGTGGTTATCGAGGAATTTTCTAAAATGCCTTGTAACCGCAAGAGTGGTTTGTGGTATTGTTTTGCGTATTGTGGAAGTAAGGATTTACCGGTAATTGTAGATATATTTTACACGGTGCGCTTTTACATAATAGCCGCATAATATCATCGAAAAAACCTGCAATTAATAATGATTTAATACCTACCTTAAAATTAATATTTTTATGAATGATTCATAAAAATATTCACTTTTGAGTAGATAAATATTGTAAATAATAATATTGTAAACGTTTATTGTAAAACTATCCCATTAATATTGAAATTTATTTTTGTTAAAAGAAAATGCACAAAGATACTCGCATAATTTGCGAGCCATGTTACAATGGCAAATAAATTCTTTTAACCACAATGAAAACTAGGTAGGTACACAATTACAAAACTATGTCAATGAAGCACACTAACATTTATTAAAACAATATTAATTGATTTAATCCATCAATATGCATAGTCATTCAATTGTTTTCTCTGCAACATTCCTTAAGGAATTGCATGCACATACATAATCATATTTAACTGTCGCGGTCGTAGGGAATTGCAGATTTTTATCGTCACACTGAATAATTTACACTATGTACATAAACGTAGAATTGAAATTGCAAGGTGTGCGAAATATATACAGTTACGCATTATTTAAAGGCAGTTGCACAATATCGTGGCGATATTGACCATTATTAGCAGTTGAACTCGATCATAATTTGTCATTTACTGTCAATGCCTATGAGTTTCAATGCGATTTCTCACATACCGAATAATATTGAGTATTTTATAAGGAATATAAGTGCATTAACAGCCTACGCAAGTTGTCTAACAACAATCCTGTCTTACCAAATACACTAACATTAGGTATCCTTCAGTTAAGTTTTTAAAAGTCACCACCTAGAAAAGGCTATCTAAAAGACTATCTTCAGAAAAATTATGTAGGTATGAAAAGACGGACAGATAAAACATTTATTCAGTAAACTTTTACGGAAACGATTAAGAAAGCCTAATCATCAAATAAAATTTTCTTTAAAATTAGGTCTAAAAGGTTTTAAAGTGCACTGGTGCAGTATTATGGCAACCTACGTGTATGGCCGTGTATATAACGGAAGCAAAAATAGTATGTGAGGATCGTCGCAGGTGGCTTTGTATAGTTTTTGCTTTCATGAGAAGAAAGTTCAAGTTTGTGTGTTTTGTCATTTAAAAATACCTACACCTAACTTTAGTGCGTACATGTCGCATTGGCATCAAACTGCCATCTACCTTGAGTATACACCACGCTTAACTGCGAGGAAGCATTACAATAATAATTGGCCTGTTTCCTTGGCTGTGCCTTGACAGTGCGTCAAATAACAAAGAGCCAACATTAGTCAGGACAGGTAATGTAAATGTCCCACCCACTCGTGCGCATAATGTTACTCAATGGTTCCAAATACGAATAGAAGTGCAACTGTCGTCCGCTAACTAGTTTTGCACCGTATCGAATTAATGTGATAGGAGTAACTGTGTTGTCAATCATTGAGTATATTATGTTTGTTTGTTAAGATTTTTTAAGTGAGAAATATGGAGTAGGTACCTGATGAATATATTAAGGAAAAGTGTCAAAATAGAACACGCGTTAGATAGTTTGGTTGGTACAGTTTTTGCAAATTAAGAAAGATGATATAAAACAAAATTGGACTTACTCCTGTATGGAGTGAGGCATTTATTGTTGTGACAAATACATTAAATTCTAGCTCTTTATTCTTTTTACGTAAAATAACAAAACTATTTTATTCTTTAACATCTTTATAAATTAATAAAATTAAAGTAAAAATAACATCTTTTTATTAAATGCATATGAAATTATTCATATACGGTATGGTTACGGTACAGACGCCAGCACATCAAGCTACCCCAAACTGTCAAATATTCCCAATTGAACATGAACCTTAGGTTTACGTAATAAAGTTGAAAATCTATCAAACAAATTTGACAGATTGGGGTAGCTTGATGTGCTGGCAGTGCGGGAAGTGATAGCAAAAAGAAAGTGGAAGTGGGCGGGCCATATATGCCGTAGACTGGATGGAAGATGGGGAAGAAAATGCTGGAGTGGAGACCACGGACGGGACGGAGGAATGTGGGAAGGCGACCGACTAGGTGGACAGACGATCTCATTAAAGTAGCCGGAAGAAACTGGATAGCCATGACACAAAACCACCAAAAGTGGAGAGATTTGGAAGAGACCTACACTCAGTATTGGGTGGCCAAGGGTTGAAGAAGAGAGAGAAAGAGATGTACTGGCGTCTGTACATAAAATAAAATAAACTTGTTTTTTTTATTTCTGTCTGTCTGTTTCTTCCGGCTAATTTCCGAAACAGGTGGACCGGGTGGACCGATTTTGATGATATTTATGGTGGGGAGATACTTTGAACCCTAAGGAAGGACAAAGGCTACTTTTTATCGAAATACCACGCGAACGAGGCCCTATAAGATAACTTGCAATGAGTTGTTTATAATGAAAGTTCACAATACTACTTTATACTCATGTTACGAGTAAGTAGAAGAATTCCACTAATTATAGACTTCCTAATGCTATGACAGCTACAATCAGATGTCATTGCCACTGTTATACACTACACAATTATGTACAGATTGTGAATTACAGGTTTTTCGTCAAGAAATTCATGTTCAACATCAAATAAACCGTTATAAAGTAATAATAGGTTAATGTTATTATAAATTGATTCGATAATTTAGCTTTTTAAATTAGTTAAACATAATAGTCCCGCTGCTGAGCAAAGGTCATTACCATAATCTGCCTAGCCTTTTCTAAACTACGTTTGGGTCAGCTTCCAGTCTTACCAGAAGCAACTGAAATATAAGTATTTTACATGCAGCGACTGCCTATCTGACCTCCATAACTCATCGTAGCAAGTGTAGCTTAATAGTACGGCTGTTAGTATTGAGCCACGAGTCCTTCAGAACCCAAATGTCGGCCCCTTATTTTTCTATGTAAAGTAGTACCTACATAGTTTTTCTTAAACGCTTTGATCAAAAGTCTGGTCGGCGGCCTAAAGCACATAAGTCAAAACATAACTCAACATTATGTTCTTTATAACGTTGAAAGATTCATGCGAATCAAGAGGTTGAAAAAGGACGCCACTTAGATTCGAGACCGAATAAGCGAACATGACTTATGTGTTTTAGTCTGCCGATTGAATTGATTTAAATGAATGATTTTGGTACAAAGAAAAAATCAAACAAATTTTTTGACTTCTGTGCTTTATTTAGTCCGCTAACTCGACTTTGATCAAAGCGTTTAAGCGTTTAGCGATCGAAGCTTAAACGCATTAAATTGTTAATTAACATGGTTTGATTGCTGATAATTATTGCACCTAATATTTTTTCTACTAAATTATTACCCTACTATTTGTTTACAGAGTTATTATAAATATCAGTTACAAGTTCATTTATTTCAAAGATTATTTGATACTTTTGACCAGCAGCTCTCGTCAGAGATTATTAGATACTTTTGACCAGCAGCTCTGGTGGGAAATAAACCTACTCTTTCTCAACATTGTTACCAACTGGAAGGTGTTAACTTCAATAAATAACTCTCAGACGTATTCCACATTAAAATATTTTACCGCTTATGTCGGAATCTCGTTAAAACGTTATTAATGGGCAATTCGAAAGTGAACAATAAATCCGAAACCATCAACTTATATATGCCTTTGGTATTTAATTGAATAGCAATTAATTGCATGAAATCCGCTATTTGAACACGCAATTTAATTGAATAAAATATTTTATTATAATGGTCAAATTAATTAAACACGTAATTAATATTAAGTATCATTGTTAAATCTATGTCTACTCATAATCTTTAAATCGATATATAATTTACAATAAATGTAGGTAAAATTGTAATCAAAAGGCTAACGTTTACTTATATTCTATCAGTGTCCGTAAGGTAACAGAGAATAACCCATCTCTTATAACTAAATCAAGTTGACTACACCAAAACAAAGTCTTAAGATAATTTACACTAACAAATATCTAAGTACAGAAACACCTAGTCTGAAGTTATTTTTGTAATGCTAAAACAAGCTTTTTGAGCTTAGTATGCACGGTTACACATCAAGCTATACATTTCCAGTATAAGCTTATCTCGCATTCTATAAGATTTCCGTGCAGTGCGATGTCAGCGTAAACTGGAAATGTATAGCTTGATGTGTAGCCGTGTGTACCAACGTTACGTATATTTTTAAGCCTAAGCGTCGGCACACAACTCCCTAGACGATTAATCAAATGTCGAATAAAACTAGATCGATGTATGCGACATGTCCAAGAGTAGTAACATGGTAAGCGATACGTAACGTAACGTAACGGACAGGTTGGACAAGGAAGGGTAAGTCTATAATATGATACATGCCCTTTCTCTGTTGGCGTTACATATTCTTTCGAGCGTGACAGCGTTTTGTCATTTGATATTATTAAAAAGTGTGTAATTATTGTATCTGTGTCTTTGTTGTGTGCTGAGCTGAGAGTCGATTACGTAGACTATTGCTCCATTAAAACAATGATGGGATGCACTCTCGTACAGGTATTGAAAAGCCAGCAGTGCAAACTTTATAACTGTCGTTATTCAAATTTGTAATCACGTAATTGCTGATGCCGATAAAAAGACAAAATTAAAATCCAAGATAGCAGCCACTAGCATTTTATTAAAGGTGTCGTAAATAGCTATCAAATAATCTTATCCACCAATTTTTAACCGTTGAATTGGTAAAACTGTTATACAGCAATCACAGCCAATAAATTGCATATTTACTCATTAACTTGGATGGTTCGTAAATCAGACCCACATTAGGTTGCTTCGTCTCTACATTAATTTATGCACAGGTGGTCCTTGATTTTATTGATATTCATCATCGCAAAAAACTAATTAGTGGTAAAAGTTCAAGGTGGGCTCGTTAATTACTAAAGAAAACTGTGTTAATTGGCGAAACGATAAGATAATCCCAAACGTCTCACATTATTTATAGGGTCACCTAGAACTGGATTTATTAAGTAAGTATTTTATTACCTAACACACGGCAAAGTTTACGCAAAAAAAACCTTAATTATATTCAAAACAAGGGAATCGTAAGGCGTGCATGAATGTGAAATTGTGCGTGAGTGAAACACAAAAATTGCATCTTAATGTTAGTGACCTCCCACTGCTGCGCCTGCGCGGTATTAGTTCGAACACGACATAGAGATAAGTGTGTGCATTTATGTGTTCGAACGCAGTAATGAATGTAAATAGTACGTCAATTTGTCACATGACGTCACGGATCAGGACAAGGTTAGCTCGTCAGTTCTATGCTACAGGTTTGTCCCACTTGTGACTTTTTGTTACATACTAGCGGTTGTTTGTTACGCTATTTTCAGCTATTCATATTTGTGATCCCGATGACACTTACATAAGGACCATTTTTAACTGACAACAATATCGCACCTTTAGAATTATAGAAACCTAATGCGAAATTAGCCGCAACCAAAATTGGTCTCTATAATTCTAATAATTCTAAATTAATTCTAAATAATTTTGCTTGCGGCTAATTTAGCATTAGGTCTCTATAATTCTAAAGATGCGATATGTGCGTGCGTGCTGTATACTGTATGCGTGACTCAGCGTGACTGATGAGTTACTTGACGCCTATGGCCTAGGTTGCACATGACAGTTAAAACGCTGTACTGACTATCATGTATACCCTCGTTTTGTCACTCACGTTTTAATTACAGACATCGTCTCTAATGACTGTTGTTACTGTGTGAAAACATTTAGGCAATGTTTTAATCATGCCTCTAGATAAACGTTTCAGTGGTTTATTGCACTGTTCATGAATTTATTTCAAGAGAAAAAAGAAGCTGACATTAAATATATAAAAAGGCTTTTATTACTGAATAAATTGCTAGCCTCGAGTTACATAGGCCTATCAGCACAATGTGAATGTCCCAAGAGCCGTGATTTTTGTGACATGATACAGAATGGCAGGAATATTGACGTGAACCTGTTAAACATGCATTGAACAAATGATTCTGAGGCCCTGTGCTGAAATTTTTCGTCACTTATTAAAAATAAATTAGCTGTGCTATATATTTTGAAAACGTATTGTACTTTTCTATGAAAAGGGTGACATTCTTGAGAACCAACTGAAAATGTCTACGCTACAAGGTCTAGAATCACGTGAAGCTACTAATTGAAACAAAAACAAATCAATCATCATGGACTACCGAATCTCAAATTAAACTAAAAATAAAACTAAAGAACTAAAAAAAAATTAGATCTTGACTGTTAAAAAAAGATCTAAACCCATTACTATCGTTCTTGACATCGGTCCATACAAAAAGCTAAATTTTTCAAACTGCTTCCATCTTGGTATTTCTTCGTTTACGTAATTTGCTTCATAAATAAGGTAGGTACTAGATCTATCGAAGGATAAACAGTTATTTAAATGAGTATGTCATCGTCGCAGGCGTACGGCATTCGATGAATTGACTTTACACGGTTACACCATAAATTTATGCAAAATGTCTAATGTAAGCACGCTTTTGAAGTTGCTAAATGAAGATTGCTTTTTTACACGGCTTTTACATAGGTGGCTAATGTCGACGAATATATTGACCCTTAAAGTCTAGTTTTTTGTATTGCATTACATCATGGATGTCATCGGATACTTAGATTTGATACCAAATTTGCGATGAAAATTATTTTGAACAATTTAATCCTAAAGCCTCGAAATCCATCTGCCTGGAATTTTTCCACCTATTCGGCTCGGGAACTATTTTATATGGAGCGATTGCCCATCTGACCTCCACAACCCAGTTACTGGGTAATACGATATCCCTTGGTAAGACTGGTTGTCAGAGCACCCGTAATGACTTTCAAAGATCCACGAATGACAGTCGAGACCAACAGCTTAAGGTGGTGATTTACGGCCATTGAGGCATGTACCTAACTAATCAATAAGGGTTTTCTGAAATGACGTTCACTAGGTGGCAGCACTGAGACGTCAGGTCCGGGCACCTGTCAAAAGTGTCAAAACGCCTACGGACTGAATTGTGAACAAAAGAACGAAACGAATGACATAAAATATCTTGAGTTCATTTTCGAACTGGAAGACCTCTTGTCAAAGTGGTGCCAACTGGTGTCTTGAATATCCTCATTATTTATAAATCAGATAATCAATTTTGTATAAGAGCTCTAAACACTTTCATCAGCTTTTGTTAATCCTAGTTTGTATGAGGTTGCAAAATGCGGGACAGAAAAGGAAAAACCCTTTTTTTTTTCTTATCGAATAAGTGGTCTTAATAATGAACTGGTAAAATGATGGCTTTATTAACGGTCATACAACCTTATCTATTGTTACAAGGCTGTTCTTAACCTAAGTTTACACTGGAGCTACACCTTAAAACAGAGAAGCACGTCATAGTGGCGTATTCTTTAAAGATCCATGTACCTATCCTATAGCTGCATCAATGTCTTTTAGCAAGCCAGAAGTTATTGTAGCTTGAATTCAATTGTAAATTTTGTGCATCGAAACATGTAGACATTGTCTAGTTTAAAACTACACGCCCCTCCACTGCTGGCTACATACACATTTCAAATGCTTGTATTGAAATATTTGTGGAGGGGCGTGCAGTTTTAAATTAGACGGTCACTGCCTATTTATGTTGCATTTGTCATTAATCTGTATAAGCATGATAACTATTGTAGCATGCAACAATCTTCCGCGCGCTACATGCCGCGCACCGCACCGTAGCATAGAATGTCCCTTTGTAACCTAAGCTTTACTAAACATTAGTGCTACATTGTAATAAAAAAATAGCTCAATGCCCATATAAATATTTAACATCTCCTTTAATATATGTAAAATTGTAGACTTTATAGTAATTCTTGTGAGTCTAGTTTATCGCTTCGCTCGTTAAGGGTAGTTAACTTAATAGGTATTTTATTTATATAGCGCCTTCATGTAAGGATCGTGGTGAGCTTAATATAATCTGCCTGTGTATGGATATTAAAGGTAATAAGTTCAGTTGTATATAAAATCTTAAGTGAACATTTTGAGCTAAATTTAGTAGTTATACTGATATACGAGCATATTAACAACGAACAGTTTCATTTAACTCGTAACGTCCAGAAGGGCACGCTTGCGTACCCAAACAATAGAAAATTAATTGTGTCTCATTAGCCGGGATTGACAGGAAATTCTACTAATATTATAAGTGAGAAACTTTGTTTGTTTGTTACTCAGTCACGCAAAAACGGCTGAACGGATTGGAATGAAATTTGCACACTGATATTTATAACCTAGATTAACACTTGGAGTACTTTTTATGCCGGTTGTACGTTCCCGTGGGATAATTTCCCATCTCCACCCGGGCGAAGCCGGTGTAACAATGCTAGTGTTGGCTAGGTAACAACGGACAGGCCAATGCCGGCAATATGGGTAAGTTAAATAGAAGATGAAACCTTAACCTACAATTTTATAAAAACAAACCTTACTTAGGTTTGATTTTATACAATTGTAGATTTCATACTAATTCAAATTAAGAACACATTTTTTTTTTTCAGAAAATCTTCTAAGTGTTCTTTCTATAACTTTCTAAAAATCATGTTGGCTTTTGTTTTTCTATGTAGTCTATTATAAAACGTTAGCAAAACTATATACATAAAACATCACGTTAATGTTTTAAAGGTTTATGACCATGTTAACAACACACATCAATCATTTTGATAAAACCTTTATCTGTAACACACAGTTAAACTTAAACACGTATCATTAAAGTTGTTCTTATTGTTTTTTAACAAGCTATTGTTTTAACTCAACTGTATAAATGTATGGACGGAAAATGCACAAGGAAGTAATTATGTGTATAATTCATATCCTTAACTACTAGGTACACGACAGTGGGTTTACTTGGTAAGTAGTTGGTAGATATTCTAAATCAAACTCAACTCAAAGCAATTATTTCAATTAGGGCTGATTTAACAGTCAGATAACTGTTATCAGAAAAATAAATGTGATATTTTAACATATTTTCTAAACAAAAGCTGTCAAATCGCAATATTTAGTCCGCAGATAAAAGTTATCTGACAATTGAAAAATCAGCCCTGAAACCATTTACAGGAAATTTTTCAGACACATTTGTCAAGGAATCGATCAGTTAGTCAGAAAGTTGCTCATACCGAAACGTAGATCTCTATAGAGAAGAACGGGCAAGAAAGTCCAACGACATTAACTTTTAAATCTAGATATCTGGTCATACACGCATGCTGGTGGCGAGTACTACGCACCTGGCCTTTCTGTTACTGCTATAAGTAAAGCAAAAAAAAAAAAAACAATATAAAACTTTAACGTGGCAACCTACTCAAACTATATTTAAAAAAAATGTGTACCTACGAGTATCATCGATACGAAAAGTAGAAGAAGAGTATCCTCATCTCCCGTCTGAATGCTAAAGCACGACTGCTGCCCGCGCCCGCGCAGGGCACCTCTGAGCCTATTTATCTCAAAATGGGGATATTCTTTGGCAAATGTTGATTAATTTACAATTGTGCTCTAGCGATTCTGTGGTACCTCTAACTATCTATTTTTTAGTTTATTTTTTTTTTCAAATAACAAAGCCGTTTAGTAGGAGTATGGAATAGAAGCCAAAATATTGCGTGTTGGAAAATATTTTTTTTACAGCAAAAGTATTAACCATACAAAAAAGTATCCTCGGCACAATGATCTATATGAATCTATAGCAAAATCATGTATTTTTCAAATCTTCAAGACAAGCCGTTAATGAGCAGTACGGTTCATAAAGTGACCGTGTTACGCTACCAAATGGGACTAAGGCCCTTAAGATGGTCACCTACACTGTTTTTATAATTTTGGTTGCTGTACTAAATGTGATTCATTTGACATAATTCATTATTCTCATGACGTTAAGAAGGTACAGTTCAAATCACTGAAGTATTTCTGTGTCAACCACAGGAAAAACATCAGTCCTTTTAAGCATAGACATTTGATTTTTAATTGCGTTAGTGTATTTTGTAAAATATTGCTGATATGAATTCTTACTAAAACGTTTCGTAAGAAAATTGTACTAAATACTAACCTAAATTTAACTATTAGGTATCCCTTGTCACATCAACAAGAAAATGTAATATGTGTTTTAATTTTATGCTCACGAAGTTTCGGCTCTCAAGATACAGGCCAAGGTTGGGGTTCACTGTTTACCTTATTATGAAAAAAAACACGCTTTAAAAACCAAACTAAAAAAGAAGAAAATAATTTAATTCAATTAAAAAGCGTGGGATGCTTTTTGATGTATTTTTATAATCAATTAATGTCAAGCTTAGTTTGGTTTTTAAAACGTGTTTTTAGTTTTTTTTACTAGTATTTATATT
This sequence comes from Antitype chi, assembly GCA_947359405.1. NCBI lineage: Eukaryota > Metazoa > Arthropoda > Insecta > Lepidoptera > Noctuidae > Antitype > Antitype chi. The sequence continues at coordinate 8,375,714 of OX375810.1, read as the reverse complement.
CTATTTTTTAGTTCTGCTAACTACAAAAACGTGTTTTTTTTATAATTTTTTTTTTCATTTTTCTCAATTTTGTTTTAAATTATTGAATTGTCATCGGTCCTCGATAAGTTTACGAAGTTTCAATTAAATCTGACCGTTTAAAGTGGGTCAAAATCGCGCTCTAAGGAGTCGGTTACAAACAAACATACAAGTGAAGCTAATATAAAGCGTGCAAAATACAACTTGTTACCGAAATCCATTGATGATAAGGTTGGTTTAAGAAAATTCCTGTAACAACGATTTGCTAAATTAATTTTCTTTTCACTAACATTTCTACTAAAAAAGCTATACTTAACTGATTGCCTTACAAATTCTGAAAAGTACCACTAACTTTTTCAAACATTTTTTTCAAGAAAAGTACAACACTAATTTATAATAGTTCAACAATAGTTTTAATCGTGTCGTAATGTTAAATAATGTTATTACATAAACATAAAGCAATTCAACATATAATGCAACAGGGAACTTATTATATCTTCTATTTGTTTTTTTTTAGATCTAAGTTCTGGTCAATTAAGAACCTAACTCCTCGTAACGCGTTTCAGCAAATCATTTGTATGTCTAGGTGGGTGCGTGACGTCAGGAGATTCAAGTTATTTAGTGTCTTATTTTATAAGACTAATCGGTAATGAAGTCTTTGTACAATGTACAAATGTTTTGAAGTATTTTTCATACGTAACCTCTTCGTTTTGTTTATTTTTGTTTCTTGGCGTGTTGCCTGACACAAAAACCTGTTTTACACGGATTTCGAGCAACAAGGTAAATTAAAGTAATGAATTGAATGCATATGCAGATAAAAATAAATCAAGTTCATGTGGCAGTTGGTAGTTCTCGATTAGGAAACTGTGATTTGAAATCTTATTAATTGAATCTAAGCATCATTGAATCTAAGAATATATTCTTAAATGAGCAGTGGTGCACCAGTGGTAATGGCGGCGACTTACGAGTGGTAGGTTGTAAGTTTGAACCCAGACAGCTGGTTAACTCTGTGTAAATTATTTCATCACTACTGCTCTCAAAATGATGAAGGAAAACATCTTGAGGAAACTGACATGTTGTAGAACTAAATATTCGAAGATATCTACAGCAACGAAACCAGATATCGACATCTACCAACCCGCACTGGGCCCGCGTGGTGGATTACAACCCAATCCCTCTCACAGACAACAGCCCGATGATTCAGAGTGGGAACATTAAAGGCTGATCTTGATGAATTTCCTAAATATCACTTGATTTCATTTGGAAGCTGTGTTTTCTATTTCACAGCGTAACGAATACTCAATCAATTCACAGCTGTCTGTACATAAAAGGTACTCCATTATCTTGCAAAACAAGGCAGATCTAATAGTACGTGTTAATATGGCGCCAGCGACCGGTGAACTATAGCAACCTATAACGATTTACGCTCTATTTCTGATCTTATACCAACACATTGCCGTCTCACTAGATTGCAAACGATACCCAAGCATTTTTAATACTTCCGCGTGAGCTAACTAACACTAGCTCCACATGTTGGGTGGCTAGGCAGCAAAAATATTGGCCCCTTATTGATTAAGACTTGAGTACCTACCTAAGTACGTGGAGGAAATTCTTGTGCGCTAACTAAGTTTTGATAATACATGGTGTAAGAAAATCCATCACAGAGCTGTAATTTATATATTCTGTCCATGAAACTAAAAATTATCGCTGCCAAATAACCTTTATTTATGGTGTGAAAAATTTCTGTTTACGGCAGCACAATATGACGCACGCAACTGTACAAGAGTTGTAGAGATATTTTAAGTTAAGTTATATTTTTTTTTTTCGTGAAAACAGTTATCAGTAAGTTATAACTCTGACCTTCAATCCGTAACCTAACCAAAAGGTTCTGCTACAGTTGAACAAAAAAATATCACAATCACGGGAAGAACAAACGACTCTCGACTCTTGACTTCGTTAAGCGTTTTTTACACAAGCTTTATTAAAAAAAAACAGCCTATAAATCATGTCGCACAACCGTTTCTAGCCCCAGAAAAAAATTGATTCTTTAACTTTTTGCACGACGTAGCACCCACAAAAGAATATAAAAGTTTAAAACAAAAGAAAACGTATCGAAAACAAAAGAAAAATGCTAGAAGTTCAAGTTTAGAGAAAAAAAATATTATTAAAATTAATTTGTTGACAATGACAGCTAACGTGTGAAGGTTTTACGTGTGTTCAATAAATAAATTCTTAGTAGTCCCACGATACCGATATGTTTTGTTTTTTAAATATCACTGAGAGAAAACCAACCACAAGTAAAAACTCGATACAATAGATAGCGTGAATGAGACGATAACACCGTTATTTTCCAACACAATAATGCTTATATTGCTTGGGAAAAGATGAGAAAAGTTCCAATACGAGTTCGTTTGTTCTTATAATGTTCTGAGAACGAAATAAAAACTAGTTGTCAACGAGGCCATGGGGGACAGGTGTCATGAATCTATCAAGGAAAATGATTAGGTTGCTTCGAGTGTAGATCAAAGTGCATTTTATAATAATTGACTTTTAGTTTCTTACGTACCCTGTAAAAATCTGCCATCAACATCATCATCATCTGCCCAATCTGTTCTCAACTATGTTGGGGTCAGCTTCCAGTCTAACCGGTTGCAGCTGAATGCCAGTATTTTACATGGAGCGACTGCCTATCTGACCTCCACAACCCAATTCCTGGGTAACACGATACCCAGGAACTGGGTCAAAATCCATTCAGTAAAAGTACACACTAAATTTAAGCAACGTACCTTCGTACCTTGTCGTTGTGCCGAATTTACATTTTAGGCAAATAAGAAGAATACTTTACAGCGTCGTGATAGTTTACACTGCATCGCTTTTTAATGATCAAGGATTCAAGCTCATTGAATAACTGACCACGTGATCCAATTTTACGGAGTGTTCGAATTTACTCAAAATTAAAACTCTACTTTTAACTAATTACTGGTCCTATTTTGTGCATTTTTGGTTTATTGTCAGCAAAGGCGATTACAAGTATTTTCATATAGTTATATATCCGTGGCTGGCGTGAATATGTTGACATGTCTAAAATGGCAACTTTTCAGGGCGGCCATTTTAAACTTTTGAGCTCTTCTGGTAAATCGGTAAATTAGTTTAACGTATGTATTCCAGTTGTTTTATAGGTTATTTTATGCCATCTTTTGAATGATTACAGTAAACAAACGAAATTCCCCATAGTTTCCATAATAATAGACTTGTCAAGTCGTTCACCAACGAGTTATCAACTTATTCACCGACTTGTCAATTTGTTCACCACAGTTATCAACTTATTTACCGATTGAGTGGCAAATATAGAATAAAACTAGTAGGTAAACAATGTTATTTTAATGACAAACACAGTGAATAATAACGTATTTATCAATAAAAAAATGTTGGGTAGCAAACAGATGATGAATATCTATCCTATGTTTTAAAAAGGTAAAATTTGTTTGGTTGTTTGTAAGTTCGTATGTAGAAGGTAATCTCCGGAACTAACGATCCAATTCTCAAAAAAAATTCACTGGTAGCAAGCTGCATTATTCCTTAGTGCTATAGGTTATAATTTATGTTTATAACATGCATATTAGCTGAGCTATTACAACTTTTGTCTAGCATGTCGGAAAGAAATACCTCTTAAAACAGAATTATTTGCATGCGCTACCTAAAAAGTTGTATATAATTGAAAACAATGTATGGCAACCTGATCCGCCAAATATATTTCTACAAAAAAGTCCAAGACACCATATTTCTATCTTTTATATTTTATCTTTTACATTTCATTTATGTTTAAAAAAAGTATTTTTCGACATCCTTACGTTTGGATGATTATTTAAACAACAAAATACTAATCCTTCTCAAAATAAACTATTTTATGATCACAAAGATATCATAGAGATAAGATTTGCCCTTTACAGTATGTCAATTGGTCATATAGTTTCGGAGATAATAAATTAATATAAAAAAAAACTAAAGAGTTATTTTTTTACTAGCAGCACCCCGTGGTTTCACCCCCATAAGTCTCGATCCCGTAGGAATGTCGAGATATAAAGTATCCTATATTCTAAAACACGTCATGGTCTACCTATGTGCCAAATTTCATCCAAATCTGTTTAGCCGTTTTAGCGTGAAAATGTAACAAACAAACTTACTTTTGAATTTATAATGTTAGTTAGGATTACTTACTCAAATTATGCAATGTTGTTTTAATTGAACAAATATTTAATTAAAACACCACTAACCTATCAGTATTGTAGTGTAATACGCCATAAATAAAAAAAAGAAATAGTAAATTGTTTTATTAGGCCACAAACAACGGAAACATACTGATTAATAATTCAGTTGACAGATACATAGTAGGTATTCACATTTTATTAGACCTCAGAATCCTCTTCATCTGGGTTGTCCTCGTCCAAATCTGGATCAGTAGATGAGACATCACCGACAGTTTTTATATTAATATAAAACTCCTTGAACGAATCATCAATCAGCACCCTAATTGCGTAACTCACGATTCATCATAATTGGTTTCGTTTTGAAACAGATGGCTAAACCATTGCTTCATATGTTGGAAAAATGTGTCTGCTCAACAACCTAATAACGCAATGAATATTGTTGAACTGTCAAAATGAAACCGATTATGATTAATCGCGTATTACGCAATTAGGGTGCTGGTCAATCATGTCCATCAAATCCTTTTTTTTCTCTGCACTGATTGGCAAAGCCTCCTTTGAGATTGGGCTCAACCTAAAGAGATCTATTACTGATTTTCCTCTTTTCTTAAAATTTACTGTCTTGAAAGGGAGTTCGCGATCCAGAGTTTTCTTGTAATAAATTTTTCCTACGCTGTTTTTATTATATTGCAGCCATTTAATAGGTTGCCACAGAAATTTCTCCCCCAAATCATCCAGTTTTTTTAGAGTTAGATTTAGAACTTAGTTGGCCGTAACCGGATATCTCAATAAATCAAATTTCAAACAGAAAAATTTCGGTAGGCCATAACTTGACATGTCAATTTGTCACAATTTAATCAAAAAGACTCAGCTGGCCATATATTGACACTTCAATTTGTCAATTACTTACAGGTGTATAAGTTGAGCTATCAACTATCAAATAATATTTTGGTTACTGAGTATAGGTTGATACAAAAAAATATCAATATTCGTTTACAAAAACATTTGAATCGTTAATTTGACATGAGGTTTTGTCAAGTTAGACACGTTAAAATGGGAGATGTCAACATACTACCAGAGTCGATTGCTCCAAAAGTTATGTATATTTGGGGCTGTAAATTTTTTTCATATAAATTCCGTATGCGTGGGACGTATTGAGCCAATAAAAATAAAAACATAGAAGTCGACATGTCAATGTATTCACGCCAGCCACGGATATATAGGTTTAATGTGATTTTCAAACTCTATACTTCTAATTCCCGCACAAATGGAAACCGATACACATACAATAACGCCGAGAAAATTCCTATTCCGAATAACATAAATTACAAACACAATGCTATATGTGGTTGTAAAAACTTTAACGTTATACGTTGGCACGTTGTTACATTCGAATACAATAGCGGGAAGGCGGCAATTAAACAGGTACACATTATTAGGGCGCCTACACACGCTGCGCGGGAGTTCACGGCCAACCCACTGTTGCATAACGCTCTGATGAAGTAGAAAAACAAATAAAACCGATACTAATCTCGACTTGATATACCATAAATCTTTTTAAGGTTACATTTTGCAAGTACTTGTGAATTTAAACCGTAAAATATAAATGTTTCGAGAGTGGGAACTGTTTAGAAACAACCCATGTAATAGCACGATGTGTAAATTAAATTAATCTTTCAAAATAGGAATTGTGTGTGAATTTTTCAAGTTTATAATTAGTGTGAATTAATTAGATAAGCAAATTTTTTTAAGCAATCACCATTTTGTATTCTGTATTCGGAAACGTCATAATAATCCGTGTACAACTGAATGTTTTAAAAACACGCGTTTGATTTCAACATCATTAGACAGTTCAATAAACTGTTTGGTATGATCGTTCTATTAGGCCACTGCTATGCATTCTTGATAGACAATACTACTATAATCATTAAAGTCTTGCCTCGACCTTTGCTCATCAATCATTATCTATCTAGCCTGTTCCCAACTGTTGTTGTCGGCCTCCAGTTTTACCAGTTGCAGCTAAGTACCAATATTTTACAAGGAAAAACTTCCTATGTTAACTCCACAGCTCAGTTACTAGGTAACACGTTAAGTCTTTGCTCATCCACCATCTTCTTCCTGCCCTAGTCTCATGTAACTTTAGGTTGGCGTAGTAAGTTTACTTCTTCCTCATTCTCCCCGGTCAACCGTCACGCTATAATTCACCCCTTTCTCTTACACGGTGGCGCATACGGTGAAGATCTGCCCTGCTTGGGAGCAGCACCGCCGTGTTCTTGTGGAGGCGATTGGCGGCGGCCTCTGGCCCTGGTTCAGGCCATGGTACGGAGCGAGAGTGCATGGGTAGCCGTCACCTCCTTCTGCGAAACAGTAATGCTCGCGAAGAGGGAGGAAGCGCACGTAAGGGAGAGGCAGTATATACGCCCTCACGGCCCTAGTCGCCCTGGGCGTCGGGAATTCCAGGCTGATTCCCGACCACCGTCGGCGCGGGCTTGCGGATGGCGAGTAATGGGTAGCTCGCTGTCCAGTAAGGACCAAGCCCGGGGCGACAATGCATTGTGGTCCACGCGAGCCTTAAAGAGATGTCAGCACCAACTGGTGGGGTCTGCAAGGGCCGATGCCTGCCAGGGGTGCGTGTTGTTCGAAAAAGATACTGTGACCCCTGGCACACAGGCAACTGAAGGAACACGGGTGGGTTTTATTCAGTAAAAATCTGACACGCCCTTCCACTCCCCCCGGAGCGGGAGATGGTATTTGATGATTTCCCATCCTTAAAAAAAACCCCTTTCTCTTTCTTATTATAACACGACCCCACCATCTTTTCTCTGGTGTTACTCTAATCTCCATCCATCAACATTTATATTTACATACATACAAACACAAACTCACCTTCTTCCCATGGGGGTAAGCAGAAACTACAGAACACCATCTGCTACGATCTTTGTATATCTCTAGCTATCTCCTTTTGCCTCGTGTACGTTCATATTCATATATCTGGTCAAAAACGCACGCCGGCGCCAGTACTATGCACCAGTTTTTTTCTGAAGAACATCACCAATAGGGTCATTATATGTCGTCCTAGGGCGTCCCTTCCACTCACGTCTGCCTTGTAAATTCCTTTAATTAGTCGCCATTCATTCATCCTCTCAACATGACCAAACCATCTAAGCATATTGTTTTTTTTTTTTGCGTCTACTTTTTAACCGCACCGTTGCCTTTTCACATCTTAAGGTGAATCTAGTCCACATTTTTGCCCATACAAATTTAGGGAGTGTATTACTCCACTCTTCGACAATGGACATCAAAAATTAAACATGGCGTGGTTTTTTTTATAATTAATATTGTCTGTACGGAACAAAATACTAAAATAAAAAGCCATTAAAAAGTTAGGAGCCGGCAAAGATTCGTTTTTCTTGCTAATTTAACCTAAATTTGGGCGTGTTTAAGTAATAAAAGAAGCGTAAAATCTCCAAAACCAAGTCGGTAACGAAACTAAGCTCAAATATCGAAAAGTTTAATAAACTTTATTGGTCATTGATATAAGCAGTGGTTTTTTTTCATAAAACCCGATTTTCCGAAGGACTTTTCTTAATTTTTTACCCGCTTGTGTTACTTTATATGATCCTGCATCTCACTCAATAACATTGTGCGTATAGACTAGCATCTAACAGCTCATCACTAATACTACCTACCTCTGTCGGACACCATGCCTGGTGAGACAACGTGCTTTTTAGCCAGGCCAGTGAGCTCGAGCCCGCGACGAAATTCCCCTTAATATTTATCATTATTTTAGTCATATTGCGTTAAAAAGATTCAACCGCATTTCCTAAATTCAACTTTCTTAAGCTTTGAAAGGAGATAGTCAAGGCTGGTGAGTCTTGATTAACTCCTTTCAAAGCTTAGGAAAGTATAGCAAGACACGCATCATGCATTACATAAGGTACAAGTAAATAGGTGAGCTGTGGCGTTGACATGGGAACTCCATCGTTAATATCAGTTGCGCAAGCGCCGATGGAGGTCAAAGAGTAAGTTACGTGTGCTCTCTGGCGCCTTCGTGATGTTTATTATTTCACTTGAAATTGGGCTCCGAAATTGAAGATTTTGGTTTTTGTAAAGGTCATTGTAATTTTTCCTCATAAAATTGGCATGCCTAACGATGAATGATTTTGAACCTGCCTTGTATGCCTGCCATTTTCTGGTGTAGATTCAGCAGAAATTACGAATTAAAAAATTTGTTTGTTTTTATTATTTCTATTTGTAAAATTCTCAGAGATTTTAGAGAAATTCGCTGAGAACGTCAGTCGCCGCTGATTTTTTAGTTAAAAGCCTTATTCTTATGTATATGAACTTGCCTAGGTATATACCGTGTTTCTGGTAAATAAATTACTTAGACTTTGATGAGAGATATAAAATTAAAACCCGTAAAACCACCCAACCATCACCATGTCCGGAATTCACTCTGAAAAAATGTTTGTGTTCATATTTTAATTAATATAACAATCAGAATGATGTACACTTTAGTAATTTCATCTTTCAACAACACGTCGGCACCGTTATGTCATCTGTTGTCTACTTACCACTGAAGAGCAATGTTTACTATACTATGACGTCATTTTCATACATTTTGTTTTTGTTTTAGGTATTTATTATTTCATATACAGTTTCACCAGTGATCACGTACGGACAGACAAAAATCGGCGAGCATTGGTATTGTTTTTTTTTCTCGAAAAATCTTCGTCGTCTTAATTTTTCCTGTCGTACCCTAAATTTTGGTAGGCGAAAAATTCCGCTCAAGTTTTGGCCCAACACCAAGAGGTCACTTCACTATCACACACAATAGCTAATCGCGACCTGTCAACTGATCATACGCTGACCATCATTAAAATTCATTATTTATAACATCATTCACTATTTGCAACTCTTTGACACATCACGATTTGGTCACGACGTCTTGTCAAAGTGTCGAAACCAAAGTCGAAAGAATTTTAATTGCAAAATAGTACCTGTAATTAAAACAAAAACCTATAAAAAGTAAAAAATATATATTCATTAGCCTTTTAAGTTGTAGGTAATTTTTTATCAATGCATTGTCACGTAAGGGGACGGTCAATGAAAATGTTATCCTTTCTATAATGGCATAGTAACATTCATTATTGCTGGGCCTCGTCTGTTTGGCGTTTTTATTGATCGTCCCCCGATTTGATAATGCTTCGATCAAAATAATACCTATAAATTAAAAGGCTACTGAATATATTTTTTTGAGGTTTTTTTTTGAGTCGGAGGTTTTTAAATTTTAAAATTGACATTTTATTTCCTGCTTTTTAAACTGTAGTAATAGTAAACACGCTACGATCAATACATATCTCGCTTAAATTTACGTAGCTTTACGTATGTTTCACAGAGTGAAGCTTGTGACTAATTTATCCTCATTCCTCGTTGCTATTTCATCATCGGACCCTGATCACTATTTATCTATAACCTATTCATTGAGACCTTTTCAATGAGCCCTAATACGATACTTCTGCTATTGGTGAGATAGTTGGTTATCCTGGAATTTGCAGGTGATCCTGCATCATCAGTTCAAAATTACTTTATTCGTCTAATATCATTGAAGTAACAGAATACCAAATTTTGACTCAATCAGACCCACGGAAGATGCTCAAATCCCTTCCTCAACCAGAACAATTGAAACGGCTAAACCGATTTTCTTAAATTATAGCTAAGAATACTCTCAATTAAGACACCTTTCAGACAAAACAAAAACAAATACGGATCAAAACTAATCCAAACACGACATATATACTGTTATTGCTTCAAGAGTGTACTAGTTTCCTGAATATCCTGGCTGCAGCATCGGCTCATCGTGTTGCCACCAATGCATTGTATGTAGAATCAAATACTGATCAAAACGGATCCAAACACGACATATCGGCTATTATTTTTTCAAGAGTGTACTAGTATGCTGGATATCCTGACTGCAGCATCAGACCAAGCATTCTATAATCTTGCATAGTTTATATAGCATACATAGGTGTTTCAAACTTTAGGTCACACGTATGTTTGAAAGTAAAGTAAATACACAATATACGTCTAAGAACCCTACCGCAGCTAACAAAATAGCTAATGACAATGAAACCGCTAAACAAATTTTTATGAAACATGTCTAAGAACCACCGCTACAAAACCTACATTTAAATAAAAAAAACTGCACCCAAATCGATTCACTCGTTTAAGAGCTACGGTGCCACGGACAGACACTTGCGTCGGGGGTTAAAAAAATATCGCCCAACGTGTGACGCTGACAATATGCTGAAAAGGAAAATGTACAGGCGAATGCAGTTAAATTATGAAACGAACGCTAATCTTGCAGTTTATCGAAGTATTGAACCGAATAGACAAACAGCCCGCAGCAGACCTGTTTCTGAGTCATGCATTTCCGTGCTTGACCTCAAACATTTTGAAAATTTTATAGTTAAACTCCTTTTACTTGTTATCTGAAGAGGTCACTATATCAAGGCTGTATATTTTACAAATTTTACGAAACTACCATCCAAAAATATTTTAACAAAATCCTCCTGCACACAATAGAAGTAGAAGAGAATTTGTATTTTTAATAGAATGGCGCAAGAAACCGCAGCCCATCATATTTTATATAGAGCCAGCACAGCACGCGACCGCATAATTGAAATATTGCGACCATCGAACTTTCACCTCGGCATTTATGATGATATTTTATGTGATTGCCTCAACAGCTTCAATGAGTGTAGTTAGAATCTTACTTTGAATTCATGATCATCATTATTCTGTCCTGTTTTAAAACTAACTTACTCCAACTTTAAGTTCGACTAGAACGTAATCGTCAACCACATGATATCCTCAGTCTTCAAGCTCCTCTTCTTCACCAGTTACTCCAATTATTTTGGACATTAATCCAAATCTTTCGATAGCATCATGAATATTCGCATCAGCTTCCCTCCCACAGATTTAACTATTGAATGCATACTACCAATCAAAGTCGTCAATAGTCAATCATCCACCACAAATTACAAAAACAATAAACTCTTACGTCGCCAAATTCAATTCGCTTCGCATGCACTTCGCGTCCATCTCTCATCTAACTGTAACTTTTGCGTCACCTCTGACTTTTGTAACAACTCGACCAAAACCATTCAACTTTGTTTTTGAACTATGGTTACACGTTACCATTGACGCAAGAAGAGTACATCAGTTTACACGCAAAGGCTTGTTGGTTATGTAAAGCTGAAGTAACTTTGTATAATCTTTCAGATGTGTCATAATGTGTTTAGTGTTCTGCGGTCAGTGCAGTGTCCGATTGAAGGGTATTGTTGTCAATGCCTTATTTTTTAACGGCACTCCATTTCACTACTTCTGCTCCTCAGCATTTGCAACAATTTTTTACACATTTCTTTATTTATATTATTCACAAAACACATACAACTATCATCACAGGCTTACCTAATACAATAGTGTACGTGTATAACTAAATTTGTGACAACTAGTAGAAGAAAATCGAATGTGGTGAAATTGGGATTCATTTTTACGTAAAAGTAAAATGTAAGTTACTCGGAACAATAACAATTATGTATTGTCCGTATTTATGATTCAAATAGATTAATTGGTTTAGCTGGTTACACAAAATTGCAGATAACACAATGTTAACTTGTAAAAAGACTACTATAGCATCTGATAGTCACGTAGGAAGTATTTAAGGAGTATATACTATTTGGTTCAATTTAGTTACATAAATAATGTAAGTTAATCTCTTTGCCATAGTTGTATTGAAAATTCACTTTCTGTCTGTAGCAATTTTGCGTGTCGTCTTCCAATTAGCATATAATGGGCAGACGCGGTGCTATGTGCAATGAGTGAATTAAAACAAGCTGTTACATTACGACGGTTAAGTAATCCGGTGTTACACACGATGTACGAATAATGTCATGATTTATTTTGGTGTAACATTCTTTTTCTACCTAAAAGGTAGATAAAGGATATTTGAGCATCCTAAGATATTTTATGTTAACCCAAACCATCGATTAAATAACTTAAAAAAATGTACAAATTCTCTGAATGCCTTAATTTACGCTTAATAGAGATCTTTGGCGTAAAATTAGCATGCTCAGATACTTGAATGGCTCTAAAAGACTCAACTACATAATAATGCAGAACAAAAACGTTCTTTGTGGAATATACACAGGAACAAGGCCTAAGATCAACGTAATTGCAGAAGCATCGTCAAATAGCTTACACCTTGTAAATTTAAATTACCATCTTGGATGTCATTAAGTCAAATAACGACAGAACACCTATTAGTGTACGTAATTGCGTAAATAATTGTATCCTGGAAGACATACCTTACAAATGCTTAGAATTGTATATACAAGTAGTTATATGAGATTTAACTGTTTATTTGAAACCCTGGTCACGAATACTCGAATACTCAAAAGCGGAATATATTGCCTATATAAATCTAATAGATATTACTGCCAATGATCAGTTTCGAATACAAATTAAAACCTCATTACAAATTAACTCGCACGCGATATTTATTATTTACGAAGGCTCCGCTGTGTCAATTAGATCATTTAGATGCTAACATACCTAATAATAGCGAATTAGAAGTAATTTATCGGTATAAATCGGATATAAATCAATGTCGGTAAACACAATGTCTGCTATTTTCATTATTTTAATTAAAGTACTCGTTTAACTTTCGATCCTACCTAATGATGAAGCTAATACGGTTGAAAACGATTTTTCAACAGTAACATATTTACGGACCGAATGGAGATATATACAAAATCACATCTACATAAATGTGCAAATATTGTTACAAGGTCTTTTAAGTAACATACTTACATACTAAAACTCAGCTCTTCTTCCCATTCCTCTTCCCATTGGTATTGTTATCATTCATTTATCATGGGGGTAGGCAGAAATTAAAGAACGCCTACTACTACGATCCTTACATACTCATACATGCACGGAGGTGGCAAGAACTAATCTCACCTTTCTGTAGAACATCACCAATAAGTATCATGACATTTTTAAAGAAACAATCATAAAACATTGATACATATTTAAAAAATTATAACACGTAAAACCTAAAAGTTCAATCAACTTAACAACTTAAGCCCTTATCAATAATCTAAAACAAGAAATACTTGAATAGGGTCAATGGCAGTACAACACTTAACCGTGAAATGATTGAATTACGATCGTACTCCGCTATTCCAATACCGTGGTTTATGTAACGGCTAACAACGGTTTATAGATTCATTCATTGATCGGCCAAAACTATGCCAGTAGTCAGCTTCGAATATATTGCACAAGAAAGTTACGCGACAAAAAATTGCACGCTTTTGGGCACAATGTAAAGAGAGTGATGGGTTGTACATTGTTCGTCTTCTATTGAGTGAATGTCATTTGTTATGACTTCTGTTACGTCAGTGTCATCAGCTATAGCTTACGTTTTATTTTCTTTATCTAAACCATATCTATGAGGATCATCCAACAAGTGAGCGTATCTTTGACATATAGTAGGTAATTCATATACAACAATTTGCATCTTTGTAATTATGGTGCTGCACACTAATACCAACTTTTCAGCACGATTAATGTATTGAGCAGGTTATTGACTGTTCATCTTCCATTGGGATTTTTCGTTTGTTATGACTTCTATTATGTCATTGTTATTAGTTGTTATCTCTTCAATATCTATTATTACTCTTTTCTTTTTTCATAAAAACTCATGTGCACATTCAACGCCGTGATTTTGATGCCGTACTCTTGAATATATGATCTATCTTCGGTTCTTTTGATTGAACAAAATGCCATAAAAATACTTATTCAGATATGGTAATTGAACCCTCGACCCATGACAGCAAAAGACAGACTGGTATTGCATCGCCTTATTTCAAAGTTGGTTTTGCGAGACAATATTTGCATTTACAAACTTAAGGTGTTGACCAACCTTCAATAAGTAATTTATTATTCTCAAAAGCAAATAGCTCATACTCAAAACTGCCTTGGACTTGATGACATTAACTGATGTCAAAGACCACGAGAAGGTTGTAAGGGCAAGAAGATTCAATCAAATTACGGCTAGGTATCGATGGAATGCCATCATTATTATCCACGAGTTACGACCCGTACTCGCGAGTTGTAATCATTGTCATTAGTGGAAAATTATACCTAATTTGACAATAATATTGAATTTTATACATAAACACTCAATTCAGATATGTGCATATTTTGCTCATACAGATATTTCAAATTGGAATGTTTCATAGAAATAAACAAGCAGGAAATTGAAAACATCCAATAAATTCGTTTCAGACCTACTTCATAAGACCTGATTAAAGCATTAGATAATTATATATACCCAAACGTTAGACATACGGTGTACTAGTATAGGGTACATGTCCAATAAAAAGATCAAACACTTGGTATCGATCATACGGAAGTTGATCGCATAAGACAAGATATCATAAATCAAACAGCTTAGCACCAAGACTATCATTATAGCATGTACAAGAAAATTAATTCGTAAACATGTAATCACAGTCAAAGTCTATTACTTTATGATGGCCCATTACGATCATTACCGATTTGAAGATCGAATTACGTAAGAAGTAGCCATTTAGACGATTTAGTTCAAAACATCGATCAATAATGTATTTTAATTAGTATTGCAATTTTATTGCCAATTTATGAAACTCATAACCATTTGTATTAAATATCAATATTATGATGTAGTTAATTCTAAAACAGTTTTCAATCTATCAACAGTTTTAAAATTTAGGACAGCCATCATTATAAAATGAATGCAATGGGCTACTAATAATGAAATTTGATTTATTAGTCTTATTTCTTTTAGAATGAATTAGCATGACATTAAGATAAAGCTGCATCGAGACAAAACACATTTATAGAATCATTTGAATACATATAATGGAAAAAAAAAAACGATTCATGAATGTTTATGTTTTTGGACCTCTGCTAAATATAAATACATGTTTAGTCTAATGCAGCCGCAAAAGTGCACCAAATCGAATAATAAATATCAAAACAACCTTAGGATGCAATTAGAATTACATCATATGATACTTTGCTATGCAGATAAAGTATCAAATTATGAAATAAAGAATGTATGAAGGTCAATACCGTATGTATTTAGCCAATATCCGATGACAGCGATAAAGATAATACTAATATAGGTAATTATATCAAAGAAATTATTGTGAAACGTAAAAGACACTTTGTTCGCACGGGATGAGATGTCGAAACTGAATTGGGTGTAAGAGCTTGGGCTGCGTACCCAATGTAAGAATTAGATGAAGCAACGCGTGCGCGGCCAAGAGAGCAAGATTGAAGTGCGTTTTGTACATAATGCCGGCTGCATCTAATAACGGAGTGAACTCAACACCGCAGCGAATTGTGCTGTCAACAATAACATTAAATTTGTTGAGCCCCTGTAATTGATTTTGATGTTGGTATTCATGACATTATTATATTGATCATGAAGACTGGTGTAGGTGTTACTGTATGTATATTTCGTCTGCGTATGTATTTCGCAGAGTCTAAACACTAAAGTCTTCAATCAGTCCGTTCTGCCTGTTATGACCTAAGGATCCAAAACGTGGACACTCACGGTACGGCAGGTCCATAAATTGGAGGTCGCTTAGCAAGCTATGCTATGCTCGTATTGAGGGTTAAAATCCGGAATGAGGTGATGCGACAGAAAATCAAAGTGGTCGACATAGTTTACCGAATAAGCAAGTTGAAGTGGCAATGGGCCGGCCATATTACCCGTAAAACCGATGCGCCTTGGGGTAGACGTGTTCTTGAGTGGAGCCCGCAAATCGGCAAACGTAAGGTAGGACGGTCTGAAGATAGGTGGAGCGACGATCTTCGCAGGATGGCAGGTAGCAGGGCTATGAGAGTTGCCGAGAATCGAGCTGAATGGCGTCCAATTGGAGAGGCAAGGCTAGCAGTGGACTGCTGCTGGTGGCTGCTATGCAGTTTGGCGGAAGTAAATGTAACCAACAAAAATGTATTTTCTGTGAATAAACACTTTTTCATTCATTTTTTTTTTTTTTTTTTGATGATGATGTGTGACTATTTAACTGTCTTCACAGAATGATTCATGAAAAACATGCATTATTTATTCAAGAACTAGTCGTTCGATATTGATAGTGACTAATTGAATGTTCCGAACCAGAAACCCATTGAAATCGCTATAAAAGTTGAAAGATATAATATTACAAACGATTATTACGACACCTTCTTAATAGCAGCTCCTCGGATTTCTGCCGTTAATTTAATAGGCGTAAACGGTCAAGTTACATTGAATAACTAAATGCTAATTTTAATATTCTTGCATTTCATATTTTGAAGAACGGTATTGTAATAACGTTTACTTCTGAGAATGGCTTACTCAATCCTAGTTTTTTATCCTCCTTTAGATGGCTACTGTTTTTGTTAATTACTCTCTTAAGTATTACGTTTTTTTTTTTTAAATATCAAGTCTGGCTAATGAGACACAATTGATTTTGTGTTGTGTGGGCACCTATAGGTGCCTCGCCGGACTTCATTAGTGAGTGGTTATAAGTAGCAATTATTAAGTTAAAGTGTGAAGGTATATTGCTTTTTCTTAGAATCGATAGAAGGAAAGATATATTATTTTGTGGTCTTACCAAATGCTAACCACATTTTTCCATTTATGATACATATGGGCTGATCCTTTTAAGTAGTCTAACTTGTAAACCTAAAATAATTTTAATTAAACAAAATAACCCGTCCCAGTTTCAAACCAGATACATCAAACACGGATACTGAATCATCATTAAACATAAATCCTAGTCATGTAACGTGTAGACCAAAAGGAAAATCCTATTTGTGACTAACAAGCAAGTAACATAACACATGGAGAAATGCTTCCCGAGTAACACCATACATGGTTCAAGGAAGTTATTCAACAACTGCAGTAGATGACAGATATGAGATACTGAGTACAAAGGGCCGACTATCTGCTTTGTAAGTGCAATACTAGGCTAGACTAGGGATGGCTAACTTTTATGCCTCTACATCCCACTTTAGATAAAATCTTGTGGCCAAGACGAGCATTCCAGCAATGAGATTTCCAGAAGAATATTGCTTGGGTGAGTGGCATTTCTTAAGCTGGAACATATTTTTACACATGTACATTTCTGTGCGTGAAGTATTAAATACATAAATAATATTTTTCGGCCCAAAATGTTCCTGTCCAAAGAAGATGTGTCCTACCAACAATTAACTACGGTGCTGAGAAATTGACGCCCACCAAGGAGACTGTCCACCGCATACGAGTAGCACAAAGGCCCATGGAGTGAGCCATCCTTGGCATAACCCTGAAATCCATCAGACTGAATGGGTAACACTGGAATCCGTCGTCTGCGAAAATCTACGACGTCGGGGACAGGGCGTTGCGCCTCCAGTGGAGTTGGGCAGGACATCTAGTTAGACGAGAAGATGACTGATGGAGTAAAGCTGTGACCGAATTATGGCCAAGGATAGGACAAGGAAGTCAGGGCCGTCTAATAGCGCGTTGGGTTGATGATATCGTCTAATTAGCGGAAAACACCTGGATGATCGATGCAGGGAACCCGGAAGCATGACAGTAAAACGGGGAGAACTATACCCATCAGTGGGTGATTCCGGGCTGAAATGATGATCAAGACGAGCCAACGATATTTGGGAAAAGTTTGGTAACATCAAAAGACTGACGAGAAAGAAAAAAATACTCACGTAAAAATCCTTAACTTCTCCCGCTCTGGGTGGAGCAAGAGGGCGTGTCAGACTTTTACTCACTAAAACCCACCCGTATTCACTCAGTTGCCTGTGTGCCAGGGGCCGCGGTATCCATTTCGAACAACCCGCACCCCGAGCAGGCATCGGCCCTGGCGGACCCGACTAGTTGGTGGTGACATCTCTTTGAGGCGAGCGTGGAACACAACGCACCGTCGACCCTATGCTTCGATTTCATACCCTAGGCAATGCCATGCCCAGAATTTTCTGTCGCGGGCCATCTGTGGTACTCGCGCTAAATGGTTCGTTATCCCTGAGTGGACATGACTATAGACCCTAGACTAGAATACATTGTTGAAAACGAAAGATAATCTTTGACTATGATAAATGGTTATCGTGCAACAATAATGATGTCAACTCATTTCTGCGTTTTGTGTTGACTTGAATGACATTAAAGATCAAGTGAAACTTTTTGGTCTATTGTGCCTACATGTAATAAGATATTCAAGTAGATTTTGTATAGGTGTCGACTGTCAGTACCTACATCAAATGCCGACCATTGCTTTGTAATCAGAAGTCGTTGCTCAATGGTCTGACTTAATGATGCTTCATGTACTTCGGAATTATTTACTCATCATGTACTTAGTGAGCCGTGTTAGTGGTTCCGTGTGGTGCCGGACTTAAAAGAATAGCACCATCCCATTTCTTCCCATGGGCGTCTAAGGGATTTACTAGAGCTACTACACCATACTGCGATCGCCAACCCGCCTGCCAATTTTGGCGATTATGGCAAATCCCCCCCTTTTGGGGAAGGCTTATGTCCAGTAGTGGACGTCTTTCGGCTGATATGATGATGTACTTAGTAAAGGGACTTGTGGCTAAGTAATAAAAACCGCACGGTTCAATCGATCAGGTCAAGCTACGCTTCCCGCGGTTGTTCCGTGGATGGGTACCATTTCTACATACCCCTCCTTGTCTTGTCCCAGTTTCGTGGATCTTTAACAGTCGTTACAGGTCGTCAGAAGTCTGACAACCAGTCTAACCAAGGCGCGTCGTAATTTCTAATAACTGGTCAGATAGGCAGTCGCTCTAAGTAAAATACTAGTAATCAGCTGAATTTGGTTAGACTGGAAGCTCAGCCCAACATAGTTGGGAATAGGCAAGGCAGATGATGATGATCTACTTATTTTAAATCCATATCCCGGGTTTTTCAGTAATTTTTGTGTTTAATTGTGGAAAATGTTAATTAAATTAATTTTGCCTGTCAAAGATATCCTGCCCGTTCCTAATATCCTCGATATATTTCCAAAAGTAAATGGATATTAGGTAAATGACCATTATTAAACAGTAATTATTATTTCCTTAAAATGTTACTAGCGCAAGTCTATGCATACGATTGCTATTGCCTTCGAAATGCCAAATTAAAACGAAAAACGTATCATGAATACGTCGAAGTGTAATTGACAGCGACAGGAAAATAACTGTTATTAAAGGGAAGTAACGAAATCATCAATCGTTAAGTACGTTTTCAAATAATTGGTGGCCAGTCGGTTGGTGGCTTAAACGATGGATGGACTCAGTGAAAGTCAGTGAAAGATGATATGGCTAGAAATAGGGTAACTATCGAGGTGACGACTAATAAAGAAGGATGGACAAAAAGACTTGTCGCGTCGACCCCAAATTAATTAGCATAAGGGTAGGAAAATGATGATAACATCAAAGTCAAAGTCAAAGCATTTATTTCAACTAGGCCCTTAAAAGGCACTTTTGAAAGTCAACATTTACACTAAAATATAATTGATTATAGTCGCCCCTTCCAAAATTTAGTTTCGTATGGAGAAGACTGGGCAAGAAACTCCACCGTAACTCTTTTAAAATGTTGGAGTATTTTTTTTTTTGGATTGGAAATCATCAAATAACTTCTACCGCTCTGAGTGGAGCCAGGACAGCGTGTCAGACTTTTACTGACTAAAACCCACCCGTATTCCCTCAGTTGCCTGTGTGCCAGGAGCCGCGGTATCTCTTTCGAACAACCCGCACCCGTGGCAGGCATCGGCCCTTGGGAACCCCACCAGTTGCTCCTGAGATATCTTTGAGGCGCGCGTGGAACACAACGCGTCGTTGACCAGGGCTTGGTCCTTACCGGACAGCGAGCTACCCATTACTCGCCGTCCGCAAGCCCGCGCCTACGGTGGCCGGGAATCAGCCTGCGTCAGGCGGAAGGTGAGTACGCCGTGCTACCTCTCAAGCCACTCCTCAAAGAGGGGACCTACCGCCGCTATCGTGGCGTACCCAAATTGTTGGAGTGTTATCGGTATATAAGACAGAAATGTAATGTAATGTGCCTATTACGTAGGTTCTAAAATGTACTCAATACAAAACAATGTATGACTTGGGATATGCCGACAATAGTATCCGTACTTCCATTGGTGTTGCAACTATTGACGAGGGCATGGCAGGTGTCACGGGTCAAACGAAGTCAATGCAGCGCTTTGCCGATATAATTAAATTGCATTATTAATTACTCATTCATTATTATCTATAATAACTCTTGCATTATTATTTAATAAAGGTCTAGGCTTGTGAAAGAGATCCCGTCTTAATTCCGTCTACTAACTTATACAAATAAGGTGTCATTGCGATAACTGAAAACCAAAACGGAGACTTTATACTAATACCTATATCTGCCGTTCCATACATTATTTTCGCATAAAGGCTTTCGCAGTAATTCAATTTCTATAAAACTTCATTGTAATAATTATTCTACTAGAAGGCAGACGCCTTAACTCGACAAAATGTGAGGGGTAACAGATTTCTTTCCACGATTTCAATATTATTCCCATAAAAAATATATTCATAATGATGAGTACAATGACCCCTTTTCAGGGTTTCAGCTATTTCACTTACACCGTGTATCAGGTATTACGATTGATCCTTCTTTTACCGGTGCCTGTTTATCAAGCTGTTAGGATTAAAATTTTAGTTCAACTGACTGACTGAAACTGAAGAAACTAGTAGATTCCCTAATTAGCAGATGAACAATTCTTGGCAACATGCCAGGCTAAGTCTAGGACGTACGAATATAATGTTGGTATGCAGACATGCTATACACGTAGGCATATGGCCATTAGCAGATTCAGCGGGCGTTGTCCTATGTAATTTTGATATTCTAAAAGTTAATTCCCAAACTAGTTTGAATAAATGACTTTTCGATTTTGACATAATTAATTAGGCACCACTAATTTCGCGTCACTTTCAAAATTAAAGTGATGTTTGTACAAGTAACAATAAGGTAGCTTTTAGGTTGCTGCCCCTAACAAGACGACCAATATCAAAAAGATCTTTAGTCTCGTTACAGTAAGGTTGCTATTGGGTTGCTGCTTTCACTGCTGTTAGAGGTAAAATAACTGTGAATGGACTGTATATGTAAGCATGAATTTAGTAAGTGTTACCGTGTGTTTGTTTCTTAATACAGACCCCAGTGAAATGATCATTTCAACCGAAAGACATCCACTGCTGGATATAGGCCTCCCCAAAGCACCGCCACATTGACCGGTTCAGTGCTTCTGCGTATTCCTGGTGCCTTCACCAGCAGGCTAAGTATGAGCACCGATTTGTCGACGGAAGAATAGACATGACTATTAACTAAATGATGTACAATAAGAGAAGATAGCTATGTTTTTCTATTAATTATCACAGTTATGCGTTCTAAACGAATCATGATTTTATAGATATACTTTGTGGCCGTCGAGTACAAAGTTTGTTGTTAGTGTGATTTTGACAATTTGGAAAATATTCTTCTGAAAAGGTCTACATTTTTATGGACCTAGACAAAGATCGTTAGAAACGAAAGACAAAATGGCAGATTGTAGAAGGATATCTACAGTGCGATGTGTAAAATGGAGAAACGAAATGTCACTTTGTATTGAAAAAGCACTGTCTATTCTTCGTAGAAATAGAAAGCCTCATGCTACGCCTGCAGGTCATCGGTCGATGTTGTGGGGACTTGAAATTCGTCTTCTCTAGTAAAATTAGTAGAAATTCATTATGCTATGATTAAGATACATCTTGTACCTACATAATAGTATCTTTTCAATAACTGCCAAATGTTTTGCAACTATCTGGCCATTTTTTTTTTAATTGAAATAAAAGTAATTTATGGATTTGCTGTTGAGTCTGCAACCTTAAATTTTATCAGCATTTCTATTCCTTGGTATCAGTTACAGAAATACAGCAGTCTGACAATGCATTCAATTTGAATACTAATATTGCTCAATAATCAAAAGCAATTTGATAACATATCCTTTATTAAACAAGTCAAAAAAAACAAGATTGACCTGCATAATTTCGCTATTTTATGTATATTTTGAAACAAATCAGTCAGATTAAATCTAGATCATGATAAAGACAGAAGGTTATCGCAAAATATTATCATCAGTATTCATTTGTGGTTGTGGCCATTCCGTAATTTAGTTACGATATATGAGAAACGTGAGAAAAAGTAGACAGAGTTGGCCCATTGCCGACCACTCCTAAATATAGGCAAATCATCAATTAGGCAGACTGAATCAATAGCACTTAAGGCTCGCCCAAGTTGTGTCAGGGACCTGGCTCTCCACCTTCCGCAATCTTAAGGAATACCTACTTTCATCACATCTAAATTTACCTATCTATAAGTAGATAGGTAAACGGCACCTACCTATTGTATGGTGTTATCATTGAATTGTAATAGTCGCAGTTTTATGCAGCGCAAAATGTTTAAAATTTTCGCAGACAAGCGCAACACGCCATCCAGCGCGTCGCGACTCTACTAGAACAATTTCTATAAAACTTCATGGAAACTGATCGACTAGAGTGGCGACACGCTGTTACGCCACACTGTAGCGTCACATATATCTGCGGGAGCCTTAAATCGAATAACCAACTTCCAAAATGTGGTGCTGTAACATTCATGCTAAATGCTTCATTTAGAGAATCATGAACATCATGAAGGTAATCATTTTCTTTTCATGTTGGGTATTAAAAAAAAAGGATTAAAAAGACATCAGTAATAGAAAATAACATGAATAATAATCTGCTTTATTATTTTCAAGTCGACAAAATCAAGTAATAAGTCTCATAACTTAAGTGACAATGCCCAGTTTTCATTAGTCTAGGAAAACTAAACAATTCATCTTTTTCCAATAAAAACAATGAACATGGACATTCAAATCAATTAGCTTTATTTATATAAACTTTGCTTTGTTTTATAAGATCATTAAATATTAAAATAAAACGTACACTCTTTTTTTTTGGGTGGGAAAACCCACCCGTGTTTCAGTCAGTTGCCTGTGTGCCAAGGGCCGCGGTATCTCTTGCCGTCTCTCAAGCCACTGCTCAAAGAGAGGTCTTACCAGCACTGGGTTGCGACAACGCACTCTCCATGTCGCCATGAGATCCTGCCGGAGTTCTGTCTGCTGTGCCGCGATTTCTCGCGGCAGCGGAGTTACGCCCCGTTTTGCCTCCTCGCGCCACTCCCAAGTGTGCGCGACGACCTTTGCCTGCAGATCCCACGGCGGCAATCAGGCCCGCTGCCTCACCGGAGATCGTGCGGTATCCCCGGATCATCCGGATAAACTTACACTCTCAAGATGCCTAATACAATAGTTGGTATTTTGTTTGGTATTTTTTATGGCAGTTGATGTGGATAAATCCTTTTTAATTCGCTTTGTTCATAAGTATAATTATTATCGTTAAAAAATCCTGTTCTTGGTCCATCGTCAATCCACAAACGGTAGCGCGCAGCACTAGACATCATAATCACTCTATGGAACCATGGAATTAGTAAGTACCTAACATTGACAGGCAACTCTTGGTTAAAGGCTAGTTCACAACATCATCCGTAACTCACTTTACTTTTGTCACAAATTAATTAATTAATTAGCACACTACAGATAAAACTAAGCACACGTCTAACTTATGCACTATTTAATATTTATACCGAAAAATTAGTTAGATACCGCATATTTTAAAAAAATTATGAAAAATTACGTACAGTTTTATCCGATACGGAACCCACTGCTTCGATTTCCGCCTAAAGTAAATGTAAATAAATACAAAGTTGAAATAAGTAAAATGTTTGAAGATTTGTCAATGGTATGAGAGTATATTATAAAGATTTCTCATGCTCCAGTATTTTTCATTGAATATTTATGACGTAAACCAAAAACGTACTTAGGTATGTAAACCTAACTTTTAATGGATTATGTAAATAATTAGCTTTCTATTTATGTTCTGTATATGGAGTGTCGAGCGGTAACGTGCTCATTACGAATATCTAATGAGTTTGGTTACACATCGACAGCAAGAAATGGATCTTATTTTTAAACCCGCTGTGGGTTTAAGTGTAATAAATAATGATATAATTAAGATTTATGTGCCAACTTATTTTTTTATGATAAATGCAGCGTGCTTTATTTAATATAGTAATGGCCTGGCTACATGCAGCGAGAGGCAAGTCTGTAACGGATATCTGATCTTGAAAACAACTGAAATTACTATTAATAGCAGGTAATACCGGAAAACATATCAGATTAATGTTTTTACGTTAGAAACTGTATACATTTAGAGCGAAGCCACACTGCTCCGTTGCGTTGCGTTGCGTCCCCTTAGCGATGTTGCTGCGTCATTTTTGCATATACCTACATATACTACAAACACATGCCACATTATCCATAGCGTCGTTCTTGTGCGCTGCGTTAACGCACTTGGGGAAGCGGAGTGGATGATCTAATTATGTAGTGTAATGTCGGAGCGGCAACGCAGCACAGATAAACACTCAGTTTTTTTTTGTACTGGCAGAGGTACCGCTGATATTTTTATATTAACATGAGTGTGCAGGATATCGATACAGATTTTCTCATCCCTTTAGGGTAATTAAAACCAAACATATGCCTCAGTGAGGTACTGCGACGACGTATAAAGCAACTTTGCCCTGCACGTGTGGCACTCGACGCACTATTTAATGAAACAGCTAATGTTTTTCTAATAACTGTCGAAAAATTTCTACGCTACAATGTTTGCGCGTCAATGTCGTTGCCACACTGTATTATATTCAAAGTGGACAATACACAGACACAGTAACTACTACCTACTAGTACAATCGTTACAGTTAATCCTAAATGATTATTTAATCATTAAGAACATTTCCGTAGCTAACCTCACTGGAGCACTTTGTACTAAATGTTTCAATTCAGTTTTTAATGTGGTAAGTAAATGTCAGTGTTTTTGTATGGAATGATGAATTAAACAGCGAACTAGAGCGATGCAAATATTACGAACCGCAATGACTGCTCAATAACGCAGACGGTGTTTAATTGAATAGAGTTCCGTAGTATTTATAATAATATTATTATTCGAGCAATTTCTGTTAGGATTTACGAGAGAGCTATGCTGACAAAAGTTATGAAAATCATCTGTCTTGTTGTTATCTATTTGTGTCTAGTAAATTATAAAACAAAGTGTTTTTGGGTTTTTCTTCCTGGAGCTTGTCAGTAGCAACCCGGAGTCTGTAATTGTGACCGGTTGTTGGCAATAGGGTCGCCCCCTATTACATGGGAATTGGATATAATTGGCATAATGTGGGTGTACTATACGTACAATTATGCCTTACTCTTCGGGGATTACAGTCGTGATGATTTTTTATGATAATAATTAAGAGAGCAATGCAATGCAGTGCAATGCTCGATGACCTCAGTAGAGCTTCCGAAAAAGTGAGTCTTAAAATGAACATGCTCAAGACAAAGATACCTGTCGAATGCCCATGTAACACCCACTCTCATGACAATTGGAGGCGCTACACTCGAAGTTGTGGACGAGTACGTTTACCTAGGACAAACTGTCCAGTTAGGTAGGTCCAACTTCGAAAAAGAGGTCAATCATCGAATCCGTCTCGGCTGGGCAGCGTTCAGGAGGCTTCGCAATATCTTCTCGTCCCAAATACCGCAGTGTTTCAAGACGAAAGTCTTTGACCAGTGTGTGTTGCCAGCGATGACCTATGGTACAGAAACGTGGTCGCTCACAATAGGCCTTATCAGAAGGCTTAAAGTCACTCAAAGGGCAATGGAGAGGGCTATGCTCGGAGTTTCCCTACGCGATCGAATCAAAAATGAAGAGATCCGTAGGAAAACCAAGGCAACCGACATAGCCCGAAGAATTGCCAAACTTATGTGGCAGTGGGCAGGGCACATTGCTCACAGAACAGATGGCCGATAGGGCTGAAAGGTTCTGGAGTGGCGACCGCGTACCGGAAGACGTAGAGTGGGAAAGACTCCCACAAGGTGGACCGATGATCTTGTGAAGGCCACGGGAATCCGCTGGATGTGGGAAGCACAAGACCGGTCGAAGTGGAAGAGCCAGGGGAAGGCCTATGTCCAGCAGTGGACGTCTTTAGGCTGAAATGATGATGATGATGAGATATTAATTTCATAACTAAAGGTTAGGTTAGTAATAACGATGCAACAAGGGATCAAATGAACAAATTAAGTACTTCGCAAATCCCTCGGTGCATTCTTAAACGTAACATAAAAACAAAAGAAATATTTTACAAAACACGATTTAATAAACAATACAAAGACGAGTACCATTAAAACTCGTGTAAAAAATTACTTTGAGATAATCATCTAAATCTGTTCTAAATCATACAATAATTTAATTATAAGTGTAATGCGTTCAATTATCATGTTTATTACTCCGTTAATTCCGTACTCCTCCTCCTCCGTCACATTCCGAATCATTATAAAAGAACTAGCGTAACCATTGGTCCTTATGTTCGAAAAAATTGACTGCTCAACAACGTAAATAACGCAATGAATGCTGTTGAACTGCCAAAATGTATGCCATTTCTACTGTTAGTGTGTTACATTACCTCGCCGGTAGTGACTCGTGACCGCAAACAAACGTTGGAGATGAGAAAATAAGAACAATAGAAACAAAATAAATGTACGTAATTACTTTAATTTAGAAGTTGGACGATGAATGTCTGTGTAAACATTCTACCTAATAACCTATAGTCATATAATATAAGTCTCGATTATATACCTAACGTTGTAAAAATGTATTAAATTATATGAACGTGTTAGTAAACTGTTTTTTTTCAGCAGTGAAAATATTTTTCTGTTTTAAACAGGAGCAACAAATGTGTGTGAGCTGAGCAACAATTTCAAATATATTTAGCATCAACAAGTAATAGCTGGAATGTTACAAAAACGTCAAATCCATGTAGACCCAATCAATTCCTTCGTTTTTCCACACCTATGTTGTACCTACCGTACACTAAGCCTAGGCTAAGAATAAAGGTATTCTTCTGGTAGTTAGTAGAAGAAACCACTGGACGCATGGTGACCTATCAACATCAACTCAAACTATCGCAGTCCACTGCTGGACATAGGCTTCTCCCATGCTGAGCCACAACACCCTATCCTCCACATCCAGTCTACTCCAGTCACCTTTCTGAGGTCGTCGGTCCATCTAGCTGGTGAACGTCCCACATTACGTTTGCCGATACCCGGTCCACTCCAGGAAACGTTTGCTCCACCGGCTATCGGACCTTCAATAAACATAGCCAGCCCTCTGTCATTTCAGCTTACTTACTCGGTAAACGCTGTCAATCACTCCAGTTCTTTTTTGAATAACATCGTTTCTGATTTTATCCAAAGAAATTCCGAGCGTAGCCCTTTCCATGGCACGCTGAGCCATCTGAAATTTGTGGACCAGGCCGACTGTTAGTGTCCAAGGTGTCTTTTGACTTTTAAATTTTTAGGAAAAAAAACATTCCTGGGACCAAAAACCAAACGCACTTTTTTACACACTGAACCCCAAAAACCAAAAAAGGCAAATTTGCGTATATTAAACAGCAATTTGATGATATCATGACTGTCCGGCGGCGCTACGCGTCGTCGACCACAGGCACGTCTTTACAGCCATTAGGTTGTTGAGGTACTTCATTAATAATTGAATTAACTTCCTTTTTGGTTCACTATGAAAAATGTCTGTCACGCTCAATTTATCTGATCGTCCTTCTCCGCTGCAATTAAATGGTAAGTGCCAAGCCATTTATGTGTGCAAACGATTTTGCATTCGGTTTTTTAGATGTTTTCCACTTGATTTTATGATTTTGTAGTGAGTTTTGAGAATGTAGGATTTATAAAGATTGATAATTACAACACAAGTCAATATTAGTAAGTTAGTAGTTACATTTTGAAAATAAATAGTAGTTCCGAAATTCTCACTGGAAACAGGACCCAGGCAACCATTGGCTTCTATTATCATTCTTCATTAATAATAATAATAATAATAATCCCTTTATTATCAGGCAACTAAGGCCCATAGATAAAATACACAAAAATAATCTTAAACAATAACAACAAACTAATACATATTAATAAACAGCTTAAAACTATAACTAAACACGTAAAGTCGTCGGCATCGTGTTTTGCTGCGAGGTGTCACGCAACCGTCCCCGGAAACGTCGATATACGACACCTTTCGGCCAAAAGTCCTCTTTCAAGCAGTGCTGTAGATGGTGCGTTGGAACTCGTACCACGAATGACTTAAAGTTGACGTCGTGGCGCGATTCCAACCTTTCGACCCTCAGAGTCCAGTTGGTCTTCACTTTCAAGTACTGCACAACTTCCTCAATCTTCGTAGAATGATGCAGACGCGAAATGTACAGCTGCGTCGTAGGTACAGCAGGGCGCAGCAACATGCTGGGTCCACTCGGTGCGGTACCGTACAAGTTACGAGAGCAGGGCTTCTTCTTCTTCTTTTCTACCTTCGTGAAACCCTCCTCATCAACTAGGCCGGTTCTTGGCAAGGAGCTACGGACCGCAGTCAGGGCAGGTTGAGTATCCTTTTTCAGGTTTTCCCCTTTTCCGGTTTGTCGCTTAGGTTGCGACGCACTAGAGCCAAAGAGAGAGAGAGTCATTAGCCTCAAAGAGATGTCGGCACCAACTGGTGGGGTCCGCAAAGGCCGATGCCTGCCAGGAGTGCGGGTTGTTCGAAAGAGATACCGCGGCCCCTGGCACACAGGCAACTGAGGGAACACGGGAGGGTTTTAGTCAGTAAAAGTCTGACACGCCCTCCTGCTCCACCCAGAGCGGGAGAAGTTATTTGATGACACCACTGAAGTTTAAGAAAGAAAGGCTGTTGAAAGATCAACAATGCTTGAATGCTTATCATTATGAAGCTAATCTGCATTAGGGACTAACCACACTTATTCAGCTCTGTTCAGCTTTTGTCCATAGAAAACAACGATTTGGTATGGAGATGCGTACGCATCCGTTCAGCTTTCCACGTCTGTTCAGTTTACTTACAAAATCATTGTTGTCTATGGACAATAGCTGAACAGAGCTGAGAAGTGTGGTTAGTCCCTTATTGTTCCTTTGCCCATTATTTCGTGGAGAGTAAAAAACGCGTTCCGTTCTAAAACAAATGAACGTTTAAAATCAATTTAAAATGCAATTACAGTTCATTAACGGCTGCACGATAACTTTATTATCAATCACAGTAATAATGATCTAATGATGGATAATATGAGTTATATTCTCAATTATAATGTTTTATTGGTTTTGTATCATGTATGAATTAGTCGACCTGATTCAATTCTAATACTAAATGTCAGTCTAGGTCTTCCGGTTACTGGTTACCTAATGGTACTCAATAAATCCAGTTTCAAAAGTATTTGTTGTTGATTGATCAAAACAGAAAAATATCAATCTTTCTTTCATAATAGCTATGAAAAGTGCAGTGCACCGTTGTATGAAAAGTTTTCTATAGTAAAATGTTGTTTTGATATACTAACGATACACTTCCTACAAATAAGCAGCTTATCATTTTCCACTACTTGAATATAGCTGCCTCCTCTGTGTGAGAGAGAGTCGACCGTAATCTACCACTGTATTATTAATATTTATTTATTTATTAAGCAAGCCACACCAACTATATATTTACGAAGAAAGTCACATTAGGTGATGACGAATCTTCAGTACTGTGTAAATAAAAACATCACTTATTATGTACAACATTCTTATTAAAAGGTGATTAATATAAAATAAATAAACGCGGAAACTAGTCAAGACTACAAGAAAGATGATTCGTTTGTTTGTTTTGACTCCAATGCAATTCACAATAAGCTAAAGGCATTCACAATAATCGCACATTCATACCAATACGAAACAAAATACAAACAAGAAGTTAATAAAGAAATAGTATAACTACAAATGTACTGAAGGTAAAAAATAATAAAAGTAACAGGCATTGTCCGGAATTGAAACGTGAAAAAGAAATGAGGAAGCCAGCAACAACACACGACGTTGATAAGCAAGAAGTAAACATAACAGTAGGTTCTTTATTACAGGTTTCGTTCTTTTTTGTAGATATGGAATCTTAACAGTAGGTATAAAGTGAAGTAAATTTATTCTCGAAACAGCCAGATTCTGAGTTAAATACGAACTCTTAGAATATATTTTTTCACTCCTGACATCTACATAAATTACTAACAGACAAGTAACAATCTAAAACCCTGGGAAGAAACAAGAAATTTCCTTTTAGTCCACTCTCGGCCCCTCGACCCCTAAAAACAAGTTGTTTCCTCTCAACCCTTAAACATAGTTCACACTCGAGTACACTCGAGCCCTAGGGGGTGAGACTGAATTTTCATACAAAAAGACAGCTACCTAAACTTCGTGCACTTTCGACCCCTAGTTGGGTAAGTACCTAAAATTAAAATTTTGGAAGTAATAAAAAGTATTATTTGGAATAAAAAGAATAAAAAGTAATATTTGGAAATTTTGGAGTAAGGTGCATACTACTTTGGGGGTCGAGAGGAAATTTAAACTTGGCAGGAAAATAAAATCTACTCTCGACCCCCACGGTTCCAGAATAAACTATGGTCAGGGGTCCAGTGGACACATTATTTATTGGGGGTCGAGGGGCCGAGAGTGGACTAAACGGAAATTTCACACAAGAGCTCCATAAATAACAAAGGTGACAACTTAGATAGGATTTTCGATCGTTCAAGGTTCTGAAATAAGGAATTAAAGTTTGTGTGGAAGTTTGTCACTTTGACAATACTATCTCCTATCGGACAAAAGCCTTATCTTCCATTAAAATTCTGAATCGAAGTAATAAGTGTCAAATTGACAATCATTCGGATGTAACAGTTAGCAATTTGACACTGAAATCAACTAGATTCAAAATTTAAGATATTTTGACAAGTTAATTCATGTTGAATGTGAAACGTAAAAAAATCTTTGCTAATATAATTGATAACTCGTGTTAATAACATGAGTCGACTTGAAAAACTGGGTTATTGTTTTGCGTAGATCGACGATGAATAAGACAATTTAATTGTCAATTGCCCGTCACAGCATAGTGTCATGTTGTAGTATTGTCATTTATCATCTCAATGTTGTAGACAACACTTTTTGTGGTAACATAATAATAGCAACAATATTTTTTTCAGTATATTTAACTTGCCTTGTATTTCTAGTATTCCAATTTTAGAGTTATCACTAAAAAATAACAAATTTCCTATAACCTAACTTAACTAAAACGAATAAACTAAAACAAAGCGTCAAAAAACTCATCCGCATCGCTGTCGACTGGTACTGTACCCAAGAGACTGGCGGCATTACCACGTTGTATAGCAATGCTCAGCCTCTGGCCAAGGTAAAAACTAGCCCTTGGGTCACGGGAAGTGTCAACCAGCCGATTTAAGATTTCCTTAAAGAGAGCATGAGCACTCGGACCCCACAAACAAAAATACAAAAAAGTAAGTTTGCAACTACGAAGGAAAATCCAAGAAGATACCTACTGAAATATGTATAGTTTCTTTCAAAAGTGTCTGATCAAAATATAAACAAATGAACCAGAAACTGTACCTGTGGATGCCAATTTATAGTGCCACTTACAAATTGAGTGCTTTGATGTAATCATTTGTTCTCACTGTATCACCTTAAAGATGTTTTTCATTTTACTTTATTTTTCTTTTCGTATAAAATGGGTATCACAGTTGGAGACACTCTATTGACATAATAATCTAGCCTACCCAATTAGTAATTTAAATATAAATTAAAATGTTAAATAGTTAACTATAAGTTTATGACCTCAATTTTCATAGATGTTATTCATACAATTTTTTTTTTGAAAATCGGACCGAGATAGATCGTTGACCTTCTAAATACACATGAATATATTACAAATTTCCGTAATAAGTGTTTGTGAAAGAATGAACCTGATCAGAGGTTTACACTTTCATGAGACAACTTTGTGAGGCGATGTCATCAATTTAATCGTCATGTAATTGCTCGACAACCATTAACCGCATTGACAATGACATTGTTTGATACCAACTTTAATGCAATTCACTTCGAAATATTCCTTTGCACTGCTAACTAATTCATGTTAAAATATGTAAATGAAACAGATTTATCTGTCAGTAATAACAACAAAGAACAAATTTACATTTTAATCCTTTTAATAAAAAACTATGAACGTCTAATATGACGTTGTCAATAATCCTACCCACTTGATATTTTTTGCTGAACATTAAGGAAAAAGTTGTACCGATCTAAAAAAGTGATGGTGGCACACAGATAGCCATATAACCTGGATTAACACATAGCATACTTTTTATCTCGGTGGTACGTTCCCGTGGGACAATTTTCGACCTATACGCGGGCGCAGCCGTTGGTAAATGCTAGCTATGTATATTTATACATAACTAGCCATAACTTGACATTTGTCGAGTTAAACTAAAACTACATGCTTGTACACGTCTTAAATATTAAAAATGGCTATTCTTTAGTTGTAACGCTAAAAGCCATTAAAAAAGAGTCATATTTATTTCAAAGTAAATGCTATAAAGCTCGTATTCGTAAGTCACCTAGAGATGAATTATGTGACATATTCCGTTGTTTCTTGTATTTTGATATTACAATTGAAAGAAAGAAAGAATACCGTTTATTTGGTCACAGTCCGTAAAACACAAAATACAATAACAAATTAAAAAAGTGTACAATAAATAAATAACTACAACGTGTGCCTCACGGCTGCGCCAAAAAGGTTCATTTCAGCATTAATGCCAGACAGACTGATGCTATCTGACGCTGGTTTTCCAGGGTCGATAGTCGGTCGAAGGGCCAATTGGACCTTCCAATCGATGTCTCCGAGGTTGTCAAAAAACTCACATTCACAAGAGCGATCTTCAGTGAAGGATTCATATCAATCAAATAATTCGTGTTCCTTATTTCTCAA
The DNA here is from genome assembly GCA_947359405.1 of Antitype chi. NCBI lineage: Eukaryota > Metazoa > Arthropoda > Insecta > Lepidoptera > Noctuidae > Antitype > Antitype chi. The sequence goes on along the minus strand of OX375810.1, from coordinate 8,342,394 downwards.
TGCTCATAAAACAGACATCTTTATAATATCTCAGTCATTATGGACAAGTAGTAACTTCAAACTTAATGTCTTCGTGATCTGTCAGAAAAGCAGATGGCAATGTTTTGCGAGGTCATGACCTTTGCAAGCCTGTGATCAACCGAAAGCTCACCCATAAAATATGCAAAGTCAGTTTTTAATTATTATTTATTATCATTTGAAATATTTTAAATCATGATTAACAATTTGTTTTTTATAATAAAAATGTATAAAGTTTAACCTTTTTTTTGGATTCTGCATTAAAACTTTGCTGACTTCGTCGTTTCTCATAGGGTTATGGACAAAAACACCCTAATAATATCCAAATGCATCGTCTTTTCTTTGCCTTCTTGTCTCTCTATTGCTTTGATCCTATTCGATGGCAATCCCTTTGAAAGTACCCGACTTAGAATCAACACGGTAAGCTTCACCATACAATTGCAATGAAGGTCAACGGTGCATCGCTTACTATCTTCAAAAAATACCGTAAGCGTTATAGCAATCGGAAAATGAATTAGCTAAAAAGATATTAAACGTGATTTTCACACAAGGAGAAATATTTAATTACATAATTAATAAAGTTTTAAATATGTATGAGTTACAATGATTTCTTAATTCGACTTTTATTTTAATCTGTAGGTACGTACATTACATTGTCCAGTAGCCAGCTAATAGCATTACCACGTATGTAGATAGACGTATTAAAGTATTGTGATGTCTCACATAAAATATTCGTCACGGGCTACGATTTTGCATTCGTTTTTATGTCTTTATATACATATACAGAGAAAGCTTATTATACCTTCTCTTAATGTAAGTTATGTAACTTTTTGAACGACATTTAAGAAAAATATTAGTAAATTCAGCAAAAATAAAAATATTTGCCGAAGTACTGAAACAGAGGGTAATTGTGTGACATTTTAGTATGTTCTATTGTATCAATAAGATGAGTATTTAGAACAAATAAACAGAGCTTTAGAAGACTGTTAACATAACTATCCACACTTACGATACATAATCTGTCCCTCAGCTAAAAACAGAAACACATTTATCATGTGCGTCCTTATGGATATAACCCGTCATCGCAGGGCATGCTAAAAATGGTAATGCACACTGCAGATGTTCGTGTTTCAGCTTAAAAACGGCATGCATTAAAACTAAGTATACATACTCCAAGGACTCTACCATACAAGATTGTATACCACCATAATATTGTATGCAAAAATAACAAAACACACGCACCCTTTCAATTAAATTCACCGGCTTTCACGTTAGAGTTAGCACCGTAGTACGGTAATCACGATCACAAGTCACACAGGGGCGCTAGGCGGCTAGCGGATGTGTCTTCCTTTCGACGCGCGAACATCAACTGTTGGTTTGAGCGCGCGCGCGTCCGAGCCTCGCCTGATAACCGATAGCTACCACGGATAAACTCAGTATATATGTACGACAAAAAAATGCCGCTAAATGCCTTTTCACAGCCACAAGTTTACATTATTTGTAATAATACACATGGTTTTTCGAAACAGTCATCGATTCATCCCCGCTGCTTTGAATGCATGTTAAATTTTTCATGCACATCATGAAATTTCGCTATCGCTCAATAGCCGTACAGTTTTATTGTAATTTCAGTGACGAAAGTTGTTTTTTGCAACTTTTTACGACGTTTTTGCCCATAAATGTGTTGCAAGGGCTTATTGATTTAGAAACACATAAAATACTGGTGAGATTTTAGGACGGGTAATGAAATTGTAACATAATATTAATGGCTTTTAGATTGCCATTTCGCGAATGCCACTTCGAAGTTAAAGTTATCTTTCACAATAATCAAATTAACACAAACTGAAAGCCAATTTCATGTAAATATGTTTCCAGATTGCAGGTCTGCATTGATTTTATACCTATCTAGAACCTAAATTGAAAGTTAAGCCCTAAAAAAGTAAATAAAATAAATTGAAGTCATTCAAATAATTTTAAGTTTTAATTTTCACCAATTATTTAGATCAGTCGCCAATATTATATTTTGAACTGTCATAATAACTGCTTCTAATTTATTTTTCACGGCTTGCGCATGGCTGACTTAACCATTGCTCAATAAAGAAATGATTTTAATAGTTGTTTAATTAATTAATATAACCCATAAAACACAATTATTGACACTGTTTTATTTTAAGAGATGGAAAGATGTCTTAGTGATTTCAGAGCAAAGTGAATCTGAAGACTAAATGCAATCTGTTGACCTATTCCAGGGTCCCTTGTACTTAAAGAAACTGGTCGAGCAACCATTACCTTGGATAACGACCAGTTTTTCAAAAATATACTTTTTCCTTTTTTTTATTGTTATCAGCAGTGCTTTTATGTTGAAACTGATCTTGTTTAACCACAGTGGATACAACATTTTAATACTGACAACTGACAGTGCTAATACTAAGTAAAATGCTGACAATTAGGATATTATATTCTATTCTATTTTTTATTATGGCAAGCAAAGCCGATATCTACTATTCTGCCAATATCTAAAGAGAATTTGGAAAAGCATGTGTGCGTTATTTAAAAAAATATATTAAAAAGAACGATAATAATCTTCGATGATACAGTTGGGCTTAATGTTGATCTTGTGGGATTAGTACTGGACTGAAACAAACAAAAAATGAATTAATTACATACAATAATATACCAGATTGAGGGAGTAAATCATAATTTTATATTATTGTGTTACTAGAGAGGAGAAATTTATCAGAAGAGGGATCTTAAATTTGGTGAGACGGTTATGCAGACAATTTGGCTGGAAAATATGTCTTTCGAAATACCGAATCACATGTAAAGCTACAAATGTCAAACTCAATTAACGCTACCTACTTTTCATTACAAAACTTGACTTTGACGATTGATATTGTCGCTAAGTAATCAATCAATGTCTCCAAACGTTTGTCTGATAACGATAACAGTTTTTGTTCGTTGTTGATGCTAATATTTCCAGGTGCTCAATTGTTTTTCTATCGACAGGCTATTATTGTATACTTTAAACATTTTAAAATAAGAGAAACATGTTAAGTATAGTTCAATACTATGATTAGTCGCCTAATGTAATGGCCCTTTGTTTTATGCAATTTAATTCCTTCCAACCAATCTACTCGCCTTATATCGCGTCTGCTTTTAGAATTGAATCAAATATACTTTTATTTTGGAAATAAAGGTAATACATTAAAGTTCAGCCATATTTCACGACGTTTCACACCTTACCTTCATATTAATAGAGACCCAATTCGCGTGCCTTAAACTTTATGGCTCAACTGCAGTTATGTAGAAACGCACATTGCACATTATGTAGGTATGATAAGTACCTCGATCATGGTAAAAATTGACAGTTCTCTCAAAATATTTTTTCAACGTTACAAATAAACTTTCTTTACCACTCGATAAAAAATCACTGCGTTCTCTTTACTTTAGATAATGCACTTTCACACTCACTTGGCTGTCATACTAAGTAACTGCGTTATTAATTAATTAGGCCTGCTGTGAGTGTTTATAACCACTTACGATACGTCTAGATTATTTTAATGAAGACAAAGGCGTTAAAAGTCCAGTAAAACGCACTGTTAAGTTTATAACTATACGAATATGGTTCTTTGTGATCACCATTATGATGATTTTGATATACGAGTACTATCATACTTCTTCCTGAAAGTAGATCTCTCCATAGCTTGTACGTTAGCTTAAATAGCTGACAGTCAATGGGGCCATAGTCATTCTTCTTCAGAGCGTGTGGTTGGGAAAAATAAGACGAAAAAAGTCTTTAGTTTTCTAAATTTATTTAGCCCAAATTCAGGAACGCGAATACCGTTCGCTGACGCAGCCATTAGTTCTACTACTACTGTCTGTGGAGAGATGTCAGATACACACCGAAGGTCTGACCCGCCGATGAACCCCCACTTGTGAAGGTTGTCTTTGTTGCGACCTACTTGGGTACGAAGTCTTTCTACGGTTTTCCAAGTAGGTCACGGTAACTTGTGCCCAGATGGAAGACTAGCTGATGGCTCAGTGAAGAAATCGGGATGATTAAGCAGTTCTTGCCAAAGATCACATCTTCCTGTGGAGAGGTGCCATCGGCTAGACTCATACATCCAAGACAATTTTTGCGGCTTTTAAGCCTCTGTGACCATTCTGGAATCTGGTAACTTCGTACCAGCATGGCCACATGGATGATGAGTAGGCTACTCACAAGGTCTTGAAAATCCGCGAATTCGGAAAGTACAGCACTTTACTTGTAGCAAGGCTTTTTTTTTTTTGGGTGGGAAATCATCAAATAACTTCTCCCGCTCTGGGTGGAGCGGGAGGGCGTGTCAGACTTTTCCTGACTAAAACCCACCCGTTTTCCCTCAGTTGCCTGTGTGCCAAGGGCCGCGGCATCTCTTTCGAACAACCCGCACCCCTGGCAGGCATCGGCCCTTGCGGACCCCACTAATTGATGCTGACATCTCTTTGAGGCGCGCGTGGAACACAACGCGCCGTCGACTCGGGCTTGGGCCTTACCCTTGAGCCACCCACTACTCGCCGTCCGCAAGCCCGCGCCTACGGTGGCCGGGAATCAGCCCGGGATTCCCGACGCCCAGGGCGTCTCCTGCGGCGCCTACGGCCGTGAGGGCGCATATACTGCCTCTCCCTCCCGACTTGTAGCAATGCTTAAGGGGGATTTTTGTTTCCAACATTGAATATCTTTCACTTAAATGATAATAATCTTTGGGAGAGCAGTTGTGGCCCTGTAGTAACGGCTGTGACTTACGAGTTGTAGGTCGTGGCTTCGAACCTAGAAAGGTGCTTTACTTCGTGTAAATTATTTCATCACCACTGCTCTCAAAACGATGAAGGAAAACATCGACAGGATATCGGCACGTCCTAGAACTAAAAATTCAAAGACATTTGACATCTACCAACTGGCACTGGGCCCGCGTGGTGAATTACGGCCCTCTCTCTCACAGAGTGGAGGGCTGTGTCCTACCAGTGAGAATATTATAGGTTGATTGATAATGCTATTATATCAACCCTTGAAAGTAGATAATATATGAAACGTAAAGTAGGTACGATAGATATTAGAAAGTGTAAGCAACGATCTTCCTGAAATTATCTCCATAGATTAAATACCTAAGGTCAGACGATATAAATTCATGTATCCCATAGATTATAGGACAGCTTGTCACGGTGCACTACGCGGTGTCATAATAAAAACCCTACTTTATAACAGAAAATAATTGCTAGAAATTCTTCGGCAGTATGGTCCGTTTAGACGAAGTTTATTTCGTAACATGAATCTATTTGAACACGGAATTAGAGATGTTACCTTTCACTACTTTTGCCCTATACTGGCCTTTGACTTATCACGTAGTTGCGTGGTAATAACGCACTCCTTATTGGTTGCTGGTCCCAACTCTAGTTTACTAACGCATCTTAGGGATGTGCTAATAGGTCACCGATGCCTTATAGGTGCGCTCTAATTGGATGCGTTAGCATGTCAGTGTAATGTAAAGAGTTGGGCCTCGTACGCATTATTACGTATAGCTGGCCACCGAATGTGAGCGTCCAGAATCAAATGTAAGTATAAAAAAACTGCCGACTGTCTTTTGTTTTTCCATACATTTTCACAGCTTAGTGGCTTTAGGGAATGCACTTTCAAATTTCAAATATATAAGCATAACAAAAAAAAAAACACTATCCGTAAATTGTTTAAGTTAATCAATCTGCCAAACCTTTTCCCAGCTGTGTTGGGGTTGGCTTCCAGTCTAATCGGATGCAGCTGAATGCCAGTATTTTTACGTGGAGCGACTGCCTATCTGACCTCCACAACCTACCTACTTGGTATCACAATATCCCTTGATAAGTACTGGTTGTTTAACAGGTTATATGGGTTCATATTTTTTATTTTTTTATTTTGTTATTTATTGACAAAGTATTTCTTTTTAATTTATTCTCGTAATGTTTATATTACTTTGTCTATGTATGTATAGAATCAAGTCTATCCAATTAAACAGATAGCTGTGCTGCTAGGGAGTTTGTTCCGCTACTTCTTCTTCCCAGCTAAAGCACTAGGAAGTGGTCACGGGTGGGCGTTTATGGGGGGACTGTCTTATGTATTTTGACGTTCGAAAAGTGCTGATTCTCAGCCTAATTTGAATAAAAGACTTTTGATTTTGATTTTGATTTTTTGACTTTTGGGCTTCTGACTTCTGACTACTGTCAAAGGTCTACGAATGACGGCCGGGACCAATGGCTTAAGGCCATGATAACTTTAAATAGGGTCGTTATGAGCAATAATAGTACTTATTGCAATCCGATATGAGTTAAAATCTGTTGTAATAAATTCGAATAATAAATGGGCAAGCGTATGTCGTAACAATGCAAATAAAATCGTATAAAATGAGATATTAACTAATTAATAATAAATAATCAATCTCTGAATGCAGTTTGGTATTTGACATTTTATGGTATATTTTTAAGTAAAATTAAAATTGTTATTGAAAGGATAAACTGCTTTTAAAGATAATTAAGAGGTGACTTTGATGATTTTTTGATGGATTAAAGTATGTTCAATTATGTTTTGAGTTCTATCACAGTATGCAAAAAAAACTTGAAAATATCATGTATTTTTTTGCTTTCAAAATTATTTATGGTTAAAGAGATATACTGCTTTAAAAAACCACCTTTTTGACCGTTTTCAAGAAATCTCCGCCTTAACGTGCTTCCCGAGGCACGGAATGGTCTAGATATGTAGTAGATGGCCACCCATACACGAACTGACCGCGGCAAGCCTAGCTTTACCTTCGATCTGTTATCATGTAGCTACGAACTCCTCTCATCAATTTGCATCAGTCATTGAATCAAAATAAAATAATACCATATAAAGTGGCTTCAATTATATAATACAGCTTGGTTTCTTTCTTGTTTCAATTAATTATATTTGTTTATTTTCCGAAACTGGACCCTTGTTTACGGAAGTTGAACCCACACTATGACGTTCATTTTGCATAAAAATAAGAAAACAAAGTTAAAAATAGTTTATGGACACCGAGATAAAAAAAAAAACAATATAACACAATCTCTTGAAGTAAACGACCGCTGTTTTCATTGTTACTTGAAAATTAATGCCTTGATTACACGTATGGTAGACCACACCTTAGGAGACTGGGAACAAACCTAGTAGAATATCATTTTTTTTTTTTTTATTACTAAATGGGCCTGGTCTTGACCTCGATCACGCCTGATGGAAAGCGATGGATGAGGTCTATGATGGATCGAACGTGCCCAGTAAATGCCTGTTCACTCTTGTTCAAGGCACTGGTACTCCCACGCATTGATGAAACACTGCAAGCTGCTTGACGCCGGACTCCGGTGGGAGGGTGGTCGCGAACCAGGTGGGCGTTAGCCCTACCACCGCAAGGGAAGTATTGGCCAGTCGTCAAGGTATTAGGTGTGACTGTCCAGGATGCGCCAAGCGCTGGGTTCATTCGAGTTACTGGTGGAACAAATTACGCTACACGAGGAGGCTTCTTCATGCAGCATGCATTAGTTGATCTTAAAAATAAGTAGTGTAGTTGTCTAGTATCTCCATCATCATCCTCCACAATCCGACTTCATTCACTACTGGGCATAGCCTTTCTTTTGCTGTGCTAGTCCCCACGCTCCTGTGCCAGCCTCATCCAGCTCCCTAATTACGTAACAAACTCATCATCATCATTTGTCCAGCCTTTTCCCAGCAATGTTGGGGTCAGCTACCAGTCTAACCGGATGCAGCTGGATACCAGTATTTTACATGGAGCGACTGCCTATCTGACTTCCACAATCCAGTTACTGGGTAATACGATGCCCTTTGGTAAGACTGGTTGTCAGACTTTCGGGCTTCTGACGACCGGTAAAGACTGTCAAAGATCCAGAAATGAGAGCCGGGACCAATTCGAGGTACGGAAGGGTCTTGGTATATAAAGATGGTCACCCATCCACGGACCAACCGCATCAGCTTAGCTTAACCTGATCGATCGACCCGTGCGGCTGTTTATTACTTAGCCACAAGCCCCCAATTACGTAATACATTATCAATAAGATCCTGGTTCTTTTTGAAGAATATTGCTAATCCACTGCTTCATATGTTCGAAAAAACTTTGCTCAAAAAAAAACCATCGACTTCCAAAAAGACACTGTTTTTTGAAAGTCGGTTGGTTTTTTTGTTGAAAAAGTTTTTATTTTTCACTTTTTAGTGGTTCACATGTGCTTACCCCTTCACAGCGTACCGGCGTGATGTTGTTATGAACTGATGTAAACAATAGACAGACATGAGATTTCAGCAATCCCAGTCCATTTGCTACCATTTATTGAGGTTGCCTATCTCCGAAGTTCTTCATCAGATCTTCACCAAATTGAAATGGGACCACTCCTAGAAAGTACTCTTCCAAAAAATACCCAAATCGCTTCAAGTGTGCCTATAAAATTTGAAGAGTTCTCTCTATTTCTCCAGGATCCCATCATCAGATCCTGACTTGAAGATCATGGGACCACCTGGGAAGTGTACCCTTTCAAACAAAAAAAAACCAAATCGGTCGAGCCATCTTCGAGTAACCGGGGAACATACATAAAAAAAAAGTTCCGACGAATTGAGAACCTCCTCCTTTTTGAAGTCGGTAAAAAAATGGTCTGCTTTACAACGTAAATAACGCAATGAATGTTGTTGAGCTGTGATATTGAAAGCCATTTTCACTACTGTTAGCGTGTTTCGCAATTACCCCGCTGGTTTTGCTCGCGATGGCAACAATGTTGTCCGTTCGTCTCGCCGCCGGATAACTGACATTTCGTCTTCTAGTCCTTCGTCCTTGTCACAGCCTTACTCCACCTGTCATCACTGCGTCTTGCCAGGTGTTCCAGTATCAGCTCCGTACTTCACCAGGCCAGCTTAAGTTCAAGGAGTACTGTACAGGAGCAAGACAGTGCCCATTAGTCGACGTCCACGCGGAATTAACATCAGATAACACCAACACTGTACACTTAGTTCGCAATAAACATTTTGACTTTGACTTTGACGTAATAAAATCGCGGCGGGATTTTTTCACGCACTGGATTTTCAACTCTCGGTGTTGAACCGAGCATTGAGAATACAACAGAGTGCAGCGTGAGTGAGTCTCAGCGCGTCGAAAAAATACAGTGTTCGATTTTCGATACCTACTCGGCGCTAAACAGTGCTTTGAAGATTCAGAGAGCGAGAAAATCTTGCCGGGATTTTAATTCGTCCATTATTTTTTTTATTTTTTTTTGAGGGTGGGATCCAATAACTTCCCCCGCTCTGGGTAGAGCAGGAGAGCGTGTCAAACTTTTACTGACTAAAACCCACCCGTGTTCCCTCAGTTGCCTATGTGCCAGGGCCACGGAATCTCTTTCGAACAACTCGCACCCTTGGCAGGCATCGGCCCTTACGGACCCCATCAATTGATGCTGACATCTCTTTGAGGCGCGCGTGGAACACAACACGCCGTCGACTCGGGCTTGGTCCTTTGGGTTTAAATATCTTTTGCGCTAAAGCGAGTGCATATTCATTTTCTAGGAAAAACTACAGAAAGATCGTAAATTAAAATATTTACTACTACTAAGGTATGTACATGAGCTTAATCCTTTTAAGTCAATGTAGGGTGGGCTGCATCAATTGGGTACCCCAGTTGTATTAAATTTTAATACAACTGGGGTACCCAATTGATGCAGCCTACTGTACATACCTTCTTATAATTGTAAATAGGCACGTAACTTTACTTAGACTAGCTACCCAAAAAAAGTATTAGAAAGCGTGTCTTATGTATCTTCACCAATCATTATATTATAATGAATCAATTAAAATCCAAAAAAATTATACTAATTCGTGCATAGACCTGCGCGTGAGTTTACAAGCCGTATAATAACACATTAGGTACACGTGGAAACAATAAATCGTAGTTAACATAGATTAAATAATGATTACGTGTAACCGCAGCCTCACCGGAAAACGAGCAGTGTGTTTCCAGCCCTGTATGATGTTATGTAAATCGTTTATAATTAATTAATTATTGATAATGTTTTCTGTAGACTTGCTTGATGTACGGGTGGTTTGGGAGAGATTGATCAGTCCTGAACTTCCCTAACTTAGGTAGATTGACACTCGACTGCATATTATGTATAAACGGAATAACTCCACACGACTACTCATTGAAATCTGAGAAAAACAGTATTTTATCAATAGAGTTTCGCACATGCTGGGTTTCCTAATGACGACCAGTAAATGCTGCTTTAGGGAATGAAAGAAAATCGGCCAAGTGCGTGACGACTCTTAAATGCTGCTTGAAGGAATGAAATCAAATCAGCCAAGTGCGAGTCAGCGTACCACAAGATTGAAAACGCCGAAAATAAACGCGTTTCTGGTCTGGAGACCCCTTTACCATTTTTAACTTTTATTTAGTGTCAATAGAAATACATATTCTGTGAAAATGTTAACTGTCTACCTTTTCCGATTTATGAGAAACAGCCCACTAACATACAAAAGGACGGATAGTGGAGACTTAGTTATAGGGTCCCGGTGGCACCCTTTGGCTATGGAACCCTTAAAGTGTCTTCGCTAGCTCGCTACCTTCACACATCCCTTCCTAACCAATTCCAGTGATCGTTCGTTAGGTACAACCAGCAGTGGATCACTTTTGACCCTTATGCCTAATACAATAAGGTTGAAAAGTGGTTGACCGCCAGTGTCCGCGATGGTATATAAGAAAATGATTGTATTAATATTGATAAGGTGTTAGCCTTAACCTGTCGTCAAAATGAGCCACCCTTCATTGATGAAGTAGGTACTAATACCTACTTGAAGATAATCTTCATCAATGATTTTGACGACAGGTTAAGGCTAACACGGTTTAGACCGTCTTCTTGATGCTATACCAAAAATGTTATCGTTAGACGTAACATAGTTTATTAGATATTTAACCTTCATTTTAACTTGAGTAACTAAAGAATGATTTGCATGTGCATGCAACATCTACATACCTAGTTACCTACCTACTTCATAATATAGGCCATACAATAATGTTCATAATAACTTTGTCAGTCCAGTACAAAAACTAAACTGATTATATTATCATAATTTGAACGCAAAAAAAAATATAAATAAGTTTTTATACAAAGACAACCTAAATCAATTACATATTCACTCAGTCTTCCGCCAAACAAAACAGATATTGTACTAATATAGGCTGCGTACCGACGGTTCCTACGTAACTTTATCATACGATTGCAACGCCCTCTAACCTTACAAATATGGTACCAAACATTTGGACCATATAATCACTTCCACATTACATAAAACTGTTTTCTGTTATCGGTTATACATTCTAAAAGTTCAAGTTACGTTCAAAAATGGTAGTGGCGCAGTGGAGGAAGATACCAGAAGTTTCCACTGAAACTTCAGGTATCATGACATTCATGACTTACTCGTACAGTGGGCTGCATCGATTGGGTACCCCAGTTGTATTAATTTTTTAATAAAACTGGGATACCCAATTGATGTAGCCCACCGTACATATGTATCAGCACAGTATAATCAGCGTACAAAGTCCGCACTGCTGGTTCCAGCAGTGCCACCACGCTACCACCATGTGGGGCCAGTGCGGGTTGGTCGATGTCGTCTAGACGAAAACATGTGCTGCAACCTACAACTCGAAAATTGCGGCCGTTTCTACTGGGCCACCGCTGCTCCTCCTGCTCTCTGCACCTCTGTATCAGCATAAAGCCCTACACCTACTCACTACATACACACACACACACACATCCTACACTCACTCACTACACACACACACTCAAACCCAACATTTATTCACCTTACCACAAAGTTAAACGTTTTTCATTTTGTGTTTTCTTTTACACCGTTGGCTTATTGTTGAAACGTCCTGATTTATTATATTATGGCTTTGTTTGTGACGGAGAATCACTGGTTCCAAAGACACAGGTACATACACCTAGTTTAGGAATCAGAGTATTAAAATTATTGTGACTTAGTTATAAGCTTAATATGCGCTCAGTCTTTGAAAATTGTAATGTGCTGACTTTTTTTGGTGAAATAAAGAATTATTTAAATAGAACAGTACAATGCTGGGCATAGGCATTTCCGATCGCATGTTAATCACGGATATACGTGATACCTACCCACGGTCATCGGTTTTACCGCTGATATAACTGGCCAAATACCGCTCAAACTTGCTGATCATAATATTAGCGTAAAACGTTCCCACTGCTGTGGGCCAGAAGCATCCTCTCTGTGAGAGAGAATGGGCCGTATAATCCACCACGCGGGCCCATCAGTGCGGGTTTCTTTGCTTACTAATGACAACGTTATTGTTACATCAATATCAAATAACCTTTACCAGAAGTGGACATCCTATCAGTGGTTCAGCAGCTTCAATATCATTAGGATTGTTCCAGAATATTGCAGTTGTGGACGTGGTACGACAGCGGCTCTCATGAAATCATCTTCTGTAATCAGAAGACAGCCTCCAAGCAACCATCGTAGCGACGCTCTGCTAAAGTGACAGTAATCAGCCAGTTTCACACTTATCCAACCTCTTCGGTGATTTCTAATAACTTCGTAACAAAACTAAACGGTGCTGTTATTTTTTTTAATTTTTGCATGGAACATAATGCAGTATCAGCTGCCATTTCATTTTCTACTCCCTACCAAATGACAACTGTTTTTGAAACATATTTATTAGTTTGTGACTGTGTTTACTGTGCATTGCTCATCTGTTTTATTGCAAGTTAATAACTTAATTCGTTCTACAATTCTTTCTTGATTGGGATACGATACGGCCGATTGGCCATTTAAGTATAGACTGGTCAACAAGATATGCGGCATTGAAAGATGTCTCATTGGCCTTAGCTCTAATACACAGCTATTATCTAAGTATCCATAAATCATAAAATATATTAATATTTATGACTTGAACGTCAATCAAAACATGCCGTGAAATTAAGTACCTACTTAATTTTTATGGGGATATCGTAATTCGTACCTGATCAATTTACGGTTTTCGTTATAATTACCATATTTTAGAAAATCATACAATTTCCAGTCGATATTTTCCCACTACAAGCTCTGATTTCCAAGCCAAGCCAAGATTTATATTAGGCAGATGGATTTGTGTTTTTTTATTTTTATACAATGATGCGACTGTCCACCTTCTACTGGACATTATACCTTAGTCCCTCCCTGTACCCACAGGTTAAAAAGGCACGTCGTTTTCAGGACTATTTTATGAAGGTAGACGGCGTTCTGTGTAGTGGCGGACGTAAAAAAAATAGCACCATCCTATTTCTTCCCGTGGGTGGCATAGAAGGCGACTAATGGACTTACCAGAGAATGGGTAGCAGCGTCCTCTATGCATTTTACCACCATACTGCGATCGCCAACCCGCCTTCCAAGTGTGGCGATTATGGCAAAACTCCCCAAAAATGACAAGCAGGTCGAAGTGGAGGAGCTCGGGGGAGGCCTATCTCCGATAGTGGACGTCTTTCGGCTGAAATGATGATTTATTTAAAACGATCGAACAACATGCACTTGATATTTAATATTGGAGAATATTTCACTGATACTTTCGAATAGGTACTTTTTTTAATAAATTAATAATTGAGCCTTTTGTAACTTTCTGGCCTTTCTTACAGTTGGTTGCAGTAAATAAGATAGTGCACCAAATTTATTAGGTTGGTTTAACCTAACCTAGTCACAGTCGTTACCGCACGCAAGCTGAACGAGAGAGACGAGCGGTGCCTTGCCAGCAGCCGGTAAACGCTACATCCAAGTTAGTCGCAGTTCCTCGGCTATTTACTGTTTTTAGGACCCCAAAATACTAATTTATTTGACATTCACAAAACGAGGCGAATTCATTAGACTTGAGTGTTATAAAGTACTTTTAGGAGCGCAAAATGTAAATAATTAGAGGTTCGATTAAATCATAGATTCCCAACCCTTTATGAACTACCGACCCCTTAACAAGAAAAACAATTCCAACGCCCCCCTTTACATAATAGTGAATTTTACCAATTTTGTATGTATGTCTATTATAAAATTAGTAAAAATATATATTAAAAAAACAAAATTCAATAAACATCTAAGACGGCTAGATAAAATGTCTTTTTATGATAATATATCTATTTTCGGAGTATTTTGTTATATTAAATTTCTAATTAGGTACGTACGCGGCCACGACCCCCTTGACTGTCATAACGCCCCCCATTTCCCTTAGGACTCGCTACCGCCCCCACGAAGAACTCCAGCGTCCACTAGGGGGCGGTACCGTCCCCGTTGGGAACCTATGGATCAAATACATGCCTTTCATATTTATTATTTAAAGACTTACATAAAAGATAAGGGAAACTAATTTGCAATAAACCTTTTCTTTGACAGCCAATCACATCAAACATTAACGCAACAAGTAAAATATGTTACTTTCCTTCACATAAATCATTCGCAACAATAAATTTTTGGATTCCTTCTAGTTACTCTAGCTACATGCCGATTATTGTACTATAATAATATACTAGGTTGTGCCCACGACTTCGTCTTCTTAAAATTTCTTGTTTTAACATAATATTATTGTGGGATGAAATGCGACGCGGTGGCTCGGGTGCCGAAATTCGCCGAAGCATTCGCATTCAATGAAGGCGTTGGCAGAAACTAATTACATTATAAGTTTAGATAAAGGAAAATGTGTAACATGACTGTAAATAAAACTAGGAGCATTGATGTGCGAAAATTACGAACTATTAGTGCTAAACAGTAATTTTAAAATAAAATATCGTAACCTAAAATTACTATGCAAAATTACGTAACCTAATTAAAAAATAAATTATAATCATTCGCGGAACCAAATATTAATAACCAAAATCAAACTGATGTTATTGAATAGGAATTATGAAATTAATACTAACCAACTATTGTATGCTATTGAAAAATAAAACGAATAGTTTTTATTTAATGTTAAATGGCAACGATGCAAATTATATACTTGCATACAATCGAAATGGCATCAGGAAACAAGCTACAGAACTCTTCAGATGACATCATTAAAATCACTTCCGATGGGTTCAGTTTTTGTTCAATTAATGCTAAATAAATGATTATACAGGTTGAAATTGAAAACATGCGACAAACCGAAATGGGAGATTGTACTCATCATTATGAACAACTTTTACTAAGGGACCAATGATGCAATCGCGAAAAAAAAAAATCTGTTCCCTACATTTATGTTCGCATAACTCGTCAAAATGTAGGGAACAGCTGTTTTCTTTTTTGCGATTGCATCATTGGTCCCTTAGTAAAAGTTGTTCATAATGATGAGTACAATCTCCCATTTCGGTTTGTCGCATGTTTTCAATTTCAACCTGTAGATAGTCGGGTTTATTCATCTTCATCATTCGCTGCAAAATACTTTAATTTGACATAGTTATGTAATGACTGGTGAAATGTGGGTGTTCTTATAGGTACATCTCTGCTCTGACCAACTGTTCGGGGATTTTTTTTTACGTTATCTAGTGATTCAATAGTTGCTGATTTTGTAGGTACGTACTGAAAAGTATATCTTAATATCTGTTGCGCCTGTATTTATTCAATAAAAAATATCTGATACCTACCTAATAATTGCGCAGACACATGTCTAATTAATAACAAGTCCAATAGGTAGGTAAATAGTCAAAACTCACATGTAATAAATTTTAAATTCGTTACTTGTATATTGTATATCAACAAGTTTTTAATTATAATATAAAGCTTGCCCGCGGCTTACTTATGGCAGTATAAAGTTTGACATTTAGCATTTTACATAGATAAAGTTGACGATACAAATCGCATTTTCGTAAAAATGTCGCTTATTCGGCAGCGTTCCTGGGTCTATGAATTCATTTTTAGGGTTCCGTACCCAAAGGGTAAAACGGAAGCCTATTACTAAGACTTTGCTGTCCCTCCGTCCGTCTGTCTGTCTGTCTGTTCGTCTGTCACTAGGCTGTACCTCATGAACCGTGACAGTTAGACAGTTGAAATTTTCACAGATGATGAATTTCTGTTGCCGCTATAACAACAAATACTAGAAAACAGAATAAAATAAATATTTAAGGGGGCTCCCATACAACAAACATCATTTTATTGCCGTTTCTGTAGATAATGGTACGGAACCCTTCGTGCGCGAGTCCGACTTGCACTTGGCCGTTTTTTTTTAATGATTCAATTACATCTTGCCTAATGACATCTGACACATTATCAATGCGGAAACCAATAAGATTATTCCCACTAAAATGAATTTCGTCGTGGTCAGACCAAAGCTTATCCAATTTGTTAAGAAATTACCTCAGTAACGCACATATCAATTTATCATTACACCTATTAACTGACATAACCAATTGATTCAATACATGTTACCTACGGTATTGAAATCTCAGTTACCTAACATAGGTGAAATTTCATCAAATTACCTGTTTCCTTTCAAAATTTTGATGCAATAAATATTTATTTTAAATCGTAAAAAATTATGCGTTCCATTGCGAATCTTTCTTGGATCGATGTCTTCATGGTATGTAACATTTTGATTTAGGATACTATCCATCTTGTTCTCTATTATGTTAGGGTCTAGTATGTTTTACTTAATTCATGGCGTTTGCCTATCCGAAGGGTGCGGGTTGTTCGAAAGAGATACCGTCGCCCCTGGCACACAGGCAACTGAGGGAACACGGGTGGGTTTTAGTCAGTAAAAGTCTGACACGCCCTCCTGCTCCACCCAGAGTGGGAGAAGTTATTTCATGATTTGCTACCTGAATACGGAGCTTTTAGCTACTTTGTATGTGTATCTGTTTTATTATATTTTTTGTAATGTGCGTTTTGTTTGTGCAGAATACACATGTTTTCTTTCTTTTTTTCTTTTTTCTTTCAAAAAAGAAATAAGACTGGTTAGGATACCCAATTAATGTAATTATTACACATTAAAGTAATTTTTCTATCATTACGCTGCTTGGAATATAGTCTACTTTTCCATTTGTGGATTTAATTAATTGTATTAAAGCATTTCCTTAGATTTCCGGGGCAAAATACAAAGTGGGCAGTACAAACAATTGCTTACAATAACATCTTGCAACGATAAACTAACCCGCCTACTGAACGTGACACTAATGTAGCATCTAATGAGGTTTGTGAACTTCATTAATGGCAGTTTACATCAGCCGAAATTCTCGACTCTGTTCTTGGCTCTATAGTCAATAGTAAACACTTGGTTATTTATTGGTCACCAAAAGGTCATACAGTCATCATCATCAGCCCAGCCTTTTCCCAACTTTCTTGGGGTCAGTTTCCAGTGCAACCGGATGCAGGTGAATGCCAGGATTTTACATGGAGCGACTGCCTATCTGACCACCACTACCCAGACTGGGATATACGAAACCTCTCGGTAAGAGAGAATCGATGACTAAGACACCAAGGTTTTTCAAAATAAAACAGGGGCTTAGAAAACACCTTGTATAACAATAAGTACCAAAAGAAATTAAACTTATTAAGTTTAATTTATTAGATTTAAAAACTGGTGGAGCGGTTCAGTTGATTATTTATACTCCAACTGAATGAAACGAAATTTAAATCTTGTATAAAACGCACATTTTGCAGCCATGCTTATTATAAGTTTGGGGATTACACCCAGTTACAGGGTAATACAATACCCCTTGATAATGCTGTAAACCGTAACGATTGTCAAAGATCCACAAATGCCAAAAGCCGGGACCAACGGTTATCGTGTTCTCCGAAACACGGAGGGGTCTTGGTATGTTAAGATGGTCTCCCATACACGTACCAACCAAGGGAAGCGTAGCTTAACCTGATTGATCATTCATATCTTCATTCACTAAAGCCAACATAGTATTTTTTGAGTCAGATACATGTCATTAACTGCGATACACTAGCATCTAAAGCTTGTCATCTCTGGCAAAAGCTTGTACACAGGGCTACACATCAAGCTATACATTTCCAGTTTACGGTGACCTCGCACTGTATGGAAATCCTACACAATGCGAGATCAGCTTATACTGGAAATGTATAGCTTGATGTGTAGCCGTTTGTACATAATTATTATTATAATGTACGAGTTTTTGCCTGCGGCTTTGCCCACGTCAAAGTCAAATTATCCCCGTTAATCCAGGTAATAAACTATCTGCGTGCCAATTTGTTATTGAAATCCGTCCAGTAGTTTTTGCGTGATTAAGTAACAAACATCCAAACAAACAAAGTTTCTCATTTATCATGTATGAGTAGGATGTTATTATAAACAATTAACTACCTACTCTACTATTGTGATCTTTAAGTTCAACAATCACTGTTACGCATGACTTAAACAACTATACTATGTAAATTGACAGGTTGGAATGTCTCACGTCTGACAGGTTGGAATAGCACATTTTTTTTAAATGTCAAATAAATTAATAATCAACTTAACCGCTCCACCAGTTTTTTAATCTACTAAGTTTAATTTATTTTGGTGCTTATTGTTATACAAGGTGTTTTCTAAGCCCCTGTTTTATTTTGAAAAACCTTGGTGTCTCAGTCATGGATTCTCTCATACCAAGAGGTTTCGTATATACCAGTAACTGGGTAGTGGTGGTCAGATAGGCAGTCGCTCCATGTAAAATACTGGTATTCAGCTGCATCTAGTTAGACTGGAAACCGACCCCAACTTAGTTGAGAAAAGGCTAAGCAGATGATGATGATTAGCGATTAAACTGTCAACGATGGAAAAGTGACGTGATCTTAGTTGTTTTTTCGTATTTCTTTTTACACGCTTTTTATTAGCGTCACTTGTGTTTGTTTGTATGTAACCGACTCCTTAGAGCGCGATTTTGACCCACTTTAAACGGTCAGATTTCATTTAAACTTTATAAATTTATCGAGGACCGATGACAATTCAATAATTAAAAAAAAAAAATGAGAAAAATGAAAAAAAAGGAAAAAAAAATTAAAATAAATAATAGTTTAAAAAACTAAAAAACACGCTTTAAAAACCAAACGAAAAAAGGAGAAAATAATTTAATTCAATTAAAAAGCGTGGGGTGCTTGACATTAATTGATTATAAAAATACCACAAAAAGCACCCCACGCTTTTTAATTGAATTAAATTATTTTCTCCTTTTTTAGTTTGGTTTTTAAAGCGTGTTTTTTAGTTTTTTAAACTATTATTTTTTAATTCGCTTCCAAATTAAAAGTCCTAAAAAGACATGATCTCTTTGGATCTATAATTAAAAGATTGACGAAAATTTTCATTAAAAAATCATTCTGTAACTCTATATAGTCCATTGTTGGTACCATTTATTATGAATTTTAGTAAGTAACAAGAACGTTACAAATAAAATGTCGTCGTACTTAACATTTGTGTTCGATTTATCTCAAACCTGTTGGTCGTGTTTAAAGTGCGGTCGCACTACTTCCTCGTTTATCTTTGTTAACTACTCGTCATGTGTATTATGTAGGCATGGCGTCCACCATAAACGGCTAGATAGGCTGTGTTTACAAGGGATAAATGGAAAAATGTATTTAAAATGAATACTTTTACCATTTAGGTATCTGTTTTTAGTTATTTCCGACGTTTTATCTTATTTACTTTTTATTTCTGTACCTGTCCGGACCATCACAGCGGGCCATATCAGAATACCAGCACTGCGACACTTTTTAAGTGGGCTGCTCGCAGCATCATGCTGAGATAGGGCCATTTTACATAGTAGGTACAGGACCTTGCCATTTTTTTTTCAATTTTATAAAAAAAAAATAGTATACTTTTCTTTCTTTAAATAACTTTTTATTGTTTAATATACACCTAGACTACAGCCACTATTTGTGAAGTTCGGAGTTCGCGTGAATTTTCACAATATTTTTTTATTTGCCATCATACTCCAAGAAGAATAATAGTAAAACCGATCCCAAATTTTTAGCCCTACTTAGTCCTTGGGTTTCCTCGCTCAGTCTACTTTACTTCATGTTACTCCACTCCAGCTACTTTTATCCAGTCATCAATACGTTTGGCTAAAACAGACAGGCGCGACACGACTCTAGTAGAACAATTTCTATGAAAACTTCATGGAAATTGTTCTACCAGAACCTTGTCTCACCGGTGTGTCGCGCTTGTCTGCGGGAGCCTTTACGCTGTGTTACCTAAGCAAGAATCAAAGCTACAAAAAGGATGATTAGTTGACTAAGTAGGTATAACATGACATAACTATATAATTATATATGAAACAAGCATGGACCAGCGAACATTTAAATTGGAACTCGTACGTCTAACAGGGTCTAACTTATAATTAAGAAATTTAGTTTTTTGCGTAAATAATACTTGCGTCCAAACGATTAAAATCAAATGTAATTAATTCATTCAGTAAGTATCTACATTTAATTGTGGCTCCATTTCCTAAAATTAAAATGATTGGTTTTAGTTGGGTAACTAACATTGATTAGCACAAATGAATGCCTTTATTGCAGAGTAAAAAAACATGTTTGTATAATTATTGAATGTATTTTGGCGAGTCAATGGACATTATGTTAAAATTTTCTTAATTGAAAATGGGAGATATCAAGATGAAATCATAGTGTATTCCTGACCTGAAATTGGTATCCAAATCGGAAACATACTACAGTCACTAATATAAATTCGAGCTGATTTTTGGAATTTTCATCAGCCTAGCATTATCAGCTAAGACATAGCCTTGCTTTTTTTTTTTGGGTGAGAAGTCATCAAATAACTTCTCCTGCTCTGGGTGGAGCAGGAGGGCGTGTCATACTTTTACTGGCTAAAACTCCCCGATTTCCCACAGTTGCCTGTATGTCAGGGGCCACGGTATCTCTTTCGAACAACCCGCACCCCTGGCAGGCATCGGCCCTTGCGGGCCCCACCAGTTGGTGCTGACATGTCTTTGAGGCGCGCGGGGAACACAACGCGCCGTCGACCTGGGCTTGGTCCTTACCGAACAGCGAGCCATTAGTAAGCCCGCGCCTACGGTGGCCGGGAATCAGCCTGGGATTCCCGACGCCCAGGGCGTCTCCTTTGGAGGCTAGGGCCGTGAGGGCGCATACACTGCGTCTCTCTCACGTGCGCCACCTCTCTCTTCGCGAGCATCAATGCTTCGCAGAAAGAGGCGACGGCTACCCAAGCACTCTCGCTCCGTACCATGGCCTGGACCAGGGCCGGACGTGAGGGATCGCCGCCGCCGATTGCGTCCACAAGAGCAAGGTGGTGCTCCGCCCAAGCTGGGCGGACCTCCACCGTATGCTACACCATCTCTTCAGGGCGATCTTCGTAGTGGAAACACTCTGGCGTTTCCTCCCGCCTTATACAAAAATGGAACCTCCCGAAACAACCGTGTCCGATGAGGACCTACGTCAGGCGGAAGGTGAGGACGCCGTGCCGCCTCTCAAGCCACTCATTAAGAGGGGACTTACACCGCCACAATCGTGGCGTGCCCAGCACTGGGTTGCAACAATCGCATTCTCTATGTCGCCGAAATCGTGGCGTGCCCAAGCCATCCTCTCCTTAAGAGGTGTAGGAGGGCGAAGGCCCGCAATTCACCACACGGCCCAGATGGGTTGATGGACGTCACATGTCTTCGAAGTTTTGGTTCTAGGACGCATATTCCGGCAGGTTATATCGGATTTTGGCCGGTTTCCTCACGATGTTTCTCTTCACCATTTCGAACAGTAGTGATGAAATAATATTACTCATTACAGAAAAGAGCCATTCTGGGCTCGAACTGAAGACCTAAAACTCTTTAGTCACGGTCACTGGGCCAATACTGCTTTTCCACCAGTTTTTCTAATAGATTTTCTCATCACAGCGTGTTTCATTTGCTTCATAATTAAACGATTATAAAACAATCAATTGATTCATCACAACTTTACACTCTACACACGCCCTGACATTCAAGAAACCAGTTTATCTTATAACATCGATGAACTAAAATCAAGCAAGAAGAACGGCAGCCAATTCAAGGTGAATGTCAAACAATTAATAACATTGAGAAGAATGAGAAGCAAAACACTTCCTAGATTACCGTACATTGTTGATTAGTACTGAGGACGATAGTCGTTTGTTTTATACCTACTGTATCGAAAGGGTTAATGACTGTGCCTTTCCTTTGTTCTTGAAGTCTAAGCTATTATTGACCTGAGCAAGCAAAGGTCATGTCGAGAAATGAGTGTGTAAGATAAAATATGAATTTGTTCATATTTGAATTACATATAATGAAAACATCATTCAATGAATGATGTAGTTTTTATTATGTTTCCTCAGATGGTCTGCTCTGAGATAGTGTGAGTCGGTAAGTAGATGGAAATCTCGGTGAAAATGCCAACCGTATATCTCGTGTTAACCGACTTCAAAAAAGAGGAGGTTCTCAATTCGATTGGCATTTTTTTTTAAGTATGTACACCGATTACTATGAAATTTATAATCCGATTTACGTGATTTTTCTTTAGTTTGTTGCGGAATAGTATTGCCATTTGCTCCCATAAAAATTTAACATAGTTTGGTCCAGTAGTTTTCATTTTTTGAAAAAAAAAAATTATTTATGAACATTTTTATTGTTTACGTGGCCGATGTAATTTTAGTTTGTGTACGGCTTTTTTTATTTAGGAGTTTACATTTATTGGAAGAGTACTTTCTCGGAGTGACCCCATTTCAATTTGGTGAAGATCTGATGTAGAACTTCGGAGATAGGCAACGGAACTCCTCAATAAACGATAGCAAATAGACTAGGATTGCTGAAATGTCATGTCTGTCTATTGTTTACACCAGTTCATAACATAACATCGTGAGGGTACGCTGTGAAGGGGTAAGCACATGTGAACCACTAAAAATATAAACTTAAAAAAAAAAAACAACCGACTTCCAAAAAAACACTACAAAGTGAAAAATAACTTTATTTTCGGAAGGCGGTGACAAAAAATCAAAATACAGCTCCAAAGACACCGACTTCCGAAATGAAAGTTATTTTTCACTTTGTAGTGCTTTTTTGGAAGTCGATGGTTTTTTTTTTAAACGTTTTTTTCGTTTAAATGAAATACCCCTGAAAGTATCTACTCCATAGGAACCTAGATTTAGAAAAAAATCGATTCATCAATGAGAGACAGTCATCATGCTGGAATGCACTTGCAACCATTATTTTGGCACCAATCACCATCCTCACAATCAGCCTAAATGTTCCCACTACCTACACTAGGACACAGAATTCTTTCTTCTTCTTTCTGTGAGAAGGAGCGCGCCGTAGTCCAGTGTGGGTTAAAGCGTCACACGGATATAATTAGTTCTAGAAAATACATTGAGTACACAAAATAAATGGCATCCCAAAATCCTTAATCAAACCCTTCATTTTACGCCTCTAGTACCTACGTGAAATGCACATCATTTAAACTTCAATACGTCCCACATTACTCCCCATAAACCACACGCCTCTATACTGACAGCTTCATTTATTCTCACAATTGTCACAAAGTATAGCCATCAAAGAAGCAATGAACGTCAAAATGCTTTTGACGCCCTCCTACGAAGCCGTCAATCACGTTGACACCTACCGGATTTGTGGAGCAACCAGTCTAATGTGACCTTTCATTCTTGATTTGTGTTCCCCTCTGCAGTTTGGTTGTAGTAACATAGAAAAGGGCGTGGTAAGTTCCATTAAATTGGCTGGAAGTATTTTAATGTACAGTCAGCGTCAATAATATCGGGACAAACAAACTGTCCAAAATGATCTAAACAACACAACTGTCATTCTGATAAGCACTTTATCCAATTGAGATAAAGTTTAATTTTCTTAGTTGTTGAGATCATTTTGAACAGTCAGTTCGTCCCGATATGTTTGACGCTGACTGTACAACGTCTCCGCTCTTCCAATCACTATAGCTATTATGGATTTTTAAAGACAGTCGATGTTTTTTTATTTATTTATTTAGTTAACCATTTATGCACACACATATAAACAGACCAGAAGAAAGGAACTCTCTCTCGTTTACCTTTTCTTATAACTTCTGTGTTATTGATATAGTTTTTATCTATTTATGTAGATGCTTATAAATACTGTGAATGTGAGAACGTTGTAGGCTGTAGATTTATAGACTATTTTCCATTTTTTTATGAGTACCTGGTACTTTTTGACCGGTACACTGTCCTCCCATACCACTGCTTCTACCACTGTAATTGAAAATATTGAACATTAATCACTGTACCTAATTTGAAAAATATTGTTAAAGCCAATTATTTTTAAAAGAGTGACCATGTCGTTTCTTGCCGGCTCTTCTCCATAGGAAACAACTAATTGGAACCGTGCACCTAGCTTCTGACGTTTCATAAGTGCCCATGTAAGTTTATGTGAAATAAAATAAAATATACACAAAATTGGTTTGACTTAAGGATTAATTGATTTGATTTTTTTGACTTAAGGATGTGTCCAGGGGTGCGGGTTGTTCGAAAGATATACCGCGGCCCCTGGCACACAGGCAACTGAGGGAACACGGGTGGGTTTTAGCCAGTAAAAGTCTGACACGCCCTGGCGCTCCACCCAGAGCGGGAGAAGTTATTTGATGATTTCCCACCCAATAAAAAAAAAGTTATTTTTCTTAAGTTTACTGCATTCAATTCAAAACGTGCTAGTTGCCTAATATGTATTTCTGGAGTTGTAAATTAACTTGGTGCGAATCGCTCACAGAAAATTACACAGTATTTAAAAGTTTCGATTCGAAAGTTTCAACATTAAAAAGTACTTGAATGCACATCTAACCGAAAGGCAGCTTAAGGCCCATAGTATCCTCATCTCCCGTTTGTATGCTAAAGCACGACGGCCGCCCGCGCCCGCGCAGGGCCCCTCTGAGCCTTTATCTCAAAATGGGGATATTCCTTTGATTAATTTACAATTGTGCTTCGGCGATTCTGTGGTACCTCTAACTATCTATTTTTCAGTGTATTTTTTTTTCCAAATAACGAAGCCGTTTAGTAGGAGTATGGAATAGAAGCCAAAATATTGCGTGTTGGAAAATATTTTTTTACAGCAAAAGTATTAACCATACAAAAAAAGTACTTCGGGCAAAATTATCTATATGAATCTATAGCAAAATCATATATTTTTCAAATCTTCAAGACAAGCCGTTAATGAGCAGTAGGGTTCATAAAGTGACCGTGTTACGCTACCAAATGGGACGTAGGCCCTTAATTGAAAACCAGAAAGTCAAGAGTAGAGAGAGATTAGAGTCGAATTCAATCCTTAGGTTTGGTTTTGATGAAAAATTTGCCAGTATTTGGCAGTTACAGTCAGCGTCAAAAATATCGAGACGAACAGACTGTTCAAAATTATCTCAACAACTAAGAAAATTAAATTTTATCACAATCGGATAAAGTTCTCGTCAGAATGACAGTTGCCGTGTACTGTCTTCATTCTGAAACATGCCTTGTGTCATTGACTTAATTTTTAATTTCCATAGTTGTTTAGATCATTTTGAACAGTCAGTTCGTCCCGATATTATTGACGCTGACTGTACTATATAGGTATATTGGTAGGTACTTTTCCTGATTTGTTATTTATTTATGGAAGGTAAATGAGAACGTTGTTATTGGCTTGCGTTAGAATAATAATATAATATACATTAATTTATGTCCAAACACGTGTGCCTTTAATTTAAACGTTTATTTACTAGTTGACCTGCGATACACAGTAAGGTAGTGATTTATTACACGAAAGAGGCCGTACTTGATAATTTAATTACCGTTAATAGGCTTGGACGAATGTAATATAGTAATCTTATGTGATATGGAGATTTTTGAGTGGTTTATATTTATATCGGCTCAATTAAATCGTCACAGTGGAGACGTTAATTAACTAAGTCTAAATATGTCACAGAGTTACCTACGTATTTGCATAATTTATTTTTATTATAAGTGGTATTTTTGTAATTGCTTTTTTAATTGAAACTAATTTACAAGTTAATTTACTTTAAATAAAGTTGCATATAGGTAGTCAAATTAGAAGAAAAGGTTTTAATTTTGTTAGTTGAAACGCCATGTTGAAAATCGGTTTTGGTTTCCACAATGATGATGATAATGATGGGACTCCCTTTTCCGCACGTAGACTCCCATTCGGTCCGTTGTGCGTGGGGATTCTGGATAACAAAGCCAGCCTAGCTGCGCCCAAAAGCACAGAAGCTTCCTGGGAGCTTCACAGGCTTCGCGGAGCGACCTCACTGTTCCGAGGATTTCTTCACGTTGAGAAGCCACGGCCTCGCATTCCAGGATGACGTGGGCGGCTGATTCCTCGGCGTCAAGGCAGCCTCTGCAAAGCGGGCTGTCTGTGGCGCCTATATTATGAAGATGTTTGTTAAGGGGGTTATGGCCCGTAATTGTTCCTATGATTATTCTAAGGTTATTTCTATCACTAAAGCTAATCAGGCTGAGAAGCTTTTTGGTTAATCGCGGGTGTAGAGTCGGTTCCACAATCTGATAGTACAAGTTTTTAGTGCAAGTCTACACCTGATTGGTATGCTAAATCAGTAAAAAAAATCTATCTACCTAGAGAAACTGATTAATAACCTGATCGAGGGCTGACGATCAGTAGACCAATGACGCATAATATAATAGTCAACATCTAACTACACCACATCGAAACATATGATTTGATCATTTCAAGAGGATGACAAAAAACAGATCTTACATCAACTTTAAAACAATCAAATACTTCCGTAAATAAGTCAATTACTTCAAAACTCATGAATAATTCACGGTGTATTTAAAATCAACAAGTTTAAACTTTTCAATACCAGTTTTTCAATTTGTTACGAGACTTTGACAACATTATAGGCGAGGTATGAAATCAACTTAGTCTACTTATCATAGATTTACTTACTTAATAAATTATGTAGAAATTCTCTTTGCTGAATAAAAGCACCCGAGTGACCTCCCTCTTCAGGTTCAAAATATATTTTACTGGCTTTTTCCAGCGACTGCGCCCACGTTTTTAATACACTTAAGCCTTCCTCATGAATCACTCTGTCTATTGGTGAAACTGCATGAAAATCCGTTTAGTAATTTTCGAGTTGTTCGCGAACAGACACACAGACGCGGCGGGGGACTTTGTTTTATAATATGTAGTGATGATAGTGATTATTATCGTACTAATATTATAAATTTGAAAGTTTGTATGTTTAGATGTTTGTTACTTAATCACGCAAAAACGGCTGAACGGATTTGTATTAAATTTAGAAAGCAGATAAGGGGGCGTCCATTAATTACGTGAGGCGTTTAGGGGTGGGAGGGGGTCGAGTCGAATCTCACCCAATCTCACGTGGGGGAGAGGGGGGTCTTAGTAAATATCACGTAGTTTATATTTTTTCCCGCAAAGAAACAATGTAACATTACGAGATAACCGGGTTAAATTATGTGAAACATGTTTTTCCACCCATATGGCAAAATCTTACAAAATAATATTTATCGCAGTTACGCGAACGCCACAAAGTAGCACAGTACTTCTTCGATGGTTAAACCGCCACCGCCCGCCCAGCCAAGTCAGCCAAATGCAACGCATAAATCCAACGCAAATAAGCACAGATTAACGTTTTTACACTAAACCACGTATTTGAAATATCTCACGTGAGATTATGGGGAGGGGGGAGGGTCGAGCCAAATCTCACGACATCTCACAAGAGCGGGGGTGGGGGTCGAAAAATCGCCAAAATTTACTAACGTAATTAATGGACGCCCCCTAATTTATAACCCAGATTAACATATAGGACACTTTTATTCCGGTAGCCCGTTCCCGTAGGATAATTTTCGACCTAGACGCGGGCGTAGCCCCTGTCAAAGGCTAGTAAGAAATTATTTTTACACGCTTTATATAAGCTTCACTTGTATGTTTGTATGTTTGTATGTAACCGACTCCTTTGAGCGCGATTTTGACCCACTTTAAACGGTCAGATTTCATTGAAACTTTGTAAACTTGTCGAGGACCGATGACAATTCAATCATTAAAAAAAAAATTGAGAAAAAAACAAAAAAAAAACACGTTTTTGTAGTTAGCAGAACTAAAAAAATTAAAATAAATAATAAACCTCAAAAAAGCACCCCACGCTTTGTGGGGTGCTTTTTGAGGTATTTTTATAATCAATTAATGTCAAGCACCCCACGCTTTTTAATTGAATTAAATTATTTTCTCCTTTTTTAGTTTGGTTTTTAAAGCGTGTTTTTTAGTTTTTTAAACTATCTATTATATAAGCACATAATCAGCCAATATGTCCCCAATGCTGGGACACAGGCCTTCTCTCTTTGAGAGGGAGTGGGCAATAATCTACCTGGCCCAGTGCGGGTTGGTAGAAGTAACTGATTTTCTCACGATGTTTATCTTCACCGTTTTGAGAAGAGTGATCATGAAATTATTTACACAATGTAAGGGATGATAATCATTAGACCGGGCCGTGCCCCGTCCGGACCACGGATTTGAAACGTTACATACATTTTGAATGAAGCAGTTTATATTTACAAAGTGCATGATCCGTGTCCCGTCCGGGCCCGGACGACGCTCGTCTACACCACCGCTCCGCTCCGGCCCCGGCCCGGACACGGCACGGGGTAATGAGAATCATCCCCAAAGCGCCTGCCTGGGTTCGAACCCGCGACTTGCAAATGGGGAAGTTGATAGCACGTTGGTTAATAATTTCTACAAATTAGTCTTTAAACATATCGCTAAAATATAGTCGTGCTATATTGCTACTATCACAATATTTGTCAGACAAACGAAATTCGATTTCGAACTAATAGAGTATAACAAAAACTGAGCTATCTGTTAAACGCGGTGAATTCAAACGTTAATTAAACAATAGATAAGGTATTTTGAAGTGCCTGAAAACACCTGGTCAACAATTAGCGGCAAATTACATTTCTGTGAATAAAGTCTAGCTTTATTGCGCCATAACTTCATCCACACAGCGATTTGGGACTTCCCGCCATAACAATAGTTGAAGTACATAAAAAGACCTTTCCAATGGTATATGGTCACAGTAATGACGTTGATTATTATTGATTATCGGGAGACAATACTGCTCAGCCTGTTAACATAATCTCTAAATCCCATTCTAGACCACCCACAAGAGCTTGAGAGAGATATTTATATTCTTTTATCTACACACGCACTGCAATACAAAACCGCTAAAAGAAAAGCACATTACACCATAAAACAAAATTAATCAAGTATAGATTACCTTGGATATTTATCACTTACAACAATTACTGGTAATGTGATGTCACATCCGCCTGTCGAAATAGGATTACCTAGCCGGAAGACGCCTACGAACGGTCGGTCACAGACTAACATATTTCTTCATTGTGTCATCCTGTTTCGAAACTTATGGTAAACGATAGGTCATATATTACAAGCTATTCACACACTATACAATATAATAATGATGAATAGCAACGAGAAAAAAACACACTCAAATCCTTAAAGTTGCAAAAGTCCAATCAGGTTTGTGGTCTAATTTTAATGTATTGTATACGTAACCCTTCTAATAAATGCTCTAAATTATATCTAGACTAATCTAAAAAAATCATTGTATAGTGTCACACAGCCGGACACGATTTACTCTGTTTTATACTATGTACCTTAAGACTAAATTTTAGTCCAATAAATGGAGAAAATAAAGACATAACGACGAGTCCAATAAATATACACTGCTTGCATATACTGCACCAACAAAATAAGCTGCTGGCCAATATTAAAATAGCCTGTGATTCATGGTCTCAGATAAAGATTTACTCAGCAATATAACTCAAATATTTACGGACCTTTTATATGCCATTAACACATCATAACTCATACATCCGATCTTCGGTCATGTCGTAACGATTCCAAACACAGAAAAACCATGGCCAAATGCCATCAAGATAGCTTTCAATATTATTTATCGAAGACACAGAACTTTTTAATCGAATTGTTACGTGCGTCGGATCACGAGATGTCGTTACAACCTTCGAGCTAACAATGTAGGCTAGGAGCTGGTGTCCTGATTTTTTTATTATATCTAAATTGATGTGAGACTTGGACTGAGCGTTATTATCAACTAACTACGGCACCTGCAACATAAAAAAGGAAGAAAGAAAAATAGTTTTATTTGTCACAGAAACCATACCGATATATGATTCGGGAATCTACGTGATAGCTACTGCGATAGGCCCTAAAGGTAAAACATACTTCTCGTCATCATCATCTGCCTGGCATTTTCCTATTTATATTGGGGTTGGCTTCCAGTCTCACCAGATGTAACTGAATACTAGTATTTTACATGAACCGACTGCCTATCTGTCCTCCAAAACCCAGTTACTGGGTAATATGATACTCCTTGGTAAGACTGGTTGGCAGACTTTCGGTCTTCCGACGACCCGTAACGACTGCCAAAGATCCGTAACAGCCGGGACCAACGGCTTAACGTGCTTTCCGAGGCACGGAGGGGTAACTCATCCATGGACCAACCGCAAACCCAGCTTAACCTGATCGATCGACCCGTGCAGCTGGTTTTGCATCCTGCTTCGCAAGCATTGAAGATCTTCTACAAGTGATGCATATTTAAGCACAAAACCCGGCTATTTGTTGTGTTTCTAGAACATATTCGACATTGTAGAGCAACATCTTTTTCATTCACTCATACATATACTCGTACTAGGACAATCTGAGAACTAAAATTCCATGATCCTTACGCTTCAACTTAGGTACCTACATCAGTTGCACTTTGCATTGTTAAAGCCCAGGAATATTTGCCTCCCGACTGTAATATACAGTGGCCTATATGGTAAGCTCTCAATCGATTGCGTACCCATGTAGGCCGCTGCAGACAAAATTTGTCAAAGTGTGGGATCACTGGCTCATCCAACACCCAATGCGAATGCGGTATTTCTGATCAGACGTTCACCTACACCTTAGATGATATGAATAAATCCACTGATGCTGCAATAAACGTGGCCACCTACTGTGCTCTAAGCATATTAAAAAAAGTATACAAATACCATCGACACGAAAAGAACAAGAAGTTGCACTTTGCAAATTAGCAAAACTTTTCACCTTGGCCTCAGTTACCAACGAAACAAATCTTCGGGCCACTAGGAGAAGTCTAGCTCCCAGCCTAAACCTCGTACCTCATTCAATTCCCCAGAACGGCGGCTCATTGTCATTGTATGATAATATGACAGCTTGTAATGAGAAACGAATTTGAGCCTCCCATTTAATGCTCACCAGTTTTCTTGGCACTGACATGGGTCCGCCCACCTTCTGCTAACAATGTCACTAGGATATACAGAGACAGAGAGGACAGAGATGTTGCATACTATGTAAATTGTCTGCATTTATTTATTTGCTCTCATGCACATCAGACATTTTACAATATATTACCGTCGGTTTTTGTACATGAATCCTGTCAAGGCACTGCAAAGCACAATGTTGGTTTGCTGTTGAGTTTATGAACATCGAATTAACATAATTATCACATAATTAACGAAAGTAATATTATTATTACGAACTATTAACTAACACAATACAATACATTTCAGTAATAAAAATATTAAAAAATACATGTCTCGAATAATAATGATGTCCAATTAACAGTAATAAATAATATACCTACCTAAAACCTAGAATTAAGCAAGACTGATCGGAATGATCTTTTCATCAGCATAGCTATTCACAACCATTCGACAGGCTATCGTATCAAAAGTTACACATTTCGATAACCTGATTTGCCCTGACCTCTACAGCATACAGCAGTCGCAAGAATAGCGGTCGTCTATTTGATTTAAACTGATAATATTATCGGGTTTTGTATTCGTGAACTGCGTTTATAGAACTCCTGTGTTAACGACGGAAGCGTATCGAATGGTTGTGAATAACTATGCAGGAAACTTTTGTATGTGTATTTCAGTCATCTCACCTTTTTTATTTATTGTTTTATATTAAGACTACATTATAAACTCAAGTTAGCCGATTTAATATGATATCATGCTACATAAAGTACTTAGGTACTGTAAACAGTAGTTTTATAGCCTTTAATGTCCACTTGATAAAAACATGCTTATCTGAAATCTGAAACAAATGCGCCACTGAAATGTCCCCATTAAATTAAAGGTCAAATTACAAAACGTCGTTTCTTCACACTTTATTACTCGACAATGCAAGGCAGACCCCGAAACAAATGTTGTAGCGGCTCATATAAGGAATAAAGAAACATTTTGGTCAAAAAACGCGCCATAGACTGATTACTAACGTCTTTATTAAGTCCGAACACGTGTTATCTTGAATATGGATCGAATACGAATTGATTGTGTAATTCTAGTGTTTTATGATTACAGTCAGCAGTAAAAGAATTAGACTAAAATAAATAGTAGTTTAAAAAACTAAAAAACACGCTTTAAACCAAACTAAAAAAATTGAAAATAGTTTAATTCTATTAAAAAGCGTGGTGTGCTTTTTGAGGTATTTTTATAATCAATTAATATCAAGCACCCCACGCGGTTAACCTCGCGGTTAGCAACCCGCTAAGGGGAACTAAGCACAATGCTGACGCTTAAAAACCTTTTGCTTCCGGTATTATAGTTTCGTGTATAGGTATGTGTACCTACTACAACTGGCTTTAAATACTGGAACAATAATGGTTATTCTATTCATTTCTATACTCTCTACCAACCCGCACTGTGCCGTGGTGGATTACAGCCCACTCCTTCTGACAGAGATGAAACCTAAGTTCCAGCAGTGGGAATAATATAGGCTGATTATGGATTATGAATCTCTTAAACCTTATTACTTGCAACACCTTAAGGTAGGTACGCCTCCAGCATACTGTTGCTTTGCGGATTTGTTTCCTAACATCAAATTCTGAAGCAGTACTTTATATTTAACTCTTGAACAACTCGATCACGCCTCGACGAGGCGCAAGGCACATTTATCTATCTATTATGAACCTATTTCGTTAGGACCAGCGAACGTTCTTTGTCTATCATTATTCAATCTATGGAACGTCAAATTCCAGATGTCTTGGATCGATAAATTGTTGATTATTACAATCAAGTGACTTGCTGCGACTAAAGATTGGTGGTCTGTATTGTGTGCAACACTTATAAACACCCTTTCAAACTAAGTATAGATATTAATTTGCATTGATATTGCGACACTGTTTCTAAGTAGCCAGGTACAATTTTTGTGTTACGACAGGGTTGACATACCAGAGAGACAATTAAATAAAGCGTTGGCGTTGGTTTGTGTCTATTTAACGTAGTTTTAATTGTTTAACCAGATAGGTAGGCGACAAACTTGCTGGAAATAAATTTAAACATAAATTCCTCTTTAAATTTGGATGGGTGACTATCTTTACATATCCGTGCCTTAGAAAGCACGTTAAGCCCTTGGTCCCGGCTGTCATTTGTGGATTTTTGACAGTCTTTACCGGTCGTCAGAAGCCCGAAAGTCTGACAACCAGTGTTACCAAGGGGACAGAACCTAGTTACTGGGTATATTACCCAGTAACTAGGTTCTGGAGGTCAGGTAAGCAGTCGTTCCATGTGAAGTACTGATATTCCGTTGAATCTGTCATGACGTTCTGATAAGGTCTAAAACTCCATAGCTAAAAACAAAAAAATACATGCGAGAAGTCACTATCTATATTCCAATAGGCAACCGTGTATCCAATCTTCTGTAATCTTTCAGTTTGGTAAGCACTTAGCTCGAACCTTAATAAAGAAAATACCGAGATCTCGTTAGCTGTTCCTAATTGTAGATCTGTTCAAACTGTTCGCATGCGCAACAATCGGAGCCACATTACCTTATTACGGCGTGTTGGTAATAGTAAAGTATGTGGTTGCATTTACCTTTCAATGGATTTAATGCGAAATTATAGAGTTAAAATAAGTGCAGAAAAACAAAACCCCGAACTTCTCTGATTGTTTTTAATTCAATGTAAAATTTGACAATGCAAAAAAACGAAATGTTGATCCTACAGTTATAAAAAAATTATGATCATAATTAAGGACTGGCTAACGATTAGACAGTACGTAGTTCTTTGCTCCTCCAAATACATGATGCTATCTCGACCCAACATTTACTAGTGATTGTCTAATATATTTGTTACTGCACAAGCTATTGGCTTAACGCTATATAGCTATATCTCAGCTTGGAAGGTGGGTAGGTCTCTGGTAAGGCCGCAAACTGTGACGCAACCCTTGCGCCATCTCATGTTCCAAGCACGGCTGGCTTTGCTGGCACCGCTGCTACGGCTGCTGAGACCCTCAAGCGGTGCAAATACCGTAGTATCCTTATGGGTAACTACCCGTTTCTTTTTTAATGTATCTCGCCGACTGGTCGTCTTTTCACGTAACCAAAGGGCTGGCTCGTTCATTGGCTAAAGAATTAGCATTGCCATTCAACGTGGCAATGCCACGTTTTAGCCACGTTTCCGGATGACAGCGATGCGGATGAGTCCTTCATCGCCTAAGTGTCCTTTTGTATTTATTTTTATATTTAGTTAGTTGGTGCTATAATTTAGTACCTCGTGTAAATAGATACGATAGATTTAAATAGACGAGTTGCGTTGCATACTACTTATATAACAAAAAATAATTTTAATGTAAATTAATAAAAATAGTAGTGGCCTATTTATATGAAATCCGTGTACGGGTGACGTCAACGCATTATAAAATAAAAAGAAAAGTATTCAAAGTTCAAATAGGTAACTGAGTCCTTTTTTTCCTGTTTTCATTTTAGCATTCCTTGACGTGTATTATTATCTTTTAAAAGTTTTAAATGTCAAAGCTGTTTTTTCCTCAACCGGTGTTTTGCTTTAACATGCATAAAACTAATTGGATTTGATACCCCAATTATTTTTTTACTGAAGTAATCGTGACTTTGAATAAATAGTATTATATCATTTTACTTTTTTTTGCTATTAACAGTAGCAATCTAGTGTCTCTATTGCTTGTGCCACTATTTGCTTGTTTTTATACGACTGCAGGGTTGGCTCGGATCCTGCAATACATACCACCCTTAAGTCACGCTTTTCTGTTACTTAATAAATTAGTCCATTTTACACAGGAAAGCTTGACTTAAGTGCGGGTTTAGGCCAGACGTGCTATAAAATAGTATTCGATACGTGTGACTCAAGTAGTCCATTAATTGCACTGCGCGCCCGAGCGTAGCGATTTAAAATAAAAGGTACATTTCAATCCATGTACATAACTTCAACCGATTTGTTCAAAAGTTACAGTGTAATAATTACAAACAAGTTCTTAGAATCAAATTTTAATATGGCAGAATGTAGTGAGTGACCTAAAATTTTCTAGTAACTAAGCCTTATGAAAACCATGCAACTAAACAAATATTACGGTAACCTACTCTAATGACTTGAATACCATGCGCGAAGGGAGAAAGGAAAGAAAATGCGCAAGTAAGGCTAGGAAGTAATTGTTTTATTACAGTTAGTGTTCTCGAGCATTTCCAGGTGAATGCGGGACTGACATAACTGGGACATTAGGCGAGGACTA
Source organism: Antitype chi (assembly GCA_947359405.1). Lineage (NCBI taxonomy): Eukaryota > Metazoa > Arthropoda > Insecta > Lepidoptera > Noctuidae > Antitype > Antitype chi. The sequence goes on along the minus strand of OX375810.1, from coordinate 8,306,779 downwards.
TCACGAATTACGTGACATGTGGAGAATTGATAATTTATAATAGGATATACCTCGTTGTTAAGCAGTGGTGGCCCAGTGGCCTCGGCCACGACTTACGAGTTGTTGATCGTGATTTCAAACCCAGGCCGCCACTATACTTTGTGTATTAAAATTCATCAAATTAGAAGGGGGAGAGAAAACATCGTGAGAGAATCGGCATGTCCTAGGAACAAAAAATCGAAGACTTGTGACATCTACCAACCCGCACTGCGCCCGCGTGTAGAGGAGGCCTGTATCCCAGCAGTGAGAAGTTGAGAACATTATCAGCTGATTCATGTTATGCGAACCTCTTTGGTCCAGTGGCAGCAATGTGCTTGCAAGCACCAGCATGCACTACTGAGCTTGATATCCTGGGATCGATTCACAGAGTGGGCAGTGTTATTTCGTTTTTTTCATCAGGAATTTCTCGGGATTCTGGACTTATGACCGATTGATAACAAATGGGTTCGCCCCTATTACATTATTGGTCTTAAACATAGCTGGCAAAATATTTATGTAGGTACAGGCAGGGTTAGCTGCCTAACCCGTCAGGGATTACAGGCGTGAATATGTGTTATGTGAACAATAAGAAATGGGTACTACGGAAAGTAAAACGTTCTTGCTCGACCTCTAACATGCGTTCGTCAGATACACTAATCATAAAGCTGGAACAAGAATCTTGAGTTTTTGGTGCATACTAAAACCTAGTAACATTAGCTGAGAAACCAATCAATGTTTCAAAACTTTTCAGCCTATAATTTTCCCACTACTGGGACACAAACCTCTTAATCCAGGAAGTGGTCTGTAATACATCATGTGGGTCAAGTGTGGATTGGTGGAGTGGCAGTCATAGGTAATGTCTTCTTATTCATATTTTATATTCTAGGAAATTGGTTTCCTTAAGACGTTTTAACAACCAATTGGGTTTCACTTAATTACATCAATACAAGTCAGGTAGACAGCGGACACCAATACAATTAACCTGGCTAATTACCACCTGACCTATTGCCGTTTAACTCGTGCCAACTAAAGAATTAATTACACTTAGACCACATAAATTATGCATCAACGCATCAGCATAGATTTAAGACCGCAATTGTGCATTGAATAATTAAATAAAATTATCGCTATTTATTTCTGCAAAAGGGTCAAAGTGTTATTTTCGCAACCGATGCATCCAAGGTAGCGTTTCGCCATCTGATAGGGCTTTATTCGCCAACAGTTCGGATGCGCCCTCGCCGTGTCGAAACTTGCGAGCAAAATCGTGACTTATTACACAAATACTGCTTCTTTGCTGGCCATTAACAGTACACGATTTAATTATGAGTATTTGTTTCGTATTCATTATTATTATATTGGCGTCACGCATATGTTAACGTAAGGCAAGTCATGTATCCTTCGTGCCTATCATCAACATCTACAGCTCAAATTGCCCCGCACAAAACCCTGCACTGGCGTTCGTGGGTTTGTGTGCCAATCTTATCAGGATAAGATTAAACACTATTGCCAAGAACCATAGAAACTATAAAAATTGGTTTAACACTATCACCAGCATACTGCAACAAGCAATACATTAAGAATTCCGTTCTAGTTCCAATTCTTCAAAACATACCACGTGTAATTTCGTCACGTCATGAAGCATTCATCTTTTTTTGTTGATTCAGTTTTTGTTTGCTGACAGGATATTTTTTGCATCACAGATCAGGATTCCATCTAGCGTTATGTCTATTCGAGCGGATTTTCTAATTATCTATGTACTTTTACCTGCCTTATTTATTCCTTTTACACTAACTTCCTAAATAGTTGTTGTTGTGTAAATACACAAATGAGTTGAGCTGCACGATTAGTGACAAGTGTACAGATACTACCTATCTTGTTACTAAATACTTCTATAATAAGCATTAAAAATGTGAAGGTCATTTACCTGACAAGATCCTTTGGATACACAAAATAAGAAATCTCCTTGGTTTTACTCCTATTGTTTGTGCACACAGTATAACAGCTTGGTATATTGAACAATAGTTAAAAAAACTATTATAAACATCCGCGTCGTATCGCTGCCGCTAGCAGCCCTTAACTTCGTCTTCTTACTGAGCTAGTTCAAACCGGTTTGTACGCGAGCGGGCGCCGGTGCTCGCCTCCCGCACCTTGTCAGTGACACGTCACTCGCACATAGCTTCGCGGTTAGTATGCACGGCGGCGGCGTTAGTATGAAGCTTTATTTCTGCTCGGGTATATGTTCTGTGCTATATAACTGCAACGTGTTACAAAGAATCGGTACATTACAAACAAACGTTGCGAGTAGGTAAGTCTCCGCCATAAGAGTTTTGCGACAGTCAGAGCTCTTGATATCCAAAAATACATCGTTACCTAGGTTTGCAGCTGCAGTTGAACTAGCAAATTCATAGCAATTTGGAACCATGTACAATGTTGTAACGAGTTATAGAGTTCATCCACGATCGAGTCTCATCTGTCACTATCTTAGGTGTAAACGTGTTTCACACTGGTAACACCGCGCCGATTCGTGAGGAAGCAATCTGAACCAGCACGTCCCTACACCTACTTACGACACGAACACAGTAAAAACATCGCCTAGAAATAAATTGAAAATCAACCAATACGTTCCCATCTTGTATTGCGTCAAAGATTCACATAACTAGCAAGAAATATTTTACCAACTTCGGTATATTTTATCGATGAGGCAAGACGGCAATTCAAAGTTATTGAATATTACATATCAAAGTAATGTACAGCCAGTTCCCAATTTATGGCAGTCCAATTTGGACCACATGTTACTACTAATGCCATTTCTCATATTTAAGTCTGTAGATTGTTTGTGTCAGTTTAATTCGTGACGTTTTGAGAACATTCTCTGGGTTAATGCATATTTAAGCACAAATCAAGACAAATTGGACAAACAAAATGCCTGAAGGCATTGCAGTAAGATCTAATTGATTTTCCACTAATACTACATACACGTAAAGGAATCAAACAGAAATAAAATGTTCGTCGATAATAATTATCTTCATGATGCCTACTTCGCCTAGCATTAAGTATAATAGTTCTTTCTTTAGATCGCTACATATCCTACTGCGGTAAAGCCTAAAAAGAAGATGTTTTTTAATACTTCTAACTGAAATTAAATTCTAAATAAACTAATAATCGATGTTCAACCTAAAATTACAATTTCAAAGTAATTTTAATAAACTTCATATACATTTAACCTTCGCTATGTATGTATTCTGTTCATTCGCTTATATTCATTTTATGGTTGTCACGTGGAAAATTTAATGTGTTACGAAATTGAGGTCGTAACAAGCAAGCTTCAATTCTATGACAGAATTGTTCGATAAGGCCTTGGATTCACTCGACCAATCTTCTTTGGACAGCTGTTCTAGTAGGACTCATCTACACGTCTTTAGAATACTCACTTGAAGCGAAAATAATGCCGCGTGGACCTAAATGGGACTTATTAACTAGATCAAATGTACCTACGCTGCCTAATTAACAACTTCATAAGAAACTGTTTTGTAACACTAATAATTTACTCTCTATCTCATTCCTGGACATGAGTCGCCCTAGCTTTCCTGGAACTGTCTATATAGATTCCAGAATTAGGTAGGCCGAAGTAAAAAAAATCTGCTCAGGTGGAGATTCACAGATGACTCCGCCCTGGAGTGTAATGTCCCACAAACAATGGGGCAGTTAATACATTTATACTAGAAACCGAACTTTTCAAATTGAAATAAAAATAAATAAACATCGCTCGGAAGAGATTTATCGTGATATTGGCAAGTAACGTGGAAAGTTATTGACCTACGTAGTGCGGTGACACGTTTGTTAAAATTTTAATCTAAGAAACATAAGAAACCGAAGATTCGGTATCAATTCTTACAGTATTCTATTCTGAGCTGAAACTATGTGTAGTGCTTCTATACCAGCTGTTATCTTTAGTGCTTAAGGATAGCAATAGAGTTTCTGTTACACCCTGTAAAGATGGCTATCGACACGCTATGAAGAAGAATAATAATTTTCTATCCTACTATTTTCGAATGAAACTTGGATGATTGATAATGGAATATTGACTAACTACATAATCAAAGTCACTGATAAAGCTAGAAACACAAAACATTACCTAATAAAGTATACTAAATACTAGCTGTGTAACTGACTCCTTATGTCAAGTTACGTCTTACACAACATAGCTAATAGCGATACCAAATCTAGTAATTATCGACATTGCCACGCCCAAAATGTAAATTAATGGACCAGGATAATATATTATAAAATAAAGTTAATGCACCTGGCCTTAATGTCACGGTCCTAGAAAATGGTAGGTATACTTTGACGAAAGCTTAGTAATTAATCAAGAACAATTTATTTGATTCAGTGACGTGTTCTTATGTAACGGTTAGTAGCAATTTTATTTGAATCATTGCCATTCATGGATAAAAAGCAGCAGCACGGGTATTTTTTTTTTGGGTATCATCAAATAACTTCTCCCGCTCTGGGTGGAGCAAGAGGGCGTGTCAGACTTTTACTGACTAAAACCCACCCGTGTTCCCTCAGTTGCCTTTGTGCCAGGGGCCGCGGTATCTCTTTCGAACAACCCGCACCCCTGGCAGGCATCGGCCCTTGCGGACCCCACCAGTTGGTGCTGACATCTCTTTGAGGCGCGCGTGGAACACAACGCGTCGTCGACCCGAGCTTGGTCCTTACCGGACAGCGGGCTACCCATTACTCGCCGTCCGCAAGCCCGCAGCAGCACGGGTTGATTTAAGGTTTTGAGCTACGTGTACCGGACGGGCGTGATCGCATGGATGCGAAGGGTGTGTAGGGAGGGTGTAAATCTCCCAGTCCACGCGGCGCTGACGTCCTGCACCGATAGATTCCAGATATCTTCAGGGTGGCTACCTTCTTCCGTTCTTCATGTTACCATACCAACGTTTTTGACATTCTGCCCCCTAAGAAACAGTTTCCAGACATTCGTCTAGGAAAGGGGGTGTTTTTTGACTATTTACTGAAGGGGTTACTTTACCTGATTAATAACACAAGTTTTTTATAATTCTTCAGGAAGCAATTTCGGAACACTACTTTGACTATATCTATATATTTAAGTTAATTAAAGATTTAAATAAGAATCTTGCCGATGACTACAAATTACTCGAAATTACATGTTTACTATCGTACTATGAATCTTTACCGTAACGAGGACCGCTAATTACTTCCTGTTTTAAAGTTTTATTTGTTCTAAGTTCTATTATAGTTTTGTCGGAAATAAGCATATAACACGTTAATTTATTAAAGTACATATGGCATGTTACATATCCCTGAATTCCCCACAAAATTCCCCATCTCCTGAGATATCCATATTTACTATATCTTTCTATACTGAAAGAATATTTCGAGAAAAACCGAAAAAATCTGAAAAATGTTACTAAATTTTATTTTGTAAGTTGTTTTTCTCGAAAACTAGTGAAGCTATGCGAAATCTAATTATAGATATCTCAGGCTGGTCTATAGACCTACAACAATCTGATATTTAAAACCTTACATCTATAGTATTCAGGGCGTGACGCGCCCTGAAAGAGGGTTAACAAAAAACATAAATCTTAAATATCGCTTAACTAAAGCAACACGACATACAAACTCAATTAAGTGGGCTTTATATTAAATTTACGATATTAAAAGTTAGGTCCAGGGCTAGGTCTCGGTACTAGGTTACCTGGACGCACTATAAAACTATAATCACGGCTATATAGCCCACTCAAATGAGGTTTGCAGAGGTGGTACTTACGGTTTTTTCTATACTAGGCACTTATTCACCACTGTTATTGGTTTAACTATCACTCTTATCACTATGAATTTAAGTTAATGTCAAAAACAAACTAAAACACTATGTAGTGACGCATCGTCGCGAACATCTCTCCCGCCGTGCAGTGCAGTGACGACTCGTAGCGATGTCGGTGCGGCGCTGCATAGCACCGGTGAGCGGCGACCGGAGTCGCGGCGCTCGCCACCGCGACGCCTGTTGTCACGCCGCCCGCCGCTGCGATGCTCGCCGCCTCGGCTCTTGTCGCCGGGGCGCTCACCGCCACGACGCTCTGCTGTTGCTCCGCCGCTGCGGCGCTCGCCGCCAGGGCGGTCGCCGCCACGGCGCTTGCCACCCGGGCGCTCGCCACCCGAGCGCTCGCCGCGTCGGCGCTCGCCACCAGGGCGCTCGCCGCCTCGGCGCTCGTCACCATGGCTATTTGGGTAGTGGGACGAGTTTCTTCACCGGACGCTTCAAGGTGCCGCCGGCAGTGCGCACCTCAGCGGTCCGGACTTCTCCATCGGCCCCGGGAAACAGGGCAACTATACGGCCTCGCGGCCACGTGTTTCGAGGCAGCTGGCCGTCTGCGATGAGTATGGGGTCGCCCACCTGCAGTTCGGGCCCGCGGGTGCGCGGCTCCCGCCGGTTTTGAAGCTCCGGCAGGTACTCCCTGACCCAGCGACGCCAGAACATATCAGCGAGTATCTGGGATCGTCGCCAGAGTCTCTTGCTGTCCACATCTCGCTCGGTGAACACGCCGGGTGATGGTAGTCTCGCCGATCCACCGAGCAAGAAGTGATTCGGTGTGATCGACTCGTCGTCTTCGCTGTCTACAGACACATGTGTTAGTGGCCGGCTGTTTACAGTGTACTCTGCCTCACACAACAGTGTGGACAACACCTCTTCGTGCGGATGTTTTTCGAGGAGCACAGTGCACAGCGCGTACTTCACGCAGCGAACAAGGCGCTCCCAGGCGCCTCCCATGAGTGGCGCTGATGGCGTTATGAAGCGCCACACGACGCCTCGGCGACTGACCTCCTCTCGGAAGGCCTCTCGGAGCTCCTTGTCGGCACCGTGCATGTTGGTACCGTTATCGGAGTGTATCTCGGCGGGGCAGCCCCGACGAGCAGCGAAGCGGCGCAGCGCCAGTATGGCGGCGTCTGCGCTGAGGCTGGCGGCGATCTCGAGGTGGACGGCTCTGGTGGTGAGGCACGTGAATAGGGCCACGTACCTCTTCTGACGCTGTCGTCCGACGGTTACGGACAGTGGGCCGAAATAGTCTAGCCCGGTGTATGTGAACGGCCGCTGGTGATGTGCCAGGCGCGTTCTCGGATGGTCGCCGGTCGCAGGCACGGTTGGTTGCGCCTTGCGAATGCGACATTGCAGACATCGTGACAGCACCTTCTTTGCGGTTGGTCGCATCTTTACGACCCAATAGTGCTGTCGGACCTCGTTGATAGTGAGCTCTGTCCCACTATGCTGCAGGCTACGGTGTGTCCAGTCTATGTATAACTGGGTGATGTGATGGTCGCCGTGTAGTATCGGCGGACGCTTCACATCGTCTGCTATTTCTTCGGTAGCGGCTATACGGCTTCTCAGTCGTATAACGCCATCTGTGACTTCTATTTGTAGCGGCCGCAGTCGACTGTCCTTGTCCAACGTCTTCTGTTCTCGCAGTCTAGCGATTTCTAGTGCGAACGATTGCTGCTGCACGACCTGCACCAGTAGCTTCTCGGCTTCGTGGAGAAACTCTGCTTCTATGATTTGTTTCTTTACTTTATTCGCTGTAGAATTCGGCAATGACACTTGCGTTTGGAGGTCCACTATAGTTTCGAAGTCCATCGGGGGGGGGCGGTGCCATATGGCCTATACTATTACTATTGTCCCCCTCGGCGGCGTTGGCCCTCTTCACTGGCTCAGGCTCACATGCCTTTTCAAGCCAGCAACGCTCATATTCATTGTTTAAGTTTCTATTATCCATATAGCGATTCTGTATTATGGCTTCCACTGCATCTGGATGCTCATCTATATGCCTTTTCGCGTTCCAATTCTTCGCGAAAATGGCCATGCACGGCGAGCTTGCCGCGCCGAATATGATGGACGTCATACGGTATTCTTCTGGCGCTCCCTTTCTTCTATTGCCTCTCCACAGGTACCGGAGCGCGTCTCTATCTTGACTTCGCACCTTCACCTGCATAAACATCTCCGCTATGTCACCAGAGATGGCTATACAGTGTCTGCGGAGTCTCATCATGACGCCGGGCAGTGACTGTAGTAAGTCCGGTCCAGTGAGAAGGAAGTCGTTGAGTGACAGTCCTCTCGATTTGGCAGCTGCGTCATGCACGATGCGGAGTTTTTTGGGCTTCATGGGGTTGAACACGTCGAAATGTGGTAGGTACCAAGTCCTACCCGGTGTGCTCGTCTTGGGCGCCTTCTCTGCGTATCCCTTTTGTACGAGAGAGTCCATCTGTTCTGTGTATCTATCTCGAAGAGCCGGTTTGCTATCGAGTTTCTTCTCTATTGAGACAAGCCTCTTGAGAGCCGTCCCGTAACTATCGGGCATTTCTATGCTTTCATTCTTCCACAGCATGGCTGTTTCTATATGTCCATCTTCTAACTGTTGAGTGTGACGACTCAAGATATCTTCTGCTTTCTTCTCGGGATCGGAGTCTGGCCGTCTCGGGTTGATGACCAGCGATTCTAAGGCGAAGAACTTGCGAAGCTGTTCGTCTATGTCTTCATCGCCCGCTATGATTCGGTTGCAGTAGTGCACCTGCTGACCCAGAATTCTGGTGTGCGCACCGTGTAGAGCCCAGCCCATCGTTGTGAGTGACGCGACAGGTTGATTCTTCGGACCTCTGCGGATCTCACTGGCCAATAACAGATGCCAGTTATCTTGACCGATGAGTATTTTCGGCGCGCCAGTGTCGTATATCAGCTGTTGCCTCAGGTCATCCAGATGTTTGCAGTTTGCGACGTCTTCTTCACTGACAGTTTGCGGAGCGAGGTTTAGCTTCGGTATGGTGCGCGCTCTGAACGGCACCTTATTCTTCAGTTCGCTCGCGAGTGTGACCGTGATTCTTCGTGAACTTGGAGTGTCGATCATGGTGTTACCGATCGCACCTATCTTCAGAGGGTCGATTCGGCCTTCTGCCCCGACTTGCTTCGCTACGTCCTCGTCGATCAAGGAAACGGTTGATCCATCATCGAGAAGTGCGAATGTGGACACTTCTCCCGCCGGTCCAATCACTCTGACCGGTACCATCTTGAGGTAAGCGTGACTTGAAGTCGTTCTTGAGCTGGCCACTGTTTCCTTCGACTCCACGTTGTTCGACTGCTCCTGAGTAACGGGTTTTTCGACACCCTCTGCAGCGGGCTTCTTGTTATAATGAAGAAGCTGATGGTGCGTAGCTGTACACCCCTTTACGTCACACTTCTTCGTCTTGCATGTGTGACCAGGACGACGTGTGCGCAGGCAACGGAAACACAGGCTGAATTTCTTAGCAAGCTCCCATCTCTTGTCGCTGGATCCCTCCTTGAACTTCTTGCACTCGAGAGTGTGATGTCCGTCTTTCTCACAGATGCGGCATTTCTTATCGGATTTGTCCACAGCTGTGTGGGTCCTCTGGGTGACACGCTTGCTCGAGGTTGCCTCAGTAGGGCCGATGTTCTCAGGCGGAGCGAACGCACTGCAGAAACGAGCTTGCTCTGTGATGAACTCGCTGAAGAGTGTGAGGTCTGGCAGCGACTGGTGTTTCTCTGTGTACGTTCTGTACCACTGTACACGTAGGGAGTTCGGTAGCTTCTCGGTCAGCAACCGCATCAGCTCAGCATTGATCAGGTAGTGATCCTTCTTCAGCGCGCGCAGAGTGACCACACCGCTTCTGACTCTGCTTGCAAAGTTGCAAATGTCCTTGGGTGCTTCGCCGCAGCGCGGCAATCCTCGCAGTCTGTCTGTTTCTGCTTGAGCTATTGAATCTGGACGGCCGAACTGCAGCTCTAATTCCCTCATGATGTCATCTGGCTTTGCATGTCCGATGAGTTCTGAGCTCACTGTCTCCAGTGCTCGTCCCCGCAGGCTTCTTCTAAGCCTTGCTGTGTTTTCAACATCGTTGAAATATCTTCGAGTTGTCTCGTAGATGGCACGAAATGAAAGCCATTCTGTATGGGCCCCATTGAAGTTCGGTAAGGTCATGATGACCTTCGACGCCGAGGGGTGGTTCGGTGTCCACTGTTCTGTTTTCCTGTCGGCTAGCGACGCTATAGCGGACGTCAGCTCCGTTATGAAAGGACGGAGTGAGTCTTCCCCTTTGGCTTCTGTTCCCTTTGGTGGGATTCGATTGTTCACTTCATTCACTGTAGGATGCGACAACGGTACTTGCTTATCGAGATCCACTATAGTTTCGAAGTCCACAGGGGGGGGGCGGTGCCTCATGGCCTATATTACTATTGTCCCCCTCGGCGGCGTTGGCTCTCTTCTCCGGCTCAGGCTTCGGCGCCTCTTCAAGCCAGGAGCGCACGTACTCATCGTTCGAGTCTCTGTCATCCATATAGCCGTCGGAATCTTCTTCCTCGGCTCTTTGAAGTGCTAATTGAGCAAGTTCCAACTTAATCTTCAGTAAGTCTTCACGTGCTCTTGAAATTTTCTTATTTGGCCGCGTCGTCCTATCTGTAGTCGACTGCGGCCTGCTATGTTCGGTACGGGCGTCACCCCGAGTAGTCATCGGTAAGTTTCGGCTGTACGTCTCATCTAGTGTTTCCCTTCTGTCTGCAGGCTTCAATGTTCTAACTGAAGATTGCAACGTTCTATCTGATTGCTTCAACGTTCTATCTGAAGATTGCAACGTTCTATCTGAAGATCCCTCTCTTCTGGTTCCCTTCTTAACTGTAGATGGCTGTTCCATCTCTTCGGACCGTGCTCGTGCAGGTAAGTCTTCACTTCTCCGCGAAACAAGGGGGCGCTGCTGTGGCGGGTCGGTCCCTTCAGTGGTGGAGGGTGAACGCGGCGATTGCTCGTAGCAGATGGCCGGAATACCGTGTCTTCTGCTCACCTCCACTGTCCATGCTTTAGGGGCCCTGCCTTGTGATCTTGTTACCGGCATGTTGACTTCGGTATGCGGGTCTCGAATCTTCTATCTTCGAAGGTCAGTATTCAATCTTCAAATTGAATTCAGTATCTTCAAAGTTCAATCTTGAATCTTCAAGGCGGATCTCGACCGAATAAATTCTTCTAAACTGGTGTTCAAATCTTCAAACTGGATTCCAAAAATCCGGATCTTCAAAGTCAAATTTCAAAACCAGTTTCCAAAAAAAACCGGATTCCAAATCCGAATCTTCAAACCGGATCTCAAAACGGATCTTCAACGGAATCTTCAAACCGGATCTCAAACCGGATCTTCAACGGAATCTTCAAACCGGATCTCAAACCGGATCTTCAACGGAATCTTCAAACCGGATCTCAAACCGGATCTTCAACGGAATCTTCAAACCGGATCTCAAACCGGATCTTCAACGGAATCTTCAAACTTCAAATCTTCTATGTTGAAAGATAATCCTTCAGGAACAAAGCTTCAGGTCCGGGAACGATCTTCGGGAACGGGGCTCCAGGTCCGGGAACAAATCTTCGGAAATAAGACTTCAGGTTCCGGGAACAAATCTTCGGATATAAGACTTCAGGTTCCGGGAACAAAGCTTCAGGAACGGGAATAACTCGTCAGTCATAAGTCTTCAGGCTTCTGATATCTCTTCAGTAATAACCCTTCAGGCTTCGGTAACTTCCTCTTGAATAAGGCTTCAGTCTCTGACGTCACTCTTCCTTCATAAGTCTTCAGCTATCCAGACATGTCCCGGACGGGTCCACATGTATCCCTCCTGAAGAAATCCGGCTCGCAAGGACCAGCAGATGTACCGGACGGGCGTGATCGCATGGATGCGAAGGGTGTGTAGGGAGGGTGTAAATCTCCCAGTCCACGCGGCGCTGACGTCCTGCACCGATAGATTCCAGATATCTTCAGGGTGGCTACCTTCTTCCGTTCTTCATGTTACCATACCAACGTTTTTGACATTCTGCCCCCTAAGAAACAGTTTCCAGACATTCGTCTAGGAAAGGGGGTGTTTTTTGACTATTTACTGAAGGGGTTACTTTACCTGATTAATAACACAAGTTTTTTATAATTCTTCAGGAAGCAATTTCGGAACACTACTTTGACTATATCTATATATTTAAGTTAATTAAAGATTTAAATAAGAATCTTGCCGATGACTACAAATTACTCGAAATTACATGTTTACTATCGTACTATGAATCTTTACCGTAACGAGGACCGCTAATTACTTCCTGTTTTAAAGTTTTATTTGTTCTAAGTTCTATTATAGTTTTGTCGGAAATAAGCATATAACACGTTAATTTATTAAAGTACATATGGCATGTTACATATCCCTGAATTCCCCACAAAATTCCCCATCTCCTGAGATATCCATATTTACTATATCTTTCTATACTGAAAGAATATTTCGAGAAAAACCGAAAAAATCTGAAAAATGTTACTAAATTTTATTTTGTAAGTTGTTTTTCTCGAAAACTAGTGAAGCTATGCGAAATCTAATTATAGATATCTCAGGCTGGTCTATAGACCTACAACAATCTGATATTTAAAACCTTACATCTATAGTATTCAGGGCGTGACGCGCCCTGAAAGAGGGTTAACAAAAAACATAAATCTTAAATATCGCTTAACTAAAGCAACACGACATACAAACTCAATTAAGTGGGCTTTATATTAAATTTACGATATTAAAAGTTAGGTCCAGGGCTAGGTCTCGGTACTAGGTTACCTGGACGCACTATAAAACTATAATCACGGCTATATAGCCCACTCAAATGAGGTTTGCAGAGGTGGTACTTACGGTTTTTTCTATACTAGGCACTTATTCACCACTGTTATTGGTTTAACTATCACTCTTATCACTATGAATTTAAGTTAATGTCAAAAACAAACTAAAACACTATGTAGTGACGCATCGTCGCGAACACTACGCTTGCAGTAATCGGTTCGTGGATGGGTTATGCATAACATATTGAGATCTTTTGTGCCGTGGCAAGCACTTTAAACTCTTGGTTCAAGCTATCATTCGTAGATCCTAGACAGTAGTTACGGTTAGTCAGAAGCCCAAAAGTCTAACAGCCAGTCTTAAATGTTTAGCTTTAGACTCGTTTTGGACAGCCGTTGGTCCCGGCTTACAAAAATATAAGAAGTTCGTATTCTAAAAAAAGGAAATTCGAAGTCCTATCTACTTTGCTTCACAATGTAAACAATATTATTTTTGCGATTCGTATGTTTATTCGAATAGTTTATTAACTATTATAATTATTATACTCGCTTTTGCCAGCGGCTTCGCTCGCGAGCAGGTTGAAAGTTATCCCACTGGATCGTACTACCGGGATAAAAGTATCCTATGTCTTAATCCAAGTTTTAAACTATCTGTGTTCCAGATTTCATCTACATCCGCTCCGCCGTTTTATCGTGATTGAGTAACAAACATCCAAACATCTAAACATTTATAATATTAATAGGAAGAAGGATTCTATCCTTTGGTCCCGACAGTCCTTCATAGATCTTTAACGGTCGTTACGGGTATTTAGAAGACCGAAAGTCTCACAACCAGTCTTGCCAAAGGGTACCGTGTTAACTAGTAACTGGGTTGTGTAAGTCAGATGCATCCAGTTAGACTGGAAGCTAACCTGAACAGAGTTGGGAAAAAGCTAGGCAGATTGATACGGTTTTCTAGACACTGACCGTCTTTTGGCAAATAAATCAAAAAAAAAAATCGTATTCTTATCTGTGGCAAAAAATTCTACCCCAAATAAAATTCGCTAGTGTCCGTGGTAGTAGTATTTGCCAATGTAAATTGTCTTTTAAACGACTCCAAACTCTATTTTATATTACATAAAGTCATTTCAAAACGTTTTCAAACGATAGATGAAAAATCACTGTTGTCTGAAACTCTATTAGCATTACTCAGGGGCGACCAAATCTTTTTAAGTAACTATTCAAATGGTCCACAGTTTCTAAATCACATGTTCTTTCCTATTTCTAGTAGTTTCGGTAATTTACGGTGGTTTGTATGGTGCTACGCGAATGTATCGAATTAGAAATGAGTACCTAGGTATACAGAGGGTGTTTAAAATACGTGCTTGAAGTTATGTGGAAATCGTCTGTGGGATTCAGTGAAAGAGTAACATTCCGTAAAGAGAGTTTGAGTGTGGATATGGATGGTCTATATGAGATTTAGAAGACCAAATATTTATGGAAGAAGAAAAAAATGGGGTTAAGCCAGGAACATGATAATTTTAGTGCTTAATATAGTCAGTGTGTTAACTGTCAATCATTCAGTCACGGATCTATTATATTCACAAATATATAGGTAAGTACAGATAAATTTTAATAGAACCTTATACACACAACTTTGTATTGGTAAAGTACACTCGAGAGCAATGAATCCGGGTCACTTAAAGAATCCTAAAAATCTCGGAAACTAAAAATGCTAGGTTAATGCAATAAATTGTATTTAATAGACAATGTAATACTCCTTAAATGAAGGTATTAAAACTTCATAGTTATTGTAAAGTTATATCATAAAAAAATCTAATTTGAAAAAGGGCCACTTTCGAAGATGGAACTACGAAATTACAGCATTTGGTTTTGCTTTTGTTTGTAATCTGTCATTTATGTGGGTACATAAACCATGTTGATAGTGCTCTATATTCATTATTCAAGCTGAAATTATGTCGCTTACGCCTGAAGAATGCACCAGAATACTTACAATGCTGGAAACCGGCCGGAGTCAGCGCGATACAGCCAGGACTGTCGGTGTGTCGCTGTCAACAGTACAAAGAGTTCTCCGACGTTACGAAGAAACTGGTTCTAACCTACGCAGACCAGGAACGGGCAGAACCAGGTGTACCACAGCACGAGAAGACCGATACTTGGTGAACACCATGCTTCGAAATCGCTTTCTCACAGGAACTGAACTCACAAATCAGTTTCGACGCCTCGGAGGAAGTAACCCAAGTGCATGGACAGTAAGACGTCGGCTTGCTGAATCTAACTTAAAACCCCTTAGATCTGCAAACGGCCCTAAACTGGAGCGTGGGCATCGTATTTCAAGACTAAGATATGCCCAGAGCCACGTAAATTGGAGTATTGAAGATTGGTCAAAAGTTATGTTCTCCGACGAATCAAAATTTATGCTCTACAAGCACGATGGAAGACACAGAGTGTATCGAAGACCAGGGGAAAGATTCAAGCAAGCATGCATCGAAGAAAAAGTAGCCTACGGTGGTGGGTCTGTACTTGTGTGGGCCGGAATTTCTTCTGAAAGTCGCACAGAGCTGGTGATCATAGAAAACGGCTCTATAACTAGCGTAAGATATGTGGAAGAAATCCTCAATGATCACGTTGGTCCATTTATGGTCAATTTAGGTGAGGATGCTATATTTATGCATGACAATGCCCGACCTCATACAGGTAGGATTGTGAATGACTACCTTCAAGAGATGAACATTACTCGTATGGAGTGGCCAGCGCGCAGCCCGGATATCAACCCGATCGAGCATGCTTGGGACGAGCTAGGCAGATGCGTAAAACAACGAAACCCTCCCCCAATCACGCTTCGTGAGCTCAAAATTGCTCTCACAGAGGAATGGGAGAATATTCCCCAAAATCGTATAAGGAACTTGGTGTACAGCATGCCAAACCGCGTAAACGCAGTAATGGAAGCACGAGGAGGCAATACGAAGTATTAAAATTCAAGAAAATCGTAATAAAGTTCAAAAATTTCATGTTTCCTATTTTTGTTTTAAGGAGAGATCAGCAGTTTTTTTCTTTATGTAATTTTGTGTTAATAAAATGTATGGTGACTCATATTTTTTTTACTTTCATTTAAGGAGTATTTCATTGTCTATTAAATACAATTTATTGCATTAACCTATCATTTTTAGTTTCCGAGATTTTTAACATTCTTTAAGTGACCCGGATTCATTGCTCTCGAGTGTAGTTAGGAACGGAATTATAAATATGAATGCAAGTATTGAATGTGATTGTCTAAGGCAAAAAAATGTGAACAAAGAAGCCGATCACGAAGTGGACACCAGATTTAATAACCCTTCACTATAGGTTATTTAGTATGTAATGTAATGTAATGTAATGTAATGTAATGTAATGCACCGATCCCAGCGTGGTTTGACCAGACTCGATTAATCGAATGAACCCCAAGATTCGCACTAGCCCCTGTAGCCTCATGCTTCATGGTGTTACAGAGGCCATTGCATATCAAGAAGTAGACCGGGGGGCGCGGTAATGGTCAGGTAGACAGGCCCTTAGGATAGGAAAGGATTGCGAGCCTACCGGATATGCATCCTTGAGTAAGCATTGGACTAGTGGAGAGACGGGTGGTATTTTTTATAGGAGGGCATCTTTTCACGACGTCGCCGGCATGTTGATTCAGGTCGAGCTTCTTGTGCAGGTTTAACTGTTTTCTTAGCTCTTTTCTATGCAGTTGCTTCACTATGTTCTGTGTTGTTGTTTTCATATTCGTCTTCTGAATTCTCACTGCTATCAGCTTCTGTTTTTTTGTAGATATCGTTAGCCGCTTTCTTGATCTTGTTTCTGTCTCCAGCCATGTCCTTCCAATACGTGATTCCCATGTTGAAGTATTTCATGTCCTGTTTTAGGTTGTCGTTCCATGTGTAAATAGGTCGTCCGACCTCCTTAGATTTAGCCTTATACTGCATTGCTGCATGCAATAGGTGTGGTTTATCCCGTCTGAAGACGTGTGCCAAGTAGCACATCCTGTGGTTCTTGATGCGTTTTGTTACGGTTTTCCGTCTAAGATTTGGTGCATCTTCTTAGTTCTTGGTTTATTCCTGGCATGGTTAATCAAGTCTCTCATGATAAGTCGTTCATATTTTCGGAGTCTTGATCTGTTCGCCTTGGTGAGGGTCGATAGTTTTAAGCCTTATATCATACAAGGTACGATAACCATTCGGTACATAAGTCTAGCTAACTTCCAGTCCATCTTTGAGATTAGTATGAATGGTAGTAATGATTTGGCGTTTCTCGTGGCCTGTTGGCATCATTTTCTAATTGTGCTTTTCCTGCTTAATGCGGATGTTATGTATGCGCCTAGGTATTTGAGGGTCACGTTGGTCGTTTGCTGTGATGTTATGGGGTCCCTAATTAGAATTTTTGTTTTTGTTTCGTTTATTTGGAGGCCTACGCTATTTAGTAAGGCTTTAATGTAGTATAAGATACGCTCTAGACCTTCTAGATTATCTGTATTATGGATAAGGTCGTCCGCAAATGATAATACCATGGAAAGTGAAATTTCGCGGTCCTGATCTAGTTTGATTAAATGATAGTGTCTTCTAGTGTTCTAAGGACTTCGTCAATGACCAATGTAAAAAGGCGAGGGGACAGGGGGCACCCTTGCTTAACTCCTTTTCCTTTGACAATCCAACTGCTTTGCTGACCACACCATTTGATGCATGTTCTTTCATTCCAGCATGCCCTGATTATCCTGTTGGTCATCGATTTGTTGGTTCGTTCCAGTAATATATCTCTTAATGCGTTGAAGTCAACGTTGTCAAGGTTTTTTCTATGTCGAGGGCGAGTACGTAAATTCGTTTACCTGCACGCCATCCTTCGTCTAGAACCCTTTTGAGCGTAAAAATGTGGTCATCTGTTGATCTATTGTTTAAGAACGCTGGTTGGTAATTTCCCAGCTCCGTTATTGTATCGTTTACTTTTTTTTTTTGTAAGTATGAGGCGTAAATTCTGTAACCCGTGTTACAAATGGTTTATATGCGGCGGAAATCGTCCGCGTCTTTAGGATTTTTTTTTTGGGATTGGGACTTGTACGGTCTCAAGCCACATGTCGGGTAAAGTGTTCTGTGTCCAGGCGTTATTCATGTGTTTAGTAACAGCTTCCTATAGTATTTGGGGCATCACTTTGTACAGTTCGATTACCATTTGGTCCGTTCCAGGGGCTGTCCCGTTTCGCATTTTATTGATGATTCCTGTTATTTCTTCCACCGTTGGTCCTTCGCAGTGTAGTTCGATTATCGGTTTTGTTATATTAACCGTTGGTATCAGAAAGCCCTCGGATTTTTTTTAGTTTTCTTCCCATTTCGCCGGTCGCGTGCCATTTGTAGCGTGTGGAGCTGTATGCTCCTGAATTCATCCGTTTCCTGTAGGCTGGCTATATGAATGCCTCTGCGTGAAAGTTCAGCGTCTATTCGATTTTTTCCGGGTTTTGAGGCGTCGCGGACGTTCCAGGTTGCAATGCACAAGTCTGGGCAGGTATACCTACTTAATTACGATAGAGGTCCGGTGTCTTAGTATTGTGTATCCGGTGTCGTCCGCAATTACGTCAGATAACGGTGTAAATAGTGTTGCCTGTCGTTGTTCACACGGCGATAACGGGTTTACCTGTTGGGGGCTGTTCGTTTGAGGCTGGGGTTTCGTGGGTTTTTCCTGTTCTTGGCGTGTGTTGCACCGGTTACTTCTTGGTTTGATATGATGTGGTGTTTTAATGTTGGTATTTGCATTAGAAGTTTCGGGTTGTTGCTGTATTGTTTTTCACTATTCCGGACCCAGCTATCATAGTGGTGATTCTGATAGAGGATGTGTACTCGTATGTTGCCGGGTACTGGATCGCCTGTGGGTAATACACCTGTGTATTTCCGTTGATTATGTGTACATGCACGTTTACGAGGTAGAATTCAGACGCGGCGATAATTATATCTTCGCCACTCCAGAATGTTTCGTTAAATTGCGCGGTTATATAATTTGTTATCCTTTGTTCCTGGGAGAGAATGCTGTTGGGGAGAAATTCCTGTATATTATTTAGAAGTGTTGTTGATGTTCCAAAACATAGGTGGCTAGGTCTTGACGGACATTTCTGTGATCAAATGTTAAGCCCATTAAAATGTTTATTTGGTGGGCTAGTGCCCTAAACAAACAATTTCCATCTTTTGAAATGGGCACAATTGTATCCATTGTAAGCGCTTTTGTTTGTAGGGGTAGTCAGAAACACATGTATGTAGGGGCTGAAACTTGCTAACCTTAAAGTTTGTTTTATGGGCTGACCTTTTTTTTTGTTAGTTTTAATTCTTTGTTTATCTGTAAAGCAAAAACGTGCAAAGCCAACGGAATAGTTCGGGGTACCTATTTAGGCCATCTGTTTCCGATTGAATATTTTTTTGACCGTGGCCCCTTGCAATCCACTGTGGAATTCGTTACACTGTTACAATAGTAAGATCCTTAAGTACGGTGTCTTGGACGGTACCGTATTTTGTGCTAGAATATTGGCGTGTATCAAGTTCTTTCCTCTATTACAGTGGGTGTAAGCACACTGGTCCACAAAGGAGGTGATTTGATTTTCAGAGATCACGCGCGGCGAATAAAAGCCCGCCGCATGCAGTACCTATAGCAAACGAATCCCTGTAATAATAGGAGCGATCTCACCAAGTCTGCCTCTGGGGTCCGTCGTCCTCCAGCAGCCCGTCTCCACTGCAGGCTGAAGCGCACTTCAATATCCCTTTTGCTTACTTGTTTGTGGTTAAAGTGTAATCAAAACTATACAAGGCCTCTAATTGAGTCAAAGAGAATTGGATCTTATTCCAAGGGGATGAGACTCAATTTTAACTGCATAAGTTAATGCAAATGTCCACACGATTTTCTATAACACTGTTGGCTTTAACATAATTTTTTATTCATTGTATTATGCTTATAGCTTAATGCTCTAATCGGGGTATTTGAGGTCTTGCGTTAGTTATGTTACACTTTCACCAATTTTACAAAATACACTGTGGCAAAACACAAAACACACGCGGTTTGATTTCAAATTCGAAGCCCCAATCAACATCTGGTGCGAGGCTGCGAGCTCAAAGAAGGCGACCGCTCGCTTCAACGGCTCAACTCCGAATCCCTTCACTATAGGTTATTTAGTAGCATATAAATTAAATATTGGTAACGTTTTACATAACTACGTACTATATGTGTATTTATTTTGATAATAATTTAAGACTGAGGTGGTTACCCAGTGGTAACGGCTGTGATTTACGAGTCATTCGAACCCAGATAGGCTCTTTACTTTGTGAAAATTATTTCATCACCACTGCTCTCAAAACGGTAAAAGAAAACATTGTGAGGAACCAGCATGTCCGATACCAAAAATTAGAATACACGTGACATCTACTAACCCGCACGGGGCTTGCGTAATGGATTTCGGCCAACAACCTCTCACAGAAAGGTAGCGTGTGTCCTAACATTGGGAACCTTACAGGCTGATTATGATGAAGGGTCAGCAGTTCAACACAGACGTTCAAGAGAAGCAAGATGCTCGAGCAGTTTGCCCCACTGTCTTCACTGACAACTTAAATTATACCAGATATACCATAAATTAAAGCTACAAGTAAACTTTTTTTTGGTCAAATTCTGGAGATAGTGTTGCTTTAATTATTATATTATTTTACTAGCTTTTAAGATGCTTTTTCTTTGATAGTAATTTCCCGTAGGACATATCGCGCGGGAGAAGCTGCTGGCAAGAGCTAGTAAATTATAGGTAATTTGTTACTCTAATTTAAGAAACTTGCATCGTGTTAATGGGGCTTTAAGAATGCATTTTGGCTGTCTGAGAATGTGCTGAATTGTGCTGAGCTCGGAATCTTGCTATTTGTATGTCCCTGGGTTGAGCAGTGTCATTTTGATTCCTTTGTTCATACCCTGAAATTTAGAGACAACTTTAGAACATTCAGTATACATTCTTTGTAAGTAACTAAGGGCGGAATTCACAATGAAACTGAACGCGAACAGCACATATAAACTGCGTTTAAGAGCTGTCAAAATACCACAACAATTTCATCGGTGAAACTGGCACTAAGTAACGTAAGAAATAACAACTGCTACATGGTAGAATATGCTATTTAAAGTATTAAAACAAATCTTTACCAGAGTCACACGGAAGCTCTAGGATACACAATTATTTTAAAATAAATATAACTATTATCTTTACAGGTAGCAAAACACATTACTCTTAATTTTAAAGTCAGTAGTAGTTGTTTTAGCAAGCAGATTAATCATAACTTTAATATTTATTGTAATTTGTATGTATGTTACAATTATTACAAATCGTGATCGATTGGT
The DNA here is from genome assembly GCA_947359405.1 of Antitype chi. Lineage (NCBI taxonomy): Eukaryota > Metazoa > Arthropoda > Insecta > Lepidoptera > Noctuidae > Antitype > Antitype chi. Next base: position 8,285,743 of record OX375810.1, on the reverse strand, counting down.
ATTACTACCGTCAAACATTAAGACTACCAATAACTTTTTGTATCCTATGATTAATAATCATAAGAAAAAGTCACCGAATCATGACATATTATAAATTAATGTCGCTTTAAGTGTCTGTCTATCTGTGTTACTTCGAATATCTAAATATGATAAAAAAAAACATAAAAAAGATTTGATGTTTTGAGGCAGGGGTCAACGACCGCTGGTACTGTGTTACTTGGAATATGAGTTAAGAATATCTGAAGGCCAATTCTCGTAATTAAAAACGTTCAAAATCTAGTCTCAGTCTCATCTCGGCGACAATCGAATGTCAAAAACTTGTAAAAATTTATGGAAAACACAAGTTATTTTTGACAGATTGAGATTGACTTCAGACTGTTAATGTTTTTAAAATTACGGGAATTGCCCCTCTGTTTTCTTTTATTTAATTGTGTTTAGATATCGATACCAATTAAGTCTGTGAAGTTTAATTAAACGATTATTTTTACTATTTTAAACTGATATTTCAAGTTAGTTGATGACCCCAAACATAAAGTCACAGTAATTTATTTTTTACTAACTTTTTCCCGCGACTCCGCCTTCGTGGATGTTAGTTATCGCGTAAAAAAGTAGCCTATGTCCTTTCTTCATATCCCAGGCTATTTCTCTGCCAAATTTCATGACGATCGGTTCAGCGGTTTAGGCGTGAAACCGTAATAGACAGACAAAGTTACTTTCGCATTTGTAATATTTGTAGGGATTTATCTTGTTTAGATATCGGTAGCCATTACGTATGCTGAGTTTATTTAGCTAATTTAATTTGACCCTGTAAGTATAATAATATAGAACTTACCAAAAGTACAGTATTCTCGATGTTTTGTCCAGTCGTAAAAACTTTACGAAGCAGGGGGCAGCGTCGCTAGTTAATCAATATGACATTATAATTCCAAAAACAAAATAATATATTTGCAACACATTAGTTTTATTGACAAATCTAGCATGTAATTACTATAATAACATCATTCCTATGCATATCAAGAGCCGTGAAAAATGGCAGTTTCAATTATTTGTCTTATTCTGTAATTGGATTTCGTTTTATGACAGCAAGTGGCACCTCTCAAAGTCACAGGAAACAGAAATGTGTTTAGTATTAGATTATTTATTGCTTTTCAGATAAAGATCGTTAAAGCGAGAGGTGATAAATAATCAGATAAGTAATGTAATTTTTTAACACGCTTTATATTAGCTTCACTTGGATGTTTGTTTGTTTGTATGTAACCGACTCCTTAGAGTGCGATATTGACCCACTTTAAACGGTCAGATTTCATTGAAACTTTGTAAACTTATCGAGGACCGATGACATTTCAATAATTAAAAATGTTTGAGAAAAATGAAAAAAAAACGAAAAAAAACACGTTTTTGTAGTTAGCAGAACTAAAAAATTGAAAATAAATAATAGTCTAAAAAACACGCTTCAAAAACCAAACTAAAAAAGGGAAAAAAAATAATTCAATTAAAAAGCGTAGGGTGCTTTTTGAGGTACATATTTTTATAATCAATTAATGTCAAGCACCCCACGCTTTTATATTGAATTAAATCATTTTCTCCTCTTTTAGTTTGGTTTTTAAAGTGTGTTTTTAGTTTTTTTAAATTATTATTTATTTCATCGTGCTTTGGAGAATGTAGCTGTGCTAATACATTGCTGGGTATTAAAAGTATCAGTTTTTCTTTTTACATATTTTAGAAGAAGAGGTTTCTGACCGATAATACGTAGATCTTAGCACCTCAAGCAGCTTTTAAAGTTGTAGACCTTACTTCTTATTCACACTAAGCCTATCGTTTATTGCCTTTAACATGCTGGAGTCATTATAATCTTATGCCCTATAAAATCTAGTTTCAAGTCTTTAATATAAAATTCAAGTGATTGATTGCATAGTCTAATCTCTAGCTAAACTATGCAATTAACCACTTGAATTTTTTTATTGATTTTAAGCCAGATGGTTTTCATGGAACATTGCATCTTTCACACGGTCCTATGGGATGCCCCATAGGGTGGTTATTTTTGCTCCTTCTATGTTCTTTCTTGCCCCATCACGGTATTTAGATTTATGAGACTTAAGAGCGCACCGATCAATTTATTCGCGAAATAATTGCGTTCGCTAAATCATTTCTGATTCGTTATAACTTAACCTTTAGTTATGCAGTTAATATGAAAGATATTTAAGGATTAACTCTATAAATCGCACACTTAAGAACACGTACTTGTAGTTTCTTCTATAGAAAAAAATCCTAATAAATCTCCAAAACACAAAATATAACCTGTATGACGGCGACCATTAAGACTACATGTTTTCTATAACGTATAGTTACATTTTACAAAATGTATATTTGATTTAATAATACGTAGGAAAAACCTAATAAAGCGCACGCACCACTCATTTTAGCCAGAGCCGCTATGCTTCAATTTGCGCCAGAAACTTGGTTCGCTAATAAATCCGTCATTATTTGCAAATTTCCTAACACTGCTATAGTACAGCGATGTGCATATAAAAACTCGTATATCGTTAGAAGGCCGACCGGCACAACGTTATGTGACTATAGCATCATCAACGTGTTCCTACTAATGAGTTAATGTCATGACACTGTAATTATGAGTATTATGAGGTAAAATAGGTACCTGTATTTACGTGCACGCCATTATTGTTGTTCTTTCTAGCAAATCTAGTGATGTCACGGCTTGTAGCAATTTAATAACCGTTCTCATCCTTCTGTCCGTATCCTTTGCTTGTATATTTATTTATTAAAAATACAACAATTGCATTGCTTTGCATTTACAATAGCATTAGACAGAAGTTAAAAAAGGTTCTATTTAATGTACACTTCGTAACAAAATTACATTAAACGTGTTGCAGTTACGATTAATGCCAAATTTATTATAATTTATTTAAATATTAGCTGTCATATTTTATTGTAATCATGTGTAATTTATTTTAAGAAATTATGTGGCTTTCATTTATATAATTATTTCTTTTCAATTTAAAATTAAAGTGTCAATGCTAAAAACCTAAAAGAAGCAGGAGTAAACAATACCGCGTGACTAAATTAGCTGATGACGACGAAGTTTTACCAACGTATTGTGGCTCGTAAGTTGTTATTTAAAATAAAGTATTGTAAAAAATAATTATTTTATTTCCTTTAATCTCAATTAGATTTAAATCATCATGTGATTTTTTGTTTCATTAATTCGTTTTGTTGTAGTTTTGTAATGTGTTATGAAGATGTTATTATAAATAGAACATTATTTAAAATAAAATTACTTTTACTTCGTTTATCTCAGTATTTAGTACTGTCTTAAATCTACCTAAAAAAGTTAGAACTTAACTTTGAAATAAAATGTTTTGCACTCCTGCTTCTACGAGCTTCTTTTTTCTAAAGCTATAATAAATTGAGTATAGGAATTTGTTTATTATTTCGAAAACTTTAAAATCATCATCTGCCCTAGCCTTTTCCCAACTATTTTGGGGTCGGCTTATTTTAGTATTTTACATGGAGCAACTGCATATATGACCTCAACAACCCATTTACTGGATAACACGATATCCTTTGGTAAGACTGCTTGTCAGACTTCCGCGCTTCTGACGACCCGTAACGACTGGCAATGATCTACGAATAACAACCGGGGCCAACAGCTTAACGTGCTTTCCGAGGCACGGCGGGTCTTGATATGTAAAGATGGTCACCCATCCACGGACCAACCGCGGCAAGCGTAGCTTAACCTGATCGATCGAATTAAATCGAACGATCAAATGTGAACATACAAATATGACTGAGGTGTTATCAATCGGTGAAGGAAATTATAGAAAAAAAATTACCGCTAACTTGTAAAAAACCGAGACTCAGCCGTGCTTATGAATTTAAAATAAAAGCCTAACCCAGAACCTAAAAGTAAATCCAATGTGTATAATTAAATCCGTGCAGCAAATGAACTTCACCAAATAACAGATATCCAAGACATAATTACTTATTTATGAGTACAAGTAGATTTATACGGAACCTCAAAGAGGAACGGCTCATTTAAGTGCATAATAATAAACTAAGACCTTTACACGTAAAAAAAATAAACATTACGGTATTAGTGTATAAGTACGTTATTTTTTTACCAACATTATACATAAATAACTGAATAATGTTCGTTAACTTACCTATAAATGAGCAGAGAACTCAATTTTTTTCTAGGGTGGAAATAATCTAATAACTTCTCCTTATTCGAAAGAGTTACCGTGGCCCCTGGCACACAGGCAACTGAAGAAACACGGGAGGGTGTTAGTCAGTAAAATTCTGATTCACCCTCCTGCTCCACCCAGAGCGTGAGAAGTTATTTAATGATTTCCCAACATCAAACAAAAAAAAAACAAAATCTGCAAATACCTATTCCGTCCGTTTTCAGTGTAATAGTTTTCAACTGAATAGGTACCTACCTATTTTAATAACAGTAATATCATTACGCCTTTAGTCTACGCAGACGGTAGTCTAGAGCAGCCCAGATTTTTCAATTGAATAGGTACCTACCTATTTTAATAACAGTAATATCATTACGCCTTTAGTCTACGCAGACTGCAGTCTACAGCAGCCCAGAGTTTTCAATTGAATAGGTACCTACCTATTTTAATAACAGTAATATCATTACGCCTTTAGTCTACGCAGACGGTAGTCTAGAGCAGCCCAGATTTTTCAATTGAATAGGTACCTACCTATTTTAATAACAGTAATATCATTACGCCTTTAGTCTACGCAGACGGTAGTCTAGAGCAGCCCAGATTTTTCAATTGAATAGGTACCTACCTATTTTAATAACAGTAATATCATTACGCCTTTAGTCTACGCAGACGGTAGTCTAGAGCAGCCCAGATTTTTCAATTGAATAGGTACCTACCTATTTTAATAACAGTAATATCATTACGCCTTTAGTCTACGCAGACGGTAGTCTAGAGCAGCCCAGATTTTTCAGTTGAATAGGTACCTACCTATTTTAATAACAGTAATATCATTACGCCTTTAGTCTACGCAGACTGCAGTCTACAGCAGCCCAGAGTTTTCAATTGAATAGGTACCTACCTATTTTAATAACAGTAATATCATTACGCGTTTAGTCTACGCAGACGGTAGTCTAGAGCAGCCCAGATTTTTCAATTGAATAGGTACCTACCTATTTTAATAACAGTAATATCATTACGCCTTTAGTCTACGCAGACGGTAGTCTAGAGCAGCCCAGATTTTTCAATTGAATAGGTACCTACCTATTTTAATAACAGTAATATCATTACGCCTTTAGTCTGCGTAGACTACAGTCTGCGTAGACTAAATATATACTCGTATTACTGAGATCAAAACCGTAAAACATTCCGAATCATAACCAAAGCTGGCGTCTGATTGTTAGTCTCTAGTTATAAAAATTATAATAGAAACCACCATCACCATCATTATCTGCCTAACCTTTTCCCAACTATGTTGGGGTCAGCTTCCAGTCTAACCAGATGCAGCTGAATACCGTATTCAACTGCATCCGGTTAGACATCGAATTATCCGACGAGACACCGAATAACCAGACTTAGAAATATGTGGAATGAATTAAAATCCTAATTGAAAAACAGCAATTCGACCCGGGACAGTCGTGGCTACAGTACGTGTGTAGTATAAACGTAGTTAATTTTTCAGTAGATTTTAAATTCTGTTCTCAATTATTTCGGCCATAAACTCACCAATTTTTTCAGTTGAACATTTTTTTTCTCGATCGAGGCCAAAATAATTGAGCGTGCGATATACGTAATAACGTTATTGCAAATTTTTTACATAATTGTTGAAATATAACAGTTATGATACTTGTTTAACATTTATTTTTATATACTGCGGCTATCGTTAAAGTTTACTCGATTATTTATTTAGTAATTACCTTATATTTTAAATGTCATGGCAATTTTTCAGTTGTATAATTTCTCGTATAACAATTTCATTTACTTATTGAATACCTTTTTTTTATTTCAGGTTTTTGGTACATTTTTCGAACAACCCGCACCCCTGGCAGGCATCGGCCCTTGGGGGCCCTACCAATTGGTGCTGACATCTCTTTGAGGCGCGCGTGGAACACAACTCGCCGTCAACCCGGGCTTGGTCCTTACCGGACAGCGAGCTACCCATTACTCGCAGTCCGCAAGCCCACGCCTATAGTGGCCGGGAATCAGCCTGGGATTGCCGATGCCCAGGGCGTCTCCTGCGGCGACTAGGACCGGAGGACGCATGTACTGCCTCTCCCTCACTTGCGCCGCCTCTCTCTTCGCGAGCATTACTGCTTCGCAGAACGAGGTGACGGCTACCCATGCACTCTCGCTCCGTACCATGGCCTGGACCAGGGCCAGACGCGGGAGATCGCCGCCATCGATCGCCCGCACGACGTCACGGCGGTGCTCCGCCCAAGCCGGGCATACCTCCATCGTGTCCTCAGGGCGATCTTTGCAGTGGAAACACCCGGGCGTTTCCTCCCGCCTTATGCGAAACAGGAACGTCCGGAAACAGTCGTGTCTGGTGAGGACCTGAGTCAGGCAGAAGGTGAGGACGCCGTGGCGCCTCTCAATCCACTCCTCAAAGAGGAGACTTACCGCCGCAATCGTGACGTGCTCCAACTTTTTATAACTGAGGAATAATAATTGCGGTTTGACAGGTTTTGTATGGAATTTCAAATTGACATACCTATTTTTCTTATTAATCTTCAGATATAAGTCTGGCTATTGAAAAATCAGCCCTTAGTTATTGAAGTTTCAGTTTACTTGGAATTGTTGTTGAAAGTGGTAAAACAATAACGAGGTTGACGGTACCTTCTACACATTTTTGTAGCCACGCCGGTGACGAAATCTAATTAGTTAGTGGGATTTGCATAAAATATATATTTTTAGAAAAAACTAAAATAAATATATTAGTAGTTATCTTATTTTAAGGTCAACAGCTTTTTATTTCTGTTTCCTTATCAAATACAGTTTATATCGTATAAATTATGGTGTAGATCCATTATCATGTAGATCTTGACAATGCGATGAGTTTGCAGCACGCGTTATGTGACGTCACACGTGTTACGGCACGGAGGCGTGACTATAAAACCTAGACCTTTAATATACGGGACTTGATAAACCCATTCATTCATCAACCATGCCTTCTGTGATCTTGTAATACTTTGCTTTGTATTTATTGCTCCTTGTGTGACTGCCAGCAATATGTTATACTCAAAACGTCATTGTGGAGTCGAGCTGTGGCATCCGTGATGATGTCTTTAAAAAAAAAACATAACATCGCGCCTTGTTTCTCCGAAGGGTTGGGCAAAAGGTGTCCCTACCTATAGTACACCCCCATTCCGCCAATTAAGTTTTAGTTCTATGTAATAGGGGGCGTATCTATTGCCATCAACTGGGCAGGAATCTCTCCGGGCTGCTACTGAGTTCTCCATATAGAAAAACCCAATAACACTTTGCCCAAACTGACAATCGAATCCAAGACCTCAAGCATAGATCACTAGATCAACGAGGCAAATAAAATATAGTTTTTGTATCATGTTTAGTTAAGCTTCGGTTTCCTAGAAGAGCGGTACCAAATATAATGGCCGTCATTAACATCTATCATTTTGCACAAGTATTGACATTACGGTGTCAAAAACGCGCTGATTTTGACAGCTGTCATCTTTGACAGCTGTCAAAATCAGAGCGTACACTTAAAGGTACTGAAAGATCACTTTGAACCAAGAGGTTCAAAGTGATCTTTCAGTACCTTTAAGTGTTACAAAGCTTCAAAATGGTGTAGGTTACCTACATGACTTACAGATTACAGTTGCCTTACAGCAACACGATATAGACAAATAATTAAAATAATGGGCCATTGCTGAATGGAAAACGGTTCAATAAACTTTAAATTCTGGATGATAACTAGCGATATTTCAAAAGATGCGCAACTTGTGAACTTTTGTGAGAGATGAACATTTCCGATTAACGCGAGGTCGCATTCCAATGCTGTTAGGTGCTTGTCGAACTTTTATTCTAAAATCTTTACAATAATAAGCATAACAGATATTAACTTAGCACTGAGAATAGATGAAGATTGGGTGTAAAACAAAGTAATTCTAGTACCTACAAGATATGTTTTCATATGGGAAATAAATCGATGTACAGCCCCAATTCGATTGCCCATAGTTTACAATTAATATTATTAATATTATTATTAATATTATAACAAAAGATATCGTATCATCAATCGTAACACTATTTACACTATCAAATTTATTCTGAAGCATTAAAGTACCATGATTTAATATGCATACAACCTTCATGGCATCACATAAATGCAATTATTAAATGATTTATGTTCGGTAGCCCTGCTCACGCGCAGCGGCGCGGGCGCAGGATAACAGTCTAATTGAAGACTCGTCTGCCGTCGATCACGGCTCACGGCCAATTTGTACACGACTCAAGTAGTGAAGCTCCGATGATCTAGTTCTTGTTGGGTAAAATGCTGCTTTATTTTCTTATGCAAAGAAATGTGTAATTGAGTAGGTACCTAGTTAACGCTGGTAAATAAAACATAACCTGGTACAGTCACCAAAATAGATAAGTAACCAGGGCTGTTGGAAATAGTTGAATTTTAGTAAGAACCCGATGAATGTTAAAAATAATTTTATATAAAAAAACACTTCATTTATCAAACAACATTTCATTCGAAAACATCCACCGTTTTTTACTAAACTTCAACTACATCCGACGATTCTGATTACTTATCTCTTTTGGTGAATGTACATGGGGGCTACGCTTATTTCATCAAAAAAAAAATTACAAATTATCACGTGCCAAACAATTTTCCGCATAATTTTCTTTGCCAAATTATTACTTAGCAAATAAACTCTTAACAAATAATTATAAAGCAAACCTAATGTTTGGCAAGTGAACGTATAAACAATAACTTGTTTACCAATTTTGATGTATTTCAGTTGGTATAACATATTATACGCAAAATAAAATATGCCAAATATTTAGTACCATCAGTTTTCAATTTACCTTTTATATTCAGTCAACGACGACGTTTTATTACAAGGGTGTTTTTTTCACTTGGGACAAACTTTAAATAGGTAGGTCATAATAACATTAATATTAAGATTCTGGTAGTAGTGTCTGGTTTTACATTAAAAAATATATTTCTGCCATTGTGTGGTCACAGTTCTAACCTAACTTAACCTAGCTGTTTCGTAACAAATTATTTGAATAAATGTTTAATGTATAAAGATTGTTTGCTGTAACAAATCATTTGATTAAAGACCAAAATCCTTAATGATATTATCCTTGGTAATATTCTGACGAATTTTTTTTTTTCTAAATGAAAATGTGCGTACTAAAATCATTCCAAATATTGCATTGGTCTAAAATGGATAATTAAATTTTGTCAAAATAATTTTGGCAAAACGGTAGGATCTCCTGTACTGTACATGGGTACTTTGAGAACTCCTGCGAGCTCTCCGTACTAGGACAAGTAATAAAAGCAATCAAATCGGTTTTTCGTTTAATTATTTTTAGAATGATTCTCCTATTCAATCCGTTTTTAACCGACTTCAAAAAGGAGGAGGTTATCAATTCGTCGGAACCTTTTTTTTTTTTTTTGTTTTTTTTTTTTTTTATTTTTTTTTATGTATGTTCCCCGATTACTCGAAGATGGCTGGACCGATTTGGATTTTGTTTTTTTTGTTTGAAAGGGTATACTTCCCAGGTGGTCCCATGATCATCAAGTCAGGATCTGATGATGGGAACCTGGAGAAATAGAGAGAACTCTTCAAATTTTATAGGCACACGAAGCGATTTAGCTATTTTTCGGAAGAGTACTTTCTCGGAGTGGTCTCATTTCAATTTGGTGAAGATCTGATGAAGAACTTTGGAGATAGGCAACGGAACTCCTCAATAAATGATAGCAAATGGACTGGGATTGCTGAAATCTCATGTCTGTCTATTGCTTACACCAGTTCATAACATAACATCACGCCGGTATGCTGTGAAGGGGTAAGCACATGTGAACCACTAAAAAGTGAAAAATAAAAACTTTTTCCAAAAAAAAACAACCGACTTCCAAAAAAACACTACAAAGTGAAAAATAACTTCAATTTCGGAAGGCGGTGACAAAAAATTCAAATACAGCTCCAAAGACACCGACTTCCGAAATTGAAGTTATTTTTCACTTTGTAGTGTTTTTTTGGAAGTCGGTTGTTTTTTTTTGGAAAAAGTTTTTTATATTTTTCTTCCTTGGCCTGGCCTGTTCGCCAAATCTAACGCCTACTGTTTTTTTATCTTATTCTTAATTTAAATCAATGTTTGTCTCGTATTTCTTGCCAATAACTTGCAATGGACTCGCGGAGTTTACATCTAAGCAACAACAATCTCTACAGTATTTGTGATTGACATTTGTTTTCTTAATGAGGAGCAAAATTAAAACTTTCATTAAAATGGAAATCTTGAATCCAAATGAAAATAGCTGTCAAACAGAGTACTATAGTACATTTTTATCAAAACTTTATTAACGTCTTTGACCATCGTCGAAACCAATGTTCGATGAATGATAATAATAGGTCTTTACCTATGAAATTGCCGTTTTGTATGAAAAAAATTAAACGATTTTTTTTCATGTATTTTTTATTTGTATTAATCGAAGTAATCACCCATGCAATCAATGCATCTTTGCCATCGCAGTGGCAGTTTATTGATGCCCTTCTTAAAGAAATCAGCTGGACGGGAGGCAACAAATTCTTCAAAGGCATTTTGTACTGCCTCTCGGGTATTGAATTTTTTTCCCGCCAAGAAGTTATCCAAATTCTGGAAAAAGTAGTAGTCTGTAGGCGCAAGGTCTGGTGAGTAGGGCGGATGACGGAGAGCTTCCAACCCCAGTTCTTGCAACTTGGAGACCGTCTGCTGTGCAGTATGAGGTCGCGCGTTGTCGTGCAGGAGCAGCGGAGACGAGCGATTGACCAATGCTGGTTGGAGATGTGCCAGCTTCTCCATCATTGTGTTCAGTTCTTCACAGTACACATCTGCAGTAATGCTCACCCCGTTTGGTAAGAAGCTGTGATGAATCACACCGGCGCTAGACCACCAAACAGTGACCATCACTTTTCTAGGGGTAAGTTTTCGTTTAGGGCATTGTTTAGGTGCTGAACCAGGATCCAACCAACTTGCTGAGCGCTGGCGGTTATCAAACAGAATCCATTTTTCATCGCAGGTAACAATGCGGTTCAAAATTCCTTCATTTGTGTGTCTGTTGAGCAGTGCAAGGCACGTCTCCACGCGTACTTCGCGCTGACGATCATTGAGTTCGTGGGGCACCCATTTGTCAAGCTTTTTTACCTTGCCAATTTGACGCAAATGGACCAATATTGTTTTGACGCTAACGTCGAAAGCTGCTGCTAATTCAGCCGTAGATTGTGTATCATCAGCTTCCACAATCGCCTTTAATTCGTCATTGTCGACCAGTCTTCGGACGACCGCGAGGTTCATTTTTCAGGTCGAAATTTCCAGAACGGAAGCGAGCAAACCAATAACAGGTGGTGCGTTGGTTTGTAGTGTTAGCTCCGTAAACGTCGTTGATGTTGCGTGCCGCTTGTGCCGCGTTGCTGCCACGACGGTACTCATATTCCATAATTACTCGAATTTTTAACGTATCCATGATGACGAAAAAGATTGAAATGCGATGAAAATGTAACACTAATCAATAAACAAATGACTACTTTTGGAAAAAAAAATCCATGTTTTTAAAATAAAATTAATTTGAAATTAGAATTCTTACCCAAACAAAAATTATTTTGATTTGAAATGGCCAGTACTGCAAAACGGCAATTTCATAGGTAAAGACCTAATATAATAGTATGATTTTCGGAAAATTATTTTTAATTTTATTCTTCCGAGTTGAAGTGGCTTATAAAATTCGTGAAACAAAACTTCTTACGGAATATTTTAAGAATGAAGAAGAAATTTCAGAATACATCGTACCTAAAGCAACATTTTAGCCGCCATCCACTTTAAAATTCGCCTCGTACCCCGGCACTCGTGATACGATTTTTATTTATGCACATCTGCATGTTTGGCAACCTACACGCTTATTGGAACCTACCTGACACATTTGTCTAGACAAATTCGGCTTTTTAGCACCATAAACATGCAAAATCAGTCTAAAATGTCTTATGTATTATTGAAATATACATGATTTCGAAATAATAATCCACTGTTGCTAGTAAATGGAACGATTTTAAAGGTTGTTATTAAATACTAGTTCCAGTACAACTTCAGTAATCGTATAATATCTACCTAACTGTAGCTTGTGTAGTAAAGTTTTATAAAATATTAGGTCGAAAACCAGACAGCGCATAGGTAATTCACACATCAGTGGCACACTTTTACTACGAAAATCACCCTTACTACCACGACATAAGTGCTCTCAGTATTAAATTTTTACCACGATGTGTGATTGAATGTAGCTATATCTACCTAACATGTAGTTAATTTGATAAACCTACTTAAGACATAAATCTCTATTACTGAAATATTGGTAACATTAATCATTAGTAACGTTTAATATTTCATCGAATGGAAGGTGATCAACCTTTCGTTAGTATGAAATTTAGATTCCTTATGTACGTTTAAATTTAGATTGCTCGGAAAAACAAATCTTCTTGTGTATGTTTCAAGAGTAAATTTATGCTGCTTAAACTGTTTGAGCTCAGTAGGTGGCTGGACGTTCGTTGCGGGGCGTCAGAGGCGTCACTCAGGTTGTTAAGAGTGCAAGTAAACGGACATTTGGGACACTCTAGCACATGGAGGGACATAGACTGTTCAGGAGCACCGCATTCACACTGGATGTTGTATAAAGCGATAATGCCCCTTTTCGACAGATTATGTCTGCAGCGGCCTGCTTGAGTACCTACGCTATTGTTGGTTGTCCTTAAATAAATAAATTCAGCGCTTTCCAAAATAGACCACTACAGTCCACAATCGGGAGGTAGGTGTTTCTGGAGCTTAACGATGGCTTGAGGTGGTGGTTAGGTACCTATTATGTCGCCATTTGCCCCCCCATTTGCCATTTGTCGCCATTTGCGCCGTTTGCCACCTCTTTGGGTGACTTATCTTTCCAAATACTTTTCAAGAAATCCCGCACACGGAAAATCTACAAGGTTTTAGCTTACTAGGTACCAAACATTATGCGTCGTATGATTAATTTATTTGTCACAGCCTAAAAATGTTTTTTCATCCGCTGAAATAGCCCTGACCCGGACTTGAGCTCATACTTTTATTATAATTCAACAATCGGTACCCACATTGTGTAGGCATCTATTGATAAAATTGTTTAATAAACTTTAAATGGTAACTACTCATACATGTTAAAGATATCCTTATCCACATCCTATTATTGTAAGTATTTATAAACCCTATTCATGAATATGTCGTTAATAAATAGGTACAGTCGTGTAAATTTATACCGAGAACCCGAGTTATTCAGTTTTACTTTTTTTGTACCTTTTGTTTAAATATCAGGGAAATCCATATATGCCTATCTAGGATGTAATATAGGCCGTGCAATTCTTATCTCTTATCTCACTGTGAAAACTCAGGTGAGAGGTAAGTGAGTTTGAAGTGAATTGTCAGTAAGTGTCAATCCGACAGCATTAGCGGGGATAACTTCCGTTTTGACAGTTCAACAACATTCATTGCGTTATTCACGTTGCAGACAATTTTTTGAACATATGAAGCAATGTATTCAATATATATTATATAGTTCAAAATTATTGGGATTCTGACTAATAGTGTGCAGTTGGAAAGAAAGTATACTTCACCTTACTTTTTACTGTCAGATTTTTTCAGATTAGCACTAAAGATAAATAATAAAAACGGCTAATAAGACTGCCTTATTCAAGCTTAGTGGCCAAATATTTGTTACGCTGTTTGCAATCTCAATAAAAAAACATGATCCGTGCTGCACTGTTCTGCTTGATTTTGTACCAAATCATAGCTGCATATTCACCAGCTGCATATTTGCATATTCATTATTTATTTATTATTTTTTTTAATCTGCTTAACCTTTTTCCAATATAGTTGAGGTCGAATTTTAATCTAACTGGGTGCAGCTGACACCCAGTATTTAACATACAGCTACTGCCTATCTGATTTCCATTCAGATTACTAAGTAAACACCCCAAATTCGTGATAAAGGTAGCTTCAACGATACAAACGGAAGTTTGAAAGCCCTATGCAGCTTACAAATAACTAATACTATTGCCATTGATATTTCATTTCACTTATAATAAAACTAGCTATTTCCAGCAGCTTTGCCCGCGTGAAGGTAAAAAATTATCCCGCAGGAACGTAATACCTACATAAAAGGCATAAAAGTATCCTATGTGTTAATCCAGGTTATAAACTATCTGTTTGTCAATTTTTTTCCAAATGCGTTTTTGCTGTTTTTGCGTGATTGAATAAAAAACATCCAAACAAACAAACTTTCACATTTATAATATTACTATCTTTTGCTCGCGGCTCCGCCCGCGTGTATGTCGGTTATCGCGTAAAAAAGTAGCCTATGTCCTTCTCCATATCCATGGCTATATCTCCGCCAAATTTCATGACGACCAGTTCAGCGGTTTAGGCGTGAAAGCGTAACATACAGACAGATAGAGTGACTTTCGCATTTATGATATTAGTAGAGATATAGTAGGATAGTAGGAAGTAGGATTAACAACCATCAAAATGTAGAGCAACTCTTAAAAGATGGGATTATATTTTTCGAAATAATTTTTAGTAATGATATAGATGCCTGATTTCACTGATTTCTAAATGCGATATTATTTTTAAGCTTTGAAACACCCAGAGGTACGTTTTATGAATTATGTTAATTTAATAATTTACAAAACTTGCAGCATTTGAATCAACGACGAATCCTTTTAATTTTAAGAGCGTAGTAGCAAATTCAAATGAATCTTGTTTATCAAATATGGCGTTATCTGACAGGTAAATCATCTAGCAAATAGGTACGTAGCTACACGTAATTTATGAAAATTGGCGAGGAGATACATAGTTTAAGGCAGGGTGCCTCTCCATCCAGTTGGGAATAGAGAGAGAACTGATGTTGTGTAAATGTCTTCAATCAGCAATGATTTTTTAATTCATCATTAACGTCATAGAGCAGTGGTGTCGGCGCAAACTTACGAGAAACCGAGTACGGTCGTGATTCCAAACCCAGGCAGGCACTTCACTTTCTGTATTTAATTTAATCACTACTGCTCTAACGTCGAAGAAAAACATCGTGATGCAACCGGCATGTCCTAGAACCAAAGTGATGCATTACCTATTACGTATAGCGTCCCGCAGGGATCTATTCTAGGTCCCTTGCTCTTTTTAATTTACATAAATAACATTCGCAAAGTCACTTCTGGAGAAATGACGACATTGTATAACTGACGAAACATTAGATGACGAGCTTTGTGTAATATGTGTATGTTTTAGTATTTTGTAACTAATGACGACGAACTTTGTGTAATTTATGTTCATGTTCTAGTATTGTTCTCGAGTGAGTGACATATTATGTCACTCACTAGAGAACAAACTCTCAACTCTTTATTGAGAATAAAGTTTCTTTAAACCTAAATCTAAAACTATGTCCTAGAACCAAAAATTCGAAGACGTGTGATATCTACCAACCCGCACTGGGCCCGCGTGGTGGATTACTAACTTTTGCAGCATAAATAAAATCAAAATATTTTATTTCATATAAACCTGCAAGGGCACTTATGAAACGTCAGAAGCTAGGTGCACGATTCTAATTTATCGCTTCCTATGGAGAAGAGCCGGCAAGAAACTCCACGATTACTCTTTTAAAAATAATTGGCTTTTACAATGTTTTCCAATAACAGTCATAATTACAGTAATAAGGTATGGGAGGACAGTGCAGGCCTGTCAATAAGTACCAGGTACTTAGAGGAATGAAAGTAACGAATAGAAAATCGTCTACAAATCTAGTCTGTAAGGCCTACAACGTTATCTCATTCACAATATGTAAAATAATCTATATAAATTAAATGAAACCAAGTAACATGATTTCCATGACAATCACTAATAAATAGTCGTTATTAAAATTGATGTATAATGTCAAATAATGACGAATAGTTATAATCATAAAACTGAATAATCTTTCAACATAATGTTATGAAGACTTAAACATAGGTAGGTAAACAAGGCCATAAAGTAGAGCAAGATTCTTATACAAAATTCCAACCGAAGCCTGACAGCGTACAAGTACATCATCCCAAAGATAATCCAACAGCATTGAACAACACAATACCACAACAAGTAAACAGAGTTGCTCCAAATAGTTTCAACACATCAAAGGCCGCATTTCCAAACAGCTTCTAGTTTTAGTTGAGTTCTTAACAGAGCAATCAGCGGGACCGTCGTATGTCATAAGTCTATTATACTCAGTCATCGGAAGCGTTGGGAAGCTGTCTCTAAAAGTCAAGGCCAACCCGGCTTATATCGGACCAATGTTAACTTGTGTTATTTAAATATCAGCACTGCATAAGTATGTACGACGAATCTGTGTGTCCCCTTTCGAAACTTTATATTTTTTCCGTGAAGGACAGTTGTTCGTAATAGGGAAGTTTATTAGTTTATTGGTGACTGAGTTATTTTGAAACTTTCCATTATCAATTGGATTTGAGTGAAAGATGGTAAAATTTGTAAAATGGAGGTGACTACTGAAATTTCAGCTAATATAAAATAATGTGGTATAGAAGAAGACGGCAGGACGCTGACCCAACTAAATTAGGATAAAGCCAGAGGATGATGAAGAGTTTTCATATTAAGCTGCTGTTATTGTAGCATGCTTTTACCGTAGAAATACCACTCATTGGTAGTAGACTCCGCTATAGATAATTTCCTGTGCGAATGACCAGGGCTAAGTTGAAAAAGCTATAGGTAATTTACAACATGTGACATTACTATAGTAGGTGTACTACTGGTGCCCGTCCTGCCCAACATCCAAATTATCATGGTCACATTCATCACTGTCTTGGGTTACGGATGTGTTGGGTTCCGCATATCACACTGCGATTCTATATCCACAACTTTTGTATTTGATGCTCGTTAACTTAGTCCTGCAGCCTATTGTTGCTAAGGACATTCATATGGATAATTATCGCTTTTCTTTTGACCATTCAGTGAAACTTGATTTTTAAACTTTTAGTGCAATTTATTTTGAATTTTCAAAACGAGTGCAATCAGTGGGTTACGCAATATTAGGCTGCTGAACCCAGCTCTAGCCTTTGTTAACTACAAAGTATTTAACGTGATTGTAGATATTAGTGCATAGCTATTAGGTACTGGTCTAATTTATATTGCTCTGTGAAATTGCATGTTTACACATCATGATACTAAAGTTCAAATTCAATCTAGGAACACCCAAGTAACCGCCGCCATTATTGGCGAAATTACGAGTTTCGAAATTCTGAAATATGGTTTCAAAAGCGTATCTAATGTCGCATTTAAACCACTATAGATAGCTACGTATTATAGTTTTTAATCTTATTAGATGCAATTCATCATTGATCAACCGCAGTGTGGGTAACTTTTTCTGCCAATATCGTTTAGGTTAATTACTTCAAGTAATTGGTTTAATTCTGTTGATGTATTAAAAAAAAAACTAGGAGCTATTAATGTTGGATTGCGAACGAAAGTAGCTTGACATTGAGCTTACATCAACGTTGGAAGCTCTACGCCTGTCCAACTTAATGCGATCAAATAAATTATTTACGTATACCTTGTAAGATAACTTTATAAAATTTTAGTCCGCAATTATAATACACTTATCCATTTTCGATGGTAATGATCTCAATCATATTTTTGATGTTTTTATCATTTATAGAAAATTAGCTTTTGCCAGCGGTTTCGCCGGCGTGGAGGTCAGTGTATTATACATAAAAGACTTCCTCTTATATCACTCTGTCTATTGATGAAAACCGAATTTAAATCCGTTGCGTAGTTTAAAAGGTCTAAGCGTACAAAACACGAATAGCGACTTTGTTTATACTATGTAAAGAAATGGATCGCCTCTACGGTAGTGAACTAGTGTTTCAGACTTATGAATTTTTTTGTTTTTTTTGGGTAACTTACAGTTATAAGTTACCCAAAGATAATCAAACAAATATAACTTTTGCGAAAACTTTCGAAATAACCAGTTGTTATTTCGAAAATTTTCGCAAAATTTATGTTTATCGTTACGACATATGTCAACAAGAGTGAAGACAATATCAAACTTCTTAGCATGATTTTGAAAATTAAACACAAAGACCGATTCGATTTATCGATTCTCACAAATCAAACCACAACTTAAGCCTTACCAAAATTGGAACAAAGTATCTAGCAACATCCGTTCCACAACAATGAATCATTTTCTTAAAACAAGGGCCTCTGTACCTTAACCGGGAAATAATGCCTTCAGATCTCAAACGAACAATAATTGGTAGAAGAACGTTTGATCGATCGGTATCATCGTAATTGGCTCGGTAAACTTGGGCTGTACAATAATTAGGTATCTACTATCTGGATTATCTAAAAGAACCTTATACAGTGGATGCTGCACGATACTAAGATACCATAGATCAAAGCCCAGAGGCGTTTTGTTGAATACAGTTGCTTAGCTTAACGGTTTAACGCAGTCTATTGTGTTATTGTGTTTAGCTAATATATTCTGATGCAAAGCAAAAAGGTTGCCTGGTAGTAAAACAATTGAAAGTGTAAAATGATCAGCTCCTGTTTGACTCCAGGTCAGTATCCTTTTATTTGACTACCACGACATTTTCGTCGCGGTAGTCAAATATCCACAATACTGAATGATTAGCTCAGTAGTATTGGAAATGTATTTATTTGGTGATGATGGATTTTACTGCTGATTTTAGAAGCAACTCTAATTTTATTTTATTTGTATTTTATTTATTTTTAGTTTACCAACGATTGTTTACACTGGTATTATGCTAAAAATAACATGTAAGATAAATTAATATAGTAGTGTATTAATCACATATGGGTAAACTCCGCATGCATAAAGAGGAATTTGTAAAAATAAAAAATACTAGGTTAAAAATGCTTAATACTTTGAAAACATCATACATCACTTAGGGCTAATTTAGGACTTACTATTATAACATATTGATGACTAAAACTAATCGGGCAGATACTTATGAAAAGTTGCTTTCAACTTTCCCAAACCATCAAAGTGAAGATCGATTTGGTCGCTGAAACTATTTATGACCTTACATAATCTCGCATAAGGAGAATTTGCGCCTAGTACCGTTCTTCTCAGCGGTGGGCAGTGGTTTTATTGGATTACGAGGAATTCTTGAGGGTGCACGGAAACTGAAATTGTACAATATCTGAGGGCTAATGTCTTGATAAGGTTGCGTTTTAATGTAAATGATTGGCAAACAAACTGACCCCTCATCTGATGTTAAGTGGTCCTATGAACCGCCGCCTATGGACATCTGCAATACCTGCTTTCCTAGAGAAAATACTAAAATTTATCATGTCTCGTCTTATTAAGTGACACTTAGTTCATCACTAATTAGACCACTGCAAACAAGCTTTCCTTTTAAGAAGACAAAATTGCAAACACACATTTTTGTAATCATTACTTTGCAACATAGCGTCTACTACAGAGCTACCTTAAAGGAATGTCCGACAAGGAAGTGAGAGAGAGGAAGCGTCTCCAAGTTACGTATGTTTGATTAACTTATAATGTTACCTTTGGGACACGAGACAGAGGATGATAGAGACAAATAATAGGTAATCAGTCTTCTGACAAGTATCATTCTGGTCATTTGAAAGTAAGCGAAATGATGATCTGAAATTAATACCGAATCGAACATGATGTCATTTCTGTTGTTTTGTATTTCTTTCAGCCCATATATGTTGAATGATGTTTAAATATATTTTTGAACATTTTCTCCACATGATTTATACCAAAGTTATATGACGTAGATAAAAAACAAGACGACTACGAGTATTTGTTTATAACTGATACATAGTTGCATTCTTGAAGCAGTCGAAACAATAAATCATTGACCCAAGTTCATGCTCGTAATTAATCAATGCTATCAACGTTATAATTAGCCTACTATAAGTCCACTGATAGAAGTTTCCAGGTCGAACGAAGCTCGCAAATTCCCACGATTTTTTTATATTCTCGGTCACGCAAGCAAACATCTCGATAATTTTGCAATAAACAAATTAAAACTATCGCAACATTCCAATATTAGTCGGTAGCGCTCCAGCGATGGAATTCAATCGAAACGCAATCGGACAATCAAGTTGCATCGATATAGATAAATTGTTATGACTAATCGATTAGACGCCGATATTGCACTCGAATCAATGGATGTCATAGCAATACTTTTAAAAGGTCTAACTGTTCTCATACTTTTTAATGTGAGTCACAAAATAATTTGAGATAGACTGCCGAATATAATCCCAATAAACCTGATGTAACTTTTTGACCGACTCTAAATAATTGGAGAAGGTAATACACATGACCACAATGAAGAACGCATAGTCGAGTTATTATTTATAACCTTTCGTGTCTAATCATGTAAGTGAAAACGACCTAAGGGGAAATGTTAAGCTGTGATCTCTTACGTCATTTGTTTCAGCTTCCTATAATTTTTAATTGAACTATCCATGACCATATTTATGTCAATAGTATAACAAAGGTAACTGTTCTTTATTGGGCATATCTATTCAGTTAGAAAGTAATGTTAAATGATATTTGAAGTGTACATAATAGTGCCTTTCTTGGCTAGAAATGCAACTCCTTTTGCGGAATGTATTGCGCCTGATTTATCTACCTTTTTCACTATTTCTTGTAATGGAAAGTAGAGTTTAGCCAATGCATAACTAGATACTTAGCGAGTAAGAACAATCATAACATACTGCCATATACTCAAAGTTTACATACCCTAAATAGAAGACAGTAAATTCTAGAGTGATGCGTGAGACAGATATTTCTTTTTTCTTCATCATAAATCTAACAACAACTCCAGTCCCAGATTTAAAAAGAAATACGTGCTTTAAAAAACTTGTATGTACCTGCATAATTTTTCATATTAAATTATTTTTTTTATAAGAGAACGATGATTAAAATAAATATACAACTTTCTCTTGGCTAAACAAGAGATTTCGCTGGAAATTGCATCTCTTGTAAAAATGCGTACAACGATCTTTCGATGCCATATTGTTGCGTAGCATTTGCAAATGTGATTACGAATTATCGCATTATTAAAATTATACACAGTTATCAATTGAAATTACAGTCTTCATTAATAAAATTGTGTTACTGGTAAGCAAGTATTATAAGCATTAAGTTACTACCGATCCGATCTACAATAGATCTAATAATTGGATTCAAAGCCCAACAGATGTTTATCGCAACATTGAGCTTAAACAGTCGTGAGTACTTGTGAGCTATTATAATTGTATTGATTCGATTTAATATACACTTACATGCACTATTATCTGGTTAGACTTTATTTTGTTTTGATTTTGTCTTGAGTCTGAAGCGCGAGATAATATGTACCTAAAGGATTTCCACATCATCCGCTCGATAGTGTCAAATTAAATTTCATGCGAACCTAACTTAAAGATAGGTTCAAGCCGGGCAATAATATTGCTCTGAACTTCAATATAACCCGTGCCCGTGCCGTCATGTGATTTGGAACTTCAAGTACTACATATACCTAAGTTCATCGTAAAAAAAAAACAATCGAATGCCGTGTTAGTTCTTTTTACCTCGCAGAAGGCGTGCAAAGCAGAAGTAATCCTCCCGGAGATTTAATAGTGTAGGTACCTTTTATTTTTTTGGTGGCTTTGTTCGCTCGTTGAACTCATAATTCTAGTCTAAACTAGAGTTTACTACCGACCGACCGGCCGGCCGACCGGCCGACCGGCCGACCGACCGGTTGTAGTATTTACTACCGAGCGCAGAGATAGATCTCTGCGCTCGGTAGTAAATACTACAAACGTGACATAAGACACTACTTTATCCCCTAGGTTAAAAATCTCTTATTACCACTGTTCACTCGTATTTCGAAAAAAAAAATACTGTTGTTAAAACTACGTACAAAGTTACCAGTATTGTGTTGTAACTAAGAGTTTTCCATACCGATACCATCAATCTGGTTAATTAAGGAAACTGTAAGGTCAGTCATTGATACACATAAATTTTACGAAACCACTAATTCATTAAAACTGCCCACAAATCATTTTAATCACATCATTACAAATACATCACTAAAGCCCGTGATGTTTTGTAATGTCAAATAATAAGTACATAAATTAACTATGAACGGGAAATTCTCTTAAATTTTAATTGACTTCCACCTTGAAAATGTTAAAGACTTTTCCGAATAATTCGCATAATAGGAAGCATGATTTGTTACCTTAATAAATTGTGTTCAATAAATGACGCAAAGGAGAGAAGAAAGAGAAAGCACGTTTAGCCGGTGGTCCCGGCTCTCATTCGCGAATATTTGACAGCCGTTATGGATCGTCAGAAGCCTGAAATTCCGTCAACCAGTCATACCAATGGTTATCGTATCATCCAGTTACTGGATTAGGGGGGTCAGATAGGCAGTCGCTCCATGTTAAATACCGGTAATCAGCTGCATCCAGTTATACTGTAAGCCTACCCCAACATAGTTGAGTAAATGGAGGCAAAGGATGAGGAGAGAAGTGAGGAAGGAGGCCTCTGGCCTATACTTAGCTGTAAGTAGAACTAGTGAAGAGAAATGGTAGTATCCTACAGGTGGTATGAGGACTAAAACGCGTAACTTCATTAATAGTGGACTGTATTACAAGAATTATAAAAAGGGGTAACAAAAACGGTCAACTAGATTTGAACCGGCGAGAAAAAGGAGTTTATATTATGTATGTGTACTGTCGCTCGGACGATGATGCAGTGCCGAGCCGTCCGGTGCGCGCCCGCTGCTCGAGGGCCCCCTCCGCCACCGCAGCTTCCCCGCGGTCGCCCGGCGCGGCGTTATATTCTCAACACTAGTGCCAATGATCATGGTACACATCATGAGCCAACAGCAAGAACACAGTTATAGGAACATTGTCAATAGTTAATCTAACCTAATATTATAAATGTGAAACTTTGTATGTTTGGATGTTTGCTACTCAATCACGCAAAAACGGCTGAACGGATTTGGATAAAATTTGGCACACAGATAGATTATAACCTGGATTAACACATAGTACATTTTTTATCCTGGTAGTACGTTTCCGTAAAATAATTATAATACAGAGATATAACACTTGGCTTTCTCTGGATTCCCCGTAAGTAGCATGTTTAAAATTGCGACGTCACTATAGAAAAATAGCTAGATTGTCAGAGGACATCATGTGGCTGGTGGGAAATACTGGATGCGGCTGAGAAAAACTCAGCAACGTATGTATAGGAACGCACACCCAATAAATCTGCATGACCACGAGAGCACACATATAAACATCTAGACGCGAATAGTTTGTGTCTCTCCCGAGGCACTCAGCGCGGCGCTAGTGCATCGCAATGTGAAGTTGCGTCAAATTTTACGAACGAACAGGGAATTGCATTGATAATACTAATGATACGACCGACGCTCCACAGGTGATACTGATTTATGAATAAAGATTTTGAAGTTACTTAAGAAAACAATAAGTCATATTATAATGCACTGCACTGTACACATATAAAACTGAAGATGACTTTTTGATCGCATACCGGATCTACTATACTGACAGTCACGATGTGATCTTGAACACTGAATTTTTATTATTACACGTGTATTATTATCTCTTCCTATTAGATTAAATTATAATGATACACAATTAATTCAATTAATGGGCAATTATTTGAATCTACCAAATAAATATTAAATAAATAAACTAATATTCATTGAATTCTAGAATACATAAAAGTTCTATTTTGAATGCAAACTAAGCATTCACTTTGTCTAAAAATTTACATGCTAATTTAATGTATTAACATGTTTTCCTAGTGTTTTTGACACAGGTGAGATAATAATGTAAATATTGTTATATTTATATGTTCACAAAGAGATATTGAAATACTTTGGGTCATATTTGGAACATTATTTAAGTATTCATCGATATATTCTTGAATACATAGGTAAAAGATCTATTTTAAATGCAAAATAGGCATTAGTCTCAAAATAGTATTGATACTGACTGTATTTGTCACTATGAATAATATTTTATAATTCCGAAATTTTCCGAGAGATAAAATATAAATAATGATTATACGTAGGTACATATTTTATAAACAATAGGGCATTAAAATATTCTTAAACGTTATTGGTTTTGTTCAAGGTTTCGAATTTAAAGCTCGAAAGGCTCGAAATTAATTTTCTCTTACGATTTTGCATTTTGCATCGAATTACTATTTGATGAAAAAAACATTCAATGGTATTAATTAACGTAGAGGGTTGTATTGATAAATAATTTTAGTGATTATAATTATGTGTATATATACGTGTCATGGTCGCGAATCATATTTTGAATCAACATAGGTACAGATGGCAGCACATCAAGCTACCCCAATCTGTAAAATTTATTTGATAGACTTTCAACTTTATTACATAAGTATAAGGTTCATGTTCGATTAGGAAAATTTAATAGTTTGGGGTAGCTTGATGTGCTGGCGTCTGTACAGCCTGACACTGACCTACTAATTGCAAAAAGCGGATGAAAATTAGAATTTCAGGCTACCTTATCACATCCACTTTAAATGCGAAGACGCCTTAAAGAAAAACAGTCTATGTGCGCTCTGCCAGGGTTGGGGGTTGTTCGAAAGAGATACCGTGGCCCCTGGCACACAAGCAACTGAAGGAACACAAGGTGGGTTTTAGTCAGTTAAAGTCTGACATGACCTTCCGCTCCACCCAGAGCGGGAGAAGTTTTTTGATGATTGCTCAGCCTCAAAAGAAAAAAACAAAAAAATTATGCGCTGATGCTAAGTGAAGCTAAACAAGTAAGCGCCGAATCGTTTGAGTATAGCATGACTTCTACTGAGACATTCTCCAACGTAATTAAATAGGCGCTTTCAGTACTCACTGTAGAAATTGCAGTGCCTGTTAATAAAGACTTAACTATTGGTTGCGTAAGGAAATAAGTTGTTCTCACTGTCGGTTGGCACCAAGTATAAAAGGATAAGGCAGAAGACAGTTATAAAATCATCCAAACAAATTGCAGTTTAAAAGAAAGAATGTTTATATAGGTGTATCATGTTGTAATCGATAACCTCTGTTTCCTTTTTTGCCAAATAACATAAGAAAATATTATGTAGTTAACCTACACGTCATCTCCTCATCTGCCTAGTCCCGCTGACTGACTGATTGAATGACTATTAGACTGAATACTGACTTTTTTGATGTGTGTACATCAAAAAAGTCTAAGCAACGTATACAGTTTTGAACTTTTGAACGATTTTCACTATTGTTATATATTTATATTTCTTTTATAAATAATAACTAAACATTTTTTGATTCATTAGTGACTAAAGCAATAAAATCCTTCATTCAATTGTTCATTTAATCACAATAATTAACAATATGTGTACCGTAACATACGTAGTATAAAATAAAGTTAAAACTAAATTAAACTTTACATGTTTTAGAAAATTAAATTTAACGACATTTTTTATTATTATTTGGTAATTCACAAAGTGTGACCGCCTCTGTTGTTTAAAACTT
Organism: Antitype chi; assembly: GCA_947359405.1. Classification (NCBI taxonomy): domain Eukaryota; kingdom Metazoa; phylum Arthropoda; class Insecta; order Lepidoptera; family Noctuidae; genus Antitype; species Antitype chi. The sequence continues at coordinate 8,259,918 of OX375810.1, read as the reverse complement.
TTCGGTAACGATTTTACATTGAATTTATAATATTGTTTATCTGATCCTGCGGCAATCGCTAACCAATGGAAATTTAACAAGTCTTTCAGTTGTTGGGTTGTCGACACTCCGTCCAGGTTCTCGTCTCTGGAGCATGTCCCATGCATGGTCGATGGGATTGAGGTTTGGCGATTGTGCAGGCCACGGCAATATCCGGACGTTTTCCATTACTAAGTACTCTCTGATCCTCCGAGCTGTGTGCGAACGCGCATTGTCATGCATCAGCGTAAAATCTGAGCCAAGACTTTGTGCAAATGGGTGAACTGGCCCGAGTACATCTTTAACGTAACTTTCAGCGTTCATATTGCAATCTACAAAAACGAGCTCAGTTTTTCTGTTCTTCATAATACCCGTCCATACCATCACTGTGGAGCCACTGTTACTTACTGTTCTTCACACTTTACTGCTCTTCCTGGACGCATCTCAGCCGTACAGCATTTACGGGACGATGATACACTCTTACGGTCTTACCCTTTTCGTATCAGGCCTAAATTCAAACCGGGACTCATCGCAAAATAAAATTTTATCCTATTGCTCCTGGGTGCATGTCAAGTGTTCCCTAAACCATTCAATTCGACGGGCGCGGTTCCCATGGTATATAGGTGGGCACCTAATTGTGCATCGGGCTTGTAGGCCGTATTCATGCAGCCTATTTCTCATGGTTTAGTGGCTTACAACAAAACCACCGCTTGAGAATTATAGCTTTAAACCTATCTCCCGGGCGATTAACATCGGCTGACGTCTTGCAGTCAGTTGTATGTATCGGTCCTGTCGAGTAGTTGTACTCCTTCCACGTCCCGGGTGCTGCTCAGCAGGATCCCCTGTATTAACGTAACGCTGCCAAAGACGACAAATCACGCTCCTATTGACACCAAAATGCCGATATACCCGGGCGCTGATTTCTTCCCGCTTGTAGTAGGTATTCCTACAGCTCTCTGCATTTCATCAGCAGTCAAATAGCGTCGCTCCATGTCAAAAAATTACTCACCACTATTTTATTTAAACGGTATATCTCAAAATGATAAAAGTGAGATAAATACCAAATTTATCAAACAACGAAAACACATGAAATCGGGCAAAAATAATAAGCTTTTATTTTAATGAAAACAAAACACAATCGCAGAGTTTCTATTTCAAAAATCAGCCAATAAATGTCCGAGAACATAAAGATTGTATACCAATCTACATTGTTAAGAAAAAAAATAATATCAATTACTAAAACATGCAGTTTCGGTAAATGATGTGTTGCTTAGACTGTTTTGATGTGTATATAAGCAATCTCATGCAGTCGGAGGCATCTTCTTAAATTTAACAATAAAGATCTTTATTGCCTCTGACTGCATACGATTGCTTATAGTATTCAGTCTTATAGTCATGCTTTTAAAACCAGTTTCTTGTTTCCATCTTTTTAATTAAACTTCACTTTTTAGGCAGTCGAGTTTTTTTTTATTTTGTTAAAAAAAACACAGTTTTTAGTTAGTATAATGATTTTTCCGTTAGTTAGACCTATTTATGAAACCCTTTATTTTGTTATGCCACTCAATAGGTTTTGAGAAAAAAAAATTGCAGACACAATATGGGGCCAAAAATCGGCCATTTTTTTTAAATTTTGATATACCCAGTGTCACTCTCACGACAAAACTAACGCCGATTCTTTAGGCTACATAGCGTGCCAAAGAAATATATACAGGAAAAGTTTTTATTCAGTACGCAAACTGTAACCATGAATTCAGCATATATCATTCCAGACCCCCAGCGCAAAAAAAAATCGTCGGTTATACAAACAAAAATCTGCTGTTTCATAGAAAAGTGCAATACCTACTTGGTCAAAATGTTTGGAACAGCTGATTTTTTTTTGTAGAACTGGTCTAGAATGATATGCTGAATTCATGGTTACAGTTTGCGCACTGAATAAAAACTTTTCCTGTATACATACATACACTCGAAAAACATAACCCTCCTTCTGGCGCAGTCGGGTAAACATGAAATGAAATTAGAAATGAGAGTTAAATAAAGTCTTAAATAACTGTAAGTAATTTTATTTACATTACTTTTAACATAGATACATTAGTAGAGAGTTGGTATTTATTTACAGACTTAAATAGCTTATTATCATAACATAATTAATTTTTTAACATTTTTACACAATTTATGTAATTTAATCCTACCATCAATGACGAATTAGTATTCTTATATAAATATAGCTTCCACAAATAAAATAGAATTTGTTGAATTTAAAACAAAAACAGAGCGATCTAAATGTTTACTGTATTGTAAATTTATGATAATAATTCTGAATAAAACTAACGAACAGTTTTACCATCGAGGACAATGCAATATTTCCTACAAAATAAAATGAAAGTGTGTTCTTATAAAATACCTTTCTCTACACTTGCATATTTTCAACGATATACCTATCCCTTAAAAGGAACAAACTTGCAACAGGTCCTGCAGAAAACGAATAGGACACAATGACATACTAAGTGGATATAGATACAAGGTACATTGTACAGTGGTAGGACATTGTAGCATTTATGGGCGACTTTGCTTAAGATAGCAGAAAAATAAAGATTTCGTCATAGATTGAAAACTATACAGCAGATTTAAAACAGTGCCTCGGGGATGTTTACCGAAGCCAGCGTTGACTGCTTCTATATGCAACGATGCAAAGCGGCATTCGACAGGGTGCTTGGCAGCCCCAGCAGCGTGATGATTATAGCTGACAGGCTCGACTGTCCCTGTGATATATACGGCAAAGCAGTGACTTGCGCGTCACGTACAGTAGTCGCTCATATGTAGGTAAGTGTTGGAAATACCGTGGTTTTTTTTTTTTTTGCCGTTTGATGGCAATGGGCTCGCCCCCTGTTACATAATAGGACTTATACATAACTGGCAAAATGTGGGTGTATATACACGGTGTAAGGGGAACGCTTCCGAAGCCAGAACGTAGGTTATATGCAACCTAAATGCAAACGGATACCAATAGCCTTTCACCTTAAATTGGTTATTTTGCATCAATTTAAAACGTTTGACGCTTCTGTAATGTTTTTAGTTATTTTATTTTGGCGGCGCTTTACAAAGGATGCCTAAATCTAAAGTCACCACCTAGACTTGGGGTCGAGCGCGGTTATGCGTGACCCTATCAGAAGATTTTTATTTTTGAATACATTGCTTGTTAGTTGTAAAATAATGTGTTTGACCTCAAATAATGGTTCATTTAACTGTTCTCACAGCATAGTGTACAAAATATGCTAAAAAAAATTGGTAAAAATTTCAACAAAAAAAAAACTAAGTAGATATTTTTATGGGAATGTATCACTAGCCTTAGCCTGTCTTAGTTTTCGGAAGCGTTTCCCTTACACCCTGTAGGTTGGTACATCTATCTCTGCCCACCTTCCGGAGATGGCGAAAAAGGCGAAGCTGAACCAGGCGTTTTAATTTGTTATGTTATGTATGTGATATTTAAGTATCCCTCGAAGCTTGTACAATAGACGACAACAGTCTCTGTTGATGTATTTATTATCTTACAAGAAAATCAGGTACTATACTGCACTATCCTCAACAGTATGGTAACTACTAATACTGGCCATTTACTAACCTAAGTTCACAAGTAAATCTGTGGCACTACTCTTAAATATACAGGTTGAAATTGAAAACATGCGACAAACCGAAATGGGAGATTGTACTCATCATTATGAACAACTTTTACTAAGGGACCAATGATGCAATCCCGAAAAAAAAAAACATCTGTTCCCTACATTCATGTTCGCATAACTCGTCAAAATGTAGGGAACAGCGGTTTTTTTTTTTGCGATTGCATCTTTGGTCTCTCAGTAAAAGTTGTTCATAATGATGAGTACAATCTCCCATTACGGTTTGTCGCATGTTTTCAATTTCAACCTGTATTATTATTTCTAAAGACGCAGCGTCGTTGCTCTAAATTACCATATTATTTGGCTGGTATGGTGGTTCAAACTCAAATGCACCGAAGTCAAACTGGGGATCACCTTGGGAGAAATCTGAAACAGAGATAAATAATAGTAATTAGTACATATTTAATTTACAGCATAAGTTAATAGCTAGACGAAGATTATCTTCGCAGATTCACAGAACAGTATGGATATCGGCGTAATATCCTCAGGGTATACCTACAATACATACTAATGACTTGGAACAAAAATATTTAATTGTTAATTTATTTATTTATATGTATGTTAGAATAGAATAGAATAGATCTTTATTTGCTTAGAATGTAGGTACATAAAAATATGTTGTTAAATTAAATAATAGGATCCATGTACATTCTGCCTTAATATAGCATGCAAATTGAATACAAATTATAAGATAATAAAATTATTACAAAAAATCATCATTTAAGAAATCCTGCACAGAATAATAACATTTGTCTACAAGGAATTCTGTGAAACGTTTTTTTTTTATGCAACGGTAAGTTTTTTGTTTTGTTGTATATGTCCTATAATACCTACTTACATCCTAATGCCGGAATCTTGTCCTGAGTATGGTAAAGACAGCATATAAAGGGAGGACTCCACTTGCATTGTCTAATATCAGGAACACAGGAAAGCAGTGGTGGCCCAGTGGTAACAGCCGCGACTTACGAGCTGTAGGTCGTACGTTCGAACCCAGACAGACGCTTTGTGTAAATTAATTCATCACCACTGCTCTCAAAACGGTGAAGGAAAACATTGTGAGGAAACCGGCATGTCCTAGAACCAAAATTTCGAAGACATGTGACATCTACCAACCCGCACTGGGCCCACGTCGTGGATTACGGCCCATTTCCTCTTACCGAGAGGAGGCCTGTGACCCAGCAGTAGGAACATTATAGGCTGATATGAGGAACAGTGAAAGTGAGACCAGCACCCTAATTTCGTAACACAAATGACATTATGAACAATTTTGAAGGATATTACGAGTACTAGGTACATATGTATCGGCTCAACAACGTTAATAACGCAATGAATGTTATTGAACTGTCAAAAAAAAAAAAAAGTTTTCACTTTGTAGTGTTTTTCCGGAAGTTATTTGTTTTTTTTTTTGGAAAAACTTTTTAGTTATAGTACCTACCCGATTTTCGCCCGATTTTCGGGTCGGGTGATTTTTGAAAAAGCAAGTGTTAAAAAATACTATCGGATTTATTAAATAGGTCGCAGATAACTCCACCATCATAATAAACTACCTAATGAATTCGGAACGTAGATGTTACAAGTAGATTGTTTAGCAGATTGGTAGCCCTTGCATAAAATCTATCCCTCGGTAACGCCCAGCCCATGATCAACAAAAGCCCATCTCACAACCAGCAATGTAGCTAGACTTACGTGACATAATCGATTGGCCGGTCAACGGTATAATTAATTAAATTAGGTGGTCGGTCGAGCAGTTAGTGTTGTCGAGCAACAATTGCTCAAAAAATTGCCCGTGTAAGAGACCGGCCACAAACAAAACGTCTTTTTAATGCGATACTAGACAATAGACCACCACACAATGCGATCACTAATCGTAGACTGGCACTAATTAGACATAATAGCGTTGTGTGCGTTTGCGCGTATCCGGTAGGTACTTACCGCAGCACTAATATTTTTTATTCGATATGTTAATACTATGGTTAAGTCACCGATAGACGTAAAGAATAAAATCGAAGTGATCTATGATCGCTATCGATGACAATGACCCATTGAAACACCATTAATTATTGCATTTGAATATCTAATGAGTTCTTGTTAATTATTGGTAAAACGTGTGAAGGTTGAATTTGTATCACATCCTGAACTTGACTATCAAATGTCAGATCGCATAGTTGACAGTCCTTGGAAAATCTTCATAGGCTTATCAAAGGATTTGCCATATTTACAGGCTTTTAAAATATACGATGGCCAGATATCACGATATCAGATATCCACTCATAAAAAATCGAATAATAGGCAAGTTGATAAGTACCGAGGGTAAAACTGTTTTTTGTTATATCGAGATAACTTTGAACCGTCAGAAAACACCTAATACTACGTCACCCGGACGTAAAATTACGCGGCGGGGTTTTATCGTGCACTGGATTTGGAACTCTCAGTGTTGAACCGAGCATTGAGAATCCAATAGAGAGTATCCCAGCACTTTGAAAAAACAGACTTTTCTATTTTCAACTAGGCTGATTTTTCAATCGTCAGTTAAGTTTTATCTGAGCAATAAAAGCGTTTTCACAACTTTCCTCAACTATAGGAAACTTACCAATTTACCAAATATACCCACTACTATTCTTATACTCCATTTCAAATAAGATTAGACATTTAAATAAACCTTTTTACAGTCCGTGCAACCGATTTTGACTTCTATTCCGTTGTTTGCACGTACCACGTAGGTATGCATTTACAGAATTATAATCAAAGTCATTCAATGGAATCTCATGAACTTAAACGGTTAATCGGTTAAGTACCGCGCGGCCCCTGTAAGGGGCCATTACAATAGAAAATTAATTGTGTCTCATTAGCCGGTAGTTGACAGTTAATCAAAATACGACCTGACAACTGATCTACAAAATGCAAAAAAAAACGTAAGAAAATTTGAATTTCACAGCCGAGTATACTTACAAAATGGTGCAGTCGACGGGTAAACCGGTTGAGGGTAATATTCAGGCAAGTCCACAGCCACAGGTATCGGTTTCGGGAAGTACACCGGTTGTCTATACTTGGGAGGGGGCGCCGGCGCAGAATGCAGGTTCGGCGCAGACTTGGACACCACCGCGTTGAAGCCATGGATTGCATCAGCTGTGTAGTCCACTGTACGGATGGAACCGTCTGGCTCTACGAGGGAGTATTGTCCTGGAAAATAGGAATAAAAACATGTTAAATTTTTTATCAAATAAGGTCTGGTTGAGTATTAAGCTTGATAACGACAGGAAGTGCCTTGACGTATTTGAAATTGCCTAACGAATCCATGCTCTTCAAATCCTACTATCCTACTTATATTATAAATGTATAATATTATAAATAAATCTTATTATAATTGTATTTTTGTTATTAAAAAACGGCCGACTGGATTTCGATGAAATTTGCCACTCAGACATAGTTTATAACCTAATTTACACATAGGATACTTTCATCCCGGTAGTACGATCTTTAGGATCATTTTAATTTCCGAAGCCGCTGGCAAAAACCAGTAAAGAATAGATAGATCAAAAGAAAGAAAAAGTTAATGAGATAAATATCTGTATACTATTTAGTAGGTATTATGTTTGTCAAGTTGTTGTCAAGTTTAATGTTATTCTGGAATCTGGTCGCGAACTCGTCTTTATATACATAATTATATTATTCAAATAAAAAAGAAAATCCTGGGATTAACTGGCGGGTACTTTCAATATTTTCCCAAAATCCAGAAGTACATTTCCTCATAAGCTTTTAGGTAAATCTCACAAATTGTGTCAAGAAATTATCATCGAAACATCTGCATTTGAGGGCCTGCTCTCTAAGGCCGTAAATGAACATACGTGCCCATCCGAAAGTTGTTAAATACTTAGAAGTGAGCCTTACTCCCTATTAATTTACTTTTTCGGACGGGCAAAAACACATCGGGAGTAAAGGCAACTGTCAAATCGTGACGTCATTAATTTTAGTTCGGTTTCCAAACTAATCTTATGTCCGTAAATGATACGGAATAGTAAACGCCCGTCACTTCGGCTGAAAATACAGCAAAACAGTGATATTTAGCTAAGCTAAAAACTCGCTAATCACTGAGTAAGTCAAGAGAAAAATAGCTTGCTAATGACTAAGCACACAGCAGTGTTGCTCATTAAAAACCATATCTCCAAGTGACACCATAGAGCCGTTCTCATATCAGTAATCACATACCATTATAGTCTTTAACGAAAGCGTAAGCTATACGACAATTATACCAATTAACTTGTATAATACATTGACTCATATCAACCACAGATCAGCGACCTCAGACAAAGATGCGAATTTGGAAATCGCTTGAGAAAAACCAGTTTTTCACCCGTTTTTACATGCTTCACATGCGTTTGTATGTGCCAACGTATCGTTCGTAGTGGCATAGATTAGAGAACAATGCATCATAGAGATAATAATGTCTATCAGTTGTTATTTGTAGGTGCATTGTATGGAGACAGGATAGATTGGTGCAGAAGGTCAACTCCATACAAAGGGCGAAAAAGCACACACAGACAAACACGCTTCACCTACAGAGAACGCAAGCGAATAGTCAAAACTGGCATTTGTGCTGAGGTGATTTTTTGGTGCTGGTTCGTTGGTCGATGTGGTGTACAGTAAATCAACTTAATAAAATAAAAAAAATCACTAACCGATAATGCACAGGCATCCACCCGGGTCGATCGATCATCTACGCTTGCCGCGGTTGATCCGTAAATGGGTGACCATCATTACATACCAAGACCCCTCCGTGTGTCGGAAAGTACGTTAAGCCCTTGATCCCGGGTACCATTTGTTAATCTTTGTAATAACGGGTCGTCAGAAGCTCGAAAGTCTGACAACCAGTCTTACCAAAGGGTGTCGTATTACCCAGTAACTGGGTTGTGGAGGTCAGATAAGCAGTCGCTCAATGTAAAATACTAGTACTTAGTTGGATCAGGTTAGACTGGAAGCCGACCTTAACATTGTTGGAAAAAGGGCAGGCAATGTTGTTTTTTTTTTAGAGTTGGAAATCATCAAATAACTTCTCCCGCTCTGGGTGGAGCAGGAGGGCGTGACAGAATTTTACAGAGTTAAACCCACCTGTGTTCCCTCAGTTGCCTGTATGCCAAGGGCGACGGTATCTCTTTCGAACAACCCGCAACCCTGGCAGAGGCAATGATGATGACAATGCACAGCCTAAACCGCTGGGCACTTAAGAAAGATTTTTTTAAATAGTTACAATGGGGCTAGTTCTACGGGACTGATTCAATGAGGCTAGTTGTTCGTAGCTGACCTTCTATACTATTCTATGGTATGGACATGATCGATGTACCACGGTAGCGGTACAGTACCAAAAATGATTTCGCACAATGGATAATAATAGTGATAACGTTTCTTGAATATTAATCCGTGTTTGGAATATCTAGTGATAACAATGACAATGATTTACAGTAATGTCTTCCGGGATGATCCTACGCTACGTTTGCCGCGGTTACTCCGTGGATGGTTGACCATCTTTACATACCAAGACCCCTCCGTGCCTCGGAAAGCATGTAAAGCTGTTACAGGTCCCGGCTGACATTTGTGGATCTTTGACAGTCGTTACCCATCAGAAGCCCGAAAGTCTGACAACCAGTCTTACCAAGAGGTAGCGTGTTACCCAGTTACTGGGTTTTTACCCAGTTACTGGGTTGTTGTCCAGTTACTGGGTTGTGGAGGTCAGATAGGTAGTCGCTCCTTGTAAAATACTGGTATTCAGCTGCATCCGGTTAGACTGGAAGCCGGCCCCATTATAGTTGGGAAAAGGTTGGACATATGATGATGATGTCTTCGGGATGATCCTATTATCCCTCATCAGTTATTCAAACTGATTCATGTCGATAACAATTGAAAAATAATTGTCATAATTACGTGATAGTTTAGCTCTTATTGTGATACGGTATTGTTTGTTTTCAATAGTGATCAAAGAATGCATATGTTTAGCAAAAACACAGCAAGGTTATGAGGGAATATACTCATTACTATTCTAACGTTCTATAATGATAATGACATAATTATTTGACTGTTTATCTGCTGTGGGTACAGCAGTTAAGTGGGTACTTAGGGCTGAATTTTCGGGTTAGTCACCAACTCGACACGAGAGGCTGGACACGCCTGTGTCCAGTTAGTGAAACTATTAGTATCACTTATTATTTCGTCATCTGGACACGCCAAGATTCTTAAACGTGTCCACATAGTGAAACTAAAATTAAATCATTTCAAGGTTTTCGCTAACTGGACACACTTTCGCATTTTACCCGAATTCATGACAAAGTACAGTCACGCAGATTCATTTCTCTTATCACAATCATCATCGGCCACTAAACGTCCCACTGCTGGGAATGGGTAATTTTGTATGTGATAGTAAAATTATTCACCATTTGTGAATTTAATAAAAACTAGCTGAGCTGGCGAACTTCGTACCGCCGCAGAATCAATAAATATTGTCTAAACATATCAGCAAAACATCTTGAGACATTTCGCATGATCGCCTACCGAGTTATGACAACCTAGTACCTCGAAGGCATAAAGCGTTTTCTAACACACATACCTATGTCAGGTACACCTGAAGCACCTGGTAATACGAAGGCATAAAGCCTTTTCTAAAAACTGACATGCCTATATCAGGAGTACTCTTACCGAGTTATGACAACCTGGTACTTCGAAGGCATAAAGCCTTTTCAATTACTGATATACCTATGCTGTAAGTTATGTCAACCTGGTACTCCGAAGGTATAAAGCGTTTTCCAGCTGACACGAAAAATTTATGAGAAAATGAATTGTCCCAATATTTGTTCTGCTATTCGGGGTGGAGGCAAATCCAACAAATCGAAGATCATAAAAATCAGTTAAGCCGTTCTAGTTTGTTATAAGTGGTGTAACTAACCCGACTTTGTTTTATTTTTATAGATATATTTTCGACACTGACACTATTCGAAAGCCACTATCTCTATGCTTGTCTATAATAAATAGCATACAGCCAGTTCTATTACACTTTTTGTATTTCCGGCGGCTGGCGACTAACAGTGATGTAGTCTGCTCTGATTGGTTGGAGCGGTTAAGTGCGTCTGACTGCACCTTATTTTAGCAAAAAAACGCGGTGTGTTCAGTTGGCGAAAACATAAAACTGATTTAATTTAAGTTTCACTATGTGGACACACATAAAATTTTTGGCTTGCCCAGATGACGAAATAATAAGTGATACTAATTTTGAGTTTCACCAACTGGACACACGTATGTCCAGTCTCTCGTGTTGAGTTGGTGACTAACCCGATTTTTCACTACTCAGATAAATTTTATCTGAGGAATAAATATTGCGGTTTGACAGCTTTTGTATAGAAAATATGTCAAATTAACATTATTGTTCTTCAGATAAAAGTTATATGACTATTGAAAAATCAGCCTTTAATAAAAAACACAGAATAAAATTATTCCAAGTTTAAACCTATGAAAATGTATTGTTATTCCTGTTATAACTTTATTACCTACGTGTTTATTTGTAAGAGGGATACTCGTTAAAGACTAGTAGTGGCCTAGTGATAACAGCCGCGACTTACGAGTTGTACGTCGTAGATTTGAACCCAGACAGTGTTATCACCATTACTCTCAAAACGGTAAACGGAACAACGTGAAAAAACGTTCTAATGTTCTAGAACCAAAAAATTCGAAGACATGTGACATCTACCAACCCGCACTGGGCCCGCGTGGTGGATTACGGCTCACTCCCTCTCACCCAGAGGAGGCCAGAGTCCCAGTAGTTAACATTTATTATGCTTATTTTAGTCATTAGAAAGGCAGAAATTTGAGACTTGCGTGATCAAGCGTCTCATGTGTTGTGGGGGTTGTTCGAAAGAGATACCGCGGCCCCTGGCACACAGGCAACTGAGGGAACACGGGTGGGTTTTAGTCAGTAAAAGTCTGACACGCCCTCCTGCTCCACCCAGAGCGGGAGAAGTTATTTGATGTACTCCCAACCCAAAAAAAAAGTGTCTCATGTGTTCTTGGTTTACTCACTTTTAAACTGAGTGATATACATACTTATGTTAACGCGGTTGACTACTTTCCTAGCTGAATTTGAGATAGCTAGACAATAAAAATGAATAAGTACATAAGATCCCTCCGTGCTTCTGAAAGCACGTTAAGCCCTTGGTCCCGTCTGTCATTCGACAGTCTGAAAGTCTGACAACCAAATCAAATCAAAAGTCATTTATTCAAATTAGGCTGAGAATCAGCACTTTTCGAACGTCAAAATACATAAGACAGTCCCCCAAAAACGCCCACCCTTCACCACTTCCTAGTGCTTTAGCTGGGAAGAAGATGTGACGCTCAAAACTCCTCAGCAGCACCAGTCTTACCAAGGGGTATCGTATTACCCAGTAATTGGATTGTGGAGGGCAGATATTCAGTCGCTTCATGTAAAATGCTAGTATTCAGCTACATCCGATTAGACTGAAGGCTGACCCCATAATAGTTATGTGTAGTACATGCTTATGTGTAGTAATAGTAAACGTCTAATGATTAATTTCTTGCGGCGAACGCAATTCATAGATGTTACTTTGTTTATCTGTTCGTAATTGGACGTAGTTAAGGACTCAATCCACACTTTGCCCAAAATTGAGTTAAGTATGCTATCGTACTCCTGAGGGTCGAATCTATCATGTAGTGAAAACCCTATTTTTAAAATGTACACGGAAACTAGTTATTCTCGGTACCCCAACTCAACCCGCAGTATGAAGAGCACATAAAATGTCAAACTTCAAACGCCCATAACTCAAAAGTGACTTTGTGTGGATTGAATCCTTTCTGCTTAACTAAGTCTAATTATTCGTTACGTAAAACATCAAAGCAATGAAAACTTTTGCAGAACCCAAGTTTTCTTCTTGCTTAATCTTTATCTCATAATTTCTTTCTACATAATTAAGAAATTATTCATCTACATTGTAAATAAATTGTAACTACTTCTTACCTTTAACTACATCTCCATCTCTGGTTTCATGTTGAGACTTCACATCGCCCGTTGTACGATCTGCTACACCATAATTGAAGACGTATTTTGGCCTCTCCTGAAGGATAACAAAGTAATTATTTAGTTATGATGATCATGAGGAATGGATACCGCTTAAAAAAAGGGAACAGTAATATTGAAAAAAAAATTGATAGAACGAACAAAATTTCTTCTTGTTTGGTTAGTAAAAATAATTAATATTTAATTAATATTAATTATTTTTAATTAATATAATTATTATATATAATTATTTTTTTAATGTCTCAAAGGAACCTAAAAATTGGTCGTGTTCCTTGCTACGTCTGATAAAATATTGATATAAAAATCTTACATAGTAATCATATCCAGGCATACGATACGATTGTCCCGGTAGCAACGCAATTCTCGGGGCAGCCATCGTCACTCCAAAACATACAGCCAAAACGAAGCACAGGTAACGACACATAATGCCAAACACTTAGCACACACTGGGAATACAACCGTCTAGACCAGCGTCAACTCCTTGAATACCACAATGGTGGGTTCACAGGCATTTATATGTGGCCTTATTCGATGCCAGCCTTGGTTCACCTATCTACCGAAAGCCTTCCGAAAATGAAGTTTCCTTTAGCGTTTCGCCGCAGCCAATTGAGAAAATTTTCGCACGCCACAATAGGTCGCATGTAGATTAGATTTCTTAACTAATCCAAATGATGTCTTATTAGGTTTTGTTTGTTTAAAAAATACGTTTATCGGGTTAATGTTTATCTAAATTATATTAAAAACTTTCTTGGGAATTTTTTATGTTAATGAATGCTTAAAAATAGCACGAAACCTGTTTTTTTTAAACATGAAATGAATTGCATATGCTTCAAAACTGAAATGTTTTTATTTTATATAAAATAAAGAAATGATAATAGGTTCGGCCACTTTAACATGTGATTTACTTGGGAACATAATTGGTGAAATGTGGAGTGCAAAAACTCCACTAGCTACTATTTCCGGGAAAATTATTCGTAATGCTACGTCGTAGCATCACGCTGCATAGGTAACTATGATATATTTAAGATACGCTTTTCTTACACTACCTGCTATATATTTCTAAACACGAAATATATTAAAAAAATACTAACACAAGTTAATATAAGCTACAAGCCTTCAACTCATTTTACAACGTTTCTGGTTTTAGATATTATATTCAACGAACTTTTACGGATGCAACTTCACGTGTGCAACACTGCAAGCCAAGATGACTATTATACAACTACACGTAGTATTTTCAAGCAATACAATGCATGTATTGAAAAGTATTAGTGTTGTCATTCACTTTGTCAACATTTCTGCCTCTATTAGAAGCATAGATAAGTCAGTTATTCTATAATACATACATATACCACAGGCAACTAATTGAATAATAGGCAGAAAGCCAGACTCTGGGCTGCTATTGAACGAACGAAATTCCTAATAATACGGCCCTACCTGGGAATCAAACTACCCTCCGTACCTCATTACACAGGAGTCGTGCTTGAGGCCACAGATCAACAAACCAGTAAATTCTGAGTTCCAAATTAAATCAAATCTCGTCTCTATTTAAACCATAACACTAATTTTGTCCCTGAATTAAGTAGGTAGATACTTACAGACAAAACCAAAGTTGTAGAGGCTCTAAATAAGGCAACAAAATTAACATGGAAATTTAAACAACCTGCAAGGCTATGTGACAATAGCTCCAAATAAATAGATTCTTTAATTCTCGGATTATAAGCTAAGCGGAAAACATCCTGTCTCATTTCATTCCGGAATAATCAAAAACAAGTTCAACATAAGAGGCAAGCACATACCAGGGAATCATATCACAAAAAAGAAGACCTTTACTCAGCAGCGTGGAGCACGGCTATTATCAAGACTTTGATGACGCTTCCCATACCAGGGAATAAGAACACAAAAGATATAAGACCTTTTTCTCCTTAGCTGGTGGAGCAAGGCTAACAAGACTTAGATAACGGTTGCACATACCAGGGAATAATAACACAAAAGGGACTAAGAAGATTTATTTACTCAGCAGTGGGTAGAGCAACGCTGTTATCAAGACTTGGATGACGCTTACATATACCAGGGAATCATAACACCAAAGAGAGGAGACTTATACTCAGCAGCAGGTGGAGCACGGCTATTATCATGACTTGGATGACGCTTGCGCATACCAGGGTATCATAACACAACAGAGAGGACCCATGAATTATCAGGAAAGAGGCTACACATTACTACCTATTTACTAAACTTCGTTTTATAGTAGCCCTTCTGATTAGTGTGGGAACTGAGATTGTGTCATAACGTTCGGTACCGGTTATAGGCGTGTGCACATGCAGTAGATAAGAACGTGTATACACGCAACTTACAATACAGGCCTGCAACGAAATTTTGGTTATTAATCTCGTGTTACTGTGCTCGTGAAACTGTTTGATGAGTTCAGAATGAGTTTTGACAAAGTAATTAGTGAATTTTATTGTAGTTTATATCTTGATATAGTGCGTTACGTAGTATCATATAATTTAAGATCTATAAATAACTGATGGTAAAAGGCATACACGTTAAAGCAGGTCTCTAAAAAAAGTTAAATTTAAAATTTAAAAAACCCCCGACCCCAACAAAAACTCTAAAAAGTAAAAAAAAATTACATTTATTGGCCTTTTAAGTTGTAGGTAATATTTTGATCAAGCCATTATCAAGTCGGTGGACGGCTAATGAAAATGCTAGACCTCCTCTGTTTGGCGTTTTCATTGACCGTCCCCCTTATTTCCTGCTTTTTAAACATAAATATCACGCTTAAATCTGCGCAGCGTTGCGTATGTTTCCCATAGTGAGATTTATTACTAATTTATACTCATTCCTCGTCCTGATCACCATTTATCTATAACCTATTCATTGCGACCTTTTCAATGAGCCCAAACACGATACTTCTGTTGTTTGTTGGTGAGTTACTTGGGTATCCTGGAAATTCCAGGTGTTGCTCCAGCATCAGTTCAAGGTTACTTTGTTCGTCTAATATCAGCATAGCCTAATCAACTTTAGTTCTCTAGACTAGAAGATGTCAATAATAAACAAATCTGTTATTTTCCGAGAAATTCCAAATTTCCTTCTCTTACAAATATTTTCCTATTATTACAAACACTCCTTGTAAACAGCACACCGTAACAAATTGTTGAAACCCAAACAAAGAATGCCAGACTATGACCAATCTCTGTCGTTGTTAGTACTCAGTCTACGTTCACCACCGACTCTCCAAAGGTTGACGTTTCCTTATCGGAACAATGGGAGAGTCCTCTCATCACACTTGAACCTTCGCATAACGCATTTGATTCGCTGCTCGATCAATGAAACTTAACAAACAAGGTTGGTCACCCCTGTCTGTGTATCTTTTACGCTTTTTCTCTGCTGCGAAAGTAATTGTTTTAACGCTTTTGAATTAGCAAATAGTGAGTACACGTCTATAAATAAACTGAAATAGATTTATTGGGCAAGAACAGCTGCCCTTACCGCTGCCCAACCCATCCAATTACCTACTTTATTTATAAAGTCAAATCAGTGACAGAATAGTTGAAAGGAAATCTTTTGGCTCGGTATGTGATGAGGAGGGAAGAAACAAATTTGAATAAGAACCGCTCATTACTCAATGAACATAAATATTGATGGATGGAGAGGGAGAAAAAGGCTCAAGAAAATATGGATGGATTGTGTGAAGAATGATGTAAAAGAAAAGGGAGTGAATGATAGCGTGACGGCTGACAGGGGAGAATGGAAGAAGAAAACGAGGGTAGGAAGATTATGAGGCCGCTAAAATGCACTTTTAATCTTTCATCATATTGTTCATCTCATCATCTTCTTTTACGTACATCTTCAATACACTGAGTATTCAAAAAAAAAAAAAAACAATGAAAAATTGCTGCACCTTCTAAAGTATTAGCAACCATTTTCTTCGCAACCAACGTAAGTAGTTACAAAATGTCTAACCGAAAATCACAGCAGTATAAGGAAAAAATTAAGACAAAAACAATTTGTTTAACTAAACGTCCCTGCTAATAGATGAGCCATTGAACGTTTGATTATCCTCACGATAACAAAATGGCGGATTAGCATAATGTCCGTTTGTTTCGTGTTCTCAAGTGGCTAACAACAAAGGGCTTATGAAGTAATTACGCACACCTGAATTTCGACAAAGATGTAGATAGAAACCGCATATAATATACAGTGTGTCCCTGGTTAATTAAACTTAACCCTGGTTTAAGCGCACAACCAAAATAGGTGAAACAAGACAAATTAAATCTAAAAAAAATCATTACTAGTATCGATTTTTTTTTCAAATCATACAAATATTTCAAAATTTGTACGTGTTTCTTTACTTGATAACTGGTTTTTAGGCGGTTCTTTTTATTTGCTATGTAACATCGTTATCAGCAACCATGATTGTTGGCTATTTAAAAAAAATCACTTAATTAATAACAAGTTAATATATTTTAAATACATGAGGGTTTTAAAAAAGCTTAAAAAATCCATAACAATTTTCATGATTTTCTTTACATTATTGTTGTAAGTTTTTTGGCGATGAATAATGGATTAGTTGCATTCCATTTTCCTTTGTGTATTTTATCTAAGGACACACTGTATTATGTAGTTGTAGGTAGTGGATTACATACCTACCTTTCAAGTTTTATTCGTAATCTTGGGCAATCATGCATATTAAGAAAATTTTGGTTTTTGCCAACCGATTTGTTAAACGATATTCTGTGTATCCTATACATCATTGCATTGTGCCTGTCATCATGAAATCCTCATATGTCTGTTGGCCATCGGCATCTTGGGTAGCTTTGCTTCAAATATAAACTGTTCTAGGACTTTTCGAGAGGTTGTAGGAGAAGTCTTTAAATAAATAATAATCTCAACAGCCTTTCACCTAGTGTCTGGGATACACAAGGCTAGTTTTTGAAGCTAGCGTAGTAAGCTAGGAAGCTTGTAACTCTGAGTTCGTGTATACAGAACTAGAACTACAGGGTGGGATTCTATTTTTGAGCTAGTAGCGTACTATCCTGCACCAAAATTGCGTAACACGCGATTAATCATAATCGGTTTCATTTTTACAGTTCAACAATATTCATTGCGTTATTTACGTTGTTGAGCAGACACATTTTTCGAACATACGAAGCAATGGTTTAGCCATCTGTTTAAAAACGAAATGACTAATCATGAGTTACGAAATTAGGGTGCTGGCTGGTGTATATAGGTACTAGCCTGGTGCGGCCGATGAAGTTAATATCCAATCGGATAAATTTACTCTACGGAATAAGTCACCGCAACGCTATTGGCTTAAAATTTACTAGCGTCTTGTAAACAGCACTAGCATATGCCAAGCAGTGGTGGTCCAGTGGTAACGGCCGCGTCTTACGAGTTGTAGGTCGTGGTTTCGAACCCAGAAAGTTACTTTACTCTGTGTAAATTATTTCATCATCACTGCTCTCAAAACGGTGAAAGAAAACATCGTGAGGAAACCGGCATGTCCTAGAACCAAAAATTCGAAGACGTGACTTCCGCCAATCCGCACTGGGCCTGGGTGGTGGATTATGGCCCACTACCTCTCACAGAGAGGAGGCCTGTGTCCCAGCTGTGGAATCATTATAGGCTGATTATGCTATGCTATTATATGCCAAGCCAAGACGGCAAGCCAGGACTGAGCTTCTAACTGGATACTGAGGTTCTAGCTTATTATCCTAGCTTTGAAAAAATAGCTTCGTGTATCCCGGGCACTAAGTAGACACAATTATCAATAGTATAATTTATGGGTTTAAATGAATGCATCTAAATATAGCCCATTTTTTAAAGTTACAAATGAAACGATGAGGAATAGACGAATTACTACTATAAAACTACGTGTTAAGAATTGAAAACCATATCTTTACAAGCACGTATTTATGGTGCGCGAAAAACCAACGTCCATGAAGACAGAACCATGGGCGCCATTGTTATCACAGACGTCTTGATATCCCATTGTTTCTATTCATACAGAACCACGGTACAAACAAACGATTTATCCTCACATATTCTGCTTATGTATCATATAATTGTGATGAAGTCCTTCAGTTCTTTCTCACACTGCTCTGGTGGTATGGTATTTATTACAATTTTGAAACTAATTATTTTATTTAAGGTACTGTACTGAATTATAAGGTTCGGTATGCTGGTAATGGGTATTTATTTAGAAGTGAATTCCTCGTATTTATTACTAGCCAGTAATAGTCTGTCTTTAGGTGCAATTTTTTGTTTCACTATGAATACTAGTAGTTTAACCATTGTTAAACTAAAAGTATTCCATTTCTTTTTGTTGATCGAGTTAACATGATCGAAGTCAGCCCAGAAGTGTTGTAGATGAGAATGTTTTAGGTTAGCATTATTTTATGTAATTTTTCATCTACAAAGAATAAAAACTTTATTAAATAATCGTCAATTTATTTAATAAAATAACTTCTTACTAAAAAAAATAACATTATAAAGAAAGCAGATAATAAAACGATTAACAAAAAACTTCCTATATCATAACATCCAATATTACTTTAACCTATAACAATTCAGGTACTTCTTGTGGAAACATTTAACAATAAAAATAAATAAATGAATGGTTTAACAATCAAATAACTTAGAGATCGAGAGTTTTCAGTTATCCCTTTCATATAACAATTTTTCTTACAAGTATATCACGCTAGTGATACTTATACAATTAAGTAAGCGCTTAAAACTAAGGCAGTAATAAAAACATCGAAAATTGGCCTTGATTGAAACGCAATAAAATTATTTAGTGTTAATCCAACATGAACTTCAAAGGATCATCTTTCTGCCCAAAATATAATGATAAAACATTTGGTGATAATCTTTTAGCAATGGCATTTTTCTCATTTCAGGCAGTTTGGCTTAACTGAGGAAATGCTCTTGCATTAATCGCTCTGTTCAGTGATGTTCGAAAATTTTAATTATTTTTGTATGCCATTCTTTGTCACCAAATCTACATTTCTTAAAAGTTCTTATGTAATATATTGGGCTACAGAAAGTTTCAATTGCAACTCTAGTTGGTTCTCCTACATCTTCAATGGCTTAGTGGTGAAGATGAGCAGCCTCATGGGGTGACAAGGGTGCGGTCTTGTGAACCACTGCGTTAAAGCCGTTGTGCTTGTCAGCAGTGTAGTCCACGGTACGTATGGAGCCGTCGGGTTCAACCACCGTGTATTGACCTGGAAAGTAAGTTGGGTGTGGTTAGCTATTGTTGGGTGTTTAAAAGGAGAAAAGCTGTTGTAGAATTAGGGTTTATTTATTAAAACTTTGCACAAGTATAAAAAATACAGTGGGACCGGACAAAGGTGGACTTACTTCCTAAGGCATTTCCTACCTTAGGGTGATGCAGGGACAAAACATGGCAGTTTTAGGCTCAAAGATATATCTTTAGTGTGGTTTTTGTATTTTTATGGCCCAGGGATTGCATCGTACTATACTTTGATCGATTCCTATAGTTGCTTAGTTTAATGGATTTTCATGTGCAGTGTCATGGGTTTTAACTAAAGTTGTATTATTTTTAAAGTTTGTTTTAATACCTAAACGCGAACTTCTTAAGTTAATGCAAATGAATAAGCAAATGAAAATATTTTTAATAAGTAGTGTCCGATCAAGTGAAATTTGTAAGAGCCAT
This sequence comes from Antitype chi, assembly GCA_947359405.1. Taxonomy (NCBI): domain Eukaryota; kingdom Metazoa; phylum Arthropoda; class Insecta; order Lepidoptera; family Noctuidae; genus Antitype; species Antitype chi. The sequence continues at coordinate 8,239,472 of OX375810.1, read as the reverse complement.
CTTAGTACAAGGCATATTAGTTTAATTGTTGCTGTTACTTTAGTTGCTATTGTCGCTCACAAAAGTATAGGTAATTGAAAATCTTACCTTTAACGACATCTCCGTCCCGACTCTCATGGTGAGTCTTGATGTCACCGCTGTGGAAGTCATTCACACCATATTTGAAGACATATTTCGGATACGCCTGGAAAATTAAAATTAAAAAATTAGACTAGCGATATTTTAGAAGATAAACTTTAAGAGCGGAAGTTTACAGAAAATTATGGGCGTAAATTTTTTTCATTGAGGTAGTATAAATGCAATTCCCAGATGTTGGTTTAAGGACCCGTAAGCTACTACTTATGGATCCTACCTACTGGTAGCAATGGTTCTATCGATACCTAAGGTATGTACCATCTGCCAGGGGTGCGGGTTATTCGAAAGAGATACCGCGGCCCCTGACACAGAGGCAACTGAGGGAACACGGGTGGGTTTTAGTCAGTAAAAGTCTGACATGCCCTCCTGCTCCACCCAGAGCGGGAGAAGTTACTAGATGATTTCCCACACAAAAAAAAAATGGTATATACCATCATCACTACCTATCACCCAATTTAAAGCGAGTCTTAAACCAATACCAAATAGAAAACGTCGTAAAGAAAAACAAATCGAAACGTGACTCACACTCAAAACAGAAAGATGCAGGTCAAAGCAATTCACAAAAACAGCTTATCAATGCCATAATATTACATAATCCCTATGCAAATAGTGAACTCGGAAATACCCGGAATTGCTCGGAAGTGTCATTCGTACGAGTTGCGTGCAGTGAAACCGTTTGGACCACGTGTCATTGCGCAACAGTTTTATACTACTCGTATAACGTTCAGTTAATTTGTAGGCGGAGATCGATTTTGTATTTAGCATAGCGGTTTTATTAAGTTGTATATCATTTAGGGTCTGTTTTATAAGGGATAGCATTAATACCCCATCTGTTAGATGAAGTTAGATCACCAGAACATATCCGGACGTCGCAAAACAGGCAATACTTATTTTGAGTTTTCACTTTTAACAAGATTTTTATGTATATTTTTTTAGCTTAGAGCTCATAGATTTTCAGTCATAATAATAATCAAATCTTTGTAGCTTGGAATATACCACGAAATAGGTAATGACATAAGATAGTGTAAAAGAAGTAGAGTTTGCGCGGCACTTAAAATTATTAAGACACCTTTATCTTCTAAATTGGACCACAAACGCGGGTTACTTGCGCACGCGCACAGTTCATCAACAAGCGGAACGTCGCGTCGCACAGGAAGTGCTATCTTGATGCAATTCCTACTCATTCACATAATGGATGTAGAGAATATTACAAATAATTATGTGACTTTTTTACATATACTTACTTAGATTTAGCTCAACTTCAACCGGGCCATTGTTACTGAGGAAGCCAGTTAGGAAGTAGCGAATTATGATTTTTATTGCTTGGTTTATGGTTCGTTTCATTATTGACGATGTGTGAGCATAACAGATATAACATAACGTTCATAGATGGTAATTTAAAATCCAATTACTTTTAAACGATTATTTATTATATACAGAAACATAATTTTATGTTCAGCTCGCATTTGCATTTCCTATTAATCGTCCGGTTACGCAAGATATTTTCTTTTACCTGATTTAACTGGGATTAAATCTCGTAACATTATGCAAGTACCACTAACTGCGATAACATAAAGTATCTTTGCATAATTTTGTGATACAAAAAATACGGTTTGCTTATTTAAATAATTGATTACTTATCGTCATAATTTCATGAATGCCTATTAACATGCTGTAAAATATAATGGCAAACCGTTATTAAATGTATGTGTATTTCTATCTTTCTATCCTCATATAAATAGTAATGTCTGGATGACCGAGCTTAGCTTGGTTTGTTTTTTTGTTGTTTGACGTTTTCTACAAATGAAACCAAGCTATATTGATTTATCGTCCCCAAAACCCTGCATGCTAAATTTCATGAAAATCGTTGAAGCCTTTTCCGAGATTCAGATTATATATACTCGTATACGAGTATAACAAGAATTGCTCGTTTAAAGGTATTAGATTTCATTCTTCCGTTTTCAGTTTATTGAGGGCAGTATATTCTTTTTATTTATTTCTTACGACCTTTTGCCTGGGTGCATGTTGGAAAATATTCCACGAGAACGTACTATTGGGATTAAAAATACCCCATGAATTATTTTAGGTTATAAACTATCTATGTGCAAAAAATAAGCCAAATCCGTTCAGCCTTTTTTGCGCCAATTCATAACATAAATCAAGACAAACGTACAAAAACTCTTCGTTATTATTTTATATGTTATACTGGGTATGTTATTGTAAACCTATATTAAATTGTCTGTAGCCACAATAAATAACAACATAATTAGGAGAAGATACAAATCTTTATGCAAAACATAAAAATTACTAGTTCATACCGGTTTTTGAATGGAAACCAAGGTTGTGTCGAAGAAAATGTGCATGCAACGTAACATACACCATTAGTTAGAGTATCTTGTTACGTTGTAGAACATAAGAAATACATAGTATATGCAAAGTTCACCAATGAGAAATTGATATTCAGAAATTAAAACCATCTGGGAGTTTCTAGTAGTCATTCTTATTGAATCATGACTTGATTTTGATAGAAATGTTTGATGCCTTCAAGGAAAGCGTCGATTGGCATGTCTTTTGTAAATATATTATATTTAATGATGTTGATAGTAAGCGATGATTTGGTTGACTATGGTGCACGGTAAGAAAGAAAGAAGAAACGTATTCATTTTCAACAATTAAACATTACTCCAATTATTATTTAACAACAGTTGCAACTGCTAGAGTATATTGTTAAGTGCCTATATCCGAAGACATTAAATCAAAATCGATTACGATTGCTGTCATAAATCGATACTTAAGCTTTACACAACACTGAAAAATTATGTGTTATAACAAATGTAACTTCAGTCCACTTTTTTCTTATTTACTTTTACCCATGTTTGAAGTAACTGGGTAATAATTAAACGGTAACACGCTTAGACGTAACGTTATTGCATGTGCACTTGTAACTTTTTCCGTAATACTGGATTACACTACAACAGTTTTTTTTTGTTAAAAAAACTACATGACCTTCTAAGGAAATGACTACGAGTAAAAAGAGTGTTAAAAATGCTACTATATATATCTCTACTAACATTATAAATTTGGAAGTTTGTATATTTGGAAGTTTGTTACTCAATCACGCAAAAATTGCTGAACGGATTTGGTTGAAACTTGGCACAGAGATAGTTTATAATCTGGATTAACACATAGGTTACTTTTATCCTGGTAATCCGTTTCCGTGGTAGTTTCGACCTCCATGCGTTCGAAACCGCTGGCAAAACATTAGACATGTTTTAACTAGAATTTTAATGCGTAACACAAAACCATCGACAAGTGAACTGGCAATACTAAAGCTGATATGTACATACTTATGGAAACCTTAGTGATTCACAATTCCAGTTATCTGGGTCTTGTTTAAAGAAAGGATCAATAGAATTCCTGTTTTATTAACTGAAGGATTTCATCCTGTCTATCAATCTAGTGTCTGCTTTGTATTTTGCCCTTTAATTTTCGTTCGACAGGAAAATTTCACCTTACCTCCAGTAAAGAAGGAAATATGCTTAGCAGAATCGTCGTATAGACCTCCTCTTTCTTCTGCCACATTTCCCGGTTTCGCGTGTCCTTTATCCATGTCTTTCCCGCGACTTTGACGATATCGTCAACCCCGCGCTTTTGGGCTGCCCTAGTTTCTTTATTTGCATAAAAGTTCTAACCCTTGGGTGACATAAGCGTGATGTTATGTGTGTGTAAGTTACTTACATAATAATCTACGTGTTCATCTTCCGAGATGTGATGGTGTTCGTAGCTGTGTTTCGGCTCTGGGTGCACGATCGTTGCGGCCGGCTGCAGATCGGCATGGACCACTCTGATTGGTCTCAGGTTGTAGAATATCCGTCCGTGTGTACACGCGACTATCGCCAGGGCTACGATCACCACCTGGAAATTATTGGGGTTACAAATGTTAGAATTTACTAAAACAGCCACAATATTTAATTAATTAATTATAAAATTAGGCTCATGATTTAGTTTAAGAAAAATTGGGTCTAGGAATTTCTCAGTTTGTAGTCAGGATTTATGCCCGGTTGATGGCGATAGGCGTGCCCCCTATTACAAGAGACTTAAACATAACTGGCGAAATGTGGATGTACCTATTTAAAAATACCCGGCAATATTTAAATAAACGGCGTACTGTTATATGATACGTAAAGTAGGAATAAACAGGGTATGTTTTTAAGATGGCTACTGTTTGGCCTTACAGACCCCGTCCAAAATTTCCTTCACTAAATAACACTTCTATACCGTTGTGTGGATCGTTGTTTTACCTTTGTTATTTACTTAAAAACTATCGTAATTACTATATACCTAGATAATTTTTAGTTCCTATCTAAGATTAATAACTTCATAAATATTTTTTACGTAACAGCTAATTCTTCCTTCAACTTAATCTACTCATAAATACCTGCTGCGCTAACCAAGCTTATGTTCCTTCCTCTTTGATATAAATCCAAGTTACAATCATACTTTATATTTAAATTATCTTAATTACACACTAACGTTAACATAATAATAGATCTTATTGAAAATTGCGGGCTTTCTAAAGATATTATGGCCGTTTCGTAGTCTTGTATAAGCTGTTAGATACGTTATCGTAGTCACTTTCAGAATGTCTTGATTCTTTATACAATTGATTATGGTTACTGTAGTGCAAACTTGAAGATTTTCAGCACCCAAATTGCATACTTTGAAATTCGTCTTCTCAACGACGTAAATAACCCAATGAATGTTGTTGAACTTCCAAAACGAACGGATTTGCCATTGTACGCTATTACGTGAGACATGTACAATGTATTGGGCTATCACCCTGCTGATTATAATTCGGGTGTTCTTATAAGGAGCCCAGAAAACCACCCTGGAGACAAGCGAAAGGCATAATTATATTTTTTTACTAAACTCTGCTCTTAATCTGTGTACCTATAATAGACAATAATGTAGGTAGACACTAAAGTGTCTACTTCATCCTAGACCAAAATTAAATTAAAGTAATACAACAGAAGAAGGGTCAATTTTCATCTGAAAGGCCAGGTACGTAGTGCTCACAACCGGTATGCGTGTGTGACCAACACCCTAATTGCGTAACTCACGATTAATCATAATCTGTTTCGTTTTAAAACAGATGGTTAAACCATTGCTTTATATGTTCGAAAAATGTTTCTGCTCAACAACGTAAATAACGCAATGAATACTGTTGAACTGATTAATCGCGTGTTACGCAATTAGGATGCTGATGTATGAACATAAACAAGGCAAAAGGAGTATGTAAGGAATAAAGCAAATGGCGTTTCGTAGTTTCTGCCTACCCATAGAAAACAGGCGTGTGTTTATGTATTTATCTAACAATGAATCAATTCAGTAGGTAATACGAATTCTATAGAACAGCCATTACATAAGAACATAAACACAAAAAAGCCAGATTCGAATAATTTTTCACAGTCACCGATTATTCTGAACTCGAGCACAATGCATCCATAACCGATATTTCGAGCCATCTTCCATGAAACAATGGTGTGTTCTTACACTTTTTACCAATTTTCTCACAAACACTTTCAAGACTCCATTGATGGTTACCCAGAATAAGTTTTTGCTTATGCTTTTGCAATGCTAACTACCACTTTTGTTTTCACTTGAAGATATCGTTATAATGACCTTATGTGTATAAATTTTTCGTCATTGTCATTGGAATCATGATTTCAAAGTGTGAGGATTCTCGGTTCGGTTCCGAATTCAAGAAATGAGAGAAGTTTTGGAAGTTCTGATTACGATTATTTGGGCAATTTCCGAGATTTGATAGTTATTCAAAATAGCGTAGGTAATTGCGTAATACGCTATCAGTAGCAATCCGTTGCTAAGCAGACAATTTTTTCGAACATATGAAGCAATGGTTTAGCAATAACCTTCAAAATGATCCAGATTCTGATTAATAGTGGGTGCTCGTCCGTGCCCCTAAAGATATGCTATTCTGAATAACTATCTGATACTCATGGATATGTAAAATACGACCAAACAAAACAACTAAATTAAACACACACACACACATAAACTTGAAAACTAAAACTGAAAGCCAAAGTGCACAGACACGTTCTTTGGCTTTTGGTTTTGAGAAGCTCTTTCAGAAGTATAGTAATCCAAGAGTATCATATGATTGAATAAAGGAAGCGTGAAAAAGATGTAAATATTTAAGACGGCTCATAAAGTAGGAACGAGATAAGAAAGAAAAGAAGTCGAGGTTCGTGTCGTATTTGTATAAATGGAAATCTGATGAAAAAAGGTTTTCATAATTTTTAGTACATGGGTTTTCCAACCATTATGCATTTAATAATAAGAATTATTTTTTAAGCAAGCAGTACAAAATGGGACGTTACAATTAACTTTATATACATTTTTGTACAATTCCACAGGTATTTAACTACCAGCTTATTGTTATTTACTCATATTGAGGTAGGTAGGTATGTTTTCATGAAAACTTTTCTACAAAACGTTAAAATTTAGAAAAAAAAGCTACATTTAACTTTTAATAAATTAAGGGCTTACCTTGAAGGCCATTTTCGATGATCTCTTTATTAACACCACTACTTCTAATTAATACACCAGCACACGATCACTCGATTCTTAATCGATTTAAAACAAAAAATCGAATGATACACTCGTTCGAAGGCTGAGTATCGAATGTGGCAAGTGAAACTACACGCTAGATTTATATGTGGGTAGCTAAGGTGGTGGGTGCGCCGCATGACCGGGGTAATAATATTAAAAGTAGCTACAGATAAAATATTATATTTTCAATAATAATTCATAAACTTACTATAGTATAATTTCGGCTACCTACCTACGATAGTAATTAAAATTATCATATATCATGAGGCTACCTAGAATATAATTGTCGTTCTAGATATTTTAGATCTCCCTTATTGGAAGGATCTTGTTGAAGGTAATTTATGTTTCAGGGCGTTTTTGCAGTAATTTCTAGTTAAAGCAATTGAATAGAGAATTTGACTCCGAGTGACATTTTGTAAATTATTTTATTACATAAATCAAATCAATATTTATTGCAGACTTTGTTACACATTACGATTTACAGTCCATAGTATCACAGAAAATAATATTTACAATAGAAGTATTTAAGAATAATAAGGCACTAATTTAATCCAATTTAAATATGTGCATGTCATTTTTTTATCTTTATCATGGCATGCTGACAATTTTTGTGATATGAACTGCACTCATTTTTGAGTAAATAAATGATTATCTTATCGAATTTTTATAATCACATCTTAAGCGTTTTTTTTTAAGTTACTCCTAACTCATTACTCATTTTTGTATTTATTTAGTCAAAAATAAAAATGTTTAAAAAAAGCCCATGTGTAGGAACAAAAACATTTCACACTTCCTTCCAAATCATATAATTACAACAACGAACGATGATTAATATAAAACCTAATAAGGCACTATCGCGTTACTAACTAAGAGTTATATCATGCTTGCACGCCTATCACTTAGTAAATATTCTCATTACATTCAACTGCGTCCAGCGGTTATCAACACTGCATGTAATAAATAGGCGCTGCACTGTTTACTCATCCAAAACCATTCCAAAGAAACAATTACGAATCGACAAGAAACTGACCTCTCTTTCACTACCCATAGTGATGAATGCGACAGCGACGTAATTGTCGATGTCGATTAACTTAGTACTAAGCAGATAGGTATTGAATAACGATAGATGTCTGATACACTTACGTCAGTTTGCGAACAAAAATACAACCGCAGACGATAGCATTATAAGAAAGCTTCCTGATGTGAAGAAATTGTTATAAGTAGGTTATACAAGATGATAGAGATTGAGATGGTACAAGAACAATACAGGGTTTTTTTTTGAGGGTGGGACCACGTCATATAAGTTCCCGTTCTGGGTGGAGCGGGAGGCGGGAGGGCTTGTCAGACTTTTACTGAACCCGTGTTCCCTCAGTTGCCTGTGTGCCAGGGGCCGCGATATCTCTTTCGAACAACCCGCACCCCTGGCAGGCATCGGCCCTTGCGGACCCCACCAGTTGGTGCTGACATCTCTGTGAGGCGCGCGTGGAACACAACACGCCGTCGACCCAGGCTTGGTCCTTACCGGACAGCGAGCTGCCCATTACTCGTCACCCGCAAGCCCGCGCCTATGGTGGCCGGGAATGAGCCTGGGATTCCCGATGCCCAGGGCGTCTCCTGCCGTGACTAGGACCGTGAGGGCGCATACACTGGCTCTCCCTCACGTGCGCCACCTCCCTCTTTGCGAGCATTCCTGCTTCGCAGAAGGAGGGGACGGCTATTACCCATGCACTCTCGCTCCGTACCATGGCCTGGACCAGGGCCGGGCGCGAGAGATCGCCGCCGTCGATCGCCTCTACAAAGACATGGCGGTGCTCCGCCCAAGCCGGGCAGACCTCCACCGTATGCTCTATCGTGTCCTTAGGGCGATCTATGCAGTGGAAACACCCGGGCGTTTCCTCCCGCCTTATACGAAATAGGAACCTTCCGAAACAACCGTTTCCGGTGAGGAGCTGCGTTAGGCGGAAGGAGAAGATGCCGTGGTGCCTGTCAATCCACTCCTCAAAAAGGGGACTTACCGTCGCAATCGTGGCGTGCCCATGAACAATACAGGGTGGAAGGGACATTAACGCGTCATCTGTTAGGTACCATGGATTCAGTAAATGATTCTGAAACCCCCTGGGTAGTACCAAATGTTATGTCGGTTTTTTTTATCGCTCTTTTGACGACAATTTTAGATGCTACCCGTTTAGAATCATGTGCTGAATTAATGGTAGCAGTGTGGCTTCCACCCTGTATGGGTATAAACGATGCAAAATTTATTGTTTTCTCTTCGGATTTACGAATTTTTTACAGTAACATTATGATGGCATGATTATCAAATTGCTAATAATAATAAGAAGGGATTAACTATTAAGAAGTAGCATTGTGCGTACACGAATGTAACAAATATAATTAATTAAGTTGTCATGGCGATCTAGACTAACGTTAGTAACTGGTATTAACATTCTTAAGTTTCGGTCAAAGAAAAAACCCTTTTTAGAAACAATTCACAATGTTTACGGTCTCTTGCTCAAGAAATTTGTAACTTTTACAAGGTTTTTCGTTAACAATATATCACTAATACGCGACGAGCCTTACGTAAGCTATGCACGATTGCTAACCCACTTTCCTTACACCTAATTATGTGACAATGGAGATAATGCACATTATGTGTCCAGAAAATAATATGTATGACGTAAATCAATGATGTTGATATTGTACTCAAGATTGGTCGAGGCACCAATTTGTCATGGTGGATTGATTCCCTGTGGTAGGAAGTAGCTCGGGTATTTGAAACTGATATAAACGCTGATGCATTAGAGCGAATGGTTAGTGAAGGAATTATAGACTATACGAAGCAATATTGTATCCCATCAAAAACATAAATGTGAAAAGAGAGCCAAGTTCAATATTATGATATATGCCTTGGTAGTTGACTTCAACGACAAAAGTAGTGAGATCTAAATGGGTGCCAAGTTCAATGGTCAGTCCTGAAATGTATTTATAACAACATCAAATATTGTATAACAACTTAAAATATAATTTCTTCTTATAACTTAATATTGAAGCCTAAGATCTGACTTGGCTAGTTGTCATACACAAATTATATTATAGCCTTCGCAAGTCCTAAAACTTATTTAATTCTTCCGAAAATTTGGTTTGGTTTTTCGTTGGTACTTAATAATAATTCGTATATGAGAACTACCCAAGTCAAACCTCAGGCTTCAATATATTATCCTAAGTTATAAGAAGTAATTATATTTTAAGTTATTATAAAATATTTTATGTTGTTATAAATAAATTTCAGGACTGACCATTGAACTTGGCACCCATTTAGATCTCACTTCTTTTGTCGTTGAAGTCAACAACCAAGGCATCGTCGACCGTAGGTTCAATTGAGGTAAAGGACTAAATACGATTTTTCAGGAGAGGCTGACAAAGTTTTTTTCCGGACTAAATCGCCCCGTAACTTTTTTTATTATTAACCTTTTTCGGGTCTGATTTCAGACATTATCTTGTATTTTAGTGCTCTATCTACATGTGTAACATTTATTTAAATAAGTTAGCTATTTTAAAAAATAGATGTCCCTTACAACAACGTATTTTGTAAGTAATTTCCCTTACTAACCAAGTATCTTGTAGTCCCGTCCCTTAAATTAAATTGACCTCTACGTTAGATCCAATCTATCAATGAAAAAAATTGTGTAAAGGACTTGTTGAAAAAATTTATGAAAAAAATACAGTGTAAAGAGATCTTTGACAGAAAATGAAGTACACACTTTTGACAATTCGTTGATTGGGAAGACCCTTACCTTATTTGAAGTGGATTGGCGGCGGTAATTACACCATTTCAAGTTCCTATATTACATAGTTTTTCAGATACATTGTTATTATGGGGCTGATTCGAAATTTGGATCCAAAAATCATTACGGTAAGGGACATTTTTCTTAAGCTAGAATTTTTTCATATTCACCATTCGATAGAGCGAAAAATTCTGAACAAAACTGTATAGGTACTCAACTCATTTTGGGTATTTTGTCCCTTACCTCAATTGAACCTACGGTCGACGATATATCATAGTACTGTTGGCTTGAAACACCACCGCGTGTCTAGACCTAAAAATGATTCTTTTTGTGAACCAGTAAAATTAATTGCAGTCATTTCTTGATCTTATTCTCCTTGCGAAGTAAATGCATTGACAAGATATAACAGTTGATTCCAGATTGAAATAAAAATAATACTCATTTGAAAACGTACCTATATTGCAGATTGCAAAAACTAAGTCTCTGGCACTAATGCCAAAGCGAAAGAACAAAAAAAGTAATATCCTGAACTTTATTACAAAATCTTAATCAAATAAATAATTGCGAATTACGAATAGGCTTTACCAAAAAAGTACACTACCTTGTAATGCATTATGATTACGATAGCTATTGGTTACGCGGCCAACTTATGCAACCATAGTCTTTGGTGCCTAGCCCACTTGTGTAGTTTACTTTGCTATAGGTAATTTATTTTGCAACGCACTATCTTTTCGGTGTGACCATCACACACAAAACAAAAGAATGTTTCATATTGAAATGAGATAAAAAGCATTTACATACCTACATCATAAGCAATGAACATGTGCCAGAGTCATTGATATGCAAAAAAACCCAAGAAATACAATCAGCATTTCAAAAACGTCCGCATAAATAGGGCGCAATGTGCGCAGGTGTCATATAGTATCGTCAATCATCTTTCAGTCAGTCTTTTTGGACATTGCTTTCCAAAAACCACTTTAAGTTATGAGTGTAAGGTTGAATTTGCAAGAAATGTGTTTTATCATAACAAAAACCACTGACATATAATTGAGAACAGTTTTGAGTGTTACTTTTGTTTGTTCAAGATGGCGCATCTTGGGTTTTTTGTATATCCATGACTGGTCATAAACTCTGGAGTGTATGTTTTCCAACAACATATTATAACTCTGCTCTTGGCCTAATGAAGGCATAACGCAGACATGTGCTCACGCACACTTCGTTTTCGCTTAATTAGATCCAATAATGAGTTTGGTCTATTGCTAGCGCCTACAAAAAAGCTAGAATTAGACGGTGTAGACAGGCCAGTATAACAGGGTGATTGTAAAATTATCGACGCGAAAGAATCACATTTAAAGTCAATAAAATAAAATTGGGACTGCTTTTTCAACACCTTTGCCTATTATTTTCGGTAGCTTTTGCTTGCGTGAAATTTTGATTTAGCTGCCAACCAGTATAGCGTATTTTAGTACACTAATTTCAGTTAGAAACCACCCATTATTAAAAAAAGTATATACAACGGCAAACGAGTTGAATATTTAAAATAAAACATTTTTTCAGAATTATGATGAGATACTAATGTGCTCAAACAATAACTCTAATTTACGCTAATGCTTGAATGGCACCCCCAAAACGTCTGCTGCTGGCAGTAAGCACATTGCTTGATTGAATACCGATTATAAACCATTTTACTGTTACTTACTTTGTTTCATGCAACTTCAACTTCATCATTGGTGCCGATTCTGTTGGCACAAAATTCTCTAAACTAAACTAAAAATCACCAAAATTTTGTTTATTCCTGTCAAACGACGATTTCCCATTCTGAAATTGACTAAAGTGACACAACTTAACTATAATTTAGTTTGACAGCACTAAGATTGTACTGAATTATTAATTTAGTGAAGATGGTAATTTTGCTATTCTGAGTTTGTCGTTTTTTCACCAAAAATGTTGACTATATTAATTTTTCTAACTAAATCTGACTATTCTATCTATTCTATTCTACAGTAGAGTAGAAATAGAAAGCGTCATGCTAAGCCTGCAGGAGTCGCGATTGTCAAATTCGATTTTAGTTGTGTCAAAATAATTTTTAAGTTTAGAGATTTTTTTTTGCAGAATAGCTTTAAGATTCTCATAGCCAAAAGTAAGGAATTTTAGTGATAGTTTAGTTAGTTTAGGTCGGTATACAACAGAATCGGCACCATGTCTTGAATCGTTTCACCCAATATTGAGTAAGGATCTCTTGCAACTGATCAATTATTTGCTTACACTTTGTCTGCAGCTTCATCACTACTGAGAACTGCTCTGCTCGACCTAGCATTCCCAGGGTATTGGTAATGCTTCAACATTTCCTAAGCATTTAGTCGGAGATCACCTCCAAGTTGTTATAATGTACTAGTATCAACAATCTGAGTTAGTTATCTGTTATCTGCTGCTTCGAAATGTTGCCACTACATAAAGAGAAAAATGTTTATTGGGGATGATATTCTCGTAGCATGTATGTCTATTTCCATTTTCTTTTTATATTCCTTATTCTATTACATTAACATAAAATTTATATAATTTTTCTATTAGTTCGCTGTACCAGTAGTTTCATAATTATTGTTTAATGCACCGGGTGACGTCATTACGTCAAAGCCGGCTATCCCTGAAAACCAGCGCTGGGGCTCTGTCTTGCATAGGGTCGCAGCATAATGCTGAGTGATAGCCGTTTTGCGTGGATGTGACGCATGTTTCGCTCAACCTTTTCTTATTTTTTTTGTGTTCCTTAACTTTTTGCGTCATGTTTACCGCAAATAAACGTTTTTTCTTTCTTTCTTTCTTTCTATCCTATCTTATCCTACTCATCCTCTTGACGCGGTCTCTTGCAACACCCATGAGAATCCGCATCTAGAAACTTTCAAGCAAACACTTTTTATTAGTTCCTTAGATCAATTAAAAAAGTTTAAATACTTTTTAATATTTTTCATCTTTTAAGACATCTGACATAGTCATTTCAGTTTGTCTATGTTTATGACAGTTTTTAAACGTATTCTCACTTTAATAATTTTGAACGCTTTATTTGTATTATAATTATTTCAAATATGTTCAAGAAGGTAACGTAATCTTCCTTAATCGCTACTAGACTAATCAGATCGCTTTGTATACTTATTAGTATTCGTTTTGCACATGTTATTTCGTCATAGCGTCCGGATGCAAAGGCGATACATGGCAATACTGTTAAGAGGAATAGTACACTTTCGCTACATATCAATAAATTCCTAAGTTCAAAACATAAAGAGTGGTGACGTGAAGAATTGTATTAGCATATGTAAGCAAATAGAATAACAAGCCACTTCGCCAGGCTTTTGTTATTTTGTAAAGATCTGAGCGTCAAATGGGGGCCATAGACGACCACGCATTAAGTGTGCCACATTATTTATTCGTTAAGTCATTCTGCGAATTTATATGGGGATTTATTAACTACCGTAAACTATCAAGCGCAAGGCGGGTATCACATCTTCGTCGCGAAATCATAGCAGCGAAACCGCAGTAGGTAGTTCATGACTTGTCCGTTGTACGACAAGCGAAACAGTAGCGAAACAGCTTGTTCTAACGCACAGATTTGATTATGATTTTATCTCTTTCGCGCGTGATTTCGCCGATCTGCTCCAAAGCCAATTACACCTCCGCGTTCAGCCCTCAATTTTCCTACGGTGTCGCATTTGCTTCGCAAGTACAGGCAGGCTGGCGACAAGTTTATAAAGCGAAAACTCAATTTCTTTGTAAAATGGATGTTACGGAAAAACTAATCGGAAAGCGACGACATTTTTCTCCGATATCATGATGTTCGGCTACTCGAATTGCGACATATCATAAGGGAATTTAAGCGTTAATCTGCAGCACAAATCAAAACGACAGTCGTTTAATAAATTTCAAAATTATGGTATTGTTGGTAATAAATAGTAAATAAATATTATATGGTTGCTATACACTACCAGCTTATAGCATATTAATAGCATTTGAAAATTTTGTAACTTTATATATTTTACTTTTCACCAAAAGCAAGAAATCTGTATTATTAAGTTTAACAGGCTTGGTTAAGCCTTAATCTTATTGAACATGTTAAATAACATAAAGGTTTTACCTCTTTGCTCCATCTGTAGTTCTAAGTCGTCGCATCTGGATCGAATGAAACTCAATGACGGAACTATTACATGCAAACTAAAGTTAGATAATATATAATAGACCATTTACTATATAACTATGTAGCTATAGTAATTAAATGCAATGTTAACTAAACAGACCGACGCAAAATAAATTTTCCCGTATTGACACCAGCATATGGGAAAAAGAAGCTCGTCTTGTTAAAAAGATGAGCCAGTCTGCAGATTGGTGCACAGAATAAATGTTTTTATGCCTATGGGGCGTTTTGTTTTACATTTTAAGGTTCCTATCCTTAAGCCTACTGACACATCAAGCACGGAAAAAAAAGAAATTCAATGCTCTGTTTGCAAAACAACAGCAAAGTCTATCCTTTACGCATTCGAGTCCGGCCATATTATCTGCAAAAGCTGTCAACGTTGTGGTAAGAGAAACACAATTTCATCACAGAAAATTAAAAACTAGAATTAATTTTAATAAGAATTATGTTACTAAGGAAGACAGAAGATATTTTTTTCATTTATTTCAGCAGATTCATTTTGCAAAATAGATGCTGTAATGAAAGAAAGTAATGAATGTGGTGACCACGAACCTGAAGCAGAATTCGACCCTGATACTGACATCCCACCACTAGAATTAAAAAAATCCAATAGAAAAGTAACAGATTTAGCAAGTGGAGATCATGAAAGTGAACTTGCTGCTCAAGGTAGAAGTTTATTGAAACAAGTTTATTTATTAAGGCATATTATTAATACTACCTTTTTAATCAATGCAGAATTAAAAGACGAAGTAAAGAAATCCTGCAAAGAAGACGATAAATCATTAACTTATAAGGTACAAACTGTTTGCACAAACATTGCAGCCTTTGTATCAGCTAATAAACAACGCCTATATTTGTTGCAAATTTGCAGGAACTTCGTCCGAAGAAAAGCTTTGAAACAATTCTGGAATATAGAAATTCTAACTTCCAAGAATCAAGCGTAAGCTCTAATATGGAAGTTTGCTCAAAAAATACTAAGAGCAAAGAAGAAGAAGATGATGTGGAAAGCTACGACAAAGATCCAAGGTAAATTTAATTTACACGCACCAATCTATATCCATAGGAGTTACTAAGCATACAAAAATAAAACCTGTTTTTTTTTAACTAGCAAAAACGTACTTGATCCCTAGACACATTTGTTGTGTTAATTAAACACAGCACACACGTACATTTAATAACTAACATAGGCCCTAAATAAACAATTTTCATTGCAGGCCTGTGGTGTGCCCAGTAACTATCTGCTCTAAAATTGTGACGATTGATTCATTTATGTTACATTTCCTTTTCGATCACTCCAAAGTCCCAAGAGCAACTTTAGATGACACAATTCCTCAAGAGGTTATACTCAAATCTGCAAATTTTTCTACGGAAATACAATGTGTCGCTACATTTATTATTGAACTCCAAAAAAGGTACTATTGAGCATTGAGTACATATTGGTTTTTATATAGAAATATTATTTAAAAAAATCTATTTCAGACCAAGCCAGAAGAAGAAAATGGAATTAGTAGCTTCCGCTCGCAATTCAAAGAAGGACAACAAATTATTGCTATTACTGTCTGTGAGATTACCGACAAGTTCTGAAAAATTAGCAAATGTGAAATCTGACCCATCGGCAATTTTCACAAGGAGTATTCACACGCAGACCGAAAAAAAGAACGAACCTTATTCAGAGGTATCTGAAATTTACGACATTATGCTATAGCCGCGTATTCACTTGACGTCACATGTCCCGCAACACATGTTGCTAGAGATACTGGCCAACGTCGCCAGACATTCTCTTGCGACCTTTTTCTATCTATTTAGATTGGAAGAGAACGTAAACAGAAGTTTACGTTTTATTTTAATTTTCTATTATTTTTAGTTTTAAATTTTTGATGGTATATTGGCGTGTGCTAGCTGACATATGGCAAATTTTATGTTTTTTATTTGTGTTTCGTAATTTTTATTACCTATTATTGTATAGAATCAAGTTCTTCTAACAGCTGTGCTGCTGGGGAGTTTGTTCCGCTACTTCTTCTTCCCAGCAAAAGCACTAGGAAGTGGTGAAGGGCGGACGTTTTGGGGGGACTGTCTTATGTAATTTTATTTTGACGTTCAAAAAGAGCTGACTCTCAACCTAGTTTTAATAAATGACTTTTGATTTTGTATTTGATTTTATCATCGGTTCCGATGTCGCCAGACATTTCATTCTATAAATAGTTCTAGAAATTAAAATTGTACATGTATTAATATTATACTCCCTTCCAGAATAGTACAGAATGCCTCAGCAAGAGTGGTAGTGACCACAAATCTTGCAGTAGTAGTAGATCTGTACTCGATACGGATGAAGTATTCCTATTATGGCTCTGTCAATTAGATGACGCAGAAAGAGTATTTAGTGTAAGTAAAAACGGTAATTCTATAGGTCCTTATTACCATCCCATTCCAAGATCTACCGAGTTTAATATCATACAATCCTATAGTGTAAAACACTACAAAATATGCCGTGTACTTACTACATAAAAGTTTGGGTGATTTAAATATAGTAGTGGTTTTTTGGAGGTTGGGAAATCATGAAATAACTTCTCCCGCTCTCCGTGTCTGACTTTTACTGATTATAACCCACCCGTGTTCCTTTAGTTGCATATGTGCAACGGTATCTCTTTCGAAAAACCCGCAACCCTGACATGAATTGGCCCTTGCGGACCCCACCAGTTGGTGCTGACATCTCTTTGAGGCGCACGTGGAACACAACGTGCCTTCAACCCGGGGTTGGTCCTTACCGGACAGCGAGCTACCTACTACTCGCCAGCCGCAAGCCCGTGCCTACGGTGGCCGGGAACCAGCCTACGGTGGGATTCCCGACGCTCAGGGCGACTCCTGCGACGACTAGGGCCGTGAGGGCGCATATACTGCCTCTCCCTTACGTGCGCCGCCTCCCTCTTTGCGAGCATTACTGGTTCGCAGAAGGAGTTGACGGCTACCCATGCATTCTCACTCCGTACCATGGCCTGGAGCAGGGCCGGAAGCGAGAGATCGCTGCCGCTGATCGCCTCCACGAGGACACAGCGGTGCTCCGCCCAAGCCAGGTAGATCTTCACCGTATGCTCCACCGTGTCCTCCAGACGATCTACGCATTGGAAACACCCTGGCGTTTCCTCCCTCCTTGTCTGAAACAGGAACCTCTCGAAACAACCGTGTCCGGTGAGGACCAGCGTCAAGCGGAAGGTGAGTACGCCGTGGCACCATTACTCAAAGAGGGGACTTACCGCCGCACCCAAATATAGTAGTGGTTGCCCAGTGGCCGAAATTCAACCATAGTTAAAAAATATTAGCATTCTACACTCCGTGTCCATATAAACTTTAACTGTGGCAAATTTCATACTTCTCCGTCCGCATAAATAACGTAAAAAAGTTTTCCCTAAAACATAACAACCGACTTCCGAAAAAACTCTTTTTTTATATTAGCCTACACTGACCCACTGCTGAGCAAAGGCCTCCCCAAAGTCGGTGTCTTTGAATATGTATTTAAGTTTTTTTGGTCACCGCCTTCCGAAGTTAAAATTGTTTTTCGGAAGTAGGTTGTTTTTTTTTTGGAAAATGTTTGAATTTTTCAGTTTTTAGTTATAGTACCTATCCCACACCAATTTGAAACCATCCTTGGGGTATTCTCAAAGTCAATCAAAACAAAACAATTCATATTAAATGCGACAGCAGCAATCGCGGTTGATTTGCTTTCATTTTTTGAAGAGTTCCGTTGTCTGTCTCCGAAACTCATCATCAGATTTACATGAAATTTAAATGAGACCAATTTCGGAATAAACCCCTTTCGAACAAAGCACAAAAGAATGCAATTCCGTCTATATAAAACGGAGTTATGCCCGAACATCATTAATCAAAAACGTATCGAATTGATAACCTCCTTTTTGAAGTCAGTTAAAAAGGGTACAAAGTTTTTAGTTCACGTAAATGGATAAATAAAAAACCTCATTCTAATTATATTGAGTCTCATTTTATGCTTTACGTACGACCGTTGTAAACGTAAATGGTACACACGTGGTGTACATACCATATACCTACCTACCTATATACCTACAGTATTCCTTAACCTTCTCTTATTTCTATTTTACCTTTTTTTTTAGATAACTCTCTTAGGAGAAGACAAGAGACGAGGCCACTGCTACATTGGTGATGCTGTTCATGTAAGAGATAAACAGGATCCATCTTTACTCTACGACCGATCTGAGTGCCTTATGATTAAAGGATCTGCTATCAATCGCCTCTTCGACCCCAAGGGTCAGATTACCGCTATAGTTAGTCTCATAGGTTGATATAATAAAATACAATAATAACTAAAAACATGTTTTATTGCTAATCGTAAACTAATTCGCAAATTGTTCACAAAACTTGTTAGCTTCGGCGAAGTCTCATAGGTTGATATAATAAAATACAATAATAACTAAAAACATATTTTATTGCTAATCGTGAACTAATTCGTAAATTGTTCACAAAACTTGTTAGCTTCGGCGAAGAGTCTCAGGTTGATATAATAAAATACAATAATAACTAAAAACATATTTTATTGCTAATCGTGAACTAATTCGTAAATTGTTCACAAAACTTGTTAGCTTCGGCGAAGTCTCATAGGTTGATATAATAAAATACAATAATAACTAAAAACATCTTTTAATGCTAATCGTAAACTAATTCGTAAATTGTTCACAAAACTTGTTAGCTTCGGCGAAGAATCTCATAGGTTGATATAATAAAATACAATAATAACTAAAAACATATTTTATTGCTAATCGTTAACGAATTCGTAAATTGTTCACAAAACTTGTTAGCTTCGGCGAACAGTCTCATAGGTTGATATAATAAAATACATTAATAACTAAAAACATCTTTTATTGCTAATCGTAAACTAATTCGTCAATTGTTCACAAAACTTGTTAGCTTCGGCGAAGAGTCTCATAGGTTGATATAATAAAATACAATAATAACTAAAAACATATTTTATTGCTAATCGTAAACTAATTCGTAAATTGTTCACAAAACTTGTTAGCTTCGGCGAAGTCATTTACTGCGCTGCGCATCTTCCGATTTTCTTTATTATCGAAATATACATGAACTTTTTCTTTGCTGCATTTCTTGGCACCTTTCAGATAATTTTGATAAAGAACGTCATAATCGGGGTTAGGTTTCACAACTCTGTAACGGTTAGTTTTACTTTCTTCTTTGTTCAAATATTCATAAGGACTCGTAAAATCATGATTCTTGTATTTATAGCCAGATTGTAAGACGGGATAATTATTAGTGTCTAGTAAATCAGCAGCCATCTTCGCTTCAGATTCAGCGTCGAATTTATTCGGAGCATTCTGCGCAATACTTGTAGTTGGGAAAGGTTCAACTGTTGTATCTATCATTTTGATGCTCTTCATCTCAACCCTGAAATAAAAAATAAAAACAGATATTTACCGTACGTTATACTCTACACACGTGATAAATGATAGCTAGACCGAAAAAACTATAACGTCCGATAAGGAACTGCCTTCCAATAATGTAGGGCTGGTAAATAATGTAATTTCGTTCATGTTCAGATTTTAAAACGAAATATCTGACTAGTGTAATAATTATTGATGTAACATCCCCTAGAACACCATGAAGTAAATTTAGCTTTTAATCTTAGCCCACTGTAGGGTATATGATTCCCTCATATTCCTTACCTTGGCAATCTTGATATACACTTCTTTACCTACTACATCCAGTCGACAAAATGTTAAATCAACAAAACCAACAAGAGCTATTTGCAAAAATTAGAATCGAATAATGAATTTTACCCATAGCTTGAATCATCAGCATAGTACTTCACTTGTATGGGATTTCCTTCGTTGTCCATGTACGTATATTTACCAATTGTAGTTCCATTGGGAAAGTGTTTTTCATCCCCTAATTCGGGCCGCAAGTCTAATTCTGGCATCTGAATAGGATAGCCTGTGAAATATTACAATAATTGTAGGTATAAATTTCATCATCATCATCATCATTGGCCGCCTTTTTTCATCCACTACTGATTATAGGTCTCCTCTTTTTTGTGCCATGTTACCCTCTCCTCATAGTCTGTGTAAGTCTCATCCAGGTCTTCCATGTGATCTTCTGTAGGTCGTCTACCAACCTGGCTATTGGTCTGCCGACGCATGAGTGAGTTTAGGGTACCTAACTAAAATAACAGTCACTCTATGTAAAATACTGGTCGTTAGCCTGTAATCAGTTGTATCAAGCTTGACTGGAATAGAGAGAACTCTAAGCTTGATTGTGAAGGTGTTGAAATAATATCCAAAACTTAGAATTCCTCTATACGTTTAAACAAAATCAAACGCATATATGTATATATATATATGTGTTTTTTTGTAACTTACACGTCACGGCTGTAATTAACACCAAAGGAAAAACATAGATATTCCACAAATAACTTTTATGCACTTCGATACGCTGCATTTCAGTAAAATATTAAAAACAAACGTTTGCCACAAATATTTTACATTTCAGTTTGTCAAGATGACATAACATTTAACTTAATTTTTTTAGTTTTATTTCAAAAGCCTGCCATGCTACTTGAATTACTTTTGAGGTTCTATGTCATACAATCTTAAGATAGACTTCTTGGCCGGCCGCACTTTCGATGTGTTTTAGTACGAATTTGACTCGTAGGAATACGCACTTTCCTATATGACTATTTAGTCATGTAGGTGCAAGCTATTTAGTCATGTGGACGCGCGTATAGTTCTGATATCCGAAACGTTCATACTAATATGGTGCACGGACACAAATGTTTATGGAATCAAATTTTTTTTTGATGTTGGGCAATCGTCAAAAACTTCTCCCGCTCTGGGTGGAGCAGGAGGGCGTGTCAGACTATTACTGACTAAAACCCACCCGTGTTCTTTCAGTTGCTTGTGTGCCAGGGGCCACGGTATGGAATTACAGTTCACTACTAAATTCTGCCATAATATGATGGAGTTCCTGTTCCCGAGTAATCCGCTCTGACCCACGTGGTGGATTACGGTTCTTTCCCGCTCACTGGGAGGAAGCCTCTGTCCCAGCATTGGGAACATTATTTGCAGATTATGATGATGCCATATTATCCGTTAAACCGATGATCGTTGGAGTAGACGTGTTCTTAAGTGGAGACCACGAATCGGCAAACATAAGGTAGAACGCCCTCAGGTTAGGTGGAGCAAGAATCTTTGCAGGGTGGCTGGTAGTAGATGGATGAGAGTTGCTGATAATCAAGCTGCAATTGGAGAGGCTTATGTCCAGCAATGGACAGCTGTAGGCTAATAATGATGATGATGAAAGACTTTGAACAATGAATACAACAAAAACAAACCAAACAGTTGTTCAATAATTTATTAGCAGCTCTTTAATTTCATACTTGTATTAAATGCTTATTATCTAAGATGGACTATATTAATAAATGCTTCACAGTTCTCAACAATCTTACAGTCGTCATCATTTTATATGAAATTGTTTTTTGAGAACAATGTTCCAAGTTGTGTGACAATATTGTGAAGGACCGCTATCTTGTTTGGTTTAGGAGGTCGCGTCCAGGTGACGGATGATTCTGTTGGTTCTTGTGCTAGAGCCATTGGTATAGGCCGTGGAGTAATCACGTCGGAGTATACTCTGGAATTAAAGAAGGGGATAGATTCAAATGACTTTATAACTTGTACACCCTAGAAGTATAAAAGTGTACCTACCTAATAATGCATATCATACCGCTATTAAAACTACTAGCGATTACACTTATTCTTTTTTTTCTAACCTATTATGTTTGTTATGGGCAATCTATAGTAATATTATAAAGAGGAAAGGTTTGATTGTTTGTTTGGATAGAATAGGCTCCGAATCTACTGAACCGATTTGAAAAATTATTTCACTGTTGGGAAGCTACACTATCCCCGGGTGACATAGGTTACATTTTATCCCCGTATTCCCACGGGAATGGGAACTACGTGGGTGAAACCGCAGAGCGCTGCTAGTATTATATAAATTAATTGTAAGTTTTTATAATGTAACTATTTGCTGATCCTCTAATGAAAAGGAAAATCATGTAGTGTTCAAAGTTTGCTTACTGGAACATATAATGCTGAAATGTTCTACATTTTAATATATAAACCGATAAGCAACGTATTCAAATGAAACTGAGTATTTTTACATATGATTTTCAGTCGCTTTGAAATATTTAATCCATCTGAAATAATTTTATATTTATACGTGTGTCTACCGTCATAGTAGCTGAAGCGTTAACAATGTTCTCACTTTTGTTACAGGCGCATTTTTTTCATCTTATTAATATTAAGATACTTGTTTAAATTGGTACTTGCTTTTTAAACATCTGAAATTATTCTATAACTTTATAGAAGTTTCTACCTACTACCTACTTAGGTACTTAGGTACTCTACCATTCTCACGCTGTTTCGAATATAGCAATTTCCTTATTCAGGCACTATAATGCTTTAAAAACAAAATAGCAATATCTTACAGCGGCGTTTTCTTCACTGCTTTATTTAAACGGAAGATTTTAATGCAATGCAACACTGAGAAATCAGAAATTCTTTGCAACGAGAAAAGGACAAGAGAAGCATATGTTTTGCGTTTCTTAAGTAAGATTTACTAAGGTATCCCCCGAAATTAAAATTTTCTTATGTTTTTTAATTTGCGGGTCAGTGTCCGGTTGTGTATTGATTAAAATATGATTATCGACTGTAAAAAATGTAGTTTTACTGAATAAAAAACATTAAATCATCAGTACAACTCTCTAAGTTTATATAATCCCATTGAGTTACTTTTCATAAAATAGTCATGCAATGGGATAACTAACATAAATATTTATAGAATTACTAGCATAGCCACCGGCTTCGCCCGTGTGCAGTTCGAAAATTATCCCACGGGTACATACTATTGGGATAAAATTGATCCTATATATTATACCAGGTTATAAACTATCTGTGTGCCAAATTTCATCCAAATCCGTCTTGCTGTTTTTGCGTGAATGAATAACAAACATCCAAACATCTTCACAAACTTTCACATTTATAATATTAACTAGGATAGAAGGATAATCATATCCATCGCGAATCATCTTTGATGAACGTATAGCCTGATCAAATCGCAAAAAACGTAAGTAAAGTTGAATTTCACGGCCTGTCCTGGGGCTTCCACTTCTTCTTCATCTTCGTTTCGTGTCGATGGTACTCGTAAACTTTCTTTTTTTAATATAGTTTGAGCCCAATAGGTTGGCACGTTTATTGCGGCATCAGAAGCATTATTTAGATCATCCAAGGTGCAGGCGAACGGATGCTTAGGGCACTATTATTCTCACTGTAATGGCCAATTTATTATACATTAGTACGAAATTCTTCTTTTTACCTGTAACCGAACTTATCAGCGATGTATCTGTATTTGACTGGTCTTCCGTAAGGGTCTACGTAGCCATAACGACCTATAACTGTTCCATTAGGGTGTCTCTCTTCAGACCGATACTGATTGTTGCCAGTTGCTGGGTCTGATACATCGTAACCGAAAGAAGATACTTGTGGGCTTCCTGAAATATATAAGAAAACTATCTGTATACTTATTATCATCTCCAAAGTTGAACGTGGAAAATCACATGAACGCTAAAAAGATTTATTTTCACATGGACCATGCAAAGCACTTATTACAAGCCAAATACGAGTACATTCCCCATACACGCATGGCATTGGCAGGTATACTTTGTTGCGCTACCTCTTCTTCCCAACTAGAGCACTAGGAAGTAGTGAAGTACGGGTGTTTTGACGTGTGGGCGTGCGGACTCTCAGCCTAGTTTGATTATATGACTTGATTTTGTTTTTAGTATCATACCACAAAAGTATTAAAAAAAAATACAGACTGCTTTTGTGCTTTTACTGATTTTTTTACCTTTAAATAAATATTAAAAACGAAACTTACTAAATAATAACAATCATGAATTTCAACAAAAATTAATAAAAGGTGAACGTTCACCTTCATGGGCACGCCACGATTGCGGCGGTAAGTCCCCTCTTTGAGGAGTGGATTGAGAGGCGCCACGGCGTCCTCACCTTCTGCCTGACACAGGTCCGCACCGAACACGGTTGTTTCGAGAGGTTCCTATTTCGGATAAGGTGGGAGAAAACGCTCGGGTGTTTTCACTGCGTAGATCGCCCGGAGGACAAGGTGGAGCGTACGGTGGAGGTCTGCCCGGCTTGGGCGGAGCACCGCCGTGTCCTCGTGGAGGCCATCGGCGGCGGCGATCTCTCGCGTCCGGCCCGATCCAGGCCATGGTACGGAGCGAGAATGCATGGGTAGCCATCACCTCCTTCTGCGAAGCAATAATGCTCGCAAAGAGGGAGGCGGCGCACATGAGGGAGAGGCAATATATGCGCCCTCACGGCCCTAGTCGCCGCTGGAGACGCCCTGGGTGTCGGGAATCCCAGGCTGATTCCCGGCTACCGTAGGTGCGGTCTTGTGGATGGCGAGTAATGGGTAGCTCGCTGTCCGGTAACGACCAAGCCCGGGTCGACGGTGCGTTGTGTTCCACGCGCGCCTCAAAAATATGTCAGCACCAACTGGTGGGGTCCGCAAGGGCCGATGCCTGCCAGGGGTGTGGGTTGTTCGGAAGAGATACCGTGGCCCCTGGCACACAGGCAACTGAAGGAACACCGGTGGGTTTTAGTCAGTAAAAGCGCCACCCAGAGCGGGAGAAATTATTTGATGATTCCCTCAAAAACAAAATCGTTCACCGTCTTACCATCAAAATTGTTGTAAATGTAATTGGGTGCATGTTCTACTAAGGTGAGCCTTGGT
This sequence comes from Antitype chi, assembly GCA_947359405.1. Lineage (NCBI taxonomy): Eukaryota > Metazoa > Arthropoda > Insecta > Lepidoptera > Noctuidae > Antitype > Antitype chi. Next base: position 8,213,897 of record OX375810.1, on the reverse strand, counting down.
GTCCTTGGAGCCGTGTATGCATGTGCCAGAATCGAGATCATCAGAAATACCTGTAAATTTTTTAATATTATTATTATTTCATAATCATAAATAGGGTTAAATTAATGGGCCAAACTCCACACATGTATATGATGGCTATCGATAGCTATGACAATAAAACAAAAAAAAGCCGGCTAACTGCGTGTCGGACCACAGACAAGGAAGGGTTGAATATATTTTTTCTGGGAATGACATCTCGCAGCTCTATGTGGTTGTCGTCTGCTTAACCGGGCTTCAAATTACCAGCCACGACTTGAAAAAAACTTAAAACCAGAGCGACTGCTCGTTAAGGGCATCCCCTTTGGGGTACGGACCTTGGCTTAGGGCATCGCTGGTAGAGGGCAGTAAGGGACAAACTGAATCGGATTGATTTATTATTAGGGGACGTACTTAATAATACAAGCTCCGCGGCGTGGGCTGGCTCGCTTTGCTCGGGCAAAGGACGGGACGCTCAATCACAGTCTGAATAATTTTGAAGGAGACTGCCAACCACTGCTTCAAATGTTCGAAAAGTTTGTCAGCTCAACAACAACGTAAATAACGCAATGAATGTTGTTAACTGTCAAAATGAAAGCCATTGCTACTGTTAATGTGTTACGAAATTACCCCGCTGGTTATTATGGTGGAAGATCTTAGTTACTAAGGCCTCTCCATGGTTGGAACCACACAACCTCTTTTATCTGTTCTGTGGTTGGAACCACAGGCTCATGAGTTTTGGAATCCTTTATTGATTACTTCTTGCAATAAGTGTAAGTCCACCACTTGACATACCTAGACTGGTGTCTAGGTATGTCTAGCCGTAGACACTCAATGCTTAGCTTTATTATTGAGCAAGTCAGTGTGTTTTCAAGGGAGATAACATAAAATGCAAAGAAAACAATAAAGACCAGTGCGAAGAGCGATCGTTGATACATGTTCTTCAAACATTTGCAGCCTATAACCGGATTCAATCGATTGTTCAATAGTTGTATATGTAGCATTCCTTTATGATATACTGTATTACCATCACATAGCTATATCATTTATTGCATACCAGAATACACACAGAGACAGGCGATGCGCCTCTAGTGAAGTTTGGCAGGACACACGAGAAGATGGCCGATGGAGTAAATCTGTGATCGAATGGTGGCCAAAGAAACCAGGGACGTGGGGAAAAAAACAGGAGGATTGATGATATCGTCAAAGACGCGGGAAACACCTGGATGAGGGACGCACGGATCCGAAAATTATAGCAGAAAAAAGGGAAGGTCTATACCCAGCAGCTGATTCCGGGCTGGAATTATGATAATGATGATCAGGAAACATACATCTCTAAATGTGATCATTCTCTCTTGTAAGCCAACCGAAGCATCGTCGTTTTGCGCGTCGGGGGACGGCTAATGGATAAATAAAGGACCGTCGGGGCTTAAAAGAATTATATATGTCTATATGTCTTCACTCAGGCCACGGTGTAACTGCGTGCATTTCATTTAATTATATGCAGCTGCTAATGCGTGAAAGGGTAATAGATATACAGACTAGAAAAACAGAGCGTTACTTTTTCATTTAAAGTATTAGTATGGATTAATTTTAATATCCTCTGCTGTCATTAGTTTCACCCTTAACATTCGACATAACTTTATACAGCAGGCATCCACGTATACCTGTTCTCTACGAGTCAGCCGTAAGCCAAGCCGTACCTAATGTTAAGGCAATTTACTTCGCTACTTTCTTTAATGTCAAAATGACTAAAGATATTTACTAAATTAATAAGTTATCAAGATGATTTAATTTCATGATAATCCCTATTATTAATAAATCTTCAGATATGATCAACAGTTAAGGTGCACGTGCGTATATTTTCCGACAAACAGTTAAAGCGCACTCATTTGTCTACATTAAAGTCAGTTTGAGTAATGTTAAACATTAGTTAACTGTCCGTTAATATGATACGCACGAACGCAAAAAAAGTATTCGTTTTAATTGTAGTTTTTGTACAAAGTTAAATAATTAATCTATGTATGTATAAGGGTATCGCCGTAGGCGAGAGCTTTACTAAAGAAGAAGATAACTTTACCTAATAGTTTTATTACTAAAACACATCATAAACATTTTTTATAATTATTTTGAGAGAATTCTCTTAAAATATATGGAATGTCTATGATGTGGTTATGAAAACGACGAAAATCACCACGGAATATTATATGGATTCATTATGCCTTTTCTTAATTATTTCTGTGGGTTACAAATGGGTTGTCTATTTTTTTGTGAGTTTACAAAAATATTATTACGTTTTTAATCGAGTTCTAACTTTGCTTTTTTTTTTGGGATTTTGGCTGCGCACGATTTCTAACTTCACTTGTTAAGTATTTTCATAGCACTGCCTTCTACATTTAATATTTCAAACAACATCTACTCTAATCTATTTTTCAAGTAAGGCAAGCAAAGTCGAAGTCGACCATTCTATCAATGTCTTAAGTGAATCGAAAAAGCAAGTGTCTATTTTTATAAATTAAAAACAAATAAGTAGAACGATAAAAAGAAATAACTTGGCATAAAAAAGAAAATTTCACCCTGACAAATCACGTTGGAACTTACCTTGAAAACATCTTCCATTTTCCTTTAATATTCACAATTTCACACATAAACTTAGACAGTCTGCACAGTGTTGCGAGCTTCGTTCACATGAATGAACATATTCATCCACCTCTCCTTTTAGTAGTTTTTTCTTCGTAAAAAACAACGGCCACGCACAATGTTCATAAAGTCAGTGGGTGAAGGCAATTTCGCCCGTATTCGCTGCAGTGATGTCATACTAGGTACGACAGGATACGACAGTATCGCCTTTTAGGCGATAAAAGTCAGATATATGACAGCCAATGATGGGAATTACTTTAGAAATCAATTATATAGAAGTTGTCATAAGAAAAGAATGGCTGCTATTAAATTAAATTTGATTTTAATAGAAATGTTCTTATATGGTTTGCAGATTCGCAACGACAAACGGAAAAGTAGATTTTTGGTGATTTTTATAATGATGTTAGTTGGCAGAAGTTATGACTTGGCTCACTAGAAAAGTTCGATGCACCTAAATACGTCATTGATTTTTAATTATATCACTTTATTTAATCACTATCATTATTTTCGATTTATATTTCAAGTCATGCAGTTAAAGACAGTGTAAATTAATTTTAACGACTCCAGCATTTTAACACCACTTTATTCACCAACTGATAAAGTCGTTACCATACGTAAGTTATCTCACTTTAGCGGCTCTTTTATTGTTCTTCGGTTAAAAATAACTATGCTTAACAACTTTAAGGGGTCAATAAAAAGACAGTTTGGCGAAAAAGGCTCGATACCGTAAAATTTCTGTTTTGGAATGCTCCTTCAAAGGTACATCACCCACACAGAACTACACAAAATGCTTTGGCGACTAATCTCTTAAGAAAATTTATTATGTTTTGAAGACAACTATATTATCAGCAGCCACGTAAAATTGTGTTTTATGACTTTCACACGTGTGAGGTGAATTAAAGCAAGTAAACTTGTTGTTTTCTTTGGATTGACTTGAGAGAGTGTTTCCTCCAATATTTAGCGTGTTTGAAATCATATAGCTAGATTTCAGTACTTAAATAAACTTTATGAAATTCCCGATCAATGTGAAGTGATACCTAAGTAGAACATATTGATCATTTGTGAATTTTCTTCGAGAGCTGTAGCACGCAAATATAAATATTTGAAGACCCTTATTGCGTAACACACTTTATTCCTAATACATAATATTAGTTTAGTTAATTATGTGTTATTTATGTTAATTCAAATTTATGTTAATTCAATTTAAACTCAACAGCAAGCTGACATTATAGTTTGGAAAATTCGTGAGCTCGACAATGTAGAGTGGGTTTTACGAAAGAATTCCCGCGTCGTAATGTTGGTAGCACGGAAATTCAGTGTATTGAGGGTGAAGAGCCAGGGTAACTGGCAAGTTTTCTTAATTTTTTTTGCAATTTGGAGGCCAGTGTCAGGTTTTAAGTCATAAGTCATTTATTCATTTTTTTAACATACGTATATAGGTCTGTACAATAATGATGATATATAAAGTTATTAAACAGTGCGCTATGTTATACCAGAGGGCGTACAAATGTTTGTAAGTAAAAAAAAAGTATCAAGCCAGCCAAGTCTCAATGATTAATTAAAATACAATAAGTCTGAATTATAAAGACTAGATTTTAAAGATTATAAAGACTCACACATTTCATAATACAAAATAATTATTGATAAATGGCAATAGAAATGAATGTCAATAAACTAATTTTTTTTTCTGAAAAAATCATTCGTTGTGATTTAACGAACTTTATTGCAATTTAATGATTCATCATCTCATCTGCCTAGTCTTTTTCCAACTAAGTTGGGGTCAGCTTACAGTCTAACCGGATGCAGCTGAATAACAGTATTTTACATGGAGTGACTGCCTATCTGACCTCCTCGACCCAGTAACTAGGTAACACGATACCCCTTGGTAAGACTGGCTGTCAAACTTTCGGGCTTCTGACGACCCGTAACGGCTGTCACAGATCCACGAATGACAGCCGGGACTAGCGGTTTAACATGCTTTTCTAGGCACGGAGGGGTCTAACTTGGTATGTAAAGATGGTTACCCTTCCACGGACCAACCGTGGCTAACGTAGCTTAACCTGATCGATCGACATGTGCGGCTGATATTACTTGGCCATAAGCTTTCTAAGCTAGGTCTAGTGTCATAATTATGCTAAGTTCATGGTAGAATTGTAATTTACTGATTATAATCCGAATCATATTTTATTCCACAAACAACCTGACACTCACCTGCAAATTGGAAAAAAGCGTAAGAAAATTTGAGTTTTGCGGGGTACCCTAATATTTCCCTATTAACAGGTATCGCTTCTCTACAGACAGGGCAATGTTGGCTACATTACTGCTATGGGAGATCCTTCGTGAAAAGATCTTTAAATAACGTATTTTTTTTAAATGGACAGCACTTCTTTAGGCGCGTTGGGCATTTTTTGAGATAGGAAAAAACAATTGAACTCGCGACACTGTTGCCGACTCCACTGACAACACGAACGTATGAATGATCAACGTTGAACGTACGTTGAATGTTGAACGTTATTTAATCTGACGATTCAAAAAATATTTCCTGACGATTCAAAAAATACACACGTAATTGTTCTAGTTTTCACTTCTGTCAGAACTCCCGGAGTGCCACTGATTTTTTTTTTGATCTGACAAATTTAAAGGCAATGCCATATTGTGTTCCACAAGTTTCGTTTTCTGGAAATCGAAAAAAGCCTTGATGGACTTAAAACATGTATCATTTAAATTCAATCACATCTATTAGAAACGAATTCTCTAAAAATACACAATAATTAAAATCAAATAATGCTTACTGAATTAACTCATAAAACACCAAAAGAAGAATCTTGGACGATAAAGTGATTAACTATCCAATCTGGCTAAAGATCCTACTATATGTATTTTAAATATGAAACTGTGTATGTTTGAATGTTTTGATGTTTGTTTCTCAATCACGCTAAAACGGCTGAACGGATTTAGATGGAATTTGACACAGAGGTAGATATAACTTGCATTAAAACACAGGATACCTTTTATCTCGGTAGTACATTCACCAAAGAGATTAGTAACCAGAGCCGTCGGACAACCTATGGATGTTTTCAAGTGCAATTAAATTTGATAAATGAACTGTTTGTTTTCTATTAATAACATCCATCGGTTCCTTACTTGACTTCAAGTATATCTGACGACCCTAGTCAGTTATCAACAGAGATCGGATATTCGGATGCATATTTACCTAAAGATAATTTTTAGCTATGAAATTATGGAAGCGGCTTTATAAATTATTTGTAATATTTATTAAAAACCCCGGGAGTCTGGGATTGCATAACTATTCAGATGTTTATTAATTTAAAATTTATGTTTAACCCGATACAAATATGTGTATGTACTGGAGGAGGGGTGGTTTGTATTAGTTAAAACAAAAAATAAACAAATTACTTACCACCCAGCATCACACCACCACCCTCCTTTACTCTACATTAGGTACTCATACACACGGCACTTATTGCAAAATGTATTTTAATATGTATAGTTTTTTTAATTTTCCTTATATTTTTGTTTAAATACCTTTGTTATGTATTAGTCTTGGAACAACCTACCCTCTCACTAGGAGTCGGGCGTTGGTAGCTGCGCCTCAGTTTTAACTTTTGCAGCTATCATCGTTTAACATTGTTTGTCTTCGTATGTTTATGTTTTTTGTTCCCAATAAACGATTATTATATTATATTATACCTAAATTAAGACTTTTTCGATACAAAAGCGCATTCCATGTTAGCCAACATCTCAACTTTATGTGAATGCATCCGAATATCCGATCTCTGGTTATCACTTTTCGGGACCGTATGTTACTGTGGGACAATTTCCGAGCTCCACGCGGACGAAGCCACGAGCAAGAGCTAGTCCTACTATATATAATATTATAAATGTGAAAGTTTGTATGTTTGTTACTCAATCACGCAAAAACGGTTGAACTGATTGGGTTGAAATATGGCGAACAGATAGTTTATAATCTGGATTAACACATAGGATACTTTTTATCCGGGTAGTACGTTCCCGGGGGATAATAATCGACTTCCACGCGGGCGAAGCCGCTAGCAAAAGCTAGTATAACAAAAGAATCAAGACATTTGTCAAAATAATAGCATTTCTGTTAAAACTGGTTCTGTGGTAAACGACCAAATAAATTAAAACGTAGCTTAGTAAATTAAATCTTTCTAAATATAGTCAACAGGGGTTACCGAACCTCAATCTTGTTTAGACGAATATTATTTAGATAGAAAAGATACTTCCTGAAATGATTTTTTTTATTTCTGCAGTGCTATTCTGTAAAAATCTCACCGTGACAACTTGAGTGAAGTGAGCTATCTTTCGTATCAACCCCTAGTGCCAGATGGAATGACAGCTCACTTCATCTAAGTTCCCACGGTATTATTTAACAGAATAGATCAATAAAAAAAAACAACCGACTTCTGGAAAAACAATACAAAGTGAAAAATTACTTTAATTTCGGAAGGCGGTGACAAAAAATTAAAATACCTACTAAAGTCACCGACTTCCAAAATTAAAGTTATTTTTCACTTTGCAGTGTTTTTCCAGAAGACGGTTTTTTTTGGAAAAAGTTTTATTGTGCACCATACCAAAGTTAAGGTTCACCAACCAGGTCCGAGGTAGAGGTCCATTCCAGGACATTTCTCTCCAATGGCACGTCATTCAAATCGATCCTCGGCTACTCTTATTTAGCAGCTAACAGCCTCCAGTGTTTACTTCACTGTTGTGGAGTCAGAGAAACGAATCGTAAAGCAAATTAACACCCTACGTCAATTTGCCGTGTCATTTCATAAAACTGCCAAACAATGACAATTGCGATTTGAATATATGGACAATTTAAGTTGGTACGTAATTTTCTTACTAATTAATTTCCCTGACTTTACTTAACTGTTTTACACACGTGTTTCAAATTGATTTATTTAGATAGGCCTACGGTGGTACTAAACCTCGTGTGATTGATAATGGACTATTTGTTCACTTGGCTATTAACAGTGTTAGTGTAAGTATGATTAATATGAACCACTTTAATAGCTATGAGTCAGCATCATAATTCTATGTTGAATGGGCCTCCAACTTAAGAGGGGGTATACTAGTATACACCGAAAAATTTTAAAGGTTATTTTCCCGCAGCGAAATGGTTTTGTCTTGGTAATACAATCGTTATATAAACAAATAAAATATTAGAAACAAAAAATGGCAGATTAACCATTGTGAAAAATCACCACGTGCAAGAGTTTAATTCGCTTTGAACATTTATGCATCGCTGTTCCCTTTGTCAGCGGCGCGTGCGATTCGAGTAGTACCTACAAGTTATACCTCTAGTGTTACTAGTGACTCTCACGTTTTCGATTTGATGAATATTTTTTAAATTATTTTAAAACATAATAATCTTTATTTTTTATTTTTACTCTATCGTCATCATCACCATTTCAGCCGAAAGTCGTCTACTGCTGGACATAGGCCTCCCTCAAGCTCCGCCACTTCGACCGGTTCTGTGCTTCCCTCATCCAGCGGACTCCTGCGACCCTCACAAGGTCATCGGTCCACCTTGTGGGAGGCCTTCCAACTTTACGTCTTCCGGTGCGCGGTCGCCACTCCAGAACTTTTCAGCCCTTTTACTCTATGCTTCGAAGGTCCTCCTTATGGCAAGTTTTTTTGCCGCGGGAAAACAACTATTTAAAATTCTCGGTATATACCAAAATTGCCTATATTCAATTTGATTTCATGATACTGATAAAACTTGTTATAAAATAAAAATAATACGAGTAACTATATAATATTTTCAAACTTTTTGTGGAAGAGAAATACGATTTATAAAAACTTTCTCGATAAAAAAAACGTCACATGTTACCCCAATATTTTTACGTATTTTCTATTTGAACATAAGAAACTAATGACTAATAGGATAAAAATGGGATGATTACTTGTATTACTAAAAGGCGAAATAAATTGTGGAGGCGTTTTTTGAAATTCCTTTTATTTTAGATTTTATTACGACTACAAGCTACTTACGATGTTTTTAGTTCGAGGAAGAAATCATCTTCCGTCGCACGTTGCAGGAACTACAAGCATATTTTTGTTTCACAAATCTGTTGCCGTCGTTCTGTTGATACGAGAGGACTGCGCATAAATTTACAGCTGCGCTGAGATATAATTTATTTTCGTAAATAATATTTTCGTAATTTATCACATTGTAGAAAAGACACTGTGGAATATAAAACATGAAAAAACTAATAAAACCTCAAGATGACATACATTTGATTTGACAGATTTTTGACTGGTATGCATGGAAGTAGTACGTACTATAAAGCAACTAGAACTTTAGCTCAGCATTTCGGCTTATTTCCTTGTAGAAATAAAAGCAGTGGCACTCCGGGAATGCCGGCAGAAGTGAAAACTTGAACAATTACATGTGTATTTTTTGAATCGTCAGGATTTTTTATTTTAATCGTCGGATTAAACAACATTCAACGTACGTTAAACGTTGTTCGTTTGTACGTTCCTGTTATCAGTGGTGTCGGTAACAGTGTTGCTAGTTCAATTGTATTTTCCCATCTCAAAAAATGCCCAACGCGCCTAAAGAAGTTTACGCTTCAATAATTTACAACATAGGCCACTAGTCAATTTGAGATCGTATTGTTATTAAGTGAGGATGCAAACTTGTTTACTCGCGGACCCAACTATCAAGGGTAAGTAGAGTGAAGTTTTGTGAAGCACACCAGTGTTTTACCTTACACGAAACATTTGCTTATGCATATCCCCTAAATCAAAATTAAGTTGAAAGGTAAAAAAAGGCTAATGAAAAATTTGAAAACTGAAATAATAGCTTTATTATAGATAGCTACGGAACGGCGCGTGAGTTTATGTACGTTTGAATGAGTAAAAGAAGTTACGAGTCACATCTTTTAGCAATGCCGGCTTCGTCGACAAAAAAGTTATTAGCAGGGAACGCCTCAGGCATTAAGATTGGGCACGCCACGATTGCGGCGGTAAGTCCCCTTTTTGAGGATTCAAACTCGAACTCAAAGCATTTATTTCAAATAAACCAATTACAGGCACTTTTGAATTGTCAAAGAGTCGGAAAGATGAAGCTAGTTGTGATTGGATTGATAGGCGCCATGGCGTCCTCACCTTCCGCCTGACGTAGGTCCTCGCCGGACACGGCTGTTTCGGGAGGTTCCAGTTTCGCAACAGGCGGGAGAAAACGCCCGGTTGTTTCCACTGTGAAGATCGCCCTGAGGACACGGCGGAGCATACGATAGAGGTCTGCCCGGCTTAGGCGGAGCACCGCCGTATCATCGTGGAGGCGACCATCTCTCGCGTCCGGCCCTGGCCCAGGCCATGATATGGAGCGAGAGTGCATGGGTAGCCGTCACCTCCTCTTGCGAAGCAGTAATGCTCGCGAAAAGGGAGGCGGCGCATGTAAGGTTAAAATATCAGATAGATATACGCCCGGCCGGACGAAAAGTTTCTACTTTATTAGCACATGTAATACTTAGTGTGAACACGGCGCAAAGGGATTGTGTTTTGTTTTCATCAAGTTTCATAAATGTGGTAAGTAAGGATAGCGGGGGTGATTTGATTGGTGTGATTTGGGGGCACCAATTGCCTCTTTTGATGAATAAGTGAAATCCAAACAGCCTTCAGTAGTCCCCAACTGTACATAGTATAAAGTAGCATAACTGAGACCTTTTCTAATGTTCCACTATACCTACTTTAGTTTTATTGGGAAAAGTTTTTTAAAGGACGAACATAAAAAAACTAGGGTTTTATATAAGTAAAGTGATTCTATTTAATAGTTACAAAATTACAAATTACATATTTTATTAGTTTGATAACACAATTGACAGGATTTTTAGTAAAAAAAAATACAATGTCAAAATATTGAGATCATGGCAAATGAAACTGAATAGTTTTAGAAACACAATCTATTTCTAATAAAAACTTAAACACAATAATATGAATGGTACAAAAGACTCCTTTATTTATTTAAAAATAAATTATAAGTGATCTCTAAACACTATTATATAAGCATTTAAAGCGATTTAATAATATAAATATAGATAATTGTACTTCAGATGCTTCATAAACAATGGCAAGTTATTCACTTATGTGAATAAATATCCACAAACTCTTATTATTCAAATAATCCTTCCACACAAATATTCATAATTTTCGTAATCATACCCATTTTTATTGCGTTTGATGTTAGCTTCCGAACTGTGTCCAAAAACGAGCCATATTGCTTAAAAGTATAATTCTTAGTCGTTAATCAAAAGTCATCAGTTAATAAAAAATCTTAGTCTTCATCAGTAACATGGCCTCGGTACTTTTTTTTCGGAATTCTTAACCAATCAAACGTCTACGTCCTAACCCTGCGCATGCACATAACTACATAGACCCACCCTTAACATTAACATACAGTATAAACATAACATCTTATTATTTGAGTATTTGAGTCGATAACATTAGGTAGTAAGTAGACGGTTAATGTAGCCCGTAGCCGTGGCCGTAGGAAGCCACTGCGATGGGCGCAGGCGCGTAGTGGATAGGAGCCGCGTGCGCAACCGCTACTTGTTGCTAGAAAAAAATATGAAATTGTTAATAATATAAAAACTAATAATTTATTCGTGGCGTCTGTAAGCATTATGTTTTGCGCAAGAGTGCCTCATATAAGCAAGGTGAGCAGTAAGCAAGAATTTTTTTAAACATATCCCCTAAAGGGATTTAATGGGGGATAAAATTTTGTATGGAAATTAGTAATTTTTACTAATGGGTAATCCCATCGAGGGTTTTTTTTTGGGTGGGAAATCATCAAATAACTTCTCCCGCTCTGGGTGGAGCAGGAGGGCGTGTCAGACTTTTACTGTCTAAAACCCATCCGTGTTCCCTCAGTTGCCTGTGTGCCAGGGGCCGCAGTATCTCTTTCGAACAACCCGCACCCCTAGTAGGCATCGGCCCTTGCGGGCCCCACCAAAAGATGCTGACGTCTCTTAAGGTTTGTATCAAATAATTGTAAAGCAAGAGAAGAAATGACTGGCTATTTGCAATTTTCAGCAATATGTCGCCGTAATGAAACTAAGGAGGCATTAGTTATGGATAAAATAACATACATTCTTGTATTGTACTTTTATTATTTTGATATAATTTATGTTGCAGACTAAGCTAATACTATTTGTACTATGTTCGGGTAAAGAGGGCTGATTGTCCTTAATACAGACTACTAAGTAACCTAGCTAGGACATCAGATCGTGAAAGTGTATTGTTACCAACTCATCACAGATGTAATCTATTCCTAAGTTGTCATCCTTCTTTGTAACAGACTGTAAATAGGAGACATTTGGTAAGAATAGAATAAGCGACATTAGGTTAAATAGAGCCATGTTCAATATCCCACCATACATAAGCAATAAATATGTAAACCTAGACTTCAATCAACGAACTGTGAGGGAAGAAATTGACTCAAACATCAAGAAGTATCAAACCAGATTGAACCAACATATAAACGAGCTAGCTGCCCAGCTGCAGGGAGAGGGCAGTCTAAGATTCTCTCGCCTTAAGAGGAATAGTATACCAGGACTAGCGACAAGATTCGCAGACAAAAGATGAGGATTGCACCGCTGGGTGCCCGTCTTTGCCGAAGACAAATTTACTGATAGAAATCTGACAGCATATTAGATTATTGTTTGGAACAAACAGATTGCTAAGTAGCAGGATACAGAAAGAAAAAAAAAATAGGTTAAATAGGAGGCAAGGATAAAATAGGAATCATTTGGATAAAATAGGAGGATTTAGAAAAGGGATAAAATAGACGGCATTAGATGGACTTCAGTAAGAAATTTCTTGTAACTTGTAACAAGAAAAGGGTTTGCTATAAGACCCCATAAACCAACTATGTGTAAAAACACATAGTTGGTTTATGGGGTTTTATAGTAAAAGTTGTATTAATCAATACAACTTTTGCTATAAAATTCAGAATTTCGTTGAATTGTCACTACTGCAATAACACAATTATCCAGAGCCAAGAGAAGGGTAAAGTATCCTTTATCCGGATGTTCCTTTAAAAAAAATTCAGAACTACTCATTCTGAAGATTAAATTCCAAAAGATTTCATTAACATTTTACACAAGAAAAAAAAGTCGTGTACCTTTTTTAGAAACGGTAAATTCCGAAGCTGTAGTGGACCAAATAATTTCTATGCGCGTGAGTTGTCGCCGGTTCAAGGTTGTAGCTACTCAACCATTGCATTTCAACGGTAATCGATTATTTACAGCGGTATAACTCTTTTATTACTTTCGATATTTATTTACTATACATACTACTTTAATTAACCTATAATTTTCCTACTTTAAAATAGGGTATTTTACTCTATACGAGAAAAAATCGAAAAATATATTATTGAGATAGCTTAGGCAAAATGCAGTCGGAAAATGTTAGTTTTAGTTATGAAACAACAAAATAAATTTTAAAATACAATTTCAATATTTCAGTTTTTTTAATCTGTGTTTGAACACCATGAAATAGTAGTCGCCATGTTATTTCGTCATACGGCATGTCAACTGAGCAACTTTGTACCTACTTTTATTATTTTCGTAACCAAAGTAATTTTTATTTAAATAATATTTTGCATTCAGGAACAGCAAACCAATGCTAAGTAGTAAAATAACTCATTTTTTAAATTGTAAATAATTGTCATATAAAATATCAGCGCATTTGTTTTTAGCAAACTGACGTCATACACACAGAGCAATATGGCGTCTACTGCGTCGAGCGTTTTTGACAAATTACGCGCGAAATTTGAAAATGTAAAATTTAAATGCATTTTTATGGCACAAATCGATTAAATAAAAATGTTGTGTTTTTTTTAGTGGTTTATTAGCACTCTAGAATCTAATTAAGACACTTTTCAAAAATGTGTGTAATACCCTATTGTATTACACTGTATAATTTTCATCGCATTCATATCAAGAATATACAATATGATAGATAATTACAGTGTTTTTACTTGAACTTAAAGTACACTTTGATTCCGTAGTGCAACGCCCCTTTTTACCCCATACATAGTTTCTAAAATGTTTTCATAAACAAACTTTGCTCGCAGATACCCCCACGCATCAATCACGAATTCATACCACGTAAAGCGCGCTGAGTACGAATAAAAATGACCTTTTACTCCTAACCGGTATGGTAATTTAAGACTTGTACCACATTTCGCGTACAAGGCATAGGCAAACGTTAAAGCAAAAAAAAATAACAACCGAACATCAAACGAGGCAAGGAATCACGGCTAGGCGAAAAAGTCAACCAGCTTTGAAGAAACTTTAATTGGCAATGGTAATAAAGCATTATATACACTGAACGAGTTACTTGAGTAGCTAACAGTGGTAGCCCAGTAGTAACAGCCACGTCTTACGAGTTGTAGGTCATAGGTCCGAACCCAAACAGGCCCATTACTTTCTTTACATAATTTCATCACCACTGCTCTCAAATCGGTAAAGGAAAAACATCGTAAGGAAAGTGGCATGACCTAGAACCAAAAATTTGAAGACATCCACACAGGGCCCGCGTGGTGAATTACGGCCCACTCCCTCTCACTGCCTATGTCCCAAAAATGGGATCATTTAGGCTGAATTTAAATGTCACAGAACAGATAAAAGTAGTATCATGTATGTCACTTAAAGTCAGTTTTATCAATGAGCAACACTAAACCATTTATCGGGTATTTTTCTAAGAACGCCCAACGGCTGTTATCTAGGAAATTTGAAGTAGTTTGACCAAGATCCACAAGTTGTGGCGTTTCCTTATAAGCGCACGCGCCAATACTGTTTGCGCAAGATTCGCCGTCGGCTCGCAATCGCAGAGAAATCGGGTTTGTGTAATGTTGGCCCATGATAGATATCAGTGAAAAATCATACTTCTATAAATTAAAGAGGGGACGTTTTGGGTATTATAAAACATTTTTTCAACAAAAAAAAACAACCGACTTCATTTTTCTCTTTTTAGGTATCGTACCTACCCCACACCAATTTATTTACCACCACTTACTTATCCCAAGCAAAGTTAATAAAATTTATATTGGACATATGTATAATCTCCATTAAAAAATTGTTCCACAATTGCCGTAGATATCGCGGAACTTACATACATCCAAAAAAAAATTGAGATGCATTGAGAACCTCCTCCTTTTTGAAGTCGGTTAAAAAATATCTGCAAGCTGCCTAAAGTACTGCGCAGAAAGCCAAATAAATAAGTTCCATGTATGGCTATCTAGCAACATGATAAATGTTTCACCTCCAGTTTATTGGTATCGCTAAAGTGGTTTGTGACTTACGTAAAAGATGGCGCTGCTGAGGTTACAGAATACCTTACTCTAAAATTAGATTTTTCTTTCAATTTCAAGATAGGTTTCACAGGACCCTCGAGTCGTCGAACCACATTTTTTTTTTCAAAATATTTACCTTACAACAACATAATCTATGATAACTGAAGAAAAGAACATCATCTCAAGATTTCCGGACCCTCAACTGTTAAATGCACCTGATTTTTAAAGAAAAGAAATCGTTCAGAGCAAGATTAGAAATCATCTGTCTTTTCATACTATCATCACAGATAACTTACTCCATTCACTTTTACTATCACAAACTTTAAAGTTGGTCGATGAATCTTACCGGATGGACGGCGTGTCCAGATTTGTGTACGACGGCGTTGAAACCGGTGTGGTCATCCGCGGAGTACGCAACTGTCCGTGTCGAACCGTCCGGCTCCACTAACGAGTAACTTCCTGAAGAAAAAGAAGAAAAATATTATGTTTAGTAGGTAGTGAGCTTCGTGAAATTTAACTAATGCTTAGGTATAATAATCGGCAATAATCTTGAAAAAAAGTGGCGTCAACCGTATTGGTCCGACTGATTTGTACGGAAATTAGCCTCGCGCCTCATATTTACGCTCCTAAATGACTTCACTTTATCATTTTGCTCGATGATTTGAACACAGTACTTATCATCAAACAAAAATAAATATGGTTTTGCAAAATTAAAACGGATGGAGTGGGAAATGAGTTCAATTTCTATTGGACTTCAAATATTATTACTCAGGTTCTGTCATAGATACAATTAGCCACGGTCTTCTTTTTCTTCTTCGTAACACTCTTGTCAAAGCGGTCGTGGTCCTCAAGAAGTTTCTGGTCTAGGGGCTGATGTAATTCGCCTCACGATTTCTCGCCATCTACTCCGATTTTTCGAATTTAATTTGCACTTTTACAAGGGATTGACCACTGCGGATTTAATTTGGTCAGTCCAGCTCATCGGTGAGCGTCCGCATGGTCGAGTGCCCTCCACTCTACCCTGCACGATAAGGAGCTCTGTAGAGTCACCGTCACGCCTCGACACGTGTCCGAAGAATACTTTGGACACATGTCGAGGTAGTCACGGCAGGTGACCTGAATTCAATTAGGAGCAAGACTTTATCATTGGCTTGTTTAATATTTTAGATTGTAATTATAAACAAAAGGTTAAAGGCCCTTCTACACTAACCTTTAACGACGTCGCCGTCACGTTCCTCTTGCTGCGACTTGATGTCGCCGGTGTGCGGGTCCTTCACTCCATAGTTGAACGCGTACTTTGGATAGGACTGCGGAAATTAACATTAAACTGTCAAGCTAAGGTGAGAAGAAACTGCCTATCCACAGTAAATATTTAATGCAGGGATATATTAACAAGTTAATATCCTTTCAGATTTCAGACATTCCTTTTCAAAGTCCAAATAGGCACATAAAAGGCACTTTTGAACGTCAACATTTACAAAAAATTTGAATTGATTCTAGTCGCCCTTTCAAAAGGTACTCGTAGTTTCGTACGGATAAGAATGGGAAAGAAACTCCACGGATTACTTTTAAAAAGGATTAAGGGAAACTAGTCGATATAAAACCGTAGTTTTTCGACTTACTAATACGTTTCAGCTTTTTAAACCAACTATCGCCTAATCTGAATAGGGTGGGTACAAAAGATCACAATCTAATAGAAATACAAAATATTTAACCGTCCAAAGGGACAATTGCATAATACACTAATAATAGGAATTGCTGTCATTTTGACAGTTCAACAACAGTCATTGCGTTATTATCGTTGTTGCGCCGACAATTTTTTCGAACATATGAAGCAATAGATTAGAATAACCTTTAAAATTATTCAGACTCTGATTGATACTATGTTACGCAATTAGGGTGTTGGTAAATCAGTATAAGCAGGTTCACAGGTTAACAGCAAGTTGAGACGACATGAGGTTACGGTAACTTATTTGCCAGTGAGCTCCCATGTACGTATGTGTGACAGTGTGATGTGTGTGGTATGTGTATGTAGGTAAGTGGGCGTGGTTGTTCCATTTTCCTTCGTATGATTTGGCGTAAGGTCACACACACGTACCAATTACCATACGTGTGTATGTAAAGTTTGGGTGGTGTATGTGTGGTGTGTGTGTGTAGCATGTGTGTGGTGTATGTGTGTAAGTGTGCGTGTGTGTTCCATTGTGTTTTCTTTGATTCGGCATCAGATCAGGATCTTTATATGAATAGCTCACATAACTTAATAGCACAATATCTGGCCTATGACCGAGCTTTGCTCAGTTCTTGTTTTACTTTTTTTTTAAATGAAACCTAGCTAGATCGATTTATCGCCCCCGAAACCCCTTGCATACTAAATTTCATGAAAATCGTTAGAGCCGTTTCCGAGATTCAGATTATATAATATACAGAAATGTTTTTATCCATTGCGCAAACTGTAACCATGAATTCAGCATAACATTCTAGATCCCCAGCGCAGAAATTTTTCGTCGGTTATACCAAAAAAAAAACAGCTATTCCATACATTTTGACTGCGTAGGTATTGCACTTTTCTATGAAATAGCAGATTTTTTTTGTAAAACCGACGAAAGATTTCTTCGCTGGGGCGTCTAGAATCGTATGCTGAATTCATGGTTAAAGTTTGCGCACTGGATAAAAACTTTTCCTGTATACATATACAATATACCTACAAGGATTGCTCGTTTAAAGGTATTAGATTAGATAACATAGGTAGGTACACCACACTCGCGCCAATGCTCAGACAGCTGTATCACACTAGGTTCACTAGAATCTCCGTAATCGGTACAACCTCAAGAATACCTACGTAGCAACTGTTAAGCAATCCCTGATAATACTCTCGACTGGTTTACTGTACCTTTGGCACGACTATCTAGTCAAAATGGCAATAATGTTACCGTTATCGTGCTATTTGAGCTTATTTGGAACTAAACAAGTAAGGCATAAGCTTTAAAGATGAGTGGAAAGTTGTAGCACGAACCTCTTTCTGACAGATTAACGTTTACAGTGGTAAACTAATGACCATACACGTTACTTCAAATATATCCCAAGGCGACAATGTTCTTAAAAAGTAATTTAACATCGATCCAAATTTTCTTTTTTTTTTCTTTTGGGAAATGATAGAAATTCTAATTGAGCGATTCCTATGGAAACTGTGGAAAACTGGAAAGTGACATTTCCAGCAGTTAATACGACAGTAGGTCTTGAATTTGTTTTTTTAAACTTACCTAAACACATTAACTAAGATCAGTTAATTGATTTCGCAACATGGAATCTATGGCATGATGAGATTTCAGGGTGGTGACTCATACGTGTCAAGTAGCTTACCGCCGGCATTTAGAGATAAGATCGCATTGCTTACTGCACTGATGCACGTTAGTGAAATGGAATCTGCATCACCAAGAGAACCGTATACATCATCATCTTAAGTTCACTGACAAACAACACAGAGCCTAAACCGCTGGGTCAAGAATGTATGAATTTTGCACCAGATTTTCTTTTATATCGTAAGTGAGCCCTAAGGAACGTTCATTAAAAATTCAGACCCAAAAGGGGTTGAATTTAGAATAAAATTTGTATAGAAATTCGTCATTTTTGTCGATGGGGAATCTAGTCCGCCGCACGGCTTCTCAGTCAATAAATCAGGATGGCAGTAACTCCTAGGGGGTCTAGAATAATGTGTTGCATTCATGGATTCAGTTTGCGCGTCGATGTCTCTACAATG
This sequence comes from Antitype chi, assembly GCA_947359405.1. Classification (NCBI taxonomy): domain Eukaryota; kingdom Metazoa; phylum Arthropoda; class Insecta; order Lepidoptera; family Noctuidae; genus Antitype; species Antitype chi. Next base: position 8,195,136 of record OX375810.1, on the reverse strand, counting down.
TCTGTTTGTTAGTTGAAGGTATTGAGCAAAAACTTAGATAGGTACACTAGACAATGTGCAGTGCTGTTGAGTTAATAGGGCCACATGGAACACCAGTGCATGCTTCCCATGCCACACTGTATTCATCGACCAAATAAAATAGTTTTCTTTCTTTCCTTCACACTAGTAGGACAAAATTGGTCAAAGTATTTGACAAAGTGCACACAGCATACGTTCTACTTCAAGTTTCACCAAACACTTACGATTGGCTCAGCCTGCACGGCATGGACTACCGGGGCAGCATGGACCACAGGGGCCGCGTGGATCACCGGGGCCGCATGGACCACTGGTGCATGTACTGCAACGGGCGCATGCGCGTAGTACCCGCCATATTCCACTGGCACTGCTACCGCCACAGCTGCGCTCACGCATGCTAATACCAAAAACATCTAGAACAAAATAAGGCAATAATTATTAAGGAGGCAAGTAAAACAATACATCAAAGAAAATGTCAGCACTAGATCATATTGATTAGAATTTGTAGTGAATTAACGTCTTTTCTTTCTTTCTATCAACTATGATCATTTTAACCTACTTACAATTAAAAGACAATGATTAAAGTAACTAATGAAACACGCAACGATACCGACCGTTCGCACTTATTTTACCTCTGTTTTTGCATCGCGTCAAGATCAAAGTGATATTTTGCTTTCGTTACAATAAGGTTACTTTTGGGTTGCTGCCTCTAATAAGTATATCAATATCACAATGATCTTTATTCTCATTACGATAAGGGTGCTTTTGGGTTGCTGTTGTCACTGCTGTCAGAGGTAAAATAACTGTGAACGGACTCTACACTAACAAAAAAAAATGAAAAACTAGTTATATTGTTTGATTTCTTTAAAATCCTCAAAGAATGTTCCTATCCTAAAGTTGAAAAAATGATTGAGATTGAATCCGTTTCATAACGAGGATCATGATTGACACGAAGGAAGTAAAGCACCTTACTTTATTCCTAGCCAAAGGCACCTTACATAGACGTGGATATAGTAAAAAGTTGCTAGATTTAAAATTGATATAATGATTTCAAAAGAGGTTTAATGTCGAGATACCAACCTGTTTGTTGCCTACGGACATGATTTATATCTCCTTGCTGTTTCCGTGTTTACATAAGAGGAGAGATGCTAAAGTATTGCATCATAAAAGCTCTTATTTTGGAGAGTATGAAATAAACTTATAGTATTAGCAGTTGAAAAATATTGCCAAATAGCTTGATTATTTTTAATCAGCTATCATTGCTGAAGAATTAAACATAAATAATAGGGGTTTAAAATAAAAATAAAAATTTCTCGGAATTAACTGACAGTTTAAAGAAAATATTATTACACGCATACTAATATTTAAGTCCCGTATTAATAGAAAAATACTTAATAGAAAGTTCTAATAGAAAAATATTTTATGGCTCAAAAAAAAATGAAATAAATACATTTCCTTTGAAAAATTTAACACCTCACAAAAAATATAAAAGTTCTCGAAAATTCTTAAGTGACGCAACTCACCAGCATATTCGTATCTGAGGTGCACAACGACACAACACACTCCCGGCAACTTGTGTCGGCGCAGGCGCCTTATAAATATAGGACCCCACTCTATGCACCTGCCTTAGATGCACCTACAGGGGACACATTCATAGATACACTTGATACTATTCGATTGTTTGGCTACAAAGCATATACGAGTGGGTACAACCACCAGTTTCAACTTGGTACAAATGGGCAACCAACCGATTTTTGACCATGGTTTTGATTTTGGAAAGGATTTAAGGCAATCTTTCTAAAATAGGGTCAAATAGAAGATTATTCCAATATTAAGATAAAAGTTAACCAAAAAGTGAAAAAAAGACTTCGAATTGGTACGTAAATGAATTGTTAAAATGGCCTAATACGCTCTCCTTTGAAGCATTTACTATTGATTGGCTCGAGCTTTAAAAAAAATATACGTTGTGTGACCCAATATATGGAGACTTTCCAAAAAGTACAATTGGTAGGTACAGCGTGGGTGGTTTTAGTATACCTCTAATTTAAGAATGACTCACAAGCATTTGTAATAAAATTACCAAATGTTATCCCATCGAAGAATTGGAGTAACAATTCGGATAAAGCTTATTGATGTACCGATCGATCATGCATTTTCACGTGCAGAATAAACAGTGCTGCAACAAACATCTAAATTAGGTTCATAAATAATACTTGAAATTCCTGAAGTAATACCTGGCATCATAACTGAAATATTCCTCAAGAAACTGCAAGCCAACAATGTAGTCACAAGCTTCTTTTAGCCAGTCCTGACACTCATTAGTACCAAACAACATTTAGGGTATATATCAAAATCTGACGTCATTTATTCAAATTAGGCTGTGAATTAGCACTTTTTTAACGTCAAAATGACATATTACAAGTCCTTCAAAACGCCCGCCCATCACCACTTTAATATGCTTTAGCTAGGAAGAAGTGGCGACGAGTGAAGCACTCCCCAATATAGGTAACGTACAGTCCACGAATGATACCTTATTATTTCCGACTACGACATGTCAACATTTGGAATGAAAATAACAGTTCGAAAAGATGACATATGTGCCTACTTTGTGGGAAAGGAATTTGTTTTAAAATTGTTTAAAAATATCACTCCTTGACGGAACCTATATGCGACTGTACCAGCTCACTACTTAACTTAGTGACTGACTCTTCACTCACAAAAAAAAAAAAAATCGTTGGTGTGTTTTTAATATTATGAAATGTATTCATATTTGCATTCTTCGCATTATTTTCGCCTAAAAATAGGTTTGTTAAAATTTTTAAAAAATTCGAATGAGTAGGACACCAAATCCTGTGAATCATCAATCACCATCACCTGCCTCGCCTTTTCTCAAAATGTTGGGATCGGCTTCCAGTCCAGCCGGATGCAGCAGAATACCTGAACTTTCCGTGTAATATTTTGCTTGTACCTATTTTCCTAGCTGTTCCGTTTTCTGATTTCCATACGGACCAATAAAACCATTACCTACCTAGAAAAAGGTTGCTATCACACATACAGAGACTCAGAGGATATTGCAGAATGCCGTCCAGCATTTGTTCTACATCTTGACCGATATACAGGGTGATTGGAAGATGGGTGCAAAGCTTTAAGGCGAAGATAGTACAGACAATTTAGAACCATTTAAGCCATGGTTGTCTTAGACGAAGTCTTACCAAATATTTTTAACCAAATTTTTAGGTTTTTTTTCGGAAATTCTCAAAATTTAATGTAAACTGCATAATTATGGCCAAATTGAATGATAAATGAATTCATTTTTTATTTATTTAATTAAAGTAATGTGTAAGCAATCAAGCAAAACATGTTTTAGGCTTCTGTGTCATTAGACATTTTTTTTACAGACATTTAAAGCTCAGAAAAAAGAAAAAAAATTGTACAATACGTCTTTTAAAACTTATTTTAAAAAAAAATTGGTAAGACTTCGTCTAAGACAACCATGGCTTAAATGGTTCTAAATTGTCTATACTATCTTCACCTCAAAGCTTTGCACCCATCTTCCAATCACCCTGTATAACTGTCATTGCTTAGTGTAAATATTTCATTACGACACAGATATAGTCCCACGCCAGTTGCACTGATTTTATATACTTTAAAGGTTTAGAAAGTGTGTTTCAGCTAATTGCTACACATTAGGCCTTATATAATGTACCTATAGCAGCTATATACGTGTGTGAACCGACTGACATATTTAAACCTTAAGTTACTGATAGTGAGGCCTAGAGTAATTATCGAGTCGTAAACTGGCACGCCTGGCTAGATTTTGAAACTCTTTATCTATGGAGATTTTAAAATTTGTCCAATATGCAGATTGAGCTAAGTACCTATAGTAAGTAAGTATGATCATACTGCCGGATTGTCTGGCTAAACCTTATTGCACATTTAAGGACTTAATTCCTTAAACATCATCATCTGCCTACTCTTATTCTCAACTAAGTTGGAGACGGCTTTCTTTCTAACTGAATGCAGCTGAATACCTCTATTTTACATGGCGCGACAGCCCATCTGACCTTCACAACCCATTTAGTGGGTAATACAATACCTTGGCAAGACTGGTTGTTATACTTTCGGGCTTCTGACGACCCGTAACGAGTGTCAAAGATCCACGAAACAGCCGGGACCAACACGGCTTAACGTACTTTTCGAGGCACGGAGGGATCTTGATATGAAAAGATGGTAACCTATCAAAATCAAAATCAAAGTATTTTATTTCACATAAACCTACATGGGCACATGAGAGACGTCAGAAGCAAGGTGTATGTTTCCAATTGGTCGTTGCATATGGAGAAGACGGACCAACCGCGGCAACCATAGCCTAACCAGCACCGTAATTGCGTACATCACGATTAATCATAATCTGTTTCGTTTTGAAACAGAGTGCTAAACCATTGCTTCATATGTTCGAAAAATGTGTCTGCTCAACAACGTTAATAACGCAATGAATATTGTTGAACTGTCAAAATGAAACAGATTATGATTAATCGTATGTTACGCAATTATGGTGCTGATCGATCGACCCTTTCGGCTGTTGTTAATTAGCAACCGCCTTTCGAGCAATTCCTTAATCATGTGGTGGTCTAAATCCTAAGATACTATTATTTACCCACGAGTATAAGACGATTTGGTTCAATATTAAGAATACATATAAACAAACGTTTCGTATTCCAATGAATCCATACAAAAAGCTGTATTAAAGACATCATAAGACATATGTGACATAATAGATTCACTATTCAGGACTCGGCTATTTATTACTAACTACATCGCTTCTAAGTTGACAGAACTTAGGATGCTTAAAATGCCACTTTTAGTTAGACTGTCCATGTAGCCTTTGCCTAAGAGGGCATGTAAAGTCAGTAGCCAATTTTAGCACACACATAACAGTGCATATACGCTTATAAAATATATTTTTATTGAGCTAGTGAACATGCTACATAAAAAAAAAACGCTCAGGACTAAGTTCCGTACGCTTTTTCTTCAACTACATCTTTATACTATACTAAATCTTTAATTTGAGAGCACTGTTGGCTTTAGCACCATCGAAAACCATGAGCACTATCTCACTCTCTACCTGTCTTTTCCTATTATTTTTAATAAACTAACACATGGAGGGGCATAACGTTTTTTTGTTACGTAACGCTTTTTTGTTACGTGACAATTTCTACAACTTTACTTCTACCGTAAGCTAAGTTAAAGAACTTCGTACCAAAAACTACAACATTTGCTTGCTAACTCGTGAACAAACTTTGTTTTAAGTGCATCAAAGCTTATGAAAAAGATATACTATAAATCTTAGATCTTAATATGGCAAAAAACATTAAAACCATAAATATTCTTGGAGACCAACATCGGTCATCGTATTTTTGGTAATTCTACCGTCTGATACGAAAGCAGCATCTTAGCACTTACGGCTGGAGCTGCGCTGTCTAGGACCACTTCTTATGCAAAGTGTATCTTTGTCCGTACTAACTCTGTTTTACGTCATTTCTGTTCTGCATAGAATTTCTTAAAAGGAAGCTGTCTGTCACATTCCTCGCGAACATTAAAATTCTTAACAAACGGTATTTTAGCGGCGGACACTGACAACAGAATACGTTCCCTAGTTTTATTTGAAATAGGGTTTATTTATTTAGTTAGTAAACGGAAATTGATCTTTTGCAAGTAAGACGGCGAGTGAATTAAATTAACTGTGATATACCAACATATTTTTAACCGACTTTTATATGGTTTTTTTTTTTGTACGTTTGTTCCGCAATATCTTCGTCAATTGTGGAGGGATTTCGAAAATTCTTTTTTAATGAATTGGGTTTGCTTCAGGGAGTTGGTCCCATATAAATTTTATTTTCTTTGCTGCGGTAGTTTTTGCGTTAGTCTCGATAATACGTTTTTAATCCACTTTATGTAACTTGATGGCATTCTGCTGCTTCCTGTCACCGATGTTTACATGGCAAGTAGTGGTATACGAATTGGTGGGGGTAGGTACCATAAATAAGAAGTGAAAAATAAAAAGTTTTTTCGGAAGTTAGTTGTTTTTTTTGGAAAAAGATTTTAACAGCATCTAGTTTATTTTTATGCATAATAACAATATTAGTCAATATTAGTCAGTAGTTAGTGTTATCTTTTACAACCAAATGATCCTCAACATGTCAACAATCATACTTATACATCTCCATCAATATCATAAACATCTACAAAAATCTATGTCGAAGTACTAAAGCAAATACGTAGGTACTAAGTATAGAAAATGAGACCTATATTCCTAAATAGAATTAAAGTACTAAAACATACTATTCCGGCATAGTATTTCATGTTGAAATTCGCTCTAGATTGCGGCTAGGTACTCACTCGAGATGCGTGGCCGTGTAGCAAGTAAAATTTGCGCTGGCGCATTAAGCCTGTCACACACGATAATTAATGTATTATAATATACCGGGATGTACCGACACCAGCACATCGAGCTACTCCAAACTGTCACAGTTTCCTAATTGAACATGAACCTTATACTTAGGTGATAAAGTTGAAAATCCAACAAAGAGATTTGACAGATTGGGGTAGCTTGATGTGCTGGCCTGTGTACCTACCTATTTCCATACCTACATATTTTAACATAACATCACGCCTTGTTACTCCGAAGGGTTGAGCAGAGGTGCAACATATTATGTACATCTACATTTCGCCAGTTATGGTTACGTCCCATATTCGAGCTTAATACCATCAACCGGTTACAAATCCAGACCTCATGCTCGGCAGGAGAGCTTGCAACCACAAGACTTGCAACAACGAGACAGCCAATAGACCAATATACAGGGTCAAATCAAATTAGCTGGAACTACCGAAATTATATATCGAAAACTAATGAAATAAAAGAAAAATTTAAAAAATCCGTCACACCACCTTTTTTCAAAACTTTAAATGACTCTATAAACACAAACGACTGTCATGTTTTGGTTTTTGGAAATTCGTAAAAAATATGTGTAGGTATGTTCCACGAAAAATTACAAAAACAGCTGATCGATTCAGTAATCGATCAGCTGTTTTGGAACATTTTTTTTGTCCATTAGTTTGCTATATCGATACCTAACACGTGGAAAGGTATAGCCAGCTAATTTAATTTGACCCTGTATTTTTACTGGAATGTGAATGTATATTTAAATACCCACTATCGTTGCTATGTATGGGCTCCGATTAGTGGTGGTGAAGGTGTATTTCAAGATTGTATTCAATTATCTGCTTTATTATACATATTACGTTACAGCTACCGTGTGTAACGGCCTTTAGACAAGTGTGGGGGATTCGGATTTAACGGCTAATTGCCTGTTTACACGCTAAACGGCCAATCCCTTTTTGAGAGTAAACCGACACAAGTAAAATGGTTAAATCTTTATGCAGTGACGAAGAGGTCGGGAGTTTAAATCCTGTTAAACTTCCTGTTTTGGTGGTTAAACGTCTATTAACAGCATATTAAAGAAGAACAGGGGAAATACCGCTGTATGCAGATACCGCTCATTGTTTTGTTTAAATCTCACCATAAAAAATATGCAATGTAAGCTGCCATTCTATCTGATGCTAGGGTTGAGGTGAGTGCTTGACGCTTTTGACAGCTCACTTTAAGTTCATCTCCCCAATGTTTTCAAGTAGCGATTTTTACAGAATAGATCGACTGCTCTTGCTAAGTCAACTTCAGAGTAGGTAAGTTTTGTGAAGTTACTGCGTAAAACACTAACAGTAGTAATAGCTTTGCTTTTTGTAGGGTTGGATTTTTGACAATTCATTGCGTTATTTAAATTTGAGCAAAACACATTTTTAGAATATATGAAGCAATGGATTAGCAATATAGATTAGTAACCTTCAAAACTTTTTCCAAAATAAAACAACCGGCTTCCAAAAAAACACTACAAAGTGAAAAATTACTTTAATTTCGGAAGTCGGTGTCTTCGGAGCTGTATTTTAATTTTTTGTCACCGCCTTCCGAAATTAAAGTTATTTTTCACTTTGTAGTGCTTTTTTGGAAGTCGGTTGTTTTTTTTTTTCACTTTTTAGTGGTTCACATGTGCTTACCCCTTCACAGCATACCGGCGTGATGTTATGTTATGAACTGGTGTAAGCAATAGACAGACATGAGATTTCAGCAATCCCAGTCCATTTGCTATCATTTATTGAGGAGTTCCGTTGCCTATCTCCACAGTTCTCCATCAGATCTTCACCAAATTTTGAAATGAGACCACTCCGAGAAAGTACTCTTCCAAAAAATACTTAAATCGCTTCGTATGCCTATAAAATTTCAAGAGTTCTCTCTATTTCTCCAGGATCCCATCATCAGATCCTGACTTGATGATCATGGGACCACCTGCGAAGTAAACCCTTTCAAACTAAAAAAAAATCAAATCGGTCCAGCCATCTTCGAGTAATCGGGGAACATACATAAAAAAAAGAAAAAAAAAAGGTTACGACGAATTGAGACCATCCCCCTTTTTGAAGTCGGTTAAAAATTATTCAGATTCCGATTAATAGTGTGGTATGCAATTAGGGTGCTGTTTAACTAAGAAAACGAATTCAATTCAAATAATTGCAAAAGTGGGATTTACGACGTCATCTGCAAAGGAGCATGGTTATAATGCCGTCCTCAAAATTAGCATCGATTTCATAATCGTTTACTTCCCCATTCCCCAACATCGTAATTCTGGTTAATCGATCCCAGAATCGAATAGTTAGTTCGGCATTCCTGTGTAAATCTAGATTAAAGTAGTAAGCTATAGGTATCGTTTGCTTGTATGAACCCTTTCTATTATTATTATACAATAACAATTGAAGCTCAGTTACCTAATGTTTCTAAGAAATACTATCACATTATATCATACACTTATTTTGTACTTAAGTACACCACCATCAAGCCAGTATACTTACCTAACTTAATACTGATACAGTTTATTTGATACATGATGAAATTATTTTTAAGTGAGACTTCTCGGTATCCTGCAAGTATTCTAGACTTGCTTTGTTTGTTGTTGTTTAGTCACTGAACTTAATTATTAAGAAAATTGACTACTTATCGACTTAAATGATCTGTATATTCAAATCTTTAATGACTTTAACTGATTCTAAACCCCCGTAAGTTGATATTTTTCATTGGTTAATAAAAATAGTCAGCTGCTTCTTATAAAAGTGCAATAACTACACGTCATCACAATGTTTTCCTTCACCGTTTTGAGAGCAGTGGTGATTATTTTTTTTATTTTTTTTACAATGTCTGACATATTCTCGTCATTATTTGACATTATACATCAATTTTACTACTATTTATTATTAGTGATTGTCATCGAAATCATGTCACTTGGTTCAAATAGATTCATTTTATATAGGTAGATTCTTTTACATAATATATTGTGAATGAGAGAACGTTGTAGGCCTTAGAGACTAGATTTGTAGACGTTTTTCTATTCTGTATTTTCATTCCTCTAAGTACCTGGTACTTATTGACTGGCCTGCTATTATCACTGTAATTTGAAAATATTGTAAAAGCCAATTGTTTTTAAAAGAGTAACCGTGGAGTTTCTTGCCGGCTCTTCTCCATAGGAAACGACAAATTGGAACCGTGCACCTAGCTTCTGACGTTTCATAAGTGCCCATGCAGGCTTATGTGAAATAAAATATTTTGATTTTGATTTTGATTAAAAAGTGCCTTCATAGATTGGAACTCGCGACCTACAACTCGTAAGTTGGGCCTGATGCCACTAGGCCACCTCCGCTCTTCACATAATACTACTACAACAGAAATTAGGTGACTTAATGGCTTATAGAAGTTATCCATCTTACTAACATTATAAATGTGAAAGTTTGTACGTTTGGATGTTTGTTACTCAATCACGCAACAAAGGCTGAACAGATTGAGATGAAATTTAGCAAACAGGTCGTCCTGGATTAACACATATGATATTTTTATCCTTTTTATCCCGGTAGGTAAGTTCCCGTAGAACAATTGGCGATCTCGACGCGGACGAAGCAGCTAGCAAAAGACAGGTTGATAACAGCTTAAAAGTAATTAAGCTTAAACACGAAACTTTTCTTGAATAGCGGACAAACCAGTAACGGTATAGAAGTAAATATTATCACCTGAGAACGTTACATACCTAGCATTAAAATACTCGTAGGTACATAGAAAATTGAAAGATTGCAATAGTAAATAACTAGTGCAAGCCTTTCCCATATGAGGCAATGGTATTGGACACATTTATTTAGCTAAGTCAATTTAATGGTCTGCAGAGGCAGACTGCAATTTGCGTGCCAGTATGATATTGTGGGAAGATAAAGATATGTTGAAGCTTGTAGAGAAGTGACTGTAATCATTTATTTCTGTAAGTTATTATTAAATAGTTAATATCTAATTTTATACTACGGTATACAAAATAAATACAAAAAACAAAAGGACACTTAGGCGTCGAAGTATTCCTCCGCATCGCTGTCATCAGGAAACGTGCCCAGAAGACTGGCAGCATTGCCACGTTGAATGGCAATGCTAATTCTTTGGCCAAAGAACGACCCAGCCCTCTGGTCACGTGAAGTGTCGAGCAGCGAAAGAGGAGACGTGCACTCGGGCCCCATGACCCGAGCGTTTCGACCCCAAACGGCTCAAAACTGTAGTTACCCATAAGATTACAGTATTTACGCCGCTTGAGGGTCTCAGCAACAGGGCAGGGCCCCTGGCACACAGGCAACTGAGGGAACACGGATGGGTTTTAGTCAGTAAAAGTCTAACACGCCCTCCTGCTCCACCCAGAGCGGGAGATGTTATTCGATGATTTCCCACCCAAAAATAAAAAAACTCCTTTATTTATAAACGATGCTTACGTTGCAAAATGTATGGTTAGATATACTCTACTCAACGTTTAACAACGCTCATGAATAAGGGGATTAATTTTATGCTCTTATATAACGTCACACCTGTAATCCTCCAAGGGTTAGGCAGAGGTGTAGCTACCTACACCCACATTTTGCAAGATATGTTTAAGTCCTACCGGAGACAGACCAACAAACATCATGCTTTAGTTGGTATTTATTAACTAATTATCTACGCTACGTGCAGATCTTTACAATTGTCTACTTGTCTACTTTATATAGCCATGTCTTTCGTGTCGATGATGATGATCGACGATGTTGTTTTTTTTAGAAAAATATATCGCAATATAAGTTATGTATATTAAATATGGCCTTGGTTGTTACGTGCCTCACCTAAGCTACCAGTTAGTTGATTCCTCATTAGCTTAATCTCAGAGGAGTTAAACATCTTTAACTATCATAGAACAATTATTGAAGCGACGAAGGTAACTTCGCAATAAAGTAATTCCAAACATTGAACATTTTTTTTATTATTATTCAATATTTCAACGGAACGTTATAATTATCTAAATACATCTCGTAAAACCTTAATAATCCCACATTGCAACGTAAAGAAAATCTTGACTTTTCCAATGAGAATTACATTATCCAACAGTTTTCTTAAGACATGTTTGCTGTAATTACATCGTTTGCTATAAATATTATGGTAATTAGTTTAATGTAAGTTTGTTTTAATCTTACAGTTGATGAAAGTCGCTTAATGATATGTGTAAACAACAGTTACCTGGGGATCATAAATATTATAGAAAGGTAACGAAGCGTCAACTGAATCTTTATAACCTGTCATCATTTACAGATTAATAAAAATACAGGACAATGGAAAATAAAGATTTTCTTTTTCTTTCCGTGGAATTTCTGAAAATATTTTTTCCTACACAAGTATTTTCTATCATCAATGACTACTATAAAATGGACTACTTTGAAAATATTCACCGGTTTCTTTCAAATTGAATTTTCTGTATGCTGGAAGAGATTTCTTTAGAAATTATCGCCACCTTTGAACGTGTTTCTGTGTAGATACATAAATGGTTTAAAAATAAATACATTTTTTATCAGACTGCCGAAACATCCAATTAATTAAATAACGATACAACAGACAATTTCTGTAATCTAAACAACGTTTACGATAACGACGCATACAATGTGGGTCTGACGTCAGTGTCGAAGTAAATTAGGACGTTTCGCCCTGGTAGACTGAAATACTAGCCAATCTGAATTAAACGCAGCTCAACTGTGATAATTCAAAATATGGATCAACTTTATTGTCTACCAATTAGATACACTAAAACACGTACATTCTGACGTTTATTATAGTTGAATCAATTAACATGTTATTTGGAACAAACTAATTTTAATATCGAGAAGGTAAATAGTGTACTTTTAACAACCAACAGCTATTTAAAGGCTTAAGGTGAACCTAGTCCACATTTTTTGCATACAAACTTCGGGAGTGTTTTACTCCACTGTCTGATATTGCACATCCAAAGTAAAATATGATATCGTTTTGTGTCATTATTAATATTGTCTGTACGGAAACACAATAGTAAAATAAAAACCCATTAAAAAGTTAGGAGCCAACACAAATTCGTTTTTCTTGCTAATTTTACTTAAGAGGTTTAAGTAATAAAAGAAGCATAAAATCTCCAAAACCAAGTCGGTACCGACAAAGTTCAATAATCGAAAAGTTCAATAAACTTTATTGGTCATTGATTTATGCATTGACTTTTTCATAAAACCCGATCTTCCAAAGGACTTTTCTTAATTTTTTCGCGAATTTTTTACTATAAATGATCCTGCATCTCACTCAATAACGTTGTGCGTGTAGACTAGCGTCTAACTGCTCATCACTGATACTATCTGTGTCAGACACGAAGCCTAGTGAGACAGCGTGATTTTTAGCCAGGCCCACCAATGAGTTCGAGCCCGCGACTAGGTTCAAGAGTGAAGTCAACTTTAAAAATAATGAATGGAGGACTAAAGGCGAATTGACGATCGGTGATTCTTGAAATTCGGAAGATTGGTGGTAATTCAGGCCGCGCTCACACTAAATGTATCGTCAGCCGCCGACTGTGAGGAGTTACGTCGCGACGTAACTCCTCACTCACGTCGTTTACTGCTGTCCCATACATAATAAACTTTTTGTTTACACCGAACGGACAATACTCATGTTGACTTCACGTTCACACTGGGGCTGTTCACAATCAACAGGGTACTATACGTTTAGGGTGAACGCGGCCTCATACATAAATAAAATAAGGTGTGACCCACTTATATTTATGGTATGTGGTTATGTGACCGCAAAAGAAGCTGGGCAGCGACTTACATAAAAAAATAACAAAAAATATCAGCAGGAATTCATAATGTTGATAAAAAACTCGACCATATATGTGATTGAAATCATTAAATTTCAAGGTGCCTATTGCCTAATGGGACTTGACTATTGTGTCAATATTTTTAGGTAAGTACGTTAGTAAAATAAGGCATGCCATTTAACATAGCTATAAAAATTCAGTACTACGTGATCAGATATTTATAAAACAGTTGTCTAGAACCAATCAAACAGCACGCTATCCACCGGTGGCTAAATATCAAAACATATCCTGCAATAAATCTGGTTTATTCGTTACGCATCCTGAGTCATATGGGTACGTATGAAATACGTTGCAGAAATTTTACTTCGAACAAGAATTTAATAAAATAAAGATAAAAATCTTTACAAAAACAAGCTTTGAATAAACTAAAAAGTTGGTACTTAATAGAACTTACATAAACGTAGAACTCCTGTACGTTCTTCTTACAATTCATATATTATGTTTACGTAAGTTTTATTTACTTCTCTATAGGGCTAATAATAGGTCTTTACCTATGAAATTGCCGTTTTGTATGAAAAAATTTAAACGAATTTTTTTCATGTATTTTTTATTTGTATTAATCGAAGTAATCACCCATGCAATCAATGCATCTTTGCCATCGCAGTGGCAGTTTATTGATGCCCTTCTTAAAGAAATCAGCTGGACGGGAGGCAACAAATTCTTCAAAGGCATTTTGTACTGCCTCTCGGGTATTGAATTTTTTTCCCGCCAAGAAGTTATCCAAATTCTGGAAAAAGTAGTAGTCTGTAGGCGCAAGGTCTGGTGAGTAGGGCGGATGACGGAGAGCTTCCAACCCCAGTTCTTGCAACTTGGAGACCGTCTGCTGTGCAGTATGAGGTCGCGCGTTGTCGTGCAGGAGCAGCGGAGACGAGCGATTGACCAATGCTGGTTGGAGATGTGCCAGCTTCTCCATCATTGTGTTCAGTTCTTCACAGTACACATCTGCAGTAATGCTCACCCCGTTTGGTAAGAAGCTGTGATGAATCACACCGGCGCTAGACCACCAAACAGTGACCATCACTTTTCTAGGGGTAAGTTTTCGTTTAGGGCATTGTTTAGGTGCTGAACCAGGATCCAACCAACTTGCTGAGCGCTTGCGGTTATCAAACAGAATCCATTTTTCATCGCAGGTAACAATGCGGTTCAAAATTCCTTCATTTGTGTGTCTGTTGAGCAGTGCAAGGCACGTCTCGACGCGTACTTCGCGCTGACGATCATTGAGTTCGTGGGGCACCCATTTGTCAAGCTTTTTTACCTTGCCAATTTGACGCAAATGGACCAATATTGTTTTGACGCTAACGTCGAAAGCTGCTGCTAATTCAGCCGTAGATTGTGTATCATCAGCTTCCACAATCGCCTTTAATTCGTCATTGTCGACCAAAGTCTTCGGACGACCGCGAGGTTCATTTTTCAGGTCGAAATTTCCAGAACGGAAGCGAGCAAACCAATAACAGGTGGTGCGTTGGTTTGTAGTGTTAGCTCCGTAAACGTCGTTGATGTTGCGTGCCGCTTGTGCCGCGTTGCTGCCACGACGGTACTCATATTCCATAATTACTCGAATTTTTAACGTATTCATGATGACGAAAAAGATTGAAATGCGATGAAAATGTAACACTAATCAATAAACAAATGACTACTTTTGGAAAAAAAAATCCATGTTTTTAAAATAAAATTAATTTGAAATTAGAATTCTTACCCAAACAAAAATTATTTTGATTTGAAATGGCCAGTACTGCAAAACGGCAATTTCATAGGTAAAGACCTAATATTTTAATAGTCAGATAACTTTTATCTGAAGAAAAAATCTGACAGTTTTGCATATTTTCTATTCAAATGCTGTCAAACTGACGTATTTATTTCTCAGATAAAAGGCTATTGAAAAATCAGCTCTAAAAACTTGTTTTTCAAAAGATTTTTACTTATATTTTATTTCGACTTTTTAGCATTAATTAGAATTTACTTAAATGGATTTTTTTTTTCGGTGGGATATCATCAAATAACTTCTCCCGCTCTGGGTGGAGTAGGAGGTCGTGTCAGACTTTTACTGACTAAAACCCACCCGTGTTGCCTGTATGCCAGGGGCCGCGGTATCTCTTTCGAACAACCAGCACCCCTGGCAGGCATACTTAAATGTGTTTGAATCTGTTCTGTGACCTTCACTTGTCAAGATAAAAACAAGTTACCGAAAAACCAATGGGCTATCTTGTTAGGTTAAGGAGTTCCTTTGAACACCGTTCGACTCCATCATTATGAACACTTTTTGGCTTCATCATCACACTATCTCCATGATTTCTTATTTATTATTAAATTTATTTTTGGCTATAGATGTAAGAGTGCCAACTAACGTAATTAGGTGCGGCCTATCGAATGGCATCAATATTATAGCGTAATAAGACAAACAGCTATTATCGGCTATGTGGCTATAGCAGTAGGCGCCATGCCGGTGTCTTTCGAGCTGTATTTGAATTTTTTGTCACCGCCTTCCGAAATTAAAGTTATTTTTCACTTTGTAGTGTTTTTTTGGAAGTCGGTTGTTTTTTTTTTTGGTAAAAGTTTTTATTTTTCACTTTTTAGTGGTCCACATGTGCTTACTTCTTTACAGCATACCGGCGTGATGTTATGTTATGAACTGGTGTAAGCAATAGACAGACATGAGATTACAGCAATCCCAGTCCATTTGCTATCATTTATTGAGGAGTTCCGTTGCCTATCTCCAAAGTTCTTCGTCAGATCTTCACCAAATTGAAATGAGACCACTCCGAAAAAGTACTCTTCCAAAAAATAGCTAAATCGCTTCGTGTACCTATAAAATTTGAAGAGTTCTCTCTATTTCTCCAGGTTCCCATCATCAGATCCTGACTTGATGATCATGGGACCACCTGGGAAGTATACCCTTTCAAACAAAAAAAACAAAATCCAAATCGGTCCAGCCATCTTCGAGTAATCGGGGAACATACATAAAAAAAAAGGTTCCGACGAATTGATAACCTCCTCCTTTTTGAAGTCGGTTAAAAATACATTTATATGTTGTTATAATGAGGTTAGAAATAAAAACAGCTCTTTATATTTGGGGTTCGTATTTGTGATTCAAATGCTGCAGCTCCAGCCGTGCGTTACAGTACCTTCTATGATAGTCCTAAGGGTGAAAATTATATGAATCAAAGACTGCAGAGAACTTAGAGAAAACAATATGACAGTTCATGTCTGGGTATATTTGCTTCCTAGAGTAAACAAATATTCTGAGCCTTCTTACCTAGTCCGTTACTATGCACAGATTAATATGCCAGTCTTGTGTTCAGCAAGCAATTTAGAAACCTCAGATGCACATACATATATAGAGAGTTTATGAACTGCTAATCAACATGCACTGCAACCTGACGACTGACGGAAATAGGTGAGTACCCACTCGTATGAGGTGGAATGGCTTCTTGTCACCAATTATGCAAAAAGCCTAACAAGCTGAGTGCAAGTAAGTGTTACACATGACTCTAGATGTTATTGAGTCATTATTATGTCACTGAAAATGCTACCACTCTGGGCGTTATCGTAAACCAGTTAAAAAGCTTGCTTATTACACCTCAACATGCTTTTTCTTAGAAATAATAATTACTTACTATAAAATCTAAATATTCAACTTTTTGAAGAACGAATTCGATTGGCGAACTACATGCCAGTGATAATTCCAAGTTCGCACGGACGTACAAATATCACGCGGGAGTTTATCATGCACTTGATATTCAACGCTCTGCTTACCGTCGAGAGTTGAAAATCGAACGGTGTTTTTTTTTACTAAAAAATAATTAAAGTCGCGACAAAGATAAGTTTAGGTCCAGAGCTAAATATTCCAATTGGAATTTTTAAAATCGAATAACCCGTTTAAAAGATAAATATGACTAAAATTCTGATTATGAATAATGTGAAATCCTCGCGACACTGTTACGGACACCACTGACAACACGAACGTATGAACGAACAACGTTGAACGTACGTTGAACGTTGAACGGTGTTTAATCTGCCGACTCAAAAAATACACACGTAATTGTTCAAGTTCTCACTTTTGTCGGCACTCCTGGAGTGCCACTGTTTTTTTATGCACTTTGTTGGGTTCTCAATTTAAATAAGTTTAATAGCACTTTAATTAGCAAGTTAAGTGTTCAGGGCCTAAATGTGAATAATGGTAATATTTTGTATAAAGAATTCTTTTCATTAGTACAAACAGAGTTCAATCACTTTTTTAAGCAGAAATCTAAAACTATTTGCCCTAAATTTTTATTTAGTGACTGGGCCACTAAAGGCATCAGGAAAAGTAGAGAAAGATTATTTGAATTGTATGGCCTTAAGCCGTATATTAACACAGAAACTTTTACTAAGTATGTTGCTACTTACTCTAAAACTTTTAAAAATATCTGCAAAGTAGCTAAAGCTTCATTCATTAGCCACAAGGTTAAATCAGCAGATAATAAAATTAAGGCAGTTTGGAAAATTATAAACAATGAAACGAACCGAAGTAAAAGCCTTAATAATGATTGCGCACTGAACACTTCCCGCGGTCTCATTAGCGATAACATAGATGTTGCTCAGGAATTTGCAACTTTCTTTACCAACATTCCTATTAAAACTACAGAAACTTTAAATTCTTCGCCCGCACTTGCTATAGATTTATTAAGAGAGAATGTTTCAGCCTGTCCTGTGGAATTCAAATTTAAACATATTAACCCTGTGGTCGTTGTAAAGACATTTAAGCAACTTAAGATCAAAATTACCGAAGATCTGTGGGGCATGTCTACTAAAGTATGTCAATCCATTATTGAGACAATTGCACCCTATTTGGCTTTAATATTTAATTTGTGTGTAGATCAAGGGGTGTTCCCGGATTTAATGAAGTACAGTAAAGTTATTCCACTCTTCAAATCTGGTGACAGCAAAGATACTAATAATTATAGACCCGTATCGATTTTGCCAGTTTTCAGCAAGGTGTTTGAAAAAGTTATGTTAAATCAAATGCTCAATCATTTTAATCGTAATAACATCCTACACGATCAACAGTATGGTTTCACCAGAGGACGTTGCACAACCGACGCCGGTGTCACCTTATTAAAACACATCTTTACCGCATGGGAAGAGGCGCAAGATGCAATAGGTATCTTTTGCGACCTATCCAAGGCGTTTGATTGCGTGAATCACGAAACACTTCTCTTGAAACTCGGGTATTACGGACTGGGTGAACTTGCGCTTAGCTTGGTAAAATCGTACTTGAATGATAGACTGCAGCAAGTTCAAATAAACGGTGTGAATTCCTTGGGCTTAAAAGTCAAAATGGGTGTACCGCAGGGCTCAATATTGGGTCCGTTCCTCTTTTTAGTATATATAAATGATCTACCTCATTTACTTAAAAACCGACTACAAATGGTGTTATTTGCTGATGACACATCACTGATTTTTAAAGTTAAGAGACATGCACAGGAGCTTGACGACGTAAATAACGCTATAGTTAAGGTCCATAATTGGTTTACTGTAAATAATTTGGTATTAAATGGAAAGAAAACTAAATGCATAAGATTCACGTTACCGAATGTTAGAAGTAGTGAATGTCACGTTGTATTGAATAAGGAGATACTAGAAT
Source organism: Antitype chi (assembly GCA_947359405.1). Classification (NCBI taxonomy): domain Eukaryota; kingdom Metazoa; phylum Arthropoda; class Insecta; order Lepidoptera; family Noctuidae; genus Antitype; species Antitype chi. The sequence continues at coordinate 8,176,179 of OX375810.1, read as the reverse complement.
TCGTCGATCAGACGGTTTTCCTGGGGATCACGCTTGACTCAAGGCTACAGTGGGGTCCTCACTTAACATCACTTGCAGGGCGGCTAAGTTCTGCCGCTTACGCTGTTTGGAAGATCCGTCAATTAACAGACGTGGATACCGCAAGACTGGTCTATTTTAGTTACTTTCATAGCATCATGTCTTACGGTATTTTGCTATGGGGACGTGCTACGGATATTGAGTCGATCTTCATTCTGCAAAAGAGGGCTGTCAGAGCCATCTACAACCTACGCAGACGCGAATCTCTCAGGGAACTGTTCAAAACAATTAACATCATGACGGCACCTTGTCAATATATCTTTGAAAACATTATGTACGTTCGTAGAAATCTACATCTTTTTAGTAAGATAAGTGACAGGCACAATTTTAACACTAGAAATAGGAACAAATTAGATCAACCACGTTTCAGGTTGTCTAAAGTACACACTTCTTTTATGGGGTACTGTGTAAAATGTTATAATAAAATACCAGCCGATATTCTTGAACTAAATGAAAAGAAATTTAAATTATGCATTAAACGCACACTATGTAGACAAGCATATTATAAGTTAGATGATTATATTGTTGATAAAAATGCTTGGCTTAATGCTGGTCCAACTCCACAGGCACCTGGGCTTGCTATTTAAAATTTTCATATTTGGAAGAGATGCTTCCCTTTTTTATGTTTTCTGACATTATGAACATTTCTGTTACTATTATTTTTATTTTCTGACATTACGAATAAGTTTTTATTTTTACTGAATCAAGTATTATTTATTAAAATTTTAAAAGATATTAAATATTTTTCTTTCTTTAGGAAATCTAATTTTATTAATTTTTCAAATACATTGCAAACTATAATTTTGTATAATTTAGAAGCATTTTGTTTAAAATTTGTAAATGTGAGTACAATGCATCCGTATAATAATTATGTTGTTATGATGTACGTTGACTTGAAAAAGCGTGGCAGTTGAGAGTATGTCATGCTCACTTAAATGTCTTGCTGATGGTGGCGTGTGTGTTGGATCATTCGGTTCCCTAGAAAATGGTTGAGCTGGATGGTGCTGATCCACGCGTCAAGTTCGTGAACGGGCGCCGTCGGTTGAGACTGGTCATCTCCTAACTTCCATGGCTAATTTTAAATCTTATATTTAGAATTGTTTTTTTTTTTACATTGTTCTCACATATAGAAGCAACAAGAATAATGTTCCCAAGTTTTTGTAAAACTTAACATGATTAAAAAGAGTGTCCATGGAGTTTCTTGCCCGTTCTTCTCCATAGAGATCTACGTTTTGGAATGGGCAACTAGCTTCAACTTTCTGACAATTCAAAAGTGCCTGAAAATGGTTTAATTGAAATAAATGCTTTGAGTTTGAGTTTGAGTTTGAATGCCCAAGAATTCAACACCGACAGTGGAAAATCCTGAGCGTGATAAAGTCCCGCCGCAATATTTTTACGTCCGTCAAACGTGGTCTGAGTGTAAGTTATGGGAAGAAGTGATGCCAAGCAGCAGATTATACACGAGGAAGATTATGCAGGCTACTACTAACAAGTCACAGTAAATACGACAGTGCAGTATTGCAATTGCAACATGGAGTAGAAGAACACTTTTGGTAAGTTGATTACGTAATGATGGTCAGAAGTTTCGTGCCTTCAGCACCCTAATTGCGTAACACGCGATTAATCATAATCGGTTTCATTTTGACAGTTCAACAATATTCATTGCGTTATTTACGTTGCTGAGCAGACGCATTTTTCGAACATATGAAGTAATGGTTTAGCCATCTGTTTCAAAACGAAACAGATTATGATTAATCGTGAGTTATGTAGGTAATTAGGGTGCTAGTATACCCTTTTGAGAATCAGTTACAAAAACCATAAAAACGGCACTTTCATAGCTTAAAAACAATTGGCATACGAGTCAACAATCAAATTGTTGCTGACAACAATAAAAAAAATCACAAGTTACCAGATAATTTCCCACATAAAAATTGATGCACGAGGCAGGGCGTTAACATAAGTTTTCAGTCACCAAACAAATTGGTTATAATAGACATTCTTGGTACCAAAAAAGCGTGTGTTCCAGAGATACTTCACCTATTCGATTACAATGGACGCGAAAATTTTACAATAGCCAAATGATCCCCACGATTCTCGATTGTATCGTAAGATGTTGTGCAACGACGTAGGTGTGTACCTACATACTTGTATTTGTGTATGTATGTATGTACATACTCAAGTAGACAATGGGCCTTATTAGGAGTCTACAAATAACCCAAAGGGCAATCGACATGCTTGGAGTTTCCCTACGTAAGCGTATCAGAAATGAAGAGATCCGCAGGAGAACCAAAGTAACCGACATATCCCGAAAAACTGCCAAACTTAAGTAGCAGTGGGCAGAGCACAATGCTCGCAGAACAGATGGCCGATGGGGCCGAAAAGTTCTAGAGTGGTGACCGCGTACCGGAAAACGTAGACTTGAAAGGCCACCCACAAGGTGGACCTTGTGAAGGCCGTAAGAGTCCGCTGGATGCAGGAAGCACAGAACCGATTGAAGTGGCAGAACTTGCAGTGGACCTATTTTTGTGTGTGTATAGGTTTATTATTAGGATTACGATAAAGATACTTGGTGAAAATAAATCTCAAGAATCCATGTGATGTGTCGCATCTTTTTCTTAAAATTAGTTATGTCTATCAGTGAAAGTATATGCAAGGGAAGACAGGTGGCAGAAGATCACCAAAAGTAATCTGACAATGATAAATGACCAATCCCAATAAAAAGCAAAAAAATTGGACCTCGATAGAGTCCAATTTTTAGGTCATCAAAACTGAGAACACAACGATGCGACGATTACACATGTGTGATACATATTGATGATGTGGAACCATTGTTTTCGTTTGTGAAACCAACCTGGTACTAATCAAATAGCCGATTACTTGGCAGGGCGCCATACTACAATCTGGTAGTTGACTTTTACATCGTTTGCGAGATGGTAAACAATTGGATCATAGTTTTTTATAGGTATTTTACCTATACATCGATGTCTGATGACTTAGGGCACTGTTAATAAGTTACATAGGAAAATAATAGTTCAAAAAGTTTATACCTCAAAAAGCACCCCGCTTTTTGAGGTATTTTTATAATCAATTAATATCAAGCACCCCACGCTTTTTAATAGATTTTTTTTTTACGTTTTTGGTGTGGTTTTTAAAGCGTGTAGTTTTTAAACTATTTTTTAATTCTGCTAACTACGAAAGCGTGATTTTACAGTTTATTTTTTCTACTTTTTCCTTTTTTTTATTATTGAATTGTAAACAAAGTTTAAATTAAATCTGACCGTTTGAAGTTGGTCAAAATCAGTTCCAAAAAAGGAGTCGTTTATTACAAACAAACAAACAAACATACAGGTGAAGCTAATAAAAGCGTGTTAAATACTCTTGGTAGCTATGAATGAAAGAAGCAAACACTAAGATGGCGCCTGATCTAGTTAAATTCTGCCAGGGGTGCAGGTAGCTCGAAAGAGATATCGCGGCCCCTGGCACACAGGCAACTGAGGGAATACGGGTGGGTTTTAGTCAGTAAAAGTCTGACACGCCTTCCTGGTCCACCCAGAGTGGGAGAAGTTATTTGATGATTTCCCTTTCGAAAAAAAAAGACTAGTTAAATTAAATGGAAGAAAAACACGCACTGCGTTGACTCCAAATAGATGAGGATAAGAGGATGATCATAAGAATATACGAGTTTGTTAATGTTTTACTTGTATCAATCATCAATAACTCAAGTCAAGTAATTAGCCAAGCAAGATGAATATCCTCGATTGAACTATCTTAGGTTCTATTTATTTGCTAGCAGTAATAATTATTAAGCTTGTAACAAGACTTAGTTCGTTTACGGCACGTGTAACAGGTGTGGATCGAACTTACGACCTCTTACGCGCCAGTCGACGCCCAGCCGTTTAGCTATTGATCTCAAACATTACAAAGATTTATTATTAGGAGCTGATGTTTAGTACTAATACGCTAACCGTATTAATTAGGTCGCTAAACAAATTCTGTGCTAATGACTTGAGTTCGGTAAACTTTGACGTAGAAAATGGAGATAAAGTGTAATAATAGATCAATTTTTGCTTTACGTTCTTGCTCTAGGTGGCCCAAGTTTAACGGCCTGTTTTGTCAGCATTTAATCGAGTAACCTGCAATTCTAATTTGAAATTAATTTCTTATTACTTTCAACGAAGGGCAACATCCTCTGTATGACTTATGCCAGTACTCAGAGTCGTTACTTGGGGCTAGTTAATTAACGATCCACGTTAATCGACAGGTTTACATTTGTACGTCAAATATGACAGTTTAAAAACATTACATTCTTGTTGATGGTGGTCTACGAGTATATTAGGTTTTTGGGTGGCGTGTCTGAGCGTGAACATTGTGACTACATTGTTATATTGAGATTACCTGGGGGCCGATTCTACTAATTTGCAACGTTACACGTAAAATTGTGTTTCCACAACAGTTCGATTTCGATCGCCGTTCGATAGTTACATAAAAAGTCATTCTACTATTTTATAAGCAAAATGGAAACTAAACTTAAAACGAATTGCAACTGAACTGTAGCGGGAACACAGCGGGTAACCCGCGTTACCAACATGCCAAAATAATATGTTTTATATACCACAAAGAAAAAAGTTGAATCTAAAAATGTTACTAAACACGAATATGTGGCACTAAAAGTATTTTCTATAATTAAAAGACATAATGATCATAATTTTATCATTAACTTTGTCCTATAGTAAACGTCACGCTCATGTTCGATTTTGTTAGTAGAATAGGTTTTGACATTGTTTCAATCGATCGTTGGCGTAACTAAAACGTAACCGCAGCTGTGTCGCAGCTGGACCGTTGTTCATTTTAGTAGAATGCGAAAACGCTTAAAAGTGGTGATTCGGTTGCGGTTCTATTGCGTTTTTTTAACAAATTTGTTAGTAGAATCGGCCCCCTGTACAAACAAATGTAAGTAAGTGGTAATAATAAAAATATTTGAAGAAACATGAGAATAAATTTGTGCTTATGTAGTTAACAATGAACTCAGCGTATCGCAACTCACTGATTTCAGACATAGACATCTCCCATTGCACGCCATTAGTGACGATCTTTGGCCACTAACGATGCCTGTAATTTGATTTAGTCATGATCATTTGCTTTCTTACTAGCCATTTTGTTCGTTAATATTTTCCCATTACATTTAGGTAAAACTGCAGTATATTTGAGAACAAAAATAGCCCTAGTTAGTATATAAACCGGGAGACGTCAGACTGAGATCAAAGATAGCCTTGTGTGAGTTGGACATCGACCGACTTTGATAGAGCTGTGACCTACATCAGGTTTACAACAAAAAATCATATTTTCCACGTGAATGTTGATCTGGTTTGGTTCTTTGGTACGAAAATATGCATTATTATAATAATACGGTGAAGTAATTTTTCAGTATGTGCTGCGTGCACGCATTGGGAAAATGAGGTTACATTTATGCAGTGAACGCACTTATATTTACTGAGAAAATTGACTGAATTGATATTAAAATAAAAGACCTACTTATCTACTCGTATAATATTAACACGTGAAGCAAAATCTTTGTATCCCTTTTTACGAAAATTACGGGGACGGAGGAGTATGTTTGTCACAGTTAAAGTTTATATGGAGAACGAGTGCAGAGTGCTATTATTTTTGATTGTAGTTGATTAAATTTTTAATGAATTAAGGTCGAATTTCGATTACTGGGCGACTACTAAATAGTTAAAATTATACTTTATCTAACTCCGTTTTTAATTCTAGTATGTCTAACAAAAAAAGTTAGTTACAGCCAGCTGTTTTTGGGAGCTTTATTTATTGGATATAATTTTTCAGGGGCGTTGACCTTATTTGTACTGTGTATATGTATCATCTATGTACCCGTAGTTCTCTATAAACAGAGTACATAAACGTTCCTGAATTAAAAACCAAGTGTAATAAATCATAACGTGTAATGAGATCAGTAAACAAATTATTATCATAATGCTATACAATATTTAGACAACGAATTGATTTGCGATGTAAATATTTTATAGTTTATTACGGCAACATTACATTACCCAGCTGTTCCGAACAAAATAAGTGCTGTAGAGATGATGAATACTGAAAATAGACATTCAACATAATTTTTACATCCGAAACATAAAATCAGTTGGTACTTGTCCTAATGACTCGACTTCAGATCCGGCGCTCGCGCACTGTCGTAAAACAATCTGATATTCGCGTACTTATTATCCAAACATCCTGTTATAATAATTTATGTAGTGCAGCGGCGCATGAAACGCCTCAATATACCTAATTCTCACAATTTGGAGCACCGCGGCCCAGTGTGCGCCCGCGCCGCCCATCGTTATGGCTCAAAGTGCGTTATTTATTTATTTTTATCAACAACCTGATCTTCCGCGCGTCTCACCTTAGTATCAATATAGACAGCGGTTTGAAGACACGACCACTTTACCACGATTGACAACACGGTCAATGCGGTTAACGTTTCGCGCTCTCACTTACCACATGGATTTCGGTTGCTACGACAAGGATTCGGGGGAAGTGGAGTGCTACCTCGAAATACGTAAATACATTTTCACTAAACGCTATCAACGGTGATTTATAGCTTTCTTATTGTTGTGGAACATCGCATTGTAATTGATATTTTTAGTTGGAATCGGTGTAGTTTTTGGGTCGTGTAAACAGCTGGACTCTTCTGACAGTAAGTTAGTCTGTATGTCAGCGCAGTCCGCGATTGTTAGTCGAGTAAAACGCTGTTAATGCGAATTTATTGCTCCTCCCTCCGATAAAACAATAACATAATAACACAGTAGGGTACGACGGGCTCTCAAAATGCGCACGGAGCTAAGAACGATAAGCACTAGGCGTGACAACGTGCCCAGTCGTGAGTAAACACTGAACTTAGTGCGCTTGCGGTCTTCTCAATTTAAATAAGCTCTAATTTTGAACATTTTGAATATTTTAGATTGCGATACGGGTACTTCTTGCGCTATCACGATACAAATGCGTAAGTACCTTGACGTAAGAGTGAAGCTTGCAAGGAGGCTTAACAAATAATTCCCGCTTTCGTCGCACTTATTAACCGATTGTTCAGTTTTGCGATATTATTGTCTTTGTGAAAATGCGTGTGTATTTGTGATATTGGAGTTACGTGATATCAATCGTGATAATGGAACATAGTTTTGTAGGTTTTGGTGGTTTGGTTGTTTTTTTATTAATTGATTCAATATTTTGTGTGTGGCAGCGAATCCGGACTCGGTGGGATGCATAGAACGGTTTGCAACGTTCCTATCGTTCCTGCTTGTGATCATCACTTTCCCGTTTTCGTTGTTCGAATGTTTCAAGGTAATAAATGTTGATATTTATTTAATAGTTAATTAAATAAATAACAACATCTCCCTACTTTCGGTGCATGGTGTTATTCATCGTCGTCATTATTAATCGGTTCAAATCCATAAATCAAATGTATGATTTTAAAAAAATCGGGATTATTTATGTGAGATTAATTAAAAATTCTTCGCTGCTAAACCGTTTTCGACTAAGTGTTCTGATTCATTATTATTTGAATTTCATTTGTTTAAATATTTACTACATGGAGCCATCTTAGTTTTAGATTATGCAAAACACAGACTTTTCCTACTTTTGTTGGACTACAAAATCAACAAAAATATTTTTCTTTCAACTTTTCAGGACTTGTTACACGCCACTTTCCTTTCTCAGACCTATATAAAATCAAACCCTTTATATCTACATAATTTCCTTTAAACTGCATCAATCTAATTTTCAGGTTGTCCAAGAGTTTGAACGAGCCGTTATATTCCGGCTCGGTCGGGTAAGAAAAGGAGGTGCAAGGGGACCGGGCCTGTTCTTCGTGCTTCCTTGCATCGACACTTACAGGAAAGTGGACTTGCGAACTGTCTCATTCGACGTGCCTCCTCAGGAAGTAAGTGTACCTTATTTATTAAGCTTTATATTGTACTAGCGACCTGCACAAAACATCGGGATTTATATAAATCACGATTTTTTACGTACATTATGCATGTAAGTTTAATATTCTTATACACATAAATCTTCCAAAAGAAATGATCTACATTATCGTGCAAATTGCACCAAAATCCGTTTAGTATTTCAACCAAAGATTTCAACGGACAAACTCCAAGAGCAACGCAGTTGCACAGAAAGACACGATAAGCAGCTTTAATTAATAGAATGTATAGATATACTAGTGAGTAGCTTTGGGTAGGAGTTATCGACATTAAAACTTAACATCTCGTATGTGACAACGACAAGAGCAAATAAATGAACGCAAGGTCTAGGATGGGAGACATCTCATTTTATGATAGGGCCCTTATGTTTCATTTGCCTGCAGTGCCTGAGTGGTGGAGGACTGATAGGCAGTCGTTCCATGAAAAGAAATCTCCATGAAGAAGTGATCCAAAATCTGATACTGATATACACTGACACTAACATATTTGAGAAAAGCCTAGACAGATCGTAGGAGTAGCATTCTACTGGTCGAATCCCGGACAAAAACTTAGGTATCTCTGTGCCAATGACTCAGCCCTTTCCTGTCTTCTGCCTGACATTGATGTCTTTATAAAAAAGTAATGATAAACGTTTTAGAAGTACCAAAAATATCATCACCTTCCTTATATTTGCACCTAGGCCTGAATTCACTATGACCACTTAACAATTCCTTACTCGTAACCACGTCAATTACACACGAATTCTGCTAATATCGTATTAATAATATCGACAAATTGTCTTGGAACATAATTATAGAATATGACATTTCGATTCCTTACCGTTACATTGGTTTCTAAAAGAAAACGATATTGTCGTAATTTGAACGTAGTAAGATTCCGCGGGGAATCATTATAACGATACAGAATTGGGGCCCTGCTTGGTTTATTTTATGATCAAGTTTCCAATAGCTTATAATAGTAGGTAATTTATCAATTGCTCTATTACTCTGGGCTTGGGCGAAGCGAATTTATATAATAGCACTTAATTTATTCCTAACTCTGCCACTGATTATGTAACTTCGATGGTATTGGATTCCATTTTATGTTTTCCGTGTGTCTGAATGTCATAAACAGAATTAATGGCTACTTTACTGTTGCAATTATGTTTCCATTCCACTGCCTCGTGGGTCTAGTGGTTGCAAGTGCTACTCAGCACGAGGTTCTGGGTTCGGTTACCGGATTGGGCAGTGTTATTGGGTTTTTCAATCTGGACTGTGTCAGCAGCAACCTGGTTGAAGTGCTTGCACCCTATTATATAGGACTTAAACATAACTGGCGATACGTTGCTATACTATAGGTACACACACAGGCCGACGGTTCCTACGTACAATTCCCTAAGTTGTAGATACGTGATTTGCATGTTTTGTTTTCGTGACCCTCAGGGCAGCCTATACTATCGTTTAGTTTAACAAAAATAAGTCTAAGATGACAAAATGCACTTTAAATCCATCATGACATTACATAAACTAGAACATGATGTACACGTGTTTGAAACTTTGAAGCGCTCTCCTGTAAAATTTGTCATTTGTAGTTAGGGGATTAAACGTAGGGGCCATCGAGGCGTGATTTTACAGTATTATGTTACCATTTTACATTATTCGTACCTGCTCTGATTTTAACAGCAAATGTCTGTCGCAAGAGTGTCTTACTACCAAAATGCATTTTGTTCTTAAACAATAATTGATCCTCTTAACTTTCAAGTGAATTTGATCTCTCTATGCAGCTATTATTTGGAAGCAGAGTACCTGGCAAGACGATTCAAACGAGCTCAATCTCGGTTGGGTTGCGTCGTTTTATTACAGAATTCTCATAGCCACCTCCAAGCCTGCCACCTTCTGGCTCCATTATCAGACCATGGCATCATCTAGGACCAAAGTGCTTGTCAAAACGAATTAAACGAGCCCAAACTCAATGGGGTTGCGTCGTTTTATTACAGACTTCCCATGGCCACCTTCCGGTTCCATCATCAGATCAGCTCCATATCACAATAATATTGCGTTGTCATCTGATTAACATCTCCTATTGCTTTGTATTCAGTTCTCGTCCTCTCAGTACTTGAAGCTTTTAAAATGTTGCAGTGCGTAAGTACCATTTTAACATTATAATTTTAAGGGTGTGAGCCTGGAGATCTGTAATACTGTAATGTCGGTACCGAACCCAGTACAGACTCCAGCTCTCACAAAGGTTGGAATCTGCCTGTAACCTACCTGTCTGATACCATGTACCAAACTTGTACCTTTTTGAGATAAATAAATATTATATTATTATTATAATACGCATGCAAAATTTCAGCTCAATCGTAAACCGGGAAGTGGGTCAAATTTAACTTGCAAGATCACAGACACCTAGGAATGGTGAAATAAAATAAAAGCTTCTAAAAATTTGAATACCTACATCTTGGTCTCAAAAAAATCAAACGTATTATTATAGCTCGGACATCTGGTCATAACATTTTGATAACGTCCATTACTTACATGTCTGGCACGGCCACATGTTCAAAACTGCACGTAAAAGCCATAGCATGACCAAGAGTTGCCGGTCAGTGGCTTTCAGAATACAAATAAACACGTACATACTTTAAATAAATATACCCATATCCCACGCATTTATTTAGTACATCTTTTCAGTAATATTTATGTAATTACAGCAGTTTGGTTGGAGTTTTTTGTAATAAAAATGTCTCCTAAAATTGATTCAGTGGAGTTCCTTGCATTTTTGTTTGCCTAGATGCGTAGTAAGTCTTTGCCAAATAGCAGTTCTAATCAGTTCAGTACAGACGTCAATCCCATTTTACAATATCTGGCCACGTAAGCGTTTTTTTTTTTGTTTGGGAATCATCAAATAACTTCTCCCGCTCTGAGTGGAGCAGGAGGGCGTGTCAGATTTTTACTGACTAAAACCCACCCGTGTTCCCTCAGTTGCCTGTGTGCCAGGGGCCGCGGTATCTCTTTCGAGCAACCCGCACCCCTGGCAGGCCAAAATCCTAGTTAAATAATGAATTATAAGTATTTTTTAAACAAGCTAGTGCTTGTTTTAAATAGACAATATTTGGACATGCTGTGCGACTCCGAACCAGCCGGTATAAGGGCTGGAGAACTGGACTGCTGGTACACAGGCTATGTCTCTATGAGGGAGTGGGCCATAATCCAACACGCGGGCCTAGTGCACGTTGGTGGATGTCATATCTGTCTTCGAAATGTTGGTTTCCTCACGATGTTTTCCTGTACCATTTTGAGAGCAGTGGTGACGAAAATATAAGAATGTAGATGAAGACGATCACGTATCTGGGAATATTGATGAATTTCAAAATCCAAGATGTATCTCGCCCTTGTCTAGAAATAGTGACTGATCACTGGTTGATTCCCAGACAATTGGTTTACATGAAACGTTTGTTTTACATATCGTAAAACTTTGATTGATAGTTTACAGCCACATCAATTAATCGTTAGCCAACTGAATGGCGGGAAACAACTGGGTTAACGATTTTCAATACCAATGCCATACCAGAGCCAGTTTTGTAGCGGCCACGCGGTACAATTATTTACGTTATTGTTGAAGCAAAATGTTAAACATGCTCTAGAAATATGTAAGAAGCATAGATTTACGTGGTTGGTAGGTACTTATTAGTTTTATATCTTGCACATGCCAATGAAACTATCAATTCTATCAATGTTGGTAAAATAATACTGTAAGCAGAAGTGCAGTCATCGCCTGCCTAGCCTTTTTCCAACTACGTTGGGTCGGCTTCTGGTTGTCTGACTTTCGGGCTTCTGACGACCCGTAACGACTGTCAAAGCAGAAGTGCAATGTATGTATGTGTGTAAGAAACGCTTTCAGAATTAATCACGATGGAACGTCAGTCAGTCAAAAGATCATTGTTAGCACTGCACTGATGGTAATGAAACAAGACGTGTACAAATATATTATGGCTCAGGGCCACATGCTAGGTGCCGTCCTAATTAGCAACCCATTGAAGGTTTGCCTACTTACAGTGAGATCTCTGCGTCACATTTGACCAAAGAAACGAACTATTGTTTAATTATTAAATCTCTGCTGACCGTCATTATTATTATTATTTGGTTAGACACACTCACAGCTAATTAGCTGATGCGTATGTATCAAAAAGCTTGCAGATATTTAATCTGTCTGTTCGATTTTTGAAGCGGTACTGTCATCACAACTTTTATTTTCCGGGAGCCTATTCCATGCTGTTCCAACCCGGTTAGGTTAGGGGACTTAAACATAACTGGCGAAATAATAATAACAAAACATTATTATGTTATTAAATAATAATAATAAATCATTTAATTCAGGCAACAAAGACCCATAACATAAATACCATAGAGACTAACATACATAATTATAAAAACCACACATTAGTAGCAGTTCACTTTGCACTAGCTTTCCGTTGTGCTGTCCTGTGGGACTTGTCCGCGTGAACGACGGAACACCACGTCCTGCGGCCAAAAGTCCTCTTCTATGACGACGGGCAGATAACAATTCGGAACGCGCACCACGAACGCCTAAAAAGTTGACGTTGCGGCGCGACTCCAGTAAGTGCACCCTCGGCGTGTACCTTGTCTTCTAGCGCACGTACTCCACAATGTCCTCCGCCTTAATGGTGTAGTGCAGGCTAGAGATGTACACCGGAGTGTTCGGCGTGTTCAGTGTAGGTGAACTATAGATAGGTACTGTAAAGGTTGTATGCACATCACGCATCGGTTGTTGCATCCTTACGTAACTGGCAGCCAATAATTGGGCTGTCTATGTTCGAACAGCCAGGAAGTTTAGTTTTCGAATTTAGGAATAATTTGACATAGGTTTTATTCCGGCAGATGATTTCATTCTTGTGTTAGGCGCGTTGCTGTAATATTCTTGATTTCCTGAAAATAAACGTGGAGTCCCATGAACTTAAACGTTATTAAGTATTTTATTTTATAAACATCCTTTCGTTGGTACTTTGGGAGTTCGGCAGAACTCCCACAGTACACCTTTGCCCGACCCTTCGGGGAAACATGGCATGATGTTATGCAAGGAGCCTCCCCATTTATCAAAATTTGTTAAAGCTCCCAAACATGGGTACGTCAGTAAAGATCAGTAGGACAACACAAAAAATTAAGCAAATCATAATGATAAATTAACATATTCAAAATCAAACAGCAGCTATCAATTGCACATCGATTCTGTAACAACTCAGGATCCTTAGCATTAGTCGGTCTGGTTTATTTCAGTCGCCATCATAATTCTCCATGTTATGAAATTTTGCAATCAACATTGTTAGTTTTGCACTTAATATATCGAGTGAACTGACTTCCATGTGTAAGTTTTCATAATCATCGTGTATTTATAGCAAGCCGACGAAGTCGCTCCAATTATCGATGTTCGAAAAAAAATCTTGGGCCGTTCCTATGTAAATATATGGTCAGTATAATGAAGGATGCAAGGCAGATTGTTTTACCTTTTCTATTGTTCTGTCGAGAACAGACGGTCTCTGTGACCTGAATACGTTTTGTTTGCTGGATGAATTAACGACGCTTAGACGGCGTAATGATAGAATTAGGGCATTGAACATTGTACAGTACCGTGATAATAATATGTTGCTACATTCATGTTTTTGATATTCTCTTGCAGTTTCAAAATCAGAAGTGTAGAATCTACGCCAGGTGCTTGTGCGCAAAAATGTATCTGTTATACTATTGTGATCATAGCCCAGTTTTTGTTAAATTCGGCTGAAACTTGACTCACGATTACCTCATTTTTACCCAACTACAGCGAAGAAAAATGGAGGGTTATGATTTTGATCGGTATTCGACCACGGCTATCAGATGAGAATATATTCTTGGTCATAAGTATGAATAAGTTTTTTTAGTAGTTGGGTTATATAGTTTTTGAATATATTTTTTGTGTAACCTAACCAACCTAACGATTTCTATCATTAAGGAACTAATGCTATTTTTATAAAAGAGATTAAAAATATTATTAAACACATGAATGCACCGTAACATGCGCCTGCAGCGTAACAGCGTTGCCTACACAAATTGCAGAATTCTCTGGAGAGTTCACAGTACTTTTTGAATCATCTTCAATTAACCATTTTAGATCAGTATTTAGGTATGTTTATTAATGGTGAAAGATATAGATAATAATATCACCCTATGACTGTCTTACCACAGGGCAAAATCCTCTTCTCATACTGAGAAAGCACGAGCATTGATCAACGCGCTTGCTCAAGACGGGTTTGCGTTTTCAGACTTGTATTAAATATAGGAGATAAATAATTATTAGTCTTCCAGACCTCATTTCGGGCATGGTGGCCAATCTCAGCAACGACTAGCCATCTACGTGAGACATATTATTTTGCACAACAGAGTGCGCATACACAGGTGTACTCGCTTTTCCCACACTCTCATATACCTACTATTTACTATAAATAATAAAACAAAAATAAACAAATTTTAAGCGAGTAAACGATTAAGCATTATTCAAATACAATAAAATAAATAATAAATGAACAGATAGACTTGTACATATAATAAGTAAATGAATAGAATTAAAGAATGGTTAATAGGATATAAAATAATTCAAACAAAAATTAATAAAGCGCTCTTCCTCTCTCTATTTATTTAGTTATTTAAAAATTTGCTGTGCCTGACAGCCCCCATTACCACCTATAAGTGTACATTATGGATTGCAATAAACGATTTGATTTGATTTGACCGATGAGACGGCAATACGATATGACCGACGATTGATCAAGCGCAGGACCAAGCACGCATCGGGGTACCAAACCGCCAACTACCAAACTCCGTGCTGTTACTAAGAAATTCGTGATGAGAAAGCCCAATAACACTTTACTCGATCTGTAAACCAAAGCCAGGTTCAGCACACGCGCTTGCGACGACGAGATCAATGGACCAACGGACCAATATAATTATAATTAGATACTAGTATATATAAGTAGAAACGTAAGCCAAAAGGCAACGTCTGATTAGACAATTGAGTGTACTGTATTCAAGAATAACGCTAATTATTCATCACCAATGAAGGTACATACCATAATCTGTGTTAATAATTATGTATGTGGTAATGTTCTGAATGTATGGCATCTTTTTACCGATGTAACCAAAGTGTACCAGTGTTATTTATTTCAAAAGCAATACCATTCAGCTGTCAATATGAATGACCTATTAATTATTGATTTGAAGGGCTTCTTAGAATGATGGTATTGGCAGCGTATTAGTATCGGTTTGTTTATGAAACATGATGACTGAACTCATTAACATCAAATTAATGTCTTTCTAAAGAGATTAGCCTGGTTTCCTCCTGTTTTATGTCAATATTCTGCAGTTATTTTCGTCAAAGGGCGAATTACACCAATGAAATTGAACACGATCAGAAAATCTAAACCGCATTCAAGAGCTGTCAGTGTCAATGTTCTACAAAAAATATTGATACTGACAACTCTTAAGCGTGGTTTACGCGCTGATCCCGTTCAACTGAACGCATTGGTGAAATTCGCCCTAAATAGCGCCAACGACATATCTTGCTATGTCTACGTATGGTGAGTAGTCATGTACTAACCAAGTCTATACTTTAACCTTTGCAAGATTGATTTATTGCAGTCTTTTTCTCTCATCGAAGAGAACTGAAAATGTGAACAAACGGATCAGAAAACGTACCTGTTGAAGCCGAATTGTAGTGCTACTTCAATGTTCAGTGCTTAGATTTGATTATTTGAATAGTTACATATATCCAAAATAGTCTATTAGACTATTATTAAAATATACTATTATTTGGTGAATTTCATAAACCTCATTAGTGTTAATTTAATTAGTTAAATATATTTGCAAAATTTCAATAACATGACCAAGTATAAAAAAGAAAATATACATACTTAGGGCATCAAAAAATTCGTCCGCATCGTTGTCAACAGGAAGACTGCGCAAAAGGCTGGCAGCCGTGCCACATTGCATGACAAAGCTGATTCTTTGGCATTTTATAAACCCAATTTCTGTCGATTATTTTTCAACAAAACTTGTGTGATGTTATTCAAACAATAATGTTAATTATGTAGACTACCTTAACGCATTCCCCTTAAGTGGAAACCTTTAAATATAATTCAGTTCTGTCCGTTTCAGGTTTTCCTTGCTGCCCTCTACCAGTGATGCCCTAAAAAGGTCCGTACCCCACAGGGGTCACAGGGGCTCCCTTAGCGAGCAGTCGATATAATTATATATAGTCTTATTCATAAAAAGTTATCGAACATCTAAACAGTTGCTAAAGTCTGGTCTAATTCCCTTTAGTGATTGATTGCGTAAGAATTTAACCTGAACAAGGTTTGTTTAGGTCTTTTATCAAACACTTTCATTTGGAACACACCGGCTTACAATAGTCTGCACGAAACCTCCCACTGCTCCGCGGACAGCGAAAGTGTTCATCCTAGTCTTATATCTTATATTTTATGGGTGCTAATGCCTGAAATAAACGATTAATAATAATAATATCACAAGTAGTACCTATTAATTTCCTTCGTTTTAATCCTAACTTTATAGTATAAATGCAAAAGTAAGTGTGTTTGTTTGTTAAGCGTTCACGCTAAAACGGCTAAACAGATTTGGATGAAATTCGGCACATAGATAGACCATGACCTGAGTAAGGACATAGTCTACTTTTTATCCTGGCTCACAGACGTAGTTGCGGGCAAAAGCTAGAGTTTTAATAATATTTATAGTCGTGAATGTCGCTAAGAGAGCGATGTCTTCCCACGACATTTGAACTTGGCAAATGTCATCCCACAAGTAGCTGCCTCATGCCTCACTAGTTACAAATACGTCCTCTGGTTCGAGTTGAATACGTTCATTTACATTTATCTACAAATTTACTACAAAGTGCAAGTATGAGTTATGGTTGGTTTGAAATTATACAAAATAGTGAAACAGCTAAGTTATGTACTTTTAGACGTAGACAAATTAAGACTGACTGCCCCGTTGGTCTAGTGGTTGCGCTACTGCTGAGCATGAGGTCGTGGATTCGATTCCCAGATCGAGCACAGTGATATTGGGTTTTTCTATCCAGATAGAAAAACCGGGCTACTAGTGATATTGGGTTTTTCTATCCAGATAGAAAAACCGGGCTACTACTGGTTTGGATTTGTTACCGTCTCCCATTACATGGGACTTAAACATAACTGGCGAAATGTGGATGAACTCCAGGTACACCTCCGCCCAACTCGCCCAAAGTAACATCGAGGGCCACCTTAAATAAAATCTTTACTAAATGTTTCAGGTTTTAACGCGAGATTCGGTAACAGTGGCTGTGGACGCAGTGGTCTACTACCGGATCAAGGAACCTCTGAATGCCGTTGTTCGGGTTGCTGATTATAGGTAACATACTTTTATCATCTTTTAATCTTCAAGTCCAGAAAGCATCTAAGATAGATAGATATATCATTTAATCCTTTAATCCATCCAAAGGTTGTCTGTAAAAGATTGATTTTTAGCGATAAGTCCGCCCATTGTGTCGCCCTATATAAAATTTCTACTTTTTATCTATAATTTTTCGGTGTTCATATTAAAGAGTATTCAATCTACCAATCGGTGCATACAAAAAACAAACACCAACACAAAAGCACAACTAAATTATTTTCAATATACATGAATTTAAAGGAAATAAGTAGCACTATGACTATGACACGCCTAAAAGTTTTTTATCACAGTAATATACAGGAAAAGTTTTTATTCAGTGCGCAAACTTTAACCATGAATTCAGCATATATATATACAGTTTGCGCACTGAATAAAATCTTTTCCTGTAAGTATATACAACTATTGGGCAACGCAACGCAAAAAGAAACATCAGCTTTTTCATAGAAAAGTGCAATACCTACGCGGTCAAAATGTATGGAACAGCTGTTTATAGTTCAGACATTTCCAAGACGCCTCATGGACATACAATACAAAACTTTTCTACCATAATCTTGTATTTTATTATGAGTAACTGTTTGAAGAGCAATTTTATGCGTTTCTATGGGAAAGCACACCAGCGCGGAATTATGAAAAAATTTCAAAAATTGTAAACCTTGGCACTTTTAAAGATGGCGAATTTGTTAAAGGCGATGTCAATGTCAAATTGTTACAGCTGATGTATGGTTGACTGTACAGTCAACCGCATGTTGTCTAGCGTAGTAAAACATTTCAATAGAATTAGAGGCCAGCTTATAGCATCATCATTATATTATCAGGCAATTAAGGCCCATAGATAAAATACACAAAATAATAATAAACTAATACATACTAAAAACCAGCTTAAACCTATAACTATACACGTTAAGTTGTCGGCGTCGTGTTTCACTGCGAGGTGTCGCGTAACCGTCCTCGAAAACGTTTATATACGACACCTTTCGGCCAGAAGTCCTCTTTCAAGCAATGCTGTAGATGGTGTGTTGGAACTCGTACCACGAATGACTTAAAGTTGATGTCGTGGCTCGATTCCAACCTTTCGACCCTCAAAGTTCAGTTGGTCTTCACTTTCAAGTACTGCAAGCTGCAAGTACTGTAAGCTGATACTGGTGATGACGGTTGTGCAGCGTAGGTACATGAACATCTACATGTCCGACCTTGACCCATACTCCGTTTTCTAGTCCTGAAATTCCGGATTCGAGCAGAATAAAGGGAATAATCTAGGAGTCAACAAACCAACTCCTATGATGAGTTGACTTGTTAATTCTTAGTTTAGTCTTTAATTTGCTTCAAAGTTTATTTTATTTTCCAGTGCATCAACGCGTCTTCTAGCTGCAACGACACTCCGAAATGTTCTTGGAATGCGAGACTTAGCACAGCTGCTGTCCGACAGAGAAGCAATAAGTCACATGATGCAAGCCAGCCTTGATGAAGCGACTGATCCTTGGGGAGTTGAAGTGGAGAGGGTCGAAATGTAAGCCAGTATTTGAATACCTTACAAACGAATCACGTCAAAGTCATATGTATTTCTCCTTTAAAAGTGAATGTGGATATACCAGTAGTAGTAGGTCATGCACATTCTCCCAACAAATGGTTATTTGATCTCCATCTGCCAGTTGTCCAAGCCAATATTTTAGTCCTGATTCCTCATTCCTCAGATTCAATTATTCTCTTTTCAAGAAGGAATACATATGTCTCAAATACTGACTTCCATTTCCAGTCTCTCCATTTTGTCTCCCCAAGGAGCTATTCTCAGTAATAGCCCGAGGGTGGTATTTAGTTTTACCTATTAATTGACTGCAAGTCCGCTCCTAGCAAAGTTGGCTTTTTATCGTACTGAAGTTATTGAGAATTAGCAACAGTCGACTAAAGGTTTGCCGTTTTAGACTCACAGACATGACGGTAATGTATCGTATTATTTCTAGAAGTAAACTAGATCGAACCCCTAAAATTAGTCACTTTTATTATTATTCAAGTCTTGTAGCCTTTAAGCATTTATACTGTTTCCAGAAAAGACGTGAGGCTGCCTGTGCAGTTGCAAAGAGCGATGGCCGCAGAAGCCGAGGCCGATCGTGAAGCTCGAGCTAAGATCATCGCAGCAGAAGGAGAAATAAAAGCGTCTAAAGCCTTAAAGGAGGCTTCACTTGTTATGATAGATAACCCAATGGCATTGCAGGTAAAAAAACATACTTGTCCAAGCCAGATCAGTTAAAAGACATCTGCCAAATGGAGAAAGGTCAAAAATCGCCACTAAGTCCTGCACTGCCCTTATTCACTGTCTTTCTCTGGACCTTCAATCTAGCCTGTGGGTGCTTCGTGACTTTGTTAGGAAGTTTCTTTAATAAACCATGTCTATCTATTTCAGTTGCGGTACCTCCAGTCACTCAGTTCGATATCGGCTGAAAAGAACTCTACAATAATTTTTCCGTTTCCTATGGATTTCTTAAAATCATTCATGGGCGGACCAGGACCAAGCTCACACCACCAAGTCAATTTATAAATTATATATCAACTATCACTGCAAAAATTAACATTAGTCAAATAAAATTGTTAATAAAGCTTTTAAAAATATTTTCAATTCGTTTAATTTCTTTGCCAATTTGAATGCAACTTTTTATGAATGGATAGAATTCGATTGACGTTACTTGTCATTATTCCGTTATTGTTTGGTTTTACAATAAGCAATATTTTTGTGTATTTTAGTCATTGGCTTTTCATTTGGTACTGTTAATATTAGGTCCAGTATGTCTGTGACGTCTGGAGGACAATCATCAACAGATTTTTCAAGTATATCACCCGACCCTGTACGAAGTAGGTACCACCTAAACTTAGTTTTATTTTATTACAACGATTCGAAAAAAATAAGCAATGCAAAATAGTCATTACGGTCTTAATAGATGTGGGCCTGTATTACCTACCTATATGATTCTGCAAAACGGAGAACCCTTAACCGAAAATATCTGCGTCGAACTTTATGAAAAATAAGTGTTGTTGTAGGATTGACCTAATATAATGCATTGGTTTATTTTATTATGTATGTACACACAGTAAAATACATAGGGATACGACATAATTATTTAAACATATCATAGCATTCGTACTTTAGTGTAAGTATCTAATTATATTTTCAGGATTCGCAAAAGAATCTGGTACAGAAAAATTATTTCGGATAATAGCTTTGATAGCAATCCTGTTGTTTCCAGTTGTGCTAGTAATATGTGTTAGGGTAAGTTTTATTTGTTGATTATTACTTCCAAATAATAATGTGTTGTAAGGGCTTTTTTTTGGGTGGGAAATCATCAAATAAGTTCTCCCGCTCTGGGTGGATCAGGCGTGTCAGACTTTTACTGACTAAAACCCACCCGTGTTCCCTCAATTGCCTGCGTGCCAGGAGCCGCGGTATCTCTTTCGATCAACCCGTACCCCTGGCAGGCATCGGCTCTTGCGGACCCCACCAGTTGGTTCTGACATCTGTTTGCGGCGCGTGGAACACAACGCGTCGTCAACCCGGGCTTGGTCCTTCCGGACAGCGACTTACCCATTACTCGCCGTCCGTAAGCCCGCGCCTGCGGTGGCCGGGAATCAGCCTGGGATTCCCGACGCCCAGGGCGTCTCCTGCGGCGACTAAGGCCGTGAGGGCGCATATACTGCCTCTCCCTCACGTGCGCCGCCTCCCTCTTCGCGAGCATTACTGCTTCGCAGAAGGAGGTGACGGCTACCCATGCACTCTCGCTCCGTACCATGGCCTGGGTCAGGGCCGGACGCGAAAGATCGCCGCCGCCGAAGTGTTGTAAGGGCTAAGGCATTAACAATTTTCAATACATAACTATTTCATAGTTATTGATTCCATAAAGCTGTAGACTACATGCACGTATTTGCACAAGCAGCAAGCAACGTAAACAGGTTATTTTTAATTTTATTGCCTCTTTGGTGTAGTGGTTGCAAGCGCTACTGCTAAGCAGGAAGTTCTGGGTTCGATTTCCATCAGTGATTTCGCAGTAGCAGCCTGGTGTCTGTATTCGTGCCTGGTTGATGGCAATCGGCTCGCCCCCTATTACATGAAACTTAGACGTAACTGGCGAAATGTAGGGTACACCTCTGTCTTATCCTTCGGGAATTAAAGGCGTGATGTTATGTTATTTTAGGTGGTAAAGCAGTACAAACGAGCAGTTATTTTGCGCTTCGGCAAAGTTCGGAAAGATTCGCCAGCTGGTCCAGGAATAATATGGGTGATACCCTGCACCGACGACGTCCAAATGATTGACCTTAGAACTCAATCTTTCAACCTGCCACCCCAAGAAGTAATGTTTTGTTCATAACAGTAAAACAAGGACCACGTATTGACTGGTGCCGTAATTTTATGTTTCAGCGTTTTTGTAATCAGTTCAGTTGTTTTTTTGAACAGTAATAATATTATTGACTTGAACTTCTTTATCGATATATAATTCAAAGTAAGCAAAGACCACCCAGGAGAGCAGTGGTGGCTCAGTGGTAACAGCCGCAACTGAAGCGGCATCTACATCGCAACATGCGAACTACACATGACACTGACGTTACACAAAAATCTTGCATCGTGCAAGTAGAGTTTACCGCGCAACTAGCACTTGTACAACGTCCCGACATCAGACATCAGGTAACTACCAGACGATTGGTGTCGGGTCAGGCAACTGTCTATCAGACACGACAGCCGTCTGATCGGAGTAGCCTCCCTTTTCTATGGAGGTTGAATTTGAACCTGTTCCTCATGCCTCTTTACAACTTACAAGTTGTAGTTCGTAGATTCGAGTCCAAACAGGTGCTTTATGTTGCGTAAATTATTTAATCGCCACTGCTCTTATTAAAAGCGGTGAAGGAAAACATAGTGAGGAAATCATGCCGGTTTCCTCACTATATTTTCCGTCCCTGAACCGAACCAAACACACGAAGACCCGTGACATTCAACGATCTGGGGATTCAAAAATAAGCCAGGAAAATTATAGGTTGATTATTCTGCTATAATGCAAAACACTTTTCGTTTCAGGTTCTTACAAAAGATTCGGTAACAGTCACAATCGATGCAGTTGTCTACTTTCACATAGAGCGGCCTCTTGTTTGTCTATTGAACATCCAAAATAACAAGTAAACTATCAAATTGCTTCAATCGTAACGGAAATGAAATTATTATATGGATATTTAATTACGGCAATTCTCAATTGCAGATACGCTACAGAGTTAATAACGATTGCTACGATAAGAAATATTATTGGGGGGCATTCGTTGTATAATCTACTAACTAGCAGAGAATCCATAAGTTTTAAGTGCAGGACGGCAATAGACAAAACCACAACTAGATGGGGAGTTGTCATAGAACGAGTTGAAATGTATACTTCCTCTCACTACAATCGCCTTTACCAATAATAGTAGTTACTTAAATTTTCTTTATATTATAGCTGTGGTACCATTCGCTTGATTTATGGTTATTCAGTTATTACAAGTTGCTTTTCAAGACGCATTATAGGTACTTCTGTATTTAGCAAATCTATACTTCTCTTAAAAGAGTCACAGCCTCGGTTTTTATTCCATGATTTGATTCCAGAAAAGACGTATTTTTACCTTTTGAGCTACAAAAAGCAATGGCAGCTGAAGCTGAGGGTACTCGTATAGCTAAAGCCAAAGTAATTGAAGCAGAAGGTGAAATAAAAGCAGCTGAAAACCTCAAGGAAGCCTCTAAAATAATGTTGGAAAATCCGCATGTAATGCAGGTAATATTGTGTTAAGGAACAGAAGTTATTTTTTTTTTGGTAGTTTTCATGTCGCGAATATACTCGTTTTATTATACCAGTAATTTGCTTGCCATGTCCCTACGCAGTACTTTATTATATATCCTACTTCTTGTTTTTTTCGTTCCAACAACTCGACTCGACTCATGTTCGACCAATATGTCGCACCTGGATAGTTCTGTCGTGTGATTTATTTTGTTCCTGAACGATGCGGACGATTGTACATGATGGGTTTGAAAGAAGATGCTACATATATTGTAATTTGGGGTGCACGATGTCGGTTTCTTGCCTGTCTCATCAGTTTAAATTAAAGCAAAAAATTACTTGCATAGTCTAAACACAGAATGGCCAAACTAAGGTGATATTGGGTAGGACAAATGGCTCTCAGAGTGGATAGCCGATGAGACCGAAAGGTTCTGGAGTGGCAACGGCGTACCGGAAGACGTAGAGCTGGAAGGCCTCCCACAGGTTGGACCGCTAACATTGTGAAGGCCGCAGGAATCCAGTGGATGTGGGAAGAATAGAACCGGTCTTGGGGAAGGCCTATATCCAACAGTGGACTTCTTTTGGCTGAAATTATGATGATGAGTCTAAACACTGTTTAGATTTTAGACGATGGTTTTATCGTTGCTTCAACTCATTGCATCCAACTGGTAATTAAATCGCACAGTGTATATCGGTCTATACACTGTGTTAAAGGTAATATATAATAATATAATCTTTATTACTTATGAGAGTGGATACAATTGTGTGAAGTCCGGTAGATGGTTAACCTGTGTTACAAGAGCCAGTGCCCTCTCCCGTAAGGAAAATCGATTGAAAACCTTTTGCAATAATAAAATATTACAGAATAATAAAAATACTAAAATAATACAAAATAACAAAAAGACTAAGGATACAAAATAATAAAAGACCAAAATTAAAAAAAAATATGGGTCGACGATGAACATAAGTTAGCCATGGCCGCTGCAATTCGTGTTGTTTTCTTTACACATTCCTAAATTTCAGCTCCGGTATCTGCAAACATTAAATTATATGGCTGCAGACCAGCACGCGACAGTAATATTTCCCGTCCCAATTGAAACTCCTGGATCACTATTGGTAAGTAACAGGGTGCAGACACGCGGTTAGTAACGAGTCAGCTGTTTCTGTGTGTATACGTTCTAAGTTGCACTATCTTATGTTTTTGTCCTTACATTTAGATTAATATTAGGTCGACATTGGCAATTGTGTGTTAGTATGTAAGTAATTGAGTTATTTTATTTTAAATGTGTCTGTGGTTTCGACAAAACTAACATTCTTATTATTTGTATGCTTTCGAGTAAAATGTAGCGAACTGACTATCTTACTATAACATCCTATTGTAATGAAACCTACATTTACGAATAAATTTGATTTGATTTGATTTGTCAGTTCAGTTAACAGTTTACTCACTGGCGTCGTGTCCGAATACATTTGAAGACAGTACACTCACTCTTTTTCACTTTCACTTTCAAATGCCTTTATTTACCACAAGTAAATGATAAATGATTTATGATTGATTTATTCTGTCAGTAGGTTTGTACAAAAACTTTTACACTTCAGTCATATTTTAAAAACTGCATGAGGTCGGCGTTTTATATCTGACTCCTCTGAGAAGGCAGAAACTAAATCAGAGGTCACAGTCTCTTTAAAAACCAGACATAACCTTGGTCAGATCATGTGAAGACTATGTAGTATAATCACAAATTTTCAAAACTCCTGAAAAGTTTTCCAGATAAAACTACCAAATGACTGGACTATAAGGTGAATTGAACTGTACTCATTGGACTGTAGGTCAGCCAATGCTGATATTTTTTGCTGATTGTGTGCTGTTCCTTTTGATTGTATACTTTGTTGATAGAGTCAAGAATATAAAGGTAAAATAACAATTCTGATCGATTTTTATGTAAATAAAAATCATTCAAGTAAATAATTATACTAGTAGCAACTGGATGAGAGTTGTCGAGAATCGAGCTGAATGGCGTGCAATTGGAGACGCCTGTGTCCAGCAGTGGACTACTGTAGGCTGATGATGAAGTAACATAATGTTTTGAACTGAATGTCTGAACTTCTGTTTATTCTATGTTTCGTAAAGCAAGCCACACCAGCCGACTGACCCGGCAATAAAAACAAGAACTATCATCGTTATACTTCAATCAGAATAGGCTTACATTTAAGTAAAAGCTGCATCCAGTTAGACTGGAAGCCGACCCCAAATAGTTGGGAAAAGGCTAAGCAGATGATGATGACGTGGGCTTACCCCCGTTGATACACAAAATATTTAAAATAATAATAAGCTAACCATCCCTATCTTTGGATTTTTTTATTTAAAGAAATATTTAAAAATGTATATGTATAGTATCGAAAAAAAAAATCGAAGAGCAATCTTTTCACCGCTATTCTTTATGTGAATAACTCTAGCTTCCTCAAATGTGATAGAATAATTCTAACTATGCCAATATTTAAGGCATAATAGCTGCAATCAAAGTTCCCAGTCTTAATTTAGCTGCCACAAAATCTTCGTTAATCAGTATGCGTATGCACCCTTGCGTCAGACTCTCAGCACTCACTCTGCCCGCTAAACGAGCGCCGCTGAGCGAGTGCTCTCTTTGATAGCTCTTGTTGCTGGGACAAACGAGTACACGGGTGGGGTAGCCAGTTAGTGATCAACTATCAATATTTATCTCTTTTACTTATACGGGGCCTACAGTCTTTTGAATGGTTCTTCGCTTCCTCGGCGGCGGGTACGGGTGCATGAGACACCATTGAGCGATTGTGTAATCTGAAGGCCAATTCTCATAATTAAAAACGTTCAAAATCTAGTCGCAGTCTCATCTCAGCGACAATCAAGTGTCAAAAACTTGTCAAAAATGTATGGAAAATCGAGGTATTTTTGACAGATTGAGACTAAGATCATACTGTGAACGTTCTTAAAATTACGAGAATTGCCCCTCTGGTATGATATCACCTACTGTTTTATATGTCTGTGGATATCACTTTACTAATAGGTTGAGGTTTCAGTAAATTCTCTATGAATAAGATGCGTTTTTTGTCACTGTGACAGTTCACTTTCTTAACTGAATCCAGCTGAATCATTCAACGTCACATTTTTTGGTATTTCTACCCTGAGTTTCATCCTTTCTGGCTTACAATAAAACAAATTATTGTAATTATGTCCGGTTCAAAATCAAAATTGCAAATATCAGTAACCTCTATACAAAAAAATCAAGAACCTTTATTAGCTGATACAGAGAGAGGATCAAGAGACAGAAATCCCAGCGTATCTAGATTATACCAAGGCTTCAATTTAGATCAAACTGATTCTCGTGAAAGTATGTACAAATTTATATCGCTAAGAAAATTGCATGAGTTTATTTGGCTCTATGAGTAATAAGAAACAAAAATTATAATAAGGGCAACCACTGTGTAAACCGAACATCACGTTTTCCAATTTTTTCTTAATTGCATAATTTTATCAGTGAAAGTAATTTTACCCCAGTTTTACAATAGTATTTCATTAAACTAAACCGTATACTTAAGCTTCAAAATCAATGAAAAACGTAAAAAGAGACCCTAATAAACCAAATGTAGTAAACATAACCAGGAACTGCCTAATCGGAGGTGCCATGGCATTTCATTAAACTAAACCATTTAAGCTTGAAACTCAATGAAAAATGTAAATAAATAATAGTTTTAAAAACTAAAAAAACACGCTTTAAAAACCAAACTAAAAAAAGAGAAAATAATGTAATTCAATTAAAAAGCGTGGGGTGCTTTTTGAGGTATTTTTTATAATCAATTAATGTCAAGCACCCCACGCTTTTTAATTGAATTAAAGTATTTTCTCCTTTTTTAGTTCTGTTTTTAAAGCGTTTTTTAAACTATTATTTATTTTCTATTTTTTAGTTCTGCTAACTACAAAAACGTGATTTTGTGTTTTTGCCTTTTTTTTCATTTTTCTCATTTTTTTTAAATGATTGAATTTTCATCGGTCCTCGATAAGCTTACAAAGTTTCAATGAAATCTGACCGTTTAAAGTGGGTCAAAATCGCGCTCTAAGGAGTCGGTTACATACAAACAAACAAACATACAAGTGAAGCTAATATAAAGCGTGTAAAAAAGACCCTACTACACCAAAATGTGGTAAGCATAACAGATGTCACCTCCAAACATAGTGAACATAGAATAGGAAAACTTAGAAATGTTGACCAGAGCCACCGCACGTAATGCACGCCTACCACCATCGAACTCTTCGCTCAGGTCCGCCTCGCCGCTGCTGCCGCCAGTACCCAGCTACACTGCAGGTGCAGTGACGACACCGGCCGCGATAGTTGCATCGAGCTCGAGCGACGAGTATTTCGCCCCGCCCACGACGCCGCCACCTGCTCGTCGACGGGGAGGACGCCGGCCGCCGGACGGCTTAGGACCTCGAGCCCCACCGGCCTCTGATAGGGTCCCAGCTCACGGCGGAAGTGTGCAGCGCATGAGATGGACACGATCCATAAATGGAAACGTCATGCGCTCATACTATGGGGCTACAGAAGGAGGAACCAATCTGACCGCGTACCTTGTTCGGATGCTCTCTTTTTCAGGTGCTTGAGCCTGCTGTAAACGTTTTGACACTACGACTGTCGGATCAAGTGCGGGTCATCCAGCGTAATAATATATTGGATGACGCTGTACTTGATCGCCTGCGAAGTGAATTGCAGAGTAGCCATGTCATCGTGCCCACGTTGCAGACTGTTATGGTACCACCACGGCTCGCCACAAGTCAAGCTGACGAGGAGAATGATGATAGGGCTACAAACGTAAGTTATCATTCTCCTCCCTTTATCCCAATTTATTTGGGGTCGGCGCAACATGTATTTTTCTTCCACACTTCTCTATTAGTCGTCATATCTGTAGTCACACCCTTTCTAACCATATCATCATTCACACAGTACATCCATCGTTTCTTTTGTCTCCCCCTACTCTTATAGCCATCGACATTCATACTCAAAACTTTCGTCACGACGTTTTCCTCAATCCTCCGTATCACATGCCTATACTATGACAACCGATTTCTACACAACCTTTCAGTTATCGGTGCCAGTTTCAGGCTTCCTCTTATATCCTCATTTCTTATTCTATCCATCCGTGTAACACCACATATCCCTCTTAACATACTCATCTCTCAGGTACATGCAATTACATTTCATTCATCCCTTTTTGATCTGCCGACATGTTGGATAAAATACAAGATGGCCTATGACTCGGTGCCACATTCATGGCTCATGAGGGTGCTGGAGTTGTATAAAGTAGATGCAACTCTGCGCACCTTGCTGATTTCATGACGGTCCTTCGCTATCCAGGATGTCAAAATATCCAAAGGAACAGCGAACCGATAAGGATCGAGCGAGGCATATTTCAAGGCGACAGCTTGAGTCCGCTTTGGTTTTGCCTAGCCTTGAATCCTCTAAGCACACTGCTGCAGGATTCAGGTATACCTCCTCTACATGGATGACCTAAGACTCTTTGCCCCCAATAATTTGCAACTGATGAAGTTACTGAAGGTAACTGAAACCTTCAGTAGCGCCATCAGGATGGAATTTGGTGTGGACAAATGTTCAGTTGGTCATGTATGTAAAGCGAGGTGAAATTGTGGAATCCGTGGTAACCCAACTCTCGGATTTAATAAACCTTCGAGCCCTCTCCGCAACCGAAACCTAAGGCTATTTGGGCATCAATGTTACTGACATGAAGCAATCGTTGAAGGAGCGCTTCTTTGGCTGCCTGAAGAAAGTATTTAATAGTTTTTTATCTGGCGGAAACAAGGTTCCAAACCTTCAACGGTTGGGTCATGCTGGTTTTGATGTACTCTTTTGGCATACTCAAATGGACTCAGACTGAACTTGACGCTCTGGATAGAAGGGACCCTCCTATCCAGAGCGTCGAGTTCGGTCTGAGTGAGTGAGGTGCGCTGCTGACTGCATATCGAATACATCACCTACGGTTATCGGTAATGAGACTGTATATCCCGCGAAAATGTGGAGGTCGAGGTTTTTTTAAGACTCTTCACAATCGCGAGATATGCAGTCTCAGGGATTATTTCCTAGAAACCGACGTGAGGATGCATCGAGATGTGGTTGCGGTGGATAGGGGCCTCTCCCCGCTCTCCTTGGCTAAAAGGAACTGGTGATTGCATGGAGGTATGGCAGAGTAAGGAGCTTCAAAGACACTTTTTCCGGGCCCTACATGGACCCGATGTAGACCTTCTAGCCTCCGTAGCCTGGGTGCGTTTCGGTGACCTCTTTGTGGAAACCGAAGGTTTTGTCTGTGCAATTATGGACGAAGTTATGATGACGAACAAATTACCGGGAATTTATTGTGAAAGATGGCACGGTTGACATCTGTCAGGCATGCCACCGTCCGATAGAATCAATCAGACACATAATCTCCGGGTGTTCTCGTCTAGCTAACGAAGAGTACTTGCATAGGCACAACCTTGTAGCTAGGATTATCCACCAGCAACTTGCTCCAAAATACAGCCTTGTGGAATCAGAAGTGCCGTACTACAGGTATGTGCTCTCGAAAATGGACATATCACACTGTACTGGGATCGATTCATCATCACTGACAGGACTATTGTTTCCAATAAGCCTGATATAGTGGATGTAGATCGACTAGCGTGGCGTGCAATTATCGTTGACTTAACCTTGTGAAAGCCGAGAAAGATAAGCAAATTAAGTATCTTGACTTGGCTCGCGAGGTTGTCGACATGTGGGATGTGGACGCAGCGATCATTGTACCGATATTCGTTACAGCCAATGGTTTGATAGCCAAGAGCCTCGACCAACACCGAAGGAAGATCTCGTTGGGCAGCTGAATTAAGGGCTTGCAGCGGTTCTCCTGAATACGGCTCGCATTTTTAGGAGGTTCCTCTCTCTGGAGCCCTGACCCTGTTCCTGACACCGGTGGGCTACTATTTTTATATTTTTAAATGTTTTTATATATTTTATATTCTAATGATTTTTACGTAAAAATGTCATTTATATGTATTTAATGGAATAAAGAAAGTATTAATAATAGATGGATTGTGTAATCTAGAGAAAAGTTTGAATGATAGCTAAAATAGTGAAGTATGGGGAGAAAAAGTATATCTTCTCCTCCCACTACATAAAACATAAATTGGGATAAAGGCAAGAAGTAGTAGATACAGTGCTATAATTCCCTGTACAGAAAAGTTAATCTTTATTACTGTCCTAAAGTCTACACTTACGACACTTATGGAGGGAGCTTATTAACACGCTATTATTAGTTTGGTATGTATATATGTATCTATGTAACGGAATCTTTGAACGTGATTTTCAACCCCTTCAAAACGACGAATTAATTTGAAACTTTGCGAGGACAGAAACCAATTCAAAAATGTCAACTACAAAATAGAAAATAAATATTAGTTTAAAAAACTAAAACACGCTTTAAAAACCAAACTAAAAAAAAAAAAACAAAAAAGCGCGGGGTTCTTGATATTAATTGATGATGAAATACCTCAAAAAGTAGAAAATAATTGTAGGTGTAGTTAATGTCCAAAAAGACTAGCTGAAAGAAATACTGAAACAAATATTTGTTAAAAGTAAATAATTAGACACACGAACAAGTATATAAAGTAAAAATAATAGTTTAAAAAACTAAAAACACGCTTTAAAAACCAAACTAAAAAAGGAGAAAATAATTTAATTCAATTAAAAAGCGTGGGGTGCTTTTTGAGGTATTTTTATAATCAATTAATGTCAAGCACCCCACGCTTTTTAATTGAATTAAATTATTTTCTCCTTTTTTAGTTTGGTTTTTAAAGCGTGTTTTTTAGTTTTTTAAACTATTATTTATTTTAAATTTTTTAGTTCTGCCAACTACAAAACGTGTTTTTTTTCCCATTTTTTTTTAAATTAGTAAATTGTCATCGGTCCTCGACAAGTTTACAAAGTTTCAATGAAATCTGACCGTTTAAAGTGGGTCAAAATCGCGCTCAAAGATTCCGTTACATACATACATACATACAACCCGAGCTAATATAAAGCGTGTAAATTATTTATTAGTGAGAATAAAATAATTATTTATAAATATTATAAATACGGGGAATCAGAGTTCGATTTCGGAGAGGGAGCCTGAGAAACGGCTACCAGAACCAAGGAAGGCCGCAGGCGCGCAAATTACCCACGGAGAGTTACATACTGACATACTGACATACAAGTGAAGCTAATATAAAGCGTGTAAAAAGGGAAGAGCTCACTGGGCATCAAAGAATTCGTGCGCATCGCTGTCAGCGGAAAAAGAAGGTGTAGTTTAGTTTTTAGCGTATTTTTTAGCTTTTAAAACTATTATTTATTTATAGGATTTCATCAGAATCAGAGACACCCAGACTTCGGGATGCCTGTGCCCGGGCGGGGTGGAAACGCGGCCATTGTAAATATATGTATAGCCACTTGGGCGCCGCCTGTCATCCCGTCTCGTTGACGACCCTGACCCTAAATATCTACGAACATTTTTTCCTTTACAGAATATCAAGTCAAATTAATAGAGAAATGCCTTGTGCTCATATCGTATCTCTTTGTTATTTTGACGTTGCCGCTTTCGCTGTTTGTTATCTTCGTGGTAAGTTTAGAATACCTATTCTTAGCTCTTTTTTGAATTAAATAGATTCAACACGACCGACGTTGCAATTCTTTATAATAAAAATCATATGTTTTAAAGGATGATGGTTTTTAAGCAAGCATACGCTGGCTGTGCAATGATGTTACAAGTCCAGATCACTATCTGGAGATATATATATTATTCACTAATCAACGAACCAAATGTCTTTAATTGTAAATTATTTCAGGAGGTATCGTTTCTCGATAAAGAGTGTTATTTTTTTTCGTAATTTTTGGCTCGACTATTTTCAAAAGCTGAAGAAAGAAAGACACGATTATTGAAGAAAAATTATTTGAAGAAACGGAACAACACGGTATTGAAAGGTTTCTTTAGATAGTCGTGTGAAGTTTTTAAAAAGGGTGTCATTGTTTAGCTCTAAACCTTTCAATACCGTGTTGTTCCGTTTCTTCAAATAATCTTTAAACCAGATACTCCTTTTTGTATTTTTTCCTGCAGTTAATACTTAATATGCCGCACAAATAGCTTACACGTGTCCATCTTGACGACTGACCAGGGCGCACAAGTGTAGACGACAAGCTGCATGCGTCATTTTGCATACGCTTCATAGGCATAGAACGCACTCTGCTCTAGTCTACGATTGATATTAGTTTTTTTTTTTTTTTACAAACTCATTGCATGTTCGCTACAGGTAGTGAGACAGTTTGAACGAGCGGTCATTTTACGAAATGGGAAATTGCGAAGTGGTGTGCCATATGGACCAGGTCTAGTCCAATACCTTCCATGCGTTGATACCGTCAAGTTCACCGACTTGAGGATCATTTGTTATGCAGTACCGCCTCAAGAGGTATGTCTCAAAAAATTTGTTCAATTATTTCATCGATATTGTAGCTGTCGGATATAGATGTTTATCGCTACTGATAGTCCGACACAGGCCGAAAGGTGAAAACTTATTTCGTCAGATATGTTTATGTTTTGGAGGGTAACCCTATTAATGGAGGGCAAATCCAGAGTCCTGGTAGCTACGGAGTACTTCTTAGTGGCAAAATCCGATAACACTTTCCCGACCCGGGAACTGACCCGAAAGGCTAGAACCCTATGCTATGCAGTCATGCATGTGACTAGTATCCAACGTGGCAGAATCAAAAATTAAGTATAATATTTTATTATATAACTTTTTAACAGGCTTTAACAAAAGATGCTTTGACTGTTGCCGTGGATGCAGTTGTTTACTACAAAATCTACGATCCAATTTGGGCGGTTGTCAACATTGCTGATTATAAGTAAGAGACAAGACTGCTTAAGATTCAATACTTATTTATAGTAAGGCTTCATGTTGCACTAGTTTTTTAGTGTATCAAATCTCTCCCACATTAGCAAAGTTTCGAAAAAATCTTTCTTTACTCTATCTTTATTATTTATTCTCGTATCTTTGCTCTTTAGAGGTCATAAGGCGTGCTCTGATTGTTTTTTCACGATAATGCCTGTTGGCCTGTACCACACCCTTAAATTTGGCAGGTCTTAGAAAACTAACCTAAGTGAGAGCTCAAGATGAAAAATCATTGTAATGAACGAGTGAACCAAATGTGCATTTCCAATAAAAAAATCTTTTCACACAGAATCGCCACACAATTTTTAGCAGCTACAACCCTCCGCAATGCTCTTGGAACGCGAAAACTATCTGATATCCTGTGCGACCGACCCG
The DNA here is from genome assembly GCA_947359405.1 of Antitype chi. Taxonomy (NCBI): domain Eukaryota; kingdom Metazoa; phylum Arthropoda; class Insecta; order Lepidoptera; family Noctuidae; genus Antitype; species Antitype chi. Next base: position 8,142,488 of record OX375810.1, on the reverse strand, counting down.
CAGTAAGCTTTCAAGTCTTTGGAAATATGAAGAATTTGACCTTGAACTGGGGAGTCAAGATCGTCGGGTTTGAGGTGTAAGTGACAGATACAAAAATCTGATTAGTAGCTAAGTCGCTTCGGTGGATCACGCCTGAATACGAACTTATAAGATTGCTGGAATCCATTCCTCCGGCTTTGCTGTAGTCGGTTAAAATGAATCATTATCTTTGTGAGCATGCCAGAGAAATTTGAAGTATAACAGCATGGTCTTCAGAAATTATCCCGTTAAATATGATGCTTTATTAAACCAATCACTGAGGCCTGCGGTATTTCGCGGTAGAAGTCATCGTTTTCATCGAAACGAATTAAAAGTCCCATCCCTTATAATTTTTGACACCACAAAAAATATGTTCTTCAACTAACGTTACTTATATCTCACATTCAATTTACTAAGGACGAATCTCACCAGTGAAACTGAACGCAATCAGCATAAAAACCACGTTTATTAAGAACTGTCAGTGTCATTATTTTCTGTGGATTATTAACGCTGACAGGACTTGAACGCGGTTTAGATGAGGTGATCGTGTTTAGTATCATCGGTGAAATTCGCGTCAGTAGTACCAATTCAATTGTTTGTGTGGGTTTTTTTATACCTTTTGTATTGAAAATAAGTAAGTCAAACAACGACATTTTTTCCTCAGATGAAAGTTATCTGACGATTGTAAAATCGACCCTTAACCAATATTACAGTCTATTAGAAGTTTCATTAAATCTTTCCTTTTCTTACTTATAGTAAGGATATAAGCCTGCCCTTGCAACTGCAAAGAGCAATGGCTACGGAAGCTGAGTCATATAGATTAGCGAATGCTAAAATCATTGTAGCCAAGGCTGAAATAGAATCCGCTAAAAATCTTCAGAAAGCTACTGAGTTACTTATGGATAATCCATATTGCATGCAGGTTGGTAGCATTTTATTTTTATAATCATCTACATCCATCAATAGCATAAAAACTCCTTTTTCGTGCTTGTCTGTCTTTCCGCTTAGTTCTGGTACTACGCAATAGATTTTGGTTCAGTTTTCACATTGTTTTTTAAAGACTTGATTCCAGAAGGTTCATTGTATAAATACGTTAAGTGCTAATATGCACGAGCGGCGCATTGCCAATGGCAGAGGCAACTGCACCCGTCGACACTGGACGGGCGGCAGACACAGACGCGTCCAACTGCAGAAGTCGAACTGTTGGAGGCTGCCGTTGGCAACGTACTACTCGTATACATGAGTACGTGCTAATATACATGAGCGGCATGTTGCCGATGGCATATACCAATGGGATGCCAACGTCGCTCCTGTATCATCATCATCATTCTCCTGCCCTTGTCTCAATTTATTTGGGGTCGGTGCAACATGTCTTTTTCATCCATACTTCTCTATTAGTTGTCATCTCGGTAGTCACCCCGTTTTTAACCATATCAACATTCACACAGTCCATACATCGTTTCTTTTGTCTTCCCCTACTCTTATTGCCATCGACATTCATACTCAAAAACTTTCCCCGCGATATTTTTGCCATTCCTCCGTATCACATGCCTATACTGATTCCGATTTCAACGATTCGATACGATTCCGATCTCAACCGATTTCCTCACAACCTTTTCACGCTGATCCTGTACATGAGCACTAATATTTAACTAGGATTTAGCACAGAAATATCAATGATTTGACTTGTCGCCACATCAGTAGAGTGGGTCGCCAGTTTGCCATATTCAATCACGATTTTGATCTCGATTTTATACTCGACATCGATTGTTCATCAATCATTGTAAATTCTCACGTGCTGATGATATTTTTCAGCTAAGATACCTACAAGCATTACAAATGATCGCCGGAGACAAGACGCACACTATCGTTATGCCATTCTCAGCGGAATCGTTGAAGAAATTACTCAAGTGAATAATATAAAACTTTCATATTTTTCATGTTTATTTAACATGTGTTTGGATTTGTAAATTATATGACAAATAATTGTATCTCTCCTTTTTATTGAACAAAAAGAACTAATAAATAGTCAACAAAGTATAAAACACTAAACTAAAACAAAGTAACAGGACTAGTATTCTCTGGAGTCGTCTTCTTGCTTTGTATGGCCATAATGTACAAGTTTCTGAGGTTGACCGCCCGCTTTTTTATGTACTGTAGCCTGAAAATTATGGAAATGGTTACGTAACATCATTTTATTTACATCAGTGCATCTAAGAAATGCATAGGTATAACATTACAGGTAAGTTATGTATTTTTACAACCATGAGCCTATAACGTTCCCCCAGGCTGATTCCCGGCCACCGTAGCCGCGGGCTTGCGGACGGGGAGTAATGGGTAGCCCGCTGTCCGGTAAGGACCAAGCCCCAGTCGACGGGGCGTTGTGTTCCACGCGCACCTCAAAGAGATGTCAGCACCAACTGGTGGGGTCCGCAAAGGCATCAGCCTTCATCAGACATCAGACTCGCACCCCTGGCAGGCATCAGCCTGCCAGGGGTGCGAGTTGTTCGAAAGAGATACCGTGGCCCCACAGGCAACTGAGGGAACACTGGTGGATTTTAGTCAGTAAAAGTCTGACACGCCCTCCTGCTCCACCCAGAGCGGGAGAAATTACTATAACGTTCCCACTGCTAAGATACAGGCCTCCTCTCTGTATTATCGGCCTCCTCTCATAATCAACATCGCAGTCCCAATGCGATTTTTTCCCAATGCTTAAGAGCAAAAGCAAACAGAATGTAAATCGTTGAAATAAAAATTACCTGGAAACCATTCTTGGGGTCCGCAGTGTATCTTACAAGACGGATGGAGCCATCAGGTTCGACCAGTGAGTATTCACCCGTAACGACATCGCCATCACGATGTTCCTTATGGTTCTGAAGATTACCGGTGTGAGGGTCTTCTACACCGTATGAGTAAGCGTAGTCAGGTTTGGCCTAGAATTATTAACCAGGAGATTATGCTCTGTAATCTCATCAATTAGGAAGAGCGAGTCCACGCCAAGTCCACACAACTGTACTTCACTACTGATTATTGTAATATAATTACAAAAACAACATAATTATATCAGTTTTATGAACTAGTAGATAAAACCTTACCACGTAGTCAACAGTCTTCAAATGTTCGTATTTGGCGGTGTCCGGGTGAATTTGTCCTGTTTTGTGGTCGTAGCCGTAATCTGCGTGTTGCTGGGCCGGGATCCCCTCAGCTGCTGGTACCTGGACCTCCACGATCTGACCACTGACAGGACCACTGAAGCGGCTGTATGAGTACCCTCCAGGTTTTCCTGACAACACCGCTGTGGCTAATGCTACCGGTATGAGAAACTGGAAGAAGAGCAAGAATTTATTCTATTTTAATGTAAATGTTGACGTTCAAAAGTGCCTTTTAAGTGCCTATTTGAAATAAATGTTTTGATTTTGAGTTTGAATTAATATCAACATATGGACCAATGGGTATCGTTATCGTGTTACTGGTAATTGGGTTGTGGAGGTTAGATAGGCAGTCGCTCCATGTAATATACTGGTCAGCTGCAACCGGGAAGACTGCAGGCCGAACCCAACATATTTGGTAAAGAGATAGGCAAATGATGATAGCTACGCATATACCTGTCCCCCTTGATTCCTATCCTGTCCTCTCCCCTATCTTTGCTGATGGAGATCAAGAAGCAAATCAAGCAACCTGTACCCGATAATGGCTGCTATACATACAGTGGCCACTTTGGTCCACAGGATTCGATGTGACTTGGCAGGCGATGACACATACAAAATTGAGTCAGTCAAACCTGTCTTTATGAACTACCTACTGCAGTACATTCTGCCTGCTGACAGAGTGAAATACTATGTTATTTTTCGTTGACCAAAACAAAGATCATTAGAAACGGTCACCTGCAAAGATTATAAAAAAAACGACTAGAAATCCATAAATAACAACTAAATAAATAAATCAGCCTGTGTTGTTCCACTTCAGGACAAAGGACTCCCTTTCCATTTTCCACTCAACACGATCCTTTTTTTTTGTTTTTATCGTGGAGAAATGCTCATGCGTACTGCGCTACCACGGGGAGATAGCGCAGTTATGTGGGACTCTAACCCACTAAAACTCCACGGTGTCCTCCAGTGCCGCCTATGGCGGGAAGACGGGAACGCGGAAGTCATCCGAGAACCCGCCGCGGCTGTCCGTCACCGGACCCTCCTCTTAGGGGAATGACCCCCTACACCGGCGCACCAGAACACACGTTACGCCGTGACCACCCCAGGGACCAAACAGCGCATGGGTGCCAAACAACCCCGTGTATGGCACCCTTGGTTCCCCTGCGGCGGGTCGGGAAAGTGGCCCCGCCGCCAACCACCCTTCGGCCGCAGGGGATAGGGAGAGCGGCCTACGCAATAGCAACACTCCTCCTCCCCTGCGGCCCCACCGCGTCCGCCATCCAACGATGGCGACTCCGTCCAGGCCGTGGAAGGTGAGGAAAGTGGCGCTATCGTTACACCACTACTCTCCCGCCGCGGCCCGCAACCCCCAACCGCGATGCCTCCCATGACATCGTGGCCCGCCTCAGTTGCGATGCCACACCGCGGCACTGCAACTGGTTGGCCGCTACGTCGTCGGCTAGTAGTAGGCGGACATAGCCCTGACGAGCGGCCCCTCCTCGGGTTCCTCTTCGCTTCACCGTGGGTGGGGAAAACCACGGCTACTGAGCCCCCCCGCAACGACAATGCGGGAACCCACCGGGGGGGACTCAACACGATCCTGCGCCAACATAGACCAATCCCTCCTATACAGGGTTTAAAGAAATTGCGTGCCATAGCTTCAGGGTGAGTTCAATATCGATAAAGAAACCCGTAAAAAATATTTTAAGAAATACCTTTAAAAAAATTTAACAAAAAACGAAAATTAATTTAGTACCTACCTACTATCGAACGCGATTAAATACCTACGCCCGAACACTTCGATAACACCGGGTGAAGGATAGGGTAACTAGGTACTAGTTAGATAATAGGTACTAAATTAGGTTGATCTTGCAATTTTTTTTAAAATTTTTTCTGGGTTCCTTTATCGATACTGAACCTACCCCTAAGCTATGGCACGCAATTACTTTAACACCCTGTATAGGCGTCAAAGCTCATCCCGCTATTTACGCCTGGGTCTGGCGCGCTTAATAAAAATTGAAATGCATATGTTGCATTGACGGTTGATCATGGGAGTAAATTTCTCTTTATTTTATTGACAACACTTCCAGTTCACTGGTGACAAAGCCGCGGCCTTCACGGTCAGTAGCTATTAACTCGTTACTCAATAGCGACAATGAAAAATAATCGACCACGAAGAAAGTGAGACTAGAGTTTTTTTTACGGTAAGTCAACGAGAGTAATTTGATTAATGTTTTATTGTTATTTTTATTTAAAAATAGGATAAAGTGATCCGTATTAAACTAAAAAGTAGGAGTCGTAGAGCTACATACATATTTAAGAAAGAAATAGCAAATTTAGGCAGTTGTTATTGGTGGTAGGTATACAGACCTACTCTGAAAATGCACCTCGAGTTTGGTCTATAACCAATTTCTAAGCGCAGTGGAGTGCACACTGTGGAGGATGCTGCTTCCTTAGCACACATCCTCATAGCATTCTATTGGTAGTCAGTATTTTGATCAATATTCTTCAACAGGAACTTTTGAGCTAGTAAACAACAAAAGGGTTTATTGGTTACTAACTCTCGTACAGTTTCAGGCACTCTACGTAGTCAGGAGTAAGGACTCAAAATAAATGGGCACGCCACAGCATACGGTGGAGGTCTGCCCTGCCTGGGCGGAGCACCGCCGTGTCCTCGCAGAGGCGATCTGTGCCGGCGATCTCTAGCGGTCGGCCCTGGTCCACGTCATGGTACGAAGCGAGAGTACATGGGAAGCCTCCTTCTGAGAAGGAGGAGGCGGAGAACGTGAGCGAGAGGCAATCTTTGCGTCCTCACGCCCCTAGCCGCCCTAGGATACGCCCTGGGCGTCGGGAGGTCATAGCGTATTCCCGGCCACCGTGAGGGCGGGCTTGCAGATGGCGAGCAATGGGTAGCTCGCCGCCCGGTAAGGACCACGCCAGAGTCGACGGTGCGGTGTTCCATGCCAGATGGCTGCCAGAATCGCGGATTTGTTCGAAAGAGTTACCGTGGCCTTGGCACAGGCAACTGAAGGAACACGAGTAGGGTTTTAGTCAGTAAAATTCTGACACGCACTCCCGCTCCGCCCAGAGCGGGAGAAGTTATTTGATGATTACCCACCCCAAAAAAAAGGACTCAAAATAATTGCGGAAAGTATCACTATTACATTTCTTCTGACAAGAATCATCTGATAAGCGATTAGGTACTTACTTTTTATAAAAGATTTTTACAGTTCATTTTTATTGCAAAATTAAATTAAAATGAGTAGTAAATAGGTAAGTTTTGTTGTTGCTGTTTTTTTTTAAATAATTTTCACTCGTTCAATTTAGAGTCTATTGAGTAACTGGCAGGTCAAATTCAATCTATAACGATCAAACCGATCAAATAATTAAGTGTCAACCTTTTGAGTTAAGCTTAGATGACTGAAAATTGAATCTTAATGGATAAAAAAAGAATAAATACCTTGTATATGAAAGCCATTATTCTGGAGGTAGTGTTGTGGTGGTCCCCCAATGATTCCTGCGGAACTGATGGCAGTACCACAAGTGTTGTGGTTTTATACCAGCTGTCACCTCGACTCGAATGAAGTGCAATCGTGAACTTGTACACGACGGTTGCAGCAAACTATGAATCAATAATTTTCAATATTCGGCACCGGCTACGCAGCCAAACGTTACAATGAAGTTGCGTACATTTGTTTCAACGGTCAATTGTTTGTTTATAATGAAGACCTTGAACATTTTTTATTTATTTTTTAGCATAATCATTGATACCAATGAATATGAGGGACTTGCATACCTGGGTAGCTAAGCCAATAAGTTTCTTTGACTTCTCTGAATAGACCAACAATATTAGGATAATATCGCAAGTACTTCTTCCTACTCGTACGTAGTCAGGTGCATACTATTGTTAGGGTTAGTGAATTTTGATTTTGCTAATCGACAATTTTTATTGATATATTTGTATTAATTAATACTTTTCACTTTAATATTTTATGTTGGCAACTTTACCTTCGCTTGTATTCGTGGTCGCTCTGTGATTGGTTGACGCAAAACAGCGGGAACCAATCAGAGAACTGAATTTTCCCGCTAAAAAAGATTGGAGGGATTCACGGGGGTGAACGGAACGCCTGGCTGGTGGCAGGCGGGAAATTTGGCTGAAAAAGCGATAGGTAGTGTTAGATTTGATAAGTAGCTGATGTCAAGGTATTAATTCTATTGATTCTCGTATATGCCTGAGAAGTATAATATAAGACCATTACGAATTACTGTTGTATATTATTATTCAACTACGGCCTGTTCCTGTTGGGGTTTCCTTACATTTCAGAAGTGGTATAGCAACGTTATCTCACGTAAGTACACGCCCATTAATTCTCAATTATTTTTATTTCTTTGTCGATAGCCACTGATTGATAACATGATTTCATTTTGGTGTATTTTGTTGTAAATAAACCTTAAAAGTCAGTCTGCTTAACAATTACATAGAAGAGATAAAAGATTCAACGATTTTTTCTATTTTACATAATCATGATTGTGTACACCACGGATGGATATCTATGGTGTACACTCTAACTTTACGTTATAACAATCTGATACCGAGTAAACGCATGGATATTTTATGTTTGTTAATTTTGTGTTATACTGTTTTTTTTTTTAATATATTTATTTGCATTAATATCAGTTTAAATAGTATGAACCGTTTTTACGATATACCTTCAAACATTTTAGTAAGATTGCTTGCCATATTAGCTCAATAATATCTCAGTTTTATGGACAGTAATGTTTTGAAATGTTGTCACGAATATTCGAATTAAATATCTACGTATATATTCACTAAGATATTCCAGATTTGATTCCAATGATTTAAGATAAATTCGCCCGTAAGACGACCCACTGACCAACCTTTTAGATCAAAAGCTAAGGTTAATATTTTCTTTTCTTTTCTCTTTTGAGCTCTTGCACCATGGATGGGACATCTAGGCGCCCAAGCAGGGAATCCAGTCATCGACGACTTGAGACGCCCTACGCGATGGAGCATCGAAGTAGGAGCCGGGTGAGAGACCACAGTCGGAGTCGGTTGCGAACTCGCAGCCCATGTCGCAACCAGGATCAAGAACTGGATTCGAGCCATCAACGAGTCAAGCTCCTGGAGAGGCAGCTGGTACAAGAACGGGAGCGCCTTCTACATGCCAAGACCTACAACCGGAGTCGCAGCCGACGCAGCGCGCGGTGCACATCGTCGCCACACGCCACCCAGCATAGCAACCGCAGTCGCAGCCATCGCAGCGGGACACTCGACCATCAACGGCGGCGAGCAGAAACCAATTGACACGGCGGTGATGGCTCTCATGCTGAACATCGTAGCGTCATAGGACACTTGAAAAGGTCACGTAGCCCATCTGTATCTAAAAAATATATTGTTGATGTCTTCAAATGTTTGAAAGATAGTTTGGCATCTCAACCCGCCCGAGACACACGGTCCTTTCAGAAAATTGATCACTTGAACATACTGCCTAATTTTGATCCATCTACGAAAAACCAACGAATTGATGTATGGCTCAAGAAAGTCAATGAGTGTGCTAGTGTGTACAGTTGGGATGACAAAACTATTGTTCACTTTGCTATGCAAAAACTTCAAGGCCTCGCCAAAATATGGTATGAAGGTTTAAACTCGGTTTTGTTCAACTGGAAAGAATGGCAAGAAAAGTTAATAAAGGCCTTCCCTTGCGAACAAAACTACGGTCAGGCTTTGGAGGAGATGCTTAAAAGAAGGAGTAGGTATAATGAACCTATAGAGGTTTATTTTTATGAAAAATTGGCTTTACTTAACCAATGTGACATAGTTGACAAACGAGCGGTAGATTGTATCATTCATGGGATCAGTGATAGGACTCTCAAATCAGGTGCTCTAGCTTTACGGTCCTCTCATCCCGATCAGCTCTTGCAATTTTTGATGAGCAGCAGAGATTCTTATCAGCATTTCGATCGAAACCATACCAAGAACAAAAACGATCACTCTAATACCCCTAATGGTCAGCCTAGTCAAAGATCGGGTGCTAAGTCGGGTTCATTCCATGGATGTTACAATTGTCGAGAAAGGGGTCACAGCTTCTTACATTGTCCGAAACCGCTTATAAAATGTACAAAATGCAACAAAGTAGGGCATACCGTTAATAGCTGTTACTCGCAAATAGAAAATAACGTCGTAAAACCCAGTGGTAATATTCCAAAAGCCATGTGTATTGATGTAGCCAGTCAAGGACGCAACTCGCACCCGAACTCGAAATTTATGAAGGATGTGGAAATTAACGGTACGTTTCAGCAAGCCTTTGTAGATTTCGGGAGCGAAGTCACGCTTATAAAGGAGTCTGTAGTTAATGAGTTAGGCTTGACCCACGATCACATACCATCATTATTGAAAGGGTTTGGAAACGGTATAGTAGAGTCACTAGGAGGGTTGTTATTGAACATTGGGGTGGATGGCGTCAATGCTCAAGTTCCATGCAAGGTTGTATGTGATAATTTGTTAGAGAAATCCGCGCTTATAGGGCAGTCCTACACCGAACAACCTCACATCATAGTTTATAAGGATGTATCTAGGCTACAATTTATCAACATTGGCAATGAAATGCCACATCCAGATCTGGATCTAACAGAGTCCTCTCTTAAGATTAGGGCAACAGGATTGGTAGAGCTTTACGGTGCAGCTTCAGTGAAGGCTTGGATTGAACCCTCCACGTGTGGCAGCATTCTCTTGAGGAATGTAGTCGCTGGGAAACCAAATAAACAGTACTTTGTCTGTGGTGGTCTCTATCGCTGTGAAAGTAGCCGTGTCTATGTAACTGTGTTTCCATGTTCGAGTTCCTGCTGTATCACAAATAATTTAGTTTTATGTCGCGCAAAACGGGTAGAGATTGTTAGTAGGTTAGTTGTCGAACCACCAGAAATCCCTTTGGCGATTGAGGGCGAGTTTGATGAGAATCTGATTCGTGTCGGTGACAAGGTGCCAGAAGACGTTAAACAGAGATTGTTTGAGTTGCTAAAAAAATACCATCGTTGCTTCGCATCGTCTCTTAGGGACCTAGGTTGTACCAACGTGACCGAAATGAATATAGAGTTAAATAGTGAACGCCCTGTTGTCTATCGCCCATATAGGTTGTCGCATCATGAACGTGAGAAGGTACGGTCAATGGTGAAGGAGATGCTGGATGCTGGGATAGTAAGGGAGTCCACCTCAGCGTACGCAAGTCCAATTCTACTCGTACGCAAAAAGGATGGGTCGTTTCGAATGTGTATCGATTACCGTATGCTTAATTCTATCACGGTGAAAGAGCGCTATCCTATGCCCATCATCGAAGACGAGATAGCACGTCTTACTGGCCAGGCTTGTTTCATTTCGCTCGACCTTGCGTCAGGTTATTACCAACTGCCAATTTCAGAACAGAGCAGACACCTCACCTCGTTTGTCACGCCAGACGGACAGTACGAGTTTAACCGCATGCCGTTTGGTTTGGCTAACGCACCGGCTGTTTTCCAGCGGATGATGAATTCAATATTGGGGTCAGCTCGGTTCAACAAGGCAACTGCTTATATTGATGATGTCCTTATTTTTGGTAAGGACTTTAATGAATGTCTGGTACGGCTTGAGGAGGTATTGCAAGTTCTGGAGAAAGCACATCTCACTTTGAATCTTTCCAAATGCGACTTCTTACGGGACAAAATCGATTATCTTGGTTACGAAATCAGTGCAGCTGGGGTTAGGCCAGGTGATAAAAAAATAATTAGTGTCATGAATTTTCCACGACCTGAGAATGTCCACAATATACGCCAGTTCCTTGGTCTGGCTAGTTATTTCCGCAAATTCATCCAGGATTTTGCCCGAATTGCCTTGCCTCTCAGTAAGTTGCTAAAAAAGGACACCGCATGGACATGGGGTGATAGTCAAGAAGAGGCTTTCGAAGTCTTGAAATCTAAGTTGGTTGGTTGCCCATTCTTGCAATATATAATCCTGCAGCAGAGACCGAGCTCCACACCGACGCAAGCAAATTAGGTATTGGGGGTATATTATTGCAGCGCTCCGAAGGAAATGATCCTTTCCGTCCAGTAGCTTACTACAGTCGACAAACCTCTCCTGAAGAGAAAATTTTTCATTCGTATGAGCTTGAAACCCTAGCAGTAGTCTGTTCCTTGCGAAAGTTTAGGGTTTATCTGCTAGGGAAATCATTTAGGATCGTTACAGACTGTAGTGCACTACGATCTACGTTCTCGAAACGAGACCTAATACCGAGGATCGCACGCTGGTGGCTTTTACTACAAGAGTTTCAATGTTCAGTTGAGTATAGAGCAGGTATAAAGATGGGCCATGTGGATGCGCTGTCCCGTAATCCAGTCCAGAGTTCAGGAGAGAGTCCCGACGACCAATTTTCAGCTATGTCGATCAGTAGCGAGGATTGGTTACATACGCTCCAGATTGGAGACACCGAACTCTGTAGAATTAAAAACATTTTAAATGATAGTCTTAACGAGAAAGAACTCCGATACATAAAAGATAATTTTGTGGTCAAGTATAACAAATTGTTTCGTTGTATAGGTAATGATAAAAATAACGTTCGTTGGGTGGTACCAAAAGGTGCGAGGTGGCAAGTGTGCCGAATGAACCATGACGATATTGGCCATTTTGGGGTGGAAAAGACTCTCGAAAGAATAAAGAAACAATATTGGTTTAGCAAAATGCCCAAGTTTGTAAAAAAATATGTTGGTTCATGCATTGAATGTGCATATGCAAAGAGCAAGACTAAAACACAAGAGGGTCTGCTCCATCCCATCACCAAAATAGAAGTACCATTTCATACGGTGCATGTTGACCATCTCGGGCCTTTTGTGAAGTCAAAGAGAGGCTATACTTACTTATTTGTAGTTGTAGAAGCTTTCACCAAATTTTGTTTTATCAAACCCGTTAGAAATACCAATAGTTTGAATGCAATTAAAGTTCTCGAAGATATATTTTTTACATTTAGGGTCCCTGATCGCCTTGTAAGCGATCGTGGTACCTCCTTTACATCTCATGCTTTTAATCGATTCTGCCTAGACAAAGGAATTAAGCATATTCTTAATACAGTAGCCAGTCCGAGGTCAAATGGCCAAGTCGAACGTTACAACTAATACTGTTCAGAAAACCACTGGTAGGACGCCGTCAGAGGTACTATTTGGAGCTAGTATGAATAGCGAAATAAATCCGATTTTTAACGAAGTTACCGGAGACTCTCGCGAAAACTGTGAAATTACCGCTATTCGAGAGGAGGTTAAGAAAAGGATTGATAACGAGCAGGTTAAGCAAAAGCAGGCATATGATAGGGATAGGGTGCCCGCCCGGATATATGTCGAAGGTGAACTCGTCAAAATAACTAAGACTTGTTTCAATAATAACGGACAAAGTAAAAAGCTCATGCCCTCGTTTATGGGGCCCTACCGTGTTACCAAAGTCTTAGGTAGAGACAGATATAAGGTAGCACCGGTTCCGGGTTTGGCCAGCATGCAAAACAAACGGCCCACAACCGTGGCAGCAGACCGTATGATGCCATGGATACACATTGCGGCCCTAGAGGTGAATAATTCGGATACCAGTTGCACGGACGATGAGGATCAAACTGAACAATAATTTGATAATGTTATTGTAATTTTCCCAATTTTTATGGTGTTAGACACATTTCTAGAGACACTTAACTACAGATGCGCATCATACATTGTTTCAGATCGGGCACGAGAATCGATCGGATCGTGACCTGATTCAACAAATTTCCTACTGGCTACCACAAGTAAATCGATCGTCTTGTAGGTGTCAGTTAGGCCCCCGAAAAATCGATCGTTCGGGTTAGTAATTCGATGATGGGTAAACCGATTAATCGATCGTTCGGAACCCAAAGTAAAGTTGAATTGTATCGATCGTCTTGTAGGTGTCGGTTAGGACCCCGAAAAATCGATCGTTCGGGTTAGTAATTCGAAGATGGGTAAACCGATTAATCGATCGTTCGGATCCCAAAGCAAAGTTTAATTGTAAGTGATAGAACATAATTATGTAAGTCGATTGTTGTTTTCTGATCCAACTCAAAGCGAAATTTATTTATAGAAATTATACTAGATATCACTGGACTGCTGGATGAAATAAAAAAATGTTTATATATTGATGTAAAAACCTAATAAGTTGATTTGTAATTAACGTTCCTTGACAGGTGTATAGTCAAGTTATTATTATCAGTCATCAACCTAATGAACTGTTTACTATTGCATTTATATAATTATACCTTATTGAACTTATACCTAATTTATATGAAACATATTTGTTAAACTAGTCGTATTACACATTTAGCCGCAATTTCTGGGAAAGCTGATTAACGAGCCATAGGTACTTTGATCAGGTGGTGGTCACCTACTGTTGTAATTTTATATTCATACAATAATATGTAATAACTTAGAAACCCCTGCCAGCAGCGTTCCGATTGTTAGGGTTCCACCTGGTGTCGTGTGCGGGGACGCACACGTTGTCAGGACGGTCGATTGTTAGGGTTAGTGAATTTTGATTTTGCTAATCGACAATTTTTATTGATATATTTGTATTAATTAATACTTTTCACTTTAATATTTTATGTTGGCAACTTTACCTTCGCTTGTATTCGTGGTCGCTCTGTGATTGGTTGACGCAAAATAGCGGGAACCAATCAGAGAACTGAATTTTCCCGCTAAAAAAGATTGGAGGGATTCACGGGGGTGAACGGAACGCCTGGCTGGTGGCAGGCGGGAAATTTGGCTGAAAAAGCGATAGGTAGTGTTAGATTTGATAAGTAGCTGATGTCAAGGTATTAATTGTATTGATTCTCGTATATGCCTGAGAAGTATAATATAAGACCATTACGAATTACTGTTGTATATTATTATTCAACTACGGCCTGTTCCTGTTGGGGTTTCCTTACACTATTTTATTTTAAGAATAGATACGATCAGACAGCAATCCCTCTTGAAGTACTTTATCGAATCACAAACAAAATTATTAAATGATCTACACACTGGATTATCCATTAAGATGGGACGTTATGCTCAAGGTTGAAGATTAGAGATGGCTACGGTAGGCATCTGTTATCTTCAGACTTCAACTACGCCTTACTTTTAAGTTCCGGCGAAGCATAAATTGTCCACACAAACGGAATACTATCATTTGCAATTTGAGCATATTTCCACCATGTTATGGTGATATTAGGATTTAATGTAAATCAGAAAACTTTGCTGAAGACAATAACGAAGATGACGGCCAATATTATCCTTGAGGAAGGTCGAAGCCGATGGACAGTACCTACCGCCCCAAAATGTACGGTCGCCTGCGAACTTTTGGCCGGTGCACATTCCCTCAATATAGCTGCTAGCGGCAACAAGCTGCCAGAAGACTGCAAGAAATATGCAAAAACATAACCTTTTCCTAAACCTTCGAGTCATAATTCAGCTCCGAGGCCATTCAGACCTGCTCCCTCACCAACTGCACCTCCGACCACAAGAGTTTTAGTAACAACTTATACGACGACGCCTCGGCCGCAGACAGTGAATACGCAACTGAAGACGCACCCGCTGCACCGACGATGACAGTTTCTTTCTAAAGTGGCAGAGACCTGGGGGCCGATTCTACTAACAAATTTGTTAAAAAAACGCAATAGAACCGCAACCGAATCACCACTTTTAAGCGTTTTCGCATTCTACTAAAATGAACAACGGTCCAGCTGCGACACAGCTGCGGTTACGTTTTAGTTACGCCAACGATCGATTGAAACAATGTCAAAACCTATTCTACTAACAAAATCGAACATGAGCGTGATGTTTACTATAGGACAAAGTTAATGATAAAATTATGATCATTATTTCTTTTAATTATAGAAAATACTTTTAGTGCCACATCTTCGTGTTTAGTAACATTTTTAGATTCAACTTTTTTCTTTGTGGTATTAATAAAACATATTATTTTGGCATGTTGGTAACGCGGGTTACCCGCTGTGCTCCCGCTACAGTTCAGTTGCAATTCGTTTTAAGTTTAGTTTCCATTTTGCTTATAAAATAGTAGAATGACTTTTTATGTAACTATCGAACGGCGATCGAAATCGAACTGTTGTGGAAACACAATTTAACGTGTAACGTTGCAAATTAGTAGAATCGGCCCCCTGACCGCCAAGCCCACCGCCACCGACCCTTGAGGCGAGACCCATCACTCGCCCTCCGCACTTTGCGACCGCTCCCCACAACAAAGAAGCCAACAGCGACGAATACGCGTACTACGACTCCGACAAAGGGTTCGCAGAGCTACCACAGGTAGATAGAGAAGAATTTGATAGAATTAAAACTATTTTACGCTAAAAATTATTTAGGTACTGTGTAAATACACAGTAATAATCACTGCCATTAAATTACTCGCCTTTTTAGAACAACTAACTAGTTGAAAAGTAGTAGAGGAGAGGGGGGTAGAGTGGATCGCTTTTTTTATAAGCGACTCAAATAAGTAAAAATAGAATAAATTCAAAAACAATACGGCTTGATTTCTTGAAAACGCTCAAAAAGCTAAATAATATTATATGATATTTTTACACTACCTCCAGAATAATGGCTTTCTTAAACAAGGTATTTATGCTTTTTTATCCATTAAGATTCAATTTTCAGTCATCTAAGCTTAACTCAAGAGGTTGGAACTTAATCATAGTTTCACACGAAAATCTCACACCAAGAAGATTTTATGTCAATTCGAAGTGTATATTACTATACAACGGCAATTTCATATTTTAACCCCTATTATGTATACAAACAATCAAACACATAAACTCGCTGGTTTCCCATGGGGGTAGGCAGAAACAACAAAACGTCCCCTATAACGTCCTTTACCTACGTATGTACTCCTTTTGGTTTGACCACGTTCATTTATCTAGTCATTTAGACGCATCGTATTTATTGCACCGATATGGCATAATCAGCCTATAAAGTTTGCACTGCTGAGACAAAGGCCTCCTGTCTGTGAAAGAGAGTGGGCCGTAATCCACCGCGCGTATCTTCGAATTCTTTGGCTCTAGGAAAAATGAAGAATTTTCCTTCACCGTTTTGAGAGCAATGGTGATGAAATTGAATACGCGAAGTAAAGTGCTTGCCTGGGTTCGAACTCTCGACCTACAACTCATAATATATGTCGGGGTCTTTCCCACTGGCCCACCACTGCTATCCTGAACTGATATAATGTGTCAAAATCAAAAATCAAAATCAAAAGTCATTTATTCAAACTAGGCTGAGAGTCAACTCTTTTTGAACGTCAAAATAAAATTACATAAGACAGTTCCCCCAAAACGCCCGCCCTTCACCACTTCCTAGTGCTTTAGCTGGGAAGAAGAAGTAGCGCAACAAACTCCCCAGCAGCACAGCTGTCTGTTATAAACAAAAGGTGTCAAATCTATAATTATTAGGTAGGTATAGCTGTGAGTGTGTCTGGTAAAATAACAGAAAGTATATTTTATGTCACAAACATGCCAAAATATATTTAATTACCTTACTATAATAATCCAATAATGGGTCCTGCACTAAATATCTGTTTGTAAAGATAACTAGACTACTAATAGACTTACTAAGTAATTATGTCATGTTATGTTGAATTTCTCAGTAGCAACCCGGTGTTTGGATACGTGCCCGGTTGATGGCGATAGGCTCGCCCCCTATTACATGGGACATAACTGGCGAAATCTGGAATATATTTTTTTCCCAGGGAAGAGGTATACCTCTGCCTAACTCTTCAGGGATTACAGGCGTGATGTTATTTGTATGTTGAACCAATCACTATATCGAAATATGTATTATTTTGAAAACGTATACATATTGTCTCGTGTATACCTGTCTGAACTAAAGAAGATATTGTTTCCATTGCTATATAGAACCTTTAATTCTATTGATTTGCAATTAAAGAGATAAATAAATTGTGTATTTTCAACTTTAAGTTCTGTTATCACTAAACACGCATAATTATATTTATTTTTCTAACTCTGCTATCTAAATATCAAATAAAAACATTTAATTTCGAATCTACAGACGCCAGCACATTAAGCTACCCCAAACTGCCAAATTGTCCCAATTGAACATGAACCATATGCCTACGTAGTAAATTTGAAAATCTATCAAAAAAAATTGACAGATTGGGGGGTAGCTTAATGTGCTGGCGTCTATGCTATTTACCATTTTATTTCAAAGAATTGCAACATTAGTAGTACTCACGGACGGAAATCAAAATATTACAAACAAAGATACTCTTATATATTGATATTTTCCTGCAGAGTTGTGCGGAGAAATTAAAGCCATACTTAATGGAAATTCAAATCAACTTTGGGGAATATAAGAGTACCTATGTTGATAATACACCATTGTAACGTGTATTTTGTCTAGAAAATTTACATTATATTACAATATTAGAAATATGCGATAAAACAACAGTAATTACGACATAATTACGGTGACAGATTCACATTCTCACATACGAAACACACCTCATTGTTAATAAATAACCATAGAATCTTACAAATATTCTTGCACTTGGTTTCAGAGCCATCTATATTTCTTTCTGTGTACTAAAACCCACATAACGTGTGAAGGAGTTGTAGTTTTTCAAACGTTCCCGACGTTGGCACTGTAGTACCACTAACGTAAGTTCCCAAAATTTTATTTTGGCACATAACTGGCGCTACACTACCCAACGTCGTCGTAGGATAAGCCACTACAGCTAGGTCTGTGGTCCGTCGCTGTCAGTGTCAATGTCAGTTTATGTCAGTAATAATATTGCCAGGTGCCAGCCGTGAGAGCAAGGTTACACGCTCAGTTTGGCGTCAGTCTGGTCCGTCAGTCTGGTCAGAATGATCGGAGAATGATCGTGTAACCCACGGATTGACAGACTGATGGTCCAGACTGATGAAAATTAAATATTTTAAATAATTTTGTCAGTCCGTTTTGAATGATGAAAGACTGATGGGAGAATGATCGTGTATACCGCTCGTATCATTCTCGCGTCAGTCACCGTCAGCGACGTAATGCAGAAGGATGAGTCAAGCGACATGGCTACGAGCGCTACGAGCAACGCGATAATTATCACAGCATACGCTTATATCCATGACTAAGCACTGATTTAAATAGACAACGGAAGGTCAGCTCCAAAATCTAACGGCCACGGGCATACTTTTCATCAGTCTACTGCCAGTCTAGATTGACCGTGTAACCGTGAAAATCATTCATCATTCTGGCTTCAGTCAAGTCAATCCATACTGATAGACTAAACTGACGCTAAACTGAGCTTGTAACCTAGCTCTGACTGCCAGAGTGCAAACCCAGTTTCATTTTGAGGACGGCTTGTTTGAAGCCGCTTGACGGCTTGATGTATAGATGTTCTGTGGTCTGTCAGTCTGCTTGTTTAAATTTTTGAAGTGAAGTCAAGTCAACAAAACCACAGACTACATTTTTAAAGATTGAACAAAACCGTCATTTTTATTTTGTCAAACACAGGTGCGTAGCTGCGGCAACAAACAACAAAACCGTCATTTTCATTTTGTCAAACGCAGGTGCGTAGCTGCGGCTCTGCGCAATAAAAATATACGAATTGTATCTTTGTAATCATCTTGATTTCAATGAGAACTCCATAAAAATTCCAACCATTATAATAAAGAGAATATAAAAATGAGTCCTAGGAGAAAAAAAGCTAAACAGTCTCCGCGAAAAAACAATTTAAAGCGGGAAAGTGATACAGAAGAGGTAACTTGCAAGCGCCCAAAAGTTGTTAAAAGCGAAGAAGATGAATTAAAGGCTAGAAAGAAAAAAAACTTTGTTGAAGCTTGCAGACTAGTCTCCTGTAGTGCCTATTCCGATCACCGTGCGAGATTGTTGTTATTATACTATGTTCCGTCCTGTATGAAGAAAAGGGTTTGCAAACATAATGATAACACTGCAGTGAGTACAAGTAATAAGTATACTGAAATCAAATCTATTAAGAACTTTAGACTCATGCTACCAAAAGCCAGATCCTATTACACATCACCATGGTGATCAATGAAATCTCTATTTAATAATATTATAAATGTGAAAGTAACTGTACGTCACGTTTTCACGCCTAAACCACTGAACTGATTGTCATGAAATTTGGCAGAGATATAGCCTGGAATATGGAGAAGGACATAGGCTACTTTTTTACGCGATAACCGACATCCACGTGGGCGGAGCCGTGGGCAAAAGCTAGTACTTAATAAACTTTTATCAGAGAAGGCTATCATTGTACTTCAGATCTAGAAATATTATGGGATTGTTATGTTACAGATAGACATCCAGGAAATGCCACATTATGCTGAAGAGTCATTCACAATAGAAATGAGGAATAATATGTGGTATGAAGCTTTAGAAGTTTGCCAAATGTGTATTACACCTGTCCAGTATTTACCTGCAAATGTGCTCAAAGAGATTGTGGAGATTATGTTGGTAAATATACCTACTATCTGTAATATTATTTTTGCTAATATTAAGCACATGAAAATATTAACACAACTGGCCTTGGATTTTCATTAATTTATGAATATTGTTACATTTCAGAATGTCCATGAGGATGAGTTATCTGAACATACAGTGCCTCACATCATAGACAAGTGCCAACAGATACTGGCTCAAAACTTTAGCACACACCCACCGTGCATTAAAAGTTTAAAGAGCTGTTACAACTCCTTCCTAATATCACCCATGGATCTCAAGGAGAAGACGTACACCAACAGAGTATTATATGAATACAGGAGTGGCATTGTAAAGTATTGCATGAACAGATTGGAGAATGAAATCAGTTCCGACAGCCTAGATGGCCCTTTACTTAATAAATGTGAGAACATTCCAGAAGAAATGAAACAAAGTCTAAAAGGTCTCCATTGGCAAAAAGAGAAATTTGAAATTTTTGAACTTCTAAATAGACCAGACAGGATAGAAAGATTGATGGCTGTGCTAGAGAGTATTGTAGAACTATTACAGTTTGATTTGGCCATTTGGCAGTCAAGGTATAAAAATGATCTATTTTGTTGATATAAATACTGGGTAGGATTTAAGTCCTGGATTTGATTCCCAGGACGGGGAAAGTGTTCTTGGGTTATACAATCTGGAATCTCTCAGTAGCAGCCCAGACTCTGTATTTTTGCCCGGTTGATGGCTACAAGTTCGCCCCCTATTACATGGGACTTAAACATTATCGGTGAAATTTGAGTGTACTATACACATCTGCCTAATCCTTCGGGGAAACTGAAGTTATGTTACTTTAAATATTGGAAAATAAAAGAATGATGTACCTACTCAAAGAGTTACTTTGCACAACTATAGTATAATTGAACTAGCTGTTGCCGGTGCGTTCACTTGCGTGGAGGTTGAAAATGATCCCACAGGAACGTACTACCAGGATGAAAACTATCCTATGTGTTAATCCAGGTTATAAACTATTTGTGTGCCAAATTTCATCCGAATCCTTTCAGCCGTTTTTGCGAGATTGAATAACAAAACATCCAAATATCTTCACAAATTTTCACAATCATAATATTAGTAGGTAATAATGAATTTAAATGACTCATTATTTTTCAGGCATACCAATAATTTGGTGAGACATATCATGAGGTCCCACAAACCACTAATGGCATTTCTCTTATGGTCAGACAATGTACTATACACGGGGGGTGTAACTGCTAACTGCAGGCAAATAATGAGGCTCTTTGTTCATCTAATACATCTACAGTACCCAGAGTCCATGCAAAGAATTATTACGGTAAGTCTGTGAGTAAATTAGTAATTAAATTCATGAAGCCATTTTTAAAATCAAAAATATCAAATAATATTATTCTCTCAATTTCTATGATAATAAAATTAAAAACAGTTTTTTTATGTTTCAGACCTGGCTAAATATAATGATTCAAACATTTTATATCTGTGAGCAAAACTCAAACAGTGACTATCCACACACATCAAAATTTTGCACAACATTTGCAAATGAATTCTACAAAATAATCTCAGGTTTGTACCTATCTAATGTATTAGGTACTGTTCTGCCCATAACATGCATTCATTCAACCAATCATGGTCTACTCTTTGTTTTATTACAAAGGCCTATACAAACTAGTCATACTTTAGCCATTTGCTGATCAATGTAACAACAGTTTTAGTTGCACTCCCTTTATGATTCATAAGTATATTTTTGAACAATTTCAAAACCTTGTGGTTTTGAAGTTTTGGGCGCATTTGGGCGTATTTTCTATTTCATGTGAGTACCCCGAATTTTATAGAGGAAGGTCGCCATGTGGTCCCTTATAAAGATTAACTTGGGCAGGTAGGAGGATGGTGTGTTCTAAAATAAAAGAAATAAAAATATTTTTCAGAAATGCCCCATGAATCCATCAACAGAATTTTGGAAAGGATTGAACCAGCATATATGAGACATCTCATTGGAATGTTACATATCCAGAAGTTAACCAAAACAAATAATGACTGCATTATAAGCATTATAATTAACAATATAAAAGAAATACAGTCAGGAATATATCCACCAGATGATACTGAAATACAGATCTCCAAGAAGTTATTTTTTAAACCCAAGAAAATAAAAAGAATAATTAATTATGTAATCAAAAAATGCATGAGTCCTGAGATTGAGGAAAAAATACAATATGATAAATTTGATAAAAAAGAAATAAAATTTCTATTACAAAGTACTACTGACCATTTCAGCCTTAGTCATCTTGTTCACACTGAATACACAACATTAGAAGCTTATTTAGATACATATGATGTACAAAATGTGGAGGAAACATGGAATAAATTAAACGAACAAATATCTGATGTCAGCGAGACAAATAGCCAAACATTACCTGAAAATAGCTCATATTATGTCACTGAAGATTTCATCAAGAAGTACAAGCATGCTATGAAGACAATCAAGGAATTACAGATAATATTTCATGACTTGAAGAATAGTGGTGATATGCCAGACATTTTGGAAATTTTTACAAATATAGAACTTTTAGAACAGTAAGTTGAACCTGTGATAGATGTTTATCAGACAGACAGTGTATGTACAGTCCAGCACAACTTTAGGCAATGATCACACTAATGGTGGCATGATAGCTGGCTCACTAAGATAAATGCTTTGCCAGAGTAGGTGCACTACTGTCAGCACTGTAGAGGCAGTTGCCATGCTAGGATTAAAGAAAAAGCTGCCATTGGGCTATGTTTGATCAAACGAAAAGATTTGTTGCTTGCCATTAAAATTCTATAGAGTCAATAAAGGTACTTGTTATTTAAAGTCGACAAAAGCTGAATTCTATAATGACTTGCATTTTTAGTTCTTGAATAGGGTCTAGCAAAGCTTAAACAAGAACGGTTCTAGTCTATTGGTGATTTATTTTTGTCTAATCTATCCTGGGGATACAGATATGCCTGTTCGTTTCCATAGCCACCTGCCTGCCGCGCCTAACGAGGTCAAGGCGCGGATGGCAACGCTTTTCGTAAGTGTTTTCATACTAAATAATTACTCATTCTGACAGCTATCTACATTGCCAATAGCCACCTAAGCCTGCAACTTGCTTTGTGCACATACACTTAATGGTTCAATCAATGTACCTGACCAAGCAACAAAACCAATTTCTTATTGTACGGACCAATGCAGCTGTATACATTTTAAGAAGGCCTACCAAGTATTACACAATTTGAATGTGAGATTTAAGTCTTATCTATAATAATGCTGTGAAAATGGTTAATATTCTTTTACCATTGTTGTGTAACCTTTATGTAAAAGAGAATAAGAATATATTTTCAATACTAAATAGAATAATTCATTCTGGGCAGGCTTAGGTGCCTATTGACTATTAGGTGTCTATTGGTTGCCACTTGCACTGTGCACATACGCTTAACCGGTAGAATGCCGTAATTGCAGAAACAATTAAAAAGCCAATGTATCTTGCGTGAATCCACATTCCGGCATACAAAGGGGTTCAATCAATGTTCCTAACCAAGCAACAGTACGAATTTGTTATTGTTATTCCACCCCAAGTTATTAGGAGGGGACGGGGCCTGCGAGGAATTTGAAAAATAGGTATTTGAAGAAACAATTGCCGTCGCGCTGTCAGTAAGTCTGCCCGGACAGCTGCAGCTCAGACCGAAATTATCATAAAATTTTGACGAAATCGACGTTCCGTATTCCCCTTTTTTCTCCTCGAAATCTGAGCCGATTCAATTATTTTTTACATTAATATTTTAGGAAAGAGTATGTTTAGGTTTCTATCATTTTTTTTTTAATGTTCAAAACTTTTCTAATTTGTCTGGTAGTCCTCTAATCACGGCGGTAAAAAAAAGGAAATTTTTGTAATTTTTAGAGGGTCATATTTTCTTTAATGATTAGTTGTTGAAAAAAAGTAAATGACAGGGACGTGTTTACGGCAGACCTTGATTTTATGAAAAATAAATATTGCTCTAGAGGCATTATTCAGGAAGAAAAAAGGGGAATACATTTGTATGGAGAATCGCACGTCCTGTTCCCTCTTAATTCAACTTGCTAGACTCAGTCAATTCTTGCCTATATAAGTTTGTTCATGCTCAAGTTGCATGTGCAACTTTGAAACACTAAAAAAAATTGACTATGTAATTTTAAGTTGTGTTATTGTACTTTTAGAGCTTGGGACCACAGTCTTGTTATTACAGTAAGTTTAGTTAATTAAAAATACTGGCAGTGCCATCAATTATTGTTGTTGAAGGGTGATTAGTCTGTTTTAACTGAGACCAAAAGAAACAACCCCACAGTTTTTATACTATTTTTTTTAATATAAATTATGTTGTGTAGGTACTTAATACTTTGTAACTTGATTCTATACCTATACCTATTATGAATAAATAATGAGACTTATTGTTTAACACCAATATGTTCCTACTTTGAACGCACCAATGCTGTATTACTACATTTTAAAAAGGCCTACTAAGTATTACCCAATTTTAATGTGGGACTTAAGTGTTATCACTTTATGAGGTTGTGAAAATGGTAAATTTACTTTTACCAATGTTGTGTAAACCTATAAGAATAAATAAAATTAAAAGTTACTAAATTTTTATTATTTAATATTTAGGCATTGGATCTTGGATCGCTTAGGTTCATTGCTTTATATCTGTCGCAGCCATCTGGTTCAATGGGCACTTTTAAATCATACCTTAGCCTTGGCTGATGGAAGTGAAACAGAAGTTGTAAGTTTTTTTATTAATAAGAATGAATGTTTAATCAATCCATCAATATATTCCTCGGCTATGATAGTACCTTTTCTATCTGAATCATACTGAAAACTCATGTATGTCGAAGGTGCGAATGATTTTTTCTGTTCTTTTGGGAGTTTTTTCCATAAGATTCAGCTGAAGACATTTTTAAAGCTAAAATTACTTTTCGCACTTCTTACTTTTTCAAAATAGTTGAATAAAAGACATCAAATTGAAGATTTTAATGTCAAACTCAGTCATGAAACTACTCCCGCCATCTAGTAGTGTATGCAAAAACCTCTTGAGTCACTGACTAATGTTATGTAGGCAATGAACGTCTTTCACACTAATAATTGAAGAGGAAGGAATGGTCCCATTATTATACTCTTTGAAGGTTACGTGGTTTTTACCCAGAATACGCATCTCCCTTAGGGAACCATTTTCAGCAAAAAAAAGCATGTTGGAAAAAAAATAGACTAAGAGGTTTTTGAAATAACCGATTCAATTAAAATTATGCCAGACACGCTCTTGTAGTAGGTACATACACACTGCGCCATTACGTTAGTTAAGTAATTAAGTATATAATATTTATTTTTATTTCGGAGAAAGAATCCATAGAGTGTTAGTAACATAATATTAAAACAACTTATTATCTAGTGTTAGTACCAGTCACCCTCTGCACAAACTGCTTTACAATTGGAAACTCTCCGCTACAGTTCTCAGGATGAGGTTGCGACTGCCTCTCACTCGACTCAGTAGCGAACCGGTTTTCTTGCGCACAATCGTGTGAAAACCGTCTGTGCGAGCTTGTGCAAACATCTCCACCGCGCTGCAATAGCAAGGAAGTTTCAACAACATCCTGAAACCATTATTATACTGGACGCGCAGGGCATCTAGCGATCTTTTGGTGTAATTGACCCATAGATTACTCGTGTACAGACTGGCAGTAAGCCTTAAAAAAAAAATTTTTACTTGGTCCGTACACCGAGCAAATCTACGTGCCAACCACCGGACGGGGAGTGCCCTACGCTCCCTCTCTACACGGTTCTTAAGGTCGTCGGAAAGAAAGTGACACAGGTATTTAAAAGTGGATGTTTTTTTGATCACTGACCCGTTTATTAGAAGCTAGGGTCCCACTTTACGGCATTTTCGGCCGACCTTATAGACCATTTATTTGATGTATTCATATTTTTAATGCCCAGAGCGGCAAAATTGAGGGCAGTTGCACGAAGTCCTCAATTTTATCTGTAGGTGTAAAAATCTTATAAAAATGATCATGCCTAGCAGCCCGTCAAAATAGTATTTTCTAAGGTTTTCCTTTAAAAAAAAATCTACTTTAGCGGCAAATCCTTCAACGGCTTACCAACATATTTTAAAGTGCTTTCTTGTTTTATAATTTTCTTAATGCTGTCTCCTAAGATAATTATAATACAGCACTTAGCAAGTCAAGCCGAAAGAAAGAAGAAGAAGTACCTAAATAAGAAAGAAGGAACCAACTTTTTCGTTATGCAATGATTTTCGGCTTGAGAATAGAAAGAAATTCTCCCAATTTTTATACCAATTTTACATTTATGAACTGGCAACCCTTTTCGTTCCGTTTATGTTTGACGGGGATTGAAGTGAGTAATTATTTCCAGTAGTTTATTATGTACTTGGGTATATAGTATGTACTTGGGTTGCAATCTGAAAAAAAAATCGGAACTCCCATACAAAGTCGATCAGTTGACTCTTGATTTTGCATGGGAGGTCCGAATTTTTTTTTTCTTGGAGAAAGTTTTTCAATTTCACGGGTACCATCACCCTGAAAAATTTGTATAGTGACTAATGAATCATCCAGTATGTACATATATCAACATCATTTCAGCCGAAAGACGTCCTCTGCTGGACATAAGCCTCCCCGAAGCTCCTTCATTTCGACCGGTTCTGTGCTTCCCGCATCCAGTGGATTCCTGCGGCCTTCACAAGGTCATCGGTCCATCTTGTGGGAGGCCTTCTAACGCTACGTCTACCGGTACGCGGTCGCCACTCCAGAACCTTTCCACCCCATCGGCCATCTGTTCTACGAGCAATGTGCCCTGCCCACTGCCACTTAAGTTTGGCAATTCTTCGGGCTATGTCGGTTGCCATGGTTCTCTTGCGGATCTCTTCATTCCTGACTCGATCACGTAGGGAAATGCGAGCATAGCCCTCCCCATTACCCTTTAGGTGACTTTTAGCCTTCTGATAAGGCCCATTGTGAGCGACCACGTTTCAGTACTATATGTCATCATTGGCAACACGCACTGTTCAAAGACTTTCGTCTTGTGACACTGCGGTATGGGACGAGACGATACGTAGCTTCCCGAACGCTGCCCAGCCGAGTCGGATTCGACGATTGACCTCTTTCTCGAAGTTGGACCTACTTAACTGGACAGTTTGCCAAGTTAAACATAATCGTCTACAACTTCGAGTGTAGAGTCTCCGATCTTCATGAGAGTGGGTGTTACATAGGCATTCGAAATTACCTTCGTTTTGTCCATGTTCATTTTGAGACCCACTCTTTCTGAAGCACTACTGAGGTCATCGAGCATTATACTGAGGTCCTCCGTAGTCTCAGCCATGACTACTACAGGTTGAAATTGAAAACATGCGACAAACCGAAATGGGAGATTGTACTCATCATTATGAACAACTTTTACTAAGGAACCAAAGATGCAATCGCGAAAAAAAAACATCTGTTCCCTACATTTATGTTCGCATGACTCGTCAAAATGTAGGGAACAGCTGTTTTTTTTTGCGATTGCATCTTTTGTCCCTTAGTAAAAGTTGTTCATAATGATGAGTACAATCTCCCATTACGGTTTGTCGCATGTTTTCAATTTCAACCTGTATATCGTCGCCAAACCGAAGGTGAGTGATATAATCTCCATTGACGTTGATGCCAAACCCCTCTCTAGTCCAGAACCTTAAAGATCCTCCATTGCAGCGGTAAACAGTTTCGGAGAGATACGTCTCCCTGTCTCGCCCCTCGATGCAGGAGGATAGGTAAAGTGGCGTTTTTATACAAACTCTTTAGCGACTGTCGATCGAATGGAAGGCTTTCTCGTAGTCTACAAATGCTAAGCAGAGAGGCAGGTCTCTTCGGTCTTCTGTATAGCCTGCTGCAGCGTATGAATGTGGTACACGGTGCTAAAGCCTTTTCAGAATCCGGCTTGTTCGGGAGGCTGGCAGTCCTTAAAACTGCGCGCGAGACGGTTCGTGATGATTCTTGAAAACAGGTTGTAGACATGGCTCAGAAGTGAGATGGGCCTATATAAGGTATTGTGGCCCTTCTCGAAGAAGAGTACTACCACACCTCTGTTCCATGCCTGTGGCGTTTTGCCCTCGAGTACGACGGAGCTGACGTCCGGAATGTCTTCGGTGTAGAGTCGGGTCAATCTTGCTCTTGGATCGTTTGCCAGATTCATAACGGGGTTACTGGATGACGTGTATAACTGACCAACCCGCACTGGGCCCGCGTGGTGGATTACGGCCAACTCCCTCTTACGGAGAGGAGGCCTGTGTCCTAGCAGTGGGAACGTTATAAGCTGAGTATGTATGTATATAACTGTCCATAGAACTTCTCGATATCTCTCAGCTATATTCGCATATCTGTTTTGCCTATTCCTGTTCCACTTAAATAACAGTTCCAAAACCCTGTTACAAAATAACAGGCACCTAATTCACATGTGGGATCAAACTATAGAATCGGATATCTGTACCGCCGGTTCCTGTTCCATGTACACGTCTTAGTAGGTACTTCTATTTCTAACTAAGGTGCTGTGTGGTGCTGTGTAAAAGGAAAGAGCCCTATCACAGGTTAGATAGAATTCTCACCAGTCAACGTTTCGTTGTCATATGTTCGGTAACATTTTATTTTATATAAATTTATGTAAATAATTATATTTTGTTCTCATTTCAATAGTTTTGATGTATGCACACATTATATTTAACAGTTTATATTTAAATTACAGCATTATTTTCATTACGAGCTATTAAAATTAAAATGTGTAGTGTTTACCGTCTTTTACGGCTTGTGGAACGAAACGTAAAACTGACGCTATTTCGTATCAAATTAAATAGGTTAGGTTCAACTTTTGTCAAAGAACCGAATTGATTGACCTCGACTCCACCTGGTACGAGTCTGTCCTACCCCTAGAGCGTTTTTATAGAGCCGAAGGCGCGTAGGGAGAGCAGCCTCCACCTGCGATTTGTTAGGAGTAATAGTGTTCTGTGGATTTGTTAAGCAAGGGCGTAGAGATTGCTCTTCCAGCAGTCCAGGAGAAGTTGCAATCTCAAAATAGATACAGAGTTCCCTCTGAATCGGTCCAAATTTCCTCAAAATTAAAAAAAAACTCTAAAAGGGGGGGGGGGCTCCGGAACTTTTCCCTATAAGGGTATAGTACCTCTCCCCCCACCCTCCTCCTACCCTCAATTCGACGAACGTCAATGGAAAGTCATACCTAAACATGAATATGGAAAAGTTTGTGACTTTGTGTGTAACGGATTTTTATTATTTTGAGGAACAGTAGCTGTTATTTCTGTTTGTTTGTCACAGTTACAGCCTGTTATCTTCAGATACCTATTAATCCTATTATAATAACTGTTACGATAAATACACCTCACTCCTATTTCAATCAGCTTGATTGAAGGTGGTTTGAAGTTTAGAGATAACTTTTGAAGCAGTGTTGCCAACCCGTACGATAGTTATGGGGGTGTATGATAATTAAGCAAATGGTATGTACAATGTACGATAGTGATTGTACAATGTACAGACACCGGCACGTCAAGCTACCCCGAAATGTCAAATTTTCCCAATTGAACATGAACCTTAACTTTATATGATAAAGATGAAAATCTATCAAAGGAAGACAGATTGGGATAGCTTGATGTGCTGGCGTCTGTACGATAATTTGGAACTTTGAAAAAGAAAATTGTATGAACAGAACGTGTATCGGCCAAAATAAATCGCAGAAGGTCAACCAAATGTAAACTTCAAGTGTCAAGTATGTCAACATCAACATGTAAATGTCTCTCTTTCTCTTTCCCTTACATTTTTCACATGAAAATAATAACACTTGTTTCCTTCCGACCACGAATCCACGTTTTAAACTGTATTCTTATGGTTTTGTCAGATAACTTTATATTTTGATAAATTTATATTTGTTGACGGGTGGGCGTTTTTGGGGGACTGTCTTATATGTATTTTGACGTTCGAAAAGGGCTGATTCTCACCGTAATTTGAATAAGTGACTTTTGATTTTGATTTACTTCTAGCTAGTTTAAAGTATGGGCATGCGTGAACACAGGTCGTAAAAAGTAGTTAAAGACTCTTGTGACCTGTGAATCTGTGATATACTCCGTGGTTGTGTGTAAAGTTTGTCTTTTGGTAGTTTGTGCTGCTAGTGCTACTAGTGGTGAAAATTGGTATATTCTCCCCCTTTGACAACTCTTTGTTGTTTGTTATCAATGTTTGATGAATGTTTTAGGTTTTCTCTCTTGATTTTTTTCTTTTGGAGGATAATTTTGCCCACCATACGTTAATTTCGACGTGGGAACTCGATAAATTGAACTTTTGGAGTTGGCAACACTATTTTGAAGTCATGTCAACAAAAAAAATGGTCAGTAAAGTACATTCCGCTTGTGGTATTTATTTTATGTTCCTTGAGTACATTTAAGTTAACCGGTAGCCCGACTGCTGCATATAATTAATTATACCGTTGATCGACTTCTCGATTACTAAACACACTACAAAATATAGTAATCAGAAAATATAACAATGAGTCCTAGGAGAAAAAAAGCTAAACAGTCTCCACGAAAGAACAATATAAAACAAGAAAGTAATGCTGAAGAGGTAACTTGCAAGCATACAAAAGTTGTTGAAAGCGAAGACGATAAACTAAAGGCTAAAAAGAAAAAGAACTTCGTCGAAGCTTGCAGACTAGTCTCCTGTAGTGCCTATTCCGATCACCGTGCGAGATTGTTATTATACTATGTTCCGTCCTGTATGAAGAACAGGTTTTGCAAACATGATAACACAGGAGTGAGTACCAATATACCGTTAAACAAGGATTAAGTATACTGAAATCAAATCTATTAAGAACTTCAGAGTACTCTCATGCCACCCAAAGCAAAATCGAATTCAGTGAACCTATAGAGCAGGGGTCGCCAAATGGCGGACCGCGGTCCGCATCCGGACTGCCTCCGCCGCGCTGACCCAATTTGTGCGGACTCGGAGAACACAGCAACTTGCACTACAGAGTATGTAATAACAGTTTTTCGGAAAAACTTGATTTCTTTATTAATGATCTTGGTAATTAATGCTTACACTTCCCCAATTTAAATAAAATAATCAGTAGTGACAACGAGATTGATTTCGGCCGATATAAGACATTCATTATGGATTTTAAATCGGAATTTAAAAACAGGTTCGCAGATTTTAAGAAAATTGAGAATGTTGTAGAAATCCTCAGCAGCATTTACTCTCTGCATCCTGATGGTAAATGGAGCAATAAAGCTGCAATTGTTTTCAGGAGTGATAAAGCTACTCTGCAGATGGAAACGATCTGCTTGTGGTGACTGGTCGTCTTGCAGACCATGGTTTTGTTATTGTTAATTGTATTAAGTTTTTATTAATTTTAGTCCAGAGGTCCTAGTTTAACTTTTGTTACTTTAAGTTATAGCTATATTTGCGTAATGCAGAATTGCATATGTCAGCGGGCATGCCCTTTATGCCTGGACGCCTTTATTTAGATTGTAAGTTCTGTTTACGTTTTATTTTATTTTTTTATTAAGTATTTTTAGTTTTAAATTTTTGATGGTATATTGGCGTGTGTTAGCTGACATATGGCAAATTTAATGTTTTGTTTTTGTGTTTCGTAATTTTAATTACCTATTATTGTATAGAAGCAAGTTCTTCTAACTTAACAGACAGCTGTGCTGCTGGGGAGTTTGTTGCGCTACTTCTTTTTCCCAGCTAAAGCACTAGGAAGTAGTGAAGGGCGGGCGTTTTGGGGGGACTGTCTTATGTAATTTTGACGTTCAAAAAGAACTGACTCTCAGCCGAGTTTGAATAAATGACTTTTGATTTTGATTGATTTCCAAGAAAACGCAGTTTTAAAACACAAACATGCAGAAGTTTCCAGTGAGGAGTTCTGGATAAAATTTGTGTGTAGTTATAAATATCCAGTACTACAAAAATTAGCTTTGAAACTTCTTACTTTGTTTGGGTCTACATAAATATATGTGAAACAGTATTTTCGAAGGTGAACTTCAATAAGAATAAATTTCGATTTCGACTTATTGATGAACATCTTCAGGATTTAATGTCAATAGCTTGCACGAATTTTATTCCAAACTTCAGACAGATAGTCCGCAGCAAAAAATGACATTTTTCTCATTGATATGTAAAAAAACACCTTTGTTATTTCTGTAACCACATTAGTTTAATAAATATTTTTTTCTATAAAATCTTGTGCAGACCGCGATGGTCATTTCATTTCTTAAAACAGACCCCGAACTAAACTCATTGGTGACCCCTGCTATAGAGCATTAATGAATGAAAATGTAATGAATGAAGTTGCCCCTAAGACGACCGACTAACCGAAATACCTACTAATATTATAAATGTGAATGTAACTCAGTCTGTCTATTATGCTTTCACACCTAAACCGATGAACCAATCGTCATGAAATTTGGCAAAGGTATAGCCTGGGCTATGGAGAAGGACATAGGCTACTTTTATACGCAATAACCGACATCAACGCGGGCACAGCCGCGGGTAAAAGCTAGTACTTAAAAAAAAAAAAACTAAAAAATATATCAGACAAGGCTTTCACTGTACAGACGCCAGCACAACAATCTATCCCGAACTGTAAAATTCTCCCAAATTGAACATTAACTTAATGCTTTTGTGATAAAGTTGAAAATCTATCTCAATTCTAGAAATTATATTAAGAGATTGATGTTTTGTTTCAGATAAACATTCAGGAAATGCCATATTATGCTGAAGAGTCATTCACAATAGAAATGAGGAATAACATGTGGTATGAAGCTTTAGAAGTTTGCCAAATGAGCATCACTCCTGTCCAGTATTTACCTGCAAATGTACTCAAAGAGATTGTGGAGATTATGTTGGTAAATATACCTACTATCTGTAGTATTATTTTTTGCTAATATTAAGCGCATGAAAATATTAACACAACTTTGGCCTTGGATTTTCATTAATTTATGAATATTGTTACATTTCAGAATGTCCATGAGGATGAGTTATCTGAACATACAGTGCCTCACATCATAGACAAGTGCCAACAGATACTGGCTCAAAACTTTAGCACACACCCACCGTGCATTAAAAGTTTAAAGAGCTGTTACAACTCCTTCCTAATATCACCCATGGATCTCAAGGAGAAGACTTACACCAACAGAGTATTATATGAATACAAGAGTGGCATTGTAAAGTATTGCATGAACAGATTGGAGAATGAAATCAGTTCCGACAGCCTAGATGGCCCTTTACTTAATAAATGTGAGAATATTCCAGAAGAAATGAAACAAAGTCTAAAAGGTCTCCATTGGCAAAAAGAGAAATTTGAAATTTTTGAACTCCTAAATAGACCAGACAGGATAGAAAGATTGATGGCTGTGCTAGAGAGTATTGTAGAACTATTACAGTTTGATTTGGCCATTTGGCAGTCAAGGTATAAAAATTATCTATTTTGCTGATCTATACACAAAAAGTTTTTATTCAGTGCACTGAAAAAATCAGGTGTTCCATACATTTTCACCGTGTAGCACCACTTTTGTATGAAACAGCAGATTTTTTTTTTGTAAAACCGACGAAACATTTCTGCGCTGGGTCTACCATGATATGCTGAATTTATGGTTACCGTTTGTGCACTGAATAATTTTTTTTCCTGTATACTGGGTAAGATTAATAAGACACATTATAAAAGATAAAAGATAATTTATTTGTCAAACATGCGTTTACATACAAATCGAGCATGCAAGATCTTAAATATAGGTAAAAAGTCCATACTTACATGTTTTGTCTGACGAGGCGTACAATTTTTTTATATAAAATACAATTAATTAGTTCAATAGATTATAATATACTGGTTCACTAAAATTAATTACCTATTACATTTTTATGAGAATAATAATCATAAAGAAACAATAATATAAAGTTCAAGCATGTTAAAAGGTATCTGTCAAAAAGTTATTTATATTTTAATAGCATTTGTCTGTTAATATATTTCGAATCTTGTTTTTAAATTCATTTGCTGTCAGAGCTCTATATGACTGTGGTATTTTGTTGTATATTTTCTGGGCCATACAAAAAAAGCTTTTCCCCATGAGGGCAGTTTATGCCGAGCACAAGCAAAGTTGCCTATTGTCACGTCTGTTGCGCGGAAAACTGTCAGAAAGTCGTGGAAAGAGATGGGGGTTAGACTTGACAAACGATGCAACTTCAAAAATATATAGAGATGGTAAAGTTATTAAGTTGTATTTTATAAACAGTGGTCTGCAGCTTTCTGTCGAATGTAACTTAAACATAGCCCGAATACACCTCTTTTGGGCTTTGAAAGCTATTTCCTTGTCCGTATAGTTACCCAAATTATGATGCCATAGCGCAGAAATGATGCCACCAATCCATGATAGGCCGTCACCAAAGCAGCTGAGTTAAGTTCTGAGGACAGTTTGTTTTTGCTTACATATTCAATGTGCGCTTTCCACGGAAGAGAAAAAACATGGAATTGCAAAGTAGGCGTGGCACGCGTGCCACAATTAAGCGTTGTTACGCTAACTTGGTCCCAGTCGTGTTCTAACATCGCGTCGAGTTGCTAGTCTCGCGACAAATTTATTTTTCCGTAGCTATACCGTATTGTTCCATTTTGGAGCGCAAAAATGATAGTAGGAGAATAAATCTTAAAAATTGAGGTGTTTCGTACCATCGATATGTACGGTTTTATTTATTTTCTAATAAAATCTTAGTTAATTTCAATTTACTAATAATTTAATATAACGTCTGGTTAAAATCAACCTTACATGATTAAAATAAAGTTTATTTTAGATTGATTGTATTCTCTATTTCATTCTGGAAAGTACTTCGCTACTCAATTAGTGATGCAGTCGGGTCGGATGTTGGTTTTATCGATGGATATCGATAAAATAAAATTAGTAATTTAATATTTATTGCAAAATAACATTACAATACCACTATAGGTCGCTTAACATTCATACACGAAATTTATTTTAAGAAGTGTATTATGTTGCATAGATGCTTTATAGCAAAAATGTAATCAAACTTTTACATAATAACGCAATTATTATAATTTTAATGATGCCTGAGACGTTGCATTGCATTGACTAATCGGTCATTTCGGTGTGTAAGATCATTCAGTCATGAAA
This sequence comes from Antitype chi, assembly GCA_947359405.1. NCBI lineage: Eukaryota > Metazoa > Arthropoda > Insecta > Lepidoptera > Noctuidae > Antitype > Antitype chi. The sequence goes on along the minus strand of OX375810.1, from coordinate 8,107,605 downwards.
CCGCCTCAATGACAGTACAACAAATATTTCAACGCCACTCCAGTGCCACTGAACAGTTCACCGTTTTCGAAAATCATGAGTTTTTTAATCAAGTCAGTTATCATGTTTTATTATTATCACTTAAAAATATGGATTGAATTGAAATTAAATTAAACACAGTAATATTTTTTTCCTGTTCATTGTTTTATTGGTATTGTTTTCAATAGTATTATTTTTATTTCAGTTATTTATTTTATTTTCAAATAACACTACGTTATTCTTCCTACAGTTTTATTACTGAACTCTCAACAAGACACCCAATTTTTTGTTTAATTAAAAAAAAAAATATCCATCGATATCGATAATGTAATTAAAATTCAATGCATGTGCGGCATTGGTCGAGTAGCAATAGATATCGACCTATGACGCGAATGTCGACCTTATTTTTATGCCAATTAAGTTTAAAATTGGGACCACTGAGAATACTGCCATCTATGGTCGAGTAGCGGAATTTACTCGGCAATCGAATCTAGTTTGACTTTAGATTACAAAACGTTGTAAATACTTTCTGAGCTAAAGTAAAATAAATCCTATCTACAGAGCCTGAAGGTTTATTTCCAGATGTAGGATCTCCCAAGCAGCACAAATAGCTGTATAGCCACTGGACAACAGAATTTTTGAAAACTCGACGCTGTTATGCTGTTTGTACAAGGGCTGTCTATCCCGCTACACAGCTTCTATAATTCTACATTTGGCCCCAAATTAACCAGCGTTGAGAATTATAGTAGCTTGTTAAAAGCATTCCAGAGCATTGTAAGAGATGTACATGGGCTGCACAATAGCTTAGACAGCTGTCAATAGGCCACTATCCAGCTCCTTTAATTCTCTTAGACAGCCACTAGATGGTGTATGGTTTCCTTACGGCGATTAATAAATCTACAAAGAAATAGCAACAAAAGACTATTTGTGCAGTGCAAGTGTTATGTCAAACTCTAATCTGTGGGCAAATATATAATTTCCAATTTAAGGTAAGTAATTTTTCACGTTTCTTTGTATCTCTATCGCTAAATTGTACTGCGGGTGCCAGTTTACTGTTAATATATATAGGTGTTATTATCAAATATTACACGCGCCACAGAAATAATATGGTTTTAGTAAAAATGTTACACAAAATAAATACGGTGTACGAATTATTCATGGATTTTTACAAAAAATAACATTTTATGAGCATTCGTATCTATTTGTAGCTAAAAAATAATGTATTTTTACTTTAATAGCTTTGAAATATCATGAAAATTTTACAGATATCAGTAATTTTTTTCATATATAATCGGCTTGTTTACATTAAAATGGCGTTAATTTGTTATCCAGCAATCATTCTAACTAAATTCTCTTGAAACTCTCTTTTCTGTGCAATGGCCATATTTAATTCTATTGATCAGCTGAGAACTTTACGCTAGCTGTACAATGGTTTTCAGTTATTCTAACGACTGGTGAAAGCAGCAAAGTGAGAGTATACAACAGCGTCTTAGGGATCTCTAATATTGATAGAAAACTATTTCGGGCATTTCGTACTCAAGTAGCTTAGGTACTTCACTTGATTTTGTGATCCTACTTATTCTTGCCTGTTATGTCAAATCAGAGAGCCATTACTTGCCATGTTGCTTAGAAATGTATGTTATAAAGTAAGATAAAAAAAAACTATAACTTCATTTAACCTAGCTAAGTGAATATTTAGCTAGGTTTAACTTTACGCTCTCCCGGCCGTGTGAAAGAGATGAAGCGAATTTGGACTGTCGCTTATCCGCGAATTTGCTTTGTCGCGAAGGATTTGTTAGCGCCATTTAAATTTAACCAATCATATTGATATATATATATATTTTATTGAAAGGAGTTATTCAAACTTGTGTTAGCCAGTTTTTGCCAAATCTTTACCATATTATCTTTATATATTGTGAATTTGTTACCCGTCACGCGCTACGCACCGCACGTATTATTATTGTTTCTATTTTGTTTACGAATTTTTTTTTGTCTTGTAAATTGCGAGTCGTATGCACTCTTGCACACTTACACACTTCTCCAATTCAATTATGCGAACGAAGTGAATAACTTAGTTTGTTTTATAATTTATCAATTAATAATAGTGTACATATTTTTGTGATAGTACCTGTAATAGGTGTAAATATTTTAATACTATAGAGCGTTTTACTTATTGGCACAAATACTAAATCCGCATACTTAATGATCTCTTACTTCTGACGTAGTAGGTAAAGATGCTAATGTTATTGCTAAATAATTGTTCTTGTTTTCTGAAAATAGAAATGCCGTTCAAAAAGTGAAGACAATAGAAAGAGAGGAAGGAAAATTATCTGTCATACCAAGTGCTTGAGAAAAAGGATGGATGGTTGAGATGATATATTAAAAACGTCACTTCGAAATTGATGAAACTAGAATATTCAAAGCATCATACAGATTGGACAAAAATGCAATGCATAGTGAAACGGTCATCCATTGCAACATATAACAATGCAGAAAAGAACTAAGTGGCATGTTGAACCATAGTGACACGTCAGATTACCCAGATGATGGAGAAATAAAACCAACTAATGGTTTAACATATAGAATGACCAAAGCCAAATCAAGAGTATGTGATTAATAAAATAAAACGCAGTAAATGTATACCATTACTTTTATTTTTACTGGCCATTCCTTAGCCAACAGCTATAAATTAATAAAACTTTTGAGCGCCACTGACACGGCTTTATTGTTTTGTAACGGCCACACTATATTAAAATTTATCTTCTCATAAAGACGTGGCGCTGAGGGCTTGAAAATGCACATACCTGTTATAAAAGCCCTTGCGGGTGAATCGCAAGTAAAACATCTAATCTTGACTTTTATAATCTCGCTTGTTGATAGAAGGATTCCGTCATTCAATACCTGTTTCATTTCAACTACAATGGTGCCGATTCTCTTAATACACGTCTCGTACACCGAACTAAACTATCACTAAAATTCCTTACTTTTGGCTATGAGAATCTTAAAGCTATTCTGCAAAAAAAAATCTCTTAAAAATAATTTTGACACAACTAAAATCGAATTTGACAATCGCGGATCCTGCAGGCTTAGTAGCATGACGGTTTCTATTTCTGCTTTACTGTAGAATAGAAATCGCTTGTCTACATTTCTCGGTGAAAAACTGACAACTGTCTACACGGAAACGTCATTTTTGTCTTGTCTTCCGTCGACAAAACGCTTCTCTACGGTTGTCGTGCCAAGCCTGCAGGTAGTATTTTTTTTCTTTTGGCTTCGCAACGTGGTACTTGTGTGCCCTACGCAATTATTTTTTTAAGAGCTGAATGAAGCGTGCGCAGGAAAAGTTCCATAAAAAATCCATGAAAAATAAAAAAAATATTACCTACATGTTGAGATTATGGGGCATAGGGGTTTCATAAAGGGGGTCAAATTTATCATCATTTTTGCGATAGGACACACCATTTTCGAGATATAAGCAAACGAAAAGAAAAAAAAAGATACAATACTGTTTTTGCACCTGAAGTTGAAGTGTTGGTGTGAATTTTAGTTCATGACCACTAGTTTTATTCCACACTTTTTTAATCGCGATTAAAAATAGTCAGATTTAGTTAGAAAAATTAATATAGTCAACATTTTTGGTGAAAAACGGCAAACTCAGAATAGCAAAATTACCATCTTCACTAAATTAATAATTCAGTGCAATCTTAGTGCTGTCAAACTAAAATATAGTTAAGTTGTGTCACTTTAGTCAATTTCAGAATGGGAAATCGTCGTTTGACAGGATTAAACTAAATTTTGGTGATTTTTAGTTTAGTTTAGAGAATTTTGTGCCAACAGAATCGGCACCATCTTCTAGATAAAGATCAAGATTCTTCGGTTTTCCGACACCATAATAAACACCATAAATAGTTGGGTATTTCAAAAACATTACGGAAAATCGGCCAGAACTCATATTTCGAATTTTTATATAGAGGCAAGCCATCAAAGGTTATATTCAAACCAATGCTCTTAATATTTTCTAAAACGTCTAGCCACTTGTTTAAAACTATAATTAGCGGATTGATTAGTCCATTGTACCAGTATTCATCAACAGATTCGATTTATTTTAAAGCAATTATTCTAGCTTGTAGAATCGTTCTCGGATCATTTGGTAAAATATCTGGAAATCTCTTATTCACAATTATTAGTAATTCCTTCAGTGCATTTTGAGCAACATTTCTCTTTATTGCCCATTCTTTTATATTTTCTTTAAATAAAATGTTTACCATTTAAATATTTTCTACCTCATGTCTGGTTTGATTCATTACTTTCAGTATTTCTCGTTACAATTATTTTTTTAGAAAGGTCACTGACCGAATCCATTAATTGTACGGAACTATGATCATTGGTAATAAAATCTATGTGATTAAGTCGTGTTGCGAGGTTATGACAAAATTGACGTTATCATAGCACTACTAACCTATGTCTACTCTTCAATAATTCTAGAGGCTGTGAAATAGATAATATTTACACTATAAGCTTTGGAATTAAAGTGGAGTAACACTACACTAATTTACAGCTCATGCAGTCTTAAAATGCTTTTAACCAGCTAGTGTTAAGCTCACTGAGGAAGCATTATAATAGAATTTGTGTACTCCATAAAAAAATGCCGATGGCAAAATTTTATTCTCTAATACAGTTCAAAGCTTACAAACGGTGTGACGTTACCCCGTTATGCAGTTGTTTACAAACTTTGGTCTTCTTAACCAGCTAGTAGAATTATACATAGCCAAAAGCTGGACAATAGTTCTATCAAGTTCTACTAAAATGCATTTTGTTGTTTTTTTGTCCATTGTACTGCCATTAGTCAGCTGTGCTGTTTAACAGTGTAGAGATCGCCCCCCATACAGTCCCAAGAATCGTCTTATCCATTAGTACAGCTACATAAGAGCCTTTGACTGTAATATAGCTTGTTTATGGATGTAATTTCCGCTAATGTGCTGCTTGGGCTATGGCTTATGCTAGTTTTGACTAAAACTAAAACGACAAATCAAACAAATTGTTTATTTGTAGTGCATTATATGATGATCGGAATATGTGTGTGAGTTTGGCGACAACGGTTCCTATAGTAATTTTGTTGCATTGCAGTTCCACCTGTTTTTTCTCTTCCGTGGCGCTTTCCAATTCAATTTTGCGTCTATCATTACCTACACCAAGAAATTTTGTGTCATCGACTTTATTTATTACTGTGCCATTGTAGAGGGCTTCAATGTCAATACCCGCATGTACCCGTTGACTCGTCGTGTTATCTAAATTAATTTTAAGGTTATTCCTATCTAACCATGATATTATTGTCATCAAAGTTCTAATAATGTCATTTTCATAAATGTCCTTAATATTACATTAAAATTTTATAGTCACTGTGCTGTCATCTGCAAATAGGGTCATGGGTTAGTTAATAGCAACAGGCAGGTCATTGAATATGTTAAATAATGACATGACATAATGTACTTAGCTAACTTGTATTATTTTTCAGGCACACCAATATTTTAGGGCCGCACAAACCTCTAATGGCATTTCTCTTATGGTCAGACAATGTACCATACACAGGGGGTGTAACTGCCAACTGCAAGCAAATAATGAGGCTCTTTGTGCATCTAATACATCTACAGTACCCTGAGTCTATGCAAAGAATTATTATGGTAAGTCTGAGTAAATAAGTAATTCAATTCATGAAGCTATTTATAAAAACAAAAACATCAAAAGTTGAATGAAAGAATGTAGATTGCCCTATTGAAAACATTTAGAAGACATAAAATTAGATATGATACTAAATTTATTAAAAGCTGTTTCTTTTTTATGTTTCAGACCTGGCTAAATATTATGATTCAAACATTTTACATCTGTGACCAAAAATCAAACAGTGACTATCCAAACACATTGAAATTACGCACGACATTTGCAACTGAATTCTACAAAATAATCTCAGGTTTGTACCTATCTAATTTGTTAGGTAGTGTTCTGTCCTGCATTCGTTCAGCCAATCATGGTCTACTCTTTGTTTTAGTACAAAGGCCTGTACAAACTAGTCATATTATAGCCATTTGCAGATTAGGCCAATGTAACAGTATTAGATGCAGTCCTTGTACGATTCAATAAATATTTTATTCAAGTATGTTTTTTTTTTTTGTTTGAAGATAGTTAAAAATAAACTCACAACCGCTTTTTTTAGTGCCATCTTGCAATCAGTTTGACATGCCCTTAACAGATTTGTTGTAGGAGTATCGACAGGAGAGCACTTTCACCATTGAGGAAGCTGTCTCATAGTAAAAATATTTTTATTTTAGAGGTCAAGGTCCCATGTATGTTGTTGTTTGAGCCTTTGACATATTTTATTGGTTCACATAGCACTGTTGCTAGGTTATTAGTATGAGCTACGGTCTTTGTATGCTTTTGCTCTGTGTTCAATTTCCTCCATAACTGTTTTCGTTTCTGTGACCTCGTGCAATTCACTGGTTCTGATAAAAAGCGGTGCATTTGTTACCATTTTGAGTGCTTTATTCTGGTACCATTGTAAAATCTCCAGGTTTGATTTTTTTGCTGATCCCCATAACTCAATGCCATAAGTCCAAATAGGCTTGATTATGGTTTTATAAAAAAGTATCTTATTTTCCATGGTGACGTGCGATCTTCTGCCTATTAGCTAGTTTAGATTTCCTAGTCGTATATTTAACTCGTCGCGTTTTTTTTCGAACAGTGGTGTTTTTAGAGAGCAGTGGTGGCGCAGTGGTAACAGCTGCGACTTAGGAGTTGTGGGTCGTAGGTTCAAACCCAGACAGGCGCTTTACTTTGTGTAAATTATTTCATCATCAATGCTCTCAAAACGGTGAAGGAAAACATCGTAAGGAAACCGGCATGTCATAGAACCAAAAATTCGAAGACATGTGACATTTACCAACCCGCATTGGGCACGCGTGGTGGATTCTGGCCCACTCCCTCTCACAAAAAGACTGTCTCAGCAGTGGGAACGCTATAAGCTGATTATGCTGTTTTTTTTTAATATGCGTTTTTCATGTTTGCCTCCTATCAAGATGCATGCCTAGGCATTTTGCTGAATCTTGTTGGGGTAGAACGTCGTTTCCAAGTTTAACTGCAGGGCAGTTGTCCTCTCTCAAAGTAAAAGTGACATGCACTGATTTGTTGGAGCTGGCCTTGATGTGACACTTTTCCATACATTCGTTGATTTTGTTCAGGTGACTCTGTAGAGCCAGGGACGCTACACTGGGGTTTTCATGGTTGCAAAGGGCAGCGATGTCATCAGCGAATGTGGCGGATAGAATATTGTCCGTTGTCGGTATATACAGTGTACATAAGATACAGCGTAGGGCCCAGAATGGAACCTTGTGGTACCCCGGCTTTTATGTCTTGAAAGGCTGAATAGGTGTCATTGATTTTAACTCTAAATATTCTGTCTTCCAAGTACGACTTTAAGGGCAGGTAAAAGTTATGTAGAAGTTGGTTCTTTATTTTATAAAGCGGGCCCAAATGCCATACCTTATCGAATGCTTGTTGTACGTCGAGAAAGACAGCAGAGCAGTACTGCTTTTTCTCGAGAGCTTTTCTGATTTTCTTGGTAAATCGGTGAACTTGTTCTATTGTCGAATGGCCAATTCTGAATCCAAACTGGTGTTGAGGGATGACGTTGTTTTCGTCGAGTATTCGTGTTAGCCTTCATAAGATGATCTTCTCAAACAATTTCGATAGAGTTGGTAGTAGACTGACTATTACCGCGTTTTGGCTAAAAAAAAAATCATGTAAGTTTTTTCCTGTTTATACTAAATGAAAAAAGAATCACGTAAATCGGTCTAATTTACGTGATTCTTTTTTCATTTAGTATAGAGAAAGGTTTTGATGTGGTCCCATATAAATTCGACTAAAGTTGCTCAAGAGCTGGTGTGTTCCAAACTAAAAGGAATAAAAATATTTTTCAGAAATGCCCCATGAATCCATCATCAGAATTTTGGAAAGGATCGAACCAGCATATATGAGACATCTCATTGGCATGTTACATATCCAGAAGTTAACCAAAACTAATAATGACTGCATTATTAGCATTATAATAAACAATATCAAAGATATACAGTCGGGAATATATCCACCAGATGATACTGAAATACAGATCTCCAAGAAGTTATTTTTTAAACCCAAGAAAATAAAAAGAATAATTAATGATGTGATCAAAAAATGCATGACTCCTGAGATTGAGGAAAAAATACAATATGCTAAATTCGATAAAAAAGAATTAAAATTTATATTACTAAGTATTACTGACCATTTCAGCCTTAGTCATCTTGTTCACGCTGAATTCATAACACTAGAAGCTTATTTAGATACATATGATGTACAAAGTGTGGAGGAAACATGGAATAAATTAAACGAACAAATATCTGATGATAGTGAAACGCATGGCCAAACATTACCTGAAAATAGCTCATATTATGTCACTGAAGATTTAATAAAGAAGTACAAGCATGCAATGAAGACAATCAAGGAATTGCAGATAATATTTCATGACTTGAAGAACAGTGGTGATATGCCAGACATTTTGGAAATTTTACAAATATAGAGCTTTTAGAACAGTAAGTTCAACCTGTGACAGACATATGATAGAATTATCTGAAAATAGCTCATATTATGTCACTGAAGATTTAATAAAGAAGTACAAGCATGCAATGAAGACAATCAAAGAATTGCAGATAATATTTAATGACTTGAAGAACAGTGGTGATATGGCAGACATTTTGGAAATTTTACAAATATAGAGCTTTTAGAACAGTAAGTTCAACCTGTGACAGACGTATGATAGAAATGTAAAAAAAAAACAGGAGAAGTGGCAAGGGGCATGTATGTGTCCGCGCGACATGCTCAAAATGTTAATTTCTAGTTGTCGTCTCCTCAAACTAGTCCACTTTCGAGCGGGATCGTGACAAATTATAGGAATGCCGTGTTGTTCAGTCGTTTTTTTGTAAAAACCGAAGGCAAAACAAATACTTTGTAAATCATGGAATCACTTATAACGATAGGTACTTTATTAATGCGTTGCATCACGTGCGATCGCCGATGAGCCCCGTGTTAGTGATGTGCTTGTACAGATCCACTAACGTAAGCTATCGAAAACAATGTCGATGGCCTAACGAATATCCCCCATAATTATAAACGTTTGTTTAATCAAACATTTTTGACATTTCAACGTCTCTAATATCTAAGTAACGTTTATAAATATGAGGGTATATTGCTGTTAAACTTTATTTTTCAATTTGTCAATGGTTCTATCCCGGTTGGAAGTCCTGAAAAGATGACAGACAAAACCAATGTTATCATATAGTTTTATATTGTTTTAAATTATATTTTTGATAGCTACATTTTGTTTATTTATAATATTTATTTATTATATTATTGTTATCGTATAGCGCGGCGCAAGCCGACGCTCGTAATTTCGTTGCCATGAGTGATAAGCTTGTGTCAAATGAACTGCTGGCGTTTCTGCAGCAGAAACTGGACGTGATGGACGAGGTGTCCGCCATCCAGATCTGTGTGACGAACTTCAGCGAGGACGACATTGCTGCTGCTGTTCCGGTCGCTTAATAAAATCGACCAGATGGTGTCTCGTTGGCGCGACGGGACAAAGAAAAGTGTGCAAGATATCATCACGCTTCTGAAGGCTACCGATCCTGATGACGTGCCGACGTTTGTGGCGAAGGATCTGAATAAGTTACCTCCAGTCACATTCGACCACGTCGATGTTACGAGCCTGTTGAAAGACATTGAAGGTTAGTCTAGCTGATGTGCAGAGGAAGTTCGAGACATCCCACCGTTACCGTCGCAGACGTGCGCAGAGTACTCGATGAGTTGCGCAACTCAGTGACGTTAATCGGGTCACCGGCGCGCGGTGTAAGCAATGTAAATGCGCGCCGAGGTGTCGGCTGCTCAGACACATCGGTCACGAGTTTTGCGTCAGCAGTTTTGTCGCCGGCGCCGATTGCTGAGTCTGCGTGTTGCGCCGTAAGCGTGCCGCGTAGCCCCGCTCCCGTCCCCGCAGCTCCTCCCCGTAGCGCTGCCCGATCGACGCCACCAGCGGACCCGTTGATCACTGTGAGCACCCCCATTGCTCCTCCCGCAAAGCCCGTAGCTATAAAGAAAACGAACCGGGCTGATGATGACGGCTTTGTGACGGTGCAAAGGAGGAAGCGCCGACCGAGTAGCTGTAAGAACCGCTGCGGCAAGGCTCCTACGGAGCCCAACGAAAAACTGCGTGCTGCGAAGCCGAATACCCCGGTGTATATTTCCCGTCTCCACTACACCACCGACGCGGAAGACATCGTGAAGTACGTGCGCCAAAGGCTGAATTACGCGCCGAGAGTGGAGTCGCATCGCAACGTCAACTTTAAGGCGTTTGTGGTGCGCGTGCCAACATGCTACCTGCATCTGGTGATGGAAGAAAGCTTTTGGCCACAGGATGTGGTATTCCGCCGCTTTCGCGGACAAGTGCCACCGGAACGCACAAAGACTTAGCGCAAATAGATACTACTAACATAATTTTAAGTTTTATTTACTAATACAAATTGTTATTATAATATGTATATTTAGGCTAAGGTATTTATCTATGGGTCATTGTAACCTGACAATAAATGGTTTATTATTATTAATAATATAATATGATTTTATTTTCAGGACTCCCAATTTATTTTTAGTAGAAATACAATATTAAAATGGAAGAATCGATAACTTTCCGATTAAGGCCTCATTTACGGAGACGCGGGGCGTCGCGCGTTGCGTTGAGCGGCGCGGCCCGCACTGAATTCAAATATATGGCGTTGTATGAGTGCGTTTACGGAGAAGCGATTTTAGACGCGTTTGTTTGAATTAGGGCGTTTTTTGCGGCCGAGCCCGCGGATGGCACCGACGCGTCCCACGCGGCGTTTATCGCGGCGGCGCACGCAGCGGCAATTCTCGATGAAGCTATGTCCGAGGCGGAATCTTCTGTCAGTCTTATTTAGAAATCGCGCAACACAGACGTAGTCACCGTCGCAATGGAGTATGATATGATCGACTTTTTGTTAGAAGAAAATTCCGCTCCCATCTCTCGCCAACATAAAACTTGTCGATTTGATCGAGGCGAGCGTGCGCCGCCGCGATGCCCGCCGCGTTCTTCGCTACACGCTAGAGGATTCGCCGCGTTCTTCGCTACACGCTAGAGGATTCGCCGCGGGCGCCGCGGCGGGCACCGCCACGCTTCCCGTCTCGCTTCTCTATGAACATGGTCGTATATTGCTATAAGTTTGTGTTTACGCGTGCGATGATGCCTGCCGCTTCACGCGCCGCCCCACCGTAAACAGAAAAAACGTCCGACGCGCCGCGAGACGCCACGCCACACGCGACGCGAGACGCCCCGCGTCTCCGTAAATGAGGCCTTAGTAAATCACTAACGTAGGTATATTTAAAATCAATGGCTTTTGCACAGTACAATGATTGTGACCATGAATTGCGAGTGTGTTCGAGGCTTTGTATCTATTACTTTTACTGAATTGTAAAAGTAGTATGTGCATTTCCCAAAAAAAAAAAAAAAAAAAAAAAAAAAAAAAAAAAAAAAAAAAAAAAAAAAAAAAAAAAAAATTCAACAAACAGATATATCTCTCATCTTTCTTATATCTATGCTTTTACCAGATAGACAGTGTATGTACAGTACACCACAACTTTCGACAATCATCACACTAGTGATGGCAGATAGGTGGCTCACTAAGATACATGCTATGCTAGACTAGGTGCCTATACTACTATCAGCACTGTAGAGGCATTTGCCTAGAAAATGAAAATTGAATTGAATGAAATTTGAAAAGAAACATCTGGAGTTTGGTTGTTTGATCTAACGAATAGATTTTATTGAACCCTTTAACTGCCCGACTTCATATCAGTTGTCGTGCCCCCAGCATCCGGCACAGTGAATCGAAAAATAAATACCTACAACAAAGAGGGATGTGCAATACTTACTAGACTTCTAATTAGGAGACTAAAGTGTATCAAATTGTAAATGGTTACATAATTAACTATTTACCTAATAAAAACATCTTTTTGATAGAATACAACGTAATTAAATAAAAAAGCAGATTAAATGAGCAGTGGTAGTTTGGTCGTAAATATGCGACCCTGGCGACAAGGACCCGAAAATATTTGTCGGATTAATCCGACGCAAGCGGTTAAAAGTTTAAACTGTAGTGTTACATAATTTAAATGTGGGTCTTATATCTAAATAATGCTGTGACAAATGGAAAAATCCCAATTACTATGATTGTGTAACCTAAGACATATAAATAAAACTAAAAGTTGCTACACTATTATGGTTTAATTAATATTAATTAATATTTAGGCTGAAAATGTCCTCTGGCTTTCTTAGATCGCTTAGCTTTTTCAATATCGACATCTGGGTATTCTGCCTTCAATGTCTCCATACTCATGTTGGGGAAGCGTTTCAGTAAATGCTGCACGTGGTTGAAGTCCCTGTTGCGTGCTTTCCTTTCAACATTATACTCCTTTTCATTGTACAGTCTTTTGAACTTCTTGACAGCTGCGCTGGTTATAAAACCATTTTCAAGGTATGGTTTCACCCAACGTGTATTCATAAACTTAGGAATATAGTACTCCCGCTTCTGATGTTTCGCTGGTAAACCAAAAAGATTCACTACGTCCTCAACGGGTCGTTCTCCAGTCTCTCCTGTCTCAAGCTTGTAATAAGCAACATTGCGTTCTCTTATAACGGTTTCTATATTATTCATTGATTCTTGAACTTTGTCGATTCTTTCAGGATTAGGAAACAATCTCATTTTATAATTACATTCATGCTCCATTGTGTACAACATATTCCGTTCTTTTAGCAGTACATACCACAGTTTGTGTAAATCTGTATTCGATTTTATTCTCAATTCGTCCAACTTCCAGGATCTACCAACTCGAATATTCGTTTCTGTCCAATTTTTCTTAGCGTCGAAAAACTCCATTAGGTCGTTAGCAGGATTTGTGGTGTGTATATCTCGTCTGAAGATTGTAGCAGCTGCAAACTTGATAGCATTCTGAGAGTGCAAACATCGGGTTATAGTCGTTCTTAGCATATTACCTATCATCGTAGTATTCATTTGATTAAATAATAGACAGAGACGAGAACACTTTTAGGTAATTTAAATTTAGGTTAGTTTGTTTGGCCTCCCCGATTCCCCGAATGCCAAATCCAAGTTTGACATTGACACTTGACACTAAAGGACTCTGTTCTGAAATGATTTATTTACAATATTTTTTTATCGCTATTGCTGGCGCTGCTTACTACGGGATATAATAAATATCCTATGTCCTAAACCTGGCTATGGCCTATCCGTGTGCCTATCATCCAAATACGTTCATCCATTATAATGTGAAAAAGACATATTATATTCTTTAGAAGAATCTCTTTTATTTTTTCAAATATGTAAGTAACAGACCGACAAAGACAGCAGAGAAGGTAAGTTTTTCAAGAATTTTATCAGTGACATAGTTTCCTATTTTTTTAAGTGCGTTATTATGAGTTTGCTATGCATACCGACCGAACCGATGCTAACCAGTTAATTATTGGGCAAAAAATAATTATTTACTTCAAGAACACTCAGAGCCGAATGAAATACAAAAATAAAATATTTTTGAACGAGAACATTTTGACAGACGGTCTTACGTTTAGTTTACATGCTCGCGCTGTTATGTAGATGGCATAGCAGACTACAAATTACAAAAATACAGAAAACAAATAGGTATTTTTTATAAAGACAAGAAGTAGGTAACAGAAACGAAACAGCTAAAAGTCATGGGGCCTTTGCCCAGCTGTGGGATAGATGCAGGCTAACAGTAACTTTTATAATAATAAGTCCTACAATTGCTCTGAATCTGTGCTCTGAATACATATTTTTCCACGATAAATCGAATTAAAAGATTAATGACATAAAGAAATAGTTTTGACACTTTTGACAGTCTAAACTCGAAAGGAACAATTAAACGTAAGAGTTGAATAATGTCGTGGATGGAGTGAGTGGTTGAAAGGACGCATTTTCTTCGGTTCTATGGGAAATCACAATGAAAACAAATTAAAATAATCGATTTATTTATGTGCACTTTGATGTGCTCCCGGTGTTCACATGACTAAAGTACTGAACAGTTTGTGTAGTGTATGTTATTTTTGAAGATTCCATCATCGTAGAGGAAGCTTTTTGAAAGGTACAAACATCATTCACCTCTTTTATTTTTATGAAACTTTTGTATAGGTTGCTAATATTTTTTACCTGTCCTTGGTTTTGGTATAATGCTGAGGAATTTCGTCTAATATGATTCTGGTATTTTGGTTGTTATACAATTTATGTGTTTTGTAATTTTTGTAATTTAAAAATGTAAACAATAATTTGTATGACTAACTTCGTAAATATAATGTACGTTATAAAAAAAAGAAAAATAATAAATTCATCATCTTGTAGGTTGTGTTTGCAGTTACTGTGCAAACCTAACCATTGCTAAATAACAATAAATTAATTAATGCCATTTAATCGTTATAATATCCTTTTCGTTGGTGCTATAACTGTTGCTTAGGCAAAAACTTTATCAAAAAAATGGTCTTATGTCTAGAGTTACTGGCTTACTTAGTACTTCAATTATCAATGACAAAATAATGTACATCCGTGGAGTACCCAAATCTTTAAATAAAACATCAAAATGTTACTAATGTTGGTTATTAAAGTTGTACTGGCAATATGTAATTTATCACCATTGCTATTGTTTTGTAGTTTTAGTAATTTTACTTGACAAAAAAAAATACATTTAACCAAATAATTCTGATAGTCCACTATTCTTCAAGTACGATATTAAATACAGGTTCATGAGGAATTTTAGATACTTCTATGATGGAATTTTTTGTTTACTGGTAAGTGACTTTGATTTTAATATAAAGTAGCGTGCTTAGCAACAGTTGGCCAGATTAATTTATTCATAGTGAATAGCATTTATTTTGTCCACTTTTAGTGTTTTGTTTTTGGTTGATAGTAATAGACTTTCCCTTTCACATGGGACGCAATAATAATGTTGTGAAATGTGGATGTACTAAAGTACCGAGACACCTCTGCCTAACCCTTTGACTGGCTTACCTAGACCTCTATTGTTTGCAATTTAAGATGTTCAAGTTACATAGTGCAAGTTTTTGTTTTATTTATCAAATATATTTTAAGTACCTATGAAAAAAAAAAACAATTATTTTGTTTTATTAAAACTTGGCTGCTTTATAAGTTATTTAAACATGTCTAGATTTACTTACTTAAATTTGAACAAAAAATATGCTGATGTCATGACATTATGTTTTTTTTTCTTTCTTAATAGTGTTTAACATTATGTATTTCTACTGCATCGTTTTTGTTGGATAGGTTATAAGGTAGAAAAACAAATTAAAGAAATCATGTGACATACCTATTATTATTTTATATGAGCAAAGTAGGTTCTTACAATTAGTATAAAGCTATTTTACAAGCTGATTATGTGAGTGTGTTCCTTCGAAAGTATGTAGGTAATTGTACACAACATCTGTACATGAATATAGGACACCAAATTCTCATAAGGCACGCCGCCACTACTTACTGTCTGTTTGCGACTAACTAGGTGTGCCACAATTCCGTTTGCCTCACAATTTATAAGGTGACAAAATACGTTAATTAAGAAGGGGCCCATCCTCTCGTCGTGTGTTCCGGAGGGTAATTTGTCGCGTGCATTAAGCAAGTTGTGCGCGCTCATTACGGGCCCCACAGAACCGCACGCTAAACAACCAACGACGTAACGTCTCAATTGCGCGCCTCTGCCGCCAGGCCGCCTCTCCCGTCTCCGCCTGCCGACGACGTCATAAACATTTTACATGATGGCACGCTTATGACGCCAACTGACGCTGCGAAGCCTGTTAAAAGAAATCACCCAACTTCCAGCCCCATAAGACCCACGTAATGTCTTTCAAGCCTCCCCACTTACACCATTTCAATCAAGAACAAATTATCTACATGAAATAATGACTTACTCTTTTGCAGAATACCTAACAATATTATGTAAATGCTCAATAATAAAAACTGAAGCGGCCGTACTTGAATTTATATTGACGTAACTGCATAACTTTTACGATCTTTATCATAAAAATGTTAAAATAAATGTCGAATCAAATTAGGATTCGAAGCTCAAGCTATGTTCGATTTATTACTCGTATACATAATTTATTACGTCGGAATTATATTAAGAATTACCGTCACGTCCCACTTACTATATCTGTCACCGGGCGATAGGTGCTTACATAGGATCTTCACATAGAATCGTTGATTAAATCAGGCGCCGTTGCTTTGTTTAGGCAGCGATCGCATTATCTCGCATGCTTGTCAGTCACACTCGACCCGCTTGTGACGTCGGACATCTCACAGCTCTAGACCATGAGCCCGGAACGGACAGGGATGATTGTATTGCATAACACAATAGGACATTGAAATTAATGCAACATTCGCCAAGATGTCGCATACATCCGGCGTCAATGAACACAGTATTGCAGTTGAATGAAATTGTGTGACTTCTTCTCCGAGTAATGTAAAAAGTTCTTGCTGCAGTTATCTTATTACGGTGTTGGTTATTTTGGAGACGGGTCGATGATCAAATCAGGCAAGGCTTTGTTTCTCCGAGAACACGGTTCATCTTGCACGGTTGTCGCAAACATCCAACCTACTAGTGAAGTCATAATTTCATATAATCTGTCGAAAGCGACCTGCGACCTGGAACACAGGGTATCTTAGTGCGGGATCCAGTGTCACACCTCAATATTGTAACACTTTTATATGAGCCAATAAATAAATTAAATAAAAAAGTAACGCCTTCTTTTTTCGATCAATCCCGCTCATTTGTACTCTACTTTTGCCGTGAATTTAGTTGAATTTTCGGAAAAACTCATCCTAAAATGTACCTGTAATTCGGGCAAATGATTTGTGCCGACCATTCTTGAATAGCATTATTGCTAACCTCTCCTCGTGTTTTCAATTTGCAAAATGCTTTCCAAGGCAACTTCATACCGCGCTTTAGGAATTTATTGGACTGAGAATTAAATCTGATTGGTGTATCGCAGGAGTTTAAATAACTTCACCATGTTTGGGTTTAATTTAACATTTTAGGAGCAGCCACATGTTAAATTAAAACAGTAAGCGTCTGTTAATCTATTGGGAATGTATTTGAAGCTAATAACAGATTATACTATTGCTTCACCTGGCTAAGTATCATGACTATTACCTATGATGACTGGTCGACCTTCGTGGATACATGTGTTATTATGATTCGTTTCTTTCGTAGGTAGTCTATGGTTTTATTAATACTAGTATCCAAAGGTCCTAGTAATACTAGCTTGTGACCTTCATGCTGTGTTGTAGGTATGAAAAAATGGTAGGTACAGTCGCCAGCACATCAAGCTATCCCAAACTGTCGAAGTTTCCCAAATGAACATGAACCTAATGTTTTTGTTATAAAGTTGAAACTCTATCAAAAGAAATTTGACAGATTGGAGTATCTTGATGTGCTGGCCTCTGTACATGGTCTAAATAAATACGTATTCGAGGGCTAAACCGGTTAAGGTCAGTGAAGACCAGTCCAATCCCAAGGCGCCAAACTCTGAAAGCTTTATAAAGGCTCTGTCTAATGATCCTCAAAATGGTTTTTGTGGACCTAATTCAATTTGAATTTAGTTCATCTAACTAATCACATCGTGTAGTTACACGTGTGTGCGTTATCGTGTGTGTGTGTCTAGTTAGACTGCCACGCCATCGCCAGTAATATGTAACGTAGATTTACTTACATAAGTCATTAAAATTAAGCTTATCAATTACCTATTTTTATACCTAAACTACACTATATCCTGGTATTTCATTAACAAAAATATAAGTTATTATTAAAAGTGGTAAATTGGACCCGCTTCATTGCCTGACCGATACCTTTAGCGTCACTTCCGCCCGCATTTAATGATGGGGTCTTAAAAAACATTGGAACCTTTTTTTGGAATACCGATTTGATCAGTAAATCAGCCGTGTCATCGGCTTTTAAACGCAATATGAATGCGACCATTTATTTGAACTCCACCCATAGTAATTCAATGTGGTGTATTCTAATATAAAACCTTTTATTTAAAGTATTTTGTGAATCTTAAGAGGCGTCTTTAAAAGGGCCGAAGATCAAAGCTTTTCAAGCGAATAAATAAAAAGAGATAGGCACTTTTTACTTGCTTTGTTGTATGGGGCCACATTCCGTTTTGTTTACGCGCAACTAGCTGTTATGGTTTCACCGTTTTTGAAGTCCGTGCATAAAATGCATAAGATCTAGTCAATTCTGCCGTTAGGTGGGACGTTGTCTCAGTCATCAGTATCTCATCACCTGGGAAATACGACGGAGTCCCATAATGTAAGCCGTTTCTAACGCTTTCAGCCGATCGAGACTCCGACTGAGAATGCTTCCATTTGCATACTTATTTGAAGGCAATTCAGGTGTTCTGTTAGCTAGAGCAGACAGAAAACATTTTTAGGAATCAAAGTTTTCGTATGGCCTGATTTTTCTGTTAGCCGTTTGTCCAACTTATGGCGGACATCATACAGCTCGAGCCAAATGACTTATGGTTGAATTTAAACTAGTGGTCGCCCAGTGGTCGAAGATGGACCATAATTCATTTAAAAATTAATGTATTTTTAATGCATTAATTATATATAAAAATATTAGCTTTCTGCACACCTCCATATAAACTTTATCTGCGCCAAATTTCATACTCTTCCATCCTCGTATTTTTTGTAAAAATGGGTACAAAGAATTTGCTTCACGTTTTAACACGAGTATATAGGTAAGTACTTAGACTAACAGTAACAGTTTTTACAAAAAACCCACGTGACTCGTCAAACCGCCACTCCCGTGCATGTTAAAAACCCATTACAATCTGGACACTAAAGGCTATTTGAAAGTGAAAATGTATCGATCTGAAAGTAGTTTTCCGTGAGTCCACCAAGTGAAGCAAACTCACAATAACATCGAAAACGAAAGTAGAGCTTGCTGTGTATATTTTATTCAAACGTTAACGTTGTTGTAATATTTATTTAAATAATCAACATGTTTTTCTTGTAACGTTTTGTTTAGGCTTCCGATGCGCGGACGCCATCATTGTTGGTGTAATTGTGCGTGAAACACTTTATTCTAGAGAGGTCACACGTTATCTAAACCAGCTGTTGGACGACCACGGCCTACAATGGCCTTGTTTGCATCCCTGCCGTATAATATTGTTTGTAATTTAAAATATCGGATGTGTTGGCACGGGTGGCGGACGGTATATTTTCCAGCTCAATTGTGGAGTTATCCGAGGTGTATTGTTGCGTTGATTAGATCAGGGAAGCTTTGTTCAGAGGAGAATGGCCGGCTTCGCGCCGCTATCGTCTGTCGGCTGCACGCGACCTGTTCATGAGTTTGCGGCTACACAGCCTTCTGACCGACCACAGCATATATTATTTTAGATACAAGAATTCTGGAGCTTGCCTTGCTTGAATATCCTAGTTGCTATCCTGCTTACGAGCCTATGATTTTTATTGGACACAAGCCATGTACCCGAAGGGATTTCCCATCGGCAAACATGACCAACTTCCATATTAACTTTCATCTCCTATTTAAACCCTTTAGGGGATGGATTTTCAAAAATCTTTAATAGTGCTCAATTTTGGCACAAGAGGTCCTTAGGTATAAGGAACTGTTGTGTAAAAATCCACTCTTCTAGACCCTGCCGTTTAGGCTGTGCATTGTCTGTCAGTAAATGAATGAATTTAAGATTTAAGAGAAGAGAATGAAGTAGATTTATTGTATCTTCTTATTTTTAATGGCATTGGCAACCTATACCTACTAAAGGAAATGTTATTTACGCTTTTTATGTTTCTTTTTATATTCTTTACCTTCCGATATCGAGTTTCCGTTGTGACAAAATGTAATTTATTTTGATATAGATACTCGAAGATACTGAACAAAAACCCCGAAAATGGAGGGTACGGTTGAAAAGACGCTAACAATACGCTAATGGCTTATGTTTGCGATGACTGTCCCTCGCAGCCAACAGGCTCTATTATCACGGTCGGTCCCTGTGCGCTGAATTGGCTAAATGTTTTGTGCCTCTGAAAAGATTCAAGATGACGGTGAAATTGTTGAGAAAATTGATCACTTCCACTCGAGCAAGCCGCCCTTGTTACTGCAGAACTCGTTATCAGCTTTGTTTGTTCCTTAGGCCTAATGTGTTTCTTTTTGTTTGGATATCTAGCTTTCCTTAAAAAAAAAAAAAATTAAGTAAGTGCTAGTTTTAATAATTAAAAGTTCAAGTAGAAGATGCTTGTTTTTCATTCAAGCTTTTGGTAGTGTTGAGTCTGGTTGCAGCCGAATTAAAGATGTTGGCTGTTATTTGTATTAAGTTTTGTTTGAGGGCGTTTTCCCAAACTACCAAACCCTTTTAAGTTTATAACTTAATTTGGCTTTCAAAATGTAGGTACCAGTATATACCTAATGTAAAAAGAGGATTATTTACATAGGATTGGGACTATAAAATCACATGGCAAAGTATATTTTATATCGCTGTAGCTAAAGCAGAAAAGTTTACTAATAAAGTACAAATTTAGCCTCCTACTTTCCTTACTAAAATACGAGATCGCCGTCTTAATACTTGTTCAAACGTTTTCCAGATATGAACTTTTTGGAATATTTTCATTTTTATTTTAAAAGTTAGCATTACTTTTCCTCGTTCTCCGATCGCCATAATTTTGGCGGAAAATCGATATTTCCTGTAAATATTCTCAATTCATATTTGCTTTGTGTACCGAAATAAACCAAATGACATACATTTCCATGACTGACTGCATCCGCAGACGGTATTTGACTTTTGCACTTACATTTATGGCACAAATTTGGAATTGGTGATGGATTACGCGCGATATCGTGGAGGCGATGTAAGCGATGTGTGTGCACACGTCACGGGGTGTGTCGATCAATCACGGGCGCGGATGGACGAGCGACAGGCCATTAGGGGCGCTTCGTCGCCGGACTCAGGTGCCGCTGGTCCGTCCGTCACCTCGCCGCCGCCGCCGCCCGAGCCGCCCAACAACAGCCAAGCCCTTGTCTTCAATCACCCCACCAACCGACCGCATGATTCATATTACTCTACACTACGACTTTATTATTTGTTACCTTACCCCGTTTTGCTCGGAATGAAACTGAATGGTTGTTTTTTTTTTAAGAATAGTACCGTAAAGAACTTCTTAAGACAGCAGTCGAGATTACTAACGGCAAGTTTAAGAAGACTAGCACGAACGAACAAGTGTTTCCGTTTATTGAAGTGATAACTCGTAGTCCTTGTAATTTCAAGAGCTCTGAATTCCGAGTTAAGACTGTAAAGCCATGGTTATATTTAGTATCTTCAGCATAAGATGAATAGCGTGGTAATAAAATGGGTTTAACCGTAGTGGGCCCCCGGTTGTGTGCGACACATGCCATTCTTAACCATGCAGTAAATGGCTCAGCTAGACAGCATGCAGAATGAACTGCACTTCTTGTGTCTTGTAAGTTATAACGTAATAGCAACTGTGCTTTATATCCCTCCTGCTGGTACTAGAGAGAAATATTAATATCTTACTCTCCTATCCACTGTAGCTGCGGTTTCCATTTCGAATACTTGCAACGCTCTGACATTTCAACTGGACTTATTTGTGGATTCAAGTTAAAATTACATCATCATCATCATCATCATATCAGCCGAAAGACGTCCGCTACTGTACATAAACCTCCTAAAAAAATTCTTAGTAGCCATTTATTACGAAACATGCTCAGTACCTACTAAGTAAGTATACCGTGTTTCTACGAAATAGAGAGATAGGTATTTATGTAAAGATCGCGATACATGAGCAAGCTCGGCACGTGGTTTCCGCACAATAATAGTCTGTGTCCATTAATTAGACCAACATGTTTCATCGTAAATGGACATCAGTGACGCGTACTGTACGGTACCGGGCGTTCGTATAACATGAACGTAATTGATGGTCGCACCTCTAATGCTTTTTGCTTTGCTTAAACATAACTCGACCCGTTTTTGTTTAGCTTCCGATTTCATCTAAAATGTTCACGTATATTCCTTTATTTATCCATTTACTGCTAATGTTTGTGTATAGTGTGTTCGCACGGTATCATAAAGATTAGATAACTTAATAAATCGTCATCTATCCTCGTCTGGGAGTAGCTTATCCCCCGTTCTGCGTTAGGATGGAGCTATTCACCTTTCACATGTAGGCCATTAGTAGAAAGATAGGCTCGATATTGTAGCACGTGCCTCCTCCCGCACCCTGCCTCGTTTGAGATAAGCTTCGAGCGTTAAATATGTGTCTCTCGTGGCTTGTGGTCGGCGATAGGCGCCTACTAAACATGGACCCGTTTGTAAATCTTTTTTGTTTTGGTCGTAATGCTAAGAAATTGTTGCTTTCTAAATGCCCGTCTATAATCATGGTTTTTTGTTTTAAGGTACCTACGCCACAGAGCCAGAGAACAACATTTCAGAAAACTATTTCTCCAAAGGAGCTTTATCGATGATAGTTACTAGGTAGTGATGTTCCGGATATCCGTATCCGCATCCGCGGATATCCGAACGAGAAAAAAGATCTGTATCCGTATCCCTATCCGTTACATTTTTGACGGATCTTTTACCTAATTAATAATT
This sequence comes from Antitype chi, assembly GCA_947359405.1. Lineage (NCBI taxonomy): Eukaryota > Metazoa > Arthropoda > Insecta > Lepidoptera > Noctuidae > Antitype > Antitype chi. The sequence continues at coordinate 8,084,780 of OX375810.1, read as the reverse complement.
CCAAAAACTCGTACAACAAACACAAACGTTATCTATGCTGCCCAGTGTCACACTAAACTAAAATCAAAACAAAAGAAAGACCCGCGCAACGCAAGTCGAAACATGTTCTGTCACGCAAAGCGTCAAGTGACGTCAACTATAATTTCAAGGTAGGGATGCCCGATTTTTTGCTTTAAATCGATCTTCTGGATCGTAACCTCGTGAATCGATTCACGGTCTTAATCGTATTGTATTGAATCGATCTTCAGAGATCGAGTAAGATCGTATGGTAATCTTATAAAAATAATGAAAAGCACAGTATGCATTCCAAATTATTTATTTTAACTTAATCTACATAATAGATCTATTTAACTTAATAATAGATCTATTAAAAAGGTGCCACGGTGCCTTTGTGATGACTTCTGAGTTGATTTTTTAAATTGGTAGTATGTATTTCCTTTCGTTTTAACAATCTATTTACACAATTTACATTTTCCACCCGTGTCATATTTAATAAAAAATGTCCTAACGTTTGATTTTGTCCGCGGGGAATAATAGGTCACGCTCACAGAACAGATAGAACTCTTCCTATTGCGGTAACTAATATAAAGCATGAAAGAAAACAAAATTATAGAATGCTTATATACCCGACAATCAAATTCAACGTTTATGTAGGTAATTTTACTTTGTTGTAGTTCGTACGGGACGTTTCGGTTGACGTTTAGGTTTTAGTTGTTCCAATTTTTTCATACGATCTATAGCTCATACGATTTGATCTGGGTGAAGATCGCATTCTGCTGAATCGATTTAAAAAATCGTTAGATCGTATGGCCGTGAATCGATCTTCTGGAAGATCGATTCAGATCGGGCATCCCTATTTTAAGGTCACGCGCACCGACACCGATTGAGCAAAAAAGTTAAGATCCGTATCCGTATCCGCTGATCTTAACGCAAATTATCCGTATCCGGATCCGTATCTGCGGATCTACATTTTTAATTATCCGGTACATCACTAGTTGTTACTATAATTGTACTGCAAGACTTACGATTCTATGTCCAGATATGTTTCGACCTCTCTTTTGTTACTAACTTAAGTGGGTACGCATATTTTCTTATTATTATGTTTTGAAAACTTATCTACATATTTACTAATTCCCCTTACCCTAGAGGCCATAAAATATCTTGCTGGTGGAGGAGACCCAAGCAAATTAATAAGGGACTCTTCCGATACAGCTTTTGGTTTTGATGAAAAATATTGAGATTGTAAAACGGTTGGCAGGTATATGTACGCGCAACCTGTTACCCTGCGTTCAGTACCTACATGATTCTGAAACCTCCGCCGGATATATAAAAAAAAATTGCTGTTCGATACATTTCGACCGCGTAGGTACTTTTCTATGAAACATGTGTATTCTTTTATTACCGACGCAAATTTGATACATTGGGGTGTTTAGCAATATGTGCTGAATTCATGGTTTCAGTTTTCGCGTCGATGTCCCTACCACTTTGTAACAGAAGAAAAAAAATCTGGTCACTAAAATCAATAGCAAGGTACGTTTTAACTAATGCATGTCTGTCGTAATATCTACGTTGAACAGAACCCAGTTATTTAATCGCTTGAAGGTTAGTGACAGGTCGTCCCCCGACGACCCCTTTCGCAGTGAGCTCCGAATGTCAACTGGCTTGACACTTGGAATACCGCGATACACCGAGTTTGTCGGCACGGAATGTCGTGACGAGGCTGCGGAGGCAAATATCTTTGGACCAAATACCTTCAAGTCAAATACTATACAGAATTGATTTTAGATAAACTAAACTACCCAACCGTCATTGCGAATTGCGTTGTGACCTATTTACCTTCAGGTTTTAGTACAATCGAGGATACCCGCTGAATTTTTAATAGCTCCTCGACCCATGGGATTCAGCAGTGCTAATCGAATTGGCAACTTTTTCGCTATGGAAACGGAAATTCAAATTTATTTCGAATATTTGTTTTCGTTTTTTTTTCTATCGGGCAATGGTTTTAAATGCCTTTTATGCCAAGTATTATCAAGGAAATGATTTCCATAGGTATAGCAATAAGAGCCTATTCACTAAAAGTTTATAGAATATCATTAATTTAAATGATTGGTCGCCATGCGGCCCCAGAACGATTTTATTTATACTCCATATAAAACGATCCCGTTCAAGTGTTCGAATTTGAATTCCAAAAACTGCGTCCCTCCTGTCGATTCGGTAATGAACTGTAATTAGGGATTCGACAGAAATTCTTATTGTCAATTTGTATTGTTGGTATAAAGTGAGAGCTCTAATTTATATCCATATTTATTAAGGTCGGGGCTTTCATTGACCTGAACCGGCATGCCAAACCAGCCGCTATTCGTATTGAAATTAAGGTTTAATTTCAAATTGAAGGCTCTGCTGATATTTTATTCGGATGCTTAAAACGTAGACGTCATCTAAATAAATATTTGAAATGAATCCCCTGAGAGTTTGGATTTCAGTTAAGTTGTTGGGCAAAAAGAGGCTTACCTATTGATAAAGTTGGATAAAGGTTAATTGATCTCAGTGCTGCAGCTTTATTCTGTTGAAATTGGCCATCAGAAGTTCCTTATTGGTGTATAGTGGTCGCATACGGAATGAACTAGGTATTAGGCTCGGGGTCTTTTGTAATCTCCGGGTTAGGCAAAGCGCGATTGAGGTTTTCCAGGTATACTCAGTATCAACCCGTAGGTCTGCCTACTTGTAGCTATTAATTTTAATTTGGATAATTTCTCGCCAAACTCTTTTGTTGACTATCCCTAGTGTATGGACCCTAGGGATAGTCAACAAAAGAGTTATATGGAGACATGAGTTATATAGAGTATATGCATACATTGCCAAGCTTAAACGCCCTGCCCATATATCGTGTAACAGTGTTCCTATAATGTAACATGCATAGTTGAACAGGACAGTAAGTGGGTGAGGTGAGGATAGTACGGTGAATATGTTGCAGGTATTGTTCGCGACGAAGTCGGGACACCTTTGTTCTACCGGGGCACGGTGGCGCGTTACTTTATCTTATTAAACACGTGTCGCCAGTCTAACGAACCCGCTTGCCACAATTGGTATTTGGTCCACGTGGTCAATTAATATGCCTTACCTGCTCACTTTATGGCAAACGCGAAAATACCAACAAGGTGTGTAAGTCGACATTGATGCTCTCTTGGAAGAAACACGAACTTACTTTTAAATTTATATCGTTTTAGTGACGTCATTCGCCGGTAAATTGTGGATGCTATATGGCGGCCATCGCTTTTAAAGACAACCGTAGCTTAACAGTCCCGAAATGCATAATCAGCCGATGATGTTCCCGCTGCTGGGACACAGGCCTGCTTTCTGTTAGAGGGAGTGGACCGTGATCCACCACGCGGGCCCAGTGCGGGTTGGTAGATGTCACATGTCTTTGAATTTTTGGTTCTAGGACATGCCGGTTTCCTTATGATGTTTTCCTTCACCGTTTTGAGAGCAGTGTGAAAAATTTACACAAAGTTAAGCGCCTGTCTTGGTTCGAACCTAGAAGTCGAAAGTCGCGGCCGTTTCCTTTTGCCACCACTGCTCTCAGTCTCAGTCCCGAAATAATGTCGTCCAATCAATTTATCTTTATGCTTGACAAGACCACAGCAATTTACCCCTATGCCTTCCTAATTAACAGGAATTCATCGTTCAAAGCGACTAAATCAAGATACGGATAACATTATCGCAATCTGTTATATACAGCAAAGGTTACTTTGTTGAGATTGGCGGAAAATTCAAGAGATCTGAAACCAGGATACGTACTAATTGGACACATTAAATACAATTAACTCTTACAATACTCAGCACCCGAATCTTGGTATAATGGCGTGTCTTGTCTATTTATCACTGACTCGAGTAACTAGATAACTTATTAAAGCGACAACACGTGCGTAAAAAGAATATTTGTCTTGTTTAAGATAGGGAGACAGGTTATATTATCATGTGTGTAGAGACAACGATGTTCTTGCGATGCCCGTTTACGTCTAATAAACGTGATTTCTTGGATATCTTTAACTCAATTTTTGTTTTTTGGTCTTTATTGTAGGTACAATTAGAAAAAAAAACATTTATTTACCAAATCAATAACAATATTGCATATTATATCCAGTTAAAACTCGACTACGGCTTAACCGATTTGAAAGATTTTTTCTTGTTTTGTTCAGGGGTGGTTTGAAAAAATAAAGAAAATTAAGAAAAGGCCAAAGGAAAAGCCGCAAAATCGGGAAACTAGATTTGCATTTTCTAGAGTCTAGAGGAATTTTGTATGAATTATTGATATTTGGGTAGGACGTCTGACGGGTTAGCTAGTACCCAATAAACACGTTTCCATGTTACCTGAATAAGCCTGAATCGGGATTAAGCATAGGTTTACCGTCGTTTTTCATATAATATGTTCCATAAAAGCGATACAGTGGTGGACGCCGGCCACAAATGGCAGATGGTAAATTACCTTCCGTTAAGACCTGGATTGCGGCAGTTAGCTCGGTGCGCTGGTACTACGGCGCGTTAATGAGTTCATGCCATATGTGGCCATAGCACAATGTCCTCGCAATTGATACCGCGGATAATATTCATATTCTGTGCTTTGTTTTTGTGTGTACCCACATTTGTACGTTATTTTCTCTTTGCACGTTATTGCTGTCCCCACTCGCTGTCCCCCTATCAGTGACGCCCTGAGCCAAGGCCCGTACCCCACAGGGGGTGCCCTCAGCGTGCAGTCGCTTAGTATGTAATTCTAGTTTTTAAGCCCTGGCTGGAGGCGTTAAGTTAACTCTTAATGGCAGCCCCAGGAAAGCCCGGTTAAGTAGTCACGGCCTCTCAAGGTCAACTACGAGACGCCCAACAAAAAAAAAAAGTTATTGCTGTTTCATTGAATTTCAACTTTAATTTTGTTTTTTTTTTTGTAATATTTAATAATTATCTCAAACTCTATTCTACCTCGTTGATCGTAAGCGCTACTGCAGGAGGCCCTACATTAGATTCTCAGGTCGGGCAAACAGCACCCTAATTGCGTAACACTCGATTAATCATAATCGGGTTCATTTTGACAGTTCAACAATATTCATTGCGTTATTTACGTTGCTGAGCAGACACATTTTTCGAACATATGTAGCAATGGTTTAACCATCTCTTTCAAAACGAAACAAATTATGATGAATCGTGAGTTACGCAATCAGGGTGCTGGTTTTGAGTTGTTCTATCGAGAATTTCTCAGTTGCAGCCCGGAGTCTGGATTTGTGGCTGGTTGATGCCAATAGGCTCGCCCCCTGTAACAAGGGACTTAAACATAACTGGCGAAATGTGGGTGTACACCTCTGCCCAACCATTCGTGTAAACAAGGGGTATAGGTACCAATTCCTGTAGGAAGCTGCGACATCAAGGAGTTTGGTCTTTGAAAGAAAGAATACCGTTTATTTGCAGATGCTATCGATCTAAGGAACAAGTTAATATCTCTTTCGTGCCGGTCATTTATTAGAGGAATAGTATGGTTGTATTATTTCTGGACGAGAAGTTTTCACACGAAAACTACAAACGCAATTAAAAGTTTACACAATTATACCATATAAAGTTTTTTATGTTCGTCGTTTTAATACGACATCAAAAATTATTGCTGTGACTATAAAAAAGCAATATGGCCGAATAAAAGAGTTTGGGAGTAGACAAGATTGCTTATATTCTATGGTAAGAGTGTGAACACCTGGCATTATTACTCATAAGCTAGCCAAGTCTACGAGTAAATAAGTGTGAACATGTCTGTTACTTAAAGAATTTATATTACATAATATTAAAGATGCCCACCTGTTGGGTACCTAATTACGTCATTACTTACATCTTCAACGAAGCTAAAACCGACTTTTTCCGTGACCAGAGGGCTGGCATATTTTTTGGCCAAAGAATCAGCATCGCCATACAACGTGGCAATGCTGCCAGCGTTTTCAGCACTTGTTCTGTAGACAGTGATGCGGACGAATGTTTTGATGCCCTGTGATTCTTTTCCGGCTTTTTTCAAACACATCATATTTATTAGTATTATTTTAAGTAAACATTATGTTCCTAATTAATAAAACTTTGTTATCTATTCACATTTGTATACCTGAAAAATTATACTTTATGTTCTTCCCACTCTCTTTCTTTATATATTTTATCGTTGGATAGAAACGAATGAAATTAGTCAACACAGACAAAGACTTAAAATTTAATTTATTTACAAGTATTTTCTTTAAAGAAAACTTTCACAGTTTATAAATAAATTAAATAAAAGTGGCCTTTGTGATGTCGATGATGTTACATTTTAGGTAGACTGACGTAAGAGAGCAGAACAAGGTTATATGAATGTAATGGCCCACAAGGAAAACACAAATTATTCAGATATAATGTTGATGACTCAGCTTTGAGTTGGTACCATCCATTAAGAGCCAATTTCACCAATGAAACTGAACGCAACAGATCAGCACATTTAAACTGCGTTCAAGAGCTGTCAGTGTCAATATGCCATGAAAATTATGACAGCTCTGGAACGCGGCTTAGATGTGCTGACCGCGTTCAGTTCCATTGCCCTTAGTATGCTGACCGTACAATAAAACGTACTACGTATATAATTATAATTACAGATAATGTTAAGACACCTTTGCTGCACCTGCCTGCTTAGTTAATCGTTTCATAGTCTTAATCTTAGTACCTGCTTGCTGTGACAAAATTAATACCATCTCACGTCTTCCGCGTAGACTTCATTAAAATTTTCGAAACGTATCGTTCAATGTTTTTAATTATTAATTCGTCTGAAAGTTTCACCGTGTGATGGAGCGAAGTTGTGCATCTATCGCTGCTTCCGTCATATATGATAAAGTTCTTTCAGTGTTCTCTTTAGAACATGCTAGGCTATCATATTGATGCTCCTAGAGGTAAGGTTATATAACGATATAAAGTTGCATTTATTTCAGTTTGGTAACTAGTAAGGTGCAAAATGGAGGCCAGGGCCCTCAATATTTAGGGGCCTACTCATTCGGTCTGTTCACTGTCTGGCCTGGAGATCTGCTATGCCAACAAGGCACAGGAATAAAACGCAAATAACTCGCTTCCTTACCTACCATTCTTTCCCCAAGCTATTGCAGTCAACTCATTCGCTGACCGGCACCCTAATTACGTAACACTTTCAATCACAATTTGGATCTTTTTGCAGGATATTACCAATCCATTGCTTCATATGTTCGGAAAATTTGTCTGCTCAGCAATGCAAACAACGCAATGAATGTTGTTGAACTGTCAAAATGAACGCCATTGAACCAGTTAGTGTTACGCAATTACCCCAAAGGACTAAATTGTTTCAGGTGAATAAGATTTTTATTATAGGTACCATATCTTTGGTCTATGCAAAATCTAGATGGTATCTCATCTGAAAATCAACAACTAGAAATATATTTTTCGTCTCCTTAGATATAAGGAGATGCCTTCTACAGCCTACCTATTAATTATTTAACTGAATGCCTAATCGAATAAGCTTATCGGATTCTCTTTCTCAAAATTGTTTATTCATGTAATTTGCCTAATTGGGTTAATATTCGTATTGGAGTCAGGGTGCTAAGGATATACATATTACTCTTGTATGACATGACGAAAAGCTTTTCTTACATACCTACCTACATAGTCTTTGTGCTGATTTCCCGTTAAAGGGGATGTCTTCAACGTTAATGATATATACGATTTTGTCATTTTCATTTATTGCATGCGAAGAGCAATTTTATGTATTGAAAATATAAACCTCTAAATGCCATGATTGAATTTATTATCAACATTGGACTTCATTTCCTTTGCCAATTATCTGAGTAGGTATTTCTTTTCAAAATAACTCTCCAATTATACCTTAAGAAATGGTTTGACTGTCTACTAAAGCATGATTGGTTAATTCTTTATCGTATCCTGCACCCTAATTGCGTAAATCACTTTGAAAGATATTGCTAATCCATTGCTTCATATTGTTCTAAAAATGTGTCTGCTCAACCACGTAGATAACGCAATGATTGTTGTCGAACTGTCAAAATGCAAGCCATTCCTACTGTTGTGTGTCACACATTTATCCCTCTGAATCAAATATTCAGGTTTTGTCCACTATGAAGTTGTTCGCCTCAACTTCGTGATCCGAAGCACTTGTCCAAGTTGATTTATTCCCAAATAACACTTGTGTTTCAGTTTTCCTCTTAGGCATCTGTTTCATCGCCGACGATTAACGAGAAGCGAGTAGAACAAGCAACTTAAAACGAGTTGGCGAGCAACGAGCAGTGAGTGCGTGACGGGCGATTACTTGCTGGTTGTGTATGTACCACGCGTGAGTCTCTCAGCGAGTATATTAATTGACAGCTCTTGTCGCATCGTAGTAGTAATTCATAGTTGGTGGCTGATTGTTTATACAACAATCAGCCACCAACTATGAATAAAAGTATCTATTTTACTTACTGGGGACGTAATTTTTTTGTACGTTTCTTGAGCGAGAAAATCGTTGATATCTAGTCGCTACCTCGTGCGCGGTGGGGCAGGTGCCTTAAACGTTCAGTGTTGGTTTGTCCTTCTTATTTTTCTGCTTGTTCCTATACTATGTTTGTGCATGTGTAAGCCAACATCCTCAATCGGGAAGACGTCTTAGGAAGTCAATTAGTAACTCTTAATCAGCTTGTAGATTACCGATGCTTCCTATTTTTTTCTTTTGAATGCATCTGCTGGCTACCATTAACAGCATTCAGTACAGAATTCATACAGTTTTACTCATGTTTAAACACTGCAATTAGAGACGCCTACGCTAAATAGACAGCGATTTCCCGTTAATTATATTACCAACGTTTTTATAAAAACATGTGCTGTTATATAATTAAATGAAGCCCTTTGTTCTATTAGTATTAAAAAAGCCACATTAAAAAGGAGAAAACAATACTTTTAACTTATGTAGAGACAGCATTTTGCAGCGTTCCATTGTTTGGTTTCTGTTATAATTACGGAAGTAACTAACAACATGGCTACAACCTGTTGGAGGCGTTGCCTACAATACAAATAGAAAAGTTGAATTCTGCTAAAGTTTTACGGGCGAATATCAAAGGTACAAAATAGCCGTTGGCGTGAAAAACAACGCTGAATATATTGAATGTCCATTACATTTATGTTAGAACCTCATGGTAATAAAAATGTTTCGTTAACATAAGCTGTCAAATCATTACTACGTGGAAGCAATCAAATGAAAATCTTCAAGTTTATTTTGCGGAACATTTTCATGGATAACGTTGAGTAAAATGCCGCAGGAAAAATTAATCTAGTGTCTGGGACCAACAAATATTGTTGTTTGGTGTGCTCCGCGGGCTATAAGTAATCTCGGCACGTTATGCACTCAGTCGGGTGGTTTATTGGGAAAGTGGATGCCTCGCCACTACGCCAGGGCCACTACGCCCACTAATGCTTTACAAAAGTTTGTTGATATAACACTCGTATAATTGGGTCTGTTACAGCAGTTGTATCCAAAACTAGTTTTCTGTTTTGAGGATACAACGAATCTTTTTACCTGATTTTGTTATTTTTTATTCTGCTGTGTATTGCATTGTTTTCATTATTGCATTCCTTTTGTCCATTGTTGTTGGATAAAGAATTTTGCTTTGAAAATGCGGACGAAAAGGAAACCGTATAACAAAAGCAAACGTAAAACATAATTTTGCTACTTTCTACAGCTTGTATCAAATTTAAGGTTGTGATACAGACAATCAAACAAAACAACTTTCTCCATTGGACGAAAATCGTAATCGCGAAAAAAATATCAACTGCCCATACAAAACTTCAATGCCTATCGACCCAAAAATATAATGAGTGATATTTTTTTTTGCGATTAGGATGTTGGTCCCAAGAAGAAAGTTATACAGTTTGATGGTTTGTACCACAATCTCAAATTTGGTCACACCTGTTACATGCTGTATACCTAACCAGCACTCTAGTCCACCATTACAGGATCAACAGTATTCTTCTTGTTGTCACATTCTGCTATTGTTTGTTCAATATTCAAGCAGTTACGTTTGTTTTGGCTCAATTAATTTATTTAATAAATTCGTAGAGGCCCCAGCGCACCGTCTGTCTCCGGTTCGTTCCGAAGTTATGAATTTATATAGCCGGACGTGTTCAGAATTTATGCGCAGATGTGTTTTCTTAGTTTGCGCCCTTGCAACCGTAAGAAATTCATCGTTTGGTGCCATCACCAGATGTCTCCTCGCCCGATCTCTTCTCTCAACTTTTAATTTGCGCTAATTAGTTTTTAATTAACACAAGGAGTGAGTCAGGTTGCTGTTATTTCCTTTGACGTGTTTTATATACACAGGTAATTACCCAATTTATATCTATTTTGTAATATTAGGAGGACGTAGGTCATGATGTCGTGCCACCTGACTCCATTAACTCTCAAGTGATGTTGATCACAAACGAGAAATCCGGTATACAAACAGTGGTGCCTACGATAGTGGCTAGATGTAATCTGAAAATGTTTAAGTAATTCTGAGCTCAGTTTACTGAAGGGTGCGGCGGGAGATACCATATCTTTCTCTCAACTAACGGAGCACAATTAGAATTAGTTCGATATTCAAACCCCTCTTAGTTCTCCAGGCAAGTCTGCTAGTGCTAAACTCATTGAGAAGTAATCTAAGATCGTATTTAGTGGTTGTAGCTGACAGCAGTTATGACGGCTCCCATTGCTTTGTTGTCTCGTTCACCCATTGTCCCCTGAGGCACGCGGTTAGTTTTAATTAAGTTCGCTTTGACTGTTCATTTCCGATTGTACGTTCCCAGCCAATGCACATAAAGGTTCCATTCTTTTCTCCTTTTTGTAACTAGGTCTCCAGCTCATTATGAGGTAGTCATATTACGGTAATACCCAAAGGAACTCGTCTATCGATGTTCCGAAGACAACTATTTATTCGCGGTGTTCCATTTTCTTTTTACTACATTTAACTAATGTTTATTCAAGCGATCGTTGAATCACTACAGTTTTCTTTTCAGTAAACGAGCATTTTCTTTCAGTGCGTTATGAAAAATGGCAGCAAATACTATTGCGGCTATTTTACCTATTTAAGTAAACAAACCACGCGAAAACTAAAATGAGAGAGAAATGTTAAATGCGTAAATTCATTTTGAAATATTGGCATGGAAGGTGGTAGAGACATTTAACTTGGGCTTTGAAGGAACCGAGATGTAATTAAAATAAATATTTGGCACGAAATCCGGGTCGCCGCGGTTAAGCGGAGACATTTCCACCCTTTGAACAAGTTCTTGTTTATGTTTGCTCATTAAACAAATAAAAGTGGAAATTCTGTCTTAATCTGGGAAAACTTTTACGTTACCCTACTGTGCAGAGTTGAAATTATTTTGCGTAAATAATTCACAATTTCTAAAGTTAGCATTCGTTACGTATTTACTTATTTAAATCATTATAACTTGGTCGTATTTGCATTTAGGTTGGTCTGAATATTATATAATGGTCTTTCGGAACCCATTATGGTTTGGCGATTGAAGTTAGGCTAATCGCATGATATCAGTGTGAACATCAAGATTTTTGTAGAAAGATACGCAAAACAAGACATTGTTGTAGTAATTACACGGTCTATTTGAATTCATAGAGCGTACGCATAATGAAGTGGCCGTCAGCGGCGCTATTTGATTGCACATTAGCAAGCTAACTCGATGCCAAGTCACGACTAATGGTACAACAACACTCTCATCTAATGGAATCTGCACTACACAGCGCACAACAATCTAAAGGATATACCAGCCTTGCAAATATACTCGTAGATTTAAATGGATGCTGCAACTAAATCACCGCATTTGTTATCTATTTTAAAAGTTTCCAACATTTAAAAAGTTAATTGCATTGTTGGCGACATTCCATTTTGCTCGATAATGTGGAAATGCACAAACGCCGTTATCTAACAGTTTTTATTCGATTCCTTGGCTCTGCACCTGCCCTGGCCACTCTTTTGCCAGTTTTATTTTCATGAGAATTTAGTTTTTTTATATTACATGTATACCTATAACTTGTGAGAGTTTGTGGTTAAGTAATAACAGCCGCACGGGTTTATTGATAAGGTTAAGCTACGCTTGCTGCGGTTGGTCCGTGGATGGGTGACCATCTTTACATACCACGACCCCTCCATGCCTCGGAAAGCACGTTAAACCGTTGGTCCCGCCTGTCATTTGTGGATCTTTGAAAGTCCTTACGGGTCCTCAGAAGCCCACAAGTCTTACAACCAGTTTTACCAAGGGGTTTCGTATTACCCAGTTACTGGGCTGTGAAGGTCAGAAGGGCAGTCGCTCCATGCAAAGTAGGTTCTGAAAATCGGATGCATTCGATTACACTGGAAGCCGACCCCGACATGGTTGGGGCAGATGAAGCAGATGATACATAAGTTAACCTGTAGAAGCAAGCAGTTCAAAGAACCTTCAATCTATATAGAGCACGGATTATAGAAATTACTCCTTCTTATAGAGTATTCCTATCGCTCCTCTGTAGATACTAATAACATAGTTAAATTATTAGCTGTAGGTTCCTACTCGGTAGTAATAGTGTTCGAACAGTGAAAAATTACTAATTTATCAACAGTTTTAACTTAGGTATCCATTGCAATCTCGCTTGCTGTACTTATTTCTCGCTTTTTTTTTTTAGAAATCATTAACTATTTATATTTTGAAGCTATATTCTTATATTATTTTCTTTCGTTGACGTTGTTTCTCCGCTTCATCTCTATTACGGGCACAACATTTCTGATAAACATAAATATGTACTGGAGTGTACCCCATCAAAATATGATTCCGGACGTCTGCTTGTATTACCTCAGCGCTTTTCCTCGAATAGGTTTATAAGCCAGGTAATGTATTTTCTCGAGCTCAAGCCTTACATGTCTACGTTGATAGTTCATAAGCGAAAAAGAGATATCCTTAAACTCGTAGTGTTCCGCAATATTTGCTTTTATGATTCGTTACGCCAGCTGCAAATTGCTGAGGTTTTCATTTATGTGTAGTTTCAGTAACATTCAGAGAGGTTTCGTGGTTTACTTACACAGTTTTAAATGTTCTGGGTGAACATAATATAAACTGTTTCGTAGAACGGTATTCGTAAACACGCGAGCAGCAAAGAGGAACAGGAATACAAATAGCTAAACTAACTGAAAATGTTAAAATTTTAGAACTCCATCGAAAGCGAGGAAGTCTGACTGAAGTCGTTTCCGTGATTGGATTTTATTTCCTTCTTATTTTGATCGTCAGTCTCCTCAAAGGTCGCACTGTCATTAATCGCTTTATAAGAGAGGAAGTGCAAAGTGGAGCGTACAAGCACGCTGTAGTACCCCCGTTCCCGCGCCCCGTGCCACCTCGGGCCTGAATTCATTATTGTCCTCCAAGTGAGGATGCGCTTCAAAGAAACTGCTGACTTCCACTCTATGTCGATCCGTGAGAGGGTTCAACGGTTTATTGCGCTTTCGGGAACTTCGTTTATTGATATCGAAGTTACTTAAGCCCTTGGTTTATTCCATATTGATCTTCTGCATTTAATCAAGCTGCGTGTCTTGAAAATTCAAATTTACCTCTTTGCGAACGCTTCATTCGACAACATATTTGGTCCCGATTATTTTGTAGAAGTCTCTCATATCTTAAAATATGGACATTATTTAATCAGTGGACAGTTTGTCTTCGTAACTACCGGGAAGCTTAAACTCTTCTAGGAACCTTCTTATTATAAAGTATAATTCATTCAAGCATGCAGCTACATAACCACAAGATTTATTAATGCAAAACCACGCTACATTAGTTTTAAGAATCTGATATTTTATTAATAAGATGAGGCTGACTACGCCGAGAGTTTAATTAAAATTCGTCCATCTTCTAGGTACACGCGACTCGGAATTTATGAGAGAGTAACACTTGACTGTGCTCAAGATGATTTAGTAAAATTATACTGGAAGTCAGCTGTTTCTACAACGTACGTTAGTGGAAAGACTGTACTCAAAAGTTCAAGTGTGGACTTTCTTTATGCAAATAAAGACTGGAGTTTACTGCGCGCCATGTTACGTGCAGAGTTTAAAGGAATGTTATGTAGGGGAGATATAGAAACGTTGAGTAAAAAATATTGTTTGTTATGCCCGGGACGGGTGCAAGAAGTGTAGAGTGCGGGTGCATACCGGCCTGACGGTTGGCCGTCTTGGCAGCACCGGACACTTGAGACGCTCTGGCGGCCGCCCAATGCGCTTTATCTTAATGCACTCGCCTGTCCTCTCCCTTCACTGTGTCCATAACTCGCTTTTCCACTTCACGATTGTTTCAGCTATATTACAACGCGCCGTTAGCGCGAAATTTGATACGACCGGTCTCCTTTACAACGAGTCCTGCCGAGGCGCCACCTTACAGTTAAATAATGTACCTAATTTTAGAAATCTCTTTACAGTTTTGTTTAAAGTTCTAGCGAAATTTGTGCTAGGGAGCCGCAACATGCGCATTGGCGACGACTCGACGAGGACAGGAATTTAATTCGGGTGTTTCTTCTCTCGGGGAGTGACGGCTTGTGACATGGTGCGACGTCCACCCAGCGATTTCCGCCACATTTTATGTTACCGAGAAAGGATTTTATTGTGTCCTAGACATTCCGAACGTAAACTTTATGCTTAGTTGTTGTACTTATTTTATACGAACTCACATTTCATTTTTGAGAAAATCAGCCGTTGTGTTTAAAGGACAATGCCTAACTTTATCAAATGTAGGTATATTTGAATAATATTTAAGTTATATAATAGTTTTATCACGCATGACTATAACATTGAATGTAAGCAATTGTAAGAAAAAAGGACCGTGACGTCACAATACGGAAGACTCACAAATCACAATTGTCCAAAAAAACTCGGCCGCAGTAAATCTTTACAGTGCTAACACTTTGTAATCATTTTCCTTTTTCGTGTGGTTTTTGTATGCATTTTTAAAGCTAAACTAAGTATGGTAATTACTTTTATTTTGAAACGTGTTCCAGTTAGGAATTAAAAGCTATCCCCAATTTTGAACAATCCCCGTAGTCTAAACTCCAAATCTCCAATATCGTTGAACAATTTTCCATAAAAATGTGAACAAAGATCGATCACATCGCTGCTCCCGAAAAATTATTTTAGCTGAAAACTTAAAACTAAAGTTTCTCGGGAGGAAACATCTGTCGTCTGTTCAACTCGGATTCATTGAACACAACGCTTCAAATTGTTAACAATTACCTTCGTTTAATGAAATCTCGCTCTTTGCTGGCATTAAAATAAATACCTTGTCCAAATACTAAATTCTTGCTATTTAAAAGGTTTTCAAATAAAACTTGCTTTTCATAAAATGTATTAAATAACTCAAGGCTTTCTTAGACCCTCTGTCACTTGTGTTTAAACTTTGACTGAAATATTATTGTCTCGTAGCCGTAATTTAAAGATTTTCTGTTGCGTTTTGAATTTTTGGTGTTAGCTCAAAGTTATTTGCCTACACATAAAACCTGACCAGCACCCTAATTGCTTAACTCACTATTAATCATAATCTGTTTCGTTTTGAAACAGATGGCTAAACCATTGCTTCATATGTGCGAAAAATGTACCTGCTCAACAACGTAAATAACGCAATGAATATTGTTGAACTGTCAAAATGCAACCGATTACGATTAATCGCGTGTTACGCAATTAGGGTGTAGATATTAACAATGATATTTTATACAAGACAAGTTTTTATTCAGTGCGCAAACTTTAACCATGAATTCAGCATATCATTCTAGACTCCCCAGCGCAGAAATTTTTCGTCGGTTTTTACAAAAAAAATCAGCTGTTTCATAGAAAAGTGCAATATCTACGCGGTCAAAATGTATGGAACAGCTGATTTTTTTTTTGTAGAACCGACGTAAAATTTGCGCTGCTGCTTTCTGCGCTGGGGAGTCTAGAATGACAGGCTGAATTCATATTTAAAGTTTGCACACTGAATAAAAACTTTTCCTGTAGGTATAGTAAGCATTATATAATTCACTCTTGAGTTCGGACACATGAATGCCGATAGAATCATCCCACTAATTTGATTGGACCTTACTTTTAATTTTTTTAAACAGTTACTATTAGCCTGCATCATGCCACTGCAGAGCAATAGCCTCTCCACATGACTTTCAGCTTTTTCGATCCAGGGCTAACTTGGACCACTGGTCGTTCGTTTTCTCAACATCTTGTATACTTAAATATTTTCACATTTGAGGATATGTACCTAAATATAGTAGGTATCTTAGCGTTCTCTGGTTATCGCGTAATATCCATAAACTATGTCGCATTAACTGTTAATGATACCATATCTTGCATGTGTTCTAGGTCACAGCTTAGCACTAAACATGAACTCTAGTAGCGATTAGTACGGCGTGTATCATGCGTGATGTCAGCTGTTTGCCTATTATTCGAGTAGGCACGTGACACTAAACCATTGTGAACCTCTATCTATTATATTCACGACCACAATGCATTTACATCATGAAAATCGATTATATACACGTCCATAATATAAAATTCTCATAAATCAAAGGCAGCGATTAATCTTGTTCAAGTGCATTTTCATACCATTGTCCTTTGATAGATTCGATATTGTTTCATCTTATGTATTTTTAAGGGAAAATTTATGTCAATGTCCCTAAAATAAATCAAATTGTCTATTTATACCACACCCTTTGAATCTTTGTTTACCCAAACCCCGCAAAGGTGGATCCAATAAATCATAAACTTAGTTTCGCCCGATCTCATATCTTGGCTATCGATTATATTTGAAAAGACCTATCGACGTTATAATACGTCTGAAGTATTTGAGAACTCTATGATTTATGCTCCGTATTCAAATGAAATTATGTAATACGCAAGTACCTGCAGAGAGGAATGTGCGATAGAATGGGTGATTTAATAATAGATTCCATTGAAGAGACAAACTGTTCGAATGTTCTAGGGATTGCCAATTCCCATCGCAGAGATCTTGCTGTGAATCTGTAGGGCTGCATCCCACTATATTGGAAGTGGAATCACGTTCCATTTCGCGGCGGATATAGGGCCCCGCGTTACGGGCCAATCCGACGACACGATGATGGTTCGTCGACGATTACGATTTCCGACTCGCACGCGCGTATATGCCAGTTTATTCCGTGTTCACATCCAAAGTAAACTGAGTTTAGCTTCGAACGAGATATCAGAACAAGCGAATGACATTTTTCGATCCTGTACGCGATTAGTTTTCTATCCAGAGGTATAAAAGGCGGACATTCGCTTGCCCTGTGACATGTTGCTTGGGTCAAGCTAACTGACAGTTAAAATTACATTTCCGTTTTCAAAACATGACAGTCGCAGACTTCTCCGGTTACGTTGGGGGGATATGAAACGGGGAAAATTATTGACTTTGTACAGTCCACTCAGGAAATAGTTTGTTGGAACATTAAACAACTTAGTGACGCATGCATAACAACACAACTATAAGTGAAGCCGTTTAGAACCGTGAACGAAAACTCGTTTGGAGTGTACAGATAAATGCAAAGAGCCCAACAGGTTAGAGAACCTGCAGGGCCGACAAAGCCTGTTGGACAAACACAAAGTAACGTTGAGTAAACATCAGGTTCCTACGCGCTAATGCACGAGGACAGAGGTCCTCTGCATTACAGCTGTGGCTGCGGCACAGTGGTGCCGCAGCCACAGCTCGTGGCGAGGGACCTCATTAAACATATATTTTTAAGTACCTATGTACTCAAACCCACTTAAACATATAGTAGCATTTTTGTTTCTACTATGTCTTCTTTTCTTGCTATTCGTTTCGATGTCACGGGATATGTTTAACCTAGAAAACTTCTAAGAGATATTTTTCTTCAAGACAATCCCGTGAATAGGTCATGCGATCACTTTCGCAGTCTTATCTAGATGCAAATGTTATTCACCAAAACGCCGTGGGTAACTGAATATTCAGTCGTTCACAACAATGAACTGATTTACTACTTTGTGATTCAGCGTGCGTCCACGCTTTTCGGATAAGTCGCTCTTTCGTGACCACGTGAAAAACCCTATCAATGATTGAGTCCACATGAGCAGGACAACGAATATTTTTGATATTACAAAAGAGATAGTCCAAAGATCTAAGACTTGAAAGCAAAATACTTATAAAAGGTCATGAAAATATAAGCTATTCATGTAATAGTGAACCTGAAGCATTCCGACATCCAACTGCCTCGTTTATCCGACATTTAACCAGGGCTATATTCAAAGTATAATAAAAATTATAATTCAGTAGAGTAAACATCGTAAAGGTCGCCGAAGACGAGACCGTGAAATTTACATGCGGAATGAGATTTGTCATCCCGAGTTTGGTTGTGGGCGGGTAGACGGGCCAGCTTACTTGAACGTATTTTATTTACCGAGAGCACGTGGCGGACTCGGCTGAGAGGCAGCCGGTGTTCAGTCGCTCGTTTGTCACTCAGAATTACCTAGCCCGGGACGTTTACTCATTTGAAACATTTTATAAAATCGAACCTGGTGACGCTGTCTCCGAAAGTAATTACCTGGTACAAGGTTACTAAAGACACTTTAATATTAATACGTGAAGCAAAAACTTTGTACGCTTTTTTACGAAAATTACGCGGACGGAGAAGTATGAAATTTGGCACAGTTAAAGTTTATTTGAAGAAGGATTGCAGAAAGCGAATATTTTTATTTAATAATGCATTCAAGTTTTAAATGAAATATGGTCGAATTTCGACCATTGGACAACGACTAGTATACTTGAATGTGAACTGATCTCAGATTGACTCGAGATCCTGTTAATAATTGATTGATTCGTTTAAAAATATGATTTAAGTAATTTCTTAATTACGGTTGCATGTTACAGAAAAGCACTTCCTAAATATGCTTGTTGATTAACTCGGCTATTAAAAAACTTCTCCGTCCAATCAAGAATTTTTCTCTCCATTGATTCGTTCCGGGACAACTTCCCCGTTTAATTTCCGGGCTTAATTAAACCGGCGGGGAAATAAGCTTTTTTTTAATGAGCTTCATCCAAATGTGTTGCGTTAGTTGATTTTATAAACCAACACCACCTCAAGTCTGAAGGTCTTGAATAAAAATATGAGTCAGCTTGCCACACTCATTGTATTTATTCCCCTTTTGGCAGGAAATTCAATTTATGAACTCCATCAAGTTCTTAATCTTATTTTGTTACAATTCCGGTCTCCTCAATAAGTAATTAAAGATCAACACTGGTCGTGTTTTGTTAACAAGCGGCTAATAGCGTATTATGAGGTAGTTGAAATGTGTAAATAGCCTTTTTAGAACAAGGCCGAAATCCCATTACAAGAGACGTCGCGTCCGGGGCCGCAAATTGGATTCACAAGGGATGGACGGGCCGAAATAATGCGGCTTGGACGCTACAACCTTTTTAATTTGTGTGAAAATTTAGTACTTACGTCCATACTCGAATCCGAAATCCTGAAAATTAACGAAAGCCCAAGCTGTGTTCATTGTTTGGATTACGATTTTGTTTTTCGTTGTTTTTAATATCAATTTTCTCTGTTATTACTTGATTGTACAAAGCAAGCTAATGTGGCGTGTGTGAGACCGTAATTGATTGTTTATTTTATGAATTTGTAGGCAGATGCCCGTAATCATCAGAATCGGCCATGTCTTCAATAAGTGGTAATGTGGGTCAAACCAACAAAGAATCACTCGTGTCACAATCAAAAGTAATTTCATTGCACAAAATATCTTCCTTACAGAATTTCACTAATATATTCACTAGTAATTAGGAAATCAACTACATAATCGATCGGTTTTAATTATTTTTGAAACAAAAAGGGACAAGATTACTCGGAACAAAAGCAATTCGTCGGATACGTGGTGCGCTCGCCGTTGACGTTCGAAAAAACCCATGTCGGCGCTGACCATCGCCTCAACGACGCTCCGCCAGACTGACAACCGTCAAATCTCGTTCCGACGTATATCTCAAGAGATGGCGCTAGTAATGCGCCGTCAAAATAAGTTCGAATTCAGAAGTTTAAGTGACAACTACTAAATAAACTGAAATATCATATAATCGGTAATAATCTTGCAATTGGCTAAAATACAATATCGCAGCATATCGTGTACGATTTGCCTGCATAAAGCATCGATTTTATGCCTTCTGGCTGCAATATTAGAACAAAACAAATTGGAGTATCGAATTTATCGTGAAAACGTGACACAGTCGACGAAAGGTAAATGTCACGCAACTCATCGAGCGAGTATTGTTCGTTGCACCGGTTTCTGGTATTTACCGTACATTGAATTACAGATTTTTTTTTATCTTTTATGAATCATTTAATACTTGAAAACGTACACAATTTAATTTATAAATGATCAACCTAATGAAATACGTAACCAATTAACACTTTGAATTAGGACTACATGTTTTTATTACAAGCAATATAGTCTTATTCATACCATAGTCAAACTGTTGCGTTAAGCTACGTTAGTAGATGTGGTTGAAATTCGTGATTTTTCGTCCTCATGGGAGTAATACATTTTGTCATGGCCTGTCTATTGTCTACTCAGTGCCTATTGCTATTTGTATACAGGGTAGCAGCGACTTCGACGCGTAAACTGAAACCATAAATTCAGCACATGATTCTAGACGCAAAGAGAAGAGATACTAGAGAAAAGTGCATTACCTACGCGGTCAAAATGTATGTAACAAAGATTTTTAATTACCGACGAAAAATTTGAACAAAGGGGGGTTGAGTTATGTACTAAATCCATTGGTAACGGGTTGCCCGTCGATGTCTCGGCCACCCCGTATATTCCCCAAAAATATCAAATACCAAACCCGAAACGTCAAATGAAAATTCAATATACTCTGCTATTGAAACAAAACGTAACATAAATCAAAGTCACAGTGCTCGTATTAAATAGCTGAAGCGCGTACAAGCCTAAAGTACCTACCAAAAGCAAAACGTATTGCTACGAGTCAATTGGCTGTTCAAACAGGCAGACGTAGGCGGAATAGCAAATATGTGAGCGCCTATTTGCTACCATTATAGGGAGGAAAAGTCGCGGGAGACATCTAGCTGTACCCATACGGACATACTCAATAGAGTTAGTTTATGTGGCGCTATTGATACACCATGATATTTTCGTACGAATCTTTCTACAAAGTTGTTATTAATAGTCTTGTTTACACAAAGATTTGCCAGCGATGTATGAAGCATTTTAGTGTAAAAATACTGGCTGTAATCTGACCGGCATTAAGCTGGTCATCAGGCTGATCCCGTATATACTTGAGCGCTTTGAATGGATGATTCAGGCCCTTCACAGGTAATATGCGTATTTATGCCATTCTTTATTGTTTTCTGTATCCTGCAATGTAGTTAGAATGACCATGATGCGTGATCTACGATTCATTTATCATTCGTATTATTCTGTATGCTATGCTTCCTTAATCTGTTGCATTTTTTAGTTTAGTTTACCAATTGAGAAACATTCTATTATATTGCTTATTATTGCAAGCAAAGCCACCTACCATTCTGATGTCTAAAGTGAATTGGAAAACGAAGTGCGCATATATAAACTTGATTTTGCTCGCATCTTCGCTCGTGTGAATGTTGGAAAATATTCCACGGCAACGTACTACCGGGATTAAAAGTACCGATCTGGGTCAAAAACTGTCTGCCAAATTTTATCCAAATATACTGTACATACAAACAAACGGAAAAAAATCTTCGTTATCTACTATTTTATTATAATAATGTATATACATATTATGTACTCATATAAAAAAAAGAAACTGATAACAATCTTCGATGATACCGTTAAAGTTCATGTAAATGTAATCGGGTTAGTAAGGGAATTCAGAAACATTTTTATCGTATGTCAAAACAATGGGAGCATTTAGACCGAAAAGTGACATCTATTTAACTGAATGTGCCAATGACTTAGGTATCAAATATTTTGCGGGTATGTTCGCAGTCAAAACAGTCGAGAGTCTTTAACAGCTTCAAAGTCTGATCCTGAATCATAACAATTTCGTTTGTTATCTCGGCAAAGCGGCGTCGTTAACTCCAAAACGGTTTCACTTGTTGGAACAGTTGCCTGTTTGAATGCTAATTTCCTTACCCGTTAAATACACTATAATGCCACTTAAAACCACAGTTCTATATAAGAAGTAGTGGCTTTAATTAATTAAGTGGTTGACATCTATCAGTAGTTATTGCAAGATTTTGGACGAGCGACTACTAGCTTTTGCTAGTGGCTTCGCCCGTGCGGAAGCTGTAAATTATTCCACGGGGACGTACTACCAGGATAGAAAGTATCCAGGTTATAAACGATCTGTGTGCCAAGTAACATCCAAATCCGTCCGGCCGTTTTTGCGTGATTGAGTAACAAACATCCATCTATCCATCCTCACGAACTTTCACATTTATAATTTTAGTAGGACTATAAGGTAATCCATTTCTTCTCCTAAAATTGTTTATCCAAAAATCACTATCCATAACACGTTTGCTATAAACTTCAGTAACCATAATGTTCAAAAATTCGAAAGTGTGTTTTACATAATTATCTTTACTTCTAAAACTATTCAGTCATAATATCGAGTATGTACTATAATAATTGAATCTCCTAAGTTTGCATGAAATAAAGTCAGATGTCCTAAGTATTGTATAATATAATGTGTATTATTCCGAATGTTCATTTATAATAAAATTATTAGTCCTAAAATATTTGCAAAAAATTTGGTTTTAGTGACAGAAACGAATCGCTGTCAATCCGACTCCACGCAGTCTTGTCTGCCCTACCCCTAGAGTTTAATTTTAAATCGAGTAGGCGCAGAGGGGCGAGGCGGCCCGCGAGTTGAGGAGCAGGTGGTTGTAACACTCGCCGCCACGGCTGAGGTTGGCGTGCGAAGCCGGCCAGCAAGACGAAGCTGCGGTGATGAGCGTTAAATTTGCGACGATAAGCTCGCATGGGACCGCCGCGCCGTAGCCCCGCAGCGCCGGAGTTGAGACAGGACCCTGCCTGCTGCATGTTGCACGCTCACATGCATACTGCATGCTTGCTTGCATGCTACATGTTGCATGCTCGCTTGCATGCTGCATACTGCATGCTGCTTGCATGCTGCTTGCATGCATGGTGTATGCTTGTTTGTATGCTTCTTACAGGGAAATAAAAACCACATGTTCACAATCAACTGTTTTATTGGGTGACAATAGGTACACGCAAAACAAGTCGGTAGAAGAAAAAAAATATGCCCGCTGTCATATATATGACAGCGGGCATATTTTTTTTGCGTTCTTGCGTTTCTTCTTGTTTTGCGTGTACCTATTGTCACCCAATAAAACAGTTGATTGTGAACATGTGGTTTTTTCATAGCAAAAGCTTTGTAATACAAATTTGTTTTAAAAACATTACTAAGATAAATAACATTAAATAATTTGGATTTAGTACTTGATAACTTTTTATTGAAAACGGTTTTAAGTACTTACTTTGTTTATTATTTATTTTATTTATTTATTTTTCCTTTATTTCAGGCAATTATGGCCCATAAAACACAATACATATATAAGTATTAATACAATAACTATAAACTATTACATATTTTATAAAAGATTTTTTTAAACTACTGCACGCGAAGTGACGGCGTCGTGTTACGCTGCGAATTGTCGCGTAGCTGACCGCGGAAACGCCAATACAGCACGCCTTTCGGCCAAAACTCTTCCTTGAGGAAGGTCAGTAAATGGTGAGTCGGAACGCGCACCACGAACGACTTGAAATTGGTGTTATGACGCGCCTCCAACTTCTCCATCCTCAAGGTCCAGTTGGTCTTCACCCGTATGTACTCTACGATGTCCTCAGTCTTCGTCGAGTGGTGCAAACGGGACACGTATAGCAGCGTCGTCGGTATTGCAGGACATAGCAGCATGTTAGAACCTGCCAGCGCCGTCCCACACTGGTTGCGATAACTAGGCTTCCTCTTCTTTCTCTCCACCTTGATGAAGCCATCCTCATCGCATGTGTTCTTTGGTGGAACCTGCTGTTCGTGGTCCATCACAATACTTTTCGTCGCGCTCGATGCTGAGTGACTCTGCTTTCCCCCGTTTGGTATTATTGCTTGTCGTTTAAAAAAAAATCAGCTGTTTCATAGAAAAGTGCAATACCTACGTGGTCAAAATGTATGGAACAGCAGATTTTTTGTATAACCGACGAAAAATTACTGCGCTGAGGGGTCTAGAATGATATGCTGAATGCATGGTTAAAAACTTACAGTTACTATACGTTACAGTTGAGCACTGGTTAAAAACTTATTCTGTATAGGGATTTAAATTTTATGGCATGTTAAAATATGAGACATTAAGTTCGGGCAAGTTATCATTCGGACAATAGATTATGGATAAAAAAGTTAGGGACCACAATAAAGAACCTTATATCGACCGGTCCCTACGTATAATTCCCTAAAAAAAACCTGCAAAATTTGTCATTTGTAAATGACAAATTGTACAGGAGAGTGCGTTTTAAAGTTTCAAACACGTGTACATCATGTTCTAGTTAATATAAATGTCATGATGGATTTAAAGTGCATTTTGCCATCTTAGACTTATTTTTGTTAATAAACGATAGAATAGGCTGGCCTGAAGGTCACGAAAACAAAACATGCAAATCACGTATCTACCACTTAGGGGATTATACGTAGGGACCGTCGATATTATACTTATAGGAGGATCTTTCAGCTTCGAAAGATTCAACTAAATATACCCGTGGTTAATAAAAGCAGTACTTTTAAAATTTGATGTTCTTATGTGTAATCCTGTGTGAGTATGTCGTTCATTTTTTTTTTTTTTTTTTATTCTAAATTTTTGTTGGAGGCTTTTATCCACAATGGCATGTCAGCCTCATCATAACTTAAACTTTTCGATACATTATTAATTTTTAAACAAATCAGAAAGTAGGTTTGCTATCTCAGATGAAGGTTGCGCTAAAACTTTAACATACGGACCAATATCCGATTCGTTTACTTTTATTCTGCTCCACAGTGTCTCTCTTTCTTTCTTAGTCTTGGTACACTCCATAAGTAGAATGTCGTTCATAATTTCACTTACTTTCAATTACAGGCACTTCATTATCAGACACATTAACGCAGTTACCAAGCACTAATATTAAAGAAAACCTCATTATAAGACGAAAATTTAATAATCGAAGTAATTATCTAGATAATCTGCCGTCAAAGGCTTCACAAGTGAATAGATTAAGTTTTTAATTAGTACCTACTCCTAACACAATTTGCTGGCGCTAAAGTTGTGAAGTCTGCAAGCAATAATCAATTTTAACTTCAATTAGGATCGGAAAGTAGCAAAGCAGAAAGAAACAGCAATTGAAGTAAGATCATATTTAACTGCCTCGTTGGTTTACTGGTCGTAAGTTCTATTGCTGAGCATGAGGTCCCAGGTCGGGCAAAATGTTATAGGGTTTTTTTTCAAACGTGTCCTTATAAAAAAGCATAATATAAGATAAAAGACTACGTTGAAGACAGGGAAGTTTGGCATTAATTCCTTCTGCATATGTGGCTTCCCTGGTACCTGATTAACAGCAAAACTATGTGAAAGTCTATTAACTGCTCCCAAATTACAATGTAAATTTTTATTCTTTTTATTTTTTACAATGTCTGACATATTCTCGTCATTATTTGACATCAGCACTGTAATTTGAAAACATTGTAAAAGCCAATTATTTTTAAAAGAGTAACCGTGTAGTTTCTTGCCGGCTCTTTTCCATAAGAAACGACAAATTGGAACCGTGCACCTAGCTTCTGACGTTTCATAAGTGCCCATGCAGGCTTATGTGAAATAAAATATTTTGATTTTGATTTTCTTTCTGTTTAGCAACAGCAACTCTTGATTTGAGGCTGGTTGGTGGCAACAGGCTCGCCATCTATTACATGGAACTTAAGCATAGCTGGCGAAATGTGGGTGTAGGTACTTTATGTATATCTCTACACAACTCATCGGGGAAACAAGGCGTGGCATTAGCCAATGTCATATTTAAATGAGATGCTGTGTGATCTTGACCTACCAAATCCATACTTAAGCTAACGTGCCTGCCAGGGGTGCGGGTTGTTCGAAAGAGATACCGTCGCCCCTGGCACACAGGCAACTTTTTTAGTCAGTAAAAGTCTGACACGTCCTCCTGCTCCACCCAGAGCGGGAGAAGTTATTTGATAATTAAAAAAAAAAAAAAACCTAACGTGAAGCAAAAAACTTTGTACCTCTTTTTACGAAGATTACGTGGACTATGAAATTTGGCAAAGATAAAGTTTACATGGAGGGAGAAGGAGTAAAAGCTAAAAAGAGAAATTAAAATTTTTATATACTTACTTAAATATGTATTTCTATTTAAATTGACTGCGGTCGAATTTAGACCACTGGGCGACACCACTAGTAATATTATGAATGCGAAAGTAACTCTGTTTGTCTGTTACCTTTCACGACTTTACTGCTGAACGGATTTTGATGACATTTGTCACGCACATAGACCGTGACCTGGGTTAGGGCAAAAGATATTTTTATCCCGCTAGTACGTTTTCGTGGGATAATACCCGACATCCACGCTGGCAAAACCTAGTGCTTTTTTACATTATACAGTCTGAAATCGTCTTTTGTGTTTACACAAAAGACGATGGCCACAGGTGGTCCTGTGCAGACCACAATGTTTCAGGCTATCTGCGCTGTCAATTGTGCTGTGTGATCTTGAACTATCTAATCCATAGCTAATAATTATAAATACCAAAGCAACTCTATTTGTCTATTACCTTTTCACTCCTTAACGGCTGAACAGATTTTGATGACACTTCTGTTTAAGGCATAGGATATTTTTTATACCGGTAGTAAGTTTTTGTGGGATTTTTTTACCGACATTCACACGGTTTTATATTATACAGTCTGATATCTTGTTTTATGTAAAGACAATATAGGTGGGTATGACCTGTGCAGACCACAATGTTTCAGGGTACCTGCATTGTCAACTATTGTGCGTCTCATTAATTATTCACGATTTTTTAATCACCATCATTGTTGACGTGTGTGCTCTCAACAATGGAGGCTTCATAATCACGAGCCTCTGTACAAAAGGTTTGGATATAGGTCATGATAATCCGTTTGCAAACGTGTCAGTTGAATGGGCAGCTCAATTTCGTCCCTGTAATTAAGGAGTCACCTGCGTGAACAACTCAGTCGACGTAATTAAAGCTTTCAACTTGGGTCGAGTTATGTCGACCCACTACCACTAGGGAGAGTGCGGTTTGTGAGTCAAATTTCATGCAGATAATAGTACCTCTATAACTGCGCAACTTGTGAGCTTAGCCACGATTTAATTGAAGCCGAGAATAAACTGGGCAAGTTTACAATATAAATAGGCAACCTCTTTGCGGATTAATTTCATAATTTAATTGTTTGGCGAAGAAAAGAGAAGCTAGGGGTTACCTTTATTGCATTTTGGGATTATGTTTTCAGTTTTCATTTGGATGAAATAATTAAGATATAATTTTCTTTTTTGTTGTACTTCGAGGTGGTTGGTAGCTTTAAGGTAGGCCGCGGAATTGAATTTTTCTTACGTTTTTGTTTGCAATTTGCAGGTCACTGCCAGGTTATATCTATCTAATACCTTTAAACGAGCAATTCTTGTATATATGTTAATATACAACGCGTAACGGAAAGGATATATACATACCAAGGCACGGCTTCTTTGGATGACATCAAACGATATTGGAAGGGTTTTTTACTCCTATCTCTACATGTTCGGAAGTTATGAGAATTTTTAATACATTGATACCAGAAACCAAACTTTTCAAATTGAAATAAACACATCACTCGGAAGAGATTTATCGTGATATTGGCAGCGTGGAAAGTTATTGACCTACGTAGTGCGGTGACACGTTTGTTATGATTTGAATTTAAGAAACATTTGAAACCGAAAATTTGGTATCAATTCATGGAGTATTTTATTTTGAGCTGAAACTATGTATAGTTTCTAGTTATGTTAGATTCTACACCAGCTGTTATCTTTAGTGCTTAAGGATAGCAATAGGGTTTCTGTTACATCCTGTATAATCTGAATCTCGGAAATGGCTCCAACGATTTTCATGAAATTTGGTATCCAGAGGGTTTCGGGGGCGATAAATCTATCTAGCTAGGTTTAATTTTTAGAAAACGTCAAACCAAAAAAATAACGGAGTTAGGCTCGGTCATCCAGATATTGTTATTTAAAATATAATTTGCAACCGTAACACGAATGTATTTACTACATTAAAATGATCAATACAACCCTCTAGATTCATTTAATTCAATTGAAAGACTATTTTATGAAAAAGTCATTCAATGGAATTAAATGAACTTGAGAGTGTTGTATTGATAATTTAAATGATTATAATAATGTAAAACCATATTTGTTACGGTAGCGAATCATAACTTAATCAACATACAACCTGGTACTGGACCTGCAAATTACAATAAACGTATGAAAATTTCAATTTCGCGGGCAGCTTTCACTTTAAGTGGAAAAAGACAATTTATAATTACAAAACGCAAAAAAATACACGTTGCCAATTTTGTATCGACAGTTAATTAGATTAATTAGAGAACTTGACACCTACTAGGCGATAGAGCAAATAGGTGTATCTGGAACGGGACGCAGTGCTAACGGTAGCGCCGGCGCCCAGCCCAGTTGGACTGCCGCCAACTTCTACTGTTTTGTTTATAACATTAAATCGTTTTTAATGTCGTCAAACCTCTCCCAACGTGGCCACTGTGATTTTTTACCAACATTCCGCAGATCGTCTATTTGAAACCTCCAGGATCATGAAGGCACCAGTCTCAAGAAATAATTTCCGATTTCAGTATTTCGATCTCGTGGATTACACTCATTTTTACACTGTAATCATGCCGATCGGAAAATAATAAAGCTGTCGCAGTAATAACATTTTATTACATCGTTTTTTCTTTGCGGTGGAATTAAAATTGGCAACGATTTGATGACTGATATACTTGCAACTGTTTTGAGGTTTTCCCGAAGATCTAGGAAACTTGAAGTAAATATATTTAAAATGTAAGTTACCAAAAATCATCTTACATATAATTATATTCTTATGTGTTCCAAACAACATACATTTTCCGGTCTTAATCCAACCCCGTTAGATCCTGGAAACACCGATATTTACAGAACTAATGACATGGGTTGCTATCGATACTAAAATGTTGGTGTTTAATTTGTAAACAGTTCCGTAAACACTCATAATAGGATGGTGTTTAATCATACGTGCCGCGTAAATGTCCGTGTTTACATAGGACTCGGAAACATCTGGTTTTGATGAACTGAATACTTCGCATTCAGGTTGGCGGCACTTGAAATCGTGCCAGCTTATTTTAAGTGGCGACGTCTGTTCAAGATTTGTGTCTTATGCCCCGCGCTATAATATTTTACGATTCCTATTGAAATCATCGTTGTTTTTTATAATATTTGATAAAAGCGAGCGTAATTTTCTTTCAGGTAGGTATCACTAAGTCGTTGTGTTTATTCAGCGTCTGTGACGTTTGATATGACATTTGCACGATTTCACTTTCGTGCCGTTCACTCTCTCCGTCGTCCTAGCTGCACCGCTGCGCATGGATGACTCCGATACGTTCATGTATTATTCATTAATAATTGTGCGGCTCATTTTTGCAATATAATTAATTCGGACACATGTCGCATTGACAATGCGGCTGACATTTAATTTTACATCTTTGAAATTTAATGAATGCATTTCGTCGAAAATTTTATAGTATGGGACCATATAAACAAGTTTTTGTTTCTCGGAATAGAATGTCGATTGATCGGTTACCTAGTGTAATTAGAGCGCACATTCAACTTTTAACGAGTCTTGAACTGTACATAATAATATCTTGTCTCTGTTGCTCAATTTAAGCGCTCCTTCCGTAGTTTCGTCTGTTGGTAGCAGTCTAGCAGTACTATGATAATGAACCGAAATGGGTTATAGTTTGTTCCCAATATCCCAGTAACGACGGCAACTCGACGGCGACTCCCGGCGGAAACAAAGTTTGATTTAGTTTAGACACGACAATCCGTTTGTTGTAATGGTAACGAATCCAATTATAGGTTAGTTACCTTCGGTCGGCGTTGAATTTTGCTCTCGTGCTGCTTCATGTGGAAGATTTATTTAGCCACTTGAGAATTCTTGGCATTTGAAATAAAACGGTCTTATACCAAAATGGTAATGCGAATTAAATACTTGTTACCGAAAGCTATAAACTCGACATTTTGTAGTAGTTACTCAAACAAATTCTGCAAAAACTCCCAACATATGTTAATATTATTGAAAAACCAATGTAACTGCAAACGAGAAAAAACCTATTTATGGAAAGTTGAAGCGGTGCATATTTTTTGCCTATGCCGTCAACCCTTTATAGAGTAAGCATAAGTCCCAAAGGTACCACTACAAAGGTTACGGACAAGTCAGGCAATGTTCTTTTTATTGCACTATCTATGCTATACTTGTTACAATTTTTGTTGACAAATATACATACATATCTATACAAATACTACTAAATGCGTACGACAGTTTAAACGATACTTACTTATAACAATCTCGTGGGATAATTCCGACATCCACGCGAAAGAAGGCATGAGCAGCAGCTATAAGTAGATTGAGGGTTAGGCAATCTTATCAATTAAGTTAGGTATTTTGTAATTTTACTTTTTCATAACGATAGATTGTTGATGGCTTTTCTGCTCTGGCCCTTTTACCAGAACCCATTAAGCTGAATCGCTGTAGTAGGTAGAGTGTCACAGTATTTTTCATCATTAATCATCAAGTCATTTTACAATCCATAGCGTAGGTTAGATACGTCATCAATCAAAGTCAATTCTGTAGCTGTTATTCCTAACGTATTGAACTGTGCAATTTTAAATGTAAACGAACGCATTGAAACGTACCACCCTTAATGGCACAGATTAATGAAAAATTAAAAAGCAGGTTGTATATAACAAAACTTCCCTTTTGAAGATGTTGCTTTCATGAAATCGTTTTCGACTTCCGGGCGAAACATTTAACAGTTTTTTTCTGTAATACGTATTGCCTCGGGCTAAGGATAGAATTCTCGAGATACTTTCCCGTTTTAACACATTTGCCAGAAAGTCGGGTACAGTGAGACAGAGCGCCCGGAGCCAGTCGTCAGCTGTTCGCTCCTTGCACATTTATGAAAAAACTTTTCTCTACATTCTTGGCATTGTCTCTTCCATTCCTTGGTTGAATTTATTCTCCATTTATGTACGTTTGTCTGCTTTGTTTTACAATCTGATCAAAACGATTTTTTCGAGCTTATACCGTTCCAATAAAACACAAATAATGTTATTTGATCTGTTATATGATTCGGCAGATGAAATTACGAGTATATAATCACAGAGATCAAATTTCATTTGAGCATATATTGATAAAATCATCTTGTTTATCGTTTTGTTTGGGCCGCAATATCAGGCCACTGACTTAGTAAGTATTGGCAATAATGCAAATAATATAAAATGTTGAAGATAAAAAGAAAATAAGTAACCTCGACAACTGTTCACTTGTTCGCTCTTTCTTCGCAGCCCAATGCCTCGTTCTACTTTTATGAAAAAACTTTTACCCGTTGCACTCTACTACGGGTTTTGCCTTCGGAAAATTCTTGTTCAAATCTTGTGCATTTATTATACACGCAGTAATAAACCGATTTATATTGTTCGAAATTAATACAATGTTTTCCGAAAAATGCCTGGTCGACAGGTACCCTACGTTTTTTGGAAGCTTTTTATTGTAAACTAGCTGTACCCGCGGCTTTGGCAGAGTGAATGTTAAAATTATCCGACGGTAACGTGCTACCAGCTCAAAAACTTTTGGTTATCTTACTCCACATAACATCAGTTATCTGTTAGTTAAAGTTCCATCAAAATCGATTTAGCCGTTTCAAAGATAGCCGGACCAAACAGACAGATAGGCAAAATTTTAAAAAAAATCTTTTTTTGTTAAAATACCGTATATTCTTTCATATGCATTCAGTAAAAAGCCTTTTATGCCTGTCGATGCATGACAACATTAATTTCCCAAAAAATTTCTTATGTCGCTTTGAGTCAGAAGGTAAATTCTGTGTACTAATCTGTTTCTGTACGCGCAGTTTGGCGTAACATTAAAACCACAATTTAATCAAGTCGCATATACTCAGATTCGCTATCATCCACCGACTGAAACCAAACATATTAACAATGTGATAAAGTACGCTGTATATTAAAATCACTTACATTACGACCAACTGTGACATTTAATTTCGCTCGCTCGGTATATAATTCCGACCGACCAATATTGCTAAAATAAATACAAGGCACTTGGGTTATTCTACACAAAATATAATAATCATTGTACTCGAACTCAGGTGCAGGTCTAATACGAAAGTCTGTTTTGGGTCTAGAGTAGGTATGAATAATGACATAGCGCACGTATGGAAAGATGAACGCTCCGTACAATTAGGTCCTACTTTTAACCTGCAAGAACTCAACAGGGAACAAAAATGTCACATATTGCTTCAAATATTTTTTTTAAAAAAGGTGCGGGGTCGGGGTAACGAAGTTCCCAACCCTTGTTCTTCAACTCTGAATGTTATTCGATGTGGAAATTTAGATGGTCGAACACCATAAAAACGACACCCATGAAGAAAAATTGAAAATTTTTGTAGCCGCCATCTTCGATTATCATTTTGACTACATTATTGACTTCAGTAGGTACTCTCAAAAACCGTGAAATTTATCTCTCTCTAGGTAGGCATTCAGTTTTAATAGACAAAAAACCATAATATAGTTCTATGACTGTGAAAAAAGAAACATTTGAAACGAAACTAGTGGTAATCCCCAATCGGCACTGAATCAAATTGGGTATTATGTTTAGTTTCTAGTGTGCTACTTCGCAATTTTAAGATTTTCACAACTGGCTCAAAGCTATTTTCAACTACAGTCAGAGAAATTAATTGTTAAGAAAATTAACATCTCACGTTAATTTGCCGTACATTTCATACAATTTTACTGTCAAAGAATGACAGGTTAGTAGTAGGACAAATTAGTGTTTGGGTCAGTTCCCCCTAAGGGAGAAGGGCCGCACTCAACGCCGTACGGCCCTGCCTGTAGAGCTCGTCTCTAGACTGGACACTCTCCCACCGTATTTAACAGTGACAGTTGTAATTTGAATATACGGAAAATTCTATTATAATCAATTTGTATAAAAATAGATTTTCTTGACTTAAAAAGCAAGTCATGCGTTAAAAGAAGCAGTTTTCTGCTCATACATAGACCACATAAACAGCTTCACTAGTAAGTTACAAAATAACTTGCTGTTCGCGTACCCAAGGAATCTGCCAAAGAAAACATAAGCGCTGTTTGTCTTATTTCTGCTCTAAGGTTAAAGCTTTTTCATTGTATGCTCCTGAAGATCTAGGTAGCACTTCGACTGAGCCGCTTACCTCCGTCACGAACGCGCCCCGAAGCTTATGCACCGCTGCGGCTGGACCGCCCTATCTATTTGCGCAGGCGTCCAATCAGCTGTGTCGATTCAAACAATATTTTTCCTTTAAACTCCATTCTGAATTTGAATTTTGTTAAAAGAAATGCGGTTACGGTAAGAGATCAGTTTTCCTAAGTTCTGTATTAAAATTTCTCAGATCTCTTGAGCTTAATTTTTTTTTATGAATAAATCAGTATCGGTTTATATTAAAGGCAAAAGCAGAAACAATAGACATAAAGCAGAAAGGTAGACATATTGATATGGATAAAAAGGTCGTTACCCCAACCAAACAATACAACGTCAGCTCACGTCAAAGCTACCCTTTTAGTGAATATCGTAGCGAAATAAAAAGAGATTCCACGTAGACTGATGACGCGAAACATTTTATAATATAATTTCAAAACCCTTGCGTGGTATTAGTCCATGGGATAACACACAACTAATCCCTGTGCAAAAAAATGTTTATTTCGCCGACGCAGGGATCCGGAAAAATAAGTAAATATCTTGATAAAATCCCTTACACAAAATCACTATCTTGACAAAGACTCCAGGGATTCTGTTTAGGTTAGTTTGTGCTAGGTTATGTTTGGTTATCAGCCATTTGATCAAATCCCCAGAGCTAGGGTCATGACATTTCTGTTATACCATCCGCCTTATATTTTCTTTAATTTATTTGTTTCGTTTCTGTGAGCGGAAAATTGTTTCAATTTCCTTATACAAATATGAATGTTTTTGAAGTATCGTCCCTATATCATTTAATATTCGTAAATTTGGGTGCTTCCATGATAGATTTTGCCCCAAAAAGGCGTAAAATAAATAGACAACTGGCTGTTAGAGAACAAATCTT
Organism: Antitype chi; assembly: GCA_947359405.1. Lineage (NCBI taxonomy): Eukaryota > Metazoa > Arthropoda > Insecta > Lepidoptera > Noctuidae > Antitype > Antitype chi. Next base: position 8,050,291 of record OX375810.1, on the reverse strand, counting down.
CAGGAGAGAAAACAGTTTATTCAATACTTGATTTATGTAAAGGCTTGTCGAAAGGAAAGGCTATTTGAATAGAGCTTCCCGTTAACCGTGTCGAACCTGAAAGCTTTCATAAATGAACCTACTACAGCGGGTGCTCAGTGCAAGGTGGCTAAAAGCCTCCGTTGTTATATGTGTATGAAACTTTATACTCGGGTGCGATGAAGCTGACGTAGCCATTGAGCGACACATTAAAAGCATGACGCGTTGAATATGAGCCTGCCCGTAATCACGACGTGTTGTACTAGCGAATGTTTGTTATTGTGCTGAAAAGCTAAGTAAATGTCACTTTGATAATGTACGAACATATTCAGTATCAGACAACTTACTTAAGCTAACAGCAAACATTGGAACAATCGAATTTTCCCCGAATTCTGTACGAAAGTACCAAAGCTGGAGCACACGCATACGGTTCTCATTTTATTACCACTAGTTCGTAAGTACTTAAGAATGTTTGGAGTGTCTCGAACGTTGCATGTAACGTTGCATGCACGTTTAACTATCAGTCGTTGCATCATTAATGCATGTTGTTTACAAGTTTTCACGCTGTTATTAGAAAACTCCACTTTATCTTGTCGCCGAGTCTGGGGGATGCTCCCTGCTAACGGTTATGCTCTCCAGGCTCTTCTCAATTTAAACATGCATTTTCAATTATTGCGCGTACAGTTTTTCTCCAGTAATTTTCAAATGCACAATGGGGCCTCCGCCTTTGTAAGGAAGGCCTCGGCCACTATTGCTATCCATCCGTATAAAACTTAAGTTTTCCCAATAGTGTAATAAATTCAGAGGAGAATAATAAATACACTGTTAATTCTTGGGTTTAATCACGCGATAGGCCCGAGCTGACCTTTGTCATGTTGCTGACAGAATTTCATTACGAACTATCGGCACTGCCTTAAATATTAAAATGTAATTACTCCTTCGAAGGGAGTAAGTGCCATACACGACACGTTACCAAACATTGAATAATTTAGCCATTTATTTCTGGAAAGAAAACAGAACGGAAGGCTTTATTCTTTACGTTAAATTATAACGAATGTGCAACTATTTATTGCGTCAGGACCAAAGCGCAAGAAACCAGCTGAGGAATAATCAAGGAAATAATTCATGCCTATCATACATTAAGGCTTCTTCAAACAGGCGCGACGCGACAGCGTGACATGTCGCGGTGGCGATTCTGTGAAAATCGCGACGCAACCCCTTTCACACTGGCGCGACGACCGGTCGCGCCGCTACGAGTCGTCGCGCCGCGACGACGCGAATCGCGCGCGACGAGTAGCGCGACAACAATGTTACATTTTGTATGTGTAGCGGCTGCGCGAACGCGACTCGCGCCGTCGCGTGCGAATCGCGGCGCGACACCACGCGAGAGGGTATAAATAGCGGTGCAGTCCAAGCTGAGCTCAGTACTAGACGAATTTTCGTCAGAGGACAAAGGTAGGTCTGTGCTCGTTTGCGGCGCGGGGTTAGGTTAGGTTAGGTTAGGTGAGGGGGGTCCCTCTCTTAGGAGGGTCTCTCCTCTGAGGAGGGTCCCTCCCATAGAAGGGTCCCTCCCATAGTAGGGTCCCTCCCTTAGGAGGGTCTCTCCTCTGAGGAGGGTCCCTCCCATAGTAGGGTCCCTCCCTTAGGAGGGTCTCTCCTCTGAGGAGGGTCCCTCTCTGAGGAGGGTCCCTCTCACGAGTTTTTTTTTTTTTTTTTTTTTTTTTTTTTTTTTTTTTTTTTTTTTTTTTTTTTTTTTTTTTTTTTTTTTTTTTGACACATCGCTCGACATTCGCGTAAACATACATTCCATTACTGCCATTGCAGTCTAGCTGATTGCTCACCCAAAAACCAATGTGATTTACATCTAATATACCTGATTTATTATTTATTTTAATATGCGTTCAGCTTAAAAGTGCTACAAACGAGATTCCGCCATCTTTGCATACATCTTCACTAAATTTTGTTTGCAAAGTGCGTTAACGCAATAATAAGAAACGGGGAAGTAAAACGCTTTAAAAATATAAAAATTATAATGTTGAACTCATTATTATTTAACAACAGTTAGTATCGAGGGTAACCACCATTGCTTGCATTATCAGCCAATAGTCTCGAACGAATTGATCCAATAAGGCGACTGCAAACTTCCTCTCATATAATCCCAAATTTCATTGCACTGTTGCTCAATTGCTTGCTTTGTCCTCTCGTTTTTGTTATCTCACATTTGGACCATCAGACCCCATAAATTTTCGATTATATTTAAGTCCGGGGATATAGACGGCCAGAGAATTAGCGTAACTTCTGGATACTGGCTAGACTAGTTAGACACAACTCTGGCCGTATGCACTCTACAGTTATCGTGACCATAATAAAAGCTTGGAACTTCTTCTTGCGGGTAAACCGTTCGCACTGTCGATAGCATATATCGTTTCAATAAATCCACATAACCCATTTCATTTGCATGAGAAGAAATCAGAACCAGCTCGCCTACAACTCCGGTTCCCATCCAGCCTCACATGTTAGCTGAGATTCGACCAGATAGTCGTAACGCCACAAGTTTATGCAACGCGAAAAGATAACGTCAGTCCAGTCAATGTTTAAATGTTCACGTGCAAAATTTAATCTTGCAAGTTTGTGTGCATCTGTTAAGTCGACTTTCTTAGCGTGATGTCTATAGTGCAGTTCAGAGTGCAAATGATTTCTTATCGTTTGTAGACAAACGTCGTAACGTGCCACAAAATACCGAGTGGGAGTAAACGGATGTTCTTCATAATGATGACGCATGTCGGTTTTCTATTGACGAACGCCATGATTCCACTCGTCGTGACGTTTGACGTCGACTATCTTCCAGGGTACCCTCTTCTTCATATCGCCTGATCCAGGTCCTCACTGTGTTTCGAGATATATTTAACTCTCGAGATATTTCTCGTATACCGTAGCCTTGCTCACTGAGAACTATAATCCGAGTTGTTTGTTCTGCCATTATACGATATAAATTTATATGAAGATGTTTTTATTCTCATAGAAATTAATATTTGACACCTATTTCTGAGTGACTTTTTAACTGTTTGTCATTTTATAATCGAAAGAGTTCGGAACATGGTTTTGAAAAAAGACATTTGTTCTGAGTTTTAGTTAACTCCAAAGAGTTTGGATTCAAAATATGATTAGTGCTTTATCTAAAATATTATCTATTGCAGTGATGACAAAGGTGAAAATTGCATAGATCTCCGACCCGTATTGACATAGCTTGCTTAATATTTAGAACGTCCTAAGTGCGGCATACACTGTAATGCCTTGACCACACGTACCCGTCGAGCAAACGGGCGAGACAGTGCTCTCGACCGAGTACTCAAGAGGATAGATTTTTTTGTTTGTTCCGAATAGGCTCCAAAACTACTGGACCGATTTTAGCCATATTGTCACCAATAGCAACTTGAATTATCAGGAAGTAACATAGGCTATTTTTTTTTTACACGCTTTATATTAGCTTCTTACATACTGACATACAAGTATGTCAGTATGTAACTCTCCGTGGGTAATTTGTTATTAGCTTCACTTGTATGTTTGTTTGTTTGTATGTAACCGACTCCTTAGAGCGCGATTTTGACCCACCCTAAACAGTCAGATTTCATTGAAACTTTGTTAACTTATCGAGGACCGATGACAATTCAATAATTTAATAAAAAAGGAAAAATAAATATAAAAAAACACGTTTTTGTAGTTAGCAGAACTAAAAAATTTAAAATAAATAATAGTTTAAAAAACTAAAAACACGCTTTAAAAACCAAACTAAAAAGAAGAAAATAATTTAATTCAATTAAAAAGCGTGGGGTGCTTGACATTAATTGATAATAAAAATACTTCAAAAAGCACCCCACGCTTTTTAATTGAATTAAATTATTTTCTTCTTTTTAGTTTGGTTTTTAAAGCGTGTTTTTAGATTTTTAAACTGTTATTTATTTAATTGGGAACCTTAAGAAAATTGTAATAATGTAACCCAAAGTGGCAAAAGAACAATGCCCGATTATGGCCCACCTCAAACACATTTCGAACTATAATAAAAAACTATGTTTTTTAAATAGGAATTATCCGTTTATGTTCTACCTCTAAATAAGACGCCGTGATCTTATCAAATAAAAAAAAAGAAATAAGCATTACCTTTGTACGTATTTTTCTGTTCCTTTCTTCTTGTCTGTTTATATGTGTGTGCATAAATGGTTAAATAAATAAATAAATAAATAAGTAATTTAACTTATTAACAATGAGAATTTCACTGTCAGGGAAAGTTTAGGGTTGATCAATTTCATTTCGACTCATATAATTTAATTCTAATCGATTACGGATTCATTAATTATTATAAAAATATACCTGTGTGCTCAGTGGCGTGCAATCGAATGGCTGACTGATATCCAGCAGTGGAGTCCTATAGATTGATGACTTAAAAACTAAAACCTGACAGCGAAAAAATAATCAAAGTTAGTTGTCGGCTATTATTTAAGTTAAAACTTGTGCATTTATGCTCTTGACTTCGGGATGAGCTTATAATATTGCTAAATACGTTAGTTGGGTTTCAGTTTTTTAAACCGATTTTATGTATTTCCATGGTACATACACACGGCTACATAACACATCAAGCTATACTATTCCAGTATAAGCTGATTTCGCATTGTATAGGATTTCCGTACAGTGCGAGATCAGCATAAACTGGAAATATATAGCTTGATGTGTGTACTCGACTTTAAGATCAAACAATTATGTCCATAAACACCACAGACCAGAGATCCTAAACTTCACACATACATCACAGACATATAAAACAGTAGCAGACCAAACATTCGCTAAAAATTGCGTACCCATTACGCACACATAGAGAGTGTTGTCGATACAGGGCCGGACTAGGGCCGGTTACCGGTATTATATAACGATATTGAAACGACCGATAATCTTACTGAAAATCCGCGAAAATCTATATTCTCTGGGTAAATGAAGTGTAGATTACTTATCAATAAAGTCTTAACGAATATAACCCATCTCTTCTCGTGGTTACTGTAAAAGGCGACTAAGGTAATATTTTAAGAGGACGGTGGGCGGCAGTCCTTTCACCTCCTTTTATCGGTATATTTACACACAGACCGTTGACGGGCATCAGTATCGGATAAAATAACTCTCCCTGCAGTAATTAACCCGTATGCCCAGCTTGGTGGGACCTAGAGTTAAGGTGTTGGTATGCCTGAAAGCTAGCTTATAAATATATCAGGAATTTTGAAATAAAACAATGAATTTATTGAATATATACATATTTATTTTTTACTTTTTTTAACTTTATTTATTTATATATACATATTTATTTTTTACTTTTTTTAACTTTATTTATTTATATATTCTTTATTGTACACTACAAAAATACAATAAACAAAAAATACACAATAATATATACAATAGGCGGCCTTATCGCTTTCCGCGATCTCATCCAGGAAACCATGGAATGGACAGGGGCATAAAATGGGGACGTTGTTGGTGCAAATAATGTGTTTACAATATACTAAAATAGATACACAGATATATACATATCCTAAATAGTAGATACATAAATACATATATACAAAATTTAAAACGAACGAAAATAAAAGCCTATACAGAGATTATTACAGTTTGGTACGAGAACAAGATCACAACGACAAATAATGTTCTTTATTTTCATAATTTAAAAACTACTGGTCCTAAAATAATAATATGTACAGGTATACAAAAAATAAAATAATCATAGAGCATCAAATAATACGTCCGCATCGTTGTCAATGGGAAAAGTGGCCAACAAAGGCTAACGGCTCGAACATAATAGGTTCCACTAAGATTGAAATATTTGCGCCATTTGAGGTTCAGTTTCAATCCTGGAGTTTCATGTTTTTAAATCCATGCATTCCGTAAACTTACATCCTTTGGAAACCTGGAAAAATATTAGTAAGCTCAATTATTACCTGCTGAATGAAATGTTAAAATTATGTGAGTAGCCTATACCGATTTATGTCCACCATCGTTCATATTACCCATCACACAGACAGGGTAACATAACCGGCTAATGAGACACAATTGATTTTCTATTGTAACGTATCACATGTGTACGCGCCGGGCCGGAGCGATTCTATAAATTTTATTATCATAGAATGTATGTTTACACTGGCAATCTGCACTCTGCAGTATTTTCAAACGATGTCACCAAAAAAATTTGAAATATCGTAGAGTAAACCGAGTCTCTATTTGATAATTCCATAATAGGTAAATATTTTCCATACAATTAAAAAATATCGTCTTTGTTGCCAAATCCGTCCCTGACTTCACAGCATAATACAAAAACTTACCGATGAAAAGTCAATCCAGGTGTTTTGTGGTAGCTAGCACTGTCACACTGGTACGCACAGCACTTTACCATTTTATTTTTGTGTAATTGTCCCAAACAATTAATTTTTCAAGTAATATTTCGCGGTTGAAAGATAGAACGCGATTCAGGATAAATGTCGCTAATCGAAATGGCGGCGCGGGACAGACGGGCTACGCTTCAAATTTTGTCTATGTGTGAGTCAGTGTGACAACAGGTGACAGAACGAGATACTGCTTACGAGTTGTCGCTTAGCAAAAAAAGGATAGAGAATCAAGTCCATCGACTACGGATTAATGTTTGGTCTGCTACTGTTTTATATGTCTGTGACATACATAAACATGGACTGGTAAAATAGTTGTATTCTTTTTAGGTTTGCCGTAGTTAGATCAAAAAAAAAATTGATCAAGATCAATAATAATATAATCGATGCAACTATGATTGTTGATATCGCTGTCCCTCATGACGAGAATCTCGTGAAAGCTGAGCAAGAAAAGAAAATCAAGTATCTTGACTTAGCTCACGAGGTTGTCGACATATGGGACGTGGACTCGGCAATCATTGTACCGATAATCGTTACAGTAAATGGTCTAATAGCGAAGAGCCTCGACCAACACCTCAGGAGGCTCTCATTGCACGGCTGGATCAAGGGCTTGATTCAGAAAGCAGTACTCCTAGACACGGCACGCATAGTCAGGAGGTTCCTTTCTCTAGAGCCCTGACCACCGACATCTTGGACCCTGTTCCTGATGCCGATGGACCACTATTTTTTTTTATTTTTAAATGTTTTTTATAAGGTTATTTTAGAAAAATATTTAAAAATGTAATTTAATATGTATTTAAATGAATAAACGAAAATAATAATCGATGCAACTAATCAATTACATTGTATATTTCAAAATATGGCAACATTTTCCTTTGACAGATGATGGATTTGAATTTGACAGTAAACACTAAACGTAAACAGTAATAAATGTACGGTGCTACTCATTAGCGCGCTCGCTTTTGTGTTTGGTGCGTGTATCACCATCGTAGTTTTCTTTTGCCGTGGTTTGTGCTCTTTTGTGACCTTTTTTACGACCATGGACTCCGATCAACGTCACCCGAATGACGACCCTCGCGCGATCGTGGACTCTGGCTCCTCTTTGATGACAACCCTGATGTGAATGTGAAAACTGCTGGCCCCGCATCTAATGACGACCCTCGCACGCATTTGGACTCTTACCCCGCTTTCGGCGCGAATATGGACTTGCGCAGGTCTCTTGTCCCGAGCACGTCGTCGCAGGAATTAACCGGCGCAAGCAACGTTCTCTGTGCGAATTGTAGAGTGGATATGAGGCGCTTGCGCTCTCATCAATAAGAAATTGTGGTAGAACGATCATTTCAATATGTACTGCAGCATCTTTTGATTAGCTTTTTGTATTGTTAGGGGTGGCGTTGATGTTTGGGACATATGATAAGTATTCTTATATAACTAAAATAACTCTAAAATCTTTTGAGCTATCCATAAGATATCTATATCAATTTTTACTGTATGCAATGGAACCCATAGCTATTTCAACTTAAAAGGTGACTATTCAAAAGGTTAAATATTAGTCAATAACTTGGAAATAAATAATTACTGTGTTAAAAATTATGTAACCACCATTCAAAAGTGATTGTAAGTGTATAGAATAAGTCTGTGCTTATGAAAAAATAAATGTTATAAAAAAATAAAAAACTGTTTTATTTCCAAATGACGACTTATTTTCCTAACTGATAAGTACTAGATAGTGTTCATAACAACTTAAACTATAATTCCATAAACTATTTATCAGTGTTCACTGTAGGCCACGGTTGTTCTAACATGTGGGCAATGACCTTTTGCCCATAAAATACATTATTTGGCGTGCGCTGAGAAAACTATTGATGATACATAAAAAAAATCTACTATCATGATTAAAGTACCTATATCGCCGGCAGAAACAAAAGTTGGTTACATTCGTATCGTAGTATTAATTCTTATTCAAATAAATAGTTTTATCATCAATGTTAATGTAGCAGTAAAATACTTTTTCATTTATTCGTATCGGACATTTAATTTCGAAGTTATCACAAGTATAACAATGCAATACGTGAAAACGTTTAGAACTGAATTATAAATACCTAAAAGACTGGTTTACCTTCCCCCAATCACTCACAAAATGCTGTAGATACTAAACAACTACAATCATAATATGCTAATGAGTAGCCTGAATTTGTCAATTCAAAAATATCAAAATTGACTGACCAAAAAATTGCTTTATCACCATTTGCTTAGCGTTTTCCCAACTATGTTGGGGTCGGCTTCCAGTCTAACTGGATACAGCTGAATACCAGTATTTAACGTGTAGCGACCGCCTACCTATCGGTCAGTCAGACATTGTTACTAGGGATTAAGAGTTTGGTTTGCGAATTATTTGAAATACTTAAATTATAATACCCTTTTGCGGAGGGTCCTCTCCCCGAGGAGGGTCTCGCCTTTGAGGAGGGTCCTCTCTCCGAGGAGGGTCTCCCTTCTGCGGAGGGTCCCCTCTTCGAGGAGGGACTCCCTTCTGAGGAGGGTCCCCTCTTCTAGGAGGGACTCCCTTCTGAGGAGGGTCCCCTCTCCGAGGAGGGACTCCCTACTGAGGAGGGTCCCCTCTCCGAGGAGGAACTACCCTATAAGGAGGGTAGCCTCCTCAGGAGGGTCCGGTGACGGACGGCCGTGGAAGGTTTGCGGATGTTCTCGTGTCTCCGCCACAAGCGGCACTTTTTTTTGTCACTAAAACTCTACGGTGACCTCCAGTGCCGCTTGTGGCTGGAACACGGGAACATCCGCGACCCTGCCGCCCCGTCCGACTAGAACACATGGCACGCCGTAATCACCCCAGGGACCAAATAGCAAACGGGCGCCAGATGACCACGTGCATGGCACCCTTGGTCCCCCTGCGACGGGTCAGCCCACTGGCCGTGCCGCCTACCAGTTTTCGGCCGCAGGAGATAGGGAGAGCGGCTATACTGACACTCCTCCCCTGCGGCCCCACCGTGTCCGCCATCAAACGGTGTCGGCCCCGTCCAGGCCACGGAAGGGAAGAGCGCTGCTCAGAAACACCGACAATCCTCCTCCACTGCAGCCTGTAACCCTCAGCCCCGATGTCTCCTATACGATACTCAGTTGCGATGCACCTCACCGCAACCTACTTTTTGGCCGCTACGTCACGTAGTTGGCTTGACAGCAAAAGCCCTGCACGGGCGGCACCACCTCAAAAAATATCTTGTAATTATATTATAGTTTTAATTAATAAAATTGTTTTCGAAAATGTGATTATTTCTAGGCAATATGATGACGTTTAATTGTCATCTTAAAATAGTGTTGACACATTACAAATTATTATCGATAAAATAATAGTCAAGTGAGAGTCGTATTTAATTTTTAATCATCGTTTATGAAGAAGTTTGTACAAAACGCAGTTTTCTAAGAATTTTTTAATCAGATTTATCCATATCAATAATGATATTTTCTCTCCACCGAACTGTCTTCACTACTATCATTAATATTACATAACGTGTTCGGTTGTCGGTTGTATACCTACTAATAATATAAACAACTTTCATTCTGACACCACAGTAAAAATTAGAAAAAAAAATGGTGTTTTAACCAAAGTGCTATAGGTACTATCACGACCAAATCTATGGAACACGATAAAAACTGTCGGAATGATATTTCTCGAATAGCGGAGATAGCAACACAAGATTTTTTCTCAAATCTGTGATTTTAACATAATTATTTCCTTTATTACTTTCAATACACATATAAATTACATTTTTAAATATTAGTATAAAATTATTATTATTTTAACATAATTATTATTATAACATTTATTGGCTTTCTATTTTGAATACAAACACACTGACCCACACAAACAGTCATTGTCACTATCGATACGATAAAATAACAACAGTCAGTCAGGTTATGCGCTGATAGTATAACTGGTGCTCATGTTCCCAATCAGGTTTGTATCTATGTCATATACTCGCATCTATGACAGTTTTGTTTTGGTAAATAGTCCAATGCGTCCGTAATCTGATAAGACCCGGGACGGATAAAAAATATGTACTAAATTAATTTTGATGTCTTAAAATAAATTCAAAAAATTCGATAAATGATAACTAAAGCAGTAGGTTCGTCACTAGACAATAAAGTACAGCAATTATTCCTTCATATGTTGTCACAATATTTACGGTTCTTTCTGAGTGGTGGCAAACATCATAAACAAAAGAATATGGTTACAGTGTAAGCGAAACAGTACGACCATTTTTAGTCTATTCTACTTGATCAACTCATAATCAGCCAATAATGTTCCTACTGTTGGGACATAGGCCTCCTCTCTGTGAGAGGGAGTGAGCCATAATCCACCACGCGGGCTCAGTGCAGATTGGTGAGTATCACATGTCTTCGAATTTATGGTTCCCTTCACCGTTTTGAGAACAGTGGTGATGAAATAATTTACACAAAGTAAAATGCCTGCATGGGTTCGAACTCCCGACCTACAACTCGTAAGTCACGGCCATTACCACTGGGCCACCACTGATCTTCATTCTACTTAATAAAAATCTGAAATTCAGCATTTTTGAAAATTCTACCACTAAAGAAGTTAAAATAGTGGATGAAAATTTGTATGGAAATCCACCATCTTTGTCGTAGAAAAATTCAGTCGGGCCCGCGGCTTGTCTACTTGATAAAATTCTTAAATTCACTGATAATTACTAACGCTTAGCCCTAACCTCCGGCTCTGGAAGCATGAGTTCGGTTTAAAGACATTTATTTTCTCAAAGAACAAATTGCACAAGGGTTCCTATTGCAATGTTAAAACCATTGCATTTTAAAATTTTCACCTAACAGCCGCAAAATCATGTGTATCTGTGACTAGCTTCTGCTCGCGACTTCGTTCGCGTGGAAGTCGTAAGACACCTCAATGCACTACAGTATATTGTACGACAGCCAGATTATATAAAACTTCCCTGTACACAACAACGTTACATTAATTTTATTATAGTTTTGCTCTCAACAGTCTAAGTATACTAAGAGAACAGGACTGGTAACGTGGGAGCAATTGACGTACAGTTATCCGTGTGAGAAACAGCTAGTGCTGAGGTCGAAACCCGTAGCAATCATAATAATAATAAAGCTCTGAAATACAGCCTTGTGGAATCGGAAGTGCCGTACTACAGGTATGTGCCCGACCCAGTTCTAGAAAATGGACATGTCACACTGTACTGGGATCGATCCATCATCACTGACAGGACTATTGTTGCCAATAGGCTTATTGGGATTATCAGGCTTGATATAGTGGTGGTGAATCGACTAGAGCGGCGTGCAATGATCGTTGACATAACGGGAACCTCGTGAAAGCCCAGAAAGATAAACAAATCAAGTATCTAGACTTAGCTCGCGAGGTTGTCAACATGTGGGATGTGGACTCAGCGATCATTGTACTGATAGTCATAACAGCCAATGGTTTGATAGCAAAGAGCCTCGACAAAAACCTAAGGAGGCTCTCGTTGGGCAGCTGGAGCAAGGGCTTGATCCAGAAAGCGGTACCCCTGGACTCGGCTCGCATAGTTAGAAGATTATTCTCTCTGGAGCCCTGACCACCGGTAGTTTTGACCCTGTTCCCGATACCGGTAGGCTATTTTTTTTAATATTCTTATATTTCAAAATGTGAATCTCTGGAACTACCAGCCTCAGGCAAAAGCTAGTTTGGAATGAAAATACATTTCTGGTTTTGTTTCGTTTAAATTAACCGATTCCGACACCGCCACAATACTGGGGCGGTCAGATTTTCGCATAGGTTTAGTACCTACTAAACGCTTTTACATAGAGTTGTTATTGTCAGCTATGTCGTCGCAGACAGTGGTTGACACCGATATCAGCACAATAGAGGTGAGAGAACTGCAATGGCCATTCTTTCACTTGAACCCACTTATTCGCACTGCCGACTTCGAGACGTCGATAGTACTAATTGTACTTAATTGTAGTTGTACCATAAAATGTACCTAAAAGTAAGGAAAAAATTGCGAACCTAAGCAAAACTAATTCAGTTGATCAACTGCAATATGTTATACTGTGGCATGGATTTTCCGCTAAATGGTTGGCAGTTCGTCGTTGGCTCGGAGAGCTGCTCACACTGGGGCGTCGTACAGGGTCATCGAACTTTCGAAGTTCCACCTAGGGTATTAATGTGACCCCGCACCACTAACCAAACCAGGCCACGTACAAAAAAAAAAAAAAAAAAAAAAAAAAAAAAAAAAAAAAAAAAAAAAAAAAAAAAAAAAAAAAAAAACTCTCTTGGGGGGAACCTTCTTCAGAGGCCAAACCCTCCGCATAGGCCAGACCCTCCTCGGAGACAATCCCTCCTCAGAGGGAAACCCTCCTAAGACAGGTACCCTCCTAAGACAGGGACCCTCCTAAGAGAGGGACCCTCCTCAGAGAAGAGACCCTCCTACGGGAGGGACCCTACTATGGGAGGGACCCTCCTATGGGAGGGACCCTCCTCAGAGGAGAGACCCTCCTAAGGGAGGGACCCTCCTAAGAGAGGGACCCTCCTAAGAGAGGGACCCTCCTAAGAGAGGGACCCTCCTCAGAGGAGAGACCCTCCTAAGGGAGGGACCCTACTATGGGAGGGACCCTTCTAAGAGAGGGACCCTCCTCACCCTCCCTAACCTAACCTAACCTAACCCCGCGCCGCAAACGAGCACAGACCTACCTTTGTCCTCTGACGAAAATTCGTCTAGTACTGAGCTCAGCTTGGACTGCACCGCTATTTATACCCTCTCGCGTGGTGTCGCGCCGCGATTCGCACGCGACGGCGCGAGTCGCGTTCGCGCAGCCGCGACACCATACAAAATGTAACATTGTTGTCGCGCAGCTCGTCGCGCGCGATTCGCGCCGTCGCGCGCGATTCGCGTCGTCGCGTGTCAATTCGGCGCGACGCCATACAAAATGTACCATTTGTTGTCGCGCTAGTCGTCGCGGGGCGACCATGACGCGGCGCTACAGGTCGCGCCTGTGTGAACGGTCGCGCGCGTTTTCATAGAAATTGGTCTAAGGATATAAATCGCCGAATCGCACGCGACCGTCGCGTCGCGCTAGTCTGAACGAGCCTTTACCGTGTTATCTACGTGCAATAAAAATAAAAAAGTAAAATTTTACGAGTTCACCGTTTGTATGTGGGAAAGAGAGGGTAGATTATGAATGCGAAGTGTAGGGACGGTACAGACGCCAGCACATCAAGCTACCCCAAACTGTCAAATTTTCCCAATTGAACATGAACCTTATGCCTATGTTATAGAGTTTAAAATCCATCAAAGAAATTTGACAGATTGGGGTAGCTTGATGTGCTGGCCTCTGTACATCGCGTGAGGATGGCTCGTGCCGCCCCCGCGCCGGTGATATCGTGAATGTAGCCGTACATGCGATCGTCACGCGCACTGATACCCATCCTTGCTTGCCACAAACGTAACCGCCTCAAACACATTTATCACTTTCTTCAACACGCGTGTTTTTCCACGCGGGTAATCTGCAGTTTTTTGTCATTTAATTGGTATTGCGCATGCTGTCTTTCTTATTGAACAACAACACAGAATGTTACCTTCATTTGTTGCGGATTGTTAACCTCAATCGAAAGTTGATATTTCAGCAAATAAATTAAGTTGTCAGACATTATACAATTAAAAGGAATTTCAAAATTAATTATTTAGCCCTAAAGTGTCTTTGGTGACTGGAACTCTATAAACAGCTTGATTGCCTACTAACCGGTTGAATCGTATATTATTTACGCGATTGCAATACTCTACTAAAAACTGGACACGTGTAAATCAGCGTTAAGTAATACAAGTAGCTATAACCTACAAAAGTGATTACGATTCCGCAATCTCGATCAGGAGTAATCGATACTTACCAATTTTATTACCAATTTTATTACAGCAACATAGTCATCACATAGATAAATCGATGATTTATTGTTTCCTCGGAGGCCTTGTTGGATTTAATGACCAATAAAAAGGTAAGGCCTCCGGGCCTTCTCATCTTCATGCAATTGTCGTAGAGTCGTTTGTAAAAGACCAAATGTAATAAAAGAAGAAGGACCCATTTTTCGTTTTTGCCTTTTCTCGTCTGTTAGCCGAGAGTGAGCGGTAATTAGTGTTACGAACTCCAATAAAGCTGAATTCGGCACTGACTTTTATTAAAGGTGGTGCACGAATTGTTTCACTGGAATTTAAATGAAAATACATACCTATAAGTGAGCTTCTGGATCGGGATTTATTATTCAATATTAAAAAAATTATGTGCAGTCAATGCTTAAGAAAACTCAAGCATTTTAGATTTTTAACATTCGCTTCAGGTTTTTCCCGTATATCACGATTGCATCACATATTTCAGGAGTTCAGGACGTCCTAGAAAAGCGGTGACATCTGGCAACAGTGTGGCAGTAGCGAGCAGAACGCCTGTTCTTGCTAGAGCCACTTGTGCCGGTCGCAGCCGCCATGATGAACGCGGGCCGTTACGTGACATGAGTCTTAGAAGAGGTGTTTAAAATATCCAGGACACAACGGAAAAGCAAAATACAATGATACTTCCCCGCCTTTTACATTGCGGAAAAAGTAGAACGAAGTACCTTCGAAATACACTAATAATAACAACTCCATTTCTCCCTGAAGTGGTACATGCAGACATTTACTGATGCCTGTCGTATGTGCTCCTTCACTCAAGTCTATCTCTATTTCGGTGTACGTTACCTACTATTGTGACTTTCCAAACAGAGAAACCCAATATCACTACCTCACTTACATAGAATCGAATCCAGACGGCCTTGTCCGAAACTACAAGCCAATAAGTAATGTGAATGCTAAATACAATACCTCTCTAGAAATAGTAAATACACAGAATAGTTCGACGAGTCTAAAGGTGTTTTGAACTTAAGACTAGATAATGTACTTACCTACTTAAAAGTCTATAGGTCGTCAATATAGACACCTGAAGGACTCAACAACAAAAGGTCTTTGAGTCCTTCAGTTGTCATTAATACGTGTCTAAACGTATTAATGTTTTCGAACTACTAGTAAATAAATTACATTTATTAAAATTTGACATGTGCAGTAACTATTTATTTATAACTATACATTATTTATTGCAATATCATATCTGTACGATTCACAAAGGCTTGGTAATTATATTAATAAGAAGAGGATTATAACCTATCTATGTCCTCATTCATTGATCTGTCGGATTGACGACGCTCAAATACATCTTCGATTATACCTTACTTTACCTCAAAATATAATGAAACGTATTTGAATACTCCTTGACTACCAGAATTCAATCCATATAAGTAAATACAAAAAGTAATAATAAAATCTCGTCATCGAATTCTAAAGTGGGTAACAAGAACATTGCAGAAACATCAAAATGCGCTCACGTTACCGTAATAATGTGAATGTATCGATACAATAAAGCAACGCCAAAAGCAAAATAACGTGAAATCCAAAACGTATCTGAGGTACGCGATTTGTCAGGCAAACGTGAGTGTCCCATTAATAAAAGGGAACGAATCTTCCGTGCAAGACAAAGAAGCTAGTATCAATATTTATTGGCGTGCTTAGTATTAATCGGGGCGGATCGTGCCTTTGTATCGCGGGGCGCGAGCGTACGTTGTCGGCGGCGAATACATGGACTGTCGCGGTCGGAGCTCGCCTAATTTTTCCACCGTGAATAATATTTCGAGACCCGTGTTTACAGTAATGCTTTTAGCTCGCGAAAAACGAGGTTACTGAGTTAATTTGCCGTTTTATTAAATGCTGGCTACATTTTGTTTTCCTTATACTGCTCCTTTCTTCCGGTTTTATTCGTGCTGTTAACATAAGAGAGTATCTCAATTCCATAAGAAGATTGTTTCATCTAAAACTCGCATTCAATGATACAATCTTCCTGCCTATTTTATTTAACATTTTTTGGCGTAGGCCTCGTAGCGCGTAGCGTAGAGGTCTCGTAGCCGCGCCCGCCCTACAAGCCGACCGCCCGCTTTGATATCGCCGGTTGCCTCCGGTATCACCAATAAAATTTAGACTCGAGTCAGTATGCCCCCAGACACGACCGAGGTTGGACGTGTGGCGCGCGCCGCGATCTCACTCACTATTCGCGTACGAAATGTGTGACAATAAGTGTTGCTTCCTCTTTGTTATCTGAAATTTTGATGTGTTTATAGATAGATAACGCTGTTAATATACTTAGAACTTTTAAATATATAACGATTGTAGTTAATATTAAGTGTGTAAATACCGCTTTATCCTGTCTGCGAATATAATCAACTGAAAAAGGGTAAGATACTTTTTAGAGCGCTTTGTTGTGTTATTGTTTTATTTTTGGCTTCTATAATTCCACACAAATAGTTTAGTATAAATGTATATCGTTTATAAATCAGTTTGTCCTTGAATTCTGTGGCGGGCGGGTAGTGAACGATGTAGTACACACGCAACCGTTTTATGATTTCATCGCACATTATTTTGTAATTTTCCATATTGCCTCCATCGTTGAGTCACCACGTCGACAGGGTTTTATATTATTTGACCAAATCCAAATGATCATGACACAATTATTATGTTCGAAATAAATCATAATATCAAGCTACAGTGGACAAGTAAACCGCTGTTCACGCTGGGAGAGTTCAAAGGTTTTAATTGGTATTTATGTCAACCCTGTTAGATCTTCACACGAGCTTATTACTCCCTAACGATGTTGTTTAGAGATAAAATTCTAGTCAAACTATCCTCATTAAACTCGTGATCATGACACAGAATGTGTTCACACTTTGAGAGATAAGTAAACATTAAATAGAGTTTGTATATTTATTTAAGCAGAGGATTTGTCGATCAAACGATATTTAGCTATATGTATGTAGATTCTGTTCACGTAATATGATGTCAGCATTTTCTCGGCCATGCATTATGCTGTTACTTACAGGCATATCTTTCGGCGGCCGCAAATATTGCCATCGTAAAAGTTGGCCACAAAAAACTACGCTGTATCCCTTACGCGTACAAAGTTTCCATATCGGTATTCTTAGAAATGGTGATGGATCTCATTCATGTCTGTCGTGTTTGATGATATTATTACATCGGAGCCTATTTCGAGTCGCAATTTGTGTGGGATCGATGTCATTTAGCAGATTAGATTTGTGCGAGTTACATTTGGTCCTTTTGGTTTGGTTCTTTATAAGGAAAAGTTATGGAAAAGAGCCTGTATAATAGGTAGTTCGGGCGTTGCTCTTACCATTTAAGATGAGAAATGGGCAGCGATGCAGTCGAGACAGCGTCGCCGGCGCGCGCTAAGATTGCGGCCGTATTATGCTTATGGACTGAATATTCATTGTCGCCAGGCGCACTCAGTTGGTGCTCTTTAATCAACTCCTTTCGCGGCTTACGGTCCTTTGAACCATAAATATGGCTGCAGAACTTTTAAGGAATACATAAAATTTAGACCTATTTTAATTTGCAATGGTTTTTGCGGCACATTTTTGTATGTCCAATATGAATGACTGTCAAAACCGAAAAACGTGCATGAATATAAATGAAGTTGTCTTTTTTATCTTTCTTATCTGCTTATCTAACAGGTGTAAACAGTCAAGTCAATGACACCAAACTGCAAAGATTTTTAAAAGATATGAAATTGTTAACTTTTGTTTAGACTTCCGCCAACCATGTAGACTTGAAAACGAAGTTATTCAAACTATTGACATACCTACTTATTACGCCTACATACTTGGTCTCTTCATACATGATTAAATTATGCGATTTAGGCGCGTAATACCTACTTACCTATGAGTATATTATTCAATTAAGCATGACAACAACGGAATTGGTAAGAGGTAAACGCATTGTATTTTAGGGACCATAATTTGTTACAAGAGACCGACAGAAAAACTTTCATCAACAAATTGTTTCGTCAGAAGGAAACAAACTCAATGTCAGTGAAAGCCAATAGACACTGTATCTAAGAGCGAAATTACTCGAAAAATTGGTTCGGAAAGGATCCCTGTGGTAGCTTTATTGAAAAAAGGTCGGCTTGATTGATATTCGAACTTTACACGTTGAAAATGGTGAAATGCGGACCGTTTCGGTTTTTCGTCTCTGGCAAAAAAAGATTGACTCAATTTGTTCTTGTCCGTTACGAAATAAACTCGACGAAGGGTATTTTTAACTACGGATTTATCCTTCGGAAGAGTCTGTAATCGGCCTTATTTCGTCTACACGAAATTAGTATTTAGAATGTTTTAGGTTCATAGCTAATGTAAATGAATGTTACAGTAAAGTCTGTACCTACCCACTCATTTAGGGATTAGTCAAAAAAATACACTTTGAATAACCTTATAAAGTTTCATAACTACCTATTCACTGCCTACTGGCACTTTTACTGTCGCATTTTAAGTGTCTCGCGAAAATTTCATGAGAAATTCATTTCGCGGCCTATGAGTAATCCAATAATTTTCAAAATCCTCCATAAAAATTAAATAGTCATTTGGCTAATTACCACCCCTCGTTTTACCTCCATGAAGCACAATGGCTCCGAGCGAATCGTTTCTCCTTCTACCGAAATACTTAACGTGTTTTTACGGGGCGGTATCATTATTCTAACAAAAATTTAATTACCTCAACTGCGGTGCTCTAGGGGCCTATTGTGCTTAGAATAAAACGTCGTACGCACTGCCGGCGACGGTCACGAGAGAGCTCACCGTGATAGATGATATTCGAGAACAATTAATCTTGGGCAAAATATGCGGACGATTTGCGAGCGAGTGGTCGGGCCTAATGGTCGGGAGATTATCACGCGTCCACGTCCCGCGCTCACCCCACCCGTCGTCATTAGCGGGTATAATGTCGCTTTAACTATACCAGTGAATTAATTGATTGCCAAAACACAAACTGATATCTGAACCGGGAGATATAAAAAATAGTGACGTTTGCATACAAAAGGCGCAGAGGGAGGCAATAACGTGTCGGCACACGGCCATATATCAAAGTGAGGGTTTTCATAAAGGAGGCGACGCCGACGGAGAGCCGCGCGCTCGGACACTGAAGGCGTTGTTATGCGACGCCGCTGTCCTCGGATAATGTCTTGCATAAATTTACTGTAATCGTGTAAAGCCAGTGCCACTTGCATAATTTAATGCAAGCAATGCTGTTTACATTAAAAACGTCACAGGCAGACATTTTAAAACAGCTGCACTACGAGACCACGTTTCCACTTCTGTAAAGTGAATCCACTAATTATGCATGAGAACACTCGGCAATAACAAGAATTTAATGGTGTCAATGTTCCGTTAATTGAATACCTGTTTGCAACTTGCATTACCTCGCGGACTAGAATGGGTTATTGTAGTTGCCTATACTTACTTGGAATCAATATCGAACTGGTGCCTTTGATCAATTAAATAGCACTTGAGTTATTAATGTTCAGTGCTTCGTACAATTAACCATTGTTTTTGAGAATGAACAGCCTAAAAGCTTTCTTTATTGTTCTACAAAAACGTACCTAAGTCTCGTACCTAGTATATTAATTTGTAGTTGATATTTCTTTCTGAAACCTCAAGCGAGCTATTCATAAACAACAAGCTGTCTTGCTTAATCAAAAGATTTTATGGTGAGAACAAAGGCGAACTTGATAATCCATTAAATATAGTTTGAGAGCAACTTTTGAGGCAGTCTGATCAATGTGGGTAATTACAACGCGAACAACGTACGAAATGAGAGTAGATCTAAATGAAGGCGCGCTGCGATATGAAACCTTAATTTTAATCAGATTTGGTGGGCTCTTGTATAAATAGCTGTAGTGTACGGTGTGAGCGTGTTTGCCATAGAGAAGTTGGGCGGGCGCGGCAGGCAAGCACGGGTAAGTCGTAGCATCAATGCAAATTAGTGGAATCACAATTAGCGCTCGATTGTTGTTCGCCCTGCAACTTGCATTTAGCAAATGAAACAACCAGGTAAGAGATTCAACAAATAAATTATGGAACGGCACGCTCTGTTTTTCTTCAGTCGTGCCCTCTACTGTGTTCTGTGCAAAAACGAATTTAATATTACCTGCAGTAGCCACCGCAATGATGCAATATTATATCTAAGTAATAGATGCTTCGGTGTCTTTACTTATCATATTTTACATTAATAACAATTTTGTGGCACAAAGTATTCGTTTGAACGGTAAGAGCACGAAATCGTATGTTATGCTCGAAACATTAATACTATTTAATACCCCATAAAATGTAGATATGTATCAAAAGCCAGACGCAGTACAATTAATAACGTGCTACAAGACGAATATGTTGAGCTATTTGTACAGCAAACAAAATGTCCACGGAATGTCCCTCGGGTTGACAGATGATGTTAAGGGCAATTAATCTTGACCAAATATTCGGGCGAATTGTGGGTTTCGCCTCCGTAGCCTAATGGCGGCGGTTCTGCGATGTTCTAACGCCTTGCGTGCCTCTTCGCTCCGGCTTTTATCTACAAAAAGCAAAGCTAGTTTTAAACGTACGTATCCACGTGTGTATTTCACAACTAATGCGTCATAGACGTATACATACGTATATATATTTTGATTTGATAAACAAATAAAACAAAACAAACGAATGGTATTCTAGTTTCGATGCCGTCACATTTTTCCGCGTCGATATTTTCGTACGTATAGTTTGATTTATATCCGATAAATATTTTAGTTTTACAGTACCTATGACTTGAATGTTTTCATATAATAGCCATGTCATTCCACTCGGGCCACAAAGATGAAAGTAATACCCCGATGTCCACTTTGAGAAAATATTTAATGGTATCCGAAAGACCCCTGTCATTTCCAGCGTATCGTCTGATTCACACAGTTCGATATTTTACAAGTTTGATCTTCGTGTTAGACGAGTTTCATGGTAGCATTATTATGCGGGTTTTCTAAACGGGCCCTGTGACGACGAGGTGTGGTGAACGAGCAAAGTTATAATAAGTTTGTCCCTTCATCTCTGGAGCGAGGCCATTGTCTTTTGATCCGATATAAAGGCGCTAACACTACATACGTTTATTTTTTGTCGGGAAAATGAGTTACACTGCTTCTTTTGTTGTTGTTGTTCATGTTATTATGTGTGAAAAGGATCAGTATTTTTCGATAGGATCGCTTTTTTTACGATGATATATTAATTTTGTTGATTTAAGTATAAATCCTATATTTTCTTTTCGCAATTAATGAGCTTACAGCATGTTATAGAACGCGTATTACGCCAGTCACCTTACATAAAAGTCGGGCTAACCCTAATCATTAATAGGTAATTCGCCCCGCTATCTTTCGTGAAAGGGCCAAGGGTTAACTAATAATTGTTTTCGCCCGTTACCCGTACTGCTGTTACCCGTCCAGGGGCCTTAGTCTGCTATTTTTATAAATTCGTCATTCCAACACGATCCCATTGTCATTCATTTGTCATTTTGCAAAAAGTTCGTAATCTGCTAAATTCATAATGGTCGATCATTGGTCGGTCAATGGTCTCGTAATAGAATTGTGTCATAATGGCATTTTCGTATTGCCATTATTATACAACTCGTTAGTAGAAATGTTTTTCGAAAAACTACTACTAAATTTGAACATTTATTCATGCCAAATTTCATTTATATATATATTTACGTATTATTTATTAGTGTTCTAAGCAATCTAAAGTAGTAGGAAGTTCGTAAATTAAGTCAGTCATTCATTTGTCATGATGTACGAGATTACCAATAAATGCCATTTCTTTCAATGGAGTGTCAGTGGCTGACCATTGGAAAGTCATAATGACGCCATTTTATTAGTAGATTATCAAACTTGTCAAAATCAACAATTATGAAATCAATGATAGACCATTCTGACACTATTGTAATAGCAGACTTGAGGCCCAGATCGTTTACGGTCATTCCCTTAATGAGATTAATGCATCACTATCTTAGTTTGTTTCTATCTGGTGATATACACGTACGTGTTTCATTTAGATAACACCACTTTATTTATATTGAGACTAATATTCGTGAGCGTTAAATGTGGTGCTTTTATATGCGGTCTCGTAAATCTCAGGTTTCATATACAAACACTTCATTAGTTATTGTTAGTACAGTCAGCCCCAAAAAGATTTATACACAGACAAGGAACCGTTTTATTGTCTACAATCAAATGAAATTGAACTTTAGAAATGAAACTTTTAAGATTTGTTTACCTCGTTAATGAATGATTACTGTATGCATATTTGTGAGACTTATGTAGATTACCTTGTTTTGGTCATAGGGTGTATAGATGTTGTATATGTAGCACCAAATGTTTACTTTGTTTTGTGTAAAATAAATTGTAATCTATGTTTTGTACAGAGACGATGAATACAATATTATGTAACAAAAGTTGTTGATAATAATATTTCCTTATCCATGTATACATCTTTTTGGGGCTGACTGTATCTACCTACTTACTCTGGCTTAGGGGAGGTATATTTATCGTAGTATCTGCAAAAAGTTTTGATACCATTTCATAAACCCCCGTAACAAGGTATTGTTATTAGATATATGGAACTTTGAAGCGTCTTCAAGAGTTTTATTACACGTTGCGTAGGTACTGTTATTGAAACTGGGATATTACAATTATTTTGAAAGACTTTACCTGTAATCCTACTTGATGTTACTTCTTGTACTTATCGTTACGCGAAGTTTATCGTCAGAGCCATTGCTGCGCTCTAGATGGACGTTCCCTTTAATTAACTACCCTACTTTTTCTTCGCCTTCTACTCATTTCACAGCAATCATTCTTGTTTCTAAATAATTTTCTTTTAAAGCAGCTTCTCATTTTCGCAAAAATATAACATTTTACAAGGGTTGGTCCTTTTGCAGCTGGAAGACGGTAATTTCGATTTAAACTTCTTGGGTCTGGCTTCACCGTGGAATACTTGTAGAATAATTTAATTTTCGTTCGATTTAAAGTTTTCAAGTTATTAAGTTAGATTGGCTACTAAAAGAACCATTATTTCAACCTGAAGAAGCATTGTAGTGTAAGTATACCTACTACAATTCTGAATGAATGAAGAAGCACTGAGTAGTGTAGGTATACTATAGTGCTGAATGAATGAAGAAGCATTGTAGTGTACACTACATGCGAATGAATGTAGTAGCATCGTAGTGTAAGTACCTACACTACAATGCTGAATGAATGAAGAAGCATTGTAGTGGAAGTACACTACAATGCTGAATGAATGAAGAAGCATTGTAGTGGAAGTACACTACAATGCTTCTCTCCTCTCTTCGGGTTGAAACAATGGTTTTTTGTGACATGTTCCTAATTTCGGCACAGTACCTATGTAGATAGGTCTTTCTTTTTCAATTTACATCAGTGCCTACAATTTTATCGAGGGCGAAGAAATAAAGCACGTTCCGACAGTGAGCAGTTTGAATTAACCTTTCGAGTAGCCTTGTAGATTCGTGGCCCGGTTACGAGCGGGTCATCTGCTAGTTAATATTCAAAGGGTCGCACAATCACGGATTCCGTACGCGTCTCTGCTCCACCGACGCTCACTGCGACCGCCCGAAAACCTCCCTTTTACTTACCAAATAGACTACCTACACTGTTTGTCTGGAAAATTACGTAGACAATTTAGTCAAACGAAACAAAAATTTCGCAAACAGTAGAACGAGCGAGTACATGAAATTTCATTACAGCTAAAGCATGTGTTCGGACAATAGGTATCGTAGAATATTCACATAAGCCTGGGACCCTCCATTACGGTTCGTTCGTTTACTGAGCACAAAGACTGACGTATAAAAATTCTCTTTCTTATCAACAGACACCAAAGTGAAATATGAAAGTGTTACTTTTTTTGTGTAATCAAGGCCGCTTTAGTTCGATAAAGTGGCTTTGCCCGTACTATTTCTTTACGTTATCTATAAATAAACGCGTACGTCTTCTGACGTCCTTCCCTAGCGTCCCCAAGAGATTTCCTACTTTGAGAAGATAAGTGAAAATTCTAAGATACTAGAGGTTTCTATTGATAACTTTTCTGTTAACGTTCGTACGAGGTGCATAGATAAATGTTGTAGGTACATATGCAATACATGCTGCCTTTAACATTATCCGAGTAGGTACTAAGTTACTCTGATATCATTTAACGTATTCAAATTAACAAATTGAGAAAATGCGGTACTCCACAAACCTCGTTCGTCGATCATTTCATTATTGTATAAATCTGATTTCACGTTCATTACTTAACTTTTTGATCAAATTTAATTCAGAATTTTGAGGATTGTTCGTCCAATTTCACGGTTGAATGGATTTGTTTCGGGACTGCAAAGAAATGTTTCAATGTAAGCCTACATTCAAATAATGCGAAGGGGGATTTATAGGAGCGGCCGGTCCAAGCAAAGTATTCACGATTGAATAAACACGAGAGATTCAAAGATAAATCGAAATAATATTACTAATTGATAAAATATTTATTATTGTATAAAGCTTTGTGTGCGTATTTCAAGATCCGTTCCTTTGGTCCAGCTAGAGAAAATATATAATTTTAGTTAAAATAACTTCAAAATCAAAACATGTATTACCCATCGTCGTTACTACCTTATCTGGTAACCGAGATATTAATTAGTAAGTGTTGGAATAATAACCTTGAAAATGATAGCTCTAACCTGCGGCTCCTGTCTTTAGCAGCAATAAAACCTTCGCAGAATAACTTATTGCCGTAAGGAAAGTTATAATCAAGCACTTGTTCTATTATAATTAAAATTTACGACTAGTCCGTTTGTAATTAATGGCAGTTTCCATAGATAAATGATAGCGCCGTTTATAGTGGGACTATTTTATATTCTTGTCTCGCCATTTAGATATTTAACGAGATCTGGGTTGCGGAAACTATAAAGTAAAATGTTGGATCTGATTTACATAATATCTAGGCCTTCATTAAGTAGGTATGTTGTCATCTGCTATGATAGAATATTACTCCTATCGATTGTAAGCTTTTTCAGTGACATTGTCCTTTGTTGTAGTTAATGCTTTCCTTTGTACAGTAAGTTGCACGTCATTAAGCTCGCCTCTTATTTTATTGGAACTCTTATCCTCTTATTCTGTAGATAGTACGCTAGGCTAGCTCAAGGTTAGAGTGTTACGACTGACATGTGGTCGACTGTACCTACCTACCTCAGATGAATAATATAGCTAGATAGAATATAGAACGCACATGACTAATAGTTGTTAATTATATTGTTGCAGATATTACCGATGAGCCGAGGCGTAGCAGACCCTGAGCTGTCGTGGAGACGGATGCCGTGAGCTCTATCCCAAGGAGCGCACGACGTCGGCGTGATGAGCACAACCCGCGATAATGCGTCGGCGGCCATTTTAAACCGGGAACGGACGCGTTTGTCGGCTCGAGATGGCCGTCAATCGCGGCGTACACGCATCCAGCCGCCCCGCGCACGCGCAATCCCATACTCCACCGCGGCACTATGAAATGTGGAAACACGGCAAGTGGCGACAGAAAACGTCACCACCAAGGACAAACGCAGCCGTTAGGGTTCCCAGATAGAAACATTGTATAGTGAAATCCTTAGAGGCCTAAGTGTTACTTTTGTGTGTAAATATAGTGGTGTATACATGTTAAGGATGGCGGGCGAAAGTCGAAGTGCGCGCGCGCCTCTGTTGGAGTGCGGTGGGGCTGAGTTTGCACATACGCACAAAACATCAGCGCCGAGATGTTGCTTCTGGCTGGCAAGCCACGTCAATGTGAGGAAGTGTGTCGCTGGCGTCATGCTGCTATCCGTCCTCACCATATTCTTCTATACGTATTACGTCACCGTACCTCTCACTAGGTAAGTCAATAGCCGATGTTCACGTTTCACATTCGTCTTTACTGAAGCGAATCTAGTTATAATTTCATTAATGAACAACGTAAACATGAAAGCAAAAGTGGATTGCCTGTGTTGTGTGTACTGTATTATACAACAAATCACTCGAAACACGCTACGATACTCAACCTATGATTTATTGTTTTGATGATTCTTTTTAACAGGTTTTTTTTTTGGTTGGGAAATCAGCAAATAACTTCTCCCGCTCTGGGTGGAGCAGGACTCAGGTCAGACTTTTACTGACTAAAACCCACCCGTGTTCCCTCAGTTGCCTATGTGCCAGGGGCCGCGGTATCTCTTTCGAACAACCCGCACCCCTGGCAGGACAACCCGCACCCCTGGCAGGATTTCAACAGGATTGCATTAGGGTTTTCAACTGTGTGTTAATCGTTTTACACAGTTTATCGAATCGAATGGTAAACTTTTCTCATTATGACATTATATTCATTAAAATTTAAGCGAAACGCGCCTGAATTTAATTAATTAATCTAGTTGAAAATATGCGTCATTCACATAAAATCCAATTTGCTTCCTATCGGGAGCAAACACGAAGCTGATACGAATTAATAATATGAAATTATCGCATTCGGACAGCTCGTCGTTGTCAGTGTTATTTATTGGGATTAGTTGAGAGCTAAGTGGTATTTGTGTTGTCTCTTTATTGTTTCGATAGTGTTTTCATTACAGCTATAAAAATTCTCAGTTTTCATGCAGATAAAATACCTAGCCACTATTTACTTTCATTTTTAAAAGGGTCGCTTCTATAAACCCCTTTGACATGCAAGAGACATTTTCATTTTATATCTCTCAAGATTTTACGGAAACGTATTTGCATAAACTTGTCCTGTTCTTATCTTATGTTGTGAAAGTACACGTACCGTACAGAAAACTCCTATTTTCTGGGTCTTTTGCCGGTCGCTCGAAAACAAATTCAAGTGACACAAACATGTGACTAGAAATACCGAACTCGTTCACTTTACAATGTTTATCTTTTATTTCAATACCAGAGGGTTCATTATGCATAAAATTGGCATTTAATACCTAAAGGAAATTGCTTCGCGGAAGTATTAAAGACGTTTAACTTTGTGCCGAGCGTCCTTGTCGCCCTTTGTTTGGCAGCTTTTCGCAGCTAAATTAGGACGAGAAGGCGAATATTTCAGAGTAATTTATAACGTGATTTTATGTAATTAGGGCAGATGGCGTGTAGCTAGGACCCATAATATTTTATTTTATCGGCTTAAAATTACATCGCCCAAGATGAGCGGCAGGGGCGGCAAGTTTCGCCGACTCAGTTGGATTTATAGCAAAACTTGTGTTCTGGCTAATTAATGGAAGCTGCTTCGATAACGCGCCGCCAACCCTGATTTAAAGGCATATTGTTTTATAAACGTTTATTTACTATTGACCCGTTATCGAGTTAACCGTCAAAATTTTCAGCTTCGTAATTTGAATGCAAATCTAACCACATTGGTGCTAATTGGGACTAATTGCGTTGTTTATTGCAAGTAAATATTTTTTTATGGTAAATACATTCATACATAAACTCACGCATTTTCCCTTAGGGGTAGGTAGAAAATACAGAACGCGGCCTGCTACGATCCTTACATACTTCTTTTGTTTCGTTGACGTTAATACATCAGAGGGGCAATTCTCGTAATTTTAAGAACGTTCACAGTCTGATCTCAGTGCCAATCTGTCAAAAATAACTCTATTTTTCATACATTTGTGACATTTAATTGTCGCTGAGATGAGACTGCGACTAGAATGTGACCGTTTTTAATTACGAGAATTGGCCTTCTGATCATACACGCACGCCAGTTACGAGCATTGCGCACCTGACCTTTCTGAAGAACATCACCGATAAGGTCACTGTATGTCCTTCTACGGCATCCCCTTCTGGCTATTCCACTCACATCTGCCTTGTAAATGGTAAATAAAGGCTAATATTTGTGCTCAATCATAGGTCGGTAAGCATTGCCGTTAAAGTTTCCTCTCGGTTGATTCAGGCGCGGCTTTCATTAAAGCAAAGAGGCCACAAGACTCAGCCGCGGCTCACAGGACCACTGCCGCCTAAGGATAAAATATTTCCACAAATTCCTGCCTTTATTTATTTTACGTTATTGAGATAAACCTTAATGGCGCTTTGATGTGGCTTCAACTTGGAACGCAGCTTTAAGTTTGGCAGTCTTTGATTGATTTTCTTGTAAAATTTGTTTCGGAGGTGACTTAGTAGGCAAATGGTGTAACTTGGATTTTAATTGCCGGCTCATTTGTTCAGGTGCGGGAAAATAATCTTAATTGATTATTGGCTTTTTTTATTACAACTTTTTTCAGCAATATTTATTGCCTTTTATACCGAAACCGATACTAGAATATAAGATGAGAGTATCGTTATTGTATGGATGGATTCCGTATTTGTCAAGAACAGGATAATACACTATAGGAGACGAAATAGGGAATCATCATAAAATAAATAAAAACTACAAGGAAAGTCAATTTATCTTTATTTAGATAGTCGCGATATGGTTACACAATACACAACGACTTGAGCACACACATAGCTTTTACAGTTTACATGGGTTCGATAATAATACTTCAGTCACTTCAGTCTCGCTATCTTTTAAACAGTTGATACCTAAATGATGATTACTTTTTAAGATGTTCTGGATGGGTGAATCTTGAGAAAACCTGATAGTTTTTAAATCTCGTCCTTACCGTACCACACCTGCGGTTAGCTAACTGTTTATTTGTTTTTTTATAACTGACTTTTAGCTTCATAGCACTGATGTAGGTAGATTCTGTTTAAAAAAACCTTTTTTTTTTCATTCATGTCTTAGCTTGATAGCATTGATAGGTATTAGGTAGTTTCTTTGAATAAACATATAATGTAACTAACTGCCTCGTTAGTCAAGTGGGTGCAAGCACTAGGTACTGCAGGCTTAGCATGACGCTTTCTATTTCTACAAAGAATAGACAGTGCTTTTTCAATACAAAGTGACATTTTGTTTCTCCATTTTTGACATGGCACCGTAGATATCCTTCTACTATCTGTCATTTTATCTTTCGTTTCTAACGATCTTTGCCTAGGTCCTTATAAATGTAGACTATTTCAGAAGGAAATTTTTGTCCCAAACTGTCAAAATCACACTGACAACAAATCTCCTACTCGACGGCCACAAAGCATATGCGATTAGCTAGAAATTCATGATTCGTTTAGAACGCATAACTGTGATATTTAATAGAAAAACATAGCTATCTTCTCCCCCCTTTACATCATTTAGTTAATAGTCATGTCTATTCTTCCGTCGACAAATCGGTGCTCGTGCTAAGCCTGCTGCTGAGCACCAGGTCCCGTGTTCGATTCCCACGTCGAGCAAAGTGATATCGGGCATTTCTATCTGGAAGTTCTCAGTAGCAGCCCGAAGTCTGGATTTGTGACCGGTTGAGGGCAATAGGCTCGCCCCTATTAGGTATATGGGATATCAACGTACCTGCCGAAATGTGGGTGTACTTTAAGTACATCTGCCCAACTTTTCAGGGATACAAGGCGTGATGTTATGTTATGATTGTATGAAAATCCTCCGAAATTCTTGTAAAATAAACCGTTACAATTTTTTAAATATATGGTGGTTTTCAGTCTGGTGTGGCGCGACCGCGTACCGCGACCGCTGTCGCAATGCTCGTTGCTCGCGTCGCAGCAACAGGCGGCGCGCGACCATCGTTCGGACGCGCGTCTGCGCATCGACGCGAAGGTGCTGGTGATCGTCGAGTCGGCCTACTCGCGACTTGGACGCGATATCGCCGAGCTGCTTGTCGCCAACCGTATACGGTAAGTGGACCTGCAACACAGGTTGTAAAAATATCCATCACTCAACCGTCACAAACTGGTTTTTAGAAAACATCAAAAAAGTTAAAACTTTCAATATTTCCTTAATCGGAAGGTTTCCAGGTATGGCTCAGTACGAAAAAATATCACAATTTCGAGAAGAATAAGTGACTATCTTGGGTTCGTCAAGCTTTAAGGCTCCCATGACCAAGCGCGACGCGACTTTCGTAGATCAATTTCTACGAAAAGTTCATGTAAATTGTTCTACATGTGTCGTGTCGCGCGGGTCTGCAGAAGTCTTTACGCACCGGTTATAAAAATGGTGAAAAAGAAAGTGTCATAATTGAGGAGTGACGGAACAAAAGCCGTTATTGACCAGGATATGTTTTTCTTTTTCGCTTCTCAAAGTTGAAATACTAGTACTAGTCCCAAAACTAACAAACCGCTTCAAAAAACAGTAATTCCTACTGAAAAAAAATGTTAAAAGTCGATGGTTTGATTAAAATCCCACAAATACATCACGTTGCAACAAAAACCAGAAATTACACGCCCGTGACACTGGTCGCTTCAAACCCTTTTAATCTGTAGATATAGGAAATACCTATTTCATTCATATTGTTATTTTTATATATTTTTATATTACCTATCTATACATTTCAAACACCATAAATCTAAATTAGTTGGATCAAATGTCGAAATAAATTCAGACTTGACTTAATCTTAACCACATAAATCCAAAACGGCTTGAACAAAAACCGTTATCTCCATATTTCTTTGTCTAATATCTCCTTAATAACAATCGTCATTTTCGAAAACATTTCACTACTCTAACTATAGGTAATTTTACTATAAGTTTGTCATAAAAAACTTTTTGTTTCTATAAATTACACTATTAGCATAGTGTAATTTATTAATTACAGCATAGTGTAATTTATTAATAATATATTAATTAAGGTTTTTTTATAATTTTCTGAAAAAAATAGCTCCTCAATTTCAAAGCAATTAATAAAAAAAAAATATGGCTTATTTGGTAAAACACTAACGCCAAGAGTCAAGCATAAAGCGCCACACCTCCATTACTTCATATCTTACAATATTCTTGAAACCATACTTATAGTAGTTAATCTACGACCATACGGCCGTTCCTTGCCAAACGAACAAATTCAGCATAAAGCGCTCGAATCTCAACTGAACATAAAACTTTGACCGCTACATAACGTGTAGTTTTCGCTTTGGAATGAAACTAGTTTCACGAAATATTTCACAGTTTATTTAACTTTCAGAATTTTTCAAAATTTTCCGAATTTTCAGCGTAGGTGAACTAGGCATTCTCGCTCTTAACTGCTAAATATTATAAGGGACTTCTATTCTTTTATTGTTGTAAAAGAAAGTTTATGTAATTGCACCCATGCATGGCTCACGTACATATTTCATATAAAATAATAATAAACGTACTAGGTACTACCCGATATGAATTATGTTTTTTTCTTATTAATTTTTTTCGAGGGTGCACCGAAACCATTGAAAGTTTGTTGCCAAATTAGTCAGGGTGGCCAGCCACAGCAAACATAGCAACGTTTTAATTTGAAACTAACATGTAGGAGACTACGCTGCCCTGTCCCGATTTTACCCCCATACCTGGTCGTGGAGTTATCTCCTACTGAAATGATAAAATACAAAACATTAAAATTAATGATGTCGGAAAGCTTCAATCCAAATGATAAAATCTCTTAATATACTTGTGACAGTCAATAAATAGTCAAATTAACCCATCGTATTTCCATATACAAATTCACATGACTTTTTAAGAACCAATTTCTTAAAGTTATCATGTAAATATTTACTGAGTCGGTTCGCTTGATAGCTGTTATGGGGCTTTGCCTCCCTTTGTTTGTTTTTCCTTGTAGAGAGCGGGATGCCACAGAATAGATACGTACAGAAAGTCAGCTCAATAATACCACGATCTAAAAAACACACACATACACAAAGACACACGTTTGCTCAGAGCGAGAGCAATAACAATAATATGTAATGGTTTATTAACCAATTAAAGTATTCTTATAAATATTTCCTTAAAACGAATACAAAAACTACAACATTATTGGTACAAAGGAAAAATTGTTTTAACTTAGGACTCCACACTGGATCAAGCCAGTCTCGTGGAGTTTTTGAGAGTTAGAAGAATCAGATTTTAGTGTCGGTTCTGTGCTGTATTGTAGGTTTACCTATTAGTTCAGGGTTCGATTCCCAGGCAGTGTAATTTTTTCTAAATATAATTTCTCAGTAGCATCCCAGTCTGAATTTGTGCCCGGTTTACGGCAATAGGGTCGCCCCCTATTACATGGGACTTAAACATAACTGGCGAAATGTGGGTGTACCTCTGCCAAATCCATCAGGGAAACAAGACGTGATGTTAAGTTAAGATAAAAAAATGGGCGTTCGTTTGACCACATATTATAACAGAAAACGTTCGCGACTAAGCAGCTATTTCTGCTAGTGTTATGGACTGGACTTTCTGCACCTATCAATAATGTGGCGAAGCGATCGGTAGTGCTCGCTGACAGCTAATATGCGCGCAGGTGATGTACTGCATTGGGCAGCGTATTGGGGAAACAACCTTTGTTTTGTAGAAGCTGAGAACTTGCAGTAACAGCGGCTTTCAGCTCGAAAATTTCCCCTATTTTGTAGTCGACTTCAACGAACTGAAGGATTTTTCTGTTTCTGGTTTTTAAGTGGATGTAACGTTAACGGATAAGTTATAAGTAAGCATAGATTAGATATTATTTCGTTTTATTCTATTGATCACATCCTTTTCAATAATAAAAGTTGAGTATGAAAGTATGAGACCAGCACCCTAATTGCGTAACTCACGATTAATCATAATTTGTTTCGTTTTGAAACCGATGGCTAAACCATTGGTTCATATGTTCGAACAATGTGTCTGCTCAACAACGTAAATAACGCAATGAATTTTGTTGAACTGTCAAAATGAAACCGATTATGATTAATCGCGTGTTACGCAAGCAGATGTGAATTCTCCAGCGGAAGCTGTAATACTATTTTCGTCACGTCGAGCTAGACCAGAAGACAGTCATAATATGATCTGGTGCTAATTAAATCCATAGCTGTGGTATATTAACATAAACTTATAATTCAATGAAATATTATGTAGGTAAATAACCTACTTATACGCTACAGCGGAATATTAGTGTAGTTAAATCACGTGGGTGTCGTAGAAGGCGACTAAGGGACTTACCAGAGAATGGTCAGCAGCGTTCTCTATGTATTTTACCACCATACTGCGATCGCCAACCCGCCTGCCAAGCGTGGCGATTATGGCAGACCCCCGTTTTTGGGGAAGGCCTATGTCCAACAGTGGACGTCTTTCGGTTGAAACGATGACGACGAAATCACGTGGTACTTATGTCCAATCATGCATACCATGTGCATCAAAAAAAGGAAAATTCTAATTCAAAATTCAACTGTAGATATACCTACTTGGTACATCGTACCTGCTTGCTTTTATTTAGGCGATGTTTAATAAGTACAGACGCCAGAACATCAAGTTAACTCAAACAGTCAAATTTTCGCAATTGAACATGAACCTTATACTAATGTTATAAAGATGAAAATATATCAAAGAAATTTGACATATGTATGTATGGCTGGCGTATGTACAAGATAGCTAAAATCTGAACTTTGACATCGGGAATTTCCAATGAACTAAGTAAGCTTATGTGGGGTATAATTTTATCAGTTCACACGATTTTCCTTGTTGTTATTATTTATTGTAAGAAGTTATCACGATTCTTAATAATCGTGTAGTCATTGTCGTAATGAATGGCGGCTAGAAACATGTAAATAATAAGTATATCTCTGCGATATAAAATTGACATATTAACCCCGTGATACAGACGTAGTAAATACTGCAACGAGCGGATTTATTTATCAGTTACCTACCGTGATGTTTTAATAAATGTTGATAATGAATATGGCAAAAGATGTGTGAATAATCTCACAAGTAATATAACTGAAATTCTAATGTGATTTTTGGCTTCTTACGCAATTTGTCCAAATTTTACAATATCTACCTAATCAAAGGTTACGGGCACTTATATGTATAGTTTTTTGAAAGATAGAGATAAACATATTTCGTCTTTTTGGTTTTTGAAAGATAAACATATTCCGTCTTATTACAAAACGCGGATCTAACTTTAGTTCTACCGTAAAGCTCTGAGCAAGTTTTCGCATTTCAACTTTAATTTGAATGATAACTTAGCACTGGACTAATTTGATAGTTTTGTAAAACAGAACTATGACCAAAAGAATGCAAATTCAAAAGCGCATAACGAGGCAGGCTACCCATATAATCTTGAGAGCACCGAGGACAAACTACGGTAGGAAGACTCGTATATGAGGGGGCTCAACTCTATAACTCTATACCTAAAGTCATTAAAGAATTCAAATCGTTTCCAACCTTTAAAAGGCTATTGAAACATCATGCCATAAATATTGTTTAAATTTTATTTTATGTTAATACTTTTATCTTATATCTTAAGTCTAGATTTTAACCCAGCGAAACCGTCGCATAGCTCAATTTTTATGTTTTTCCTTATTTAAGTGAATATTGTATTCTTTTTGAGAGAAATAAATTCTCTTAAACCGTAACTATAGATTTCTATACAGATTTTTTTTTATTAAGAACCGAATGTGTATATTGGGTTTTTAATTAAAAATTTGTCTTGGTGGTATCAAACTTATCTAAATAAAAACCTTGTATCGTGTTACCCAGTAACTGGGTTGTGGAGGTCAGACAGGCAGTAGCTCCATGTAAAATACTGGTATTCAGCTGCATTCGGTTAGACTGGAAGCTGACCCAATATAATTGGGAAAAGGCTAGGCAGATGATGATGATGTAATAAGGCGGTAGTCCAATCATTAACTTTACCCGTAGTTAGTAGTA
Organism: Antitype chi; assembly: GCA_947359405.1. Lineage (NCBI taxonomy): Eukaryota > Metazoa > Arthropoda > Insecta > Lepidoptera > Noctuidae > Antitype > Antitype chi. The sequence goes on along the minus strand of OX375810.1, from coordinate 8,015,167 downwards.
CCATCGACCAGTTCATTAATAAAAGAAGACTCTAGCGAAGTAAGTAAGTATTCATTGGATCGATAGCACCAGTCCTCTCTGAAACTGCTGAATATCTAACTTGAGCTAAAGTACCCTATACATATTCCAATGGCCATTCATCATTGACTAAATTAATTCATAAATCGTGCAGTATTAAAGTGTCTCCGGTTATTTTCCGGCCTGTATATCGTGTCTCACGGACGCCCGCCCTACTTGTGTTATATGAGATTTTTTTGCTCCTGTCGGGTGAAAATCGGTTTCCTCTCGAGCAGCGCCGTGCTTCAGTGAACTCTACGCTTGCTTATGAAATGTTTGACGGGTCAGGAATTAGTTTTCCGTCTTGATATTTTTTTATCGAAGCCTTTTCCTTAGGCCTGGGGTTTTTATCGCATCTGTTCGTTTACGGACTGCAGGCGAAGATTTTCTTTTTCAATGATACATGATGATCGTAATTACATCTGTATCATAACAAAACGAGTTCTAATTAGTTTTTGTATTTCGATTCTTATCCCAACTGAGATAGATATTTGTTACAAACTGACTTTAAAACAGTCTTGTCAAACTTAGACTCTGTTTAAAAGTTCGTTTTTGTAATTAGAACTTTGAATAGTTGAATTGGTGATAAATAATCTATATAAATAAAATGAAAAGTCCTGACTGACTGACTCATCAACAGCCAGCCCAAACCCTTGGACCTAGAAAGCTGAAATTTTGCACAGAGGTAAGGAATAAGAAAGGATTTTTCTAAATTCAACCCCTATGGGAGCTAAATAGGGGATGAAAGTGCCACGCGGGCAAAGCCGCTGGCAAAAGCTAATTCTCAATTAAAATGGCTGGTCGGTTTAAAAACTGGGTTTAAAGAAAAACCTAGTGTTTTGTAATTTAAGACCGCATAAGTTCAGGACTTACTTCTTTCCTAGAAGAATTCTTTGCTATACAGGATGGCAGGGTGCGCTACATGCGCTACATGTTACCATAGATTCAGTATGTAAATCATACTGAATTCATGATAACAGGTTGTTTCACGATTCTTACTAGATAAATGTTTTTATACTGCCGGTTATTAAAAAAACAAAACTGCTGTTCCATCCATTTTGACTGCCTAGGTATTGCTATTTTCTATGAAACTGCAGTCTTTTTTTTGATAACCGATAAAAAAAATCTACCCTATGGGTCTAGAATCATGTACTGAATTTATGGTTCTGGTTTGCGCGTCGATATCTCTGCCATCCTCTATTTAAGGGTGTACTGTTTTCATATTGACATACAAATTGGAACCTACTAATAAGAAACTTATGGGCTTACACTGCCTACGCGTTTTCGTAGAAACGTTATATCTAATCGGTCAACCTCAGTGATCTAACAAGTTAAGTCGTATGTCCACATATGCGATCAACCTTCGACATGATGGGAACAGCCGCTTCTGTAGGCGTTTTTTTTTATAGGAAACAAAACGCAATCACCGAATAGAGTCATCAATCAAAGCTACATTAGTGTAATCACTTATGTGTTATGTTAATTGGTCTACCTATATGTTTTTTATTTGTTGCGCTAGGCAACAATAATGTAGGTTTTACGTAACAAATTATTGCTGCTATTATAGGGCTGCCATTAATACTGAAACGTCGACCGGGACATTTGGAAGAGAAATCATCATCTACCTAGTGTTTTCGCAACTAAGTTGGGGTCGGCTTCCAGCCAAATCGGATTCAGCTAAATACTAGCAGGCTTAGCACGGGCACTGATTTGTCGACGGAAGAATATACATGACTATTAACTAAATGATGTACAATACGAAAAGATAGCTATGTTTTTCTATTTATTGTCACAGTTATGCGTTCTAAATGAATCATGATTTTGTAGATAATCGTATATACTTTGTAGCCGTCGAGTAGAAAGTTTATTGTCAGTGTGATTTTGACAGTTTGGGAAGAAATATTCTTCTGAAATAAGTAGTCTACATTTTTATGTACCTAGACAAAGATCGTTAGAAACGAGAGACAAAAAAATGGAGAAACGAAATGTCACTTTGTATTGAAAAATCACTGTCTATTCTTCGTAGAAATAGAAAGCGTCACGCTAAGCCTGCTGTATTATACATGGGTAATACGATACCCCTTGGTAATACTGGTTGGCAGACTTCCGGGCTTCTGACGACTTGTAACGACTATCAAAGATCCACGAGTGACAGCCGAGGCCAACGGCTTAACGTGCTTGCCTAGGCACGGAGGGATCTTAGTATGTAAAGATCGATCGTCACCCCCCGATCCACGGTGCAACCGCGGCAAGCGTAGCTTAACCTGATCGAGCGACCCATGCGGCTGTTATTACTTAGCCACATGTCCCATTTTTACATTTGAACGAGAAATAGAAACCGTAAAACATGGATAATCAAAAACTCGATAATTATTCAACGGCGGGGCAAGACGACGATTTTTCGAAGATGTCTGGTTTTGTAAGACAGGGTTTTGTCTTTGAAATCGTCAACTGGCGCAAACGCAAGTCCCTGTAAGTAACTAAAAAAATATATGTGATTTTCTAAAATAAATCAGCAAGGTGGACCGATGACCTTGTGAAGGCGGCAGAATTCCGCTGGATGCGGGAAGCACAGAACCGGTCGAATGGCGGCCTTTGGGGGAGGCCTTTGTGTCCAGCAGTGGCCGTATTTCGGCTGAAATGGTGATTCTGTTGAAATATACAATGTCTCATAAAATTAAAAATAGGTAAAAGTTTTCCAGAACAAAACATTTTACTTTGATATAAGCTCTGCTCATAAAATCATAATATTTCAGCTGTACAGCGCCCGTCCTAACTACATAAGTATTTTAGCCTTAAAAGTTATGAGTAGGTACAAGTTGCACGAGATAAGTCCACTGGGGGAGATTTGTCTGGACCCGGTAGCCTAGTAACACGACTACGGAGATACGAGTTTATGTCTGCTTCGTCATTACAATAAAACTCGTTATCATTTTCCTTGAGACTGAAACGAAAATAATTATTATAAATAGGTATCTAGTATGTAATTTACCTAAGTATAGTGTTCTACAATTCATTCCACTTGAAATCGTTCCTATATTTTGTTTTACAAATACCTACTTACAGGGTGTTGAAAGCTCGCCCAATTGAGTTTAATTTGCTAATTAACTTACAGTCCCATAAAGGGTGTGGACCCAGACAACTGTTTAATGAAGGATCACCTTTTATTACATGTACACATACATAAAACGAAAGGCTCTATTTTGTTCTGAGAGCTTGTCATAAAACTGTACCCAAAATAAAAACAAAGTGAGTAACACAGAAAAACTATGACGTATCCTACTAACTGGCGCATACACGTTCGCGATATTACATACTGGACTTATGTACGTACGTATGTATACAGTTACATACACACAAACATCGAACACTCGGCTATTTCAAAATCCGGTTAAACTCTACTGCTGTCATAGAATGATTTAGCATCAAAATACACAGTATGGATTTAATTCCGAATGCAAACAAAAGTTACATTGTTGAAATTACTCTTTATTATGAATTCCATTGACCCAAATATTGTTGCTTAAACAAAATTACCTCGACCCGGTAATGCAGTGCGGTCTAATTAGCTGATAATTCGGAAACAAACAGCATTGGTACGTACGAGTAATGTAAACTTAATTAAATATAAAGCAAGGTGTAAGGTGACAGCTGAGGCGCGAGGCGAGGCTGCGAGGCGAGGCTTGCGAACGCGACGTCTACGGCGCGGCGAGTCGTTGTGGCGACAGTTAGTTAGTTAGTAGTGCCATTAGAGGCAAGACCGCGGCATCCCGCCCCCTATCTCGCCGCCTCGTTCTCCATTAATGCTCGTTTGTGTCAAAACGACTTAATATAAAGTAATTAAGTCGTTTTGACACTGTTTCCTTTAATCCTGCCCGAAAACCTTCCTCGTAAATACAAGTAAACTGTCTCGCGAATACAAACGTATAAGGTACGACGCGCAACGATTCCTTCCATCGAGTCTCGCTTTTAAACTAAGAGACAATGGCTACAGTAAATTGAGTGTGAAAGAAAGATTAGCCGTTTTATTCGTGCCTTTAAAACAACCGGTATAGTTCCGTTTTCATAAAATGTTGTGGCGATTTAGCATTGCTCACTTCTGTCGTGGCCAGTTCATGACAATGTATTTTCACTAACGTTATTTGATGACCCTCACATGTGTTCTAGTTTGTTTTCTAGTTTGATTGCTAACGTTCACTTGACCCTCATGTGATGTAAGCTTTGGCGCCGTTTATTACTCCCGGCACTCGTAAACTCCGCTTTATAGTGCACAAGAGGGTAAACCGCTTTTTTTAATAGAGCGTTAATGGTTACTATACTCTAGTGTCAGGGCCAACCGTCAGACAGGCCCTTCAATGACTTTCAATGCAGTTTAACTTACATAACAAGTCCCTTTGGAATTGACGACCTCCTCATTCTCTTTCTTTTGTCTTCAAATAACATTATCTTTTATTAGGAAAAATAAAATTGCTGACAATAAAACTTCGTGGAATTTTATATTGACCAATTTAAAGTCGCGTAATAAAAGTTTCTTCTAACGACTTTATGTTGCAGGCCCCAGTTCCTACAAGCTAGGTAATGTATGCCCTTAATTGAGTTCGTGTCTCACAAGGCTGTACTTTTTCAAGTACTATTGGACATGTAACGACCCAACGGTTCGTTTAGGAAGTCACAAGTTACCATAAGTACTGGACATAAACCAGTAAAGTTTTGGGACGCTGGCGACTTGCCCTCAATTGAGACGTGGTGGCTGCTAATTGCTATGGTATCTTCAGTTATACATGTTAATAATGCCACAGAGCGTTACGACTTCTATTAGAGTTCAGGCTCACAGCTCTCTATCATTCAACGTACAGAGTGGTCATACAAATATGGCACTGGTGATCCACTGAATAAATACCTGCCTTAGTTATAACACACACCGACGCAAACTTTACTCAAATGTCGTTCTAATTAACTATGCCAGGTACCATAGCTGACACACCCCGACACTCTCGAAAGTTTGTAAATACGGGTTAATTGCGTAAAGCTAAGCTTTCAGCTTACAATGTAAGTATACGGTTACCGGGCGACGGGCGACGTAATTGAGAATAATATAAAGATTCGCTTAATTTTTTCCGTTTTCTGGCTAACCGTAGCGCAGTTATACCGGCCTCTTTACGATAACTGTCGTTATCCTAAGGGGCGGCAGGTCACCGAGGTCGCACGCCGTGACATTGCTCCCCTTTATTGAACTCACTCGCGCTCCCTCATCACGAATTAGCCCTCCTCGCATTCGGTTCACGGACAAAGTAGGCCGTTTCGCGCGCTCTAATTTAAACTGAGCGCTCTCTCGTTTTAATGTCAGGACACTAATTAAGGTAATTAGAAACATGTTAGCGCAAGCTAAATAGTGACGCAGTGCTCACGTTCGTCGTTTCGTCGCCGACGTAGCTTTATGACCGGCCGAACTTTACATAAGCGTTTGCGTTTTAAAATGTGCATGAAAATGGCGAACTTTTGTATCGGAATTCGGACGGTTTGCTCGGCGACTATACGAGTAGCTGCGCAAAGTTGCCAACGAGTGCACCCGTACATTAGACGAAAAGTCCTCGAGTGGGTAAATGCTATTTGCAATTTGCCATTTGCTCTAGACTTGGTCTGGTCTGGAGGGCTCTCAAGCTGCCAAATTGAAACGAGCCTTAACTGGAGCAAAATGAACGGCCTGGTCCCGATACCTGTATGTTACTCTCTACTCTTTCCCCCAGTCGGCCGGCGCATTTTTTTACGTTTACTGACCTGTTTTGAGCTCAAAGACTTGTCAGATTTTCCCAATATCGGTAAAATGGGTATTTTTGATCGAAAATTGAAAAGTATCCTAAAACGAATGTTTGGACAGTTCAATTTTCAATATTGCCAATCAGCTTCGGCGGCTTCTTCACTGTTTGATAAGGGGCGCCATTGCCGTCTGCTATTTAAACTGTACAATTTTATAACATGGGGATGGGACCGCCATTGATTTAATTGCTAGATGCGATTTTCAAATTATAGCTTTGAATTTCAAATATTTACACTTAATAATGCTTGAAGTAAGAGATACGAGAATTAAATAGTAGCGGGTTTCTTTATCGAAATACCATGCAGCCTAAGTGAAATAGTTACCGTACAAGGCGCTGTTGTTTATAACTAAAACTATACACCAGTCCGCAGTAGGAAATGGTGGCTACCCGGAACCATAAAGTAGGTTGCATTACCTACAAGGTAGATCGGCAGGCCGTAGATATTACAACGTTTAATTGAAATAACTCATAGCCTCAGACACCTCATCTGATTAATACCTACATAGGTAATATTATAACAAATTGATCCGGCTAACATTCCATAATGGTTCGTGGAACTTCTATTAACTATATGTGTGATCGATTCATAGCTCTTTACTTACTTACATCCACTACCTACTTTCGCTGCAGGTGAAACTAATAGTAAACTCTGCTTTATGCTGGATTCTCATGGTTTTGTCAAAGAAATCAGACTGAAAATTTTCTGAAAACCTATGCATTAGAATGACATAACAATTGTACCTATATATACGTTCTGTGTGTTTCTATTGCATATTTTTTTTACATAAAATCAAGAATCCAGATGTCATACTTAAACCGTTCCGTATGTGGGGCCAGTTTGTGTTTACCTTAACAGTAGATAATTGATTCTACTCCCAATTCTGAAATAAAAAAGGGGCCAAGTGCAAGTCGGTCTCGCAATCGAAGGGTTCTGTACCACCGTACAATATTGAACACTACATATTTTTTGAAATACAATGGTCAAAAAACACGTTTTTTTGTCTGTATTGTATACTATATATCCCCTTTGTTTTTTCTTTTGTTGATATAGCGTCCATAAACATTACACACTCTGAAAATTTTGAGTGTCTACCTATTATGGTTCAAAAGATACAGCCCTGTGACAGACGGACGGACAACGGGGCCTTAGTAACAACACTAACAACCTTATTTGCACCCCGTAAAACTAGTTTCAGGTGTTGCATTATTTCAATTACAAGTTATACAGGACATGTTTTTATTCAGTGCGCAAACTGTAACCATGAATTCAGCATATCATTCCAAGACCCCCAACCGAAATAAATGTTTCGTCAGTTATACAAAAAAAAAAATGTTGTTTCATAGAAAAGTGCAATCAATACCTACGCGGTCAAAATGTATGGAACAGCTGATTTTTTTTTTGTATAACCGACGAAAAATTTCGGCGCTAGGGGGTTTAAAATGATATGCTGAATTCATGGTTACAGTTTGCGCACTGAATAAAAACTTTTCCTGTATAATAGCACTACTCTCAAAAGGTAGCGCAGCCAGCCTCGTCACCTTCACCGTATTGATCTGCAACAACAGATTCTCATCTCATCTGCAGCGCTTTACTGCACTATTATTTATTACTATTCCACTATTCTCTGCTATCATAACAATAACTTTTAATTAAATTCTATTACGACTCTTATCTTCCTTGAGGAGCGTCGGTAATTGTTTTGAAGACAATTTATATAAATTACTCACTGAAAAGAATGTTGATAGCAAAATAATGGCTTCATAATTACAGCGGAGGTCTTGGTTATTTTTCACGTTGAAGTAAATAACATTAGTGCTGCATTCCACGTTTTATACATGAGACAGTTTATATTTTGAGTTAAATAATATGAAGTTTTTCTAATTGGGTTATGAAATCAACAGATTTTGTAACATAACTACATAATTCTGTTATCAAATTGAGTGGCCTAGACCGGCCTAATTTAATTTTTTATCATAATATTCACCAACAAGTACACACTGATTGGAAATAATTGCTGAAAAGTTCACCGTAACGTTGATATTTACACTGATATATGAAATCGAAATCGATAAAAAAAAATAGGTAAATTGGATACTACCGGGGTTATCTCACGCATGTTCCATAAAAATATGTTATTGTTCTGTTTGCATGCGAATTATGAGGGCTGAAGCCGGAGGATGCAAAGAAACCCAAGTTATTCTTAAGATTAGTTTAATTAGTTAAAATTACAATACTAGGTAGTCTAATGTAGGTGATAATTGGTCGATGGTTGTACCAAGAATGCTTAAACGGAAACTAGTGTCGAGCTTCGGTCACACGGTCTGTTCTCACGAAATATGCTGCGTCGACGTCTAGTGTAAGTTTAGAAGGTGTACTGTCCGTATCTCACACCGTCTCGGCGCCATGTAGTCGCGACGGTCCTTGTGTTACACCGTAGCGTAACATCTCTCCCCGTAGAACAGTAACTATTTGTTAACTGCCGTTAAAAATGTTAGTGTAGGATTATTCGGGTCAATTCTTATTTCAGCAGGGCGTATATTCCTTCTGGGTTCGGTTTGAGCATGTGTGTCCTGGGCTGCATGTGTGTCCCGGGCTGCATGTGTGTCCCGGGCTGCATGTGTGTCCTGGGCTGCATGTGTGTCCTGGGCTGCATCTGTTCCAGTGGATGTGGTATCAGTCTTCTTACCTTTATTTCTCGCATAAAATCGCCGGTACGTCAAGATAATAGTAAGTATACCTGCACTTAGTAGTAATAGGTATATAGGTATGGTAGTATGATAAATGCTGTCATCGGAGATCTGGTTGAGTCTTACTGGAGGCTGCACGGATACTTTCTTGTAACTATCATGGAGACTCTCGAGGTTAATTGAGTTGAGCTGTACCATTGATTCTTCCGTTCTTGATATAGTTTTCAGGTCCGGTGGTGATTGAATTTTAAGTACTTGTCCTCTAATTTGGTCGTTATAGTTAGCGATGGTGAACTCCGTCGTTTTTATGAAGCAGTCTTTCGGTATCGTAGCCAGGTAACTTCCTTGAAGTGTTCTGAATTGTTCCTGTCTACAGGATGTCTGTACTCTTGTTGGGGCCGGAAAACTTAGTGTATAGTGCCTTTCGTCAAGTTGTTCTAGGGCTTGCTTGTGTAAGATGATTGATGTCAATTTGCAGGAGTTGAGATGCTGTTGAGTGATGAGCTGTTGTACGCAATCTGGTTTATCCATAATTTTGTATCCAATTTTTTCTTCGCAGAGGTACGACGAGCTCAGCTTCGGACATTCTGTCTCTATGTACATAGAATATAATCCATGAATCGCTATGTAAGGTGAGGAAGGGATAAGGGCCAAATTATTTTTGTTAGGAACAATGGACAACTTGTATAGGATATAGGTTTTTGGTAAGGCAATCGGCACCTTTATGACTATAACTATTTTGTTATCAGTATAATATGATCCTAACTTTAAAATATTATAATATTCTCGAAGATCAATATCAATGATTTCCTCTTTTGAATATAATAACCCTAATTTACTTAACATATTCTTAAGATTAACTAAACTAATCGTAGAATGGGTAGCACTTGAGGCACGTATAAATGCTATCATGAATTCAATTTTATTCAATTCGTCTGATAATGTCTCTATATTATCGTTTGAAATAAAAAGGTGCTGCGCAATATGGGCAATGGTGACTAAATCTGCTTGTTTGGAGATATCCTGACTTATAACATGGTTAAGTTTTTTTGCAATTATATTTTGATTCTCCATGATATTTTTTAGTACATTAGCGTGCTTTAACATCCATTCCTTAGTTAAACTTATGTGACTATTAAATTCCGTTTCTAGTTTATTGTCGTTACTTTCTAAAACTTGGATGGCATTATTATATTTCATTGCATCTGTGTAATCTAAATTGCCTGAAATACTCTTGATAATTGATCCTAAACCATCAATGAGTCCTCGTTTAATTCGACTAGGCTTAAAACTTTCTAACTGTAAGGATACCTTTTCAAGTTTGTCCGCGAGATAAGTAATATGGGGTTCATATAGAAAAGATGTCTTATTGTTAACTAATATCCTAAATTCACTTAACTGTAACTTAACTAAATCGATCTTTGACTGAATGTCTTCCAGATCGATGTGAAGGAGGAAAGAATGATAATGGGATATAACTTTTGCTGTTCCCATTTTAAAAGGAAGTAGTCCGGGTCCGTCTTCTAGAGGCTCAAGTAATATGTCCTCCGCTCGGACCAGGTATAGCGGTATCATCAGTAGTATCCTGAAACAATTGTTTCGTGTTAGGTGTTCTTTTAAGACGCGATTTGGCAACGGGGCCACGTTTCTTTTTGGTGTAAATGTGAATAGGTAGATTAGCCAATACTGTGTCGTGTGTGTAGCGGGGTGCAAGTTTCTGTCTGCTAGCTAATGGGTTCTTAACAAATACCTGTTGGTCTGGTTCGTATTCCTTTTCCGGCTCTCTATCTTTGTTCCTATTCTCTACTAACTCCGTACGCTTATGCAGAGATGTTTTATTAATAACCTCGTATACCTTGGACATCTTATCTCGATGCTCTTGCATGTATTGTTGAAGCAAGTGCACGGATAAATCTATATCTAAGGGGTCGCGGGGGTCCGTATGACCAGTGACTACTTCTAGTGGTCTACATTTTGTAAAACTGTGTATGCTACTGTTATACGCCAGTATAGCGTATGTCATAAGATTAACAATCGGTTCACTATGGTGTTGCAATTTTAAAATCCTTAAATGCTCTAGCAGCGTGGAATGTAGGCGTTCTACCATCCCGTTATCATTGGGAGTATGGGCCATAGTCTTATGATGGTGAATCCTATGAACTCGGGTAAATTCTGTAAACAACTGGTTGGTAAATTCGGGCCCTTGATCTGTAACTATTGATATGGGAACCCCGTGATGAGAGCAAAATTTTAAAAATGCTTGAACTACGCTAACCGCTGTGCCGTCTCTAAGATGGTATGCCTGGGCGTATTTAGAAAAAACGTCGATTATGGTGAGATATTTCTCGTTTTGAGCGGTGAACAAATCGAGGTGAATTCTATCAAAAGGTTTTGACGGTGGTGGAACTATGCAAAATTTTTGCGTAATTGGGTTTCGGTCATATTTGGCTTGCCCACAGATATCGCAATCATTTATGTATTTTGAAATTTGTTCTCTCATCTTAGGCCAATAGAACTTACGGGACAGGGCTAGATAACACTCACTAACACCGCGATGATTCGTTTTACCTTCGTGGTATTTCCGAATAACTTCTTGCTGTTTCAAATATTCCTTTACATTTTCTACTTCGACTTTCGATAAAACGAGATTAATAGCAGAGCTCTTGAACTTTTCTTGGATTATCGGAATTACTTTATACATTGCTAATGGGGGGTGTATTATAATACCTGTTTTAACTTTAGGGTTTACAAACTCTTGAATGGCGTGTATTACATCCTCTTCAAGATTAGACTCTGAGAGTTGAATAGAAGTGCGAGTATGAGTCTCAAATGGCTTAGAAACTGCTGGATGTTTTTTAATATCTCCTACTACTGTAAAGCATATTTGCCTATTGAACTTATTCAAGGGCTCATCTGAAATTGGTATTTCTAAGATTGGATTTTCAACACTGGTATGGGCTGTGAGTGTGGAGGAGCCGGCTAGAGATGGTGGTTTCTCAGATACGTTGACTTCTACAGAGCTAGTTTCCTCATTATTAATTTCGACACGTGACAATGCATCTGCATTTGTATTACTTTTACCCTGTTTGTAGATTACTGAATAATTATATTCACTAAGCTTAAGCCTCCAACGAGTTAATCTCGACCCGGGTTCTTTCAAACTCATAATCCACTGGAGTGGCTTGTGATCTGTAATAATTTTGAATTTGCGTCCGAACAAATAGGGTCTAAAATATTTAGTGGCCCAAACTATAGCTAAAAGCTCTTTCTCTATTGTACTGTAATTTATCTCGCTAGTGTTCAACGTACGCGAAGCGTAGGCTATTGGCTTGTCTGACCCAACCGGTCCCTGTGAGAGTATGGCTCCTAATGCTAAATTTGATGCGTCTGTTGTAAGTAGAAAATCTTTATTAAAATCGGGATATTGAAGGATCGGATCATTGGTTAGCAATGTTTTACATATTTTAAAACAATTTACATAATTAGTATCATCATACATTATTTTCGCCCCTTTTTTTAGACACTGAGTCATTGGTTTAGTGATTTTCGCGAAATCGGGGATGAACTTCCTGTAATAGCCTACTAGCCCTAGAAATCTTTTGATTTCTGTAGCGGTCTTAGGAATTGGAAATCTCTGAATAGCTATGATTTTATCAGGGTTCGGTTTTATGCCGTCTTTAGTGATTATGTGTCCAAGATAGGCCGTTTCTAGTTTTAAGAACTCTGACTTATCCATCTGGATTTTAAAGTTAGAGTCTCTCAGTCTTTTAAAAACTTTCTCTAAATTAACAATATGCTCCTGTAAACTGGTGCTAAACACGATTATGTCGTCTAAATATACTAAGCAGATAGAATTTTGAAGGCCTCTAAGAACATGGTCCATGACCCTTTGAAAAGTCGATGGTGAATTTTTTAATCCCATCGGCATACGTAAGAATTCAAAATGGCCATGCTCTACATTAAATGCGGTTTTTTGAATATCATTTGGGCTCATCTCAACCTGGTAAAACCCACTCGCTAGGTCGAGGGTTGTGAAATATTGACAATTTCCTAATTTATCTAAAACATCTGAAATATTGGGGATTGGGTACTTATCATCAATAGTCTTTTCGTTAAGTTTTCTGAAGTCTACTACAATTCGCCATTTGGTATTACCTGATGCGTCGGCCTTCTTTGGAACTATCCAAATAGGTGAACTCCAAGCAGATTCTGAAGGACGAATTATCCCTTGTTCCAACATTTTTACAATTTGACTGCGAACCTCTTCGCGATGTATGAACGGATATCTATAAGTTTTAGTATGAACCGGGATTTCATCCGTAGTGTGGATGCTATGTTTTATTTTATCAGTAAAAGTAAGTGGTTCGCCTTCTATGTAAAATACATCATCGTATTGTGAAACTAAACTTTTTAAATTAGCTCGCTCTTCTTCATTTAGATGATCAGTGCGTAGCCGAGATAATACTTCCTTTACACGGGGTGAAGATAGTTGTTTGGTACACCCTAAATTATTTATCTCTGCCCTAACGGGTTCGTACATGGAAAAAATTAAATCATTAGATGTCGGATTTGAAACTTCTAAATAACCACGATTATCCTTGACGCTAGTGATACATTCGTTTATGTGACAATTTGAAATAACTTGATCGGGAATTAAAGCATCACCATCTCGTATGTTAATTGGAACTTTAACTAACTTTGAAGAATTCGCTGGAATCACATCTTCATAAAGATTGCAATTACGTGAATTATACATTGCTATCGAATTAACCGCGTTTTTCGTTATTAATTTGCTGTTCTTGAGATCAATATTCGATTCCCATTTATTTAAAAGATCTAATCCAATCAAACCGTCAAAGTAATCATGAAATTTATAAATATAGAACGTTAAGTCGCTGACGTCATTGAACTCCTGAAAACAAGGTAAGTTAATTGAATAATCATTACGGCTGGTGGCATGCACATTTGTTACCTCAAAAGGGTCATAATTGCAAGGTAAGTAAGAGTAGTACCTTTTTACAGCTTCAGGACTAATAAATGATTGGTTCGCCCCGGTGTCAATAAGCAGTTTCAGTGGTGGGTTTGAAATTTCTACGTAAGGTAGGTAACGCTGTGTGTGTAGGTTAAGTTCTATTTTAATTCGCTTATAGTCGGTCCCTTCTGAAAATCCTCCTTGCTAGGAGACGCCGAATTTACAGAAGGTTTTTCCTCGATGGTTATAGAGTTTACATCTGGACTTGCGGCTGGTGGCTGATTCGCGGCCGCGTCATAGTAAGTAAAGTCAGGTTGATCGTACATAACATACATATACTCTTCAGGGCTACAATCGTAGTAAGGCTCATACATATAGGGATATTCATAGCACTCGTTAAGATTCATTTCCCTGCTTTTAAAATAGTTAGAAGGGGGTGGATTGCCCTGCCTGGACCAATCATGACCGCGAATTGGCATTGGTCTTGGTATGAAATGGGATATACCACTCATAGGTTTCGGTGTATCATTCGGACTTGGTCCTTTGGGTGAATTCTTAAATGCATTATGTTGCGGATTGTAATTGAAAGGACGAGCGCCAAGCACTTGCTGCGTGTGCGATGGCACTTGGAATTGTTGAAGTTGATTAAAACCTGGTCTCCACATTTGCGGTGAACGTTGCGGTGGCATAGCGATAATTGGTCTGGAAGGACCGGGCGTGTTAAAATTAAATGGCTTCTGCATAGGCATAGCAACATGTGGTATGACATGATTAAATGGTTTCAATGGAAAATTAGGTAACTGAGGTGGTGTTTTCTTAACCGGCAAATGTTCATTACGTTGTTGTAAATAGAGGGTATTCATCTCCTCATGAACGAACTCTAGCGCTTTTTCGATCGTGTCTGGTCGCATGCATCTAATACGTGATCCTAGAGGCTCCCGAAGGCCTCGCAGGTAAGATTGGAGGGTTAACTTTTTATAGAGAGAACGCTTTGAGTCTATTGTACTTTGAACCGTTTCGTGCAACGTAACGTAAGTGATGATAGTGGCAAATAAAGTTTGACACTTTTCGTAATATTCTTGAGGTGTAGAAGAGCCTTGAGTTAATAGTGCCATGTCATTATAAAGCGAGGTCTCATCTCGTTGATCAGAAAAATTGTTCACTAATGAATTACGTATGCCTTCCCAGTTTTCCGGAACGCCGTTAGTGTTAATCAAACGTGCTGCAGGTCCGGTGACCTTATTAAGGATACCATTCAAAAGCGCTAGGTTTATTAATTCATTGCCTGGCTCATTTGACACATAAGCATTAACTAACTGGTCACATAGGTTGATAAATCTAGTAAGAACATTCGTGTTCCCATCAAACTCGGGGACTATACGCAAAGCTTTATATATATCATCTATTGTCGTCATTTCTATTAGAGGTTCTTTGTATTCACTAATATCTAATTGCCTAACCGAATCTAATAAGTTTGACCTCGATGGTCTGTCTAACTTAGTGGTCCTCGATTGCCTTGGATGGATAATCTTGGAAACTTATATTAACACAGTAAGGATAAAAGGAAGCAACTCAAGAACTATTCTAGAGTACTTACATAAACATAACTGGTCCCTCTGCGGTATCTATGTCTTGATACACCTCCTGGCCGCAGCTCCTGTAGATTCGGATACTCGTTCGGTGCTTGGTAGCCACCCGGGTGACTCGCGAGTCGCGTATTTCGATCCTAGCAATTTATTCTCGCGAACCGGCCCGCGAGTATCCTACCGACTGCGCCAATTATGAGGGCTGAAGCCGGAGGATGCAAAGAAACCCAAGTTATTCTTAAGATTAGTTTAATTAGTTAAAATTACAATACTAGGTAGTCTAATGTAGGTGATAATTGGTCGATGGTTGTACCAAGAATGCTTAAACGGAAACTAGTGTCGAGCTTCGGTCACACGGTCTGTTCTCACGAAATATGCTGCGTCGACGTCTAGTGTAAGTTTAGAAGGTGTACTGTCCGTATCTCACACCGTCTCGGCGCCATGTAGTCGCGACGGTCCTTGTGTTACACCGTAGCGTAACATGCGAGTAGGTCATTCATAAACAATGTAATTGTACCAGCCATGATTTATACTGACTGACTGACCTACGATTAGTAGGTCTGTACAGTCAACACACACATCTACACTAATATTATAAAGAGGAAAGATTTGTATTTTTGTATGACGAACGATGATAACGAATAAACTTAAAAACTACTGGACCGATTTCAAAAAATATTTTGCCGTTTGAAAGCTACATTATCACTGAGTAACATAGGCCATATTTATTACTATAAAAGAGATCCTTAGAAATCCCTACTAAAAACAACCCAAGGTGTAAAAAAATAGCCATAAACTGTCTTTCATCGCATGCGCTGCGGAAAATAATGAAAAAAAAAATGTTCTACAATGTTAAAGAACATATCAATATCTACAAAAAACTTCCGAGAACGTATGTCCAACTATTGTAGTTATGTCACTATAACTATTTTTTTACATTTTAAAAGTTGATAGAAATGCTGATCAAAATCAGACCAGTTATCCATACCTTAGTATTAATTCTTATCCAAATAAATTATTTTGTATTCAAGACTGTTTCAATACCTGTTCATTACGTTTTGAATTATTGAAATCGGACATTACATTCAAAAAATATTACGAAATTAAAAATATCAATATTAAAAAAATACACACCGACGCGCCAGTGTGGCTTCACGTCACGCAGGGCAGCGAAGAAAACGGCGAGAGAGGGGGCACCGAAGTGCGAGATACTCGTTCGAGACATCGTTGCAGCTATACGAACGACAGTCGAGCGCCTAGCGCTCGCAGCGTCTTGCTGAAAATAGAGCTAGGATTTCACGAATAAATAAAATGTAAAGAAAAAAATGGTTTATGGTAAAAGATGTGAAACGTTAAAAAAAAAATAACTAACTTCAATGAAAATTAGTTTAAAGGTTGAAATCTACATTTTAATTAGCATACTTATAAGTTAAATTATCTTTATTTAACCCAAAATGTAAAAAAAAATGTCCACTCGTGCGAAACCGGGACGCGCCGCTAGTCTTTACTAATATTAAAAACAGGAAAGATTTGTATGTTTGCAACGAATAAACTCAAAAACTACTGCACCGATTTCAAACTTTCTTTCACCATTAGATTGCTAAATTATCCCTGAGTAACATAGGCTATATTTATTACTAGAAAAAAAATGGGATCCCGCCCGTGCGAAGCGGGGACGGGCTGCTAGTTAAAAATATGACAGACACTCAAAATCACAAACTCACAGTAAATTGTAAGATTGTAACTTTGACTATCTGTCATATTTTTAATGTCTCTATTTCTTTTAGTGACAAATTTCAAATTGCAAATTCCTAGTGTGGAGCAACGTTTTTTTTTAAAAAAATAAAAACTTTCACATTTATAATATTAGTAGGAGTAGGATATAATATAATACACACAAATAAACTGATTGATAAAATTGTCACATTGAGCATCTCAAAATCGGCAACGTATCTTCTACTACTTGACTTTTGGCATTTGACATTTAGAACCTCGTGAATCATGTCATTGAATTTTGATTGTTAGTGACAAATCTTTAATATTTACTGATTAGGTACACTTGTGTGTGCCTTGTTTCATATACAAATTATAGGAACTTGAAAAATTAAAATGATACCAGCCTTTGATTGAGAAGGGATGCATTGACCACCACGATGGCTCAAGACGGACGATTTCAGTCTTTGTATTAATTACAAATAAATCCTATGATCCTACTAATATTATAAACGCGAAAGTTTGTAAGTATGGATGGATGGATGTTTGTTACTCTTTCACGCAAAAACTACTGAATGGAATTGGATGAAATTTGGCACACAGATAGATTATAACACACTTTTTATCCCGGTAGTACGTTCCCGCGGGATAATTTCCGACTTTCATGCGGGCGAAGCCGCGGGCGGAAGCTAGTATAATATAATATAATAAACATGAAAGTTTGTATGTTTAGATATTTGTTACTCAATCACGCAAAAACAGCTGAACGGATTCGGATAGAATTTGGCACACAGATAGTTTGTAACTTGGAATAACACATTGGACACTTTTTATCCCGATAATACGTTCCCGCGGGATAATTTTCGGCCCCACGCGGGTGATGCCACTGGCAAAAGCTAGGTACTTATAAATTTTGACAGGATATCTGTCGTCGTGTAAAGTCACACGACGACATATTTCCTGTAAATTTTTCAATAGTTTATAAATACAAAAACGGACGTTCAGTTTATTTTTCCAATTTGAAGATTTTCCGGGAAAACTTGATTAGGTACTAAACCTTACGAACATAAAAAAAAAACAAAAATTGCCAAACTGGACCAGCGGTTCTTTAGTGATGCGCTTACCAACAAACAGTTTTTTTTTTTTTTTTTTAATAATTTTATTATGTCCGGTATTGCTAACCGTGTTTTCGCCAATAATTTATAATGTTTTCTTCTTGTTCAGGTACAAGGTGGAAGTGGCGGGCAAGAGTCTGCCCGTACTTACCACTTTGGACAAGGGGCGTTACGGCGTGATCGTGTTCGAATCGCTATCGAAATACGCGAACATGGACAAGTGGAATCGAGAACTTCTCGATAAATACTGCAGGGAATATTCCGTGGGTGTTGTTGCGTTCGCAACGCCCGGGGAAGAGACTCTTGTTGGCGCTCAGCTGAAAGGATTCCCTCTGTTCATGCATACTAATTTGAGGCTAAAGGTGAGTTCTGTCAGCTTATTACACACTGATTTTATCTTAGACAGTTCATTATTTTACGCGTCTTTGTAACATAATTTTATCTTGAGCTTTTTTCACTGTATGTTTTATTAAGTACTAGCTTCCGCCCGCGGCTTCGCCGGCATGGAAGTCGGAAATTATCCCGCGGGAACGTACTACCGGGATAATAAGTATCCTATGTGTTAATCTAGATTATAATCTATCTGTGTGCCAAATTTCATCCAAATCCGTTTAGCCGTTTTTGTGTGAAAGAGTAACAAACATCCATCCATCCATACTTACAAACTTTCGCGTTTATATTATTAGTAGGACTAGCTGTGCCCGCGGCTTCGCCCGCGTAAATTTCGGAAACTATCCCACGGGAACTTGCTACCGGGACAAAAGTAGCCCTAGTTACTCCTTATAACTTGGTACCGGGACAAAAGTAGCCCTAGTTACTCCTTATAACATCGGCTATCTGCCAGTGAAAGTCAAAATCGGACAAGCCGTTTCGGAGATTAGCCGGAACAAACAAACAAAAATAATTGTTCAGGCACTTCAGTTTAATTTATTTATATCGATTTTGGTAGGTAGAAAATAAAATTAAGTAGCTTGTGTATATTGGCGTCTTATAAATAGCTATCAAAAGCCCACAAGGCCTTTTCCTTACGAGTTACGACATAATATGAACTTGACGCAAAAGTTTGTTACTTTTTGTAGAAAGAAAAAAGTTTCTACATTTATGATTAAATCCATTGTGTTCAAACACGAGTGAACAATACATCATACATGACCTTTAGTTATGGGTGTCATTTTCCGACGACTATAAAAACATGCAAAGGGTCAAATATTTTGCTATCTTTATTTCATTTTTAACCGACTTCAAAAAGGAGGAGGTTATCAATTCGTCGGAAACTTTTTTATTTTGTTTTTTTTTGTTTGAAAGGGTATACTTTCCAGGTGGTCCCATGATCATCAAGTCAGGATCTGATGATGGGATCCTGGAGAAATAGAGAGAACTCTTCAAATTTTATAGGCACACAAAGCGATTTAGGTATTTTTTGGAAGCATAATTTCTCGTAGTGGTCTCATTTCAATTTGGTGAAGATTTGATGAAGAACTTTGGAGATAGGCAACGGAACTCCTCAATAAATGATAGCAAATGGACTGGGATTGCTGAAATCTCATCTCTGTCTATTGCTTACACCAGTTCATAACATAACATCACGCCGGTATGCTGTGAAGGGGTAAGCACACGTGAACCACTAAAAAGTGAAAAATAAAAACTTTTTCCAAAAAAAAAAACAACCGACTTCCAAAAAACACTACAGAGTGAAAAATAACTTTAATTTCGGAAGGCGGTGACAAAAAATTCAAATACAGCTCGAAAGACACCGACTTCCGAAATTAAAGTTATTTTTCACTTTGTAGTGTTTTTTTGGAAGTCGGTTGTTTTTTTTTTTGGAAAAAGTTTTTATACCATAAAATCCTACTAATATTATAAGTGTGAAAGTTTGTATGTTTGGATATTTAGATGTTTGTTACTCAATCACGCAAAAACGGCCGAACAGATGTGGATGAAATTTGGCAGACAGTTTATAGCCTGGATTAACATATAGGATATTTTTCATCCCGGTAGTATAATATGTTCCCGTGGTATAGTTTCCGACGTTCACGCGCGCGAAGCCGAGGCCAAAGGCTAGTATAAGTATTTATGTAAGTTCTTAAAGTAACTCTATTTTAATCATGTTTTCTGACGAACTTGCCTGAAGTAATTTAAGATACACACGTATTACACAAATTGCGTTTCGGGTTTCGTAGAACTCGTCTTAGAAACTGCTTTAGAACAATACCTCTTAGCAAATAAGGTGTACCGTGTTTAAATAATTAAATGAGGACTTTAATTCTATAGAAACAATATTTACTTATTATTATTTATTTATTTAATCATTTATGAACACTCTTTTATAAACAAACAAGAAGAAAATAACAGAAAATTACGTACAAAGGTGGTGCATATTTCTAAATCATCATCATCAACCTCATGCTGGTCCTGCTCCATAGGACAATCTAGAGTGTAGACAAAATCAAACTGGTTGCTAATTGAATTGTATAATTAATTATATTTATGACATTGATTTACACTCAGTGATTGATTACTTTAACTCACACACTGACTCATTACTTGTAAATACGAGTATTGTAGGAAAATCGTACCTATACTTACTTTTACAATGTTTGTAAATGTGTGAACACCATGTATCTATCACAGAATTAATTTATCTGTATTGCTTCAATTTGATTCTGTTTACCTATTTTGGTATGGTAATTTTATTCTGGGTGCATCGTTTTCACACATAATCATATAGTGAATGTACTATGTTACATATTGTACTTGAAACATTTTAAAAGAGTAACGGTGGAGTTTCTTGCCCATTCTTCTCCATACGAAACTACATTTTGGAAGGGGCGACTAGAATCAATTCTATTGTAATGTAAATGTTGACGTTCAAAAGTGCCTTTTAAGGGCCTATTTGAAATAAATGCTTTGACTTTGACTTTAAAGAAATGTATTCCAGCAAATCTGCCGTTAGGAAAGAAGATAAAGATTGACAAGATTGATTAATTTGTTAAAATCTCCCTTTTATCTATCATCTATCATAATCTGAATCATTTTGAAGGATATTGCATTTCATTGCTTCATATGTTCGAAAACTTAGTCTGCTCAACAACGTAAATAACGCTATGAATGCAGTTGAACTGTCAAAATGCAAGTTATTACTACTGTTAGTGTGTTGCACAAGTACCTCGCAGGTGTTTGTACTAAATGCGACATTGCTGACATATTATGGATTGTACATCCCATTTTGTTTCATACTTCGAAATTCGAGAAAAAACTAGAGCATTCAATTTATTTTAGTCTAGACTTAGCAACAAGTCTTAGAACAGACAGACGAAGACTTATTACTTAAAATGTTTTTCTTCTTAGTCGACGCACTTCTAGGCTAATGGAAATACATTTTATTGTGTAGGTACCCTTAAAACTTAAGCCTTGTCTACTATAGAGATTCTTTGTATTTTATCTTCTTTTACATATCTCGAGCGTGCCATCTGTCTCATCAGTTTGGAATTTAAATAGATATACAATATTCAATCTGTCTGCTTATCATAGTTATGTTGGATCCATTATATGGTATGGACTAATGTTCTGGGGACATTCTGGGTTTGATGCTTTCAAGGCTCAGAAGAAATGTGTCCGATCAATATGCAACCTTAAACAAACAGACAGTTGCAACGAATATAAAATTTTTTATCCAACTACTAACATTCCATGCTATAACATTTATAAAATTATAAACTTTGTGAGATCTAACATTATATTTTTTTTCAAAAATATAAAAGTAAGTGTCACAATTATAAAATTTGTTGTCCTAATAATAAAAAAACTCCTTTTAAAAATTTAATATTTTTCATGGCTCCCTGCGTATGTACAGCCAAAGACATATTATTATATCAAAAGAAGATAAAAAGTGTTTTGATAAATAGGTAGATTAAATTATTACAGTGAACCTATCGGAGTATATAGGTTTTAATTTTATTTTTAAACTAGTTTTATTGAGCTCGTTTAACATTAAACATTTCAAAATGTTTGTGTCTCGTTTAAAATTTTTGATGTAGGTACTTTGCATGCCTGAAGGTAAAATATGGTGATACCAAGACTGTAATATGGGTACTGTTGATACATGAATCTAAACATCAGAAATCGTATTGTTTACCCATATTTGCAAATAAATAATTTGAATTTGAATATTGTTATTATCTAAAAACCGATGACACAGTCATGCTTTTTACGCCTACATAGCTTTGTTTTTGATTGCTGCAAACTCACGTCAATTCCGGTAAGTACCCTTGTAGGTATGTGGCCAGCAAAGGTTTGTTTCTAGCTAATATTGGACTACTTTGGAATATCTTTCTGAGTACTGCTTTTGAATTGACTTGCCTAGATTCACAAGCCAGTCAACCGAAACGAATTAACGGTAGATTGGTCGAAAATGCCAAGATATGTAAAGGAGGTATTAAGTCCGCCTTTGCACAGTTATTTTTACTTGTGCATAAAGATTAAATAAACAAATAACGCTTGTCTGCAGCCTCAATCAAACAGACTGATAGACTGGATAGTGATATTTCTTAAGGAAATTGGCTATAAATAACACTACACAGTAATATAATACGTTTTAACTAGAAGCGACCAGTATGTCGGAGTTATAAATCATAATATCAGATGAATAATAATACATTTATAAAGAAAGAAATAAATAAAAAACCTTTATTTGCGGTAAACATGACGCAGAAAAAGAACAGAGACACAAAAAAAACAAGTTTGGGGAAAATATGCGTCACATCCACGCAAAACGGCCATCGCTCAGCGTAATGCTACGACCCTTTACAAAACAGAGCCCCAGCGCTGGTTTTTAAGCGACAGCCGTTTATTTTCAATACACACTTTTTAGGGTTCCGTACCCGAAGGGTAACCAACGGGACCCTATTACTAAGCCCCGCTGTCCGTCCGTCTGTCTGTCTGTCAGAGGCCTGTATCTCCGTGATAGGTAGACAGCCGCTATAACAACAAACAAATTAAAAATAAAATACAGTTAAAAATTAAAGGGGATCTCCATTCAAGAAACGTTTCTGTTTTGTGGTACGGAACTCTACGTGTGCGAGTCCGACTCGCACTTGGCCGGTGTATTTTTTGTTATTATTTGCATAACGTATTAATAATTATAGTGTAATTTCCTAGGACGCAACACTGAACCCAGCATCACCGGTTCTCCGGCTAGCAAGAGCCGGGGAGACGGCGTGGGGGGCACTTCCAGGAGATCACTGGGCCGTGTTCAGGGCTAACAGTTCGACTTACGAGCCCGTCGCATGGGCGCTCCGGCAAAACGAGTACGGATCAACGGGTGAGCAAGATTTCTTATCTATTTTGCAGCATAACACGTATAGCCAAAGAATTTGTGGCAAAGTTTTGGTGATGCACACGTCATAAGATCCAAAATGTGCAATATTAATGTTAGTTTCTCATCATCATCTGCCTAGGATTTTGCCAATTATGTTGAGGTCTACTTCCAGTCTAACCTCATGCAGCTGAATTCCAGTATTTTACATAGAGTGACTGCCTATCTGACCTCCACACCCCAGTTACTGGATCGTAACACGATACCCCTTAGTAAGACTGATTGTCAAACGACCCGTAACGACTGTCAAAGATCTATGAATGACTGCCGTCTTAAAGGGGTATGTAAAGATGGTCACCCGTCCATGGACCAACCGCGGTAAGCTCAGCTTAACCTGAACGAACGACCCGTGTGGCTATTATTACTTAGCCACAAGCCCCTTAGTTGCTACCGACATAAATATTAATTTTCCTTGTATTAGTTGTTCTTGTTTAGCATTTATAAAGGTTGTTGCCGCGATCAGGGAATTCAATGTGTATGAAAATTGCTTGACCTATTTTTTACCCGACTGCGCCAGAAGGAGGGTTATGTTTTTCGAGTGTATGTATGTATGTAAGTGAGGTATGTATGTATGTATGTATATTTCTTTGGCACGCTTTGTAGCCTAAACAGCTTGATAGATTTCAGCTTGAGAGGTGCCGTTAGATTCGTCTTAATTGTGAGAGTGAAACTGGGTACATTAAAATGGAAAAAAAATGGCAGTTTTTTGGTGCCATATTGTGTCATCAATTTTTTTTTTCCTTAATCTATTGAGCGGGATATCAAAATAAAGGGTTTCATAAATATGTCTCATTAACGTCAAAAATAATTACATAATCTAAAACCTGAAATCAAAAAATAATACAAAATCAAAAACCCTACTGCCTAAAAAGTGAACTTTAACTAAAAAAAGATGGAAAAAAGAAACTTGTTTTAAAAGGCTGACTATTAGACGGAATAGTAGGTATAAGCAAACTCATGCAGTCAGAGGCAATAAAGGTCTTTATTGTTAAATTTAAGAAGTTGCCTTGTATTTGTTGTTCATGTTTAGCATTTATAAAGGTTGTTGCCGCGATGAGGGAATTCAATGTGTATGAAAATTGCTTGACCTATTTTTTTATATCCTTACTAACATACCCATGGTATTTCTGTGCCAAACATATGGAGCATATCCGTTTCTTAAGGATAACCATTAAAAGTAAATGTGTGGATTTCTAGTCTAGGCCTCCAGTTTACAAAGCTTGATCAATTTATTCTTATGGCATTGCCAAGTGACTTGGCTGTTATTTTAGTTAACAAAGCAAACAATTCACAACTCCAACTAAACGTGCGAACTGTCACTAATCGCAGGCTTGATCAGGCATTTAGAACACGAGCTTCTTAAGTGTGGAATTCCTTAATAATTGTTCATGTTATGAAATGACGTACGCATTGCTGCTGATGGAGATATTATCTAGTTTAGTCAGCAGTAGAATTTAAACAGCCTCAGACAATTTACATTTTCAAGCCCGTACATAGCTCTCAAATTATTTCCTACTTTATAATCGCTACCTATTATCCATACCCCAGTTGGTTGACTATAAACAAACAGCTTACGGCGATAAAATCAAGTCAGGCTTATAAATATTTTATTGAATATTTACAATGTTAATTTCAGAACCGTATTTTCCCATTAAACTGTATTCATCAATCAATGAATCCATTCTAGCATAGTCAGTCATTCAAGTGATCTATGTGGGCATTGGACACAAAAATCGATGCCTTATCTATGATGATGATGATGATGATGATGATAATGGGACTCCCTTTTCCGCACGTAGGCTCCCATTCGGTCCGTTGTGCGGATTCTGGCTAACAAAGCCAGCCTAGCTCCGCTCAAAAGCACAGAAGCTTCCTGGGAGATTCACAGGCTTCGCAGAGCGACCTCACTGTTCCGAAGATTTCTTTTCGTTGAGTGGAGCAGGTTGCCTTATCTATAATTTATCAAGCGGTGAATTTATGGTCAGCAACGTATGTTCGTTGCCACTTACTTACAATTAACATTGACAGAAAAATATTGGAAACATTACTTTTCAACATCTCATAAACGTGATTATCAAGAGTTTCTGTTACACTCAATCTGCCTAGCCTTTGCCGAACTATATTGGGGTTGGCTGCCTGTCTAACCGTATGCAGCTGAGCAGTATTTTACGCGGAGAGACTGCCTTACTGCCCTCTACAACTCAGTTACTGGGTAACACGATACGCCTTGATAAGACTGATTGCTAGACTTTTTGGTCTTCTAACTACCCATAACGCCTGTCGAAGGTTCACGAATGACAGCCGGGACTAGGGTTGCCAGGTCTTTAAACCGAAAAGCCGGACAGACCAGTCTGTTTAGCCGGATATTTGGGTAAAATGGCCGGACACCCTTCATTTTTTAGTCTTAGTATAACGCTACAATAAAAAAAAATTAAATCAAGGCTGTTTTATCATTTGGACAGTGCTACACCGCTCGCTTGCGCTAGCGATACAAGGCTAGGCGGGCCGGAGCGGAAACCAACACATGGCAAATGTAAAAAAAATGTCAAATTTAAAGAGCCTAACAAAAGCCGAAAAGGCCGGACACTATATAATTTGGCCGCAGACGCAACCAAAAAACCTGACTGTGTCCGGCTTTATCCGGCCGCCTGGCAACGCTAGTCGGGACTAATTCCAAAGCACGTCTCGATATGTAATGGTTGATCACTCATCCACGAGCCGACCGCGACAAGCACAGCTTGAACCTTTGATCGACCCGTGCAGCTGTTATTATTTAGCCACGAGCCTCCACCGAAGGCACATAAAACCCAAGTTTCTCCCATTTCTCGAACTTCTCGACCATTATAACATTAATTCAGGAATATAGCGCAACCCACCCATCACAAAGAACAAATGTACGCAACACTTTACCCGATATAATATATCGTGCTCAAATCTAATGGTAGTTTCGAATAACGTCAATTCATATTAATCACGCTCCGTCATCCGTGTCCTAATTAATGGAAGGAATGCTATAACACTTACATAGATTCGAGTAATCTATTCTTGATGTTACGGTATTCCTGTCAAGGTTTTTCTGGAAATTGTTTTGTGAGGAAGTACTTATCCGCCTTCTTTTTCTATTTGTCTGTATCACGTGTCTATGCATAACGTCATGCAAAAACGTGTGTGCTTGAAATGGGGCGTAATGGGCGTTTTTAAATTCTAAGTCCACACGGACGTAGGTAATAAAATCGCGTAGGTACAGTCGAGTTCATTAATAAATCATGTGAGCGTTGTATAGCTCAATAAATTCTATAAAACCTATAGATCAAAAATATGTCCTCATGTGCACGGTTCAATAATATATACTGTGCATTACGAAATAATATGAAAAATTATTAGAAAAAACATTCACATGTTAATGAATCTAAAAGTTGTCACAATATAATGAACTTTTTTTTTTTAATATATTTTTGAAGCCTGAAAGGGCCAATATATTAATGAACTCGACTGTACCAGATTTTCAACTCTCGGTTTTGAACCGAGCATTGAGAATCCAACACACAGTCTCAGCGCGTCGGAAAAATACTGTGTTCAATTTTCGACTCACAGGCGCTAAGCAGTGCGTTGATGATCCATTGCGTGAATAAATCTCGCTGCGATTTTATTACGTCGTCTTGCTGACCATGGTTTTGTTATTGTTAATTGTATTAAGTTTTTATTAATTTTAGTCCAGAGGTCCTAGTTTAACTTTTGTTACTTTAAGTTACTTATAGCTATATTTGCATAATGCAGAATTGCATATGTAAGCGGGCATGCCCTTTATGCCTAGAGGCTTTTATTTAGATTGGAAGTTCTGTTTACGTTTTATTTTAATTTTCTATTATTTTTAGTTTTCAATCTTTTATGGTATATTGGCGTGTGCTAGCTGACATATGGCAAATTTTATGTTTTTTTTTTGTGTTTCGTAATTTTTATTACCTATTATTGTATAGAAACAAGTTCTTCTAACTTAACAGACAGCTGTGCTGCTGGGGAGTTTGTTCCGCTACTTCTTCTTCCCAGCTAAAGCACTAGGAAGTGGTGAAGGGCGGGCGTTTTTGGGGGGACTGTCTTATGTAATTTTATTTTGACGTTCAAAAAGAGCTGACTCTCAGCCTAGTTTGAATAAATGACTTTTGATTTTGATTTGATTTTTGATTTTGACGTCCTCGGGAAGGTGGACGAACGTGTGGGTATTATCTTGAGAGTACCTACAAGGCATCACGATAACATAGTGAAGTAAAATGTACGGAAATATATGCTTCCGATTTCCGTCCACGATAACGTTACTATAACGTGCATGAGTTTCAATACATTTTATGGACGTAGACGTGGACGTCCACGATAACACCGTTTTTTTTTGGGTGCGATGTCATCAAATAACTTCTCCCGCTCTGGGTGGAGCAGGAGAGCGTGTCAGACGTTTACTGACTAAAACCCACCCGTGTTCCCTCAGTCGCCTGTGTGCCAGGGGCCACGGTATCTCTTTCGAACAACCCGCACCCCTGGCAGGCATCGGACCTTGCGGACCCCACCAGTTCGCCGTCACGTTAGAAAATATAAAAGGCCACATTACCGTCTCTGTAATGTTAATACATAATTATATACAACTTCCAAAGGTCACCTTTTGGATGTTTTTTTAAATCAGATTTAGTAATGTATGATCTAGGATTCTAGGCAATAAGCGTTGTTCTGTTGAAAATCGGATTCGGGATAAATTTGAGTTCATAGTTAACAATTAGGTAGCATTGGGTATGTTTAACAGAAAATACTTAACTCATCGATTGCCATTAGTAGTTACCAAGTAATACCTAAGCATTTATCTCTGTTATGCTTTACGACTTTGTTAGTTCAATTCTATTTTCTTAAAAATAGGCATTTATTTAATTGAACCTCAAATAATTCCCATTTTGCTTTCATCTAGGTACATGTTATTGAACACTCAAACTTAATTAATGCGCCTTTTTAGTGAACCTCAAATTAATTATATTTTGGTGGACCCATGAATACTAAATTTATAGCCAAGCAGCGGCGACTGCGAAAACTGTGCATAATTAGAAGCCCAAAAAGTGTTTCATCATTTTCATTTCAGCTGAAAGACGCCCCACTGCTGGACATGAGCCTCCCCCAAATTGGGGGGGTTTACCATAATCGCCACACTTGGCAGGCGGGTTGGCGATCGCAGTATGGTGGTAAAATGCACAGAGAACGCTGCTGCCCATTCTCTAGAAAAAAAAGTGTTTAGAGGTGCATTAATTTAAATAAAAAGCGCAGCAAAAGCAGTAACCTTTTGGAGGATCATTTAAACATTTCCCTTAAATATATCGTCAAAGAAAAGAGTTAGGTACTTCGTCCATGAAATTTTATTAATCAAAAGCTTGAATAAAAACTGCGAGCACGTTTACCCTCAAAACAACGTAAAAAATTAAATGACTGTTGAGTACCGATTACGAGGAAATTGTAATTTTATGCTTTAAAGAAGGTCTCTCAGAAAGTAAAAGGCAACAATGAATTAATTAAATTAAATTTAAATAATCTGTTTAATTTTAACATAAGCCTAAAAGCTGAACACAGCTGTTGAAACAGATTTAAAATTAGAAAAGTAGAAAATGATGGCGGTACACCTAGTCTTCATCATCATCCACAGGCCCACTTCACCCACGGTTGGGCATAGGCCACTCTTTTCTTGTGCCAATCCCCACGCTCGTGTCAGCCTTATCCTGTCTTTGCCGGTATGGCATAAAGACCACGTATTTCAGTGACGCGGTACACCTACTTAAGATTAAACATTTTTAAGCTGACTCATACATCACGCCTATCCTCAATAGTCACAAGTAGGGTTGCCAACTCTCAAAAAGACCAACACGGGAGAGTTAAAAAAATCGAGTAGTTGAAAGAAAATCTCAATTATTTATAAATTTTTAAATTTATATTTACTTTGCTTTCGATCAGCATCTAATATTTGATGTCGACGACGAGACGAACAGGTTTAAACCGGCAGCGGCGCGAGGCATTGCAAGCGAATAGCGATATGCGAGCGACGGATGCATATAATTTTCGAAAAACCGGAGAAATGATTGCACCCCGGGAGGTCGGGAGGTTAACCATTATTACCAGAGTCTCCCGGGCAATCCGGGAGGGTTGGGAACCTTAGTCTTAAGCCAGAATATCTCTAAATAGTATAAAGTAAAGTTGCTGTTTTAATCTGTGTATCTGTTTCTCCGCTTACTTCTTCGTAACCACGCAAAAGATTTTGATACTTTTTCACTATCATTTAGAGAATTTATACCGGAACGTTTATATGTATAATACATGCAATCATGCATATTAAACTTACACATAATAAAGAAATCTGCATGTTTTGTCAAGCTGTATATACCGTGCGAAGCAGGTACGGGTCGCTAGTACATAATAAAGGACGCCACGTGCTACGATGCTTTCTCGCATATTAAAAGATTTTTACACATACGTGACATGACACACGTACCTGTGTGACTAATATGATATTAAAAATCTTAATCATAATCGTTTATTAGAATTTAATTGTGCAACTTTCAGACATCATTGTATAACAGGTACTATGCTAATTCTGTTTCCTCGCATTGTTTAAGAAACTATTTGCTTCCGAACTGCACGAACTATAGAACAATATAGCCGATAGAGCTATTAACTTCCTCGCACCAATCATTTATATGCTGATGATAGGGAAATATGTATATTGTATATGGGAACCAAACTTTCCGGAATAAATTGTCCAAATAATGGTAAAGTCCGCTTTAAAATCCGTTGAGTAGTTTGGAATAAAAACGCGATTACACAAACAGACACGAAATATAATATTCACAGATGTGCTAGGACCGAGTCTCAATCTCATAGGACTGCCCAGTTTTATAAAAAATTAAACTACTTAAAAAAAATGATGTTTTAAATACCACTAATTTGGTCGAACCAAATTCAAATTAATG
Source organism: Antitype chi (assembly GCA_947359405.1). Classification (NCBI taxonomy): domain Eukaryota; kingdom Metazoa; phylum Arthropoda; class Insecta; order Lepidoptera; family Noctuidae; genus Antitype; species Antitype chi. Next base: position 7,984,854 of record OX375810.1, on the reverse strand, counting down.
TTTTTTTTTATCTCTAGAACATAGGTAGGTTAACGAAAATACAGATGTTATTAATAAAATAAACGTGGTCTTGTAACCTACTAGGAAAACAGCATGATATCCAAAACATAGGACAGTGAAAGAACACGTCCGATCTAGGCATTCTTCATTGAAATACATAGATCTTCTCCTGGAACGCCAATAACCGATACTATTTACCCCATCGATCTCTCAAAGGCAAAACAGCACGAAACCATGTCAATAACGCAGTACACTAAATTATAGCAATGTTTACAGAGGAGCGCATGCCGCTCGCGACAGTGATACAAGACCACGGACGTTTGGACAGCGTCCAACGAGTTCTGTTCGGCTCAGGCCTACAATTCTGGCTGCATAGGATTCTGTTCCTGGACGCTCTAAGCTACCTCAGCCATGGCCAGCTTAGCTTGAGCCTCGACAGGTGGATACTCGTTGATATTGATGATATCTTCGTGGGAGAAAGAGGTATGTTATAATTTGTATTATTTTTCTGCTCATAAGCAACGATTAGTGTAAGAGGTGATTACGTCTACGTGTCTGTGAAGTTAGTGTCCTGCCGTAAGATTTATCGCCGAACATAATTTAAACTAATCCTTACCATTCTAAGCACGAAGTAGTAAAGCACACTTCTATGCACCTCTATCCGTGTCCCACAGCTACCAAGCAATTCATTAACAAGCGCTTAACACACTCAGTAAAATTTTATCGTATACTTACATTGGGTTTTTACTGCCCATTTTCGTATTAACGTACACAGAATAGTACAATTGACTTCTTTTATTACCATTCTTGGGTTATCAAAGTCTCAAACGTCCTGGACTCTGAGGTCTGAGCACTGAATACATATCGACAATTACCCATAGGTATGCATTTCCAGAAATCGATATAAGAGGCAGAATTATGGGCGGAATGTTAAGCACTACCTAACGTAAAAACATGAATAAATTAATATAGAGCTCAATCAATCCAACATTGTGTAGCGTTTAGTTGCCTTTGTCCTAACTATTAGTATGCGCGCAAGATCTGAATAATATTATCACCTAGGCGCATTGAATAATAATAGGTGCCCTTTATACGTCTGTTTTAATATGGCAACTAATATTCGTATGCACAGATACGGCTCTCATGCTTAATCAAATTGCTAGACTGTGCTAAATAGATACCCTACAACGACTGGCAATTAGTGTTTAATAAGTTTATTGAACTCGCTTTGTAACCTTGGAATAACTTTGTTAGTCGCATTGTCATTCAAATGCAACTATACTGACTAATATGTATAGAAGTGACGTAGTATAATCTGATATTTATGCAGTGTATCGAACTTAAGGCCGGTTCAAACCAAATTATTTTTTGTTTGTCGCGTTGTCTGTATCTTATGCTGATTCTGCCACTTTAAGGTACTTATATGCAATTTTTCGCCGTGCAGTGTAAAACCTCATGATTGCAATAAAAGTTATATTCCAAGGGATGAAACTGTCGAAAAATGGCCGTCTTTAACGTTCTCCGAGGTTCATTATCATCAATAGAAGGCATTAGAAACATCTTAGACCTGTCAGTACACGTTTGTTCTAAATATAAATTACGAAATTTTCTACACAACTTTTAGATCAAAATAAACACAATATTATTTTCCTAACGATGTTTTTACTGCGATGATAACATGGTCTTAAACTTTGAGCATCTCTTTCTTTGTGTAGGTAAGTACTTCTATTTATTATTTGATTTTTTCCTAGGTACTCGTCTTCACGAAGAAGACGTAGCAGCAATGATGGCGTCGCAGGCGGCGTTACAACGACTAGTGCCTGGGTTCAGGTTCAACTTGGGCTACAGCGCTAAGTACTACCATCACGGGACATCGCTTGAAAACATGGGCGATGATGCCTTGCTGAGGCATAGGGAACATTTTAATTGGTGAGTAACTTATTTATTACATAGTGATCATAGGTTCATCTCGAGTTGCAGGATCAAATCTCTCTCTCAACGTTTGACAAACCTTCATTTTGAACTTCTGAGCCTCGGTCAAAGACCAAGTCCTGAGCGCCATAAATATTAGGATAGCAAAGGAACATGTCAGCGAGCTTGCGGCTTGGACAGAGGAAGCTCGCCCTTCATTACCGGCTTCATGGAGCTTCTCCGGGCATTTTTGACTCTACGGTCCATTTCTTTGTTCTCTCTGTTGTGGAAGGAAACTGACTCCTTTAACCCGACTAAAAGTTTCTTCGAAAGGTAATTATATAGGTTTTTATCAGTTAAGTATCTAGCTAAAAATGAGGTTACAACCCTAGTTACTATCTCATGTCATGTTCGTGTCTTGAAATGGAGACTATTTTAGTGAGTAGGTAATCTGTTATTCGTCCAAACTGTGCGTCCTATTTAAAAACAAGAACGTCCTGTTTTCGTGGCGTAAGACACAACTTTAGGTAGGTACGCTATCCTAATAACGTTCCTAGTTCCTCCAACTAGTGCTTGCGTGAGTTTGATTGACCAAAGCCGGCGTAGGAGTGAAGTGTGGTGATAGATGAAGTGCAAAAGTGCATACACTAGTGCAAATCTCAGGAAAACAACTATAAAATATGTTCCTGCAAGGATTGTAGCGAGATTTAGTTTTAGTTTCGAAAATACACATGCAATTTAACATAACTTATATTTTTCAGTGCTCTAATTTAATAGGTCATAATATTTTTCAAAATTAACGTCTATTGCGTCTAAATACGTTTCGAATTTTCTCCTTATTACAATGTATTTTATTAGAAGCAGATTTATCTTATGCTCGTTGGTACATTATAAGCAGCCAAGGTAACCAGTTACAGAGGACTTAGTTTGAACCTGACATGTCTTCGTGAACTTAATATGCATATGAGCGCCAAGTTTCAGTTCACTCCTGTCTGTATTCTGTCAGTTCATTTATCAAGCAAGTATAAGCTTATATTGAAAGTTTTACTGAAATATGGAAGCGAAATTGGTTCAGAAATTCTATTTTCCTTTAAGTAGACCACAATTTCAGTTGGATTCGAGTTATGAATATAAAAATATAGCCTAGAAAAATAAGTTACGCAACAAGTCTCTACTTGGACAGCCTCAAACATCTGCCGATATTGCGGCAATCAAAATCAAAAATCAAAATATTTTATTTCACATAAGCCTGCATGGGCACTTATGAAACGTCAGAAGCTAGGTGCACGGTTCCAATTTGTCGTTTCCTATGGAGAAGAGCCGGCAAGAAACTCCACGGTTACTCTTTTAAAAATAATTGGCTTTTACAATGTTTTCAAATTACAGTGATAATAGGTATGGGAGGACAGTGCAGGCCTGTCAATAAGTACCAGGTACTTAGAGGAATGAAAATACAGAATAGAAAAACGTCTACAAATCTAGTCTCTAAGGCCTACAACGTTCTCTCATTCACAATATGTAAAAGAATCTACCTATATAAAATGAATCTATTTGAACCAAGTGACATGATTTCGATGACAATCACTGAAAATAAATAGTAGGTAGTAAAATTGATGTATAATGTCAAGTAATGACGAGAATATGTCAGACATTGTAAAAAAATAATAATAATAAAAAGAATAAAAATTAACATTGCAATGAACTGTTTGAGATAAAAAGTAGAAGTTACTTTTCATCAGTTATCATCTTAGAAACGAGCAAAGTTGAAAGCAGCACTAGTAAACAATAGTAATTGGAATCTTATCAATCACATTAAATTTAATTAACACGATGTTACTTAACGTGCCAGCATTATCACTGTCTCAACAAACAGATAACGGAACAATGTTGCCTATTAGTCTGTTCATGTAACCTTATTAGAACGAACCGCTTTGTTATCATCCCATCGCAAAACCCGTGCTAAGTGGTCTCAATTGCACGCATTATTGCATTATGTCAGTTTACCTTGAGCTGACCCTACTGGCCGGTAGAGGAAATTAACGCAGTCATCCGTGTGGGTATCCGAATTAACGTCTAATCTGTCCTTGTGTTTCTGTCAAGCTAACGTCGCTTCTTGGTTCGTCTGCTCAGTGCATCCTTTTGGCAGTTTTCGTGGAAATGATCGAGTTCATTACGTTATTACCGTCATTACCGTCGGACATAAAACAAAAAATGTTATGAGAAAATGCAGGTGTTATATGTACAGAGCAGTAAATCTGGCTCACTTATCCTGGTTTTACCTATGGCAGAGAGACATGCTAAACCATATTTTTCAAAGATCAAAAAGAAAAATCTTCACTTGTCATGGTTTTTTCTTTTTTCGATATAATCATCGGCTCTTATGGCTCGCTTATTATATTTTTATTTAAGGCAGAAACATGATAAGCCATATTTCACTGAGTTCAGAAAAAATATTCTTCGTAAGGTACATTTTTTTTCCAATTTCATTTCTCAACTCTAAGCTCGTTCAATTAATCCTTGGCCTACGGCAAGACTTAATATCTTAGATATGATCCATTGTTCCTCATTGTCCAAAGGTTTTGCCATATGTGGAACCACCAGCAGCCGCACCTATACAACAACGTGACCCACTTAGAATCAGAGATGATGCTGAACAAACAATTCGCCATGGAACACGGCATCCCCACCAACTCCTGCTACTCCGTATCCCCTCATCATTCAGGAGTTTACCCCGTACATGAACAGTTGTATGAAGCATGGAGGAAAGTGTGGGACGTCAAAGTGACCAGTACCGAGGAATACCCGCATCTAAGACCCGCTAGGTGAGTTTTGTTTGATCTACTATGTCTATTTGCTCAAACTAATGTGGCTGTTAAGGTGCGTCCAGAACAAACAGAGTTTGAATGGCGTTCTAAATGTCATATTTAAATCCGAATATTTATCAATAAACAGACAGATATTAGATTCACTTTGTGTGATCAAGGCAACCTTGGAATCAGAGAATGCCGCAACCTTCTTAATTTCAGGCAAATTTTGAAGGAGTGGTAAGGTAAGTTTATTATTAAAATCATATATACTGTCTAGGATAAACTCTGGACCATGCCACCATAACTTACAGTTACTTAGATCATCAGGAATGCCTCCCCTGCTAACATAGTCAGCTGGATTCTCGTTGCTCGCCACATACAGCCAGCGCCCAAACGGACATGAAAAGAATATGAATTCCATCCGGTTCTGGCAATTTCGAGTTAAAGATTTAATTAACGAGGTAGCAACGAAGGAATTTTTGAAGGCATTCATGTTCTTGCGCTACGCTCGTTTGGTTTGATCGTGCCCTTTATTTGTGCAATTAGTGTCGGTGTTCTTAACGTTTTTGCTAGAATTATTATTTTTATTGTATTGAAAACCAAAGCAAGGTTTTACGAGTGGTGAATAATTTGAATTATTTATAGAAACTCTTACCGAGAAATAAAAATGCTGTGTCGAAAAAGTAAAGCATACGACACAATATCAATGTCACAAAAATAACAATGTTCGATTATTGAATAAGCCCTGCTCTCGTATTACGATTAATATATTTACCCGTGTCGATAAATTCTCGCTTCCAATTTAAATCAAGCTTCATCACCTAAAATCATTTATAGTACCGATAACAGCGGACTAGTAACGCACGCAATAAGTGTCCTGGGGGCCGATTCTACTAACAAATTTGTTAAAAAAACGCAATAGAACCGCAACCGAATCACCACTTTTAAGCGTTTTCGCATTCTACTAAAATGAACAACGGTCCAGCAGCGACACAGCTGCGGTTACGTTTTAGTTACGCCAACGATCGATTGAAACAATGTCAAAACCTATTCTACTAACAAAATCGAACATGAGCGTGACGTTTACTATAGGACAAAGTTAATGATAAAATTATGATCATTATGTCTTTTAATTATAGAAAATACTTTTAGTGCCACATATTCGTGTTTAGTAACATTTTTAGATTCAACTTTTTTCTTTGTGGTATTAATAAAACATATTATTTTGGCATGTTGGTAACGCGGGATACCCGCTGTGTTCCCGCTACAGTTCAGTTGCAATTCGTTTTAAGTTTAGTTTCCATTTTGCTTATAAAATAGTAGAATGACTTTTTATGTAACTATCGAACGGCGATCGAAATCGAACTGTTGTGGAAACACAATTTAACGTGTAACGTTGCAAATTAGTAGAATCGGCCTCCTGTTCACCCAAATGTTTGCGGCTACTATGCGGCTTCACCCAAACTCATGTCGACCGCAAACGTTGCGTTGCGGCTACTACTATCTCGATACCCAAGCCCCGACAATGAAATTCCAATAATTATATTAATACTGCACACGAGTATCGTTGAGCATATGTTTGTTTTAAATGTGTAAAATTAAATCAATTCTGATTAAAATGGCTGTAAGTACTTTCAGTGTTGTGTGGTTGTGCTTCGGTATCGCGCTGTACGTGGTTTTAATGTTTTTATATTTTGTGTTTTTCTACGGAATATGGCCTACATTGGGGTCTCATTGTTACTTATGAGGGGACTGTATTGTTATATTTCTGGATTCAATAACAAAATCTTTAACCTTACAGTTGGGTGGAAGCGTAACACGTAGGTATGCATTTATAGAATTATAATTATTAAAATCATAAATAGGGGTTGTATTGATGAGTTCACTTAATCCCATTGAATGAGTATGTCATGAAAAAGTATTAGTAAAATATAGCATTAAATGGGATGAAATGTACCTACTTGAAGGTTTGCATTGGATGATTTTAATTAATAGAATTCTGTAAAACCATATTGTTTATGGTCGTGGATCATTTCATCAATACACAAACTAACACTGACCTGCAAGTTGTGAAAACGGTAAGATTGTTTTTTGCCCACCCTGACGCTTAATCTGAGCGAATCACAGCATTGTAGATTACGACGATGTCTGGGTCCAATTAGGGTCTTGTTATTGTGCTAATTGATAATCCTGAACTGTAATTGTATCCAGGGCATGTGCACCATATGATATTAAAACTGCATACAGTAGGTTAGGTTACAGAATACTTAATACTTTCACTTGATAATTAGACTGTCTGGCCGGTATTAATATCTTATGGCCCTTCAAGGATTGGATACTCAATTAAGATTCAAGATTTATATGACAAGATACTTACTGATCTTAAAACAGTGGAAAGAGGGTGTTGATTTCAATAGATAAGCCTTTACTTACACGTTCGTTAGTACTTGCCTAAAATAACCATAGAAAGCAATTGTGTGTCGTCATTAATAGTTATGATTTTATTATAGAAACTTATACAGGGTAAATTTTTAACCAGTGCGCAAACTGTAACCATGAACCACTTTGCCCGACCTGGGAATCGAACCTAGGACCTCATTCTCAGCAGTAGCGCTGGCGGCCACTAAAGCCTTAAATAACCATAGAAGAAAATTGAGTGCTCTCCATATTCATAATGATTTTATGATAGAAACTTATAAAATCGTGGTTTTCAACTATTCGAAATCCTAAACCAATGCTGTTTTAAATTGTTTAATCTATGATCACTCCCCCAGGGACACCAGTTCCACGATACGGAATGTACATAAATGTACGCGCTAATATGGAGCTTTACATATTCATGTGTCGTTGTTAAAATTATGTGTGTGTTTAATATTGTGCTCGGGTGTACATAAATAAATGCATTCGTACGTAAATACCTGGCCGCTTTGTTTCTACGTAGGTACACGCTCTTCAATTAGATAATAGTACTGTATACCGATGCGTTCCCACGTTCATGAATATATGACACGAATTAGTTTTGTTGCGTTCGAATGTGAACCTAATTTGGGCGTATTAAAACTTCATCTGCATGGATGCTGATAACATTTTCAAGTTGAGCGAATATAGGTAGTCTCAACACCTGCAGTTGTACGGAGCATGCGGTAATTAATGTACAGATATGCTAGTGCTTGTTTTATTTGGTTTTAGTTAATTTATGAGATAAAACAGGTTATACTGGTTTGAGCTGAACCCGTATTAATGTGACATAATATTATGATGTATATAGAAGATAAGGTCAACACAGTCGAACAGAATTTGTTTGTATTAAAATAATAAGGCAACAGAAAACAATGTATTTAATATAATAAACTTTTTTAATTCACTAACGAATGACGCACATCCTAAACCGCTGAGTCTAAATTTGTGGAAATAAGAAATTTTGCAAAAGAGTTTATTTCAACACTAAAAAAGAATCATTGTAAATTGATCCCCTAAATAGGTGAAATAGGGGATGAAAATTTGTTTGGAATTTTGTCATTTTACCGATGGGAAAACCCGTCGGGCTTGTTTAGTAGAATGCATAACTTATTTTAAATAAACAACCCAACACTGCAAATATTTTCCACTTGTTTACACCGACATGTTTTGCCTGATCAGCTCATGAATAAAGGTTTCGTTTTAGTCCAAAATAGTGGGACCCGCACACGTGAACGAATGTGAAAGTTGGCAACGTCGCGAATGACTGAAATATTCCTTGTTTTGATTAATTTGGCATTATTACTGAATTAAAGCAGAACAGTTGTTCCGTATGGTGCCGGACGTAAAGAACAGCACCATCCCATTTCTTCCCGTGGGTGTCATAGAAGGCGACTAAGGGACTTACTAGAGAATGGGCAGCAGCGTTTTCTATGCATTTTTACCACCATACTGCAATCGCCAACCCGCCTGCCAAGCGTGGCGATTATGGAAAACCTCCCCTTTTTTTTGGGAGATGCCTATGAATATCGCTTTATTGTGCTCAAAAATATTGATTGAAAATTTACCAATTAATCAAGGAACATTTGACAGCTATTAGCGACGTTGCCAACTTTCTGATCCACCTTCTTAAACAATCACAAACAAAGGAAGTTCACATTTTAAATCTCCCCCCAGGTTACGGCGAGGCTTCAGACATAGAGGTGTGATGGTGCTACCGCGACAGACCTGCGGGCTATTCACACATACGCTGCTTCTAGAAAGATATCCTGGCGGACGGCACCGTCTGGATCGATCCATTCAAGGAGGAGAACTCTTTCAGACTGTCATCAATAATCCCGTGAGTACATACATGACGTCATTGCAGGATACCTTTGTTCCTCATTTACAATACTCTAATTCAAAACTGCCCATTGATTTAGCACTAGGCATCTTTACTTTCCATGAGCAACTTTACCAATGAGAACTGCATTATAATATCTCTCGATTACTAAACATTTGTTACAAATAGTATATTATTCTACTTCTGTATCGCTTGGATATTAAATGGCGGCAACAGATTTTTAGTTATCGAGAGAAATGTAAGTAAAGTACTGATGGGTAAAGTTGCTATGGAAAGTAAAGATGCCACCAGTTGACCGTACCTAAAACTAAATCGATAACAAATGACTGTCGTAGTTCGACACTTACAAATTCTAACAGTTTCGAAAACTACTACATATGTACGACGAAAATGACTATTAGAAATCAATAAATCGACCAAAGAATCAGATAATCTGTAGGTACAAACCATTGTGAATTACAATAAATGACAAAGCCAGTGCTAAAGCGAATCTAACTTCAAATGGCTTATCATGAGATTCTGAATCGGAACGCAAATTATACAGTCGTCCAACCCCAGATTTGCACTGCAAAGCCAGACCTAAAATACTCAATCCCGTGCTGCCTTTCAAAGCTGTTTACGTCAAAATTGTTGGGCTACTGTATAGAGATAGTTACCTACTCTGTGCCGGCTGCTTCGACCGCTCCATTCAGCCCGAGAACTCTTTCATACGGTCATCAATAACCCCTGAGTACTTGACATGTTTGCGCTAATATCAAGCCTGTCTAACTTCTTTGTGATATTAATAAATGGCGCGGAGTCTGATTTCTTTACCCTAAAACGTCGTACTTTCAAGAATGGCTTCTTCTTTTTCGTATCTTAGCTTTATATTTGTATTTTCTTTTCCAAGAATGAAAACAAGAGAAGTTCTTAGTTTAATGTAAACACAATTAATTGTCGTGAAACCTTTTACTTCAAACGGCGGTTCATAATACCTATATTTTACCTTTGAGTAATTTTCAGATAGATTAATTATTGTTCGCTGAATCGTATTTGTTTACATTGCTGGAATAGTATTTATATTTCAATGGTACTTTAAATCTCATAAACGTCAATTAAAACTGTAAATTTGAAAAAAAAAACTGCATCTACAGATAACAACCCTAGTATCGATAAAATATTACAGTAAGCACTTGATACTCGAACCACTTGTAGCCGTATCGACATTAACAGAGAATAGCGTAGCCGAATAAATTGCAAATAGTGGTTGATCGATAAATATTATGACAAAATTCAGTAGTCCCACATTGTGTTTGAAAACAAAAGCCTGTGTATGGGATGAATGAACTAACGAATTGTATCACCTCTCTCATCATGCACTAGTTTTCGTAGTGCATTATATTTAACGCAAATGTTTTGATGCTCTTTGTATAAATTGTTGATAAGGTTTTTGACTGACATCGTAATTGAAACTGTATAAAAACATTACATGTCAGTGTCATTGCGTTCTCATAATCTAGGATGTACTTCATAACTTTCCCAACTTCATCACCCACTAGAGCAAATTTGCCCGATTTTTTTGCTCCATGAGGTTTTCATGAAACAACTGGTTCTTGTGGTACAGAAACTCCAAGTACCTACAAGAGCTAGATCTACATAGATGTTTATGTATTGAAGTATAAATAGAGAAATTAATTATTATCACTAAGAATTTATTTTGTCACGGGGACGAAAAAAAATTGTTTTATGCATACACACCATTTAGAAAAACTTAGGTATCATACTCCCTGTCTATGTACAGGCGCTAAAAGAAATAAGTCAACAGGGTCGTCGCATATTGATGAAGTTTAGTATGAAACCGATGGATGTTTTATCGAATAAAATTGTAATTTATAGCACAGTGTGACCTAAAACCCAAGCAACTTTCCTATGATTTACGTGGTCCATTTTTACACAGACAAGTGTGACTTAAGGGGAATCTAGTCGCGGGCTCGAACTCACTGGTGGGCCTGACTAAAAAGCACGCTGTATCACCAGGCATCGTGTCCGACAGAGGTAGTATCAGTGATAAGCAGTTAGATGCTAGTCTACACGCACAACGTTATTGAGTGAGATGCAGGCGCGTAAAAATTAAGAAAAGTCCTTCGGAAGATCGGGTTTTATGAAAGATCACTGCATAAATCAATGACCAATAAAGTTTACTGAACTTTTCGATATTTGAGCTATGTCGGTAACGACTTGGTTTTGGAGATTTTACACTTTTGTTACTTACACGCCCAGTTAGGTTAAAATAGCAAGAAAAACGAATCTGCTGGCTCCTAACTTTTTAATGGCTTTTTATTTTAGTATTCTGTTTCCGTACAGACAATATTAATAATGAGACAAAACCATATGATGTTTAATTTTTGATGTGCATTGTCGAACAGTGGAGTAATACACTCCCGAAGTTTGTATGGAAAAAATGTCGACAAGATTCACCTTAAGTGTGGGTTTAGACACCGTGTTATAAAATAGTATACGATACGTGTGACATAAGTAGTCTATTATTGCACGCGTTTAGCACGCTCGCTACGCTCGGGAGCTAGTTTCATGCCGTGCAATAATGCACTACTTAGTCACGTATCGTAATGTAGTGTTATTTAGTAAACCAAACAGTTCATTTATCAAATAAAATTGATCTCTGTAGCGACACTACAGAAAAATACTTCGCAACAATATGTAGAAATACAAAAAGAGAAGTGGCGCCATCTACAATGCCACAGGTGAACTACGCAAGACGCACGTCATAGAAATCCTAGATCGCGCAGTTAAAGTTTACCGCGCGATTTGCATAGGTACAACATCCCGACACCAATCGTCGGACAGTTGCCCACCAGACACAACACCCGTCTGGTCGGAGGGTCCTCCCTTTTCAATAGAGTATGAGTGAACTTTACACCCTGTTCCTCATACCTCTATATCTCTTTTGGTGACTGTACATAAAAACATTACTACACTTGGGGAAGTTTTTCAGTTGTTTTTTGTGCCATTACTTGTTCCTGGTGATGTTAATCTATTTATCTATGTCTTTCTTCGTAGATCAACGTGTTCATGACCCACATGTCTAACTACGGCAACGATCGCCTGGCGCTTTACACCTTCGAGTCGGTGGTTAAGTTCCTGCGATGTTGGACCAACGTCAGACTTGCGTCTGCGCCGCCGCTTGCACTAGCTGATAAGTACTTCCAACTGAGGCCTGATGAACTGAATCCTTTGTGGGGGGTGAGTACTAATATTCTTCTAGGTCCTATTTTTTTTTTTGTAAAAGTTCCGTTGACTATTCTTCTTAGTGCTTTCCAGCCACGTTTGAGACATATATTGCAATATTTGCAATTATGGCCTTAATCAAATTACTGAGGCCATAATATTTTGTCCTGTGCCTAGGCAAGCAGGTTAAGCCGTTGGCCAGAAGGACGCAAAGTCAGAAGTCGGATAATTTGACAACCAGCCTTACCATGGGGTATCGTATTACCCAGTTACTGGTTTATTGAGGTTAGACAGGCAATCCATGTGGTATTGAGCTTTTACAGGATAGACTGGAACCGACCCCAACATAGTTGGGTAAAGGCTAAGACGATTGATTGAATCTTTTTTCCTTAATACAGTCGTAATGATTTAAATTCATAATAATGATCATAGCTATTATAACTCACAATCATCTTGCTTGGTAAAAACTAGGCGATCTATTCTGTAAAAATCCCACCGTGGAAACTGAAATGAAGTCAGCTTGAAGTGAGCTGTCCAAAGTGTCCATCTCTAGCATCAGAGGCAGATCGGCTGAACTCTAAAAATAACTTCATATTTGGAAGGGCTAACCGACGCAATGAAGAAACCAAAATAGTACATCAAACAAACTTTTACATTTTCACAATTCCATTTCACTCGATCAAATCAATTCCAATTTTGATCATCCAAACTTACAGAATACATTAGCTACACGTTTTTGTTCCTATGATAGAAATAGATACCTAGTGGTACTAATGAACGAATGTACCGCGATTGATAACTCACATGTTGGTATTGATATGACGGACTGGGATCGTCACTCGTTTCCATTTATGTTTTCCTGGTACCCTAATCTAGAACACGTGGGTGGGCTCTGCATTATGATAAGGTTTAATAGGGAAAATGAAATAAAAATCAATGTTGATCAGATAACTTTGATAAAGATACTTAAATGTTATGCTATTCTAAGAGGAATGAATTATTAATATAAAAAATACTGAACATTTTTTACTAACGTATAAAAGTGTAAGAACCTACTTACAGAAATAAAATCATTTATTTAAATATTGTTCATAAAGGAAACTAAGGTATCGTCATTGATCAAATTCCGTATTGAATAAAACCAATCCAGTAACTGTCTATTTATGTTTTCCTGGTAGCTTAATCTAAAGTGCGTCGGCATTTTTTGCACGATACAAAATGCTTTTAAAACAGCCCTATTGGTTACCAAAACTGTTACAGAAATAACCCTATGATGAAGTAGAATATCTCCTAAACACATAACTTGTTTATGTGATGGAAATAGATACCGGCGCTAATGTATCGCCATCGATCAATTCGATGTATTTATATGACCGACTGGTCTGTCGCTCGCGTCCTGTGTTCAACCCACCCGCGCAATTTGCAGGCAAATTGTTTGCGTGATTTATAGATTAAAGGCATATTGTGTCAGTTTATGTTTTCCTAGTACCTAGCAGTACTAAATTAATCTGGAGGGGCTTGTGGCTAAGTAATAACAGCCGCACAGGTCGATCGATCAGGTTAAGCTACGTTTGCCGCGGTTGGTCCCTGGACCATTCTTACCTACCAAGACCCCTCCGTGCCTCGGAAAGGAAACTTTAAGCATTGGGTCACGGCTGTCATTCGTGGATTTTTGACAGTTGTTACGGGACATCAGAAGCCCGTAAATCTGACAGCCAGCCTTTCCAAGGGGTATCGCATTACCCATTCACTGGCTTGTAGAGGTCAGATAGGCAGGCGCTCCATGTTAAATACTTGTAATTTTAGCTGCTTCCGGTTAGACTGGAAGCCGACCCCAACATGGGAAAAAGCTAGATGATGAGTACTTAAGGAATCGATTAAACATACTTGGTACTTCTGATAAAGGATTGCCAAGTGAATGATAAAATATCAAAATATATTCTTTTGAAAAATTATGGTATCGCTTGTTACCTACCTACCTACCAATCGGAATGCAAGATCGCTTTTGTATGGCAAAAATAAGTCTTCAAAGTCAAGCATTGTTATTGATTACAGTTTAGTAAAATAGGCCACCCTAGCGTATCTGTTTCATGTTATTTTCTTCCATTTATAGGCTTTTCTGTTGATAATATCTCGTTGAAGCATGCAACATTGAGCTGACCCAAATATGTAAATTGTCCTTTATCAAAATTTGGTTTTCTAGAGAATTTGAAACAAGGCTTTTATGAAATTATGTACAAAGCCCGTACCTAAGGAAGGTTAACATCGTACATTGCCCATCAAATTAACAAACGCGTCGAGGATCTCAACCACAATTATGTACGAGTACCCACGCTTCCAAGGAAATTTCATATTCATCCTATCCTCCATTACATCACGAGTAAAACAAAGGAACTCGATTTTATTCAGTCGCTATATAACACGGTTCTTACATCTGAGTGCACACAAAGTTGAATCCTTTCATGGCTTTGACAGTTGGAGTTCTGAATCTATTAATCAGTTATTCTATTTAACCAACTTCGATGAGTCTTTTGATGAAAATAAAATAGACTGTTACGCCTTAGCGACGACGACTGAGGAGCCATTGTTGTCGAATCAATTAACTTTCTGTTAATGTTTGACAGTTGCTCTCTCCCCATTTCCGCTTCAATGCGTTCGGACCGTAAAGTTGGAAAATATTCATCATAAATTTTCTATCATCGTCTCTCCGTATTTTGAATATTGAGTAACATTTTCGTGGTCTTCAATTTTCAGTTTAAACAAATGGACAACTTGGCGGAAAATAGGGTGTCCGTTTCATTTTAACTGTTATATTTTATGATGAGTTTCTGACGAGGAAAGGGAAATTTGACGCCACGATTTTCGGGTTTTAAATTCTATTGAAAACTATAACAATTATCTAGTAATGGATATTTTTGTTAGTATTTACAAAATACGATATAGTACATTGGTCCACATTTATTTAGTATTTAATTAAAAGCAACAGAGCGAATAAATCTGAAAAGCTGGCAACATTGAGTTCATACCTACATTTAATGACTCTATGAAACTATATTGCACATTTCAAAATTTGATCTATAATTTTAAAATGTAGTTACTATTAATGTAACTTTTTAATGAGGTCTTGACGTCATTTTACTACACAGCAACTAAAATACGAGTTACATTTTGTTATTAATTAATCATTATTGTACATAGTATATAATTTTGACATATTTAATTAAACGATAACAAAGTTTAACGTTCGATGCAACAACCGTTCCGGGGTAATTCATTTTGTCGATAGCTGTTCATCGAACACCGGTCCTAACCGCTCACTATCATGGGATTGAAAGGGCAAAGGTTTCCAAATCATAATGTTATCGTGTTACATAAAAATATTAATCAAAGTTAGTTGTGACACAGATACACAATCTCACGCCTTCGGATGGGAGTAGGCAGAAAGGACAGAACGGCACCTGCTACGATCCTAAAATACGCCTTTTGGTTTGTTTAGGTTCATACATCCAGATGTATGAGACTGTAAACTTGTAAAGTGTTGTGGTAAAAGGCCCAGGCTCTTTACTACAAAATTTTACAAGTCTACAAAATTGTTAAATTGTAGAAAAAAAGCGGATCACAGAAATTAAAAATATGTACGAGTTACAATCTACACGACACCACAATTTACTTATTTGTAAGGTTTTTTCGCTACAATTATGTGGCTTAGAGTTTTGTTGTACACGTATGATCTACAAATTTGAAACTTGTAAAGTATTGTGGTATAAGGCGTGGGCATACACGCACGCCGGTTGCGCGGACTACCTATGTACCTGACCTTTCTGAAGAACATCACTAATAAGGTTACTATTATGACACAGATACATATATGTAACAATTTATACGCGATTCACACCAATCTTATATGCACGAATAGTCCCCATATATCGTTCGCACGGCCGCACTTGTGAGAAACAATATGCATGCCGCGTGTTTTAATATTTTATTGGGCTGCCAGATATGTGCGATATCATTGGAACACGACAGCGAAATTGAAAATAGATCATATTTTGTGCGGCGGAACGTTGAAGTTCTTGTTTATTGCTTAGATAAAACTAGAATTTATATTGCATTCATTCGAAGACGATATGTCAAGTTTTCTACTTAAAGTAGAAAATTCTATATAGAGAGTTATTTCATAAAATCGTGTTTTACGAATATTGGGTAAGTATGTACGGTATCCTCTCATCATCATAATCAGTCTATAATGTTCCCACTGCTGGGACACAGGCCTCCTCTATGTGAGAGGGAGTGGGCCGTAATCTACTACGCGGGCCCAGTGCGGGTTGGTAGATGTCACATGTCTTAGAATGTTTGGTTCTTGGACGTGCCGGTTTCCTCACCATGTTTTCCTTCACCTTTTTAAGAGCAGTGGTGATGAAATAATTTGAAAAACGTAAAGAACCTGTCTATACTTGAACTCATAATCGTATTCAGTAACTTGACAGTTCGAAGAAAAATAATGTTACCATACTAAAAAATAGTATTTGGGTAGTGAACGATTTTGCGTAAAGAACGAATAAAAAAATTGGTTAAATTTTAATTTCGTTATAAAACTTTAAAAATTCGTTTGTAAAATGTGGAATATAAGAATATATAACGAATTCTACTGTTATTAATAGTGCATATCATGTTTTTAAGACAAGTTGTTAAATTTATAACATTTTTTTTTTGCATGTAAGTAATTTTTTTTAAGTTCATTCGATTTCATTCATTCTTACTCACTATCTTTTTTTTGTCATAATCTGGTAACCCTTCAACTGTCAATTTACTGAATACAATTATGAGTCCAAGTTTAGGTTCGGACCTACGACCTACAACTCCACTGCTTTTCCACTGGGCCATTACGGTCCAGTATCTATTTGAATTGAAATAGTTTGTTTGATAAAACAAATCTGTACTTAAAAAAAATATATTCTGTTTTCATGATATTCATATTGCAAGCTCATTTCCTAGTCTTTCATTGCCGTCCATGTTTATAATAAAACGTAGAGCTGCCACCGTTTTATACGCGTTGATACTATAACATGGCTTTGATACTTTAGAGCAGAAACTATTTATCTTCATTTCTAATAACGATATTTTTCATTTCAATAAAATCTCGATTGAATCAAAGGAAAAAAAGGCCATCATTTTGTATGTATTTTACAAATTTGAGCAAATTTTCAAATAGTTAAAAGTATTTATTTCTTCTATGCTTAATTTACATAAAATAAAATCACGCATTCACGCCTGTAAGCCCCGAAGCACATATTACCAGATGCATCACTCCATGCAAAATTTTCAATACCTACTACTATATTAGCCTACACTTTCGAGTTGCTAGACGCTGCGAACGAAAATGTACCTAAACTTACAAGCATAAAGTGAGTTTTGCTTTGTAGCTGGTTATTGACATCTTTCGATAAAGATGTCAGTAGGTATTTGTAGTACACTTTATGTAACACTCCGCATGGCCACGAAAACAAATGAAATACGAAATGGAGGAAACAGAAAACACGATTAATTGATTTGTTAATTCATTTACAAAATTAGCGTAATGGGTAAGTAGTATGCTTCTACACTAGGAACAAACCTGTGGTGGCGCCATATTGTGACGTCATGCACGCTTTTCTAACACTTGCACGCTTTTAAATTAATAATAATCATATAAAAATAACATTAACAAGATCATCATCTGCCTAGCCTTTTCCCAACTACGCTGGTATCGGCTTCCATTCTAAACGGATGCCGCTGAATACCAGTATTTTACATGGAGCGACTGCATATCTGACCTACACAACCCAATAACTGGGTAATCCTATACCCCTTGGTAAGACTGGTTGTCAGACTTTCGGGCTTCTGACGACCCGTAACGACTCTCAAAGATACACGAATGATAGCCGGGACCAACGGCTTAGCGTGCTTTCCGAGGCACGGAGAGGTTTTGGTATGTGAAGATGGTCACCCATCCACGGACACAACACAACCAATATTATTGAAAATTAATTTGCACAAAGTAGATTTTTAGTAAACGTAATTTTCAAATGACAGTTGACAAATGGCGGTCATTGACTTTTCTATTTTTATCTCAGACGCATAGTAGAAGCACAGATTACGCGGTAGAAGTAATTACGTACCTAAAAAGACTAAACCAATAAAAGACAAAACGCGAAACATACAAGTTTAAACAATTTACCTATTTAAAAAACGATAGTCAAATAAATTAGATACTAATATTTCTTTATTAACCGGTAAACTGAAAAAAGATAAGTTCAACTGCCATATCATAAGAATTTAAAACTAAGTACGTCAGGTTGACCAAAATATTTATGCGTGCGTATGCGCCACGCCGCTCTCGGCAACTCACTGAGTAATGGGCCGCCTGCGGCCCGGTGGCTGGTCGGTAGTTAGCGAGCGTAAGTACATAGAGTGATTCATCTGGTAATCTGTGCCCGAAGGATTAGGCGGAGATGTACCTATAGTGTTTTTGGGTTATATATCGGTTTATTTTCTCTAGTAAAGTTGGTTTTTAATCTTTAATAATAGTAATCAATCTATTCTGTCTCCTAGAATCCATGCGACGATATCCGCCACCGTCGAATCTGGTCGAAGAGCAAATGGTGCGGGACGCTTCCCAGAGTACTGGTGATAGGACCACAGAAGACGGGAAGCACTGCCCTTTATACATTCTTGGCGATGCACCCGGCGTTGGCGCCAAATTTGCCGAGTCCTGCCACATATGAGGAGCTCCAGTTCTTCAATAACAACAACTACCTGAAGGGGCTTGATTGGTAAGTCAATTCGTTCAAACTATAGCAAACTACATTTTGACACCCTTCGTGATGGCAGTGGCGGTAGCACTGGATTCAGTTGCTCTTCTTTAGGTGGAATCGCCAGGGAAGCCCGCGAAATAAGAGATGTCAGCACTAACTGGTGGGGTCAGCAAGGGCTGATACCTGCCAGGGGTGCGGGTTGTTCGAAAGAGATACCGTGGCCCCTGGCACACAGGCAACTGAAGGAACACGGTTAGGTTTTAGTCAGTAAAAGCCTGACTTCTCCCACTACGCCTAGGGCGGGAGAAGATATTTGATGATTCCACATCCTCAAAAAAAAAACCCACGAAATTCAAATATTCCTACCGTTTTTTGCAATTTGCAGGCCAGTGTCAGGCTAGACTATTTTATAAAAAGTCATACAATGCGATTAAATGAAGTTTGGGTTGTATTTTTGGTTGTAATTCTGTTAATACATACGTGTTCGGGACGCGAATCGTATTTTAATCAACATACAACCAAACACCAACTTGCAAATTGCAAAAAACGGAAAAAAAATTGCGGATCTACCTTAATAGAAAAATGTTCGGCGTTACAAGTTGAATGCCAGAGGTTGCATGGTTGCGGTAACCATGTATTCAACGTGCGCTCCACCGCTCGCTGCCTTGGTTGCGAATGTTGTAATGCTCTTTTATAAGAGCTTGTGTTTCGAAGAGCAAGCGGTGCGGTGTTCTACCGCGATTCTTAGCAAAGAGGCCACTTCAGACTGCAGCACCGCGCTATCAACATTCCTCACCACACACTCAGCGGTCGAGGCTTTCCTCGCAAGTCCTAAACACACGTGAAAAGTCTCTATTTGTGAAAGCAAACAAAAATACTTTTCAGAACATAATTTTTCCCCGGACATTTACGCACAATATTAATTTATCGAAATGTCGAGCAACATGAGACGCAACATTTAACAAACATTTCAAAAAGCTGTTAAAGTTAACAAATGTCCACGTTGTAGCCACGTGAAAAATTTCCACAATATATTTCACTTTTTTCCCACCAATTTATTAGGCACGTCCAACACAGGTTTTCCGAGAAAAAAACATTTTAAAACAAGATATGTATCTAGGGTGTGCGGGGTTAATTATTCTATTTACTTTATTTTAATGTTCTCTTTCTACGCGGTTCTCATTTGGGTAAAAAGTATTACCTGTTTAAGTATGCCGAGGCGGTTACAAAGCCCACGTATATTTCAAAAGTGGCTTGACGCGTTACGTCTCATTAATATAACAGCGAGCTACGCTTAAATAAAGGTATTATACGACCTACATTTAAGTTAATATTCTAACGAGAGTTCTGAGGAAATACGACGAAACTATTAATTAGGCGTCACATATAACTGTCAAGTTGGGTTTTCCCGAAGGGTTAGACAGTAGTGTAAGAGGTATATACCAAGTTTGCAAGTGTCACGTGTAAGGGGACAAACCCATCGCCGTTTATTGGGCACAATGCCAATCTTGAGTGGTTAGTACTGAGAATTTTCTTCGCAAAATCCTCAGTAACAGGCGGTCAGTTCTAGGAATTGAAGCCAAAACTTTTCACTTTAGTAGCCGCCTACGCGACCGCGGGTCCAATGAAGCGGTCATTCCAACTATTAATTATCCCCACGAATAATGAATGAATGTGGCTACAAAATATTCGAGGCAATTAATATTACCGATATTAAAACATTTGTTTACCAAACATATCCGTTTTACCTACCGCAAAGTGTGTTTTCGCAATTTGGCACCACCCAGAAAATCAATAACCATTGAAGGCTAATAATAAAATGAAAGGAAAAACAAACGTGTATTACTAAAAGCCACGATACATGTTTGTAGTTTATATTTCCAATGAAGTAAGAACTATGTTGTGGTACATTGGTATGGGAAGTTTATGGCTTTGAAGGCTGTAATCGCCATCGAACGGGAGACGGCAGTAAACCGACTGCAGCCGTACCTACTGCAAATAGAGAGCTTGATCACAAAAAAAATAGAAATACCGAAGGCCAAGCGAAAATATGAAGCCCGACAAGTGAACGGACTAACAGATTCGGATAAAGTATCGGGGCGTTTCTTTCGGATTTCTTTGTCACCTTCCAGTTTTAGTCCGGAAAATCTTTAGTTTGTCCATTTTCAAAAATATTTTTGCTTGGGCCTATTCAATTAAGACCTTGAATTGAGTGTACCATCGCGGACACTGGCGGTCAACTACTTTTAAACCTTATTGCTCCAGGCATTCGGGTGAAAGTGATCCACCGCTATTGTCCGCGGGTGTACCTTCTGTACATATTTTTATACCGCACTTGATCCAATCGGTCTTTACCCGACAGTGTTATTGTACTGTTTTATTTCCTTGAACTTAGCCTCATGGAAATGGTCCCTTTTCTTTGCACAATGCGTTCAACTTGAAGTTGAACTGCGGAAGTTCCCGTTGAAATTGATTAAACATTTGCCTTTGTCGTGCTACTGTAGTGCAGTTTACAATGTTTTTTTATGAGACAGATTCCATTCCACACTTTTCATTGTTATTTGCTATTAGTGATACAATTTAGGCAGGTTTAACGGTGATTCCTTGCAAGCAATCATTTAAGTAAGTCCAAACGAAAACCATTAAAATAGAACCTCCACGATTTAAACTCCTCTCAGTAATGCTTTGGGAAAAATAACTCATACGAAATCTAATATTATCAAGTATATTTAACAGGACTAGCGGTAGCTTTGAAACATGCCACTGTTCGTCAGAGCTCCGTGAAGCTGAATCAACTCAGCACTGAGAAAGAATGGCCACAGGTTTTAACGCTTTCAGCGTATTCATTTCTCCTTATTTAAATGACGTCACAGAATGTTACAATGCGGATATAATGGGGGAGCTAGCCTGGTGCATGTTAATGCGCATTTTGGTGAATGGAATTTAAATGGCTTTTACACTTACTGAAGTGTTCATTTTACATTAATCCTTATGCTCAAATTATATCTAGTTCCTACTAGCTATTACCATCGGCTTCGCCTGTCGGAAAGTATCCCACGAGAATGTAAAACCGGGGTAAAAAGTATCGTATGTGTTAAGCCAAATCCGTTCGGCCGTTTTTGCGTGACTGAGTAACAAAGATCCCAACATACTCTCTCTCTCTCTTTCTCTCTTCTTCAACCTTTGGCCACCCAATGCTGAGTGTAGGTCTCTTCCAAATCTCTCCACTTTTGGCGGTTTTGTGTCGTGGCTATCCAGTTTCCCAACATACACACTTTCACAATTATAATATTAGTAGGAATCAGATAGACAACTTTACTACTACGTATAATGTTCAACCTAATATCTCGGATATGTTAAGATTGAAATTGGATGATGCTTGCTTGAATTTTAATTGAAATATTATTATTTTCAGCCGTGATTTGATTTAAAGCTATACCTACTTAAGGATGTGTCCAGGGGTGCGGGTTGTTCGAAAGAGATACCGCGGCCCCTGGCACACAGGCAACTGAGGGAACACGGGTGGGTTTTAGTCAGTAAAAGTATGACACGCCCTCCTGCTCCACTCAGAACGGAATAAGTTATTTGATGATTTCGCACCCAAAAAAAAAGGATGTGTTCTCGAGATTTTAAAATTATCGTGTTTTGAAATCAACTTTGCAGTTGTAGATATTATGTGGGTATCACCACAAGTCGATTCATCATAATCCGTCTATAATATTCCCACTTTTGGGACACTGGCCTCCTCTCTGTGAGAGAGAGTGGGCCATAATCCACCACGCAGGCCCAGTGCGTGTTGGTAGATGTCACGTGTCTTCTAATTTTCGGTTACAGGATATCCCATTTTCCGCACGATGTTTTCCTTCACCGTTTTGAGAGTAGTGGTGATGAAATAATTTACCCTAAGTAAGGCGCCTGTCTGGGTTCGAATCTACGACCGACAACTCGTAAGTCGCAACAATTACCACTATGCCACCTCTGCTCTTGTGGGCCACCAACAAATCGATTAATCAGCTCGATTTATTCGAAACACCATCGATGTAAATCGCTCGAGTTTCTTGCAAGATTCTGCATAATGAGCCAGTAAGAAGACTCATGTTTATCCAATGTGTAGCCTAGATAAGTTGTAGACCACTAGGTGAACCTAGGCACGTATATTACCTTGTTAACATCGTACGTGTGTTGCAAACGGGCACGCCTTTACATTCTTCGTTCCTTTGACAACCAATAAGAAGATTTCTCGATAAATACGGTACCAATTAGGCATTCAGACTGGCAACAGTGGTCTTGTACGAAAATTAACTTTTATAGAAAACATTTATATTATTCGTTGATTAATTTCCAAGGCTACATTAATTACAACGAATAGAATACGTTAAATGGCCATATATTTTCCAAGGATGTGTGCCTAGCGCCTACGGACTAAAGATTCAATTACTGGTTTTTGAGGTAAAATCCTACACTTTTTGGACGGAAAGATAACACAAATAAAAGAAAAGCTACGCACATGGACTTTGAAATGCCTGTGCCTAAGTTACAACTTTATCAGCGAAGTTGCATCTGCATAGCTCCATTAATATACAATGCAATTACGCAACTGCCCTTTACAAAATTTTGTACTGAATTAAGAAAGTGGTTTTTGTATGAATGTTATTATTCTCATAATGAGTTCTTTCATAAAAATTCTTGTAAATTTTATACTTTATAACCTTGCATCAAAGTATAGACACTGATTTATTGTTATTTAATGTTTAAAATGATTTGTATTGTGTCCATTCTTTATTTTAATTGTTTGTATTATTAATTTTAGATTGTATTTGCATGCCGCTGTGTCGGCGAAACTTGCTGAACCAAATATTTAAATAATATCCTTTATGTACCGTGTTTCTGGCAAATAAAGACATTCATTCATTCATTCATTCATTCAACAGGTAGTAATTAGAGTAAGTGCTAGTGGTGTTACTATGTATATTCATTTTGTACAAAACCGTATTTCTTCAGTAGTAGCGTACACTGGACAATATTTCCCAGCATTGATTTTCAGAAGGTATACCTACTTAAGTATAATGGCTTGAGCCATTATGGACGCCATGCAGCAGACAAAGGAAAATCGATATTGATGCCTGTACCTACTACCGCTACTGCATAAACTGCACGACGGTACAATAATACTAAAAGCACTTTACCTCTAAGGACCATAAAAAAAACAAAAACTTCGTTTAAAACACAAATTGGGGCGTATCGTACGCCTCGAACCTGTATGCTTATTGAAACGCTCCATATTAAACGCGTTCGGAGATTATACGTTTACCCAACCAGGTTAAAGCCTGACTAGTTGAAGATATAGTACCTACGTTGGTACGAATTTTAAGGGTTCGAAATTCAGAGCAAAATTTTCGTATCTACGCATTCATTGCTTTTCTATGTTTGTACTACCGTGGACACTGGTGGTTGATGACTTTTCAACCTTATTACTAAGTGATTAAGGGTGAAAATTGAATTAAGTACCGTCATTTTCCGCGTTTATACCTATAGTAAAACCAGTATTCATCCACCAGGTACCTGAACTTCTTCCCGCCAAACATGAGCAACAGTACCACTCAGATCACGTTCGAGAAGTCTGCCACGTACTTCGACGGTGACCTGGTCCCACGGAGAGCGCACGCCCTGCTACCCAACGCTAAAGTCATCGCCATCCTCATATCACCATCTAAAAGGTAAGACAGACGTTTAGGTTTTCTTGTAATATACAAGCTGTGTGCCCGATGGGAATTCCAATTGGCAAATTCTCAATAGCCTTGAGTAGACGAGTTTCCAGAAATCGATGATACAACTAACTTTCTTAAGTACCAATTTCCACGTTTCTAGCTTCAAAAATTTGGAATTGCATACAAACTTAAAATTCATTTTCAAAAAACCTTGCCACCGACTTCCGAAATTGCAGTAAATTCTCAAATTGTAGTGTTCGGGTTTTTTTTCTCTTTTTATTTGTGGCACCTACCCCACACAAATTCGTATACCTTCACTTGGTATCTAAATTTCATGCTTTTACACCCAACGGTGTTGCAAGTTATTCGAAAGAAATACCGCGGCCCCTGGCACACAGGCAACTGAGGGAACACGGGTGGGTTTTAGTCAGTAAAAGTCTGACACGCCCTCCTGCTCCACCCAGAGCGGGAGAAGTTATTAGATGATTACCAACCCAAA
Organism: Antitype chi; assembly: GCA_947359405.1. Taxonomy (NCBI): domain Eukaryota; kingdom Metazoa; phylum Arthropoda; class Insecta; order Lepidoptera; family Noctuidae; genus Antitype; species Antitype chi. The sequence goes on along the minus strand of OX375810.1, from coordinate 7,959,610 downwards.
AAAAAAGCGGTGTCGGTTGTCCGTTGTCTTTTCGGTGTTTTTTTTTTATTTTTATCAACTATACTCCATTTGAAATAAGATTAGACATTTAACTAAACCTTTTTTACAGTCCGATTAACCGATTTTGACTTCTATTGCGTTAGTGGCATAACAAATGGCAGCTGCAGTATACAGTTGGTATTGTAACTACTATTTTACTTTTAATGCCATCCTTATATGCCTACGGTATAGAAGTCAGAATCAGTTGAAGTGACTGTAAAAAAGGTTTGTTTAAATGTCTAATCTTATTTCAAATGGAGTATAGAACAAAATATTCAGCTAGGAATACAGCTACTAGTATCTAGATGGCAGTGTTAGTGTGGGAACCTGTAATTGGCTTAATCTTACATAAACAATAAATAAAAAAGGTTTGTTTAAATGTCCAATCTTATTTCAAATGGAGTATAGAACAAAATATTCAGCTAGGAATACAGCTACTAGTATCTAGCCGGCAGTGTTAGTGTGGGAACCTGTAATTGGCTTAATCTTATATAAACAATTGTTATCTTTATATTATAGCTGTTGGTTCTCCTATGAATAAATAAATATGAATGATCGGCAACTGCGCTACTAGTCGCAGTATTATTCCTGCATGGAAAAATGATCTCTATGCCCATAGGCAGTTGTTCCGAGCCAAACAAGGTCAAGCAGGGCCGGGTTGGTTTAAATCCTACGCAAGGAGGCGTATCTACCTATCTCCACTATAAATCATCATCTGCCTTTTCTCAACTATGTTGAGGTCGGCTTCCAGTCTAACCGGATGCAGCTGAGTAGCAGTATTTTATATGGAGCAACTGATACCTATCAGACCTCCACAACCTAGTTACTATACGGTAATACGATACCCCTAGGCAAGACTGGATTTTCAGTCTTTCAAGTTTCTGATGACCCGTAACGACTGTCAAAGATCTACGAATGCCAACCAAGACCTACAACTTAAAGTGCCTCGCGAGGCACGGAGGGGTCTTGGTATGTAAAGATGGTCAAGCGTAGATGAACCTGATCGATTGACCCGTGTGGCTGTTACTTAGCCACAAGCCCCTCCGTGGAGGCGATCGGCGGCGGCGAGCTCTCGCGTCCGGCCCTGGTGCAGGCCATGGTACGGAGCGAGAGTGAATGGTTAGCCGTCACCTCCTTCTGCGAAGCAGTAATGCTCGCGAAGAGGGAGGCGGCGCACGTGAGGGAGAGGCAGTATATGCGCCCTCACGGCCGTAGTCGCCGCGGGAGAAGCCCTGGGCGTCGGGAATCCCAGGCTGATTCCCGGCCACCGTAGGCGCGGGCTTGCGGACGGCGAGTAATGGGTAGCTCGCTGTCCGGTAAGGACCAAGCCCGGGTCGACGGCGCGTTGTGTTCCACGCGCGCCTCAAAGAGATGTCAGCACCAAAGGGTGGGGTCCGCAAGGGCCGATGCCTGCCAGGGGTGCGGGTTGTTCGAAAGAGATACCGTCGCCCCTGGCACACAGGCAACTGAGGGAACACGGGTGGGTTTTAGTCAGTAAAAGTCTGACACGCCCTCCTGCTCCACCCAGAGCGGGAGAAGTTATTTGATAATTTCCCCCGGATATACTGTCGTCTCTTTTCATCAATTAGTACCCACTAACAACCGACGCTCGTGTGTCACGTATCCTATCAAGAAGAGTGTATAATAATCACAGCACAGTGCGTGCAGTTGTTCCGCCTCCATAGTAAAAGGCTTGCGTTTATGTAAATGTAAAAACAATCGAGAGAGAATTATACGGCAGCTGCACAAGTACACATACATTGCGAGTCGGCCACGGTACCGTGCGCACTGGTTTGTATGTAAATCCCGAGGATCTAGGACTTAACGCATTGGCGATCCAACCGCGCACCGGAATGCGTAGCAAAACGACTCGGGTTCGAATGCTGTGATGCTATGTTGTAAAGTGGTCAGTATCCCCAAACTGAGAAAATTAAATTGTTTTATTCACAATCGCTACCTCGGTAGCTATTGAGAAAAGTAGAAATCTAGATCACAAAAAAAAGTTGCAGGCTACTATCGTCAATCAGTTTAAAATAAGAATCACATTCCTGTACGCTGATAGCTGAAATTAAGTTAGTAAACTTCATTTATTTAAGTAAATCTCTTCAGATAAATTACGAGAAATTACCTATTCAATGAATTTTTCGTTTTCAAAAAGATCTAAACTAAGTTATCTTTTTTTCATTAATATTCCTCTTGTTTATATTCTTTTAGCTTCTTGAGACGTAATAATATTATAAGTATCAGCTCTATAAATCACACAGCAAGAAGGCAGCAATTAAAATGGGGAAATGCACATCAATCTTATTGCCTTAATCGTAATTAGAAGATTGTAAAAGAAAATATTTTATCAGCCGCTCGTCAGGCCTCGTTCATCAAAATGCAAATTTAAAATCTGAATTTATATCCACAAAAGTTTTCAAGAAAATTCATTTGAATGCCTTTATAGAGCTATTTTGATTACATTTCTAAGAGGCACCGAAGTGTAGTTCGTCGCTTTTAGTAAAAACTTTGTATATACTTTTCAGGGCCATTAAAATAAAATTTACTAAAGTAAAAATTTTGCGCCTCGAACCAAGTGACTGAGCATTTCGATTGGTACATTATCACCCAACGGTTAGATTCCCGTATAAAATGTTTATTTATCAATATATAAGACCACGCGGTAACAATATGTACAAATTAATATTTTTATGCTATTTACAAATAAGTATTTTTTCATAGTAGGTACAAAAGAAAGTCATATTTATGTCAACACTATCTATTCGATAAAAATAAAACAGAACGTCAACAGTGTTGAGCAGTGACATTCAAATGCTCCACAGTAAAACTGCCAACCCGAATGCTTCCACTAATTAATCTAGAAGGCGTCTCAAATAAAAACATTCGTACCTAAACACGCCATGTGACGGATGCTTTTGTTTTTAATTGTGGCAACACTATGAATAACGCTATTTATGATCATACTTAACATACTCCATAGTTAACGACAAAGGAGAATAAAATACGTACCTAATGTAGATACGGTATAATTAATTACGGTACGTGTTAAGCATCTTTGAATTGAGTGCATAGTTAACAAAGAATGTCTTCGAAGAAAGAGCGCACCGAGTAGGCAAGTACAGCGTGTTTTTCCTTATGTCTGTTTCAAAAGTATTTGACGAAAATGTAAACAAATGGATCAGAAAACCTATCTCTAAATGCCAATTTCTAGTGCAACTTACAATTGAGTGCTCTGATTTCATTATTTGAATACTTAAACCCGAAATTCTAATTTTAAATCATCTTAATACTGGTTTTATTTGAAAATTGAGGTTAATTGCATAATTCAATTTTCAACGGTGATTCTGAAATTAAAATTTAATAATGACATTCAAACAATAATTGTTGAATACAATGGTGAGATATTAAGTTGAAACTTCTTTAAGATACAAAGGAATTCCCTTTAGCGAAGGATTGCGTAAGAATTTAACATGATAACAACGAACAAACCCTTAGTTTACACTTTTAACAGATCCTTATGGATCAGACTATACATGATTGTCTTATTTGGTAAAGAGTTCTAATCAGTGCTATGGTTGGTGTGAACTTCTTAGTTTGGAATTAACCACCATCTTCTGAAAATCTAAATGTCAGTACGCCATGTTGGCTTGCCAAATACGACATGTAAAGAATAACTACACTTTACCATCTACCCACTTGAGTCGAATGTATTCACAAATCACACCCAAATAAATACCGAAATAAAATAAAAACATTAAGGAAAAGCTATCTCGTCTAATTCGTCATTAGTAGTCTTAAGTAAATTACTGTCGATTGAGGAAAAACGTTGCGACTCAAAGAAAGCTCGTAACTCGAGCCAGTAAAACTGCTTGCTCAAATCCGAAACGTTATTGCAATGCGGTGTCAAGAAATGGCTACACATCATGAATTTATACTGCGCAAGACTTTGCATTTGTATTTTGATCAAATTCCGTAAAATATGTGCAATATTGATTCTAATAACTGGCGAAATGTGGGTGTAATTCTGCCTAACTCTTCGGGGAAACAAGGAATGCGTGATGTTATGTATAAATTCTAATGTTTAGATATTACAAAGATTGTTAATAGTCATAAATGAAAAAATATTTTTTTATAGCAGTTAATAAAACCATTGTAGTTTGCCGTGGATCTGACAATCCAGGAGACCTACGTGATGACTAAAGGGTCTAATTGTGATTCTTTTTTAAATGAATTCTAACTAATGCAGGTATAATGTTGTGAGATTCTACCATTTGCCCATTCGATCTCAGTAATGTCTTCTTTACTGTAAATATTTGCAAACACAAATACTACATGATACTTATTAAAAACACAGTCCCACGCAAAAATATTCGAAAACGAAAAAAAAAGCAATCAGACTCCTACAAAAATTAACAAATATTTTTAATATCACAGTAACGTGTCGTGCTCTGAATAATTCACATAAAATCCGTGTGTTTATTGTGCAGGGCATATTCGTGGTACCAGCACATTCGGTCGCACGGCGATGCGGTCGCGAACAACTATACGTTCCACACAGTCATCGCGGCGAATGATTCCGCACCGAAGCCCCTCCGGGATTTGAGGTAAGCATTTTTATTTTTAAAAATAGGTATATATTTTTTAGGGTAGTGGGTTGGTGTCTTGACGGGATTTCGATTTTTTACTGGTATGCAAGTGTGCTACTTATGCTAAACGTAAGTTTGTACGTCAACTTTACAGGGATACTTAATAGGAATAACGGTGAAAATATTTTACAGTTTTCCTTATACAAGGCATTTTAGGAATATTTTACTGTCAAAGACGTGATCTTTAAGTACCTACTCGTAATTTTTGCAAAGATAACAGTAAATAAAATGTATTATGTTTAAGTGTTTTCTTTCTACAGCAAAGTCACGTTCTATTACACAAGTCAACCATTTTAACTTCAATGTACTGCAGAGCTAAGTGTCCAAAACAAACACAAAATACATGTTCTTTGTGCCACACAGTAATAAAACATCTCGTAGACATGGAAGCAACTACAGTTTCTTAATTTATATAGTATTTTTCGATCTCAGGCAAAGGCGTATATTTTACGTCGGCCTTCGACCCTCTCATATTGGATCACAATTTTTCCGCGCGAACCCCGACTCTTGTACATTAATAACGAATGTAATGCCTTCACTGTACTATTATTTCATCCCCCTACTCGTTAATACCATTTGGTTCCTTAACATCATGCTATAACGGTACGTATGGAGTGGGGGACCTATTGACTTACTTTATCCCGTTTGGAGGGCCAATAGGCATGAAAATGATTTAGTTTCAATTAACAGTCGTGCTTGAGGATAGTGAAATATGTTGTGTGATACTTTCAGATTACAATTTTCTTTAGTAAACTTAAAGAAATCTGGTTATCATTTCGCACAGTAAGAATTTCTTCAGATATAACAAGACACTTGACTTCAGAGGTTGAAGTACAGATTGCGATCTGTAGACTGGGACGAGCAACGTCGTTATTTCATCTTTAGATCAATTGAAAGAGCTTGCCTTTGAGTTTTATTGTTAGCTTCTTTTTGTCAATGAACTGATCAAGATACTAAATACTTACAACTACTTAACTTGGTTTTAAGGATTCCTCTCTCCTGCTATTTTGCTGTGCCCGACACCATAATGATATCATTATAAATTTTAAATTACGATCTAAGTACACATTGTAGAAAGCCATAAATGATGTAGCATGGAGTACTTTAGCCAGGGTGGCTTATGAAATTCAATCAATACAACCCTCTTAAGTTCATATAAGTAACCCTATTGATTGGTATTTTATGAAATAGTAATTCAATAGGGATATATGAAATTACGAGGGTTGTATGAATGAGTTGAATATAATTCATTAAAAACATAGGTACTAGTTATGGTGGCAAATCATATTTTGTTCAATATACAATCTTATACTGACCTGCAGATTGCAAAAAAACGTGAGAGAATTTGATAATTTCGCTAGTTAGCCCTGGTGCTTCCCTCTTAAAGTACTCAATACTCAATCGTCTATGGCTTTGTTCTTCTCCCTTAATCGAACACCGTACTCTTCAAAATATTATTTCTTTATTAATATTCATAGTTCCAAGCGCCAACTTACCGGCAAACAACACCTCATATTATAGCGTTTGTAATCCAGCTCAACTCCCCAAGACTACGTGACGGTACATCCCCGAAATCCATTTAACATTAAAATAAGCCAGTTATATTTGTGAGCGTGCGCCTCAAAGATTATTGTGTACTTGACAGCGCCATGAATTTATTATCAGGCATCACGCGCATTTCCTCCGCAAGCTAATGTGCTCAGAATGGATTATTAAAATTGATATTGTTTGCGTTTTCTATCATAAATATTATGAATTTCGTTTAATGGAGAATTGAGAGATTTTGGGAAGTTTTTTTTTTTATATTTGGCTCTGCTTGAGAATACTTTTGCGTCTTGATATAGACTACCGAATACGTTTTTGAATTATGTCACTTGAGTTATGTCACTTGCCTTATTATTTGTCATCATGTAAGTTTATCCGTGGACAATGGCGGTTGAAAACTTTTCACCCTTAAGTTTTTAGTAATAAGGTTGAAATGTGGTCCGCAATGGTACAATACAGCATAGCCTACATAATCTTAATGCCGCAGATCTACAAGACAGCATTAGCTGCCCAACTACTTACCGACACTTGAGCCAAAAATCTCTCCCAATTATTCCGAGAATATATTTTATATTTTCTCATCACAAATGTTGTGGATAGGAAGTGCTTAATTTAATAACAAGCTTCAAAATTGCGAGAGAATGCGGTGCCCGACAGAGACATAAAATATCCGTGTTACTGGAATACCTTGAGTAGTTGAGTGTACTGATGAATCGGAGATGATAATGTTAGAATGTCATTCTGCGAGAAGACAGTGAAAGGATTAACATAATTTAGTATTAATGGCTAAAGCAAATCTCTAGTCAATAAACAGGGTGCCAGATATTTTTAAAATAAAATATACAGCTGATTCCTACAAAGTGTATAAAATAGCTAGTTTTTTTTAAATAACCGACGAAAAATTTCACCACACGGGGTCCAGAATCATGTAGGCACTGAAACCATGGTAACAAGTTGTGCGTCCCTGCCATCCTGTATAATAAATAAATAAATACCTATGTTTTCGTAGAAACCGTTGCCTGAACCCGGGCAAGTATAGCCACTACCTGGAGCGCTGGCTGGCGGAGTACAGCAGCCACCAGCTCCACATCATCGACGGCTCGCAACTGCGCTCAGAGCCAGCTGCCGTCATGAACACGCTGCAGAAGTTCCTCAAGATATCGCCGCATATCGACTACAATAAGTTGCTCAAGTAAGTGCTTTTGACACCAGGACATGTGATGAACTACATCATTTGAGTACCAGTATTTTACATGAAGCGACTGCCTATCTGATTTCTACAACCCAGTTAGGGATTATCCAGTAACTGGGTGTTGGTTACAGTCGTTGGTAAGACACCAGCAGGCTTAGCATGACGCTTTCTATTTCTACGAAGAATAGACAGTACTTTTTCAATACAAAGTGACTTTTCTTTTCTCCATTTTTGACATCACACTGAGGGAACACGGGTGAGTTTTAGTCAGTAAAAGTCTGACACGCCCTCCCGCTCCACCCAGAGCGGGAGAAGTTATTTGATGATTTCGAATCCAAAAAAAAAACCGTCGATATCCTTCTACAATCTGTCATTTTGTCTTTCGTTTCTAACTATCTTTGTCTAGTTCCTTATAAATGAAGACTATTTCAGAAGAATATTTCTTACCAAACTGTCAAAATCACACTGATAACAAACTTTGTACTCGACGGCCACAAAGTATATACGATTATCTACAAAGTCATGTTTCGTTTAGAACGCATAACTTCAAAATCAAAAGTCATTTATTCAAACTAGGCTGAGAGTCAGCTCTTTTTGAACATCAGAATTAAAATCCCCCCAAAACGCCCGCCCTTCACCACTTCCTAGTGCTTTAGGGTCAATTCTCACCGAGACGCGGCGCGACGCGCACTTTTTAAGATCACGATACAAAATAGATCTTATTTACTTCACAATAAGGTATACGGGCTGCACAACGCGGTGCACCTTAGCGTTCTTCGACACGCTTTCGCGCTCGTAGTGAAATTATACCTTTTCGTGTTGTAAATAAGTTAGATATTCTGTTGCTATCTTAAAAAGTGCGCGTCGCGCCGCGTCTCGGTGAGAATTGACCCTTAGCTGGGAAGAAGAAGTAGCGGAACAAACTCCCCACCTGTGGGGACCCCCAACTGTGATAATTAATAGAAAAACATGGCTATCTTCTCCTATTGTACGTCATTTAGTTAATAGTCATGTCTATTCTTCCGTAGACAAATCGGTGCTTGTGCTAAGCCTGCAGGAAATGTATTCTATTGATTTGTCTTCGAACATCATTGTAGGTGACTATCTACGAGACTTTTTTTTATAAAAACTATTATGCATTTTTACAGGATTTCGACCGATAGAAATTTCATATGAATTTATTAGTCTACTCACAATGCGATATAAGTCATGGCGTAGAACTTTCTAACCTTACATTTTTCCAATTAGTGTCTTTCCATAGCTTCGTAATTTCATATTCCGTCTTGTTACTGTCAAATAATAATACACAATAATTATGTCGCCACGGAATTAATGGAAAAAATAATGCTGCGTAGGAACATTAAGTCACGCCGCGTTTTCGCCCCAACATTGTATTGTGCTGAGACAACAAACTCGAGAAGATACGAAGACATAAAACTGGCCCACACCTTGTAAAGTGATATTGTACGGTCGCCGGCGAGACCAGCAACCTCTGCAATTGGCGATAACTTAGCTACAATGGCCCCTTAAAGTCTAGGCGCACAACTTCGCAGAAGCAAGTCGCTGGGACTAATATCACTGCATAATGCCCTATCTACATAAAGCAGCTTGTTGCAATTCTAAGCCTTCCTTTGGAAAATAGCCTTTCGTTCTCCGTCGTCGGACTAGCCTCCAGTGAGAATTCTCCATCGCATTCGTGCTTTAAATGTATACTTGTACCTTTTAACACTAGTTTCGATTTAAACCACGTCAAATAGGTCTTTGCCCGCTTCGTATTGAAATAATAGGAACTGAATAATATATGCTATAGAGACCTAAATAGTACGTAGGTTTGCAATAACGGAAAATCACGCTCCGTTGGTTCGGACGCTTCAAGCAAAATGGATGATGAAATTATTGAAAGACTCACAGACTAATAGACATGAGCATGAGAAGGGAATCTAATACGAATGTAGGTAAATAATGTAGAAGATGGATCGTTTGCCTACTGTCCTGTCAATAATAGTCCTATTTACATTAACGTCAATAGGATAAGGGCGCTCCGTGATGTATGAGCGCGTAGATAGGCTTCCATACCAATATTTGACTTCATATTTTTGTTTCAGGTACGATCCGAAAAAAGGATTTTTCTGCCAAGCAGTAGGCAACGACAGGACGAAATGTCTCGGTAAATCCAAAGGCCGGATATATCCGCCGATGGAGGAAAAGTCTGCCAAGTTCCTGAAGCGTTACTATACGCCGCACAACACAGCGCTGTCTAAACTCCTCGTGAGGATAGGTAGGACTGTTCCGCAGTGGCTCAAAGACGAACTGTCGTCCAACGGATAGCATATCTTTCAACCTATAAGGTTGAGACGAAACAAGAAAGTGTTACACGGCTTGATCAAAGTCTGTGTCATCAGTATGCCTTGACGAGGCCAGGGGTCGGCGACGAGATGACGGCCCTCAAGTTACAAACTGTGGGCGTCGCCGGGAGTCGCACCACGCAATGTTGTTCTTTTCAAGTGTTTCAATGTGTCGAGTATTCTTGTTGAACAAATATCTTTGTCTATCGATTCTTGTAATATAATGTTTTAAAGAGTGATATTAAACGACTTAAAGTTCTTGATCTGTTTGTACGAGATGGAGAATGATATTATTGTTTTAGTTTAATTTTGACTCTACGTAGGGTGTAGTGAATGACTGTGTGTTCTCAGTGAAACGATTCGACTTTGCTTGCCTGATCATGTTATTTCTTAGCCATATTTATATGGACAGCGTCCGGTACTCAAGCGCCGGTCTAGGTGCTATTTGTTAGTAGTTTCATTCAACTTGTACATGTTCGGTTGTTACGAATTCGTCTTGTTTGTATTACGATGTCATTATGTTGTTATCCCATCATGATTTTATGCTAAATTGATAACGCTTCGTAATTAGCTATAATTATTAATATTTTATGTTATACATACGAAATGGTTTCATATAATCTTTCATTCCACGCTCTAACCGATCGTCGCTAAACGCTTATTTTAATATTTTTGTTTAATTACAATGTACGTACCTGATGCAATTTGTAAATTTGTAGTTAATTTTGTACGTTTCATATTAGTGTAGTTCTAATGTTATTTTAACAATCTCCTTGTCTTTCTGTGCCATAATTATTAAGTGACGCAAGTGGCACTGAAATATATTTTATTTTAGTTATTATTGTAATGTCTACAGTTATTTTACAATAGATCAAAACACTAGTCTTTTATGTAATGCGGCAGAATCACTTTCGTTGAACAGAAGCACAAGTGGGTGGTTAGTGTCTCTGGACATGGGCATGATCCCTACTATGAATTACACACGACACGTCACGTTTTACGTTCAGTTACCGAATTAGCCGTAAGAACTTTTAATATACATATTGAAGATGTCGCGTTATATTTTAATGAAATGATATCAATGACGACCCAATGAATGAAACACAAATGTATTTGGTATATATTTTGATATGCATAAATTTATTGGCGAGATAACTCGGCAAGGAAGATGAAAGTTTTTGTAAAACTGATTCATTATAGAACGTTTCTTACTCTTTGTTGTAATAGATGTCGGTACTTAAAACTTGTATAAATCCTTTTCTCTTGAGAAATACATAAAAGAGTACAGAAAACATAAATATTACGAAATGGATATTTGAATATAGCGATAAATATTAATATTTTTATGGTACATACGTTAATATCTTTTTTTTGTTTCATGTTTGTCGAGAGGCTTCATATTAAATTTATATAAAACTTCTGATGTTCTTGATATATTGTGAAGATATGTGTTACGTAGAAAACGGCCTTACAATGTTTAGAAGCAAGCTATGCAACGTGTTACGATGTGTAATTTGTGAACATGTTTCGACATGGACCGCTTATATCAGTTTTCCCAACTAATGTATGTTCCACTCGGAAATTACTCTCAAGTTAGTATCAGTGTGAATTCAATTAGAAAACGCCCATTTTCATTTCTCATAATAGATGTTATTTTATTTAGAGAATCGTTTATAACGATACCTTTAACAGCCAAGGACTGCTCTTAAAATGTGTTCTTTATAAGAAATTAATACATCACTTATTTTATTAAATGATTTAAACCTCTTAACTGTGTTTGTGTTCAATTTACCCTCTATCAAATTCCTGTGCTCTAAAACTGCGTCCCCACTTGTAATTGTAACATGTTCTCCCACAAAACTTCAACGTGTGATATACAAGTGGTAAAAAATTACGTCACACAGATATCCATTCCGAACTCGCGTAAAAAACTACAATAGGTCAAGATAATGTTTAATTAAAGGTAAGTCTGCGAAACAAATGACGAGTGATATACATATAGGATCTATATCATCCGTCAGATAATGATAATATCTGGTGAATAGATAACCTTCACCGTGATTTTTGTCAAAACAATTTGATTTACACGTAACGTCATATAAGCACCGCGCTGAAATCAAGCTTGTCTACTTACAGTTATGATGCACTAGCGATACTGACACACAAAAAAAGCATAAGATATGATAACAATTATTTGCGACTGTTAACGCTGCCTGCAACTAGATGCCTCGGCTAGCACATTAACAAAGATTATTTTTTGGGTGGGAAATCATCAAATAACTTCTCCCTCTCTGGGTGGAGCAGGAGGGCGGGTTAGACTTTTACTGACTAAAACCCACCCGTGTTCTCCCTCAGTTGCCTGTGTGCCAGGGGCCGCGGTATCTCTTTCGAACAACCCGCACCCCTGGCAGGCATCGGCCCTTGCGGACCCCACTAGTTGGTGCTGGCATCTCTTTGAGGCGTGCGTGGAACACAACGCGCCGTCGAACCGGGCTTACCGGGCTCGGTCCTTACCGGACAGCGAGTTACCCATTACTCACCATCCGCAAGCCCGCGCCTACGTTGGCCGGGAACCAGCCTGGGATTCCTGACACCCAGGACGTTTCCTGCAGCGACTAAGGCCGTGAGGGCGCATATACTGCCTCTCCCTTACGTGCGCCGTCTCCCTCTTCGCGAGCATTACTGCTTCGCAGAAGGAGGTGACGGCTACCCATGCACCCATGCTCTCGCTCCGTACCATGGCCTGACCCGGGCCGGACGCGAGAGATCGCCGCCACACAACGCCTCCACGAGGACACGGCGGTGCTCCGCCCAAGCTGGGCAGACCTCCACCTATGCTCCACCGTGTCCTCAGGGCGATCTTCGCAGTGGAAACACCCAGGCGTTTCCTTCCGCCTTATGCGAAACAGGAACCTCCAGAAACAACCGTGTCCGGTGAGGACCTGCGTCAGGCGGAAGGTGAGGAAGCTGTGCCGCCTCTCAAGCCACTCCTCAAAGAGGGGACATACCGCCGCAATCGTGGCGTGCCCAAACAAAGGATTGATCCCGTCAACTTATCACCGCTTTGGTCGGACTAGTTCGGAGGTTCACAGACTGAAATGCCAAATCCTCGTCCACATTATGCGTAGCATGTAGATGACAGTGTTAGGAGAGTTGTTGGAATGTTTGTAACAAGTGGAGACGCAACCTAACTCGAATTAATTCAAATGATTAGCAGTGTAATGGCCTCTACTAACGTTTAGATAACGGCCGGGATCTGCGCAGCTAGACCGTTCAACTGTGGCATGTAGATATATTGGATCTCTTAAATATCCTTCCGTAGCTATATTTGCAGTAATACGTAACACTGCCAGTCGAGTGCAACTCTGAGGAGATACAACCTAACCGCCCCCGGGCGCCTTGAAAAATGTATTACCCAGTACCCACTTCTAGCATTGTTCGATAGTCGATACAGAACGCGCGGGAAATATGCTCAGCCATAAGTTGCGGTATCGATATGTGCATACTTAAACAAAAGAAACGCATTAGCTGCGCTCCTTTGTTCCGTTTTCTTTTAGAGTGAAAAATGAAAGGGAGTGTCTTTGAGATACAATAGAACAAAAGTTAATAAGAAACTTGGGATTGGTAACAAGATGGGTATTGTGTTACGTGGATCGCAATAGAAGGTTGAAGAATATCAGTTCAACACGAATAGCGTGACCAAGGACACTGGGCTAAAGCGGTCTATGGACCAATATTTATTTATTTATTATTTGTTTGTGCACAATTTGTTACGTTAAGTATACTGTTGACATTACAATAAATAAGGCCGCCACTAACAGTCACAATACCCCTCGTACTAGTTGATAACAGCGTTACGGTTCTGATATTTGTGTAGAGATACCTGATAGGTAAAATTAAATTTGCTAGCGAGACACAGACGCGATGGATCTTGATAAGTATCAGTTTTTTTATCGTGTTTACATTTCGATACCCATCTCGCCTGTGAAGTTTTCTTAGGTAATTTGATTTGACCCTGTATAACCCACGTTAAAAGGGGCTTCATTATCGAACCGAGCAATTAAAAAAAAAATACACTTACAAAATAGGTACCTAAAGGGTGGGTATTCGGACGGGTACCTACCATTGGAATAGGGAAGCGAATCTTAGGTACTTATTTGCCAGTAATGGAGCAAAAATTTCGAATCGAAAATTGCATCCTGATAGAAAACTTACTAACACTACTCGACCTGGAAATCGAAAAGAGCCGACCAACGAGTCAATACAAGTACTTACCTACCTCCGATATTAGTTGCGAACTTGCAGCATACAAATCGTGCATAAACTTCGCATAGCATAAACTCAATTTTTCAATACTTACTCAACTATTTCCACCCGATATGTAGGTTCAGGCAGAGAAAGTTCGAGGAACGCTTATTACGCCTATAAGTGAACCTACCTACGTAAGTAAGAATGCACCTATTACGCCCTAGTTCGCAACCAGCATTCGAGTTTCGATTGGATACACAAGATACATGTGTATATGTATCTACGTTGGATTCAAGTTCCCCGACTTCCCCGTTACAGACGCTTAAACCCCGTAATAGCAAAAGGCACGTAGCTTACGAACTGCAAAATATTTTTTTATTATTTTTCACAATGAAAAGAACGTTGGAAGCAGCTTTCAAAGTAGCTACACAGGCTACTTTGACAACTATGCTTAGTATGCAAATAGCTCGAAAAATACGTACCATGTCCCATTATAAATGTAGCGTATGTATGTGCTTACATACCTAGATGGGTTTAAAAATATTGTTGAAGGGCTTAACTCTTACACCAGTTTACCTGAAAAGAAAATATGCATGTTATTAGAAGATGCACCTGAACTTATCATACGGTAAGTTTAAGTTCTCGTCGATAAAAACATAATTTAAGTAACTACATAATTAATTGAAAATCATAAAGCAGAATTTGCTGATTGCCTACAATTTTTTTTACTTTTGTGCGAACAAATGCACTATCTATTAACACCACAAATTGTTCATTCCATATAGAATTAGGTAACAAATATTAATTGGTAGGCAGAGTCACAGAACCAAAAACCGAGTTATGTACGTACCTAAGTCGTGTCTGGTGTTAGCTAAGCATTTGATCATCTTCACAGCGGAGTACCCTACCATAAGTCAGCTGAAGAAGCAAGCTCGCATTATGGCTTTTATCTTAAAATTACGACAGTGATGGATGACTGGTGCCTACATAATTCATTTATCTGCGATTAAGGGTCCGCCTGATGCTCGGCGCGGCTGCTTCATCAAGCTAACTATAAATTGACACGTTAAAATGTTGTTACGTTAACGTCTTGTAGCGGCGTCGATGGTGTTCTCTTGCCAGCTTGCTTTATAACTTGCAAATTATAAGTTAGCTTATAGCGTGGCTTATAAACAAGTTTATTCACTTACCTATTACCTACTTATTTAAGCGCGGGGTAACGTGATCTAAACCTTACGCTCAAAAA
Organism: Antitype chi; assembly: GCA_947359405.1. Taxonomy (NCBI): domain Eukaryota; kingdom Metazoa; phylum Arthropoda; class Insecta; order Lepidoptera; family Noctuidae; genus Antitype; species Antitype chi. The sequence goes on along the minus strand of OX375810.1, from coordinate 7,944,346 downwards.
TGTATGGTTATTTTTATCCGATAGATAAAGGTAACTACGGAATAGGTATGATGTAAGGAAACCACTTATAATGGTATAGTAACTGCTTAAATAGGTAATTATAAGTCTTACAGTACTAGTCGTAGTCGTCTACATCCATCCATGCCGACTTCCACAGATAATACAAGACCCAAGCACAATAATTTCGTTCGGATACGTACCTATACAGGATGTCCGGTAATTAATGGATAACCTTGAAATGGTTCATGGTAGAACTAATGGCCATTCAGAAAAAAACATTTTTTAATTGTATTTTATCTGTAAAAATTCAAAAAAAAATCAACCGACTTCCGAAAAACACTACAAAGTCAAAAATTACTTTAATTTCGGAAGGCGGTGACAAAAAAAATAAAATACATAGATACCTATCCAAATACACCGACTACCGAAATTAAAGTTAATTTTCACTATGTAGTGTTTTTTGGGAAGTCGGTAAATTTTTTTGTTTTTTTTTTTACGTATAAATACAAATAAGAAACGTTTTTTTTGAATGGCCATTAGTTCTAGCATGAACCATTTCAAGGTTATCCATTAATTACCGGACACCCTGTATATAATAAAACACTTGCAGTTATAAATTAATTCGCAAACATTTGATTTGAATATCCGGCAAAAATTCTGGGTATGTTAAAATCTTGTATTTGATTGCGAGGACGGTAATACATTGGTCATACACATGATACACAACCACAACCTACTAAGTGGGTTGCAAAATATGCATAATCAGCCTATAACGTCCCCACTGCTGGGATACAGGCCTCCCCTCTGTGAGAGGGAGTGGGCCATACTTTTTTTTTTAAACTTTGCCCCACCCTAGGAATTTCTTCTGCATTGCGGGTGCGTTTACAAACATTTAAACTCACATACACAAACAGCCAGACCCGGAACAACTACTTGTAAGTCATACATATATTTGTTCCGTGCGGGAATCGAACCCGCGACACGCAGCGCGGCAGTCAATCGCTTAACCACTTCGCCAAACGTGCTGTCGAGTAATAATAGTTGTGCCCAGTGCGGGTTGGTGGATGTCATGTGTCTTCGATTTTTTGATCCTAAACCCACGTTACCACAGACGTAATAAAATCGCGACGGGATTTTTTCGCGCACTGGCAACCTATCGGTTCCAATACAATAGAAAATTCATTGTGTCTCATTAGCCGGGATTGACAGATTAATGCCGAGATTTAAAATCGAACAATGTGTTTTTTCGACGCGGTGAGACTCACTCCCGCTGCACTTTGAGTTTGTTGAACTCAAACTCAAAGCAATTATTTCAAATAAACCAATTACAGGCACTTTTGAATTATCAAGGTCGGTGAGGTAGAAAAATGAAGCTAGTTGCCCATTCCAAAGCGTAGGTACCTATGGAGAAGAACGGGCAAGAAACTCCATGGACACTCTTTTACACCGAGTTACACCGAGGGTTGAAAATACAGTGCGTGAAAAAATCCCGCTGTGATATTATTACGTCCGTCTGAACGTCGACTTAGACAAGCCAGGTTACCTCACGATGTTTTCTTTCGCCATTTTGAAAGCATTGGTGATACCATTGGCCTTAACAATAGTAGGTGGTAATTAGAGTTTTAAAACCAGGGACCTCTGATATACCTACATAACATCACGCCTCGTTTCCGAGAAAGATTGAGCAGAGGTGTAGTTATAGTTGGTACACCCACATTTCGACATTAACGTTTACCTAAGTCCCATGTAATGGGAGCGAACCTATTGTCATCAACTGGGCATACATCGGGCAAAACATTGCATTGAAACAATTTTACGTAACGCACTAAGTAAATCTTCCCCAGCATTATTCGTACAGTTGTATTTACAAATTAGGCATACAATGTGCAATGTGCACCTAACAGTTACAAAATTAGACGTGCAAGAAAACTTCCAGCCAGTTATTTTTATGAATAAACGGATTTAATAAAGGCGGAATAAAATGAAATTAAGCTTGCTGAAGCATTTTACATAAAGCGATATTAACTCTTTCCCGGGCGTAATAAAAATGTCTTAGAATGTGCACGGGAGCGCATTTGCATCAACCAATTATATGGGGAGCGGTATTACTCGGTGTTATGTACCTAGATGTAGTTGAGTACGAGACATCTTGCCGTTTTATGATGTGCCGACGCCAGCGAGCTTTATTACAAAGACTGAGATAACGTCGCTCCAAATTCTGAGGTCTTTGGTCTATGATGTGCCTTACGGAGTTGCAATACGGACTCCAGAATACTTCCATTCAAGAGCAGTATTCGGAAATAGGTGAGAGGCGCCAGCACGGTCCCACTCCCCGCTGTCTAGTGTTTGTTAGTGATAACGCGAATTTGACGAGCTCCTCGACCTCTCTCGAAGTATTCTATCAATTTTTGATGTTCGTTTGATCATTACCTTAGAAAAATGCGCTCATATGGAAAGCTCGTTGGAAAGCAAGCAAAATGTTCTGTGACTGAACTACTTTTTAACCGACGAAAAAACGGAGGAGGTTCTCAAGTCGAACCGTATTTTTTTTTATGTATGACCACGCATAACTTTTTACAAAGTAGTCCGATTTTGATAATTATTTTCTTATTGGAAAGGGTATTAAAAAAAACTCAAAGCATTTATTTCAATTAAACCATTTACAGGCACTTTTGTATACTCCGAAATTGAACCCATATAAATTTAGAAAAAACATCCAAACTTAGGGTTGGGTAGGAAAACAGGGGATGATTGATTGCTCACTCAAAAAAAAAAATGCTGAGTTGTGAATTACAAAAAGTAATCAAAAATTATGCATGTAGTAATTAGTAAATTCTAACCACAAAAAATTAAACCACCGAAAAACACTGAAAAAAATAATAATAAACCTTTTTTGTTTAACCTTAATAACTAAGTTCGGAAGTCGGTGACATAAAATTGAAATACATATTCAAAGTCACCGACTTTTTTTTCGGCGGTTTAATTTTTTTGTTAAAAAGTTTTTTTTTCTTTCTAGGTAACTCTTTGATAACAAAGTATTAAAAAAGCTTGTAAAAAGAGACTTATTTTGAGACAATCTTTAACATAAATATTTCAACAGATGCAATATAGCAAATCATCATAATCCTTAGCCTATAATTTTCCCACTGCTGGGACACAGTGAGAGGGAGTGGGCCATAATCCATATTGCACCATGCAGGGCCAGTGTGGGTTGGTAGATGTTACATGCTTTCGAATTTTTGGTTCTAGGACATGAAGATTTCCTCACGATGTTTTCCTTTACCGTTTTGAGAGCACTGGTGATGAAACAGTTGGGTTCGAAAATACGAGTACGACACACTCGTAAGTCGCGGACACGTACCACTGGGGTAGCCCAGTGGTACGTCACCGCGATATACGAGTGTACAGTGGTGGCACTGTCGTGCGAAACAAGCTATAGATACATAACGAACTGCATAATATTCTGCTTAATACAAAAACATTTTACAGAGGAAGAAACAAAGATCTTCAATGTTAATTAACACATTTCTGTAGCCTTTTTACGAAAGCAAATAAGTAACATAAATGAAGGCATTTTATTCTGAATCAAGCTTTGTTTTTAAAACTGCAACGAAGTTTTTAGTACCATTGGATCGCTATAAGGTATCACCTACACTAAATTAATGAGGCACTGAAAGTAGACTACTATTAAAGTAAGCTAAACTTATCCTACTTTTGTAGTCTAATTTAAATGAAGGTTATGACAAGATAAACAGTTGATTGTTGCCTACCTAATAAATACGACGGCGTGTCTTGTGGTGCAATCTACGACAGAAGGATGGCTAACAAACAATATCTAAGTTTGTGTCGCTTTGTCGTAATATTTGCCAAGACTCCGAAAGCCCCGGCAAGTTTGAGCGACTTGTCGAGCTTATTACTATTTGTGTTGCCAAGATTCCCGTCTCCTACATTTCGTGACGAAGGTATCCATCTAGGATGGCGCGCCGCACACGAAATGCTCTTTTGGATGTCGGGTATTCCAATATGACTTAAAAGTTCTTGTGTGCTCTAAAAACAATACATGAAAAGTAGACTATGAATAAGTGTCCTCGTTTAAAAATGGAATTTAAATAAAATTCGGCCGCCATCGCGTATTATGACGCTAAGTAATGGCCATAATCTTCCCGCTACATAAAAAAGCCTCAACGAAAGCTCCCATTAAACATTTCCCGAATATAAAAAATACGAAACGCACGTAGTACTTACTAGGTCTCGTTCTCTTTATTTCGCTACGTATCGGGCGTTGAAATGAACGGCATGTGTTTACGTCACACTAAGTAAGAATAATGGGCGCTCATAAATCAGTGGCATCTTCACGTCGTTTTGAATACTCACAAAAGATGTCAACTCGTAGTTAAGTGTGACTCCATTCGAGACAAACGGCACGAGCAACCCCAATTGTACTGTGTCGTGTTATTTCCATTTATACAACAAAGGTTAAACGCTGCAGTCTTTTGGTAAAGTTAAAGATTCGTAGCACAATGCTACGTTATTGCATTGTCGTAGTGTAGTGGCTACAGGTCGCCGTAGCGGCGTAGCGGCGTAGGCGTTGCTACGACGAGGTGGCGGCTGGAAGTAGAATGCTGATTACGTTTTGTTATGTACCAAAAAAGTTTTTTGTTGATTTTTCTTTGATATATATTTACGTTATATAAAAAAAATGACCTGTATAATCAGTTTTTAATTATGTTCTTTTAAAACCGACCGTATCAACCTAATAATAATTTAGTATATTGTCATTAAAGCTACGCAAGCACCCACCGTCTCCTCAGACTACAACCTAGATAAATACAGCCGGTCTATTCAGTAAAAATATCACCGTGAAAACTTCGGTGAAGCGAGTTTGAAGTGAGCTGTCTTTCCATCTGATGCTAGGGATTGAGACTGTTGATTGGTCACTCAAGCTCACTTCACCTTAGTTTTCAATGTGAGATTTTTACAGAATAGCACTACAGGTGCAGTGTAACCGCGTAAGGTAATTACAACATCAACTTTTGAAGCGTCGATCCGGCTAAACGTCGGTGACAGCTATCAAATCAATGCCAGCGCAGTTCGCCAAACGCGAACCAACAATATTCGAGAGAGATTCAATTTTAGAACATACGTTATGAGTGTATCAGTCTCTCCGTACTAATTATATGAATGATTGAACATGGAAATTAAAGGAGTAATCTCATTAAAATTAATTAGGTTGCCTGCGCATAATATAAAGGTGATTGGAAAATTTGTTACGGAATTGTGAAAGGCATTATATATTTTGAAGTCGTTTTCTAACAGTAGGTACTAATAATTTACAAGATGGCTTCTTATCTCGTGTATGATTTTAAATTCAATTAATCAGGACAGAAGACGTTTATTTTAACTCTGATTAACAAGTTTGTAACTCCCCGCTTACACGCAAATATTAAAATGTCGAATTTGCTTTTAAAACATCGTAATTCCTGTTTCTTACAAAACAGTTGAACTTTAATAAGTAAAGATCAATGAGAAGTGATATCGGACATCTTTCTGCTAGATTCGACAACATTAACATAAAAAAGCTGGATTCTTGAAAATAATTCTAGAATGACTCAGCGTATTTATTTGAACGAATATTTATGTTGATTCAATTGATCCTAGAAATATCGAATTTATACTTTCTGATACAATAATGTAATAGCTATCTACGAAATACAATTTAGGTTATTTTTCTGAGCTTCAAACGCTAAGGGGGCGTCCATTAACTACGTGAGGCGTTTAGGGGAGGGAGGGTGTCGAGTCGAATCTCACCCAATCTCACGTGAGGGGAGGGAGATTCTCGGCAAATATCACGTAATTTATATTTTTTTCCGCAAAAAACAATGTAACATTACGACAATACCGGGCTAAATGATGTCGAACATGTTTTTCCGCCAATATGGTTAAATCCTACAAAATAATATTTATCGCGGTTACGCGAACGCCACAAAGTAGCACAGTAGCTCCTCGATGGTTAAACTGCCACCGGCCAGCCAAGCCAGCCAAATGCAACGCATAAATCCAACGCAAATAAGCACAGATTAACGTTTTTACACTAAAGCCACGTATTTGAAATATCTCACGTGAGATTATGGGGAGGGGGAGAGGGTCGAGCCAAATATCACAACATCTCACCAGAGCGGGGGTGGGGGTCGAAAAGTCGCCAAAATTGCCTCACGTAATTAATGGACGCCCCTAACCTCAATAACGATCGCACAATAGGATGAGTCACACAAATTACTGACAGATTTCCCATTTGTTACAAATCAATCACATTCAAAACATCGTTGAAAGTTTGTTACACGAATTTGTCTGTACGCCAATTAATCTGAAACTCAAACGGAGAACACAAATCCTGAGCGAGGTGACGTAAAGTCGAATGAAGCTTTATGCCAAAAAGTTGTGACAAAAGTTGTTATTGTAGGTACCTACGTCGGAGCAGCGTGCGGCGGCTGAGGGCGAAACTTGCTCGGCTTGCCAGCGTTTATTGAGCGGAAAGCGAGCGACGCGAACCCGGCGCTGACGCAGACCGCTCACCACCTCGCTGTCCAACTTTATTTTGTTTCAAAGTTCCTCCTTCACTTTTTGTAACAACAGGTAAATCTGTAACTGTTATCTCGCATCCCTACATCAAAACGGTAATCGTGTTTACCATTCAAAATGGTTCAGGTTGTAAAAAATGATTTCTGCAGAACATTGAAACACAAATATTGTTTGGTAAAAGAAGCAATTTCGCGCGTCCCTTCCGAAGGCGAGGACTCTTATAAACATCGGGGCACCGGCAAACTGCTGGTGTCGTAATCTCCCGAAAACATAAAAGCGTATGAAAAGTTTAGTGTCCAATAAATTTTGTCAATACAGGCGAGACCAGGGCATAATATTTCAACCACACAACGTTTTAGCCACAGCAGTAAGACGTGAATGCATGACTACGCTTTACCGTGGAAATTTAAGCAATAAACAACTACAACAATTTAAGGTATAATATTGCGTTCATAGAAATAAATAGTGAAATTGCTGGTATGTTGAATATTAATTAGTTACTTTGGTGCTTATCGCCCTTTCATTACCTTTCATTACTCAGCCCACGCCTGCATAAATTAAAACCGCTGTAATCGCAGCGAAAATATTATTTAGCCGCCTACGTATGTTAGATGAAAATTTTGTCATAATAAAATAGTATCTATGTGTACTACCAAGCACTAGAAAATACAACGGCGTGTAGTTTTGGTCCAATTTTCCGATGATTTCGTTTGGAGTGTATTTGAACGAGCTGGCGCTGGTGGAGGACTCGTCAAAGCCATAATTAAGCAAATATTTCCTGACAGTCGGTGGGAGCGCGCGGCCAGTGATGCCAACTTAACGTTTGGAGCTAGATTTAGCCCTTGTTTGGCTCGTTCAGTGCTGTAGGTACTTCTGCCGTATTCACCTAGCCAGAAATGTATTCCCAAAATAATGATTGTAAGACATAGAATAAGAAGATAGATTTAAAAAAGGATCCAAGATATATTTTAAACATGGCCGTAAAATGTGGCCCTACCGTCAACGTATTCAACACAAACTGAAACCATTCGTAGGTATATATTTATTTTAATAATAATTGCTTTTGGTTGTTTGTTTACTAAAAGTGTTTTATTTAACAATATGATGTAATTAATGATATTTGAAAGTCTACAGTATGGGTAAGTAACAGCATTATAATAAAAATACAATATTTCAATTTTTCCTGTTTTAGATTCTATGAAGCCTGAAATCCTAACACCTAGTTGGCAACACTCCGCGCGCTTCCCACCGGTCACTCCAACGCGGCAACGACTCGATTAATTATACTCCTGATCTAATTAGCTGACCGTGCCATCAATCGGCGCACGCGATGCTGGACAATTTGCATTTTGTTTGATCCTGTTTTTTAGGAAGTTTAGTAGTAATTAATCACCGTGGGCTGCCTGGAATCATGCTTGTAATTACAGTAATTTAGAGAATCTCAACCTACAATGTTAATGGAAAAGTAGGTAAACTAAATTAGACTGTTGGGTTTTGGTAATTACATCAGCTATGTGAGTTATGAATAATTGAAGCGGCGCAATCTACATACGAGAAGGAAGGCATCCTACATAAACATATAAATATATTTCTGGTTGTTATTCTGGGAACACACTTGTATAGTCCGTGTATCACTTTTCGGGGTTTTCCGCCTGAATTTCGTAGGTATATTAGCCGGCAGATAGGCACGTTCACAATTTGCGGCTGTGGATTGGCACGAATGGAGCGTGCAATATCAAAGTTGTGGCGTTATATAGGTTCGAATATTGAACTCGATTACTGAATGACAGACCATGCAGTGTTCCGTAACCGCACCGCACCGCACGGCACCGCACGGCCCCGCTCCCGCTCGCCCTCCACACTATGATTTGTAATTCAATTATGAATAGTAGAGACCGCAATTCTTGCTACAATTGTCCGTTCTCGACCACGGCGCGTAATAAAATTCATGAGACTGTTGTTACATTCATGAGAGGAATTGGAAAAAAATACTGTGTAAATACGTTTGCGATACTCGAGCGATGTAGATTTTATGAGCGCGTGTCACGGACCCGCGACGCCGCGCCGTCGGCCCCCGTGCGCGGTACACTTCCTCCGTTCTGTATTTTTTTATTTTATCTTACATCCGAAACTTTCCCCGACGTGATACCGGTATTAAGATAACAAGATTTTCAAACATTCAGACGACGTCTAAATGAAGCACATCTAACATTGCTCGAAAAATACTGTAAAAGTTTTCTTATTCTTGTTTCATTAATAATTCAGGAGGCTCAACAAAAGCGGGCTTCATTCTAATTTTATTAAGGGCAGCAATAAGCACCACCTCTGCCTACCACTCTCGGTATTATAATCGTATTACCTATTCTGATTTCATTCTATGTTGTTACGGTGAGACTTGGGGAGTCATCTTGCATTTTGTGAAAAAGCCTTTCAGGCTTACAAGGGCTAATAAACCTAGTATTTATAAACGTTGCTTAAAGTTAAGAGACGTTTAAGTGTCTTATATGTATTGTTAAACATACGCTAATCATTACCTACTTAACTTTAAGTAATATTGATTAATAACGGGATTTAAAAAAAAACACATGAAATAACAATTGAGGGAATTATTTGAAATAAGCGATAAAATTGTAGGTCTCGTCGGGGTCATAATATCAAATGGTCTACTTGAAGCTACCGAAGAAAGCCTGAAAAAGCTTACCGATAACTTCAAGCCGACCAAGAAAAATCCTGAAGTTAATAACGGATTCTAATACCAAAAACCGTTTGCCAAATCCTCCTCACAAATAGTATCTCCCAAGATGCCGTGAAAAATAAAAGATGAATTTTAAAGAATTTCAATTATCTTAAGGGAGGAAAAAGTATTATTTATGGTAAGGCACTTTGAAATAGCTTGTACACAATGGCTCCCAAGCTCTGTGGACCCGAAGGCGCGGGCTTCATCGTAAGCAAGTGAATTTATTATTTCGTATCGTATTTTAATTTGTATAAGATTTACATTTTTGCAGATTTATGGCGGCAGGTACCTACCTTTAACGAGTTTTTGAGCCAATTTTTAACTAGATCTACGATGTTAGACAAAAAATTGGGGTTTTATATTTTCAACCTTCCTGATATCGGATGATTTGCGTAATAGAAATGCAGGAAGAATGCTTTGAGATTGGAGGAATAATAGAAAGGTTTTTCGTTACTATTAATTGTTTACGAGTGGTAGAGAGCAGTGGTAACAGCCCCGACTTACGAGTTCAGGTCGAGGGTTCGAACACATTCAGGCGCTTCACTTGAAATAATCGCCACTGTTCTAAAAACGGCGAAGGAAAGCGTCGTGATGAAACCGGCATGTCCTTGAAACTATCAACACGTACCTACTAGGCTCGCGGGGCAAATTACAGCATACTCCCTCTTGAAGAGAGGCGACTTGTGTCTCAGCAGTGGAGACATTATAGGCAGATTATGGTAGATACAAATATTTAAAAGTGACAGTTGGACGGACACAAGGAGGCCACGCTTGTCCTTTAACCTAGTAGTATTCATGTAAAAACATTGATGAAAGTCGTTCGTAGAATCTTGCTCAGAGTGCTAAGAAGCTAGAATATCCATTTTAATTTGAGAGTCACGATTTTGAATCAATGCGCTTAGTTCTTTGATGCAGTGTTACGAACATTTCACGTTTTTACAATTAACTACATAACATCACGCCAGTATTCCCTAAAGGATAAGGTGGAGGTGTACCTTTAGTATCGCCTCCCACATTTCACCAATTATGATTAGGCCCCTTGTAATAGGGGGGCGAGCAGGTTTTTCCATAGTGCTGTTGCAATCAACCGGACACAAATCTAGATTTTGCGTTACTACTAAAATAGTCCCGATGTAAAAACTCACTAACACTTTGCTCGGGCAAAGTCGGGATTCGGGGTCGGCCCCGAATCGAATCCATGCTCAGCAGCAGCGCTTGCGCACACTAAACTAACGTGACTAAATTGCAGGTCTCATTATCCACTAGCTTTTGCCAGTGACTTCACCCGTGTGGAGATCAGAAATTAACCCACGGGAACGTAGGTACTACCGGGATAAAAAGTACCTTATGTGTTAATCCAGGTAATACTCTATCTGTGTGCCAAACTTCATGTAAATCCGATCAGCCGTTTTTTGCGTGATTAAGTAACAAACATCTAAATATCCAAACATACAAACTTTCACAATAATAATATTAGTAGGATTACTAAGATTAGTAGGATACTAGGATTAGCTGTATTTATTGAGCCGTTTTCAGTACAGTTAGTAGGCGCGGACGACTTAGGTTTAAAGCGAACAAAGCGAAATATTACTCTTATTATTGGTCATAACGGGAGAAGTTAGGCCGTTAGAGGCACCAAAAATTAGATATTAAGGAAATTTCCATATAGATAATGTGTTCAGCTACAATATATCATGTGACTTCGATATTTATGGGCAATGTTTTACTTTTATGTTTCATATTTAATGTGTGTTGATCGAATCTACGAAAAATTGACAGCATTTTGTACTTATCATAAATATTTTCAATCACTTTAGAACTTATTTGAACAGTTTTCATTGTTTTTGATATCTATCTACTGCAATTTGTGTTGTGGAATGGTGGATTGATGCAGTGACGCAGTGATTTTGAATTTTGAAAAGTTATTGAGAATAAATCAATGACTGAAAAATATTCAGAATTTTTAAATCCTTACGTTAACACAACTGCTGAGCGTGGTGTCCTGGGTTCGAGTTTCAGGTCGGGTAAAGTGTTATTGGGTTTTATTTTCCGATAGGAATTTGTCACTAGCAGCTCGAAGTTTGGTATGACACCCTCATGCCTTGGAAAGCACGTTTAGCCGTTGGTCTTGCGCCTCTCGCCTCGGTCATGTCGGTTTGTCATCCCATCGGAGAATGAGTCAGCAAAAATGCAAGGCACCTGCGTTTGCGCACACGCTTGTGCACTATAATATCTCCTGCGTACTTGTCTATTAACACGTTGCAAGAAAAAAGTTAAGTTACCTCAAAAACATGCAAAAAACCGGAGCTTGCTATTGAGCTCCGATTCGATCGACTGTGTTCGAAAAGGGTGTAGAAACTCACGAAAGTCACGATCATCACGAATAAATGAGCGAACCCGCGAGCACAGCTAGTCGCGAATAAATTACCAATAGGTACTCAACAACCACGAATGACCCTCGAACCGGGCAAAGGCCATTCTGCAAAATTAAATGTCATTTATAACGGACACTTAGCAATTTTCCTTTTTGTAACATTTTTCCATCATAAAAGGTTTACAGCGGGTCTGCGGCAGTTCGTTTGCTGAAACAAAAATGACCGGGGCCTGTGCATGTAGGGAACTGGGATTAAAAGTTGAAACATTGCGGCAAGCCGGAATAACGGGCTTATTTACTGTGCAAGTGTGCAGCTCAATGTACTTCGTAAGCGACCTTAGGGGAAATTGCATAGAGTGCTGGGTTGATTGGCTGAGCAATGAAAATGTTTGCTGAATAAAAGATTTTCTTAATTGGCCATGTTGTTATGTGATTCTTCTTGTAGGTATTTCTAATGATGTCTAGGACCAAAATACCGAAAAATAATACCTATGGTTTCTGGAGCGAAAATCAACACAAAACTTAGCTAACAAATTGTCAAGCTCGCGTGATAGGTTGAATGAATTATCAACAGCCAATCGCATCACTTGATTTGCGTATAATAATTTTGTTTCAGAAACCGGGCGTTAATTCAACAGATTTAAGACATGAAACGAAAAAGAATTAGGTGTGTATCACGTCATCGGTTTCACGGCAATTCTACGCAAAACAGCGGTTTCTGCTGTACAGAGTGCGTGTATGAGTTGCAACAGCATCCGAGTGTGGATGGACCATGTTGTCTGAATTCATAAATAAATAAGTGAAAACTAACCTTACAAAATGAACATCATTCCGGCAAACTGTCTGTAACCGCACAAATATTTTCAAACTTCCTATCTTAAACAGTGTTGTTCAGAACTCCGCTTACGACGATCGATCTCTAAACTAATCGCAATCACAAAACTTGCAAGTCATCTCCAGCAACTCTGTGCCGCTTTTGGAACAACGATACATCTCTCAAATGTCCTTTTTGTTACGCTTCGATGGAGAATGTTCTTTTATAGCACAACTTTGTAGTTTAAACTAGGTTTGTTGGGTATATCAGCAGTAGCATCAGCATCCGCGGATTATCAGAATTATTTTTAATATCAGCGTCAGCAACAATTTATTGATGCTGATTTTTAATGATGATATTCAAGTCGTGTCGTGACGTGTTCGTTGAAGGCACGTCACGTGGAGTTTTAACCAATCATATTTTGGCCAGGCGTTTGCGCCATAGTACCCAAAACTTTAATTAAATTAGCGATTAATAAGAATTATTAAATCAACTAAAATAGTGTGACAAAATAATAAACTATTAATAAATTCATAACACAAGATTATTTATGCAAATTAAAGAATAAATCGCTAAAACATTGTAAATAAACAAATTCACGATTGCATAACTTCCTGACACATCAATAGACTAACATTATTTGATATACGACCTTACACATAGACAACATAAATTGGTTGGACATTATTGAATTATTGTGTGACGAGCCTGCATATTTTAAAATAATTCATAAACTATATGCAAAATGTTTTATTTGAGTAATTTATTATATCGACATCAGCCTCCGCTGATACACTAAAAACCTGCATCAGCAACAAACCTGGTTTAAACAATAAGTAAGATAGGTATAACTCCGGGAAGGCAAGTGAGCATATTCGTAAGAAGTTGGCACAATCATCCCAGCGCTGAATTGCTGGATTCGTTTTCACCTCTACCTATCGTTATTTCTCAAGACATTTTTAGATTCGTTATTTATATGTATCTATGTATTAATTTTCGAGTAACCTATCAAATCAAAATCAAAACCAGAAAAATCGAAGTCAAATCAAATCATTTTTATTTCAGGCATTGTATAAGTAAGTACACACAAATACATTTCACCCATAGTGACTACATGTCATAAATACGTAGATATATTGTTATTAATAAGTTATCCCTATCCCTACCCCTTATGTTGCATCTGCCATGTTTTCTCTCTGCATCACCCTAAGCACAGATTACAGAATAGTTACTACGTAACAGATACTTCACTCAGTAGAAAATTTCCAATACCTATTACGATAATTGCCTACTCCCTCGCGTCAACAACCACTGTATGCTAAAATGCGCCTAAATGCTCAAGCGTACAGCAGTGATTGCTTCGCACCGCGCGATTCCACAGTAATCGCAGGGCTGCCTCTTCGATAAAATTAAATTAACATAACTTTTTTTCTATGTTATTGAGAACTGTGAATATGTTCTGACTTTTATGTGGCAGTTAAAAATTTTTTCATTTATAAAATATTTAACCAACTTAAAAAAAGGAGGTGATCAGACATACAGGCCAAACTGAGAAGTTTGACTTGTATGGTTTGTAGGTATGTATGTTTGTGCGCGATAATCTCGCGTTTGGCTAAACCGATATCGATGCGGTTTTCAGAAAAGGATTTGTTACATTTAGGAGAACGTTTTAAAATAAGTATAATACTTCTTAGTTTGATGATGATCTTCGGAGATGTTCACTAGAAATGAAAAAAAAAGCCTTAAAAAAAGAGAACCGACTTCAAATAAAGCACTACTCGTATTACTAAATAGTCAAGTAACTGCCACTAACATGGAACTAGCGCTCGTGACCGCTGCCGCGGCACCGCTCGTTTCGCTCGCTCGGCTCGCGCGCGGTTGGTCGCAATTCTAACCTAACCTATTACCTACCCGATGAGCTCTGTCGGGGAAGAGTCCCGTCGAAGTAAAGTCTTGTCGGCGTTCAGTCTGTCGGCGTAGTGTCTGTCGGCGTTTAGTCGTACACTGCGCAACCGGCGCGTGCGTGTATGACCCGATGTATAAACGTAAACGAGGCAAAAGAAGTATGCAAGGATCGTAGCGGGTAGCGTTCTGCAGTTTCTGCCTACCCCCATGGGAAGAAGTCGTGAGTTTGGGTATGTTTGTATACCCCCATGGGAAGAAGTCGTGAGTTTGGGTATGTTTGTATAAGTATAAACAAATAGGCATAAACGTTATTTTGTTTGAAAATGACGATCAAATAGCAAAATAATTTAATGAAAATTAAATACAAATATAATTCTATACTGGAATCTGTAATCATTTGTGGTAGTATATTATTAAGTATCAGTTATTAATTATTTAGTAGTGTAGCGCAGTATTTTGTACAATTCTGGTGCAATATTGTGTTTACGCAATAGTAGCCACACAATATTGTGAAAAGGAGCATCAAAATAATGAGGATGCTTTATTCACGTATGAATACAGTATAATAAATAAAATACAATCATAATAAATAGTTATGATCCAGGAGTCATTATCGTGACGGCTAATGGGTCTCCTCAGTGAGGAGGCTCTCGTTAGGCAGCTGAATCAAGGGTTTGATTCAGAAAGCGGTACTTCGGGACACGGCGCGTATTGTAAGGAGATTCCCGTCTCAGGAGCAATATCCACCGGTAGCTTGGACCTTGTTTCCGATACCAGTGGGATAATATTTTTTATATTCTAATATTTAAAAGAATAAATGTATTAAAAAAAATACTAAACTAGCATTGAATAAAATCCTAATTATTGGCCTATTCTATTCTTAGAGATTCAACCAAACCACTGTCATAACACGAACTTAAATCGAGGCCTAATTCCGTCGAGGCCTCGCAAATTACAAACACCAGGCCTCCCACATAAATCCAACCTTTTCAAGTTAATAAAAATGATTTAGGCACGCATTAAAAGGATCTTTTTCCCGCTGAGAACACGGAATTTATAATGGTAATAACTTGGCCGATTGTCCCGTAATTACGTGTTGTACATAGAAATGTTCACAGCAGCGATACGGTCCGGTTAGGGTTAACGTTTACAAAAGACTTGATAATTATAATCGTTTGGGAACAAATTCCGCGGTTGCGTCCCTCGCGGCTTCCGAAGCATTTTAATCTCGCTGATTAATAACTGGGATATAAAAGTTGTGTTAGGCACAGACAATAGTGGGTGGTTAAATCGTCGGTCGTAAAACTAAGAAGTCTGTCCCCGGATATATCCGCCACTAAAATACTGTCCTGTCATTGTGCGAGTACCTACATTTACTTGCGTCTTATTGAAAATTATTGTGGCTAACCCGACAAAGGGAATCTTTAGAAAGCCCAATATTTTTACTGGAATGCCTACAATTTATAAGGATCAAATCAAAATCTTTTAAGCTAAGAATAAACTTCTGGGAACTTCCTAGAAGGTCCCAATAAATATACCAGTTTATTCGTACGATTCCCAGGTAAAGGTAGGTATTCAACTCATTGCTAAAGCTGGAATCAGTCGCGTGAATGGTTCACTCGAGTGAATGATAATTTTTTTTTTCATTTCACGTTCAAATGACACATTCAAAATTAAATAGGAACTAACTTCTGCCCGCGACTCTTTTCGCGTGGAAGTCATAGGACATCACAAGATACTAAAATAACAGCCACGTTTCCCGCTTTATTACTTAGTTTTTGCTTAGCGTTCTAACTTTTTTTTTGGTCGGCCCCTAAGGGTTGTAGCGTGATGTTACCTTCCTCAAGATTTTTTTCCAAGAAAAAAGTTCCAGAGATTAACGCATTGAAACAAACAAACTCATTAGCTTTATTATTTGTACAGACTGTATTTCAATCACTTGGTAGGTGAGTGAAAGATGCCGAATGCCAAAATCATTGAATCGGTTCTCTAATGATTTATTTTTACAACTTTTGTTTCATGTTGTGTTCAGACGTTTCACGCCCAATGAAAGACAAAAGGAAGAAAACGTACAGCGTCTGATGTGGAAGCTCCAGGGTGGCACGCAAAATTTACGTTTTTTTTTAAATATTTTTTACGTTTTTGTAATTTTCAGGTCGGTGTAATGTAGTATGTTGATAAAAATATGATTCGCAACCGTAATGCTGGAGCCACACTACAGTCAACGTCAATGCCCATCATCGCGATAAACAACGCGATTAAGATTCCGATAATTAAAGCGATAAATTCAGTGGCCACACTTGAACGGTCAACGTCAATGCTCATCATTGGCGAAAGTTATCGCCTAACGTCAAATGGCAATGTAAATGCCGTTGTAAAATTATCGCGATAAGTTGTGGCTACACCTACGGTTAACGTCCATCATCGCGATAATCAACGGCGTTTCCCGTTGGTGTAGCCCCGGCATAACACGTATACAGGGTGTAAGGGGAACGCTTCTGAACCCAGAACGTAAGTTATATACAACCTAAATGCAAACGGATACCAATAACCTTTCGCCTTAAATTAAAACGTTTGACGCTTCTTTAATGTTTCTACTTATTTTATTTTGGCGGCGCTTTACAAAGGATGCCTAAACCTATTGTCGCCGCTTGGACTTGGGGTCGAGTGCAGTTATGCGTGAGCCTATCAGCTGATTTTTATTTTTGAATACATTGCTTGCTAGAGTTGTAAAAAAAAATGTTTTTAAATGTGTTTAATCTCAAATAATGGTTCATTTAACTGTTCTCACAGCATAGTGTACAAAAAATGTAAAAAAAAATTAGGGATTAAAAAAAAAAGATTTTTTTGATGATACTGTATCGAGAATCACGACCCCTATCACCTTTCTTAGTTTTTCGAAGCGTTTCTCTTACACCCTGTGTATTTACAGAATTATAGTCATTAAAATCATCAATACAAGAAAATTTCGCGGTCTACCCGGATGATATGGAGCATGACCACAATTCACAGCATAAAATCCCGGGATAACTTACCTCGCAGATAATAATTCAGATGGGGTCAGGCGCAGATTGAAAGCACTCTGATAACAAATGACCCTCATAATGCGCTCGACATAAATTCACCAAGGTAGAGGTAATTATCCAAATCACTGTCAATCTCTAATGACAATGCCGTTTGTCCTTCAGATAGAGCCATTAATATCAAGTTTCAACTTAAAACTGGTTTAATATTATCGTGGTTTTGAGCTGTGGGTGTAGAAATAGGTCACACATGACACTTGTACAAATATATTATATTTTCGTAGTCAGTAAATGGGCGAAATTGCAATATTGCTCGACTTGTAATTTTTACTACTCAAAACAAAATAACGGCCACTTGAACATTGCCATAAACGCAAAGTAATGGACATGTGCATTCTCCCTATCCTTACATACGGCGCTCAAACATAGTCTTTGACAGTTCAGCAGAGGACCAAGCTCGAGGTTTGCCAGCGAGCGATGGAGCGCAGTATCCTCGGAGTTCGACTTACCGACCGGATACGCAACTCGATACTGCGCTCTAAAACACAAATCGCAGACGTCACCCAAAAAGCAGCCAAGCTCAAATGGGACTGGGCTGGACACGTTTGCCGCATGTCGGATGCACTGTGGGCTAAGACCACAGCATGGGTCCCTAAAAACGTCCAACGGCGTCGCGGAAGACCAGGCGTAGATGGTGGGACGAACTTGACGTTTACATGAGGGATTGGTCCATATTGGCCCAGGATCGAGTTGAGTGGAAAAACAAAAGGGAGGCCTTTGCCCAGCAGTGGGACAATACAGGCTGATTATTATTGTACATTTACATTTTAAACGAAGTAAATGTTGACCCGCGTTTTGATAACTCATTTAACAATGAATTGTGTTATGAACTTAAGTGCTTGAGAAACGATAACAATGAAGTATGGGCAATATTGTGGTCGAGGGTACGATTTGACTGATTTTTTATCCAGCACTTTTTCAAGTCAGTAGTTTTGTAATTTTTTTGTGTTTTATTTAAATAAGTTTAACGTCAGTTCGCTGTGTGTTACAATTGTTTTTGGAAGCCAAGCATGCAAATCGATCGTTTAACTGTACGATGCCATGAATTCGACACCACATGGAAAACGCTACTGCTATTAGAGCTGTAGCAATGATTGAGGTTGGTCAATCGCAACGTTCCGTGTTTCTGCAGTTAGGATATTCACGAAGGACAGTTAGGATATTCACGAAGGACAGACAAAATTTGTGGAACTGGTACCAGGACACCGGTAGTGTGTCTTGGCGTCAGGGCTCGGGAAGAGTACGTGCTACTACTGCCAGCGAAGATCGGTACATTCGACTTTGTGCAAGACGTGAACGAACTGCGTGCACTCTGCTAAATCGACTACAGGTACAACTGGCAGTGACCAGACTATACGCAATCGCTTGCACGAAGACCAGCAACGTTCAAGTAGGCGATTAATTCAAACTAAACTGAACGGAAGCCAGCTTGCAAATCGTTTAAGATTTGCTCGTCAATATCTTGAATGGGGGATGGAGGAATGGCGTGAACGTGCTCTTCACGTGACAAATTTCATACTGTCTGCGTAATTTTCGTAAAAAGGGGGTACAAAGTTTTAGGTTTACGTAATAAATACCTATATAGAATATTATTTATACCTAATTCTTAGCAATTTCATGAACCTAAAATTAAAAATAGATTATTTTAGTTAATACCCGCTTAGTACTTACCACTTAGTAGGTAAGCAATTTCTTTCAATTTATCAGTATTCAAAAAAAAAAAAAATATTTTGCTTATTGTTTGCCATTTTTTAACTCACCTAAAGACTTCTAGATATTAAAACAGTTTATCAACACCGAACGTCCAAGCAACACAATAAAAAGGACGTCTGGAGTCTGCAGTCTGTCAAAGGAGTATGCGTGTATTTTGGCAGAGGATTTTAGTTGTGAATTTTCGCGATTTCAAAGGTAAATAGGAGTTTTTAACTGGTAGCTAATGTTGTTGAAGTTTGTGCATAAGTACCGTAAATCGTTATAGTTTATTTATAAGTACGGCAAAGTCAACGTTTTCACCGAGTACAGTAGCAGCATATTCGTTCAGTAAATCATTATGTGAGTATTTGAAGTTCAAGAAGGCCAGTTTACTTACATAAATAAAACACATAAAATCACCTAACAGATTGACCTATTGTACCTATTGTAGTCTGCAGAAAAAAACTGCGCGTACCCATCCGCACTATCTGGCATCCGCAGCCCAGTAGTCCGCTCTTTCCAGCATACGATGACGTTTATGGTTAAAAAGAGATAGATTCGCGGGTGCGTGACGGAGTCGTATACGAAAGCGGCGAAGTGCGAGTCGGAATTATACACGAGAGTGGCGAAGTGTGAGTCGGAATCATACACGAGAGTGGCGAAGTGTGAGTCAGAGTCATACACGAGAGCGGCGAAGTGCGAGTCGGAGTCGTACACGAGAGCGGCGAAGTGCGAGTCGGAGTCGTACAGGAGAGTGGTGCCCCTGTATAATTATGTTAACTATGCGTATGTAAAAACTTGACGTTTGTATGTATTGCCATTATTAAGATCGAGCCCACCTGGATAAGGAACCCCTTTAATTTTTATCTTTATTCAATTTTTAAAAAGAGAGTCCTGTTACATACGGACGTACAGCAGAGAATCCTTTGGGCACGGAACCCTAATAGACAACGGTGTTCGTATATTATTATTGAAACAATCTAATGTTATAAGTGTAACTATCGATTTTCGCAAGTGCTGTTTTGCCGACACTTCATTGTTCGGCCACGGTCCGAAAATAAATATTTCATACCTACGAAAATTACCGAAAACTGAAAATGAAAATAACATGCTTATCTAATTATAATAAGGTTCCAAAATATAAGTTGCTGCAAAGTTTGCAGCTTCTTTTAAATTATAAAGCATGCATGGTTTATATAATTTAAAATGAATTTAATAATGCTTCGTCGTATTATACCTAAACTGTATGAAAAATATTTTCTTTCCCCGACGTAAGTAAACTAAATGAGGTTTTCCGAAACTAAATTATGAGAGTGGAATGTTATTTTGATATTTGCATAATCTCCACATTATGAAGATGAAATTCACACAATGATGATTCTTGCAACCATTCCGGAGACAATGATTAATGCCTACTTAGCCATTAAAAGAGATTTTTCTAAAATTTACTCCTTTCTGGGATTGATTCTGATAAAAAAATAGTTTCTTTTGCTATGTATACCGATTTGACAGGAGATACATTTTCAAATATTCTATAATAATATCAAATAACATATTTAACAGTTACGCTTATAAGTAGGCACTTACAGATCTTGAAATGTTTCCTTCCACAACAAAAAATCCAAGTTAAAAGTGCAAAATAATAGTATAAGAAGTATCTACCTATTACTACTGCATAGGTACTTTAATTTTATGTTTGTATGCAGCAGTCTTTTTTATAAAAGTAGGTACTTACTAGCTGACCGGACCGATGTTGTCCTGTCTTAACTATGAATATAGAACTTGCATTGGTATAATTAATAAACCAGCGCGCATTCAATGTCAATTGCTGACAGTTATGTCAAACAACTGACAAATTTTAATTTTGGAAGTCGGTGACTTTGGATATGTAGTTTAATTTTTTGTCACCGCCTAATTATTTTGGACTTTAGAATGTTTTTCGGAAGTCGGTTGTTTTTTTTTTAGTTTTTATATACATACTAGCTGACCTGACAGATGTTGTCCTGTCTTTACTATGAATATGAATTCGCATTTTATATATATGTTACGCACAACTATTTAATTTTTTTCATAAGAACCTTCTCCTGACAAAAACAAACATAACAAAAAAGAATTAGCATAATTGATCCAGCCGTTCACGTGTAATGCCATGACCAAGGGAAATAGGGATTCATTTTTGTATAGTAGACTAGCTGACCCAACAGACGTTGTCCTGCCTTAACCTATGAATATATTATGTTACGCGCAACTTTTTTTTTTTTTTCTGTCTTATGAATCTTCTCCTGACAATAACAATCACAACAAAAAAAGAATTATCAAAATTGGTCCAGCCATTTACGTGTGATGCCGTGACCAGGGGAAATAGGATTCATTTTTATATATAAGATAAGAGATAGATATAGAAGATATAGATATCGTAAGCATCATTATATTTATCATCATAGTTTTTAAGATTGGGAGTAATCCTGAGAGGTTTTCGTATCTTCAAATAAATAAAAGTATCTATAAGTAATCTTTGCAGTATGCAGTAGTCTTTTTTTAAAGTCTTATAATGAAAGCATCACTTTATATCATCATAGTTTTTAAGGTTGTGATGAAATTATGTGTTTTGGGAATCAATAAATAGTTTGTGCACAAAATCATACTTTATTCTTTTTCCCCACAGTATTAGGTATCCTTTAATAACCTGGTTGCCCCAATACCAAAATGTTCAAGTACAAATAAGTACATATTTACCCTAAACAATATAACATACATTGCCATTAAAAAACAATAAGTAAGTAGAGTACTTGCCAGTAATAGTAAGTACTTAGTAGGTAGTAGTTTTTAATAAATAAGTAACAATCTACAGACCATATAATTTCCAGTGGCCATAATGTTCGATCAGTCCTCAATAGATTTGATCATCAGCAGCCGATAATAAACTGGATCTATATCTACTCAGTAAAACCCTTTCGCTGATAAGGGTAAATTACCGGGAAAATCTGTTTATGTTCGACGCAAATAAATATGGCGCTCTTTACTGTATTTTTCCTTTTTGTTTCGCACGATTCGACGTGATAACGGCTTGTCACAGTTATATCATACCCAGGGGAATCATTCATATCTGATTGTGTGGGATGATTTTAATTTTTGACGTAGGCACACCGTAGTCAGGTTACGGGTTACTACTGCACGTTGATAATTGTGACATGCCGTTATCACGTGGAATGGTTCACATATTTAACGAATTAAAAATAAAGCATTATGCCAATTCAAATCGTTTTTACTATCTCAAATGCCCTAAAACCACCGACATACAGCAACGCAGCACAGTTGCGAAAAGCCAATAATTAGGAAAGCGGAAATGAAAAAGCCATGTTTAAATAAAGTAGCAACCACGGAAACGAAAAAGCAGTCCATTTAACAAATTCACAGTTCAAATTCGAGCAACAAATATAAAATGAACGCTATATTTCCATATCGTATATTTAGCCCATTTCATGTTAAAAGCATTACCATTACCAGGAGCGCATATTAGGCGGGAGGCGGGTAACTTCTCGACCGCGTCCCGTAAAGTGGCCGTTCTCTACCGTCCTCTACCTACACAAACTATTTGCCAAGTGATCCGTGCTTATTGGAAACAAACGTGCGGGCGGTTGCTTGTGGACACTTCCACGATGAATCTACCCACAGCCTCGTATTACACTGAAATTGTTTGAATTTAAAACTATCCCTAATTCCCATCAGTCTTGGCCCGCCCACCGCAGAATTTAATCGTCTAAAGTTTCTTTACAACTTAGTCCAGTTTTACTAGTGTTTTTTGTGTCGTGTTCCTAGGGTGGTTCCGCGTAGGTTATTCGAAATTTATTTTAATCGCGCAATAACTCATCTGCTCTTACAAATGATATACGACTTTGCAGATCGCAGTTAAACAGGATTTTTGGAGCGTAAAGCAACTATATTTGTTGTTGGTGTCTCTACAAAGTGTACTTATGAAGACTTTTTTCTGTAGAAATGTAACAATATCATTGATAGGTCATAATTATTCTTTTATAAAAAGCTTCCCTCATCTTTGCTAGATTTACATTTTAATGCGTTTAAAGCTAAAGTAAAATCCAACCTTTGTTCTAAGGCATACTATTCTATCAAAGACTACTTAAACGATAAGAATTGGTGGTCGCTGTGATTAACTCAAGACAACGTTTGTGTTCTTTCACCAGAATTAGCTTACCTACTGACAGGTCATATGAGTTCCTTCATATCATTGTTTATTTTATTTGACTGTATAAACCATTTATTTTTATTTTTGATTAATGATTTTTTTTTTTAATTATTGTTGAATTTTAATTACGAGTACTTACCTATTATTGTATAGAATCAAGTTCTTCCAACTTAACAGACAGCTGTGCTGCTGGGGAGTTTGTTCCGCCACTTCTTCTTCCCAGCTAAAGCACTAGGAAGTGGCGAAGGGTGGGCGTTTTTTGGGGACTGTCTTATGTAATTTTGACGTTCAAAAAGTGCTGACTCTCAGCCTAGTTTGAATAAATGACTTTTGATTTTGAATCTAATATCTGGACGACCAGCGAATAATTTTTTTGTCGGTTTTACAAAAAAAAATCAGCTGTTTCATAGAAAAGTGTAATACCTATGCAGTCAAAATGTATGGAACACCCGTTTTAACCGACGAAAAATTTCTTCGCTGTGGCTTCTAGAATGGTATGCTGAATTCATAGTTAAAGGTTGCGCACTGATGAAAACTTTTCCTGTATATACAAGAATTGTTCGTTTAAAGGTATTGGATATACAGTGTGGCGCTTAGGTGATCACATTAACTGAAACCACTTATTCTACAATAGGTACAATAGGTCTTTCTTTCTTTCTTTCTTTACCATATGTTGAATTGATGATATCATCGCTCCGCGCGTATCTAGTGCCGTAGGTGTTGAACCGTACGCGACTCCCGTACGGTTCATAGAATTACCCTTGAACGATATAATTATCTACAGAAAGCATGGTTCACCGTTGAACGGTAATAAGAAAAAACATTAAGTCGATACTTCATTAATAGCTCGTGTCGTCTCGTTAATGTCGTGCCAATTTTTACGCTATTTATTTTGTTTGAAAAATTCTGTTTCCTATTTTTACTCAAATTGTTTGAACAGACTTTATAACACCTTGTAATAACCGCTGTACTATTTAATGTGATATCCTAATCACCACTGTGTTTAACTATACTGAAAATTAATATATATCAACGACGATCCCTCCGATGCTAAAAAGTCCGATGCGGAACTGTAAACGCGAGCCTCAAAATGATTCATTCATAATATGGATAACTGAGCTTTATTTGCAGACAATTAAAGTGTGAATTGTCACAAGTGGAAACTAGGTCTAGAAACGAAAGAGATAATATCAGTTGCAGGTCGTAAAAGTGAACTGCGGGGAATAGATTACGATGCTGTTGGTAAGCCATAAACAAGCACTCTATCTAAGCACTATTGCGATCTTCCGAACCGATGCGCCACACATTTT
This sequence comes from Antitype chi, assembly GCA_947359405.1. Lineage (NCBI taxonomy): Eukaryota > Metazoa > Arthropoda > Insecta > Lepidoptera > Noctuidae > Antitype > Antitype chi. The sequence continues at coordinate 7,919,648 of OX375810.1, read as the reverse complement.
TTCCAAACATTTTTGGGCTCGTAATTCTAACACTGGCTTACAGGCCTGAAAGCCCGCAGTGGAAAAGGGAAGCCTGTCCGTACTGTGTAGGTACACACAACTTAATAGAAAATATCTTCATTCGACCCACTTGTAAATAAACTAAGACAAAGAGATACGAAGCAACCAAACTCGGAGACAGAACTGATTCTCAGAGAAAACAGTTGGCGTCAACATCACTTTTTTTGTAAATCAAACACTTTAAAACGCTGGTTAATACGCGAACAGTGGGCAATAAATAATAGACCGATGGTGAACACAAAAGAAACACCTTTCAACGTACTCAACGTTTATTAATCTCGGTTAAAATTCTTGAGCGCAGCCTCTTGACCGAGATGTTTCACGCTCGCAGTAAGCCGATCAGCACTTTATCCCGAAGTTCCTTGTGTACCCACGTAATTGCCTGTAATATTTTAATAAGCCACCGAGATAACAATTTCTGCGTAACGTGACTCTTAAATTTGGGAACCCTTAAACATATATTAAACGTATAGAAGATACTAATAATTTCAAGTTATTAGGCGAACATGATATTAAAAGGTTTATTAAAGTAGCTCTCGTATTTTAATTGTGGACTTCCAGGAATTGTTAGACGAAGTATTTGACGAACAAAGGCTGTCTTCGGGAAATTCTGTAGTCTTGAACTTGAACATTACGGAACTAGTTTTTGCACAAGACTCCGCTCACGCAGTGAGGTTGGGAGGTTCCTTTGTTACATTAACTCACAACATAAAACATTACTTTCTAAGTATTCATTATATCCATTTGGTGGTAATCCAAAACCTACTGTAAAGATCTATATATACAGGGTGTCCCGAAACTCAACGTCAAGCGGGTACGGTCGATAGGCTAGGTTATACCAGTTCTGGCAAAAAAAAACAATGTTACTTAGTTAAGTGATAATAGGAATACTTTTGAAAATGTTGAAAATCAACACCAGAGATACGCACGTAGAGTAAAAAGATCTTTTCTGAGGTGTTGTAGAGCCTGTATTCGTGCCGAAGGCAAACAATTTGAACATTGGATTTAGTTTTAAAGAAAAAATAAATGTATTAAAATATTTCGTATTATGATTTACTTTTGTAATAGTACAATAATAGGCTTTTTTTATTTGCCAGAACTAGTATAACCTAGCCTATCGCCCCGTACCCGCTTGACGTTGAATTTCGGGACATCCTGTATATTGCCGCAATCATCACGTCTGGAGACAGAACTTTCACGAGCCCTAAAATTAAAGTTGCAGTAAACAAAATCCTTATAAAACAACGATTACATCGTTTACTTTTTTAAGAAGTATGAGAACTCGCTTGTGCTTTCGAACCTTTCTTTAAAAAGAGCATACATTAAACATAAAGTTAAATAGAAAAAAAAAATGTAACAAGTGAGCTTTTGTACAAAGGCTAAATAAACGAATGCGTATATCCGTTAATCGTCTTAACTTCACCCTGAAGACGGCGGGGAGATGCATTTACTTTCACTTTTACCCATTTAACATACGTTGCATTGCAAGTCATCGATAACCCACATTATTTCTGCTCTTCTTTATAAATTTCACAGTAAACAGCTTTTGATTAACAAAGGACTTTTTTGAAAATGGCTTTCATCATGAATCGTTAAGCAATGTATGAAGGGCGAATAATAACCCATTTTTTTAATGCTTGTCTTTCGAAAAATGGGTTTTCCACTCCAGGGAAAATGAAAGCTCACCCTAATTTATGGAAAATTGTGTGTGAGCAGATATAACTCCTTAATACCCTTATGCTTTTCACAACCTATTCAAATGAGTTTCCTCATTTTCTTTTTACCGTACACTTATACCTTTGTACATTTAAAATGTAAAGTTGGTTTATATTCCCCCTCGTCAACTGTCCCATAGACGAGCAGCTAATTTACAGCCGCGTTCGCATTTTAATTAAAAGGGTTCCGTTATTTCAACACCACTGAAAATGTGTACTTGGATGAAATTCTGGAATAAAATATTATTACCAGATTCAAATAAACCATCACACAGTTGTAAATGAAAAAGTAAATGAAATCTCTCAATTCTATTCGAGGAATTTAATCAAGGTGGATATTCAATGCGAAAACAATAGAGGATATAAACCTAAAGCGGTCAGTACTGCGAAACAGTAAATACCGCGGGACTGACACACATAGTGCGGAATTTGCACGCGTGCGGCATCGAGCAGCGCGAGCACGGCTGATCGACTGCCACGGTCAACACTCACCAGAGATCAGAGGGAAACCGCACTGTTAGTATGTACAGTGGAACAAAGCTCGGCCCGAGGTAATTTTATTTGATTCACATATCGAATGAAAATAAAATAAAACCGCACACCTCCACGACCGATAGCGCTGTATTAACTAAGAGAGTCTTCAGAATAGAATGCTGAAATCTCTCTATGTCATGCATTCACGAAAAGGTCACTGCATACATAAGGCAGCCAATATGACAGCACTGTTAGCGGAGAGTTGGTTGTTATGCCCAGGTTACACGAGAAGGAAAGATTTTGGGACTTTTACAAACCTATAAGAAGAACACAAACTAAATAGAATAACACTATCATAAAAAAGCAAAGTACAAAAAATATATAAATTTATTTATTTATTAAAACTTAATGCACAAGTAAAAAAATACTGTACAAAAGCGGAAGGCATTTTCTACCTAATAAATCCTGTACGATCCCAAAAGGCAAAAGGCTATCTCGGCTGTCGGCTAGTTTTAAAGCTAGGATTGCAACATAATGCTACTTATCTCCTGGCCTCGTGTGATAAATATTAAATATGCCCCTGTGTAAAGAAATATGTATCTAAGCTTTAGGCAAGTTAACTAGTGAGAACGATAGTAAGCTAGTATACCTAGTATTTTAATAGGATAGGGTTCTATTTTGAGCTAGAAGCACCCCCACCACCGATTTTAGGTACTATACTGGCCTGTGTAAGTGTGTACTAGCCTCGTATAGCCGGCGAAGCTAGTATCCACTCGGATAATTTTACTCCACGCCCTTATGTCACTGCAATTCTCATCATCATCCACAGCCTGACTTCACACACTGCTGTGCCTCTCTTTTTTTGTGCTAGTCGCCACGCAGTGCTAGTCGCCTTATGTCACTGTAATCTTAGTAGATTAAAATTTCCTAGCATCGTGTAAACAGGTCTGGCATGTGCCATGCCAAGATATTACTTGCTTGCTATCCTAGCTTAAAAAAACTAGTGTCGTGTAACCTACACATTACGTAAAGTAGTGAGTTTACGTTAGCAGGGCGCGCTCGCCGCCGGCCACGGAGCCCGGCGTCGAATTCTCTCAGCAACTTGCATACTATTCGCTCTCATATTGTGTTTTTCCTTACCTTATATGTGCCTGCCAGTCTCAAAAACCAACGTAAGTGAACGCTTATTAATTTATAAAAGATACTTAAATAATCAACGGATCAGCCTATATCACTTCTGGAACACAGCTGAGAGGGAGTGGGCCGTTATCCACCACGCGGGCCCAATGCGTTAGTATAACAGCAGCTTAACAGTCGCTGTGGTGGATGGCCACATGAATTCACTGGACCATATTTCTACAAACTGTGAACAAAAAAAAAACATTTTCACCTTTTTTGCAAAAATTCGTTGAAATAAAAACTGCATCTGTATTCAGAGCCACCCTATTAGATTACCGCATAATTTTCTATTTGCCCAAACTGCAAAAGATGTATAAAATTTATTAAAAAAGCAAACTCTGAATATTCTTATTTAAGCCGTCGTCTTTTTCTGCGATTCAATCTGCAGTAACTTTTCATCGTGGCAGGTTTTGCAGAATAAAGAGGGCCATTATTTTTCAAAAGACATGATTATGTGCTGAGAGAAATCAAGAGGAAACTGTATCAAGCGGAAGGATGCTGGGAAAAGTTCGTGAGCACTGTGACGCAGAGATGTTGGAGTTGGGAAACTAAGTAAACAAACTTATCATATCAATGTAAAGAACAAATGTAATTGTGGAATGATTGTAATCAAATACTTCTAGTAAGTAATTTTCTACAAAAACATTGGAAGAAAGTAAGAAAATTAATTATCAAAACTTTAAACTGCTACTTACATACAACTTCTGTCTTCATTCGATGAATTTGTACAGTAGATTGTACAGGTTCAGTGGACGGAATACCAGATTCCATACATAAGGATTTTCAGATAAAATAGAGAATAGAATAGAAAAGTATCCAATACACATACATACATAGGTATGTATGTGTATGTATCAAAATATAATTTACCTATTTTGCCAGACAATTCAAGCCTATTTCAATAAACAAGTTTATTACCTAGCATTGGCTGTGTCTGAAATAAGCTGAAACAGAAAAGTAAAGACGTTTTGAATACTCGACGAAAATGTCGGTCGAAGTAAAGTACCTATCCTTCCCAAAGCTCAGATTCTAACTAAATTAAACAAGCTCCCTTTCGGACTAAGTATTCTGAAACTTGACCTTATAAATTGTAATTTTCAAAGACCATAATAGGCTTAAAATAATATTAATAATATGTACCAACATATTTATAAAAAAACATCTTAAATAAAATATTTTCTTTCTTTCGTTTGCACATTGCATGGCGATGCTGATTCTTTGGCTTAAATAAAGACCAGCCCTCTGGTCATGTGAAGAGTCAACCAACCGCTTGGCGAAGTATTGAAAAACCAAGTAGGCGCTCGAACCCCATGGCCCTTAAAATTTAGTTAACTACATACAGAAAATCAATTAATTCATCCAACATACTATGCTTTATTATGCATTTCAAGGCTTTACTTTAGCCATGGTCTTCAGTTCACCTCACGAGGCAACCCCTCCTCCATATTTAAAGCCGTAGTGTGAAGATGGCCGATGTGTAGAACGTGTCTAATGCAATCTGGAGGTCCAAAGAGCTACTCTAATTACTTTACGCCAGGCTGGGGCCTGACAGTCGGCAGTGACACCTGTTTTAATACTATAAACGCTTTAGCACTTGTTGTAATGGTAGGTTTACTTAATTATAATGCAAGCACAGAATAGATATTTGATGTAAGTCAACTAGGCAAGGCGATGGTGTAAAAGTCAATCTACTACAATTATATCAAATTGAAGTGTCTGTTTGTAATGTCAAAATAACAGCGTTAGACTAAAAGCATAATGAAATAGGTATTCGGTACTTATTTAATTTAACTTATATTAATTACTAGCTGCCGCCCGCGGCTTCGCCCACATGGAAGTCAGAAATTATCCCGCGGGAACGCACTACCGAGATAATAAGTATCCTATGTGTTAATCTAGGTTATAATCTATCTGTGTGCCAAATTTCACCCAGTCCGTTCAGCCGTTTTTGCGGGAAAGAGGAACAAACATCCATCCATCCATACTTACAAACTTTCGCGTATTATTAGTAGGATTGTCTGTTTCTCCGAAACGGTTGGAACGACTTTGACGTCCCGTCAAAATCGGTTTACTTGGCACCTAAAAATGGCCTCTTTATAACATCAGCTGATTTTATAAGGAGGCCATTTTTAGATCCGGTAGCACATTCCCGTGGGATAATTTCCAAAATCCGCGTGTGAAACCGCGGGCAGCATCTAGTCTACATCTACACTAATATTATGAAGAGGAAAGATTTGATTGTTTGTAAAAAAAAATGTAATGGATAAACTCAAAAACTACTTATACTTATTTATTTACACAAATTATTATTTATAATTATTATTATTAATAAACCTATACAACCTGTTTTCTTTCCTGTTTCCTTTATTTTTTTTTACACATTTTGAATATTAAAATAAAAGCAGAATTCAAGAGAATGCAAAACTGGTAGTCGTAGGTACCTTCAAATAATTTTCAATTTCAAATGCATTAAAGAGACTAATCATTTACAATCTGCATGATTCACTAGCACTTGTCAGTCAGGGACCGGCACAAAATGGCGGCCCTTATTGCGTTAACATATAATTAACCTCTCAAGTCTCTCATCTTGGGGATAACTTAATGGACTCCGCGCGATCATTTATGTAAGTAATTTAATAGCTCATGTTAACGCTATTACATCACTCGTTATTGATCAAAACTTTGATTCAGATTCGATGTCATTGCGAGCAAAAATTAGGGCTGGAATACACATGCAATGTGTACTAGTAACAAAAAAGCATACTGCTTTCGAGCAGATGCTTCTTAGCACGTTTATACAAAAAGAGTATGCATAGGAACATTCCCGCTACCCAATAGCAAGACAGTCTATATTTTAATGTTAACTGGCGCACAGTTCGAGGATGTTACTTTTTGCATTTCACAATTATGTGTTGAACGACGTCAAAAATAAGTAGCAGACTACATATTTTTATACGCTTTATATTAGTTTTTTTTTTTTTTTTTTGGGTGGGAAATCATCAAATAACTTCTCCCGCTCTGGGTGGAGCGGGAGGGCGTGTCAGACTTTTACTGACTAAAACCCACCCGTGTTCCCTCAGTTGCCTGTGTGCCAGGGGCCGCGGTATCTCTTTCGAACAACCCGCACCCCTGGCAGGCATCGGTCCTTGCGAACCCCACCTATTGGTGCTGACAACTCTTTGAGGCGCGCGTGGAACACAACGCGCCGTCGACCCGGGCTTGGTCCTTACCGGACAGCGAGCTACCCATTACTCGCCGTCCGCAAGCCCGCGCCTACGGTGGCCGGGAATCAGCCTGGGATTCCCGACGCCCAGGGCTTCTCCCGCGGCGACTACGGCCGTGAGGGCGCATATACTGCCTCTCCCTCACGTGCGCCGCCTCCCTCTTTGCGAGCATTACTGCTTCGCAGAAGGAGGTGACGGCTAACCATTCACTCTCGCTCCGTACCATGGCCTGCACCAGGGCCGGACGCGAGAGATCGCCGCCGCCGATCGCCTCCACGAGGACACGGCGGTGCTCCGCCCAAGCCGGGCAGACCGCCACCGTATGCTCCACCGTGTCCTCAGGGCGATCTTCGCAATGGAAGCACCCGGGCGTTTCCTCCCGCCTTATACGAAACAGGAACCTCCCGAAACAACCGTGTCCGGTGAGGACCTGCGTCAGGCGGAAGGTGAGGACGCCATGCCGCCTCTCAAGCCACTCCTCAAAGAGGTTGCGTAACACACTAACAGTAGGAATGGCATTAATTTTGACAGTATAACAACATTCAATGCGTCATTTACGTTGTAGAGTGCACATTTTTTTACACGCTTTATATTAGCTTCACTTGTATGTTTGTTTGTATGTAACCGACTCCTTAGAGCGCGATTTTGACCCACTTTAAACGGTCAGATTTCATTGAAACTTTGTAAACTTATCGAGGACCGATGACAATTCAATAATTTAAAAAAAAATAAGAAAAATTAAAAAAAGGAAAAAAAAATAAAGAAAAAAATCACGTTTTTGTAGTTCGCAGAACTAAAAAATAGAAAATAAATAATAGTTAAAAAAACTAAAAAACACGCTTTAAAAACCAAACAAAAAAAGGAGAAAATAATTTGTGATTGTTGGAGGATGAAATGAGAATGTATACAGCCAGGAACGTCGCCGCACACCCTGTTATTTAGTACCTACATCATTCTGAACCCCATGCGTTCCTACATAACGTCGGTTCCTAATTTTAAAAAAATACCTACATTTTGACCGCGTAGCATTCCACTTTTCTATTTAAACAGCTGATTTTGTTTAATCGAAATATTTCTACACGTCTTCTTCTTCGCCGTGTCGATGATTCCAACTATTGGTTTTAAACAAGCTTCAAACAGAATTCTGCCACTTGGACTGCGTTATCGTTGGCGTGCGTCGCAAAGGTCGTCCATAGTGCAGGTGTTATTGAAAAGAGAGCGCGACAAGATAATATACATAGTTTGCGATGTGGCTCCACAGTCACACTGCATTTCATCGGAGTACCCCCACGTGACCAAGTTGTACCAGCAGCGGCCCACCTAGCTTCTTAGTCATTTAAGAGATTTCCAAGTAAGCCATGGTAGTTGGTGGCCCGCTGGAAGCCTTTCTGCAGGCTCAACATTCAACTCAGCTGGAGGGGGGGGGGGGGGGGATGTTTGAGAAGCCACAGTTTCAATCGCGCCGCACTAGAGCTATTTCTACGCTACGGGGTCTAGAATCATGTGCTGAATTAATGGTTTTATTTTGGGCGTCTAAGTATGTTTCTGAATCCTGTGTTTTCACTAGCGAATGTAAACGCTCTGGGAGCATGCTGTAAATAAGCATACTACTACAAGGTTCCCGAATAGTGAAATAGTATGATTTTTTAATTGTACCTAAGTATGTGTATTCCAGGCTTTAGGGACAGGTAGGTTTGAAAAGTTTGGTCCTACCTCCCGAGGTTTAGAGCGACCAATAAAATTTTAGACGCCACAAGACACGCATAGAAATGACGGTAATTGAGCCAGGCAGGATTTCGTAGGAGACTGTACAATGGCGACCGGCAAAAAACGGATAAAAGTTGGCAACATGAATTTCATGAAAGCACTTTAGCTGCTTTTTTGAAGTGTTTCGGCATAACGAAGCCTCCTACATTGGTTCAATAAAAATATCGGTTAGCTGAGAGAGCGCTTCTTCGAATGTTTTTCCAATAATCTTGATGGTCTACGAGACAAACGTTCAAGAGTCAATCGCCGTCGTTTCTTTTGATACGCGAATCATATTCCCATTTTGGATGATAGGTCGAAAGGTGTTAAAGATGGTATAAATGGGTAAAGTGGACAATTATGCGCAATCGAAAACGGTGTTCAATGTTTTAATCAAGATGGGATCAATCAACTTAGTATAAGGAGTCCACTGCTGGACATAGGACATTCACAGGCTGCGCCGCAACATCCTGTTTTCCACCTTCCATATCCAGTCTGTTCCAGCCACCTTCTTAAGGTCATCGGTCCATCTACGCTTGCGGATACGCGGTCTCCAGGACTTCTCTGCTTCTCCAGCTATAGGTCCTTCGACACACATGGCCAGCCCACTGCCACTTCAATTTCCTTACTCACACTTACTCATTCAGTAGCGGGTTAAGCTTCTAATTTTGTAACGGACGATTTAAGCTCGTGACGTTTGTGACATATCTCCCTCCTTGTATTTCAATACAGGAAATAAATATTAAAAAATATGTAATTGTGGTGAAACGAAATGAACCCAAAAATCATTCAATAACTCCGTGTGTCCTTCACAGCTTTTCACGAAAACGACGATAAAAAATTGGGTAAGGGTTCGTTGTGGGGATTAATAAAATGTATCACAAGAACAAAATTCAAATTCAAATTAATAGACATGTTCTCACAAACATTCCAACTGCAAATGTAACTTGGTCGACTATTACTCGTTAACTTGCAGAGCTTAACTTAGCTGTAATAGTTTTCGTTTTAACTCCGGTATATTTATTACTGCTGTGGTTTTTTTCACATATCCAAACACAACAATTTAGCTGGCAGGCGGACAATTTGCAATTTTGAGCCCAATATTTTGCAACCCTAAAAAAATGATTATTTTTAAGATTTTATTTTACCACTTTTTCGGCGTCATATGTACTATATTGTAGTGTGTAAAATTAAGTACCTAGATTGGATATACATATAGTTTAGTTGGAGCCTTAGCGAACACATGTTGGTTGGACAGTCTCTAAATATACGTCGTACGAACAAGACGCCTTTTCATTTCTACACAATAACCTCGTTCCTCTACAATATAGTGTAAGAGACCGCCTAAGAGTGTTATGTATACATGGCCATACATTTTGACCGTGTAGGTATTGCACTTTTCTATGAAACAGCAAATTTGTTTTAATAACCGACAAAAAATATATACGTTTTGAAGTCTACAATCATGTGCTGCATTCATGGTCACAGATGGCGCTTCGAAGTCTCTACCAACCTTTGTACAACACTATTTACTGTTTTTGCCTTTTCCATCATCGTTATCACTGTGCTGAGAGCATTTATATCGTGTACGACCTAAGGTCCGTAATTGCCTTCAGTCAAATTCCATAAATAAAGATTAACTTAAGCCCTATTAGATTTATAGCTATCCCTAGGTGGGACCCACGTTTATAATACCGTAAATAACTGAATAGTTTCATAAACAAACCCAAAAGTTTTTATGAAAACAAATGATACGACATCAGCACTATAACTAAATATCTGAATAGAATAACAATGACTGGAATAAGTTAAAACTTCATATACATATGTCCTTTATGTAAAACTGTACATTAGGTAATACAAACATAAGTTGACGCGTATTAGGACTAGTTATTTAAGTAATGAAAGGAAACAAAAGATACTTCCTTCAAAAATATCGTTCCTAGGGCTAGAAAAACATTGACTTATCAAAATATTACCATTTCAATATTTTCACAATAATATTTTATCTTAAAATTCTTAGAAAGTTAAAAGGAAAATTGTAGAAGGTTCTTATAAATACAATTATTGTTCTATTAATTGCAGGCATTTATAACTTTTTTCTATTTTTTACCTATAGCAATTAAGCGCTTTAATCATCGTAATGCTTCGAAGCAAAGATTGTTTTTACAACTTGGGTAGATGTCATGGTATCTCGTGTAAACCAGTGGTGCTCCATTAGTAACGACCCCGACTTTCGACTTGTAGGTAAAGGGTTCGCACCCAGGTAGGCGCTCTATTTTGTGTAAATAAATTCATCACTACAGCTCTCAAAACGGTGAAGGAAAACATCGTGAGGAAACCTGCATGTCCTGCACCCTAAATTGTGTAACACACTATTGATCAGAATCTAAATCATTTTAAAGGTTATTGCTATAATCCATTCTTTCATATGTTCGAAAAAACGTCTGCTTAACAACGTAAACAACGCCACGAATGTTGTGGAACTGTCAAAATGAAAGCGATTCCTACTGATAGCGTATTACGAAATTACCCTCTGAATCAAAAATTCGAAACCATGTGACATCTGCCAACCCGCACTGGTCCCGCGTGGTGGATTACGGCCCACTAACTTTCGAAGAAAGAAGGTGTGTCCCAGGAGTGGGCAGTTTATAGGTTGATTATGGGGTGGGTATCGAATACTTCTTAAAATTATGATTGATGAATAATCATAATTTCAGTCAAAAAGCGTCCACCCTAAGCACAGCCACTTCAACCGATTCTGTGCTTCTCGCATCCAGCGGATACCTGGTCTTCGCAAGCTCGTGGGATCAGCAGCACAATATGACAACAAGCAAAAGGTAGAAACCTCGGCCATTGACCAAAGAATCAGTAATTCTAGTATTCCTCAATGTTAAATAACATAATACATTTATCAATATAAATCAAATTAAGGTTCCGCGCAAATCGATCATGTAAGTGCTATACGAGCGAAAGTTCGTATTATAAAGTAATAGAACTACTGCAAAATTGACTCGAAATTCCTTCGCCGCGTGGAAAATGAACGGGCTAGCCCAACTGAAACTATTTTTCGATAGAAATTTGAAATTACTCTAATATTGAACAAGTTCTCACGCTGTATTGGTACATTTAGGATCGTTTTATGGGAACCTGAAAATTTATTGAGATTCTTTCTTGTTGTTTTTCCAACTTTCAGATACTAACTTAGCAACTAATAAAATATAGCTTTTTTGACGTGAAAACGTCTTTTCGCTCGGCGAAACTAGGCGATCAGCCGAGTAATCGACTGTCATTCTACAGGTTATATTAACTCGCAAGATTTGATTACAAACAGACACCGGGCCAGGTGGACATTAATAAAAGTTCGTAAAAAAATAGAGCATTCTACGTAATTGGTATTAAAATATCATATCCTATTTGCTTTCAACACATTTAAATAAATATTTTGACTACCTAATAGGTAAATATTAATCAAGCTCCGTGAATGGTACCAATTAAAATATTTATATATTTTCAATAAACCACACACAAAAACATTTTTCATTCGCTCCGGATAAAATATGAAACCATGCATTTTGTGTCATCTCTCAATTTATTTCATAACATTAAACATCACGCCTGTTTTCACCAAAGGGTTAGGCAGAGGTGCAACTATAACTACAACCACATTTTGATACAACAGCAGCGAGCCCATTGCCACCATTCGGGCACAAATCCAGGCTCTTGGCTGCTACTGAGAAAATCCAGATTAAAATACTCAATAACACGTTTTCACCCCAGCGAATCGAACTAAAGACTAAGAAGAAGAAGGAGGAGAAGAAGCGGGAGAAATGATTAGAGCGGGAGAAGTTATTTGATGATTTCCTAACCTCGAAAAAAAACCGTTAATTTATAAACGTTGCTCAAAGTTCAGAGGTGTTTAAACGTCAAAAATTGAGGGTTAAACAGCCGCTAATCATTACTTAACTTTACGCAACGTTTATAAATAAGAAGGCTAATCCTTAGCAGAAGCGCCTGCAAACACCAGACCAACCAGGCGATCTATAATTCCATTTCGTAAAATGTAAGACCAAACAATAATAGGCCATCGAATAAAGACATAACTCATAATATCAAGGAACCACAATCCTTTTCCGTCAGGGGACGTACACTTTGAACTGTAGGGAACAAAGTTACTTCACCGTGAAACTAGGGAACGTGACTAGACAAAAAGAACGAAACTCCCGCAGTTTTTACATTTGATTTCGTTGGGATCCGCGGATTTTGTGAATAGAATAACTTACCTACTGATGTATGTATTATAATTCATAATTTATCGGAAGGGTTAGGTAAATGTGGACCTATGTAAGTTGGTATGTGTTTTCCTTGTTTATAACCGGTTGATTGGGCTAGAAAGAACTGACGCTAGACGCTACTTTGAGAAAACATTTATCTAGGTGAGAATTGTAGCAGGATTCAAAAGGAATAAGATTGAGTAGTTTCTTAATAGACCATTGCTAACTTGAAGATGAGTTCCAGACGCCCAGTAACAAAATATACAATCTTGGGCAATCTATGCGCTGTTGCCAGAAGAAGGTGTACCTACTTACCTGTACTAGGTGATGACGGTTAGAGGTAATGGGTACCTCTTTAGTAGGTAGTACCTAAGAAAGGAAAGTCTCTCAATTGTGACCAATAGAAGCAGAGCTCAGATTGACCCTAGATAAACAGACCCAAAAGTAAAGTCCAGCAGTTGTCTATACATTTATAATAAAACTAACCTTTGCTAGCGGCTTCACCCGCGCGGAACTTTCATCCCGTATTTAACTCCCTTAGGGTTTGAATTTCGAAAAATACTTCCTTATGATGATGATGATGATGATGGGACTCCCTTTTCCGCATGTAGACTCCCATTCGGTCCGTTGTGCGTGGGGATTCTGGCTAACAAAGCCAGCCTAGCTCCGCCCAAAAGCACAGAAACTTCCTGGGAGCTTCAAAGGCTTCGCGGAGCGACCTCACTGTTCCGAGGATTTCTTCACGTTGAGAAGCCACGGCCTCGCATTCCAGGATGACGTGGGCGGCTGATTCCTCGGCGTCAAGGCAGCCTCTGCAAAGCGGGCTGTCTGTGGCACCTATATTATGAAGATGTTTGTTAAGGGGGTTATGGCCCGTAATTGTTCCTTCTTCCTTGTCTACATTATAAAGGGAACCTCTGTGCAAAATTTCAGCTTTCTAGGTCCAAGGGTTTGGGCTGGGCGTTGATAAGTCAGTCAGTCAGTCAGGACTTTTCTTTTTATTTATATAGATTGTAGGTAACGAAGTCAAAACAGTATTGTGAATATTTTTGAAAAATAGTAATTGCTACGAGGTATTGGCGCGAATCTAATGCTAAAAATATATACTTCTGAATTTTTGTCCGTTCCGGTGTATTTTTGGGATTGAACGTAAGTTTAGCACACAAACAGTTTATAACTTGGATTACTAACACAAAGGGTACTTTAAATCCTGGTAGTACGTTTCCATGGGAAATTTTCCAACATTCTTTCGGACGAAGCCGCAGGCAAAAGCTATTCGGTAATACAAGTGAAAATAACAATTAAATTATCGGAATTAAATACTTCCGTACACGAAACCCCTCGAAAATAATAAATTATAAAGCGCAATATCCATCAAAATAGGTCAGTCATAAAAATGTGCCTCGGATGGGTGAACAAGGTGACATATGGGAACGTTCGCGTGTTTCGTCATTTTCACTGCATATCATAAAAACAGATATGCTGGTTCTGTATGCCTGTACTGGATATTATAGCAGCTTATTTTAACCGTGGTGTTTGTTCTTGCCATAATTCTATATAATTTTATTTTTGCATTGAAATAACAACTAATAATCTAATTTATTAATAAACAAAAGTATTTCTAATCATTAAAAAGAGGATTCTCATAACTAGAACTTTCATTACTTTTAACTACATATTTACCTACTAAAATATAGCATCGATAAACTCATTCACAGGTTGTCCTACTTTGTTGTTGTCATATTAATAATATACATTAATTTCATGATTTATTTTGGATTTCCAGTTTCGTATACAATTAATTCAAATTTTATTCGAAAATCTACTACCTCTGAACAATGCCAAAAAAGACATAAAAATATGTGACGTGTTTTAAAATTGCTTGAGTAAAACTGATCACTTGCATCATGTCCGATCCGGTGTCCCCTTGTTTTTTTATAATTAAAAAAAAATAGTTATTTTTCTACTTATCGTTGGTTTGCTGTTCCTGAATGCAAAATATTATTTAAATAAAAATTACTTTGGTTACGAAAATATTAAAAGTACAAAGTTACCCAGTTGACATGCCGTATGACGAAATAACATGGCGGCTACTATTTCATGGTGTTCAAAAACAGATTAAAAACTGAAATCTTTACATTTTATTTTGTTATTTCATGAACTAAAACTAATATTTTCCGACTGCATTTTGCCTAAGCTATCTCAATAATATTTTTATAGATTTTTTCTCGTATAGAGTAAAATACCCTATTATCATAACACCGGAACAACAGACTATAAATTGATAATGTTGCATTCACTAAATCAACGTGCCAGTCTGGCGCGCATAACTAAGGCAATAAAATGTATTCACACATAAAATAACCCGGACCTACAATGTTCGTAATTTACGAACAACAAAGTCAAACTACAGAACTGTGCTAATAAACTAGTTACTGTGGCTTTGCTTTGCTGTTATCAGTTCAGTAAATTTTATTTGTACCCATCTGTTTAAGTGTTTATACAGTTTTCATTCGTTTAGAAAAATATTTTTTTTTTTTTGGGTGGGAAATCATCAAATAACTTCTCCCGCTCTGGGTGGAGCGGGAGGGCGTGTCAGACTTT
Source organism: Antitype chi (assembly GCA_947359405.1). Classification (NCBI taxonomy): domain Eukaryota; kingdom Metazoa; phylum Arthropoda; class Insecta; order Lepidoptera; family Noctuidae; genus Antitype; species Antitype chi. The sequence goes on along the minus strand of OX375810.1, from coordinate 7,904,372 downwards.
TACTGACTAAAACCCACCCGTTGCCTGTGTGCTAGGGGCGACGGTATCTTTTTCGAACAACCCGCACCCCTGGCAGGAACAACCCGCTCCCCTGGCAGGATGTGTTAAGCCTCGTTTTATCTAATTAATCTTATTAGAAGAAAAACAAACGTAGCAGACGTGACTTATGTACCTACACGATTAAAAAACTTAAATGGTAGTTGCCGACTACCATTTCAGTTTTTAGGTTATGAAATTAGGGGTAAAATCGGAAAATGGGCCAGAAAAGAACTACTACTCGAAAAGCACCATAAGCTGTTGATCCGGGCTGTCATTCGTAGATCTTTGACAGTCGTTGCGGGTCGTCAGAAGCCCGAAAGTCTAACAACCAGTCTTGCCAAGAGCTATCGTGTTACCCAGGAACTGGTTTGTGGAGGTCAGATAGGCAGTCGCTCCATGCAAAACAATGATATTCCGCTGCATCCGGTTAGACTGGAAGCCGACTCCAAAATAACGGTGGAGTTTCTTACCCATTGTTCTCCATACATACATTTTAAAAGAGTAACGGTGGAGTTTCTTGCCCATTCTTCTCCATACGAAACTACATTTTGGAAGGGGCGACTAGAATCAATTCTATTTTAATGTAAATGTTGACGTTCAAAAGTGCCTTTTAAGTGCCTATTTGGAATAAATGCTTTGACTTTGACTTTGACCATACGAAACTACATTTTGGAAGGAGCGACTAGAATCAACTCTATTTTAATGTAAATGTTGACGTCCAAAAGTGCCTTTTAAGTGTCTATTTGAAATAAATGCTTTGACTTTGACTTGGACATAGTTGATGATTGGCGAAAATAACAGATTTTAATTTTCCTAGTTGGAAAAAAACTAGGCAGCTTGAAGGATTGAAAAAAGCTAGGCAGCTTGAATGATTGAAAAAAAAGAACAATGCCCATTGCCGTCGATAACGGATGGTTTTCGTCTCGCCTAACGAAAATACCTCCAAAGGGATTAGCGGTACCAGAACAAGGGACCGTGTTTACATTTCTCGTTGACAATGCCACCCGGTCACACCTCTTTGCGGTTAACTCGAGAGCTTACGGTACACCGATATCTACCGAACGATTGATTTCCGAACAATCATGTAAATTCGGTTGTGATCTTAATTAACTTAATTTGACTTTGGTTAGCTCCTTAAATCCCTTGTTAAGATAAGGTCACTTTATAACTGTTTGGTTGTTTAGTTACAGTATGTACCTACTTAAAGCTTGGGTTTCCTACGATTAAGGTGGTTGCCACATAACGGCCGCAGTGACAGCCGTCATCATAATCATATTCAGCCTCCTGCCAGGGGTGCGGGTTGTTCGAAAGAGATATCGCGGCCCCTGGCACACAGGCAACTGAGGGAACACGGGTGGGTTTTAGTCAGTAAAAGTCTGACACGCCCTCTCCATCCAGAGCGGGTGAAGTTATTTGATGATTTCCCACCCAAAAAAAAAAAAAACATATTCAGCCTGTAACGTTCCCACTGCTGGGACACAGACCTTCTCTCTGTGAGAGGGAGTAGGCCGTAATTCACCAAGCGGCCGCGCGGGCCCAGTGCGTGTTGCTGAATATCACATGATTTCTTTTTTTGGTTCTAGGACTTGCCGGTTTCCTTACGATGTTTTCCTTCATCGTTTTGAGAGCAGTGGTGATGAAATAAAGTGCCTGCCTGGGTGCAAACCCACGACCCACAACTCTTAAGTCGCGGCTGTTACTACGGGCCACCACTGCTTAATACGACATACCATGATAATTACCCAAGTTGTACAAAAAAATCTTTGTTTCGTAGCATTTGGATGATTAAAGCGTTTACTTGCTATAGGTACCTACCTGTAAATAGTTCGTTGGAAAAGAATTGTGTTTGTATCTTCTACAATTTTCCTTTTAACTTTCTAAGAACGTTTAGATAAAAAAATATTTTGAAAATCTTGATATGGTAATATTTTGGTAAGTCAATGTTGTTCTAGCCCATACCACTGGGCTACCGTCTTTGACCTTACGGTCTGCAAAAACGGTATCTAGGGGAACACACCAACTTACTCTATTAATCTACTCGTATTAATAACATTTCAGTGATGTCGTTTAACGCTCAATTGCGAACGCTATGTGGCGGCCACCGCAGTTTAGGAATCCTTAGTATAAACTACCACATTTCACCTTACGTCCCTGCGAGCTGCGGTAAGAATCTATCATCGGATTCAATTTATGTTCAGTCATTCAGATCTATACTTGCAATATGGGTCATGTCAATATTGCGGTTTTTATGGCACGTGGAACTAGATCGCGGGCGGATTATAAAATATCTTGAAATATCGTAAAATACCACGACCCAGTTCACGGGTAATAGTTATTGCAATTTTAGGTTCGTCAAATACACATCATACATTCATAACTCTCGCCTTCTTTCCATGGGCAAGAAAAATGGCAGAAACTACATACTTCTTTCGTTTACGTTCATTCATCTGAGGCCATACCAGGGCCGCAGGAGTCCGCTGGATGCGGGAAGTTCAGAACCGTTCGAAGAGGCGTAGCTTGGGGGAGGCCTATGTCCAGCAGTAGACGTCTTTCGGCTGAAATGATGATGATCTGAGGCCCTAGTGTGAGTTAATTTTAACTATCTCGACTGTACGCATCGACGTGGATTAAAACGAGAAGGTTAAAAGAAACTCAGACTCGGGCCTCTGCTAATACAACGCACCTGACCTTTCTGAAGAATATCACCATATACGTTTATGTCTTTTTAGGGCGTCCCGTCCTGCCGTTTTCACTCACATCTGCCTTGTGAATACCTTAGTTTTGGTACGAGTAGTACGTAAGGTTCGTAGCATGGTGGCGTTCTGTAATCTCTGCCTACTCCCATAGGAAGAAGGTGTAGGTAAGTTTATTTATGCATCTGTAGTGGAACCTATAGCCGAAACCTCTTCTATTGAAAATTCCCAAAATCAAAGGTTTCATGAAAAATGACAAGAAAATCCTCGGCTATGGCAAACTAGTTAAATAACCAATACTTACAGCTTTTCGGTCAAGAAATAACACATTTACGATGTCCGAAGTTGAGCACAAAACTTGATGAATTAATTTATCGTTGTTAGCAAGTAACCACGTGCACCGTGCGTGGCGCCATCTATTCTCTGACTTGAAAGTGTTTACAACGCAAGTTCAGTAAGTACCCCGCAGCTACCGGCTAGTTATGAAGTTAAAAGTTCCTCCCAGTGCGCCGTTAAACCTGTAAAGGGAAGGAAAATATTTGTGCTGAAAATAATCCTGAAATATAGTGCAAGGTATTGAAAATATAAGACAAAGGAAAATGCACCGTATTGACTTTCGTACAAAATGGTTGAGGTTAGCCGAACCGCAATGTTCATGGGGCTATATAGGTACCCAGGGTATACAGCGACCAGAGGGGCAATTCTCGTAATTTTAAGAACGTTCACAGTCTGATCTCAGTGTCAATCTGTCAAAAATGCCTCGATTTTTCATACATGTTTGGCATTTGCTTGTCGCTGAGATGAGACTGCGACTAGATTTTGAACGTTTTAAATTACGAGAATTGGCCTTCTGTTCACATAGGTGCAATTTAAAGAAGAGAAGATACTGGCATAAATAAATATAACTATGAGTACAAATCAAGCGAAATGAATCCGCCTTGAGCCAACCTGGTGACCAATGTTCACGCCTTCTATATATGAGAACAAGCTTTTGTTCTGCAGTGAGAAAAAAGGCTGATTTTTTTTTGCGAATAGGTACAATAACCTAATAGAGTGCTACGCTCTACCTCTATCGCTTACCTTAATAAACTTAATTAGCCTAAAATGTTCCCACTGCTGGGACACAGGCCTCCTCTCTGTGAGAGGGAGCGGGCCGTAATCCACCACGCGGGCCCAGTCCGGTTTAGTGGACGTCACATGTCTTAAAATTTTTGCTTCTAGGACATCCCGGATTCCTCACGTTTTCCTTCAGCTTTTTGAGTGCAGTGGTGACGAAATAATTTACACTAAGTAAACCCCTGTCTAGGTTCGAACCTATGACCAACTGGGTGGTCTGTGTGTAACAAGTTTAACGTCTACGCCATATAAATGGATAGTTATAGAAAATACTAGGACAAATCACACTATATTTACCTACCTATAAATGACAGTCAAGAAACATGGGCCTACAAGTTGACCTCGCCCGAAACGGGCGAATCGTCACTTTAAAAAAATATAAGTAAATAATATTGTCTATAGGTGACTCGTACGAAGTTGATTTATATGTGGGAGAATCGACCATTCCAGAAATACGTATTCGCCAGTTAGCACGTTTTGTATTTTTAAGCGACTTCCAAAAGGAGGAGGTTATCAATTCGACATGTTTTTTTTTTAAATTTATGTATGCTCGGGCATAAGTCCGTCATATGTAGACGGATTTGCAAAATTATATTTTTGTTCGAAAGGGGGTTATTTCGAAATGGTATCATTTAAATTTCATATAGATCTGATGATGCGTTTCGGAGACAGACAACGGAACTCTTCAAAAAATTACAGCAAATCAACCGCGATTGCTGCTATCGCATAAATATGCATTGTTTAGACCCGAGGATGATGAAATTTCGAATTGGTGTGGGGTAGGTAGGTACTATAACTACTACAAAGTGAAAAATGACTTAAATTTGGAAGGTGGTGACCATAAAAAAATACATATCCAAAGTCACCAACTTCCGAAATTAAACTTATTTTTCATTTTGTAGTAATTTTCCGGAAGACGATGGTTTTTAATCATGCAATAAAGTAATAAAGTTAGTGTACATTTTCCTTAACTCGTTGTTTCCTTAGCGTTTTATTCAAAGCGTGCCAATTGGGAAATACGCATTTCTAGAAGTCGATTCGCCCACATATATATAAACAACGTGCGAGTCGTCTATAGAACATGTTATTATTTAAAAGTGACAATTTTCCGGATTCGGGTGATTTAATTCGTGCGAGTAGACTAATAAACCGAAACATGGCGTCTCCCCCGAATATTACCAACACCTAGTATTAATGTTAAAGTTCACATAGCGAGGGTAGTTGATTCTCAAAGTAAACGCCCACCTTCAAAGACAGTCAATTAATCTTCCTAAATAATTACTTCCTCAATTAACTAAACCTTGTATAGGTAGGTACCTACGTGAGTGACAATTACTTAACGGTAAAAGCATTGTTTTTCGGATGACAGGATAAAATATGACAGTTTGGCTAGCGGGTGCTATGCTAGAAAGAGAAAACGACCTTCAGTGATTAACTTCACTGATAAGTAAAATCACCTTCGTTCGGACGTAAAAATATAGAGCACTGGATTTCCAACTCTCAGTGTTGAACCGAGCAATTTAAATCCAACAGAGTGCATCCCAACGCGTCAAAAAAACATTCTGTTCGATTTTCAACTCTCGGCGCTATGCAGTGCGTTGAAGACCAATTGCGTGAAAAATTCCCGCCGCGTTATTTCTACGTCCGTGCGAACGTATTATCTTCGCCGAAGAAAGAAAGAAAGAAAAATTGGTTTATTTGTCACAGAACACGTGCATATAAAAAGATGACATAACAATTAATAAAAAACCGGCCTAGTTCGAGTCGGACTCGCACACGAAGGTTTCCGTACCATTATCTATAAAAACGAGCAAAACAATCACGTTTGTTGTATGGGAGTTCCTTAAACATTTATTTTATTGTTTTTTAGTATTTGTTGTTATAGCGGCAACAGAAATACATCATCTGTGAAAATTTCAACTGTCTAACTATCACGGTTCATGAGATACAGCCTGGTGACAGACGGACATACAGACAGACGGACGGACAGCGGAGTCTTAGTAATAGGGTCCCGTTTTACCCTTTAGGTACAGAACCCTAACAACATGATAACAACACAGATATTTATACATATGCTTTTTTTTGCATTGGTTAGTTAGCTAGTCAATCATTGATATACCATATAGTCAATTAACTTGAGTACCAAGTATAAATGGTTAGCTGTGTTAAATATTGTATACAGGGTGCCAGGGGCTTTGACGCGCAAAATAGAACCATAAATTCAGCACAGGATTCTAAACCCCCCAGCGCAGACGTTTTTTGGCGGTTATAAAAAAAAATCTGCTGGTTCATAGAAAAGTGCAATTACCTACGCGTTCAAAATGTATCAAACAGCAAATCTACGTTAATAGATATTAACGTAGATTTGCTGTTTGATACATTTTGAACGCGTAGGTAATTGCACTTTTCTATACCTAATTCGTATCAGGTAACTATGGTGTACCTCGTATTCTATACCTACTATTCTTGATCGCCTTACACTTTCAGCCCTTCCGAGTATCAATTCCTAAAGAATTGAACAAGTAATCCCAAAACTGTATTGATCCAGGGATAACCAATTTAGGAGCGTACCTTAAGATCCTAAATTTAATCAAGGCGGAATGTAATTGGGTCTCTGTATTATAAGATTGTCAGTCGTGTTCAAGGGTTGTGGACCTCATACCGAACATCAGGACAAAGGCAAACAATGGAAGACCTGAAGACGAATCTACTGAACCCGTACCCTGGTAGATATCTGTAGTAGACATTACCTTTAGCTTGTTTTTCAGTTTATCCACTTTACGGATAAAGGAAAAATCGGCCAAGTAAGTGTCGGACCACGAAGAGTGAAGGGTTCCGCAGGCGATGGTCTGTGGTTGTTCCCGAACATATACCATTTCGCAAAAACTACACGACGAATCTTCTTCAAAACTATTTTCTTTGACTGTGTTATTTTAGTTCTACTTACCGACTTATGTTTTTCAAAATTTTCTAATATTGAAAAGTTAAGTTAAATTATGGTGCCAATAATATCCGAGTAAAATTATAAGGATTCTATTTCTTCCATTTGGTTACGGATCCCTTAAAAGGTAGTTTTAAATACGACACCCTGTAATTGTGCAACTACAGGGTAAATACCACTTTCTTAATTAGAGAACGAATGAAAATAAATCATCAAGATTGATGAGCTTCAAGTCCCTTCAACGTTTTTCTTCACCGTAAATCAGTGAGGTACATCAGTCAAAAAAATATACGAGTACCTACAGCATGTAGGTACCAGAAAGATGTAAGTAGTCAAATTTAAGGGCAAATTATTATCAACCGTCCCATAGAAAACTTCAATACCTACTCGAGCGAAATGTCCCGTACATTTCGCTCGAGTACGGCAGATTAATGTTTTCGCGATTACGATCGAATGGAGAAAGGTGTTCGGTTTGACAATCTTTACCACCACACCTTTAAGGAGAAAGCGCCTCGGTAGCATCGGTAGCTCGCGAAATTAAAATTTTCTAACGTTGTTTGCAGTTAATTTTTAAGCTGTATTTTGATCAAAATATGATTCTCGATGTAACACGTACTATGTATACAACATTATTTTTAGTATACGCGAAACCTGAATATACCTAGTTTGTTCATAACTGAATCAATTACAATATTTTTTACACCATTTTATATTTTTTCACAAAAAAGTTTTCCAAGTGTGGTGGAAAATGTTATCACCAATTAATTCTAATACAATCGCCGTACGGTTTTTTTTTTTTGATGGTGGGACATCTTCAAATAACTTCTCCCGTTTTGGGTGGAGCAGGAGGGTGTGTCAGACTTTTACTGACTAAAACCCTCAAGTTGCCTGTGTGCCAGGGGCAATTGTATCTCTTTCGAACAACCCGCACCCCTGGCAGATCATCGTACGGTTAGGTTCCTACTGCCTAATTATTATCAATGAGCACAATACGACGTGTTGACCTGTAGACAACCAGTAACATAAAAAGCTTATTTTGTGATTTTTCTTGATACAGTTTTGAAAATTTGTACATAGATTATTTACATAAAAATACTAGACATGTGTTTCGCATATACCTACTAAAACTAGGGTTGTATATACAGATACAGAATAATAATCATCAATACAATTCTCTAACTTCATTTAACCCATTGAATGACTATTTCATGAAAAAGTCACGGTCGCGAATCATATTTTAATCAACATCCAGGGGTGCGGGTTTTTCGAAAGAGATACCGCGGCCCCTGGCACACAGGCAACTGAGGGAACACGGGTGGGTTTTAGTCAGTAAAAGTCTGACACGCCCTCCCGCTTCACCCAGAGCGGGAGAAGTTATTTGATGATTTCCCAAACAAAAAAAATAATCAACACACAACCTGACTTGCAAATTGTAAAAAAGTAAGAAAATTTTAATTTCGCGGTCTTCCGTCTCATATATGACCACATATTTCTGATACCTGCAGTAGATATATATCAACTCAAGAACCGACTCCATAAACCCAAAACATACAACAGCAATAATAGTTTAAAAACAAATCACATTCGCCATAAACAGAGCCATAACATTCATGCACAAACTATTCGTGTATCATGCATTATTTATATCCACACGGCGGCCAAACGTTGCCAATTGCTCAGCAAGGTTACTAGGCCAGCAAATGTTTTTTACCATGGACTATTGGACTTGGAGGAGTGTGAGATTATGTCCAAATGATGTGCTGGTTACTGGAGGACGGCCAAATTTGAGCGCCTCGGGAACAGCGCGGCGTTGCCAAGAGCTAACTGATCGATTGCCTTAGGAATTTGCAAGCGGATTCAGGAGTAATATAATGTTTGGGTTAATCATAGGGGAGTATGCTAGGTTGTGTTGTGAATTATGTTATGATAATTATTGTTTGTTTGTGTTTTAAAGATGTCTTCTAGTGAAATATGGTTGAACTATAACTACCACTGTATGAGTTGTAGTTTTTTAATGCCATAAACCAGCCGAAGCTTCGGCCAAGACAAAAATCAAAAGTTTGTGAATTGTCGCGGGTCATTCGGCCTACTTCGTAAAGCTTGCCAAAATCAGATGACGTTTGGCTAACTTCGGGGTGAATCGAGTCCACTCATGGTTTCACTCAGCTGACATAAACGGACGCGATTTTGTTTTGAAGTTGTAAAGCGAGGTAATGTTGATTTTTTTCTTCCGCATGCGGCGGAAATATTTATGCTTGTTTTTGTGTTTAAAACATTTTCCAGAGCCACCTCGATCCAATCCTTGCCATAAGCTACTAAGTCGTCTCACCAACTCGTCTTGGGCCGACCTCGCCTGCGCGCGGCGCTATCCATGGTCAGGCACCGTGTGGAGATTATTGCCCAGCGGAAAAGGTTGCCTGAAGGAGTTAGGGGAGGCCATTGCTCAGCAGTGGGACAGTGTCAGCTAAAAAAAAAAACAATCGTTATCGGCCGAAAATAAAAGTAAAGGTTCAAGCTTCTTTTTCGTTTTCGGCTGAAATTCCATTTTAGGTCGGACACAATTTTTTTTAAATGTTATGACATGAAATAGTAGCAATAGAATGGGAGATGAGTCCCAGAAGGTATTAAGGAGATTTATCAGCAAAAAATATTACACCTAATATTATACATAAATTGTAGCCTCTAAAACTCTTTTCCAATTTTATTCATACATTTATACTTAGTTCTTGGAACAGCACCCGGTAAACTATCGAGCCCGCTGAGTTGAAACAAGTGTCGAATATTTAATTAACAAACAAGTTTCTACGTGTAATGTTAGACCTATTCATAAACTTACAATTAAATTCTGATAAATATGTATACTGGCTGTACCTTCAACGATTTGGAAGCAGTGAGAGATTAATAATTTTTCGTGACTTAAATCATGGACATAACCCGTGTTTCCACCACGACATTGTTACGTCTATGCGAACGTGTTTATAAGTTTTAGACGCGAAGCGATCACCGGTCGACGATCGTAGCACAGTTTGCTACGCCGTAGCACTGCGAGTACTGTTTTGAGAACTGTGCGCTCGCGCCGACTACGATAACGTCACATGGATTTCTACTCCACCCTTTGAACGGTAGATGAGTTGACAAACGCAGTTGGTGAAAAAGGTGAGAAAGAACTATTTACCGTGGATGCGAATTCATATTTTCTTTAGATTTTTTTGCAATTGCAGGTCATTATTATGTATTTATTTTTTTATTACTAAATGGGCCTTCTCTTGACCTCGATCACGCCTGATAGGAAGCGATTGATTAGGTCTATGATGTGTAAGTGTCAGATGATATGTTGATTAAACTATGATTCGATGTTCCGTGTGGTGCAGGACGTAAAGAATAGCTCCATCCCATCTCATCCCGTGGGTGTCGTAGGAGGCGACTAAGGGTCTTACTAGAGAATGGGCAGCAGCGTTTTCTATGCATTTTACCACCATACTGCGATCGCCAACCCGCCTGCCAAGCGTGGTGATTATGAAAAGCCCCCCCAATTTGGGGGAGGCCTATGTCCAGCAGTGGACGTCTTCCGGCTGAAATGATGATGATGATGATGAAACTATGATTCGCGATCGTATCAAGTATAGCTTTGCAGAATTATAATCTTTCAAAGCCTCAATACAACTCTCTAAGTCCATTTAATCCCATTCAAGGATTTTTCGATGGTGGCACTGACCGGAAAATTGCTTAAAAACGTAAGAAAATTTGAATTTCTGGGGCTACCATGGCGCTTCCACCTTACACCGGCCTGGGTTCGTGGTTGTATCAGTTCTGACATACAAACAATGTTAACATAAGATTTTATATCAGTTGCATAAACATACCGTTTCTGCAGAGATCCCTATCACAGCAGTCTGGATTATTCAAAGGAATTAATACCTACGCGAAGGAACGAAAGTAAACGAAGGTAAGATAAGGCGGTTAAAATATTCAGGAGGGCACGAATCCAATATTCTTGTTATCTAGTTAGCGAACAGCCGAGCCTTGCACTGATATAGAACCATCGTTCTGGGGAATAATGCTGAAAGAATATGGCATACTTACTTACATAAAAACATTTATTTATCTATGTTTTATAAAATGGTTTCATAAGGCGAATCTAGTCGACATTTTTTCCATACAAACTTCGGGAGTGTATTACTCCACTGTTCGATAATGTACATCAAAAATGTAACATGGTATGGTTTTGTCTCATTATTAATATTGTCTGTGCGGAACTAGAATACGAAAATAAATAGCTATTAAAAAGTTATGAGCCAACAAAGATTCGTTTTTCTTGCTAATTTAACCTAACTTTGGGGTGTGTTTAAGTAATAAAAGAAGTGTCAAATCTCCAAAACCACGTCGGTACCGACAAACTTTAATAATTGAAAAGTTCTATAAACTTTATTGGTCATTCATTTTTGGGGTAGTTTTTTCGTAAAACCCGATCTTCCGAAGGACTTTCCTTAATTCTATACACGCCTGTTTTACTATGAATGATCCTGCATCTCACTCAATACCGCTGTGCGTGTAGACTAGCGTCTAACTGCTCCTCACTGATACTACCTCTTTCGGACACGATGCCTGGTGATACAACATGCTTTTTAGCCAGGCCCACCAGTGAGTTCGAGCCCGCGACTAGATTACCCTTAAAGCTTTTTACTGGATACTAGCTTTTACCAGCAGCTTCACCCGCGTGGAAGTCGAAAACTATCCCACGGGAACGTACTATCGGGATAAAAAGTATCCTATTTGTTAATCCAGGTTATAAACTATTTGCATGCTAAATTTCATCCTAATCCGTTCAGTAGTTTTGCGTGAAAGAGTAACAAACATCCAAAAATCTTCAACAAACTTTCACATTTATAATATTGTTAGGAATTGGAAGTAAGTTTAATAGTAGGATTGCCATATGCCTGCCTCGCAAGTGCCATCGCCACTGGTGAGCATAAGGTTTTGGGTTCAACCCCCGGGTCGAGCAAAGTTATATAGGGTTCTTCCATCCGGAATTTCTCAGTAACATCCCGGGGCCCTGGAGTTGTATCCGGTTGATGGCAATAGGCTCGCTCCTATTACATAGGACTTAAACATAACTGGCGAAATTATGGTGTTGCTTCTATAGATACACCTATGCCTTACCCTTCTGGAAAATGAGGCGAGATGTTAACATAAATAATGGCTTATTGTTCCAATTTCCTAGAACTTTGTAGTTGATAGTACCCGACCATACCAGTTAAGTTTACAATTTTCTAGCGAATTTATTGAACAGAGTGGTAATTCTAAATCCGTGATTCCCATAGGAAAGAGGGGTCTACGGCCCCTGATTATGAGTGACAGCGCCAGTCATTTGGTTGTGAAAATAGAACGGAAATCTGTATTCATTTTTACAGAGATTATTTTAGTTCCTGGTTATCTAAAAATCTTTTTCGGTCAAAAATCAGCATTGCAATACAACGTGGCAATGCTGCCAGCCTTTTGGCCACTTTTGCCATTGACAACGATGAGATGAGGACAAAATTATTGATTTCTTATGATTATTTGCCTTTTTCTATACTTGTACATATTATTATTTTAAGACCAGTAGTTTTTAAATTATGTAAATATCTCACAAATAAAATATTGCTTAAAGAAAAAGAAACAAAAATCTTTTTAAACCACTTTTATGCTTTTATTTGCGTTTTTGTCATGGTATGGGGCATGTGATACGGAGAAATGAGGAAAATGTCGTGAGGAAAGTTTTGGGTATGAATGTCGTAGCTACAAGAGTAGGGGGAGACCAAAGAAACGATGGATGGACTGTGTGAATGATGATATGGTTAGAAAGTGTGTGACTACCGAGATGACGACTTATAAAGAAGTGTGGACAAAAAGACATGTTGCGCCGACCCCAAATAAAATGGGATAAGGGCAGGAGAATGATGATTTATACCTCCTACGGCTAGTAAGTGGTTGCGCCAACATTCAAAATTTGATTGACATCCGCTTTCCTAGACCAATCCCTTTCCCGCACATACCTCGCGAGTGAATGAGAAGATTCACCCCGACATTTTTTTGTCGCGAACAGACTTCCGAATCGAACGCATCGCGAATGCAATAGCGTCTGCTTGAAAATATTGATAACTTTAAAATCACCGCATTTTCGCCTGTAATAAGACTTATAATCAACAGTTTGTGTTTTTGTTTAACGTGTGAAGACAGTAACTTGAAGCCCAATTGCCCCTGAACCTGGAAAAGTGAGCCGGTGCATCGGTGACAACGCGAGCACGTGGCAAAAGTCCCGTAAAAGGTTGGTGCTTTCCCTCTCTAATTATTTCGGATTGTATTATATTGTCCTACACCCACCGCAACTCAAACTGCCTGTCGCCAGGCGTTTATCAATCGTTTTGTTCCGCATTGCAAAATACAGTCCACTAAATTAGTCCTTCGCGGCTTCGCGTTTTACAGTTTTAAAACCATTGCTGTAAAGACGTTCAGTCTCATAATAACAGCTATATAGTTATTAAACAGAAAACGACATAAAATAAAAAGGATTCAGCCATATTTACCCATAGCCAAAAACCAACACCATTAATGTAAGAGGATCGGGTCGTAACATGATATCGATATGACAGGGGGTGGATATATGCTGTACGTCGTAGGTACATACATTGTGTAGGAACAAACTCATCTGCCCGGGGAGGTATGGTCATCCCCGGTCAAATGTATTGTGAGGAACTACTATGTGGTTTTACTTTGGTAAATAAAGTAGCTGGTCTATGCATTAATACAAAACTTTTTACAAAAAAAACAACCAATTGTTTTCGGAAGACGGTGACTTTGGATCTGTTTTGAGCTTTTTGCCACCGACTTCGAAAATTAATGTTATTTTTGACTTTGTAAAAAGATTTTAATTATGACTTTTGAAAGAAATGCTTTTTCTTTTTTTTTTCAAATCGATCCAAATAGGGCGGAGGATATCGCGGAATATAGAATAAAAATATACGAATTAATTGAAAACCTCCTCCTTTTTTAAATCGGTTAAATGTATCACCGTGCATACTAAGTGAAGTGAATTACTGTAGTCGTATCTGATGCTGAGGATTGATTTGATACTATTAACAGCTCACTTCAAGGTCACATCACCTAAATTTAGGTTGTGATTTTTACACAAGAGACCGGCAGATCCCTAACTAGCCGCACCACCCCGGGCGGAGGAATTCCGTGCGGATTCCCACATAAATCCCACTGTTTTTGATTTTATGTTTTTTTTTTCCATTTCACTCTTACACACGCTGTCTACATCTCTTCAACTACTTTCGTGTCGCAGGTATGCTGGAAGAGATTTCTTTAGACATAAGCATCACCTCTGTATCTATTTTCAGCTCTTTTCTTCTTATCTGTTTTGTATATGTGTGTACATAAATAAATTATAAACAAGCTCTAACAAAAGTAGGTATATTAGTTCTTATTGCAATCCGATACGGGTTAAAATCTGTTGTAATAAATTCGAATAATAAATGAGCAAGCATTGTCGTAAAAATGCAAATAAAATCGTATAAAATTAGATATTAACTATTTAATAATCCATCACTGGATGTCATTTGGAATTTTATGGTAAATTTTTAATTATAATTATAATTATTATTGAAGGAATAAACTGGTTTTAAAGATAATTATGAGGTGACTTTGATGATTTTTTTGATGCTAATTCATCAAAAAATCATCAAAGTTAATTATCGAACTCGAGTGATGGAACTCAAAACATAATGAAACATATTTTAATAAATATGTTTCATTATGTTTTGAGTTCCATCACTCTATGCAAAAAAGACTTGAAAATATCATTTTCTTTTCAATCAAAATTATTTACGGTTAAAGAAATAGACTTGTTTAAAAAAACCACCTTTTTGAGCGTTTTCAAGAAATTACCGCCTTAATCCGATGGGGGTAGGCATAGACTATAGAACGCCACCTCCTCTACCTACTTTTACTCCGTTTTCGTTCATTTATCAGAAGGCCAATTCTCGTAATTAAAAACGTTCAAAATGTAGTCGCAGCGTCGCAGTCTCATCTTGGCAACAATCAAATGTCAAAAACTTGTCGAAATTGTATGGAAACTTGAGGTATTTTTTTACAGATTGAGACCGAGATCAGACTGTTAATGTTCTTAAAATTTTGATAATTGCCCCTCTGGTTTCTCATTTACTCTTACTATACCGTAACCCTTAACACAATAGCAGAACCCTGTACACGTACCAAATTCCCTTAAACCATTGACTATTCCCTTAACAAACTGCCAGTATCCAGTATATTACTTTTTTACGATAGCTTCCATTGAAAGATTGGCTCACTCCTTTTGTACAGGTAAAGTTGAAAGGTATAATAAATAGTCATTTAATACAATTGTGACGGATGCGAAAAGCAATTTGATACGACGTTTTTTCAGGCGTAAAATAAAAGTACTTTTGTTCGTGACTTTCAGGAGTTCATAAAATATATTTACAACAAAAAAAGAATAGGACACAAGTTCAATGGATGTCTTGAAAGTTTTTTCAGTGACATAAATATTGGTAAGACTGGTTGTCAGACTTTCGGGCTTCTGACGACCCGTAACGACTGTCAAAGATCCACAAATGACAGCCGGGACCAACGGCTTAACGTACTTTTCTAGGCACGGAGGGGTCTTGGTATCCACGGAGCAACCGCGGCAAACGTAGCTTAACCTGATCGTTTGATCCGTGCAGCTTATTCAAAGTCAAAGTCAAAACGTTTATTGAGAACTAAGTGTACAGTGTTGGTGTTATCTGATGTTAGTACTTATGACTTAGCAGCCTTTTACAAGCATTGCAATTTTATCATTCGCCTGCCCTTATCATCCTAAATTAGCATGCATTAAAGATTATTATTATATTATTATTTTATTTTATATTATAGATTATAGTTAAGACCAGATTAATGTCAATAATAATGAATTTAATACAATTATTCAGCAATATTCAAGTCATCCTTTTCAGGTAGTATAAATTATAATTAAAGTATCATAATTATGAAGATAAATAGGATAGGATAGACTAAATCTTATTGTTTGTATAGGACAGATCGCCACTTTTGTACATTAGAGAAAAACGTTATTTTAAGCTAAATTCTAGAAATTCTTTCACCTAGTAGAAACATTTTTTAATTAGGTATAGTCTTAGCCTTTTTTGGAATATTGTGACTGATTTTTCAGTTTTAAACATGTTTGGCAACATATTATATATTTTTATTGCCATATAATATATGGGCTATCACTTATCATTTTTATTCTTGAGGATGGAGCGCATAACCTCTTTTTATGGCGAGTGTTGACGTTGTGCGTATTACTTAGCTAGAAGCCCCTTCGAACCTATTTCAAGTAAATAAACTGTTAACAGTACGTGTACATCTTTCTTAGCCGCTTAGTTTTTCACAATAAAGTTCACCAGTCCATTCGTCTGTCAGTCGGTCCATCCGTCCGTCGCTCCATCTGTAGGTAATGAAACCGTCCAAGGCGAATGTTTTCCACACGACCACATACATGTATATTTACACCGGAGCAAGCAACCAGACAGGTTATTGCGACAAAGGAATTGCTTTCAATTTGACAGTTCAACAACATTGCGTTATTTACTTTGTTGAGCAGACTAATTTTTCGGGCATATGAAGCAATGGATTAGCAATATCCTTCATCATGATTCAGATTCTGATTGGTAGTGCTTTACGTAATTAATATAAGCTAAGTAATGTGAGCCGCATGGGTCGATCGATCAGGTTAAGTTGCGGTTGCCGCAGTTGGTCCGTGGATGGGTGACCATATTTACATACCGAGATCCCTCCGTGCCTCGGAAAACACGTTAAGCCGTTGGTCCCGGCTGTCATTTGTGGATCTTTGACAGTCGTTACGGGTCGTCAGAAGCCCGAAAGCCTGACAACCAGTCTTACCAAGGAGTATCGTTTTACCCAGTAACTGGATTGTGGAGGTCAGATAGGTAGTCGCTCCATATCCATCCGGTTAGACTGGAAGCCGACCCTAACATAATTGGGAAAAGTCTAGGCAGATGATGAGTGTTTTACGTAATTAGTGTGCAGGCGAAAATCTGTCGAATTATAAACTATTTTGTACGATTTAAAATCAATTAATCTTTCCCACAGAAACCTTCTCCTCTACAGATATTATAAATGTGAAAGTTTTGGAGGATGGATGTTTGTTACTCTTTCACGCAAAAACTACTTAACGGATTTGGATTAAATTTGGCACACGGATAGTCTAGGGTAACTTTTATCCAGGTAGTAGATAATTGTCGGGATAATTTTCGACTTCCACGTGAGCGGAGCCGCTGGCAAATGCTATAGTTTCTCATATTTTAAAATTAAACGATGTTTATCTTTAGCGGCCTTTACCGGAAAGCAATTTCTTTTAAAATCCCCTTCACATTATACAAACCCACAAAGATGACGTTGCAAAATTGATAACTAGCCACATTTCAGAATGATATATGATAGTAACTCCCCGAAAGAGATCAGCAAACGTACCCGTCTGCCCAGTGAGTCCGCATTTGTATGCTTGAAGATTTACACGGCTTATCTCGGCCCCCTTTGTGTCTTGTTCGGCTTTCCATGAAGCCGCTGGATATACAAGCCATTTGATCGGAAACAAACTGACGTACTGTATTGATATGAAAGATCGTTCTTCAGGATTATGGTTTCTGATCCGTATTGTGAGCTCAGCCTTCAGCCTTCTAGTTTATTCTTCATATCAATAATACGAAACTAAATCAGGATTGATATAAAACAAAATGTGGCACGAAATGGATCTTTTGGGAGACAATATGGATTTCAGTGTTATTTTGAGAGGAAAAGTAATTCAATATACGTATGTGAGTATCTAAATGATGGATTATTCACGCTTTCTTCCTTTCCGTTCATGAAATAGACAGACATTGAAAGATTATCAATAAGGGGTGATAATGTCGTAGGTATGAGACATTTTCGTTTCAGGTATCGATCGCAGTCTTGCAACCGCCTCGCATGATAAGTACTAAGTAATAGATTTTGAAATCTAAGGCGTTTATTACGTATCTTTGTAGAATCGCCTTATATCAGAGTTAAAAAAAAGATTGAATATATAAAACCCCCTGTTTTACATATTCAATCTTTTTTTTACTTTTTTTACATGTTCTACGGCACAGGTTGAAATTTTTCAAAGAGCACGTCAGTCTTATCTTTATTTTTAGGAGGAAATCTATATTTTTGAGAGGGCTCAAAAATATAGATTTCCTTTAAAAGTACCTGTCGATGTAATAAATACCTTCTTTCTATTAAAATAATAAAAAATCCTGATCATTGTTCTACGGAATAAACAATAACAAAGCACACATTTTAATAACAGTAGACCAAATTCAAACGGAGCTACATTTTAGTTAATAAAATGATCGGATTAAAAACAGGCGACCTTTTAATTAACTGGAAACAGCTATGGTGAAAAACAATATCAAAAATTTCGGGAATCGCTTTCAAAATATGTACCGGGGGTTACGTGGGAAAATATCCCTATCACGGCGATAAAATTTAAATATCATTAATGCACAGATTACACATTCACAGAATTGCGATAACGACACCGAAAGCGGTTGAACAGAGCGCCCAGTGTATCTTGACACGCGGCGAAAACAGGAACTATATTCACATGTATAGTTTTTGACATGTCGTTGACATTTGCCTTTAAAGTAGCGCTTTCTTGATATGTCAAGATATACTGGTCACGCTGTATAATAGTATGTTACTTTTGAGACGTGCGCTCGTAGGAAATAATTGCCACCGGAAAATGGTCGATCTGGGGCAAAGAAAAGGTCAAATGGATTCCGCTGCTTCTCATACAAATATCTCTATTTAATTTGTGATTTTATTCCTTACTGGTAGGCAAGGTTTTCTGTGTAAGCAGTGAATTCCTCGCCCTTTTTTATTACATAGGACTGGAATATAAAAATGGTAAAATGTTGCTACACTATACTAATGTGGGCAGGGAACATTGCTCGCAGGACATATGGCCGATGGGGCCGGAAAGTTCTGGAGTGGCGACCGCGTACTGGAAGACGTAGCGTTAGAAGGCCTCCCACAAGTTGGTCCGATGACCTAGTGAAGGCCGCAGGAATCTGCTGGATGCGAGAAGCACTGAACCGGTTGAAATGGCGGTGCTTGGGGCGGCCTATATCCAGAAGTCGACGTTTTTCGGCTGAAATGATAATGTAATACAATGAAAAACAGTATTTCACATGCACCATCATTGAAAATGATTGGATTTAGGGTTTCCTAGCTTAAATAGAACCCTTATAATATTGTCCTACCCGTCTGTCCGTCCGACTGTAACACAACAATTTTACTCGGAGACTGTTGGCACAATATCTATGATTTTATTTTTTCTGTCGATAAAACCGATATTACATATAAAAATATTCATTCCGACTATGGAACCCACCATTGGTGCATGGTCCGACACGCACTTGGCCGGTTTTTATCCAATAAAGCGTATATAGTATATATACTAAATCGTTATACTGTTTTGTATATTGTGTCATGTGTCGACTATGATAATAAAAAAATATTTTTCAATAAATCACAAACTTTCAAAATTGTTTTGTTTCACGCGTCTGTATTGAATATGGACGGAGCACGCGATAGCAAATAGTGAACGTTATGTCCAGCTGAACTTAAATTTTACGATAGTTGCTACCCCGTTTTTATGTGGACCAATGAAAACAGAATATGTATAAATGACAGACTAAGGGCTGTCAGATAATTTTTAACTGAGGAATAAATAATGCGGTTTGACAGCTTTTGTATAAAAAATATGTCAAGATTTTCTCTTCCGAT
Source organism: Antitype chi (assembly GCA_947359405.1). Taxonomy (NCBI): domain Eukaryota; kingdom Metazoa; phylum Arthropoda; class Insecta; order Lepidoptera; family Noctuidae; genus Antitype; species Antitype chi. Next base: position 7,884,695 of record OX375810.1, on the reverse strand, counting down.
AAAAGTTATCTGACTAATGAAAAATCAGCCCTAAATTAACTAGACAAATATATTTGGTACCTATCCTTTTAATTGAACTTTAAACAAAAAGTTGAACTTCACCCATGCCGAATAATTTCCAGAATTAAATAGCGGCCATCTTAGATTTAGAATTCGATCCAATTTTCGTCAACAGCGCCCTGGAATCCCAGGAAAATTACACCTATGACGAAAACCGATATCTGAATTAAAGGAGTCACTTTGTGAGTTTGTATGTAGGGGTTAATCTTCCTGATCCGATTCCAATAAATCAAAAATTCAATGGAATGCTGCAGTATTGCCGAAAAAATGAAAGATATTCTTTTTCGTTTTCTTGGATCGAAATATACTTAAAATTATTTAAAATATAGACCTATTATGTATTACACACGTTGTGTATTTCCAGTGACGCCAAATACTGAATATATCAGACTCCAATGTAATTACTATTCGCTTCTGATTTTATAAAGGACCGCTTGTAGACGACCGATTTTTGGACAGTTTAACAACTGTTGATCGAAGGAGATCAAAATAAAGATCATTTCGTTTTTTTTAGGATCTCGAAAAGACGCTCAATCATTATAATTATTAGCGAGTCGATTAGTATTTTTAGGAAACCGTAATGGGTATTGTTTGGTGTTCGATTAAATGCATGCCATAAAATGTTATCATCCTCATAAAAAACACACCCGGGAAAACATCAACCTCTTGTATCTTGTAAATCATAATAACATCGGAAAAGTACGGACAAGAAAATCTCGAGAAACATAAACGCTTAACTTCAGAACAAACATTTAATTTGAAATGTGCTTTTTCGAATAAACATAAAAACTTTTCGATGTTCCGCTTTCAAAATGGTTGATACCTATCGAGCCGATGTTTTTAATTAAACTTGCCTGATGTTGCGTAAAAGGGAAGAACTACTGGAAAAGTTGGAAAGTTGTGCCGTCCAACGCATTCAAGGCTGAAGTCTTCGGAACAGCTTTCTCTAGTCTTCCTTTCATACGCTAACTCGTCAGGCGTAGCCCGACTTTGTAATAAAACTATCCAGCTATTCAACCTCGCTGAACTTGTTCCTATAAATAACGAAACGCCATTTCTCAGAAACTTGAAAAATAAGTAGTATTCCTACCACAGATTACCTTATTTATAAACTGATTGAGTAAACTGGATACAATTTTCTACTTTATTTTCGTAATAGAGTGGGGAGTGGGTATTTTAGGAATATTTCATGAGGGAATGGAAAACTTTTGTAAAATAATTTTCTACTCGACGTCTTGAAAATTTACTTAAGTACATAAAAATATCGTCTCCTATAATTTTCATATTGTGTAGTTTTTGCCCGCGGCTATGCTCAGATGGTGAGCAGTGGTGGGCCAGCGGTAGCGGCCGCGGTTTACGAGTAGTAGGTCGTGCGTTCGAACCCAGCCTGGCGCATTACTTTTGAAATTGAAAAACTGATCATTGGCCTGAAGGGTAACTGTGCTGCAGGTGATGATGGAATCTCATCTGATATACTTAAATTGATAAAAAATAAAATAGTGCCTCCGCTTACGTATATCTTTAATATGTGCTTAAAGTTGGGCACATTTCCAGACTCACTTAAACGGTCTATAGTACGACCAATCTTCAAGGGTGGAGATGGCAACCGTGTCACTAACTATCGACCTATTTCCATTCTTACATCTCTGTCAAAAATTTTAGAAAGGATAATTAATAGAAGACTAATACAATCTCTAGAAAAGTATAATCTACTTTAAAATCATCAATTTGGCTTCCGATCCGGCAAGTCCACAGAAGATGCATTAAACAAATTTACTGATCACGTTGTTCGAACCATAGATAACAAAAAGAAATGTCTCACAATTTTTCTTGATCTAGCTTTTGACACGGTTTCTATTCCCACCCTAGTTAACAAGTTACATCAGCTCGGTATTCGAGGAAAGCAACTGAAATTGCTTCAAGATTATTTATCCGGAAGAACACAAAGGGTAAAAATCTCAAATTATATGAGTGATAGTCTGCCTGTTGCCCATGGAGTGCCACAGGGTAGTATTCTAGGCCCAACGCTATTCTTAGTTTATATCAATGAGCTTACACAACTTAATATCAAAAACTGTAAAATTATTTCCTATGCCGACGATACGACCCTGACATTCCATGGTGACACTTGGGATGAAGTTTACCAAAAGGCCCAACATGGATTTAACATGGTCACTAAATGGCTTGCCTTAAATCATCTCTCATTAAACACAGATAAAACTAAATTTATCCCTTTCTCAATTCGCAACCCCGGTAAATCGGTTCAACTAACTCATCACTTAATCGCTCACACTTGTCATACTGCAGCTGTGAATTGCTTGTGTCCATCTTTATCTTCCGTTGAATCTATAAAATATTTAGGTCTTATATTTGACAAAAATTTGAACTTTAAGAATCACATAATTAATCTTTACAAAACAACACATAATTAACTAAACAAAATTAGAAAACTTATCTATGTATTCAAAAAAATCAGACACTCAGCCAATACTAACCTAATGAAAATGATTTACTATTCTTTGTGCCAAGCGGTTATAACTTATGGCATCACTATCTGGGGTGGTGCTGCCAAAACGCATAATTTAATTGTTGAACGAGCTCAAAGAGCTTTGCTTAAGGTTTGTTACTTTAAGCCCAGGTATTTTTCTACCACGGAGCTGTACAGGTTTAGTGAAGTACTTACGGTTCGCAAACTTTTTGTACTATTATTAGTTATTAGACAACATTCCAGTGTCTGGCTAAACACCCTGACTGAAAAACAAAATACAGGGAGAAGGCGGTTAGAATTATGTAAATCCGTGCCATGTAGAACAACTTTTGCTCAAAGATTTAACTTGTTCCTGGGCCCAAGACTGTATAACATAGCCAACAAAAAAAATGAAATTTTCTCCATGACAAAGAGAGAGTGTAAACAGAAAGTGATCAGCTGGCTTTTATCACTTACATATGACGAAACTGAAAAACTGTTTCATGTCCCTGCATAAATACTCCGCGAGTATCAAGTATGTTGTACTGTTAACGCCACACACACTCATTGACAAACTCCACACACATACACACCCCGCACTCATCTTTACCCTCACCCACACACACACACACACACACACACACACACACAACACACAATCACAATAATTCCTTTTTTGCTCTTAAATAATGCCTTATTAGTATTAAGTACTTACCGCAATTTGTTTGTTTTTTCTTATTTTTATTTCCTCTTGCATGGTAATTTTTTAATTTTTGTAGTCTTTAAAATTATAAAAAAAATATTAAAAAAAAAAAAAAATCATTTACCTACTATTTTTGTACCTAGAATGCTCCATTTTCTTGTCAAAATTTATAACGGGAATTTTAATTATAAAACGATAAGTATAATATTAAGCTTATTATTTGAACCTGTTTCTCTATGTTATTTTTTAAGGTGCAAATAAACATTTTTTTTTTTTATTATTTTATTATTATTATTACTTTGTGTAAATCGTTTCATCACCACTGCTCTCAAACGGTGAAGGAAAACATCGTGAGGAAACCGGCATGTCCTAGAACCAAAAAATTCGAAGACATGTGACATCTACCAACCCGCACTGGGCCCGCGTGGTGGATTACGGCCCATTCCATTTCACAGAGAGGAGGCCTGTGTCCCAGCAGTGGGAACGTTATAGGCTGAGTATGTATGTATGTATGTCTGCCCACGGGAACTTACTACCGGGATTAAAAGTATCACACATAACATAACATCACGCCTTGTTTCCCCAAAGGGTTGAGAAGAGATGTATGGGTACACTGGGCACATCCACATTTCCCCAGTTATGTTTTAGTCCCGTGTAATAAGGGCGAGCCTTTTGCCATCAACCGGGCACAAATCCAGACTCCGGGCTGCTACTGACAAATTCCAGATAGAAAAACCCAATAACGATTTGCCCTACCCGGTAATCGCATCCAGGACGTCATGCTCAGCAGTAGCGTTAGCGACCACTAGACCTACGAGGCAGTTAGTAAAAGCATGCTATCTGTTAATCAATTGTAAACTGTGTGCCAAATTTCATTCAAATCTGTTCAGCCGTTATTGCGCCAATCCGGAACATAGAACAAACAAACAGACAAACGGACAAACATTCTAAAAACTATACTTTCGGTGTCAGATTCGTGCCCACGCCTCGTAATAATTATTTTTTTTCATAAATATTCTATGTACAGTTTTGACTTCGTTATTATTTTATTAGATTAAGCTAATAAAGTAAAAGAGATAAAAATACTGATCTATATTTTATACGAGCGATAAGAAATCAGTATAAAAATTTAAGGTTATTTTATGATAAGCCCTATGGATATATTTACTTTGACACAAAAAAGATATGGTCCATTTTCCTTCAGTTTCGGTGTTCATATTTTTATTGGAAAATAAAAGGCTTAACGCAGAGACGTTGTTATCAATGGGAGTCGTATAGAAAAATATGGCTACATATTCTCGATATACTGACCTTATCATGAAAATGTTTCAAACAAAGGGGATTGAAACACTGACTGCGTGAAATGTAGATTATTATAATATTTTATGTATTCTCAGGTTGTCATTTGTGGATCTTTGACAGTCGTTACAAGTCGTCAGAAGTCTGAAAGTGTGACAACCAGTCTTACCAAGAAATATCGTATTACTTGAAAGTGTGACAACCAGTCTTAACAAGAAATTTCGTATTACTACTACCAAGGGGTATCGTATTACCCAGTAACTGGGTTGTGGAGGTCAGATAGGCAGTCGCTCCATGTAAAATACTGCTATTCAGCTGCATCCATTCAGACTGGAAGCCGACCCCAACATAGTTGGGAAAAGGCTAGGCAGATAATGATGATTAAGGTTTCTCAGGTTAGTAAGTTTTATATCCAGGCCAACTAAAATGAGCTCTTTCATGTGACATTGTGCCAAAAGTGCTAACTGTATAAGCACTAAAAACAAGCCCCATGCCAAGTACTAAGATCATCATTGAAATAAAATTACTCAGCAAAAAAAAATTAGCATATAAATAGTCCACTTAAAAACGTTAGATGTCTCTTCCCTGCCGCCTGCCCATTCTTAACTTTAGGTACCCACCATAAAATAAAAAAACAAATAAAACATTTTATCTAGGAAAAGTAGCTCGCTCCAAAGAAATCAAGAGAGAAAGTTATAACAATTTGCATACAAAACTATGTTCTTTGTAACCTGTGCCTTTTGAACAGTACGAATAGTATCTACTGCCAAGTTTTATAAGAGCGGCTTGCGTCCGATATACTTAGTACGGTTGAGTACTGACAAATATCTGCAACCCAGAAAGCCACCGAGAGCTAGAACTTGGAGCAACGCGCGACGTGCCCCGACTGCCAAACAACAAAACACGATTCACACAGACTCATCACAAATCACTCCATTTTCATATTGAGTGATTTATTCATACGCGTCTTTGCCAACCTCTGCACTAAAACAGCTGTAAAATATAAAAGAGATTCGATGGCAAGGAACAGGTACAAAAGTGAGTGTATCCATTACAAGTTTATAACTTTCTGAATAGGAGTTGGACGAGCGACGACGTGATAATTTGGAAAAGAGGGAAACGTGACCAACTTTTAATTTACTTATACACAAGTTTGTACTCGTGAACTGAATACAAGTGATTTACATTTATCACCACGACACACAACACCAATTATGTGGCTGTCAGCGTGAGCAGCAGCTATACAGAATATACGCCCAGCGCCCGAAACGGCAGTAATGCGTGTGTATTAGGATTCTTTACCATCTCCGTGATATTGGGCAATTTGACACAAGCACCTTTACGTAATTTCCCTTGCGACTCTCGCAAATATACACACCTATGTAAAATATCGTAATATAGAGAAAGGACGGGAATATACTGTGGCAAGTTTGACAAGTGGGGCAAAGAATTCTTTCTTGGTGCAGGGCGAATGACACTTGGGTTAACTTTTGCAGGCGTCGACCGATTCTCCGCTGAAAGTTGACTACGTGCCCTGCATCAACGGACGATGTTCCCTATACCCGCTTCACTGAAAAGAAGTCCGTATAGCAATGGCGGATTATTGAAATCCTTTGTTAGAATAACACAAGGCATGCTTGTGTTCAGATGATGCAAATTAGGACGCACATCGATTGAAAACTGAATGCGGCCCATTGCGAATAAAACGGGTCCCAATAAATGCTGACAAAGGTCGCAGAAATATTCGTATTTCAAGGGAACACGTTAAGTCGTATAATACCCTTGTTAACAAAAAATATGCCCGAGGAAAGGGACCGTATTGTCAACATTTACGTTTATAATGGCAATAATGCCAATTTTACTATTATGAACAGAGATTTAAACGACATAATACGAAATAACGAGTGGTTTTCATTTCTGTCAGCATTCTTTGCGTTTAGAATCGTTGAAAAGTATGCTTATATTACTCGGAATATTTCCTGAAAACGTTAAACTTTTTTTAATTTCCATCTTCATGGAACAATTTGTTCGTCATTATACGCTTTCCTCGTTCAAGTTTTCAACAAAGTATCAAACTGGTGATAATTGCAAAAAATAAAAAACAAGGACGGTTTCACACTGTAATGTAGGATATAAGATAGTCTACTCAAGTTTTCAGTGAAACTTAAGTAATTGAATTTAATATAGGTAACTGTATCTTATAACTCCTGAATTACCTACCACAGATTTAAAAATATTACTACACAACGCTGTTTAGACTTATTTGCTAGTTTAAACGTCGAGAAGATAAGTTCTTAATTTATAGAACAATCTGAACGTAAATGGGTAAGTGTATGTTTTAAACAGCAAGTTCGTTAGGTTTTGAGGGACAGCACTAATGTCCAAATTACTAGGCAACAAGTACAAGTCGTGTTACATCGGGGCAGCGCAGCGCCGCAGCGGTTGTATATCTACCAAGTTATCTAATTACCGCAAACAGAAGGCGCTGGCTTGTCCTTAAGGCTCAGTTTACGTTGGTCGTCTAAGTAATCCAGTAGAGTACTGAACTGAATAACCCAATGTGGGGTCGACAAACAAAAGGGTGACAGGAATTGTACAGGGAAGTCTAGTTCATATATGTATTGTATTGTGATACGTGTCGTGGATGACTGAAAATTCACCTACTAGCCTAATTAAAAACCCTTGTTTTATTGGAACAAGCCAATAGGGCCATATAGGTTTTTGGTTGACCTAGAACTTATTGTCAATTTTAGTTAAAAGCAAGATCTAATAGCACAAGTAAAGCTAAAATTCCGAAAAATTTAAAAAGTTGATTTTTAAGGTAAATTTTGGTACTTACAAGTTTTCGTGAAAATCTAAATCTGCCCATATCTTTTTATTTTAGCGGTATAATGGGTAGGTACGGAACCCTCGGCGCACGAGTTCGACTCGCACTTGGCCGATTTTTTTAATGGAGCTAGTATTTGCCCTAAAACTTTCCTAGAAGAACGGAGGTCGTCATGAAAATCTGTGATTTTCACCAGTACTGCAAAAACGCTCTGTACGTGTACAACCGTTATAATGTCGCACAAGTCATGGGCCAAATCTACCACCATAGGGGTCCCAGAAAACGTCCGGTGACATCAAGGCAGACCCACAAAAAGGTAGCGAGATGAGCTTGACGACTACGGACAGGATTGTTCCACACTAGCTCAAGACAGTGAAGAGTGGAAAGGAGAAAGGGAGCCTCTTGCCTTGCATTGAGACAAAGTAGGCTAAAAAATAAACTAGTGCCGATTCTTTTGTTCACCATCTGAACTAAACCAAGTGTAATGCCATTTCTTACTGACAGTCTGCGAAAGAAAAAGGCAATTGATGCTTTAGAACTTACGTCTCGATGCCCTTGAATTTGGAGCGATTCAAGCATGATGAGTTTAGTTCGTCGTAATTGCGTCGAAGAAAATCATAGTTCAACTAAATTTGACAGCTCTTATTCATTTCCTTCTCTTTCTTGTTTCATTAGAAGGAAAAAGATAGCAATAGGCTAAATAAGTTCTCCGCTTTCTTAGGAAAGCAAAGCCTTACTATTACTAGCACATTGAGCAAGTTATGAACTGAACTAACGCTACTATCAAATACTCTCCCGTTCGCTGAGCCACTAACTCCTCCAATGTAAACCGGACTTAAGCCCAAGTTCTAAGCTAAGCCAAGTTATTACACTTATTACTACTCGATACTTAACTATTCCTTGCCGCTATTGTGTTATGAAGTACAGTCGCGAACAAAGAAAATTGTGTTAGGAGTTTGTTCAAGCGTACTTCTTGTTGTGGGCTTTATACAGTTGTAGGTCAGTGTAGATTGTGTTAAGTAATTGTAGACATAATTTAATATTAAACTTAGCTAAAGATTTCTTGGCTACCTATTAGCTAATGTTATTATGTTGTTTTAAAACAACTGTACAGTACAGTATAACTGTACAGTACTGTGTACAGCAGTGGCGAGGGGTGTAATTATGGCACGGATAAGTCGTTCCAAAACAAAAACACTCACCGCGTGATGTAAGCTTAGTTTCCTCAGATGATCAGCCACTCTTTCACTCATACTGAGTTGTTTATGCGCGCATGCGTTTTTTCAGTAAAACTTAGAAATACATAAAAAATCATTTTACTTTGAAATAATCGGTGGGAGGTGGGATTTCTTAAAGGTAAGCCGATGGGAATCGGTTTGTGTTGACCCTTCGCCACTGGTGTATAGTGAGTTTGTGCTCTAAATTATATATTTTTTTTATTTCTGGAGTAGGTAGGTTTGTACAAACACTTTTACACGTCAATCATATTTTTTAAACTAGATTAAAGGCTTCGAACAAACATGGCTGTAGAGTAGATTTTTTTTCCATGCCGAATTATTTAAAATAATAGTTTTATTTACCAATACTACAAATAATTTACTGTCCAGTACCTTTATTTACTTAATTAGTTATCTATGAAGTATTCTATCAGGCAATAAAGTTCCATGTTGAATCAAAATAATTCTACCTAACAGGAAAAATATTAAAATCAGGCTACAAAATCATAGTCAAATAACTTCTAAATCAATTACGTTTTGATTAGAGAGGGGAGTTGGCAGCCTCTGTATGAGGAAAATAATGAAACAGAATGAGGGAACCGAACTCACGGAAATAATCAGAGAAGGGTGGCTATCAACGTCTCACACTCTTTACTCGGCTATCCCACAAGACACACTAATCAGCATTCATTATCGCATTAGGTCGAAAGCTACGCAATGACCGCTGCGATGAACAGCCAAAGAGGAAATTACTAGAATCATCACGGTTGGCATATTGATTAGTAATGGCTGTGTTTGTGTAAAAAGTGGCCAATGCTGCCTAATTTCTTGAAATTATTATTAAGCTGCTTCTATTGTAAAGACAATTCATCGATGACAACGTAAGGTAAGTATAGTTACAAGGCATAGGTATAACTCTCAAAAAGTAGGAATTCATTTATTTATTAGACAAAAAGACTAAACATGTTACACAATTGTCTTTTAGCTTCGTATGTAATTAGTCCACGTCCGCGTGGACGTAAAAATATCTTGACGGTATTTTTTTGCGCATTTGATCTTCAACGCACTGCTCAGCGCTGTGATTTGAAAATCGAACAGGGTGTTTTTTTTTAAGCGTTGGGATGCTTGGTTTGTTGGATTCTGATAACTCAGCCGCCCACGTCATCCTGGAATGCGAGGCCGTGGCTTCTCAACGTGAAGAAATCCTCGGAACAGTGAGGTCGCTCCGCGAAGCCTGTGAAGCTCCCAGGAAGCTTCTGTGCTTTTGGGCGGAGCTACGCTGGCTTTGTTAGCCAGAATCCCCACGCACAACGGACCGAATGGGAGTCTACGTGCGGAAAAGGGAGTCCCATGATCATTATCATCATCATTCTGAAAACTCAGTTCAACACCAAGAGTTACAAATCCAGTACGCGACTAAATCCCGACCCGATATTTTTAGATCCGTGCGTACGTGCTTATGCTTCTTATTAAAACAGTTACAATTGTGTCTATTTATCAGCTTCTGCCGAACTAGGTTTATAGCTTCTGTTGTTCAGCATGCACCAACCAACCGTTAAACTTTTAAATCTTCATACCCAAAAATTGCTCTTTTTGAAGTTTATCGCAATGACATGTACTTCTAGGAATACTAGTGATCAAGCAACCTTATCAAGTGAAGAAGCACACATCCATAAAACCAGTAACGTTACTCCCAGTTATATCATTAAAGTAAAAGAACTTTATATGTTTCCATTCACAATTCACGCGTGTGCAGCTGTGTTTAATTTCGGTTACTCATGAACACTTCAGCCGCCGACTGTACCTACACTATTCAAAAAGAAAATTTCTGGTAGCATGCAGTGCAGAACGATGAATGAAGTCGAATTTTTCATAACTCTCTACAAAAACAATGGCTTGATGAAATGAAGCTTGCACTATGAAATTACACGTACTTTTGTTCCTCCAACAATAGATACGCTGGCGAAATTATGTACGACTTTTATTAAAACGAAAATCTTTTTGTATGAAGATTTGGCAGCAGGGATATTGAAATGCCATTGCAAGGAAAATACGGGTTTGTTTTCGTTCTGTAAGAGCTAGATTTGACCTCATATTGTAGATCGGGTAGGTACTAGATATCTAAGTATGTAAGCTATCCTGAAATTACTTTCAGAACTTGTCATTCCAGAACCTTTATTCATTCAATTTAAGCGTTCGCTGTCTATTTTATTTAAGTCAAAGGTTAGGGGTATCTTTTCAGAAAATGGAGACTTATTTTTACTGAAATGTTTAACATTTCACTATACGAGAATTTTACTCGGCAACTTATATTTTACAAGGATTCGGCTAGTGAATTTTAAAAATATTATGAAGAGGAATTTAGAGTATTTTATGAAATTCTTGCTTGCTTATTCCTGAAATTAAAAAGTCCAACTTTTTTATTTCTATACTACACATAGTAAGTAAGTAAGCACTTATTCTGATAAAATGTTCTCTTGTCTGAAATTAATTGGTAATGGAATAGAAAAAGACATGTAGTGACCTCATAGATTATGTACTTTCAGCAAGGTCAGGTGCCAAGTAATCGCAATCGGCTTGCGTGTTTGAATAGCGGGGTAGTTGCGTAGATAACACACTAGTAGTAGGAATCGCATACACTAACGTATGTTTTGACAGCTTTATATTCTGCTGATACTTAATTTACTATTACTATTCCTCTTTTTTTATTGTTAACAACGCTAGTCTTCAAATTTACCAAATTGTCTCATTGTGTATCTGTGGAGAACGTGGTTGATTTCACATTTGTATCATTTCTGTATCCAATCTTTTTAGTAATTCTGAATGTAGAATTGTTTGTTTTCCCAAATAAATAAAATAAAATAAAAATAAAAAATCGCTTTCATAGTGAGAGACATTTACGTTGCTGGGTAGACACATTTTTCGAACATACGAAGCAATGGGTTAGTAATATACTTCAAAATGATTTGAATTGTGATTGATAGTAGCTGATGTATGAACGTAAATTAATTAAAAGGAGTACGTATCTAAGGATCGTAGTAGGGTGGCATTTTGTAGTTTTTGAAGTGAAAACTTCTTTAGGCGCGTTGGGCATTTTTTTAGGTGGGAAAAACAATTGAACTCTCGACACTGTTAACGACACTGCTGACAACACGAACGTACGAACGAACAACGTTGAACGTTGTTTAGTCTGACGATTCAAAAAATATTTCCTGATTATTCAAAAAATACACACGTAATTGTTCAAGTTTTCACTTCTGTCGGTACTCCCGGAGTGTCACTGTTTTTTTCCACCCCTATGGGAAGGGGTGACTTTCTGTATGTATTATAAAGCTTTACCATTACCATTTTAGAATATAGGAAAGCAACAAACTTTGACCATTTAAACATTTGGCTGCAAACTTACACGGACGCACCAGCCTCCAATCCCATATCACCTCACACCTTGCCTTTTTCCATCTATGTTGGGGTCAGCTTCCAGTCTAACCAGATAAAATGAATATCAGTATTTGACATGGAGGGAGTACCTGACTTCGACATCAGACCTCCACAACCAGTTACAACCCAATACGATACCCCTTGGTAAGACTGGTTGTCGGACTTTTGGGCTTCTGACTACTCGACAGCTGTCAAAGATCTACAAATTACAGCCGGCACCATGGTTTAACGTACTTTCCAAGCCACGGAGGCGCCATAATTTACAATGAATGGTCACCTATCCACGGACCAACCTTGATAAGCGTAGCTTTACCTTCGATCGACCCGGGCGGCTGTGGCAAAAAATATTTAAAAATTAAAATAAAAAAACAAAACAAATATTTTTTCACGAGTCTCTCCAATCAAAAAAAATAACAAAAAAATCAATCATCCCATAGCATTAAAGTAATTCATTTTCCCAGCCAGTCATTTATCAGAGTAAATGACTTGTACGAATCAGAACACTACACTATGCTATAATGTACCTACATGTTCAGTTTTTTCGCATATGACCGCCGTTGACCCGTAAATCAAATCTTCGGGAGCGGGAAATCGAAAAAATTGGCCAAGTACGAGTCGGACTCGACAGAGGGTTCCGTGCCACCGTCCAACACTACATACTTTTGAAGTTAAACTTGTTAGGCGACGTTTCGATAATTGGACGAGAATTGGACACGTCACTTTAGGCACATTTCGTTACCTGAGAGAGATGAAAGATATAACTTTAGCTGTCTCTCACACTAAATCTCTCTTATAATTTAATTTATACGAAGTTTTACTTCTATCACGCGTGCAGGTCCTGCATGCGCAATATTTCTTTTATCCCTTTTTAATTTTCAACTTTATGATAATTTATTATTTGTCGCTATAGCGAAGATTTCAAGTGTCTACCTATCAGCGTTCAAAATATACAGCCCTGTGACAGACGGGCGGACAGCGGAGCCTTAGTAATAAGGTCCCGTTTGCACCCTTTGAGTACAGTACCCTAAAAATGCCCAATAAAGATATCGCGCCATTAGAATACCGGCGGGGATCACTCCTGTTACTACTGCGTACCGCGTTCGAGTGTGAACTCTGCTTTTATTTTTTTTATGGAGCATTAGGCTTTATATCAGGTATTGTTGTTGACTGTACTCCGTTTTGTGAGGTTATTTTGTGGGACATGACACACGGAGTGGTAATAATACTTTTATTTACGAGTGTTCTGTCACTGTTGGGACACAGGCTTCCTCTTGGAGTGACGAAGTGGGCCGTAAGACACCACGCAGGCCCAGTCCGGATTGGTAGATAACACATTCTTAAAATTGTTGGTTCTACGACATACCGATTACCTCGCGATGTTTTCAATCACCATTTTGAGAGCAGTTTTTAAATATTTTACGAACGTGCGAACCTATGACCTACAAGTCGTTTTTTTTTTTTGAGGGTGGGAAATCGTCAAATAACTTCTCCCGCTCTGGGTGGAGCAGGAGGGCGTGTCAGACATTTACTGACTAAAACCCACCCGTGTTCCCTCAGTTGCCTGTGTGCCAGGGGCCGCGGTATCTCTTTCGAACAACCCGCACCCCTGGCAGACCTACAACTCGTAAGTCACGACCGTTACAAATGGGCCACCACTGCTTCATATTCGCGGCCGTTAGTTGAGTAATAATAAGCGTTATTTAACCATACATTGTTAACGTTTAAACGTCTCTTAAATTTAAGCAACGTTTTTTTAATAACAGGGTGAAAGTATATTAGCGCTTTATCGTAAGTGACTGAAATTAAGCGTATGTGGTTTGATAGTTGACATTACAAAAGTGCGGTCAGCGCTAACTGTATCATTTAACGCCTTCCACAAGTAATGTCAACATTTAAAATATAGCCAAAGTCAAATCATATACCGGAAAAGTTTTTATCCAGTACGCAAACTGTAACCATGAATTCAGCATATCATTCTAGACCCCCCAGCGCAGTAATTTTTCGTCGGTTATTAAAAAAAAAACAGCTGTTCCATACATTTTGACCGCATAGGTATTACACTTTTCTATGAAACAGCAGATTTTTTTTCTAAACACGTTGAAAAATGGGGGTATACAATGATATGCTGTATTCATGGTTAAAGTTTGCACACTGAATAAAAACTTTTCCTGTGTTTCTAATAGGCACATAACAGCCAATTGTTATTCCAGAATAAATTTACAACAACAAAAAAAAAAAAGTAGTCACCCCTTCCAAAAGGTAGTTTTGTATTGCGTAGAATGGGCAAGAAACTCCACCGTTAAGCTATCTGTATCCTATGCTATTCTTTGCAGTCTGTACCTACAGCCGGTGACCTGAGATATGCACCTACCTCACCAAATTAACTTGTGGCGAAATGTTGTATGAGCATCATAAAGATTAATTTACTACCTACTTACAAATCGCAACATAGAAAAGAGTTTTACTCTTTTTCCATTTCTCTCTTAAAGATTTACACTGTCATATTATATGTGGTGCTGTTCAGCTGTAGTTGACTTTTACGAACCAATGATTTACGCCACCACACCAGGCTCAAAGTGAAGCACATATCCCTAACGAAATTGCAATTTTCCCCCCAATAGATGTGCCTAACGTGTTCCTTCCACCGGTATTTAAACGATATAGACAGGTCTTAACTGTGGATAATGGACGAGCAACGAGGATACATCGGGTGCCAGCCATCAGTCTGGATTCTAGGTGACTGACTTTGATGACGACACTCCTGCCGTACTCTGCGCCCTAATTGCGTCACAAACTATCAATCAGAATCTGGATAATTTTAAAGGATATTGTATCGTATGTAATCCATTGCTTCATATTTTCGAAAAACTTGTCTGCTCAGGAATGTAAATAACGTAATGAATGTTATTAAACTGTCAAAATGAAAGCCTTTCCTACTGTTTGTATGTCACGCAATAGGGCCTCTGGTTTACGAACGTAGTCGAGGAAAATGATTGAGTTCACACTCAAAGTAAGTACGATAAAGGCTAGGTACTCTAGACGGTCGCAGAGAGTCGTAAATAAAACATTTATATTTTATAATTGAACACATATTTAATTGCTGATGAAATTATCTCCCATCATTAAAAATGACGAACTTTCATTAAACTCTCATCCTCTATTCAACCTCATAAGGGGATGATTTGTTAAAAATCGTGCCTTAAAACCTTAGTGCTCCTATCATTAGAAACTCATGAGCATAACATTTTTTTGCTTCTATAGACATTAGTAGATCATTAGGTTATACCTAGTCATTTTTAGGTAGAATTTTTCAAAGACAACATTTTTATTTTTATAACGTTAGTGGGTGTAAAAACAGGTGTTGTAAATAAATACGTTTGCCGTTAACGGTGTAAAAATATCAATAAATTAGGTATCTAAAATTACATCAATACACAATCTGATACGTGCCGTCTGTTGAGACAGGTCACCTCAAAGGTGTAATGACTCTTTCTTCAAAAGGCCCTTCCAGACATGGCCCTGCATTGTTTGACTCACATATAATTCAAATAATATGTTTGGAACTTTGGACTTTAAAAGATACCTTTCTTCTCAGGGAACAGTTACTAGGAAATGCCGACGACATCTAGTTTTCAAAATATTGACCAACAAAATATTGACGTGTAAAAATGTCATAAAAGATCTACTTACACAAATAAACATTTCATTTCATTACGTTTCATTTCATTTCATTACATTTAATTTCATTTCATTACACTTATGTAACAGAATTAACTTACTTGGGTACCTAAATAAATTGACAAAATCTATCCACTCTAAATTACTTTTTAAATATTATTTGCTGTAAGACGTCCACCTTAAATCGTTTACCTAATACTTACCGAACTATGTAAACATAAATATGTGTTTAGACATTATTTACTGTCACACGTCGTATATATTCTCAGTAAATACTCCACTATTGTTCTTACAGCACACAACTTCCTGGGACAGTACAAACAAGGCCGACCCGAACCCCCATTGTTACATTACCAATACAAGATACGAGTATTTGTCAACGTAATTGAATATCCTTATTCCTAGAAACGCTATTCAAATCAAACCGTAATAGTCCCTATTAACGTAATAGTCGAAACACCGAATCAAGTGATCGTGATCACTCGGAATAATGTTCGTTCGAATGAAAAATGTGACCTTCTTTTAATAACATTTTAATTGCAATCGATTTTTGATTTTTAATATTTTTAAATTATCTTCTCAAAGAGGTTATGTTGTTTTATTCCCCACATAGTCATGGTTTTTTCAAGACACTGCTTATATTGATGTTATCGTATCGTCACCGCCATTTTGATTTATTAAAATCAAAGCTTCAACTCAATGCCTAACCTTTGGGCGACCCAGACTAGTCAATAGACACCTTATGTTTACAAATCCATCAGCTGTTACGATTCCCACATACATAAAGACCCACAAATACGCATAAAAACTTAGGTAACCTTGTCTTTGCTGTCACGCAGTCGAGTAAAAAATGCTGTAATGAACGAAAAATGATTGAAGACCGAGAAAACAGGGCGTCAACAAAAACAAATGCAAAACGTGGAAATATTGACGTCATCATCTCCAGAAATACGGGGACACCGCAAACAATGAGTTTGGAAAATCTGGAAAAACGAAGTCTCATGTGCGGCCGTGTTGCCGTGACAGAAAAAGCCCTCCATCAATCTGAGGGAACCTATTTCCTAACGCCCCGTCGCCGTCCTTTCATATCACGCCATAGCCTGGCATTTCAGATATTGGTGAACGTATTACGAGCACATATTCCACACATTTACGGGAATCGGGAGTTGGGTCACAGAGGTGTTTTTTCTGTAACACGAAGTAATGTAGATCGCACGGTTGTCTTGTTTATGAAGTAAGAAATGATTCCAAGAATTAGCTGCGTTTTACTGGTGATCGTGACCGCAAAGTGGTTAGTTTTGAAAACTCAAATCCTGTGTATTTGCTGAAATAGGGAAATTGATTGATTGCTGTTTATTTATTTTACTCCGAAGCTCCTAGCTTAAAATTTGTTACTAAAAGTTAAATCTAAATGAACATAATGCAGGATTGCATATTTAAGCGGATTGCATATAAAGCCCTTTATGCCTGGAGGCTTTTATGTGTGTTGTGTCTACGTTTATTGTTTTGTTTTTATTATTTACTTGTTTCTGCTTGAGTTTAAATACTATGTTTTGTTGGTATATTGGCGTGTGCTAGCTGACATATGGCAATTAATTGAATTTTTATGGTTTGTGTTTAGTAATGTTAATTACTTACCTAATATTGTATAGAATCAAGTTCTTCTAACTAAACAGACAGCTGTGCTGCTGGGGAGTTTGTTGCGCCACTTCTTCTTCCCAGCTAAAGCACTAGGAAGTGGCGAAGGACGGACCTTTAGGGGGACTGTCTTATGTAATTTTGACGTTCAAAAAGTGCTGACTCTCAGCCTAGTTTGAATAAATGACTTTTGATTTGATTTGATTCTTAAAACCAATGGGCGAAGTGACGAGACAATGAACTGGAATTGGCATTGTTTTGAACTGTGGCTAGAGCATAAGTTTCAAGTACTTAGATAATGACGGACCATTGACTTAGGTTTCGATATTGCCGGGTTCAATCGCGGAAAAACTAAACTTGGCTTCCAAGATAAATGATAAAACTAACCACTGACAATATAATGATGGTCACCCACACACGGACCACAGCGTAGCTAACCTGATCGATCGAACCGTGCGGCTATTACAACTTAGCCACAAGCCCTACATATTTATAAACACAAAAACTTATGGAAATCCCATAACTCTTAACCGACCCTTAATGCCTCCATGTAAAGACTCGCTCTATATATCAGGTAATAATAATATTATATACGAGTAAGTAATAAATGAATCATTGGCATTTGACGATCTAAATGGCGCAGTGACGGCTGACCTTTGGTCAGGGTCGTCGGGGTCACGGGTGCTGTAATGTTTGCAACGGTACAGAACCCATGACCCGTGACCCTGGCTTTCGGTTCCTTTTTTATAATTATAATACCAGCCTATTCTAGCGCCAGTGAGGGGCAAAGGCCTATTGTCATATAGAAAAGGCATAAGCATTGAATGCTCACCACGCTTGCTCAAGCCGGAATGGCAATTTCATACTTATATTTATTACTAGGTTTTGCTCGGCTTCTCTCGTGTGGAGGTCGAAGTTTATCCCACAGGAACGTACTACTGGGATAAAAAGTATCATAATATTAATCCAGGCTATAAACTATCTGTGTGCCCATTCGCACCTTTAGAAGTATAGAGACCTAATGCGAAATTAGCCGCAAGCAAAATTATTTAGAATTATAGACTGATATTTAATGTATAAATGTAAAAAGTTATAAATAATTAATATAAAAATAATAAATAATAATAATTGTACCTTAGAGATTTGCACGCCATGAGAAATGGCAGACATGTCGTGAGTCACTCTTTATTTTAAGATCTTGCATGCATGTATTATTTTAATTCTGTATGTATACACATGTTCGAGCAAATAAAATTTCTTTCTTTCTTTCTAGAGACCTATTTTGGTTACCGCTAATTTCGCATTAGGTCTCTATACTTCTAAATGTGCGATTTAATCCAAATCAGTTCGGCCGTTTTTGCGCGATTCCGTAACAAACTTCCAAACAACTAAACAAACAAACTTTCACATATTTTATAATTAACTTTTGACAGCGGCTTCGCCCGCGTGGAGGTCGGTAATTATCCCGCCGGAACGTACTAACGGGATAAAAGTACTCTATGTGTTCGTCTAGGTTGTAAACTATCTGTGTGTCAAATCCCATCCAAATCCGTTCAGTTGTTTTTGCGTGAAAGAGTAACAAACATCAATCCATCCGCACAAACTTTCATATTTATAATATTAATAGGATTATTTAAATCCAATAAATAGCGCGAGAAAAAAAATCCTTAAAATTCAATCGTGTCACGCACGCCATTTTCCTTCCATAAAGCACAGCGAACAATCACAATATAACATTGTGTAACAAAACAGAAACTAAAAACACATCGTCGGCGCGTATCGAAACATCAAAATATTTATTTACAGTACCCTACATGGCGTTGTATGTATTAAGCTTGTCCGTTTCTCCGTAAAACAAACGGGTGTCAACGGGTAACGGACATCTAAACTGTTGTTGTTTGATCTACGATTTATTAAATTGATGTGTGCCATAATGACATATTGATATGGAATCATTGAAAAACAAAAATGTATATCAATGCATGGAATTGCCACGGGAGTTGGTAGTTACTACAAAATGGAACATTTAAGTGGAAAATGTTTGGAATTGTGTAATTAAATAAAATGTGGGTAGGTAAATATTGTGATTTTGATAGTATTGAGCGTATACGAAATCATTTGAAATCAGTGGGACCCGTGATATTGATCAGTTTCTAAAGGATGTTTCTTAAACAAGTCGAGCGACAAACAAGACAGACTAAGACAGTTTTTCAAACTACTGCGTGTGTCTGTTACACTATTTTTAGTGGAGTTCTCTAAATCACGCTAAATGGGGTATTGTAAGTTTTCCGGTAAGCCCGTAAAAATTGACTTCTATTTTAAAACCTAACGCTCCTAAAAAGCCTAAAAACATAGCATATTTCAAGCCAACTGTATCCGCAGTCCCACCCGCATAGACACCAGGTTACAATTCAGATTGATAACATGTTGTCTATGTGACTTTACTTTATGGTCGCATTCGTCGGCTACCAACGCCGAAGTGTCCGCGACGCGTAATAAATATATGGGGCAAAAATGACGTAATATATGGCACCGGAGATCGATGGGAACTAACGTGGATGTAGTGCGAGTGTCAATGACGTCAGAGGGATGATAATGGAGGAACACAAAAACTGGGAAGCGCTTGGCTGCTAACGGCATTGAGAACGAGTCCCGCGTTCTTAGGAGTAATTGAGGTCGTTTGGGGCTGGGTCCTCGCTCGAGCAGTCCTGCTCAAAGAGGTAGCACGCAGTATGCACACCTTAATAGGAAGATGTGCTGTCACGGGATCGGACGTACTAGGTGATGGAGTTCATTAGGCATGGCGAGCTGATATCAGTCGCGGGTGCGACGAATGTACAAGTGTCTCCCGTGCCCCCGACACATGGTACTAGAAGGAACAATAGGGTTTAGGGACATAACCTTCAATCCATCTCAGGCGGAAGGTATCCAAGAGGATTTTCCCCCGAAAAAAAAGGGGGTAATTTTAGTCATATCATTTTCGACTGACCGACCCCTTGACAATAATTCAAAAGAATAGGTTTAATGGAAATAAATGCTTTGAGTTTTGAGATTTGAGCTCGCATTTTTAACACTTGCAGCCTACATTGTCAAACTTTATGCGTATGTCGACAAGGTAACTCTTACTTATAAAACCTTATTTACGGATGTGCTAGAGTTTTCGAACTCGCATCGCTCGATCTTGCATTCTACGTTCTTGATTTTCGTAAAATAGCAAAGTGAGGAGATGAAAATGCACCTCCCTAAAACAAAAACATACCTGGTGCAAGCTCATGATAAAGGTCGATCATAATACTCGTATTAAGCACGTTATATTTGTTTTTTTTTAAATTATCATTATTTATTTTTTTACTTTTTATGTTTTGTAAAATTTTACTAGAAATACTTACAAAAACTGAGAAGACCGGCCCCGTTTTTTTTGAGGATGGGAAATCATCAAATAACTTCTCCCGCTCTGGGTGGAACAGGAGGGCGTGTCAGACTTTTACTGACTAAAACCCACCCGTGTTCCCTCAGTTGCCTGTGTGCTAGGGGCGACGGTATCTCTTTCGAACAACCCGCACCCCTGGCAGGGGCCCCCACCCGTCAGGCATAGTCTGCTACTTATTTTAGTCTGTTTTGGCTAGACCTCGACTATGTGCCACTAGGTTTCAACTTGTTGAAAAAATTGATCTCCTACGAAAACTTCCTCGATTTGAAAGCCCTGCAATTGCAATACAAAATTCCTTACAATGCATAAAACATGATACAGCCAGATATTAAAGAAATAAACATAAAATAATTGTGTCGGTTCTGTATTCCATTAATATTTAACTAAAGATAAATGAATACTGAATGACGGTACTGGAGCGTGCATTGTGGTATACATTGTTATAAAACAATGTATGATGTATGCACGTATGTAAACTGCAAACCGGTAGTGACGTCACATCCCGACGCCAATCCCACATTATGATACCGAAGTTTATACGAAAGCTTGAATAAATACGAGTAACAACCGGATTATAGATACTAGTAGATATTATAAAATGAACAAACAATCCATGGTTATCAAAGACTATGCCTTATACATATAATACACCCTTTTAATAGCCCTTAATATGTGTTTATTTATTTTATTATTTGTGTACACACAGTATAATACATAGGTATACGATTTATAATTACAATTGGAGTACAAAGGTACCGCAAATTTCTTAAGAAATTTCTTTCAGCAGACCTACGACAGGAGCAGTGGCGTGCACAGAATTTATAAACAGGGTAGGCAGAAATTAAAAGAAGGAAAAAATAAGAGAATAACCGATTACTGTACCTACACAGCATGCCACCTGTGAGGCAAATTAAGAATCATATTGTTTTGTATTGAATTAACGATTGACTTGACCTTTAGTTTGTATTAGTTGCAAATCCGGTGTATAATTACTTTTCACGATCACTTGTTTTTTTCTCACCGAAATATAGTTTCGAAATTGTATCATTTTTTATTTTCTCGATACCACACACCAACTGAACAACTTTCACAGTGAATATTATATATTTTTTACCTCTATTATTCTCACTATTATCAAAGTTAAAATCTTATATACATGCTATCATAGCTCACAACCAAAACAAATAAATGAAAACAAAAAAGCCATTTTTAGTTTTGATTTATTTGTTTTGGTTGAAAATCGGAATATAAAAATAATACAATTCAATTCAATTCATTTATTTGTCCGAACATGGTACATTACATGGTCTTAAATTAATAATTGGTCTCATCATATTCTGCCACGTGGGGCGCGCAAATATTAGGTACATACAAAAATAAAATTATTACAGTACTAAATTAAAATATTAGGTAATAAATTGATACTATTGAATAAATAATTACGAATTAATATTACACTACTCATAGTGTGTACACATGTGTTGACATGTCTCAATGTCAGTTAAAAATATTGTCTAATTAATGTCAAAATGTCAATGTCAAACTATCAATTAAAACAAAGAGAGATTTCAAAGTCTTAAATATTACAATTACATTAGGATGCAAAAGTATCATTCAAAAAGTCGTTTATATTATAGTAACACTTTTTACATAGCAACTCTTTAAGTTCCTTTTTAAACCCATTTAAATTTAACTTTTTTATTTGATTTGGGATTTTGTTAAAAACTTGCGGGGCTAAACAGAATATGCTCTTCCACATTAATGCAGTTTTGGCTCTACGTCCGCGTAACATATCATTCCGCCTGTTACGTTTAACTGTATCAGATAAGTTGGGAAACAGGTGTGAATTCAGCTTAACAAATAAGGCAGTTTCAAAAATATACAAAGACGGTAGTGTTAAAATTTTATATTTTTTGAAAAATGGTTCACAGCTGTCCGTTATTTGTAGTCTGAACATGGCCCTGACGGATCGCTTTTGTGCTTTAAAAGCGATTTCTCTATTTGTGGAGTTACCCCAGAATATAATTCCATATCTTAGTACAGATGCTACAAGACCATGGTACGCTGTAAGTAGTGCATCTGTGTTAACTGTCGGGGCAAGTTTATACAAGGCATAGGATGAACTACTAATTTTCTTACATAGCGCTTCAATGTGATTCTTCCAATTGAGCTGCCTGTCAATTATCAAACCTAGAAATTTTGCACTATCTACATCGTGAATTTTATGATTCTGGTAATGGACCTCCTCCTGGATACGACAAAATAGTAATGGTTGTTTATGTAGCGACAATTCAAAGAAACAATGCTGCTTTTTAAAATAGTCGCATAGCCAACTTTGTTCGGAAAACTTCGGTAACTTTCGTAATTCGTCGTGGAGTAAAAAAGTGTAAAAAGTGTACGGTTGTGTAACCGTACACTTTTTTACACTTTTTTGGCATACAATGTAACAATTAACACACACGCGTTAATTGTTACATTGTATGCCACATATGTGTCGACGCTGAGTGGGCCTCGGGAGAGACACGAACTGCGTATAGGAACGCACACCCAGTAAATCCGCATGACCACGAGAGCACACATATAAACATTAAGACGCGAATAGTTCGTGTCTCTCCCGAGGCCCACTCAGCGGCGCTAGTGCATCCAATGCGAAGTTGCGTCAAATTGTACGAACGAACGGGCATTGTATCGATGATACTAATGATACGATCGACGCTCGATAGGTGGAGCTGATTTATGAATAAAGAATTTTTGTTTATTGATAAAATAATATTATTTTTAAATATTTATCTGATTTAGGTAGGGTAAGCAGTGCCTTTGTCTGTATGGACTGCACGCCACTAGCAGGACAAATGAAAAATAAATGTAGACAATAGTGTGTAAGCGAAGAAGAGAAAATATGAATATGTGGAGTCTTAAACTCAAATATACCTACACATATAATGCAAGAAAATAACATGTACATGTTATTTATGTAGGTAATGTGAAAATCTTTTCGCGTTCAAGCGCTGCCAGTGTCAATATTCTACAACAATGATGACACTGACAGCTCTTAAACGCGGTTAGTTGTTAGACTTCTAACTAATTATACTTTTAGAAGATGCGGCCTTTTACGGCGCCTTACTTTTCCCCTTATTTCTATCTTCCTTATGCCACGCTAAAGGCAATAATTCACCCCAAAATTGATATCGCAGCATAGGGGCACGTATCGACGCAAACGTGACCGACGTGAAACTAGAATTCGTTAACAGGCGAAAACCTTTGCGGTTCAAAGGAAAAAAAATACACCACTGACTGATAAAGTCCAATCATTCGTTTTTTGAATATGTTCACAAACGACCTGTATGTATGAGTAACCATCCGTTATCTGCACGGTACGTGATTTTCTGGATGTGCGTTGACGTGGCACAGTTAATAAAAGAGATTGGTATGCAGGCAATAAATAAATATCTTAATAGGTATGTAAAGTCAGGGAACTTCATTGTTAAGCGAATTGTCCAAGTGCTAACTTAAATTGACCGTACATTTAAATTACAACTGTAATTTTTTGACAGTTGTATGAAATCACCGTGTTATAGCCATTTAAATGTCACTCAGGTAGGTACACCTGAAGGACATTTAAAAGCAATGTCTGTACAGCACCAAAACTGACTAATAAATTTTGTACGGCATTAGCTATCGCCATACGAATCTCCTGACTATAGTTACGTGAAAAACCTAGCCTGTAAGCAATAGTAATCAATACTGCTTGCTTGAAATGTTTTTAAATGAGTCACATTCAAACAACAAAGTCATTGAATGGATTTAGTAGTACACCATGGTTTCAAAAAAAAAACGAAACTTGAGCTTTTCTACAAGCTTTTATTATTCATTTCAATAATATTTAAAAAACTATGTTATTCGCACGACCTAGACGTGTCGTTGGACTGTGATGAAATCCATCCAAACCTTTGAATGCTTCGAGGATATAAAAAATTCCAATCACAATACTAAGACACGCGTTAAAAAACATAATCCATATCTTTATTGTTGCGTAGTCGGTCACAAATGAGTTAAAGTTAGCAGCCTACACACCCGTCTCTTTTCCTGTCTGTACACTATAGAAGCCTATGGCCAAATGGCCATGGGTTAGTTCCAGAATACGCGCATTGAATAATTTGAGGTCGGACTTCGAGTCCCAGTACTGACAAAGTTTAATTGGGTATTGCTATTGGCAATCGGTTACAGTCCAAGTTAGAATTATTCTGGTAAACGAGGATATTGTCTCTAGGGACTACCGTCATCAGGAGGCTGGGTTTTGAGCAACGAATTATATATCTGCTAAAATCTGCTTAACCTTTCAGGAATACAGACGAGAAGGTTTCGTTTGAGATGAGTTTACAAAATTGCTTAAGGAAAATTGAAAAATTGAAATTTGACAAAATTGCTTAAGCAAAATTGAAATTTGACAAAATTGCCTGACACGTTGGCGGACAGTAACGACCACAGGCGTCTAGGTAGCTAAAAGTGATAAGACAGTACGCCTGTCAACATCTGGGTTTTTACTTACATAAAATCAGTACGCCACGCGACGCCCGATTTTCCATACTATCATAAAAAAAACCGCATGTTGTACTGTCACCGCAAGTATAATTAAGACTTTCGTCCTGTCACTACGCAATTAAAAAAAAATCTTCAAAGTAAGTAGGCACTTCCACGCACTCATACAAAAAAGAACCATTTCAACCATGCCTAGTGACACTACGCCCGTGGGCAATGTATGAAAATACGTAGTGTCACAGTAGCCGCAATCAGTGAGATAGTACCGTCCACCAACGAGTTAAGCAAAATTGCAAAATTGAAATTTGACAAAATTGCTTAAGCAAAATTGTAAAATTGAAATTTTACTAAATTGCTTGAGCAAAATTGCAAAATTCAAATTTGACAAAATTGCTGCATAATTGAAATTTTGTTACATATTTTGCAATTTGTAGGTTAGTGTCAGGTTGTAGGTATTTTGATCAAAATACGATTCGTGGCCTCAACAAGTGATGATTCTAATGATTTTAATTCTGTAAATGCATATTATACATTACAGTCGCTTTTAAAAATTTGTATTTCTTGGGCAACTAGCTTAGCTAAGTTTCGCCATAACATCAGAAAGTACGAGTACATACAGTTACAAGCAAACTTTACAACTACGCAAGATTCAAAAGCAATTTTCTTCTAAATTGGTGATAGTAATTTTTTAATTATTTTTTACTAGGGAAAATAAACAGTTACACATTACAATATTACACAAAATTTGAGTTACAGAGTGAGTAAATGTCCACGACATTTTCCACATATTATCAAAAACTATGCGATGTGGGCTTACAATTATAAATAACATACAATAAAGTTACATTAGGTGTTAGTGATAAAACGAAACTAAAATGAAACAGGCATGCAGATAAAAGAAAGAGAAAAATTAAGTTAATTACTTATAAAAATACAGTGTAAGAATTAAATATTACGGAGCAATATCCAAAATAGTTTCCCGAACAAGGCCTCCAAATTTACCATTTGGTAAGGCAAAGATGTCAATATTTTGGAAGAGATTGTTATATTGACTCGTAAGGCGACATAGGAGTGCTCGCAAGCCTGCATTCGTACGACTTGATGATACGGCAAATAATGGTCGTACCCCACGGCATATGGTTGTCCTTGGTACTACGTAGCTAATCTTATTAGTAATATCCATAATATCACAAGCGTTATTACATAAATCAAATAAAAACATTGTCTCTTAAATAATAAGTCTTGTTTTATAACTATTCAGCTTATATCTATTCAAAAGATATCACTATAACATGCATAATGCGTACGAAGACAACGGAAATGCATGGCTTCCAAAAATTTACTTTGAATCTTTTCCATCGCGTCTGAGTATTTAATATGGTAAGGATTCCATACCGCAACAGCATATTCTAACTGAGACCTGATTAGCTATTTGTAAAGACATAATTATGTAGCTGTATATGGGCGGACGAATTCTGTAGCTAATCTCATCACAAAACCGTACATACAAAAGGCATTATTTATAATTTTATCAATATGAAAGTCAAGGTGTAGTTTATCATCTAATAGAACCTCAAGATCGTGTTATATATGTTACCTGCCAAACCCGATTTCAGGCCAAACTAGTTTGTCCTAGGCCAAACTGGTTTCTAGCTTAATTAGCCATTTCGTTAACAGCCTTTGGTACTTCCAAAGGCTGTTAACGAGCGTTACTACGCTCGCTCGCTCGGCTCGCGCGCTTTTGGTCACAGTTCTAACCTAACCTAACCTAACCCATTTAATCGGCGTGCCCCGGCTTAATAAACCAGTTTGGCCTAGGACAAACTAGTTTGGCCTGCAATCGGGTTTGGCCGGTAACATATATACTACCTATTCTCGAAACCACACTATCACGGAATATGTCTTAATTCTTTCTTTCTCTCTATGTTGCAATCGATATTTCACGAGAAAATTGCTTTTCAATCAGTAGGTACAGTATACGTATTCAGATACCAGCCCTTGGAGTCTATCAGGAAACCCGTAGTTTCAGCCAAAATTACGGGCGTTTCCTACTCCGTATCACTTACGGTCATAGTATTAATTCGGGACCCGAACTAATAATGAATGACAACACGATTTGACAGCGCTCCCTACTCCCGATGTGATTTTGCTCGTCCGATAATTTCAATGTGACACTTGTTTTGACAGACCAACTACTTTCGAATGGCCCCATAATTTCGTGGACGGTAAGTGCGTCCGTGGGGATTTCACCGATGCAGTTTAATTGGTGAAATCCGCAGTATCGCGACCAGCACTTTTAAACCGCGTTCAAGAGCTGTCAGTGTCAATATTCCTCAACAATTTTGACACTAGCAGCTCTTAAACGCGGTTTTGATACGCTGAACGCGTTCAGTTTCATTGGTGTAATTCGCCCTGAGAGAGTAAAGCCCTCGCCTGGATTAAGGCCCTTTCCTATATCGTCCTGCCTAATTTGATGAATTTTCCATACGATAAATCCATATATCCTCTATAGAACGTTACGTATGGAAATATATGAATCCAATAGCAAGACGTATATTTGATTTATACAAAGGTGTGATGTAACACGATATTCAAAGAGCCATCAGAAACTCGTATATATCTACCCAATGTGACCCAAGACTCCCACACATTCTAAATACATATAGGTACAAATACTAAGACTTATGTATGGATTGGTGAAAGGCTCAAATATTTAATAACATGTGGTAACTAAATAAGTGCGTAATATAAATTAATTCTCTTTGATTCATACCCCGTAATATAACGCTAAAATATTTGCTTATATTAACCTTCAAGGTTATTAGAATATAATATTTAATATCTTAGCTTTGATGTCTACATCAACATGGATATTTACTTTTATAACCTTTCGTTATTAAATAGTATGAATTACTCACGTAACTCTTTTTCTAATAACTTTTTATTTATTATTTACAAAAACTTGTTTTATTAAGCCTACTTGAGCCTTTTTCGCTTTACTGGAAACAACCTTTAAATGGAAATAAGCTTTACCTATAAAACACTTAATATGAAATAACATATTCTAAAATCAAAACAAACTTCTCTTAGAAATCTCTGTAACGTATATTTTAATCTGTGAGTCTGTAATGAATTGCTACGTTCGTAGCGGCTACGCGCTACGCCGGCTACGTATCGTCGTCGTAGCACCATTGTACACGCATGGCTTACGGAGCGCGCCTACCGGAACACGACTCAAAGGCCATGGCTTTAGGCCTGCCTTTTGTCGCGGCGACGTGAGATGGCTAATTACAAACGACGTGTGTTTGCCCTCGCAGAGATTACCTGCCGTGAGTCGTATTGTCCCAACGAAACAATATGTACGACCTGTACCACTCACAATACCGAGCCGAAATACCGCTGAAATAACACTCGAACTTGCGCAGCTGTTACTGTTATATACGCGTAAGTATTCTATCTATATGATAGTCGAACAATACGTTGATCAGATAAGTTACGAAGAGAGAAAACGAAGTAAATGGTACGTTGAAAACGAATAGTATCGATGTTTGAGTGCGAGGGAACAAATAAATCGATTTAAGCCTAACAATACTACTGCAGGACAAAGGACACTTCGCATACTGGATTAGTGTGTGACGCAATTAGGGTGGTGTCCTTTCAATACCGTCTATAAGGTCCACAACAATGGAAGCCGAAAGCAAAAGTACAAGAGTTCTGGATAGCACAGTAAATTAGACGTACCTACAAATTATTAAGCGGGTATAAGCAGAAAAGTGCGTAGACCGTTCTAGATGCCAACAGTTACGGTAGGTAAAAATATTCATTTGGATAAAGAGATTCTAAAATTAAATTTTGTAGTACGCCAAATCACGAAAATAATAACTGAACCATAATTTTTTTAAATTTCTAAATCCAAATGAATATTTTTCTGGTACTTATATTGTAGGTGACCTTATCCATCCATGTCTTAATCATACGATGTGTCTGTGTGTAGGTATAAAAATGTGCGGTATAAAAATAATGTATTTCTATTGTCACCGCAAAAAAGCCCGACAGTATAATTGCATATTTCACTATAATGGCGGGAACAGCAGTGCTCTCGAATAGGTCACGACTTACAACTCGCACCTAATGGTTAGCGAGGAAGCGCGCGGCCACTGCCTCTCAATACTGAATAAAAGCGAACTTATGCTCGAGAAGTGCCTCGTTATATCCTGATGGTCCTTAAACATAACGGCATAAGGATGTTTATCGTCTGATATATATTTTCTTGTGTTAAGGTGACGTTTGTGACGTATTCACACGCACGCATCACACATTGTGGGTTCGCGAGAAGAATGATTTCTGCCCGAAGCTTTTCTCCGCAATAATGAGTCACTTGACGTATTGTCCCGTGGGCGCCATCTCGTCCAAATTACGAAGCCATTGTTACTGAGATATTGTTCGTCGCGTCGTGAATATGTGCGAAAGGAAATGAAACTGTTCCCTTGTGCGAGTCAACGTTTGTTGGCTTCCGCGCACCGACACACCCCGCTATATTTCCATTTCAGAGATCCGCTAAATGAGACTGTCGCTATGTGTGATGATATACCTTTGTATGTTAATACGCAACGCTTAGCGAATACGGGTTACACTACATTATTAATTAGCGTGCTCATAAGTTTGTGTTATTAAGACTACCGAAATTGTGCGGCGAATAATTTTGATATTAAATTACTGTAGTTTAGTAACAGATGTGTATCTAAGGGCCAGACCACATGACGATGACGTTACCAACACGATGTCGTCACCGTCACCGACGTGTCATAATTAATTATATTAGGAATGGAAGAGCCAGGTTCGTTTAGTAAGTCAGTAGGTACGAATACTTACGAATTTCTTAAGATTAAATGGATGGCAATTACCTAAAAAATTTACCACAAACTATTCTACTAAAAATGTTGTTACGGCACGAATAGAGTCTTTAAGGGGATTTTTTTTCCTTTATCACAATAGATGATAGTTTATTCACATTACAATCTAGCCTAGTAGCTAATAAGTAGTTTAAATATAACCTAAACTGCTCTTTCTTCTGGATATAAGCCTCTCGCAAGCACCGCCACTTCGAACAAGTTCTGTGCGTCTCGCTTCCAGCGGATTACTGCGGCCTTCACCAGGTCATCGGTCCACCTTGTGGAAGGCCTTCTAACCAGAAACTTCCGGCCCCAACTGTCGACAGTTCTGCGAGTAATGTGCCCTGCCCACTGTCACTTAAGTTTGGCAATTCTTCAGAGTATCTCAGTTACCTTGCTTTTCCTACGGATCTCTTCATTTCTGATTCGATCGCGTAGGGAAACTCCAAGCATAGCCCTCTCCATGGCCCTTTGGGTGACCGACATCCTTCTTATGAGGCCCATTGTGAGCGACCACAAATTTTAAATTATACCAATTTAATTAATTACAAAAATTGTGATTTACAAAGAGTTGAATTACATTGTAATGACAATGCAATTCAATACAAATGCAAAATAATAAATTAATTTTAAATTTTTGTTATTTTATACCTTAGACAATTTACCTTAGGTACATGCACGTGTTTCAATTCAACGTTGTAGAGAAACAAAATAATAAAAAGTGCAAGCTCACGTGACTGGAAAAAGACCCGTCTCTCGTGGTTTGGAGTCCATTCTTCGGACCCGGCGGTAAACACAACGGGACAATATTGTCCGACATGACACGGGACAGAACTATCCTGCCTACACCACGTGACGTTTATTAAACATTATATTTCGTGTAATAAACTTTATTTGATGTAGGACAACGTACCGTGTCGTATAATATAAAAATATGTTGGTCCTATTTAAGGCCCCGTTCACGGCCTCGCGACACGACTTATTCAAGCGACATGACTTGCGTCAAGCGACACGACTTGCCTCAAGCGACAGGACTTGCATCAAGTGAAACGATTTGCGTCAAGAAACACGCGCGCGCGTCTTCTGTTTCCGTCCGCGTGCATGCTCAACACTACTTCTTTCATTTGTTTTCTCAGCAGTCGCTGTCACAAGACGCGTGTCGCTTGAGTGTGTAGCTTGTGGCCACGGGTTTAGTAAAAGAATGTATGATGTGTATGAGTAACGGTAGGTAGGTACTTAAATACATTTTTAACAAACCTGTTATTTTAGGTGCCCTGAAACAAGCCTTGTTTAAATTACATGATGGTTAATTCAATGATAGTTTATTAGCTGTTTGTTTAGGTTTATCATGGCTCTCAATGCTAATTGGGCGTCTTTTTCACACAAATAAAATATTGAGGTTATAATTTTATCAAAACTCACTAAAATAAAACATTGATGAAAAATGTTAATAAATATCATTTTGTTTTTTTATTATTTTTTAACAAAGTCGCTTTCTGTGATTAACTAGGCAACGCATTTTGATGTAGGTTTCAACATCAATTAGAGAATTTCTTCCGAAAGGTTATTTAGTGTTTACTACGCTAATATTAAACTAACATATTAAAGAAATCCAGATATTTTGTCAAGTTGCAAAAACCGTGCGAAATTGGGGCAGATCGCTAGTAGGTAGGTACCTAAGAATATTAAGGCAAAATTCAAAGCCTGGCGAAAAATAATTTCAATTTGTTCAAATTGAAAAACAAAGTTAGGCTAAAGAAATATTTTTTTAGCTATGACGCATACTAACAATTTTTCTTGATTGCAAACCTTATTAGGTAGCTTCGTATATTATATCATTTTCTTAGTCTTTTATGATTTTCTTTTTTCTGGATTAAGGTCCTATTACTGAACTTTCTTGCTAAATAGAATATAAAAATAGGTTAAAATACAAACTCCGGGCTGGTTTCGGTTCTGGTTTAAAACCCACCCGTGAACCTCCCGAAACAACCGTGTACGGTGAGGACCTGCGTCAGGCCGAAGGTGAGGACGCCATGGCGCCTCTCAATCCACTCCTCAAAGAGGGGACTTACCTTCGCAATCGTGGCATGCTCAGCACTGGGTTGCAACAATCGCAGTCTCCATGTCACCATGAGATCCCGCCGGAGCTCTGTCAACTGTGCAATGATTTCTCGCGGCTGCGGAGTAACGCCCCGGCGTTTTGCCTCCTCGCATCACTCCCAATGCGCGGGAGGAGAGCCCAGGACCTCATGCTCAACAGTAGCGCTAAAAACCACTAGCACATCGACACACAGCAGTATTTGACAAATGTATAATTTATTATAGGAGATGTACTAAATCACTTCAACTTTACTAATGACTTGGTTTACGAAGGATTTCAAACCAAAAGCTGATGCATCCGTTACTGGGCTTAAGTACCTACCTACATACATGTACGTACATGCTTTGCTAGGTGCAAGGTTTGATCACCGTAGATTTAAATCTTGTTCCAACAGGGTGGGTACAAGGTAAAACCACGGGATCTTTGGTCATAATGAAATGGAAATAGCGAGCAGTGGTGGCCCTGTGGTAACAGCTGCGACTTGCGAGTTTTAGGCCGTAAGTTCGAACCCAGACAGGCGCTTTACTTCGTGTACATTATTTCATCACCACTGCTCTCAAAACAGCGCAGGAAAACATAGTGAGGAAACCGGCATGTCTTTAGAACCAAAAATTCGAAGACATATGACATCTACCATCCTGCACTGAGCCCGTGTGCTGGATTACGGCCCATTCCCTCTCACAGAGGGGAGGCCTGTGTCCCAGCAGTGGGAACATTATAAGCTGATTTTGTTATGTATGTACTGAAATCTTAAAATCGCTCTGACTGTTACTCTACGTTAGCCATAAATTGGCAACACTTGAACTTATAAAGGAACATAATTATGACCATTTTCACTAATACTTGGTGATAACTATATAAAAACGCGATATTTAAGTTTCAACTTTTGGCTCTCTTGGAGCTGAGTGGAGCATTCAAAATCCAACAGCACGTTTTTACTTGGGTATTCATTTAGTGTCGCTTAGTGTTCGTGAAAATGATCATAAAGGTTCTAAAAGTAAATAATGTTGACCTAAAAATATATCAACAACATCGACAAACATTCTTTTGATCTAAACTAGACAGACAGATGTCAAATGTCAATGTTATTTCCATTGATTCTATTTATGTAGAAAAAATATTTATTTTTACACATTACCGAAGTTGTTTAGCTTTAAACTAGAATTCTAAAAATAAGCTAGATTGAGCGACTGAAAATAAGAAGAGTTTATTTTCAGTCGCTTAATCGAATAATTTAGTTTTCTGTTGAAAACAAGCCCTGGCCTGGATTTGGTAGTTACCAGTAGCGGATCCAGGATTGTTGTTTAGTCTTGACCCCGCGCTGGTACGTATTAGCAAAGTTAACACCAAAAAAAAACACACAACATTTTATTACGCAGCTTAAATGGAAGAATTACCAATGTTATTAGCAGACAAGAATAGGCACGCTCTTGCCAATGTCTACTCCCAATTAGTACCGATTTATTCATTTATAAAACCCATGGGTGGGAAAGAGATAAAATTACTCTCTCTAGTAAAGATTTCTTGATAACATAAATAAATGGCATAGTAGGCATAACCTGTAAAAATAAAAGATAGTCTTTATTTCCTCTGACCTTTTGTACATACTTACACAAGTTTTTAGAAACACATACCATTTAATAACCTAATTTAATATCTTGTTAACATTAAAATTTGCTACTATTCTCTACCAGCTCATGCTGCCTTGCGACATAGCCATTCTATATCTCTACACTTGTTTCTGTCTTGACTCGTAAATGTTCTCTAAACCGCATAAAAACCTTTTAAGTTCAGTTCCATTATGTAGGTTTTAAAAGTAAAAACGTTTAAAAATATCCAGTTGGAAGATTAAGGGATTCATTATTTTTACTTCTATTTGAAGAACCCTTTCTTCCACTCAAGCAAAAGAGCCAAAAGGCTATCAATTAAGAAAATAATAGATTAAAATCAAAACTGATCTTTGTCCGTGCACATTTCTATTTGGCCGACCTACGATTGCAATCTTATTAGAGCGTCCGTCCCCGCTATATCTCGCTGTAATTGGATTGTCTTTTGAGTCACAGCCCACGACCGATAGTGCAACAGAACGGACCAATACACCTTCGGAAATCACCAGTATTTACTACAGCTTCTCATTCTTCCTCGAGCTTAAGAAAGAGTAAGAAGATCGTCCATTTCGATTCGACTTTCAAGAAAGCGGGAATAGTCTGCCCTCAATATCGGAAACCAGATGTACAAAACCATTTTATTCTTTAATAGTTCAGGCTCACGGTCCACCTTGTTAACTTTTTAAAGTTCTTTTCTTTCGAGTTTACTTAATAGAAGTTCGACGGCTGTTGTTTGTATTTAACAATAAGATTGTTGATTGAATTTGCTGTGTTTATGTTGATAATAAACGGGCTTCTCATTTCAAATGTTTTTGTAAATCATTTCCGTGTAGGCGTGTGCCTACTTGAACTTGAGTTTTGTATAAAATCTACGAAAACACTTTGTTAATATACCTACTCCTCTAAGAAAGCATCAGTCGTCATCATCATTTCAGACGAAAGACGTCCACTGCTGGACATAGGCCTCTCCCAAGCACCGCCACTTGGAACATTTCATGGACATTATGATAATCCTTTACACCATATAATTTTAATGAATATCTTAGGACTTAACGCAAAATAAAAACTATCGCGCGCGAAAATAAATTCAAGCGTGGGTCAAATATACAAATCCTACTAGTATTATTAATGTGGAAGTTAGTATGTTTGGATGTTTTTTGGGCTGAATGGATTTAGATGAAAATTGACACACAGATAGTTTATAACCTCGATTAACGCAGAGGGTACTTTTTATCCCGGTAGTAAGTACGTTCCCGTGGGATAATATCCAAACTCCACATGGACGAAGCCGTTGGCAAAAATTAGTTCAAATAAAAAACAACGACTGGCGCTTAAATAATTAAATTTTTATCTACTTGCTTAAGCATCCTTGAATGAGCAAGTTAACCAATATCTGTTTCAAATAGTTTCAATTATTCCAATTGCTCGATAATGGCGCGGACGCACTTCGCAGCTACCATTGCAATACTTTTCTATGCACAGCTAAGAGTGGTTTCTGATGCGGCGAGCGTAACCCACCATTGTTCGTTTACTGAGCACCGACTTATTGAAGAATCGAATATTGAAAATTGTAAGGTTTCTTTTATCGGAAACCTTACTGCATGTAGCTGAATGAGGTTTTATTAGTTGTTCGCTATTATTTTGTTGAGTTGCAGGTTGTGAACGTGCTTACGTACTATTGTTATACATACAAACATAAACCTTTTTTCCAATTTTTGCAGTAACTACAGAACGCTGTTGTTATACAGTGTTCATTTTATGGTAATTTGTGAGAAAAATACATTCTTATTTTATAACTGAGATCTAGATTCAGCGTAATCAAAAGTTGGTTACTCATTTTTAACCGACTCCAAAAAGGAGGTTATCAATTCGGTGTGTTTATATATATTTTTTTATGTATGTTCAGGCATAACTCCGTCATTTATAGACGGTTTTGCAAAATTATTTTTTTGTTCGAAAAGGATTTATTCCGTAATGGTCCCATTTAAATTACATATAAATCTGATGATGAGTTTTGGAGACGGACAACGGAAATCTTCAAAAAATTACAGCAAATTAACCACGATTGCTCCTATCGCATATTTAATATGTATTGTTTTGATTTTACTGACTTTGAGAATACCGCAAGGATGATGAAATTTTGAATTGGTGTGGTGGGGTAGGTACTATAACTAAAAAAACACTACAAAGTGAGAAATAACTTTAATTCCGGAAGTCGGTGTTTTTGGATATGTATTTAATTTTTAGTCACCGCTTTCCGAAATTAACGTTATTTTTCACTTTGTAGTGTTTTTTCGGAAGTAGGTTGTTTTTTTTTGAGAAAAGTTTTTGTTTTACAAACTACTTAATAGTATGGTATGTTGTTAGGTAGGTACTACATGTTTCTGAACGAATTACTAATTTTTTTCTCATTGCTAGAGAATTAGAAAAATATGTTTTAAGTGACCGGATTTATTGTTGTATTCGAGTTGCAACAGTGTATTTTGTTGTGTTGTTCTTTAGAATAATTATTATTTATTTATACATTGAAAAGCACAGCTACATGTTAAAAACAATATTTAAAACTAATGCACATGACAATTAAGCCGTAGGTACCTACAATAGAGTTCACCATATTGTATTTTTTTTGGGTGGAAAATCATCAAATAACTGCTACCGCTTTAGGTGGAGCAAGAGGGCGTGTCAGACTTTTACTGACTAAAACCCACCCGTGTTCCCTCAGTCGCCTGTGTGCCAGGTTGAAAGACAAATTTTATTAAGTACCTTTCTAAAATTAAATTGCTATACTAACCTAAAAAAACAAAAGTGTGGGATGCGGGCGGATGCGGGCAGCGCTGTTGTTTAGGTGATGCTTAGTGTAGAAATATGCAGCGCAGCAGTTTACGTCTGTTCGGTAAGATGACATGATGAACATACTGTTAGTAACGAGAATTCGTTCGACGCGTCGCCTAAACCTAGCTACACTTCATATCCTACTAAATAATATGAAGGTATTCACATCGTCCAATTTTCATAAATGTCTATCCCGAACTTGGTCTACAAGAAGTAATTTAGCATAACGATAGTAAACGCCAATCCGTCAACATAAAAATTTCCAGGGTGCCAGGGCCAAATAAATTGGGGCTGAGTAAGTAGCAGATGACCCCAACTATCCACCATTTTCGTATGTTCAACGTTCTGCCAAACACCCTGTATTTTAATAAAATTAAAATTCTGAACTAACTAACAAAGTTTCCGCAATCACAACAGCAAAGAGTCAACTATTAAACTACTTGAATATCATACTTAAGTAAATGTACAGTGTGCATGTGAGCACTTGAACAATCTGCCGGCTTTGTTCGCGACACAGTCTGTTTCCTAAATCGTTTTCAGTTCTTACAGGAGTTGTATTTGTGAAGTTTTGTTGAGCAAGATGAACGATTTAATATAAATAATAACTGTTAAGGTTGTCTGTAAAAGACGACTTTATGTTTTTCAGGCTGGCGATAAATTAACTGGATTCATATCCGAACATTCCAGAGTTTTAAGAATAAGTTTTCAAATTAATTAGAATATGATTTTTGTTTTCGAAATTCGAAACGACAGATGATGGCAGGCGCGTTGCTGTAAACACGTCTGACAACCAGTCCCAGTAACGTACTAGCTGTTGAGGTCAGATAGACAGTCGCTCCATTTAAAATACTGGTATTCAGCTACATCCGGTTAGACTGAAAGCCAACCCCAATATAGATGGGAAACTGATGATGATGATGACAAACTGACACTGACCTGCAAATTGTAAAAAACATTAGAAAATTTAATTCCGCAAGTTACCATAGCGCATCCCCTGAATAGGTAATAATGGCAGTGTCACACGAAAATTCACAGAAGAGGTTAAAAAAATATCTTTCATAATCAGTAAGGTAAGAAAATGAATATAGTGTCAGTGAGATAAACCCCGCTCACGTGCCTCAATGGTTCATGATTAGTGTAATACGTATAGATGGCGCTACCTGTCGCCACTGCCGTATGAGCTAAGGTATTTTATTTTATGTGTTGCCTCGTAAAAGAACAGCCAAAATAAATTGCTAAGAAAATTGACACCCTTCGTCAATTTGCCCTGTAATAGCTATTTTGTACAACTGTCAAAAAATTACAGCTGTTGATTTGAATCATAATAATAAAGTTGATTTAGGTACACAAAGGTATTGTAGCACATGAGGGACTTGCGTATACAAAGTATGCATTATTTATGCCATGGTGTAGGTACAACGGATTTTCGGGCGAATATCTGCTCTCCTAGCTAGATCACTAAGGAGAGACAGTATCGACTTGTAATTGGAATACTCCAATGTGATACCACAATAATCATGTTCATAAGCTTTTGGAGCGATATACCACAATACACAAAATCTTAAAATAAAATAAAATAAACCTAAATACACGGACAATTTTAGTTGGGAAATTTTCTCTACAACTTATTTCCCTGACTACCTACTTAACTAACTATAAAATAAAACTTACAAGTAAAACTAATTGAGCCTTGAAACCCGTGGAACAAGACATTTTTTTTATATAAATGCTACTTAAACATTCATAACATTGAAGTCAGAGAGATTTTCAACCTTCATGTGAAGAGAATTTCTGGAAATCGGGTTTTCTGTGTACAATGTCTGGCCTAGGTAAAGAAAAATTGCCTAGTCTAAAGAATCTTCTAATAAAAAAAATCATTATTATGTAAACATACCTAACCTTTTTCAAATTACGTTGGGTTCGGCTTCCAGTCTAATCGGATGCAGCTGAATACCAGTATTTTACATGGAGCGACTGCCTATCTGACCTCCACAACCCAGTTACTGAGTAATACGATACCCCTTGGTAAGACTAGTTGTCAGATTTTCGTGCTTCTGACAACCCGTAACGACTGTCAAAGATCCACGAATGACTGCCCGGACCAAGGGCTTAACGTGCTTTCCGAGGCACAGAAGGTCTTGGTTAACCTGGTCGATCAACCCGTGCGGCTGTTACTACTTAGCTACAAGTCCCTCATTAATGTGAACTCCTCATATTATATTCCTTCCAATTTAAATACCTTCCTACCGAAATAATAAAACCCAGTTAAAAGGCAATCACATCCCCAATACTCTAAAATCAAAACCAAAGGGTCCTTAATGCTTTTATGAAGTAGCATATTGGCAAAATTCTATTTGGCGTAAAATGCACCCGCTTTAGTCCTTACCCTCGCCTTTATTATATGGCATGGAGGGTGGGAAATTTCACACTAACGCGAATTGTATTGCCCCAGCCGTTCTCCCGGTAATATTAGCCTCCAACATTGATAGACTATGTTATATTAAAACTTCAATATGTATGAAAAGACTGACGAGATTTTTGTTGAAGTTCTTTGAAAGAATTTGCTTAGCTTTCAGTTATGGCTACAGCTTCTTGCGCTACTAAAGTAATAAAGCTGTCAGCATTGCCCAAGGGGAGGGTTATGTTTTATGCAAAATATAATATAAGCGGAGTGAATAAGTTGGAATTAAAAAAAAAGATAACGAATCGAAAATAAATGTTTAAGGAAAAAAAATCTTTAAGGAAACAATTAACAAACATTGATCTTAATTCATCATCATCATCATCATTTCAGCCGAAAGACGCCCACTACTGGACATAGGCCTCCCCCAATTTGAGGGGTTTTGCCATAATCGCCACGCTTGGCAGGCGGGTTGGCGATCACAGTATGGTGATAAAATGCATACAGAACGCTGGTGCCCATTCTCTAGTAAATCCCTTAGTCGCCTCCTACGACACTCACGGGAGAAGATGGGATGGTGCTATTCTTTACTTACGGCACCACACGTCCCATCAGCACCATCCACGTTGGCACCATCTTAATTAAGCACAAGTTATTAACGTCTAGCTTAAACGTACTAACGCTCGAAGTGGCAGAAATGAAATGACCGAGGAAATAATCTCACCGATGCAGCTGCCCGTCGTCCCCACTGCTGCGCCTCATGACGTCATTCAGCCGCTACGCCTACAACCGCAGGACTACTTAAATACGCAATATTACTTATATAGCATCCTGGTTCCTGACTCGGAAGGCTGCATCTTGGATACGGCTAGTCTGACGGGAGCTACGCCTTTGACTGACACGCCAATAGCGTGTCCTTAATGTTTCCGGATATTTTATAAAAACGAAAGGATGACCTTTGTGCTGGTAAAAAAAGCTGGAGTAAGACGCTATATAGAGGACTGTCAAAACTAGTTTTTATCCCAAACTATGGTTCCTCAGAAAATGGTGAACGGTACAACACACAGGAACACACAATATCGGCTGTCCTTAAACAGAACGTTTTTCGACACCTTATGCCAAATACTGGTGAAAATGACAGATTTTTATAACAGCTAATATAATATGAAGGCCACCGCTCTTATAGGAAACTGTAGCGTTAGACCACGTTTAGTTACACGGGCGTGGTCTCACTCGCACGCTGCCCGCGACCACCTGGTGCGATAGCGAAAACGAAATATTGCCCACCAGCGGCGTGTCGCTGATACGTCGTGACGTCACCGCAGACAGTCGGTAGCGCGTGACGTTTTGAAGAGACCGTAGGCTTGATAACATATTTTTACCACCGATCCAGCTCATCCCTTGCTGCCCTCTTCCAGCGACGTCCTAAGCCGAAGGTCGTACCCCTTAATTTAAGTTATTATGTTACTTTACTTTAAGTTACTGTGTAATGTTACTTTAAGTTACTTATAGCTATATTTGCATAATGCAGAATTGCATATGTAAGCGGGCATGCCCTTTATGCCTAGAGGCTTTTATTTATATTGGAATTTCTGTTTACGTTTTATTTTAATTTTCTATTATTTTTAGTTTTCAATTTTTGATGGTATATTGGCGTGTGCTAGCTGACATTATGCAAATTTTATGGTTTTTTTTTGTGTTTCGTAATTTTTATTACCTATTATTGTATAGAATCAAGTTCTTCTAACTTAACAGACAGCTGTGCTGCTGGGGAGTTTGTTCCGCTACTTCTTCTTCCCAGCTAAAGCACTAGGAAGTGGTGAAGGGCGGGCGTTTTTGGGGGGACTGTCTTATGTAATTTTATTTTGACGTTCAAAAAGAGCTGACTCTCAGCCTAGTTTGAATAAATGACTTTTGATTTTGATTTTGATTAAGTCCTGGCTGGAAGCCTTAATTTATTAAGTTAGCCACAGGCAAGTCGGGTTGAGCGGCCGATAACCTCCGTGGCCTTCCGATCTGTCAAATCAATCAAATCAAACTAGCTTGTATTGTCCCGCTGCAACGCAAAAGCCTCCCTTTGCCTCTTCCACTATATGTCATTCCCAAAAAAAATACTTCATTTTTATGTCTCCGCAGTCGCTGTCGCAAGACGCGTAAGTATCGCTTGAGCATGTAGCTCGTGGCCTCAGGGTTATGAATGACACATTAGCAGCCCGACATTCACACGCCCAGCTTCACAAACTTGCTTCAGAAATTAATGAAGACTCATTTAAAAACACATCTTGAGATACAAGTACATAACTCAGTAACAGCTGTAACTACTCGTGCATCTATTATGCAAATAAGTTATTACAGAGCATCCCAGGCAAGCCTTTATTATGAGACAACACTTTGTTCAAGAACTAAGGACTTCTTGAAGGCTATTAGGTACACGCCTTGCAATTTTTATTCGTACTTAGCAGGCTAGTAACATCATTTATTTTTTTAGTTTAAATTTTGACTCGTATATTTTGTTCTTTTTGGTCCTTGTTTTCTCGTCTATCTTGGTAAAAATATTAAACTATCAGCTGGATGGAAGCGTGGCTAACTGTTGAGTTAGTTCACGTTCGCACGGACGTAGAAATAACGCGGCGACACTTGGACTGCGCACGGGAACATCTACTCAATGTTTAGCACCGAAAGTTAAAAATGGAACAGTGTGTTTTTTACGCGATGGGATGCGCTCTGTTGGATTCTCAATGAATCAAATCAAATCAAATCAAAAGTTATTTATTCAAACTAGGCTGAGAGTCAGCTCTTTTTGAACGTCAAAATAAAATTACATAAGACAGTCCCCCCAAAAAATGCCCGGTTCAATACCGAGATTTGAAAGACCCGGCGCGCGATAAAATTCCGCCGTGATATTTTTACGTCCTAAGACACGTACATGGGCTTAGGGTGTAGGTACTGGGCATACTTGGCATTTCCATTTCTGTAAGCTGGTCTTCTACACGTAAATTTTTGGTTCATATTTATAAAACACAAGCCACAAGACTGTCCAAGAACCTTCCTAAGGCCGTCGATCTAACTCTAGGGGGCGTCCCACACTACGGCCAAACATTATATTGTTAAGATATTATGTGAGTCTAACCATGCAAAGCCATTTCTGGAAGGGTCTTTTGAAGAAAGAGCCAATGCAGCTTTGAGTAAACCTATCCTGACAAACGGCATGCATACATCACTCATCAAGCCAAGAGATTGTCTACTAAACCTGTTACTTTTATTGAGCAAATATCTGACATTTTAATTGATTCAGCCAAT
The DNA here is from genome assembly GCA_947359405.1 of Antitype chi. Lineage (NCBI taxonomy): Eukaryota > Metazoa > Arthropoda > Insecta > Lepidoptera > Noctuidae > Antitype > Antitype chi. The sequence goes on along the minus strand of OX375810.1, from coordinate 7,842,266 downwards.
AACTTGGCTACACAAGCTAACATTAATTTAAATTAGAAGTTGAGACAATAGAGGAAACCCCTTGCATAATTAATGGAGATAATTTAAATACTAATACACTTCATCAAAATGTCAGAATAAGTTCTAACACAGTTAACCTGGTGCACCAAAATATTCAAGGTATGTTGAGGACAAACCTTGATATTATTTATTCATGAACTGTAACCACATTGGTTAGAAAGTCATCAGTTCATGTTTAATTTCATTTATTACCACGTTGGCAATTCGTTCAGCAGATTAAATACTAAACAACTTAAATTCAAAGAATGTAAAGATATTGTGAGCCTCTCTATTGAGCGGACTATAGAAATAGCTTGTGTGGAGTTGGAGCAGCTTGTAATATTGAGTGTATACCGGCCTCCATCATCGATTTATGATTGCTTTGAGAGTATCATGGATGATGTGTTACAAAAACTTGGTAAATTGGGCAAAAATATAATTGTATTTGGTGATTTTAATGTAAATTTATTAGAGGACTCGACGATGTGCCTAAAAATTTTAAAAAAAATCTGTCATCCTAACCTAAATTATATATTTTTGGAGCCTACTAGAATAACTGTCACGTCAGCTACATGTTTGGATAATATATTTACTGACATTCCACCTATTAATAAAAAAGATTATAAGTCAACTAGATTCTGACCACTGTGGATAGCTGATTACATTTATTAAGCAAGTTAGAAAAGTGGCTAAGAGACTTATCACTGTAAAACTGCAGGTCACTTGGAGAACTTTAAAAATAAACATAATAGTAAATTACCCTACTTGCCTTATACTGATGATCCTAGTGAACTGTACAATTCTTTTTTTGCCATGTATTGTACAGAATTTAACTCAATTTTTATACCCAAGCAGATCTCAGTTAATGGTTCTGCAACCTTCAGTGAATGGGCAACTAAAGGGATATTTACTAGTAGAATAAAACTTTTTGAACTGTATGATGAAAGAAATTATAATAAGAGCAAAGAATTTTATAAATATGTTAAGAACTATTTCAAATTATTCAAACAAGTTTGTAGTGAAGCTAAAAGTCGATATTTAAGCTCAAAAATTAAAAAATGTCAAAATAAAATAAAAACTACTTGGGAAATTATAAATAAGGAGACAAGAAGGCGATAGGCAGCGTAGTAGTGCCTACAGCCTTATTATTAACAATACAATTATTAAAAAAGATTTAGAAGTTGCCATCGTTTTTGAAAATTTATTTGCAGATATTGCAGTCTCAACCACAAAAACTTTAAATTCTCTACCCACTGTTGCCAAGTCCCTATTGAAGGAAAATGTTGATATTTGTAACCATGAATTTAATTTCGACTATGTTAGTGCTAGAGATATTATAAAAAAAATCAATACACTTAATGTTAAAAAAACTGCTGATCTATGGGGAATTTCCGTAGAGGTTCTAAAATGCATAATCAATACGGTAACGCCTGAATTGGCAATTATTTTTAATACTTGTATTGACTGTGGTGTAATTCCTCACCTATTGAAATATAGTAAAATAATACCCTTGTTTAAATCGGACAACACATCAGACCCCACGAATTTTAGACCAATTTCTGTGCTTCCCACCTTCAGTAAAATATTTGAAAAATTGATGCTAGATCAGTTGCAAAGACATTTTAATAATCATAAGTTATTAAACAGTAAACAATTCGGTTTCGCAAGGGGTCGCTCGACTACCGACGCTGGTGTTGAGCTTCTTACGCATATTTTTTGAGGCTTGGGAGAAGTCACACGATGCCCTAGGTATTTTTGTGACATGTCTAAGGCTTTCAATTGTGTTTCACATGAAACGTCGGTTAGGAAATTGCATCACTATGGTGTTAGAAACACTGCCTTGGATCTACTTATTTATTATTTGGATAATAGGATCCAAACAGTGAACTATGGTGTTAGAAACACTGCCTTGGATCTACTTATTTATTATTTGGATAATAGGATCCAAACAGTGAACGTTAACAGCAAGCGATCACTAGGCTCTATTGTCACTATGGGTGTTCCGCAGGGCTCAATTCTTGGCCCTTTTTTGTTTTTCATTTATATAAATGACCTACCTTGTCTTTTAAAGAACATTCATGAAATAGTGTTATTTACAGATGATACATCACTTTTATTTAAGCTTAAACGACAACAGACAGTTACTGACTATGTAAATCATGTTCTTGCTAAAATAGTGCATTGGCTTAGTGTTAATAATTTACTATTAAACAAGAAAAAAACTAAATATATTTGATTGCTGACACCTAACGTTAAGCAGGTGAAAACCAATGTATTAGTAAATGGGGCCGAATTGGATCTTATGAACTGGTGTTCATAGTCATATGAAGGCCCCACTGTAGCTTCGGGTCCAAAGTAATACCTAAGAACACAGACCACTGTGTTCTTAGGTATTACTTTGGACCCGAAGCTACAGTGGGGCCTTCATATGACTAAATTGTCGAAGCGGCTAAGCTCTGCAGCCTACACGGTCTATAAAATCCATCATTTGACTGATGTAGAAACAGCTCGATTAGTATATTTTAGTTATTACTATAGAGTAATGTCGTACGGGATTTTGCTATGGGGAAATGCAGCCGACAATCAGGCTATAATTTTGTACTGCAGAAACGAGCCATTGGAGCAATTAATAACCCAAGTTGTAGGCATTCACTGAGGGATAAATTTAAGGAAATAAACATAATGACAGTCGCATCTCAATATGTATATGAGAACCTAATTTATGTTAAAAAGAACGTTAATCAATATTCTAAACACAGCGACATTCGTAGCATAAATACTAGAAATAAAGATTTACTTATTGTGCCCGTGACTAGGCTCCGAAAAATGAGTAATTCATTTAAGTGCCAAAGTAATCGTTTTTACAACAAACTCCCTAGCCATGTTAAAGAACTAAGCTTCAATAAATTTAAATCATTTATTAAACAGAAACTCTGTCAAAAAGGTTTCTATAAAGTTAAAGATTACTTGGATGACAAAAAGGCTTGGGACTAGTTAATTTGCTCCAATGTACCCTCAAGCAACAAGCTATTATTTAAGATAAGTGTATTAGAATACTATTGACATTTTATAATTAAGTATTGATCTATGTGATATTATTTTTAATGACATTTATAGAGAAAACTAACTGAATGTGAGTACTATGCAGGCTAGATTGAGCACATGGCTTTATAACTCGTCTGGTGGTTTTGAGTATTTTGTAAATGGCCTCCGCAAATGTCTTGCAGATCTGGTCCGCAAATGTCTTGCAGATCGGGTCGTTGAGCTACACGGTGACTGATGCATATATGCCGTCTGTTGGGACAGGTCAGCTCAAAGCTGCAATGACTCTTTCTTCAAAAATCCCTTCCAGACATTGCCCTGCATTGTTAGAGTCACTTAAAATTCAAATAATATAATGTTTGGACTCTAAAAGAGACCATGACCTCTGAGTTTGATTTGGCTTTTCTTCTCAGGGAACAGTCAGCTAGGAAATGCCGGCGCCATCTACTTTTTAAAATATTGACCAACAAAATATTGACGTGCTAAAGTGTCTTATAAGCTCTACTTACATAAATAAACATTTCATTTCATTCTATTTCATTTAAAGTAGCTCAGCCCTAGTTTAGAGAGCTCAATGACCCGTCATACAACTCTACCAGATTTGCATGACATTTGCGAAAACCATATAAAAACTACTCAAAACCGCCAGACAATTATAAATACATGCAGGTATTCAATCTAGCCCGCAAGCTTACTGCAGTAACTAGCGAAGCTACCTTATAAAACGTCCCACACTGTCAATAAACTTCTAATAAATACCTACCCTATTTTAACATTATTTACAACATAAAGTTAGATGTTCATTAATTAAGATCGACGTAGATACAAAACAATTTATGCCTTCATCGGTGCCTGCTGTGCCCACTGTGCCCAATTTAATTACGTAGCGATCGTTATCAATAACAAATAGTTTGTTTACAACACCTATACAAGCTTTATGGCTATACCGAGGCGATGGGGCGTTGTTACCCAGCGTATAAAATAACAAATTGAACATTTTCTTAATGAAGCAATTGAAAATACCCACTTAATAAGCTTTGAAGAAATATTTCTAATATTTTAAATGAATTTAGTAAGGCTTCATGTTTTTAAGCCGACCTTAGTATTCATTAGATTTTAGAAAATCTTAGAACAATTCAATTCATTCTTTTTTTTCCATTAATTGTGAATTTTTCTATCAAAATTTTCTGTTCATTTACTGTTGTAATTTACCGAATTATACCTATTCATTAAAAACGTCAATACAACACTCAGTGCACATAATCCCTTACACAGGATAAAATTTTAAACCCGTGCTCAAACTGTGACCATGAATTCAGCATATGATTCTAGATCCCCTATATATTATCTAGCGTAGACATTTTTCGTCCGTTGTCAAAATAAAAATCAGCCGTTCCATACATTTTGACCACGTAGGAATTGCACTTTTCTATGAAGCAGCTGATATTTTTTATATGTATTTCATGAAATAGTAATGTAATTTTTCTACAATGACGTTTCTTCCTTCACTACAAAAGCAACATAAAGAAAAATTACTAAACCATCACGCATTGGTAGTTTTCTTGGAGAAAATTCTTTAATAAAACCGCACAATCAGGCACTCGGTCGTATTCCCAATACAACAATAAACACAGAACAACACTACAACATAAGTGAGTACGTGCCTACAGCCGCCATCTTGGAACACATAGCTCTTTCATATACAGTTAAAAGGCACTAAGATTTATCGTAAATAAAAACAACTTGGATGATTTTTCCCAACACCTATTGTTGCGTAGAAAAATATTCAGTATTGTTGTCACGTTTTTATTTTATGTCACCCTGATGCCTTACTGACAACTTTATTGATATCGTAAATAAGATTTTTTTGGATAGGTACCGGTATTTTGCTAAAATATGTGTGCTTTATTTGGTACCGAAACTCTCACATCATCTACTTTGTCATCTGCCAAGCCTTTTCACAACTATGTTGGGGTCGGCTTCCAGTCTAACTGGATTCTGGTGATTATCTGACCTCCATAACCTAGTTACTGGGTAATACGATACCCCTTGGTAGGACTGGTTGTTAGAATTTCGGGCTTCTGACAAAGATCTTAACGGCTTAACATGCTTTCCGAGGCAAGGAGGAATTTTGGTATGTATAACGATGGTCACCCATCTACGGACCAACCGCGGCAAGCGCAGTTTAACCTGACCGATCGACTATCGCGGCTGTCACTACTTATCTAGCAACAATAGCCCCTCATAGTGTTACTTACCTACAAACAAGCCCCTCACAATGTCTCAGTAAATAATGGAATAGTTTCATAATTATTTCAACCGAAAAACGTTCACTGCAAAACGAAAGCGTGTTAGTTACTGCAAAAGTATAGGAGTTTGCATTCATAATTTAACATTTAAATATTTTTTTATGTAATCAAACTAAAACATGAATAATTTATTGTAAAATTTAACATTTAAATATTTTTATAATTTAACATTTAAATATTTTTTTATGTAATCAAACTAAAACATGAATAATTTATTGTAAAATTTATTACATATTATATTTTCTACCACAAAACTAAAAACTTTTTAGTAAACGAAATAGGTACTCAGATCAACATTGGTGAGTAGTCTCCAAGAAATGTCGATTCTTATTGAATTAGAGCTTATATTGCATATTTAACTTGATAGAAAGTTGAAAACTCAAGCGCTGTAGTACCGAAATATAATGAAAAACTTTTTCAATTTGTTCTGCTGGAGATATTCATATTTACATCTTTATATTGGTACATTGCATACCAAAGTACCTGTGTCATAACTGTAAATTCTTAAGTATAAGGGTATATTTTTATGTAATCATTTTGTATCCACATAGGAAATAATAATTCTAAACTATGGCTCCATACCTAACTTAACAACACCCGTTTGTTTTTTTGTTGGGTAAACAGGTAAAAGTCTAACACAGTGCGTGTTAGACTTTTACTGACTAAAACCCACCCGTGTTCCTTCAGTTGCGTGTGTGCCAGGGGCCACGGTAACTCTTTTGAATAACCCGCACTCCTGGCAGGCATCGGCCCTTGCAGACCCCACCAGTCGATGCTGACATCTCTTTGAGACGCGCGTGGAACACAACGCGCCGTCGACCCGGGCTTAGTCCTTACCGGACAGCGAGTTACCCATTATTCGCCATCCGCAAGCCCGCGCCTACGGTGGCCGGGAATCAGCCTGGGATTCCCGACGCCGAACAACACCCGTTGATTGACAACAAATTAAGAAGGCTACAGGTAACAACAATTATATTATAATGATACCAGGACAATAATAGGTATTGTCTCAGTGCAGGGCAAATGTGAGTACCCTAATTGCGTAAAGGCTTCTTCAGACCGTCGCGACGAGACAGCGCGACGCGACACTTGTAGAACAATTTCCATGAAGTTTTCGCAGATTTTTTTCTACGAAAGTCGCGTCGTGCCTGTCTGTGAGAGCCTTAACACACTATCATTCGCAATCTGAATCATGTTGAAGGGTATAGCTAATCCATCGCTTCATATGTTAGACAAAATTGTCTGCTCAGTAACGTAAATATCGCAATGAATGTTGTTGAACTGTCAAAATGAAAACTATTTCCTCCTGTTAGTGTGTCACGCAATTACACTGCTCTTCTCAAACAAACAAGCCTCGACCATTGATAAGACGGGTTAGCGATTTCTTCACGATGTTTTTGCTTTACCGAAATACTACATACATAAAAAAGGCACATCGGTATTTGGCCGGATTTGTACCCCCTCTTACATGAGAGGCGACAATAGGGTATTTTCCAATTTTATTAAAAACTATTTTAATTTGAAAATTGGGACGAAATATGTAACAGAAAAATAAAAATAATTTGATTTATACCATTTTCTCAATTAAAAACGTCAAAAAGTCATCGTAAGGAGCGTTCTAGCGGTAAATTCAAAACAACTAAAAGTAAATTTGATTTAAAACGTTTTTAATTGAGAAAATGGAAATAAATTAATTTATTTTTTATTTTTCTGTTACATATTTCGTCCCAATCTTCAAATTGAAATCGTTTTAATAAATTAGAATATACCGTATTATTATAGATAGGTTTTTCATCATCATCACCTGCCTAGCCTTTTCCCAACTTCATAATATCGCACCTTTAGAATTATAGAGACCTAATGCGAAATTAGCCGCAACCAAAATTGGTCTCTATAATTCTAATAATTTTAAATAAATTCTAAATAATTTTGCTTGCGGCTAATTTCGCATTAGGTCTCTATAATTCTAAAGATGCGATATGTTGATATCGGCTTCCAGTCTAACTGGATGCAGCGGAATACAATACCTTGCTATTAATATAAGATATGTTATGATAATAAGAGCAGAAGTTGCGCATTCACTGGTTAGATGTTGTGAAAGCCAATACGAGGATGCGAGATCCAATAAACGTAGGATCGTGTTTCAAGAGATATTAAACTGGAAATAGAAAGCTGGCAACGCCCGGGTAATTAAAGTAGAACTAGATGTTATAAACACACGTTAATAATAGATTTTGTTGATATATTGTGTTGATTTCTGTTTGTATAAGATTTAGATAAGGCCCTGGGCCCCACTTAATATAACTGACAATGCGACTTAATGTACCTAAAGTTTTTTTTTTCATGAGATATTGGTTTTTAAGCTACAAAAACAAGGCTTTTCTTTTGACATAGTTAAAACCAGGGGGGAGACAGTTAGAACCAGTCATCAATTTCAATTGACAACAGTGACATCTGGAGTTTGGTGGGTAAACAACAGTTGGCAGCCATCTTATCTTGTTTGTCAAATTGTCAAACAAATGTCACTGTCGACATTCGGCTATTGTCAACTTCGGCTTTCCCGACGTTGATGCGCTTTCTGAGTGTAATTCAGCTAATTCTGTTAAAATTGTTACTTACTTGTTACTGTTATTTGTTTTTTTTATTTCTTAATGTATTTTATTTATTAATGGATTTTCTTTTAATTTCTTATTTTTATTTGTTTGACAATTTATCAAACAAGATAAGATGGCTGCCAAGTTTTGTTTACCCACCAAACTCCAGATGTCATGTTTTTATTTGTCCGATCAACTGACATTAGCGGTCGTCAAAAAAGTCTGGAAGGGAGCTCTCTTTATCCGATATATTTACTCTCCTCTATGGTTAAAACTATCTATTAAGTTTTTGAAATTCGAACGATACTATGATTAAACTAACGTTATAGTCCGGTGCTAGATTTCCAGTTCTGTATTAAGAACTTTACCTTTGTCGGTATCAAGTTCGAAATTAAAAAAATACTTTATGGTTTAGATTTGGGTCTGAAGGTAGATCCTATTTTGAATAATGACGTTGATTTTACGTTGACTGCTTTCAGAGTAGCTATTATTGAAAATAGGCTGTTCATTTTCACGCAAGTGCGGTTTTAAAGCAGAAAAATGAGAAAAAAATGTGTAATTGTCCGATTTTTGCCTGAAATCAGTTGTCATGTCGGTTTAATTAAATAATGACTTTGGTAAAATAATTAAGTTTAGACTTCGTTCTGATAATTTAGGACGGAAGTGAACCTGAGACAACTAGTGACTACTGAAACCTAGTTGGCACTAATGGCAAGAAAACACGTAGGAAATGTGCTGATCGGTGAAGTGGGAAAAGGGCAGTAGAATTATATGATGATCAATGACTAAGACTACATTGAAATAAAACATTTGTCTTATTCTCAATTGTACATTCACAATGAGTCTTATCCAATCTACTTTAAGCTACAAATCAACTGTACCTACCACTCATCAATTTCACATTATTTCCATTCAATAACCAATTACAGAAGTAGGTCATCTGAATAAATTAAACTATAATTACGGTGATCCTGCAAAGGGACGCGATAATTAATCACGCATCTGTCTCGTCCCGCTCTAGCGATGTGCACGGTATCTATAGTTTATAAACGTGACATGCGGAATTACCCCTTGCCTAGCGTGGTATTAGGCTCGTCTCACACCTCCTAATATATCGTTACGATGTCTTGACGATTTTACAGTCGTCGGCTAAAGCACCGTATATGTACAGCCTCGAGCAATGCGACTTGCGTCAAGCGACAGGCGAGCACGCCACTGTTAATGTTTCCGTCCGTTGTTCCACAAGTCGCGTCTCGCTGAATCGTAGCATGCTCTCACGCGCTTTCTTAAGAGGGTATTATAGGAACATTAATTTAAATTTAGATTCCTACTCCATATCACATACGGACCTAAGATTAGTTCGGGGTACGAGCTAAGAATGAACGACAACAGTTGTCCCTTTGACTCTAGATGTGTTTTTCCCGTTCGAAAAATAGAATTGGACACATGTGTTGGTGGATCCACCAGTTTTAGACGGGCCTGTATATTTGTCAATGGAGTTAGAGAGTAGACCCCTAAAGCCGCCACGCTTCAATTAGCGCCAGAAGTTCGGTGCGCCCTCAACAACTTCTTTCATTTGTTTTGTCGCTCTCACTGTCGCTAGGCGCTTGTTGCTTGAGCGTGTAGCTCGTGACCAAAGCATAATGCTACGTGTGTAGGAAATCGCTAATGATGATTTCGACGGATGAGATAAACCAGTGATCTGGCAATACTATTAATTGAATACGTAAGACGATATACATTTGTATGTCTATGTATTGATACTATTCAATTAGTTCTGCTTACAGATTTTTTTGTATTTATGTTCTTTTTCTGCAACATACCTATATACCGTATCGTCAGAAGCCCGAAAGTCTGACAACCAGTCTTACCAAGGGGTATCGTGTTACCCAGTTACTGGGTTGTGAAGGTCAGATATAGGCAGTCACGCCATGTAAAATACTGGTATTCAGCTACATCCGGTTAGACTGGAAGCCGGCCACTAAAAAAGTTGGGAAAAATCTAGGAAAATTGATTGATTGATTTAATAATACTGCACTAACACTTGGCACATTCAACTCTGTCAATTTTTATAACATTTTCAAAGATTATCAATTCCACCAAGTATTAAAGTCCGGGCCATAAAACGCGGTCTGCGTGCAAACTTACAATGTTGAAAATGTTTGTAGAAAACGTTTGAAAACATTGTTTACAGTATATCTTCGAGATTGCTGCCATCCCATTCGATGTTATAGAATTTGTACAAAATGTTCCAGAGCAATTTTGTACCGGGGTTTTTCCATTTTAGATATCTAGGGTAACTATGTAGGTAGGGACAGGCATACTCATATCATCAATTTTTTTACCCGACTGCGCTACGCAAAGTAAGGTAACGTGTTTGTCAGCCTATGTAGGAATGTATGTTTGTTCCTTTGTGGTACTCTAGAGACCATACGCGTGTGCTGATTTCGATGATTCTTAGTTCTTGACATTTCAGCAAACAAAATTCAATATGGCGACAAACAGACGTCATACCAACTGTCGAGTTTTTTTTTTTGTATTAACTTTTTTATTTGTGTTATTATTACTCGTAATGTTACATATGATGCCGTTTCCGTAAGAGAAAGAGTTTAGTACAGGTAAAAGGTCTTCTTTATTTATTACAGCTTTTGCCCGCGGCTTCGCTCTCGTGTATGTCGCAAAATATCCCACGGGAACGTACGACTAGGTCTATCGGGATTTTTACCCGGATTCTTATTTAACTCTGTTGGTTTACGCGGCGCACGCCAGTTAAGCTCCCAGTCGGCATGATTTTTTTCCGAAATATTCAATAATCATCGTCATATTTCAGCCAATTTATACAAAACCTTTTTGAGTTTATCACGTTTAGACAGACAGAGAGTAGGTACAGATAGACAGACACGGAGGATGACTTTGTTTTAAAATTGTGAACGGGTATCACCCAGTAACTGCGTTGTGGAGGTAAGATAGACAATGGCTCCATTTGAATCACTACTCTCACACTAATCTCAACTATATTGGGGTCGGCTTCCAGTCTAACTGAATGCAGCACTATAGGTACCAGTATTTTCTTGGAGCGATTGCCATCTGACCTCCACAACCCAGTTACTGGGTAATACTATACCCATTGGTAAGACTCGTTGTCAGACTTTCGGGCATCTGACGACCCGTAACGACTGTCAAAGATCCACAGATGACAGTTGGGACCAACAGCTCTACGTACTTTCTGTGGCACGAAGAAGTCTTGGTGTGTACAAATGGTAACCGATCCACGGACAGGACCTTAACCTCATCGATGGACCCGTACGGCTGTTATTAATTAGCCACCAAACTTTAAAAAATCAAATAAAGGATTCCATTAATAAACCAAAACTTTTAAAAGCATTGTTTTGTTTCGTTTAACAAAAACTTCATTAAACCTTTATTTATATACAAGTTGTAAAAATGTCACAGTTGCTTGAATACTCATAAGTAATGTATGGAACACCGACTTCGTCTACCTAATATAATATTTAAACCCTTTACGTTCGAGCTATCGGCTCTAGATCAATAACCACCACATTTGGATTGTCGCCACTTATTATTGTAAGTTTCGTTCTGTGATTATAGTGTTTGTTATTGTTGTGTGTTGACAAGAAGGACACTCCTACATGCATCAATATTTTAATTGAAAACGGAAGGAGTTTTTATAAAGGGTATTTTTAAACTGTTGGACAAATTCCAGGCTTAATCAACCTCCGGTGCGCCTTCCGCCTGACGCAGGCCTCACCGGACACTTTTCCTCGACAGTCGGTGGAACTTCGTGGAGCATTTCCGACGTTTGGCTCCCAGATTGGAGCGGGCCGGAGCTGCCTTAAAGCGGATCCTGCCCAATCTAAGGGGTCCAAACGCCTCCTGCCGGAGGCTCTACGCGAGGGTCGTGCAATCCTTGGCCCTCTACGGGACACTAAAGTCAGTAAAAGTCTGACACGCCCTCCCGCTCCACCTAGAGCGGAAGAAGTCATTTGACGATGCCCAATCAAAAAAAAAGCTTATTTGACGTATAATAATTCCACTACTGGGGCACAGGCCTCCTCTCTGTGAGAGGGAGTGGGCCTTAATCCACCACGCGTTCCCAGTGCAGATTGGCGGAGGTCCATGTCTTCGGATATATATGGTTTTTGGTTGGTTATGGAAGTGGTTATCTTATGGCAATTAATAATTATTTACTGTAATTAACATACAGTCGATTTAAAATAGCGCTTTATCGTGTAGTTCTCGAAAGATGAAATAAATTCTTCGAATACGTTTCAATACATTGATGAAATATACTTACTATTAAGAGCTAAAGAAGATACAGGATTAGTACCTACCTTAGGTATAAATTCCTTCGTCTCAAGTGTCCCAGATTATGTTAATAGATTATACTCGTCTGAATAATTATTCCAACTAGACAGATACAGGCCTTACTCCATAATGGATAATTAAGATTACATAAAAGGATCTATTAATTAGATCCTATAGCTCAGCTAAGCACTAAAACGCTTTCTATTTTGATTTAACGTCATTATATAGATTTAGTTTCGTAGCTCGAAATAACCTTTTTAACCGTAGCAATCCAAAATTGGAGGCGATCGGGTTAGTAATCGCAGTATGGTGCATCGAGAACGCTGCTGCCCATTATCTAGTAAGTCCTTTCGTAGAAGAAATACGGTCGTAAGTTCGAACCCTGACAGGCGCTTTACTTTGTGAAAATTATTTTATCACCATTACTCTCAAAACGGTAAATACGAATATCGTGAAGAAACCGGCATGTGCTACAACAAAAAATCGAAGAAAACTACCAACTCACACTCCCAAATATACAAATAACAACATGGCGCCGCGCGCCGGACGTTCCAATTTTGACCACACGCCAAAATAACCTTGTAGTGCATAATGATTTATAGATATCGATGATGAAATAGAATGTCGACATTAATATTACCCGTCATTTAAGCACACTCATAGCTACATGTGAAGATGCCAGCACAGCGCAATTTAAAAGTCGTACCGACTCCTTTCCTCCATTCCTGAATCGCAGAGACAAGGAGGTTCATTTATTAAGTGCCCGCCAATGCCCGCTCAAGTTGGGCACGGAATTTTAACTAAATTTCACGCCACTGCAAATTGTGAAGTAGCTGAATGTTTTAAATTACACTTGTTTCGCAATTCTCTGTGTGTATCTACATACTGGAACAATTTAGTGGAGTTCCTATCTAGAAGCTTTGTATTGCTTAGAATTTGTTGCGAGCTTTTAGTCAACGAAATTAATCTATGGTCGATATTAGATGATTAGATGGCTGTGGTGTCTTTGGTTCAGAAATAATAGGTCATTTTAGGGCTGCAATAAATAATTAACGATCCTATGATTACAGTTGAAATGGTTTTCGGAAACTATTTTTATTTTAAATCAGCGGGACAATTAACAACACTATCAGTAGGAATCGCTTTTATTTTGTCGGTTCAACAACATTCATTGCGTTACGTTGTTGAGCAGACAAATTTTTCGAACTTAATGAAGCAATGGAGACACATAGGTACCAACCTGTGCTGAAATAAAGACAAATATCTGGGTTTTTTTTCTTTAGTTTTCTAAAAATGAAACCTAGCTAGATCGATGTATCGCCCCCGAAACCCCCTGCATACTAAATTTTATGAAAATCGTTGGAGCCGTTTCCGAGATTCAGATTATCCTTGTCGGCGAAGAGTCATGTCGGCGATGTGTCCTGTCGGCGAAGAGTCCTGTCGAAGTAAAGTCTTGTCGGTGTTCAGTCTGTCGGCGCACTACGCCGACAGACTGAACACCGACAAGACTTGATAAGATGAGCCTTGTAGGCTTTTAGTCGTATACTCAGATCTTACACTAAAGGCACATTTTAGGGAACATCGACATAAGGTAGTTGCCAAGGTGAAAATATTAATTAAAAGTAAATAAAATAATCAAACAAGTCAACAGAACACAACCATAAAATTTTAAAAAGGAACAGTTTTAACTGACTTGCTTCGGAAAAACACGTTTTGTCTAGTAAGAACTAGTTTTAACTGATATTCAATTTTGAGCATTAGTTAATTCTAGTTTTAACAAAGGCATTTAGTAAAAACTAGTTCTAACTAGAGAAAACGCGTTCTATCTAAAAACTGGTTTTAATTGTAACATGTACATATATACAAGAATTGCTCGTTTAAAGGTATTAGATATCAAAAAACAATTTCTCATATCAAAAGTAACACCATAAAGCAGCAATTTAAAATATACATTTCCGTTTATATTTAGTTTGGTTTGCCATAACGAGCGCCCTCTGGCGGTCACAACGGAAAACCACGCAACTATTAGGCCCGCAAAGCATGCCAAATTGCCAACATAAAAAAAAAACAAGAAGCATGCACTAAGAGCCACAAAAAACGGCGCAAAAAATAATTCGTACACAATTCAAGTAACGTAAACGGTACTGCACATTTCTTTAGCCACTGGACACATAAAATTCAACTTAATGTGCATATAATTTGCACTAACCAGTTTAAATGCGTATTTTCGGCATATTTTCGGAGTCGTTTTTATGCGCAGGGGAAAACAGTTGAACTGTGCCAACTTCGTGTCACATAATGAAGGTATTTAAGGAAATGTCAATTGTTTAGTTCAAAATAGGTAAATAGTTATCTTCGAGACTAATATTCGTATGTATAATATTATGTTCACCTCAGACACATTTCGGGTCATCATATGCCTAGCTAGCCTTTTCACAGCGATTTTTTTTTGTTTGGGCAGGAGTGGGAAATCCTCATGGACGCCCAGACTGCCTTACTTGTGCCGCAGTCTGGGCATTGCCGGACTCTTACTGGCTAAAACACACTCCTGCCTGAGCTCAGTGTCCTCTGACATGATCAGAGATCTTGTTTTGGCAGAGACCTTCTGATTTTTGTCATGTCATTTGTTCTTTATAGTTTGGGGATAGTTTTTGTTTCTTTTTGGGTTAACATTTTACATGCCTAATATGTTTCGTATCTAACTATAATATTATTTTTGTATTTTTAATGTTTTTCTGCTTATACCTATACTATTTTCTATTACCTTATGTTATTATCTATACATTTATTCTTATATGCTAGTCAATATATTCTATACTAATATTTAATGTGTGTGTATGTAGTGTGTGTGTGTGTGTATGTGTATGTAATATGTTTAGCATAAATTTATTATTCTATTTATAACAGCTTTAGCAACTTTTGTAATACAGCTGTTGGATATTTTCGGCTGCCATTCCACA
This sequence comes from Antitype chi, assembly GCA_947359405.1. Classification (NCBI taxonomy): domain Eukaryota; kingdom Metazoa; phylum Arthropoda; class Insecta; order Lepidoptera; family Noctuidae; genus Antitype; species Antitype chi. The sequence continues at coordinate 7,826,996 of OX375810.1, read as the reverse complement.
CTCCAGCTGATTTTCAACCTCGAGCCTTTTCAGAGCGTGAATCGGGCATTCTGTTAAAATATGTTCCACCGTTTCGGGTGCCCCGGGTTGGCAGACTGACGATGAGTTCTCTTTGCACCTGAATCGATTCAGGTACCCCGAGAACCCACCGTGCCCCGTTAGCACTTGGGTAATAACATCTGTTGGTATGATTTGCCGAACCACTTTATATGAACTTATTACGTCGGGAAAGAATAATTTTGTAACTATGGGCTGTGGAACCCTCTTTGTATCTTCGGTTCCATTCGTCAAGCGACTCCATACGGATTTGCCGCTTGACGAATGCAAGAACCCTGTTACTGGATAACACTAGGTATACCCCTTGGTAAGACTGGTTGTCAGACTTTCAGGCTTCTGACGAGCAGAACTTTAAAAAGACAGACAGACTTTTAAAAGTCCACGAATATCAGCTGGAACCAACGGCTTAACGTGCTTTCTGAAGCACGGAGTGGTCTCGATATGTAAAGATGGTCACATCCACGGACCGATCGGAGCAAGCGTAGCTTAACCTGATCAATTGACCTATGTGATTGTTATTACTTAACCATGAGCCAGACACTTTTCGGGTATGGCAGGTTAATTATAGGAAGTCCTTATTGATTACTTCCGCACTCGTTCAGATACCTCGACATCTAGCTATCGCTATCATTCTAAAAATTATGATGGATGAGTGGAAACTGTGCACCGTGGCTAAAAGATAAATGACTTACCAGTCAAGCAAAAGCTCAATATTTACCCATTGTCATCGTAAGAACTGTCACAGTGGCCGTCATTGACGTTTCCTTCCCGAAATGACATTTGAAGTACCTTAGAGCGGTGCACGTTTGTTCTAAATATTTAGAACCAAGTTGCACAGCTCCATGCTGCTCTAAAATGCACATGCATTCCAAGGTTTTCTACCCGACAAAGAAATAAAAAGAAAAAATAAGAATTTTTTCTTTAGATACAAGGCTGACACTGCACGACGACGCTATATTTTTCTGAAGAAAAAATCTCTAGGAATAATTAACTTCCCTTTGTGCATAAACACTTTCAAACGACTCATTACGCAAGTTCTTTCAGCTCAACTCCTTAAAAAGCCCGATGTATTTATGGTCCATTACCCAGGCTATCTCGTTTCACACTCGCTTCTAGTAAAGTGCATACTCATGGAGCTCTCAAATTAATAGGTAATTAACTCACCTTGTTCACAGCCTCGCAGTCTAGGGTACGATCTGAAGTCTGAACGCTTGGTATTTGAGTTAGGTGCCTGTTCTTCGACAAAGTCCTATTGATGGGAACTTTGGAAGTGATGTGTGTAGGTGTGTGGGTCACAGAATGCCGTTATTAAAACGTATTGATGTATTGTGTGAGTGGGAAGTAATAGAAATTACTGTGAACGCTATTCATGTAGATGAATACAAATTGCGAGAGTGAAATACTTGCTTGAGCAATATTATCAAAGATCCATTTTTGCGTGTAACAACCTGTTGATGAGAATACTATCATCAAAAGCTAACAGTAATTGCAGTCCACTGCAGCATATGAAACATGATAAAAGTTCGTACCTAATTATGGCAGGCATGACACACAAACATCATCAGTCAAAGAGCGATAATTCTGTATATTTATAACCACAATAATTAAGTAAGTAATCACAGTAAGTAGAATTAAATGATAAATTATATTTATTAAGTTTAAACAAACAATTTTACACGTCAATAATATTTTAAAAACTAGATGAGATTGGTGTGAAGAAACACTGAAACAAACTCAGAACTCGCAGTCTCTTTTAAATCATATGAGGACCATGTAGATTAGTATCTCAAATGGTTTTTTGAGGAAAAAACTACACAGATTTGAGTGGACCTTTCCAGAGTGCACGCATTTGTCAGTAATCGTAAAGAAAACAAAAACGTTAGATATTTGCGGTAAACATGACGCAGAAAAAGAACTGAAAAGAACAAGTTTGGAGAAAACTTGCGTTACATACGAGCAAAAAGCCCATCGCTCAGCATAATGCTACGACCCTATACCAAACAGAACTCCAACGCTGGTTTTCACTTTTCAGCGGCCCCCGTTTTCACTTTTTTATAACCTAATCCGTTTTTGGCATTAGTTATCTAGAGCCTTTTATAGTTCTATCCTATTTAATCCAGAAACGGTGCCCAATTCTAATCCAACAAAAAACAATATAACAATATCTCAACTAAATCCCCATTCCATTACGCTTGGTTAGTAGTTGAATACTTGCAGAAGTAGTTTGAGTGCCGGCTGCGCTGTTCTGTCACCGGCGTGACTTACACACCGCAGTTGCATGGCGTCATTAGCGTAAACGTGGTTTAACTGCCTGAGAGTTTGCCGCCGCAAAATATAATGTGCGACTTACATTAAGAAATAAGAATATCTTTTGGGTAGCGTTTTTAGTTGAGCCGGGATTTATGTAAGTATATGGCTTTTAAACAGAAGAAAATTGTAGTGTCTTTGTACAAAGAATAATACTAATAATACTATGCTATGCTTGCTACTATATATGCTTAATTAAAATAGTATATAAGAGATTTTTTGCGTGCCTGATTAGTTTCATTGTCCATCACGACTATACATGTGTAGGAGCAGTAGCATAATCAGCCTATAATGTTCCCAGCGCTGGGCCTCCTTCATTCGAGAGACAGTGGGAAGTAATCTACTACGCGGTAGATGTCACATGTATTGTCTTCAAATTTTTGGTTCTAGAACATGTCACTCACAATGAAAACTGAAAAGATGAAAAGGGTTTTCAGAATAATTACCTAGATATGTATATATATATATGTATATATGTGTGTATGTGATATTTGTATGTGTGATATGTACTGTATCCTTTTGATATTTATTTTCTGAACAGTAAGGCTGCTTTATTCACGTGTAAGAGGTAACGACAAACATCTTACATAATCTACTTTCTTATAGGTTACATGGGGACAAAGCAGTCTTACGTTGAAACCAAAAACTTTCTTTAGCTGAAAGAGTATTTTCTTTCATCTTATCTTTGATCCCTTCATTAATTCTTGAACAATAATATTAACCAAAGGCCGCAGACAGGCTCGCCGCGACTCTGGTGGATTTTTTTCTATGAAACAACATGGAAGTTGTTTTACCGTTGTCGCGTCGCTCCTGTCTGTGGGAGCCGTATCACTTGAAGAGGTTATGTACGCACAGAAGGTGGATGACAGCGGGAACACCACACACGCAGTAGGCACCACAAGTTCTTATTAGTAAGCTGCAAGAACTAAACAACAACGCCATTTTAACCCCTACCATGATAATATTTTAGACAAAATAGTTGCAGTATTTATGTAAGTACATAGGCATGAGTGCAGGACACACGTTGTTTTGCATGCCTCGTTAGCGTAACTGTAGTTTAAACACCAGTTTAACTACTGACTACGTGGTAACGGCCGCGTAAAAATGTACAGTTTATTATTCTAAGTGCAGTTTTTTTTTGTGTCATAAAAAATACTTCTAGTTTTATTTTATCATGATGATGTATAACTCATTTCTGTATAGTGGCAGAAAAAGAAGGTCTATCAGTTTTTATGGTGCAAATCAAAATCAAATATTTATTGGAATTAAAAACAGGTTTACAAATTTTTAGTGATCGTTAACAGCTACGATAGTTTAAAAAACTGTGTTGCAGCTATCGGCGCCCACCTCCGAGGAGGGAGACGTCAGCGTTTTAACATTTGTATTTCTAAAGCAATAAAATAAAGTTAACAATAGTTGTAAAAGAATTTAAAGTAAAAGTAAGTAAGTACATAAACTATTTAACTAAAACATTAACAATTTATTTCCATTTTTTTTATGAAAAATTAAAATAAAATAATGAAATTATGATTTGTGATTAAATATTGAATTATGAATAAATTAGGATAAGATGTTCCAGTTCTCTAATGTGATATGTGTGTATGTATGTATGTGTGCAGGGTGTAGATATCTTTGGGTGCTGTGTTCGATTGAATACTAAGGTAGATTATCTTGAAAGGAATATTAATACCAGGACATGTTTAACTCAAAAGTAAGTATCTGTTACCAGATTTTCTAACTCCTCAAACGTCAGGCTTTGGAGCCATTTGTGCGTGAGCGCTCTTCTCTCCCGTAAGGTAAGTGGATAAATATTTAAAATCTTGTTTACTCTGTTTTACAAAACAGGGCCATTATACCAGAGGTAACTGCAATTCACTGTGTCATCCACCGACAACACCTAGTAGCGAAGAATTTGAGTGATGGATTGCAACAATCGCTTCAATTTGTGATTAATGCAGATAACAAAATAAGAAGCAATCCATTGAAAACGCGTTTATTTTCACAGTTGTGCGATGAAAATGATGAAAACTTCCAACGATTGCTATTACGTACGCTAGTTGTCGAAAGGCGCATGTTCAACAAGATTTTACTCACTTTTGAATCAGCTTTAGAGTCTCTGGAAAGTAAAGATCCAGATTTAAAAGAAAACGGATCAATTTGAAAGCAGACATCGCGTATTTGACAGATTTATTCAAAAAAATTAATGACATTAACTTACAATTACAAGGGGACAGCCTCAATTTAATAAAAACAAAGGGTGTAATTTCAGCGTTTCTTGGAAAATTGAAATTTATGAAGCAAAATATTAGTCGGCGCGAATTATCCAGTTTTCAAAACTTGTCACAGGTAGATTGCGTTGATGAGGATATTCAGACACTTTCAACGTTTAATTGCCCTGCATGATGACTTCAAAATCAGATTTATGAACCCACATAACTTGTCACTAGGTACGCTAATTCGGGAGAAAGAATATAAACATTATCTTGAGTTAATCACAGCGACCAACTATTCTTCTTCTATTTTGTTGTCATTAAAATACTTAGTCATTGATGGAATAGTAAGCCTTTATACAAAGCATGGATTTTACTTGAGCTTTAAATGCATCAAAAGGCAAATCTAGCAAAGAAGAGGGAAGCTTGTTATAAAATGTTTTACCAAGCCCAACAAATGAGTTAATGAACCTTATGAAGCCGGTGAAAGGGAGCACGTAGTTTGTCCTTATTTCTAGTGTTAACGATGTGAATATCACTGTGTTTTTTATTGTTGGGTATACATGTAGCATTCTCTGATTTTGTTTTCTTTCATGCATTGTATTAGGTACTGCAATAGAAAGAGCTCTATCTGTTCTGTGAGTGTGACCTATTATTTCAAAATACTTTTTAATATGCCCCCCCCCCTGCCCGCCAACAAAATCAAACGTTTTAATGAATGTGAAACGGGTGGACAATGTTAATTATGTAAACAGATTGTTGCATATTGTTGCATACTGTGCTTTTCATTACTTTATAAAATTACGATACGATCTTACTCGATCTCGGAAGATCGATTCAATACAATACGATTGAGATCATGAATCGATTCACGAGGTTACGATCCAAAAGAACGATTCAAAGCAAAAAATCGGGCAACCCTAGTCTTTACTTCCTAAAGAACAGAAAAGAATATTTCTTTGTTGGAGTAACCAAGACTCAACAAGATTGTTAGTAAAACTTATGACTATGTTAGTAAACACAGACTATAAACAAAACAATACAGGAAATAACGGTTGGTCACCGTTGCGAAATCCCATGAGAGACGGCACAACAGTGACCCACATATACACAGTCCAGGGGCTCAAGTCTGTTATTTTTATAAATTCGTCATTCCAACACGATCCCATTGTCATTTTGATAAAAGTTCGTAATCTGCTAAATTCATAATGGTCGATCATTGGTCGGTCAATGGTGTCGTAATAGAATTGTGTCATAATGGCATTTTCGTATTGCCATTATTATAAAACTCGTTAGTAGAAATGATTTTCGAAAAACGACTACCAAATTTGAACATTTATTCATGCCAGATTTCATTTATATATATTTTTACATATTATTTATTAGTGTTATAAGCAATCTCATCAATCAATAATAGCAGACTTGAGGCCCTGGGCCTCAAGTCTGCTATTACAATAGTGTCAGAATGGTCTATCATTGATTTCATAATTGTTGATTTTGACAAGTTTGGTAATCTACTAATAAAATGGCGTCATTATGACTTTCCAATGGTCAGCCACTGACACTCCATTGAAAGAAATGGCATTTATTGGTAATCTCGTACATAATGACAAATGAATGACTGACTTAATTTACGAACTTCCTACTACTTTAGATTGCTTAGAACACTAATAAATAATATGTAAAAATATATATAAATGAAATCTGGCATGAATAAATGTTCAAATTTAGTAGTAGTTTTTCGAAAAACATTTCTACTAACGAGTTTTATAATAATGGCAATATGAAAATGCCATTATGACACAATTCTATTACGAGACCATTGACCGACCAATGATCGACCATTATGAATTTAACAGATTACGAACTTTTAGCAAAATGACAAATGAATGACAATGGGATCGTGTTGGAATGACGAATTTATAAAAATAGCAGACTAAGGCCCCTGGTGACTCGCGACACTGTTGGAGCTGCCCCACACCCTGCCCACCTATGGTTCGTCCAAAATATCCTTATAAAAGTGTAAAGAAATAGACCAGAAAACGTACCGGATGCCAATTTGAAGTGCCACTTACAAATTGAGTTCTTTGGTTTGATTATTAACCTCAGTTGTTGTCGATGATTTTTGAATTACAATTTAATAATGTTATTATAAAAATATTGATGAAAAAAGGAGTGAGATACATGTGTTACTAATTCCCTTTGAATTCGACCAAACTTATATACGTAGCGAAGCGCGTGCAGCTGCCGAGTATTTGTGTTCTATATGCCTATGTATAAAAATATCTGTGTTGTTATCATGTTCTTTTTTTATTTTATGTCATCTTTTTTATAGGTACGTGTTTCTGTGACAATTAAATCCATTTTTCTTTCCTTCTTATCCTGAGAATTAATTTTGATTTTTTGACAGTATTCCATACTAGAAAAGTGTCCGACGTCAATTTTATTCCACGGATAAATAATATCTGACTTTGGTAAAATCAGCCCTGAGTGAGTTATCGCGTAATACTTCACTTAACTAAATAGGGTTTGTTTACAGTTTCATCACATAGTTTTAGAACATGCATGACATTCGTAGGTTTCTCAACGTTTCATCGACTGAATAGCTCATCTTCATTTTATTTAGCCGTTACTAAATCATTGTGTGTTTACTTTGAAGACCCGAGGTGTTACGCAGTTTTATTTATGGGAAAACTTCTCTTATAAAAGGGTAGCTCGCCTACTGTTCGCAAACCGGGTCGAATAAACTTTGACGACTTTTCGTTCCTTATGCATAATGCGGGCATAGGTTATTGTACTTGTGAGAGTTTCTCAGTATCTTTAGGAAGTTACAAAAAGATTTGAGACCCTGAATTTGACTTACCTTACCTGTCTACTCATCTTTCGTATCCACTAGGATCCGAGGCTGATCAATACCTAATCCTGTTAAATAAATTGGCGGACTACGAAAACTTACTTTGATATAAGCTTATATTTCCTAATACCCCTCGAAGACAATTATAGCCTAGCCAATCATCATCATCTGCCGCGATGCAGCTGAGTACCAGAATTACATAGGTACAAGGAGTGACTGCCTATCTGACCTCCACAACCCAGTAAGCAGTAACTGGGTAATACGATGCCCCTTGGTAAGATTGGTTGTCAGACTTTTGGGCTTCTGACGACCCGTAGGGACTGCCAAAGATCCACAATTGACAGTCGGGACCAACGGGTTAACGTGCTTTCCGAGGCACGCAGGGTTCTTAGTATAATAATAACGTAGCCAATCTGCGCATTAAATTACCCATCGTCTTCAAAAAACAAAAACGCATCTGGCAACCCAGCTTCTTCCATAAAACGGCAGATGTGTATCAAAAATCCATTAAGAAAACCAAATAACGGGGGCGTAAATCAGGAAGGACCCACAGTAGATCAGAAAGCCGCCGACAGTGCCACCCCGAGTGTGCGCTTTGTACTTCCACTCAATATGTTGCCTTTTTGAATAAAGAGGTTGAGATTCTCCCAGTTTTTACCCGAGTAAGGCGAGGTGAAAACGAGGGTTATGATTTTGACCGGATGTATGTATGTTCATCTGTTCCCTCATAACTTCTGAACTACTTATCATAATTTAGCAAATGATGTATCGTTGGAAGCGTCTTGGTTGTCCGCTGGTTGTAGTCTACGACGACTACTGACGTCACATTATGGCGCCCTCTAGACAACATAAAGTCATGAACACAGTCATAAGCTTCAGGACAAAGTGGCATACGACCACGGCTGAGATGGGAATATTTTCTTGTTTCATACTTTTTACAGCGTGATTTTTCAGAAGTCGGGTTTTAGTTTTTAAATAAAGGCACCTGAGACATACTTATATGGGAACGAAACTCTGCCATCAACTATTCAAGAGTTCTATAGAACTACCAAACAACTTCCTAAATTAATTTACCTGATGTAGCTATGTACCTAGGTAAGTAATACCTACCCATCATGTTATCCCTAAACATACAATTATGAAAATCTTTTTGGGGATGTTTGTTACTAACATTTTGCCTTTACTAATGAGTTGTAAAATCTTTTAGAAACGAATTTGCAAAATAAAGACTTTTTATTCAAGATTCTCCTCATTTTACGATTGTCATATTTCTAACAATCCATAACTCGACAGAAATTCAAGCAGTCTATAATTTAGCATACGTAGCGCTGCCCGACTTGGATTTTTAGTTCCCCGTCTCAGCGCTAATCTTATAAATTATAATTATACTTCGTTCACGTGCAGCGGAGTGTCTTGTTATTCAATTCGAATGCTTTCGCTACGGAAGTGCACAGAGAACAAGCTTCATTCATTAGATCTCTCACACGGACAGTGAGAACGTACTTATTGAAACTTTGCACTAAAACTAGACGGATAATTCGTTTTAAATTTCGAAGGAGTGCGCTATGTAGCTAATTTGGAATTGAAGCTGAAGATAATTATGGAGGCTACAGAATAATAATAATAATCATTTTATTATCAGGCAACTAAGGCCCATAGATAAAATACACAAAATAATCCAGTGTAGTAGTAAATAAGTAAATCCAGAGATTACCTACCCCCTACAACCTCACACCTCACAAACTCACAAACTTTATTTCTTTATAATACTCGTATTAAAAATATATTATAATATATATATTAGAGTATATAAAGTATAGATTAGGAAGTAGAATGGATGACCCTTGTAACAAGGACTTTTCTAACATGGGGGTCATTGAACATGTTATGCCAGTCCATTTGCACGCTTAAATTACGTAGGTACGTGTCATCTTTTACCTGTGTAGTTTAAGTGTCAAAAAAAAATCTAATTGTTATTAACGAGGCCGTCAAAACAATAGGTATTATTTCGACATAGTGAACATGTCACTACCTACATGTACCTACCTACGTATTTTTTTTTTGTAACGAAAATTAAACTCGCCAACCACATTTCCATAGTAAGAAGTAAAAACCTACCTACGTTTACTTGCTTCATATTTGTTTTGTGAACTGAAAATCTTACGACTACGACTGTATTTTTCTTATATTTCAAGCTGACTGGTTAACACTCGGAATAATCTCGTATCGGTATACCTAATCGCGTATAGTGGCGTGAGAACAGAGACAGATAGTGTCATCCATCGCTGTGTGGACATCCAGTACAGTCAGCCTCATAGAAATACACACGGAAAAATTGCGTACAATCTTCTTTTCACAAGATTTTATCAATGTAGATACATATAACAACAGAACATTACATATTATTGTAGGATGGTCTTTTTTTTACCTACAGATCTGCACCCCCCATTACGGGAGTTGGAAGGGTGTAAGTCACGGATATCTTAATTTTATTGTTGTTTGTGTGCTAATCCTTACCTTTACCTATGCCAAATTTCAGCTTATTAGGAAGTCCTAAAGTCCTAATAAGCTGAAATTTGGCAAAGGTAGTGAAGTGCCCTGGAGGTTTCCATGAGTGAAGTAAGTCAGTGAGTATTTTATTTTAGGTATTAATAAAATCCAAAGTATAAAAGCTAGTAAAATTAAACTGAGTGTTTTTTATAAATCTGCGAAATACATCTTACTCTGACAATTCGAGCTTTCTCGCTTTATCCAGGCCGAAGCTATAAAGGTCTGATAATACGGAGCGTATGCCCCTGCTTTTTGTTTTTGGCTCGTCTTGGCGGGGCACTCCCGTGGATCCAGATTTAATGAAAGTTTCAGAGCAAAGCTGCTTCTATGAAACATTCATCTAGCTAAATAGTATAGTACCTACTCTTATGAACTTGGTCAAAAGATAGAAAACATCAACCAACTACTTCATTCTTTGGTTCAGAAATATAAAAAAAGTATTGGTATCGTTACCACGTTAGTTTTAGCACTTTGCCCAAAATGGGTGTAAAAAATTAATCATTGAAAAGTAGGTACGCCCGCAATCCACAAATCAATGAGATCTGTAAATTAATATACCATGTTTATCCAACTAATTCATGCCTACACTAAATATGGATTAAATTAATTGATAACGCAAAATAGAATCAAATATTTACCTTCAACTAAATTTACCTACTTTCATTGATAAACCAATATTTGTGAGCTGAAATTGCACTCAATTAATAATCTCATATTATTAATTTCAGCAACGTTTTGACAAACATACCTTATCGCATGAAAAATGTTAACATGGCAAGTAGCAATAACCATTATTTAACACAAAAACTGACAAAAGTAAGTACAAATTATGTGCACACGGGAAAGTTAAAGTAACAATACTTACAATGTAAGCCAAAAAAATTAGAGGCTCAGCTTTCAGGCCCTCGTAGGAATGATCTCACGAAGTAAACAAATATTTGTAAATAAATAAGGCTTTGTGTGCTCGACTGGGACGCGTCGCTCAGTGTTCTTCAAGACAACACACACTGATTTATATTCAACCATTATTTTTATCAAACCGGAATAAGCACAGGCTATTCAATGGCGGATGCAACTTATTATCAGGAGTACGCCTCGACTCGGCTCGTTCGAACGACGAATTATCTTTCAGCCATGTTTTTTTCTTGAGTTTCTTGTTAAATGATGTCGAACGGCCTCGTAACATAAAATGTAAACATGGCTGTATATATAAAGCGCAGGATATGAATCATTATCTTGAAGCACATTTTCTGTATTGGATGAGGGCCTGAATTTATTTAACGAGAATTTCTCAACGTATACAAAGAAAATCTATTGTCGTGGGCGGCTTTTTATGTAGATAGGTACTCTTCTTTTGTACTCCTTTAAATCTTTTTTCCAATTCTTTGCCAGTAAGTACCTACCTAGGAAATTGATTTTCATTTTCATGATAAACCTAAACCCCATCAGTAAGCAAGTCTTAAAATGAAAACCAATTTCCTTGTCCTGAACGTGGAAGCACTTGAAGTATTTGATGACCCGTTTGAGGTTGTCGCTCTCTGAGAAGTGTATGTGTGAGAAGAAAGACCCAAATAGTGACCTTATCGACACATTTTTTGTAAACGACTGTAACGAATAGATTTTATAAGACACACAAAGAAATTGTCTTCTGTTTGAACAATACTACACATCAATGTGTAATATCTGAATGACCGAGCTTGGCACGGTTTTTTTTTTTTTTGTTTGACGTTTTCTAAAAATGAAACCTAGCTAGATCGATTTATCGCCCCTGAAACCCCCTGCATACTAAATTTCTTGAAAATTGTTGTAGCCGTTTCCGAGATTCAGATTATATAAATATTTACGAGAATGGCTCATTTAAAGGTATTAGATTAATGAGGGCAGTGGTGGCCCAATGTTTACGGCCTCGACTTACGAGTTAAAGTTCGTGGGTTCAAACCTAGACAGGCGCTTTACTTTGTAAAAATTATTTCATCACCACCAAAAGGGTGAGAAAACCGGCAAATCCTAGAACCAAAAAATCGAAGAAATCATCTACCAACCCGCACTGGGCCCGCGTAGACTCACAGCCCACTCCCACTGGAAGAGAGGAGGCCTGTGTCCCAACAGTGGGAACATTATAGGCTGATAAAGAATAGATTAAGAAAACATAGCTCCGCTCCATCTTTACTTACAAAAAGGTTCCATAAACAAAACTATAATCAATAATCACGCGTAAAAGCAATCGCGCTTCATTAAAGCATACATAAATAAATGATCACGTTTCCCTCCCTTGCATCTCCCAGTATAGGTTCCTGTCACCTACTTACACCTACATATGACAGCAACACAACTATTGAATCAGTGTAGCGCGACCCGGAGCAAGTTTCCTTCCGCCCCGCTCGGATAAGGCACGCGAAAGTACGTATAAAACTTACCTAGACATACCAACACTAACTTTCCGACAGACTTCTGTATCTAATCCCAATGGTGTGTGCGATTTTGTATTTATTTATAAGTAGGTTTTCTCATTATAAAGCTTGGCTGTGTAGACTGTAGTTTTCACACGTATGTAATGTAAGATATTTTAGGTACAGTATAATGTCGTTACCACACACCTTTTCACGGAACGTTTTGATCGACATTTGTTTTTTTTTACCTTACTTGATTCTCAGCATGCCCAGGAGGATCACAGCATGTGGCCGAGCCAGGGGAGAAGATATATTATATTGAATATAAACTTTTTATTAATAAATTGTTTTTTAAGTTTGGTTAAACAGTCTTTTTTTTAATAAAAATAGTTTTATTTTTTAATTTCAAACAGGGTATTTCTATTTAAATAAAACACAACAAAGAATTTTTCTTGATAAAGTTCAATTTTTAAAATTATATCTTGCTAGTGATCACAAACTTTTTTTGATGTGTGTACACAGCTGATATGTTTTCGTCTGATCCTAAAATTATACAGTTAAGTGACATGTGTATGTATCCTATACTTACTTACCTATACATAGCGCCATGTTCACACGGACGACAACGCGGGCTCGAGTAGTTTCTAACCCCAATGCCCGAATGGAACTATTTTAGTAGATAATCGGAAATTAGTTCTAACATACTAATTTACTTTCGTAAGCATATACTTTGCTACAAGTAGTACGTTCGTATTGTACAATATTTAACAGTAAAATGTCGGGATCACACTGCTTTTCACGGAACGTTTTGTTCGACTTTTTTTTACCTTAGAGGGCGTCCATTAATTACGTGAGGCGTTTAGGGAGGGGGGGGGGGGGGTTGTGAGCTGGTCGAGTCGTATCTCACCCAATCTCACATGGGGGAGAGGGGGGTCTCAGCAAATATCATGTAATTTATATTTTTTTCCGCAAAGAAACAATGTAACATTACAAGACAACCGGGTTAAATTATGTAAAACATGTTTTTCCGCTAATATGCCTAAATCCTACAAAATAATATTTATTGCGGTTATGCGAACGCCACAAAGTAGCACAGTAGCTCCTCGATGGTTAAACCGCCACCGGCGAGCCAAGCTAGCCAATTGCAACGCATAAATCCAACGCAAATAAGCACAGATTAACGTTTTTAGACTAAAACCACGTATTTTAAATATCTCACGTGAGATTTTGGGGAGGGGGGAGAGTCGAGCCATATCGCACGACATCCCACCAGAGCGGGGGTGGGGGTCGAAAAATCACCAAAATTGCCTCACGTAATTAATGGATGCCCCCTTATAAAGAACGGGTGTGTTGTCGTCTTATCCCAAAATTATACTGTTAACTATAAGTAGGTAAAGTGACGTGTCTACGTATCGTATACTTACATAGCGCTACGTTCACGGGGCGGCGGCAGTAGCGATGGCGGGAGTGTTTCTAATATTCTAACCCGAATTCCCGAATGGAACTCTCTTAGTAGAAAATCCAAAATGAGTTCTTACATACTAATTTACTAACGTAAGCATACCTATACTTCGCCCGGGTGTTTCCATTGCGAAGATCGCCTCGAGGACACGGTGCAGCATACGGTGGAGGTCTGCCCGGCTTGGCCGGAGCACCGCCGTGTCCTCGTGGAGGCGATCGGCGGCGGCGATCTCTCGCGTCCGGCCCTGGTCCAGGCCATGGTACGGAGCGAGAGTGCATGGGTAGCCGTCACCTCTTTCTGCGAAGCAGTAATTCTCGTGAAGAGGCAGGCGGCGCACGTGACGGAGAGGCAATATATGCGCCCTCACGGCCGCAGTCGCCGCGGGAGACGCCCTGGGCGTCAGGAATCCCAAGCTGATTCCCGGCCAACGTAGGCGCGGGCTTGCGGTAAGGACCAAGCCCGGGTCGACGGCGCGTTGTGTTCCACGCGCGCCTCAAAGAGATGTCAGCACCAACTGGTGGGGTCCGCAAGGGCCGATGCCTGCTAGGGGTGCGGGTTGTTCGAAAGAGATACCGCGGCCCCCCTGGCACACAGGCAACTGAGGGAACACGGGTGGGTTTTAGTCAGTAAAAGTCTGACACGCCCTCCCGCTCCACCCAGAGCGGGAGAGGTTATTTGATGATGTCCCACTAAAAAAAAAAGCATACCTATACTTTGTTGTAAGTACTACACACCTTAAGAGCAGTGGTGGCCCAGTGGTAATGGCCCCGACTTAGGAGTTGCAGGTCGTGGGTTCGCACCCAGGCAGGCACTTTCCCTTGTATAAATAATTTCATCACCACTACCTACCAACCCGCACTGGGCCCGCGTGGTGGATTACGGCCCACTCCCTCTCAATTTCTTATATAACATTTTTCAAACAAAGGTTTAAGATGACTTCAATAAATAAACATGAATGAGTATAGGTAACTCACATCGTTCCTGTTACTGTTAGCCTGTATGATCCCACGGCTGGACAAAGGCCTCAACCCATGATTTCCACTGCTTGCAAACCAGTGCAAAAAAAAACGTCTATAAACAATATCAGTGGTCATTGTTTACACGAACAGAATTACTGTTATGTGACATTTACACTGGTTTACAAATTGTTATCATCAAATAAGTTACGTAGCTACAGCTACGGCGCAATAGTGACGTAAATGGAGTAGGTACATAATGTGTTACGTCATTGTACGGGAGTCCTAATCACTGCTCGGAAAGCTCCCGCTTATGTGGTTCTGAATTCGATCCCAACGTCCAAATGTAATTGCGAATTCCTATTAGCAAATTCTCAGTATTAGGTAGTCAGTGATTAAGACTACGCCTGAGAAAATAGCAATGGACTCCTTTTAGATAGGTACATTGGGAGGGCCCTAATGTCGTCATTAGCTAACTACGAGTAGTTACGAGTCTACGAAAGTTCGTCTTTACTCGTTCTAGAGAATATGAACGTGATAGGGAGTAATTCCACAAATTGTACCGTTTTTTCATTCCATCTTCAAGCTCTAGAATGTTCCCAAGTCTTTCACAAGTCTATTTTAAAACGCTTCTTGCATTCTTTTAGACGAATGCCAAGCATATCTTAGCCTATTTACTTTAATGCGGTAATAAACAAAGTCGCGAACATGCAAGAAGTAGTAATCGTAAATCCAGCTAGACAGGTTCAAAGATTTTATCTTTCAGGCACTTTCAGCCCTTTCTGTGTTCTGTTTCAGGCCGTCACGTTAGTGTTACGTGTTACTTTCAGCAGTTTGTATTTCTTTACAAAAGCGCAACTGCGGATATCTAAGCCTAGAAAACTACTTTTAATTTCAAGTCAGGAAAATAAGTTTCACAAGTACGACCACGTTTGCATTGACGTAAAAATATCACGAAGGGATTTTAACGCGCACTGGATTTTGAACTCTCGGTGTTGAACCGAGCATTGAGAATCCAACAGTGCATTCCAGCGAGTCGAAAAAATACACTGTTCGATTTTCAATTCTCTGCAGTGCGCATAAAATCCAGTGCACAAAAAAATCCCACCGCGATATTTTTACTTCCTTGCGAAAGTGGATTAAATGAAGCAACAAGCACCACACCTTAAAGCTTCGTTGAACTCATAAGGCCTTATTCATAAAAAAGTTATCGAACATCTAAACTGTTGCTAATGTCGGGTTTCTCTTTGAAAACCAGACATTAGCAACTGTTTAGATGTTCGATAACTTTTTATGAATAAGGCCGTTGGTGTTTCCAAAAAAAATGAAAAATGTCAAAACTCAACTCCGAAATACAGATAGCTTCACATTATACCGGATGATTTTTTTTACCGTCTGGAAAAAAATAGGGGTTAATAGGTGAACGGAGTAGAAGCCTATGGCACGGAAATAGAACATTTTTTTTTTTTAAATCCTAAAATGAAATTAACCTATCAATAAATACTATTACTTATTTGTAGTAAACATTTCATATAAAAATTAAAAAACAATAAAAATTAAAAAAAATACAAAAAATCGGCAAATAATATCAAAATCCAACTTATTGGCACCCTAGTCAACGCGCAGAAATTATGAATGAATTCTTAGCGAAATTCAATCCTTTGATTGAAGCCGGCCGGGGATAGGTAACTAATATTTTTTTGCAGGTGTACCGCTCAAGTGTCGCCGCATGCGCATCCCCCCCCCCCCCCGACCCGCGCGCCCTTCGACCCGAGTACCGTGTCCCGCGGCGTCTTTGATCTCGCTCGCTCCAAGTCTCCAGTCCACTGCGATTAGTCATAGCGTGACGTCGATCGCTGTTTTTTCCGCGTGTGCTTCAACCGCCCAGTGATTGTTTTCATAATGACGTATGAATACTCCAACGTCGAGTAACTTACCATGATGAGGTATTATTTTTTGTCTGGTGAAAATTTAAATGGTGCAAGTCGATCGCATAGGTTATTGGTCCAGTTTGGATCGAAGGTCGATTGACAGGGAAAACGTATCGTGAAATAATACAGTCAGTTATCGACACAATGTTGGAAGACGTTCCTCTGCATTATCTGCGGGACATGTACTTCTAGCACGACGGATGTTAAAGCGTTAAAACCCTCGAAATACAGATGAATGTGAGTGATTGTTATAAGAATTTAACATCAACAGGTTTGTTTACATTTCTATCAAAGCTTTACTGACCTTACAAGACGTAATTTATTTGGTTTACGGTTTCAAGACACGCGTCACTGTGTATCAAATTATTATAAACACGCGCAAATGTGTGCGTGAGTGTGTAGGCATCAGCTGCAAAGATGTAGAGCGAAATTAATGCTAGTGTCTCGCTCACACTATCGTCATGCTCCATTCATAGGCAATCGCAGCTTACGCCCATTTACTATTACCTATTTTGGCTATTATTCGTTTTACGCGAGTGCCGTAGGGTGTCTTCTTTTTCATGTATTTTAAGGATATTCGGAACTTTTTCTATATCAATGCTACCAGGCAAAGGTTAGCGCATATGAGTTCTATTATACTTACACAACATGCCATATTGTTGTCCAGACGCTAAAAAAAGTCAGCCGGTATATTGTAAATTCATAGTGGTCGTAAAAACCGTTCCCGGAAAACTTGCAGCGAATACCTACCTCAAACTTTTCCGGGCATTTCATTTTTATTCCAACTGTATAAAAATGTTTAAAAATGCAGATAAATCCTTTACCTGTCCACTAACTAGGTGCGGTTGGTTCGTTAGGCTTCTTCTTCAAATGAACCACAATACGGGGTGGCAATTAAAAGTGGCAGGCCGCGGTTTGGTCAATTATCAATAGTACTACAACACGGGTTTCATTTCACGGCAGATTTGTACTTCGTATGACCCAGTATGGTGGTTTGTTGCTATGTTATGTTTTTTGTGGCTGTTTCGGAATCAAGTATTGTCTGCGAAATCAATTTTTGATACAATTGATACACTACATAAAGCTGTTTAATGTCGCTGTCAAAGAATTACAGTTGTGATTTGATTATACAGACAATTAAGTTGGTAGTCAATTTGTTTAACTATGAATTTCCATGACTTTACACAAGTAAGGTACCTACGCCTTGGATTACTTAACCGTTAGAGACTTAATAATATTCAAGGAATAGAAACATAGTATCTCTGCGGAAAACACAGATTTCCACCACACCATTAAAATGAAAGCTCTAAGTAGGTAAATTTCAAACGCCAAAATATTTTCTAGCACACATATAAATGGTCGAAATTTGAGCGTCCCTAGTTTTCAACGGCTAAAATTAATATGAAAGTTTCGCCTTTACGGGACGACAGAAGTGTGGATGAACACACTTGTAAATTATCACGTCATTTAAGCGAGACTCAGCGGTGCAATTTCATGGTCGAGCGAACTACGCTCGCTCGGTCCCAACGGCAGAGCTCGCAGACTGGTTACTTCCGACATTAAACGACCCCTGAATGTAATCATGCAGAAAGTTACCAAATTCTTTTCGGGATTTCCGAAATAATAGACAAATATGATGGGCATGTGCGATGGTTTTGTTGTGGATGTTAATGGGTGAGTGATGTTTTCGTAGGTAGATAGACGTGAAAATGTTGATTCATAGCAAAGATGTCTAACCGCTGTAGTAAACCATTTTGTTAGCTCTTACACTTCTTCTTAGCTTTTCGATAGCAATCTAAATACAGTCAGCCCAGAATTTGGCTGCGAGCATGGCACTTTCAGCAGCGTCCATCAGCTCCTGTAGCTCTTACACTTATCCTCACTTGGTATCACATGAATTTTCATATTCCTACCAAGGTAAATTAATTAAAACTCGATATTTACGACACATACTTATAACGAAATCAGCATAATACGAGCACAAAACATCATAAATAAAATATGTAGTTTAAAAAACACGCTTTAAAAACCAAACTAAAAAAGTAGAAAATAATTTAATTCAATTAAAAAGCGTGAGGCCTCACGCTTTTTAATTGAATTAAATTATTTTCTACTTTTTTAGTTTGGTTTTTAAAGCGTGTGTTTTAGTTTTTTAAACTATTATTTATTAGCTATTTTTTAGTTCTGCTAACTACAAAAGCGTGATTTTTTCAGTTTTTTTTTTCCTCAATTTTTTTCTATTTTTCTCTATTTTTTTTTAAATGATTGAATTGTCATCGGTCCTCGAAAAGTTTACAAAGTTTAAATTAAATCTGACCGTTTAAAGTGGGTCAAAATCGCGCCCTAAGGAGTCGGTTACAAACATACAAACAAACATACAAGTGAAACTAATATAAAGCGTGTAAAAATAAGGACTTTTTTTATCCAATATATTGGAAATTTCATACAGAACCCAGCAGCAACGGCTTATGTAATCAGGTAATGGATATCGCCAGATCCGTATCAAATAAATCAAAGAAAAGGGTAACACTGCGCAGAAATATTTTATATCGAGCAATCAATAGAAACATCGCAATAAAATCCCTTTGATCGGATAAATTGAGACCATTACAATAATGGGAATTGAGCACTTAGGTAGTTATGTATATAAAGATCAGCCCGTATTACGTCTACGAGCAGTATTATCGGCCCCTATACCTACAAGTTACCCAAGTCGTATACCCAAGCAGGCGCTTGACTCTATGTAATTTATTTCATCACCGCTGCTCTCAAAACAGTGAAGGAAAACATCGCGTGGAAATCGGCATGTCCTAGAACCGAAAATTCGGAGACATGTGACATCCACAAACCCGCATATTACCTATCATTCTCTTGTCCTTATCCCAATTTATTTGGGGTCGGCGTGACATTTCTTCTTTCATACTTCTTTCCCCTTAGTCGTTATCCCAGTACGTACCTGCCTAGCCATTATCATTTTCCACGCAGTCTATCCATCGTTTCTTTGGTTTTCCTCTAAGTACTCTTAACTATTGCCTTCCACATTCATTCTCAACGCTTTCCTTTCGATTACGATACCTAACTATTAATTAAGGCCATGGCAGTATCTACCTATCGTCACGCAGGTATCCGTGAGACTCTTTTATCCATCGTCTGGATATTTTCCACGTGTCAGGTGGAGATCCGAACTCGTCATTCGTCATGTGTAAACGTCTCGATACAATCGTTAGATATTATACTGCTTAGAAAACGGAGCGAATATTCAATGAAATTCAGCTTCATTTTCCAGCGTGGGCAAACCTCCAAGAACCATCAACATTATGGCGCAAGTAGTTAAGACGTAGGTAAGTAAAGTGGTAAGCTAACTATTTATTAAGAAATAACAAGAATAAGCAGCATAATGATAGGTTTTCAAAGTAGGTAGTTAGTTGCTTCTCTTTAGACTTTTCTTTAAGAGAAACATTTTTCTCTCTTCGTATAGGGGTAACCTCGATGGTGTTTTACCTAGATTTTAAATGATAATGATTCGTGAAAAAGATATCTATATATATTTTGCACTAACTAACACATTCCTAGGACAATAAGATCTGTCTCATCATCATCAGATACTGGTTCAATAAATACAAGGTACTTTCTCTGCCCTAGTCTGCTAGGGCAGAGAAAGTACCTTGTATTTATTGAACCAATCTCTGATGATGCAGACATTATCATCAAATATGTAGGTAGGTACTATCTACCTACCTACTTATCTGATGATGATATTGTTTGCATCATCAGAGTCTGGTAGTTATTCTTGTTCAATAAATACATTCTAAGTACTCTGACAAAATAATAATAGCTAAAATATAAACAAAACCAACAAAGATTAAAGCTAAACGATCAAACAAAGTAGAATAAACTTTGTCCAAGCTATTTAATACGGCCAGTGTTGTTTCGTACATTTGCTAAGTTTGTAAGGAAGCTCTTTAATCAGGACTGAAATTAGCCAGCAACTCCGAACTGTAAAATCCGTTGCTGCAATAAAGTCCGACCACAGCCGGGACTACAAAACTGGTTTTGTTCCATGGAAATGCCTGATCTCGGTACCACCGGTCCTCCCCCTATTGTACCCCTTCGCTTTGTCTATGAAAAAGTTCTGTTTTTCACCGCAAAGATAAAAAGTATGGCCATTTATAGGCTACTCCGCCTTTTGCTGAATGCCTGCAGCTGTCAGCATAAAATTTGTATATCAAATTAGGTAGACGCAATCATCTGTACATACATTATGGCTTATTTTTCGCGCTCGTTGTGCACCATTTTCATTTTGCCTTCATACCAAATTTATTCCCTCCTGTTTCGGTTGCACTTGCAGATGAAAAAATCATAAACAGAATACGTGAAAAAAATGCTTGTAGTATTTTTGTGGTTCTGCATCTCTACTTTTGCGGTTTTTTTTTGTGAAAATAAAGCTTGATTAAACTGCAAACTCGGTAGGTATTTGGGAACAACATTCTGCTAATCAATGTCAGACCCTTGCAATAGCAGATTTATAAGTATTCTTTTAGTAATTATTCAGCTCGATACGTTCTACGGATGTCTGCAGAAACACAAGTGCCAATAGTGCATCCCAATGACTCTCAACTAAGGGAATTCAGTGCTTTAATTGCAGAACCCAATGCTAACTTGATAACGTTAATTTGCCTTCTTCAAGGTGATAAGAATTTACGATAGTTACCTGTCTTATTTAAAGTAAAAGCTAGAAATTTTCATCGAGGCAGCCAAGGCATACTTTTGCTTTTACCTTTTTTCAAGATTAGAAACTACTTAGGAACCTACTAGATATAATATACATAAAAACGTAGGTACCTACATGGGCGTAGCTAGGAGGGGGAAATGGTGGGGAGACCCCCCCCCCCTAGAAATTATATCTTCCCGCGGTAAAAAGTATCTTCCCCAGAATACTATTCTACCTTCTTGCCAACCTCTATTTAAACGTGGAAAGGTATTAAACCATTCAGATATAATTACAAGAATTTCTTTTGTATTTATAATATTAGTCGATTTAGCTATGAGGCTTATAGCTTTACTTAGGCATTCAGAAATATGCCACATCACCATGTGGCTTATTTCATCAAAAGGAGAGTGAATGGGGCTTGGTACTGCCCCGACATACGAGCCAAAAACAAAAAGCAGGGGTACTACCTACCTTTTCTCGAAGCGTTTCGTCGTATTTTCAAAGCTTCGGCTGGACGATGCTCAAGAGCTCATAAGAGATAGTTAGTAGAATTAAAAAAACAAGTGTTATTTATGTAGCTTTAACACTTTGGATTTTAGTAATACGTAAAAATAACGATTTCGTCGCTGATTGCCAGTACAATATCACCGCTAAAATTAAATAGAGCACCCTACAAAAATAGATGAAATCCCACCATAAACATAATATTTAAAAGGTTACCAAGAGTAAAATAACGCTTTCACTGTTTAAAATTAATATGATATAATGTAGAGCCAAGCCCAACTCACATCTTGGTCAAAATTTATAATATGCCTAGGCCATTCCATTGAACTATTGTATGATAAAGACCACTGTATATACTTATGCGCATATGGGAGTGGGACCAGCAGTCCCAAAGTTCCAGGGGTGGGAGCCACCAGCAGTCCCAAAGTGGTATCGGGTTAATCGTTCATATAAATCCCTTGTGAGCAACGTGGTGAAGATTGAGAGAGAAGAGGGGCCTCTTTATGATGATCTCCTTCTTAAGAAAACGTGAGCATAAGACGTGGACCTGACAGAGCCCTGATGGTGCAACAAAAAATGAGATTGACTTCATTATGTCGGCGACGAAACAAGTATTCAATGATGTCTCTGTGATCAAGGCGGTAAAAACTGGAAGTGATCACCGCATGGTAAGACACTTTGAACTTCAAAATCATTAAAAAAACAACCGACTTCCGGAAAAAACACTACAAAGTGAAAAATAACTTTAATTTCGGAAGTCGGCAACTTTGGCTAGGTATTTTAAATTTTAATTTTGTGTCACCGCCTTCCAAAATTAAAGTTATTTTTCACTTTGTAATGTTTTTCCGGAAGTCGGTTGTGTTTTTTTTTAGTTTTTGTTTTTCAGTTTTTAGTTAAATAGTATATACCAATTCGAAATTTCATCATCTTTGGGGTCAAAACAATGCATATTTATGCGATAGCAGCAATCGCGGTTTTTTTTTTTTTGGGACCTATGATGGCAGGTACGTATCCGCCTATCCCTCCAAGACCCACCAGAAGCTGTTTGATTCCGGACCGCATCACGAACCGTTTCGCGCGCAGGTTTTATGACCTCCAGCCTCCGAAAAAGCCGGACTCCGTAAAGGCTTTAACACCGTAGATCACATACACATGCTGCGGCAGGTTATACAGAAGGCCGAAAAGTATAACCGCCTCTCTTCTTAGCGTTTGTGGACGACTATCGGTACATCGAGATGCTGAAGTGTCTGTACAAAAACGCCACTATGTCAGTCTGACTCCAGAACCGGACTTCGAAACCTATACATAGTGTTGCTATGTAGTCTGTGAGATAGGGAGACGTTATCTCTCCGAAATTATTTACCGCTGCACTGGAGGACATCTTTAAGGTTCTGGACTGGAAAGGGGTTGTAATAAACATTAATCGCGTGTAGCACTCACCTTCGGTTTGCCGATGATATAGTTGTCATGGCTGACACTATGGGGGACCTTGGTACAATGCTCGATGACCTCAGTGGAGCTTACGAAAGAGTGGGTCTTGACAAAGGTCATGTCAAATGCCCATGTTGCGTCTCCTGTCTTCATGAGAGTGGGTGTCCACTCTCATAAAAATCTGAGACACTACACTCAACGTTATGGACGAGTATGTTTACCTAGGAAAAATTGTCCAGCTTCGAGAAAGAGGTCAACCGTCAAATCAGACTCAGCTGGGCAGCGTTCGGGAAGTTACTCAATATCTTCTCGTCCCAAATACCGCAGTGCCTACAGACGAAAGTCTTTGACCAGTGCATGTTGCCAGTGATGACATATGGCAATAAAACATGGTCGCTCACAATAGGTTTTATTAAAAGTCCAAAAATCACCCAATGAGCAATGGAAAGGTTTATCCTGGGAGTCTCCCTACGTGATTGAATCAGAAATGAAGAGATCCGCATGAGAACCAATGTTACCGACGTAGCCCGAAGAATTGCCGAACGTAAGTTGCAGTGGGCAGGGCACATAGCTTGCAGAACAGATGGCTGATGGGGCTAAAGGGTTCTGCAGTGGCGACCGCGTACCGGAAGACGTAGAGTTGGAATGACTCCCACAAGGTGAACCGATGACTTTGTGAAGGCCGCAGGAATCCACTGGATACGGGAACCACAGAACTGATCGAAGTGGCGGAGCTTGAGGGAGGCCTATGTCCAGCAGTGAAAGTCTTTCGATTGAAATTATGATGGTGATGATGATGATGAAGCCCATAGGAGTCGTTGTGCCGCGGAAAGGCCAAGCCGTACATTTTGACCAAGATGTAAGGTTTTTAAAGTTGGGGGCTTTGATCTACATTAGATCTGATAACTTTTTAACAGTCCAAGCGTTACCTATTTGAGTCTTGGCAGCGTACTTTTCATGTTTTTTTTTTTGTGGGTTTTTATTATTACTTGGCGTCATTTATGATCTCCATCTCCATCTAGACGGCTGCCCCCCTAGACAAAATCCCTAGCTACGCTCATGGGTACCTACACGAAAAAACTCTGCTTAACCCTTAGTAAGGGTGGGCACGCCACGATAGCGGCGGTAAGTCCCCTCTTTGAGGAGGGGCTTGAGAGGCGGCATGGCGTCCTCACCTTCCGCCTGACGCAGGTCCTCACCGGACACGGTTGTTTCGGGAGGTTCCTGTTTCGTATAAGGCGGGAGGAAACGCCCGGGTGCTTCCATTGCGAAGATCGCCCTGAGGACACGGTGGAGCATACGGTGGCGGTCTGCTCGGCTTGGGCGGAGCACCGCCGTGTCCTCGTGGAGGCGATCGGCGGCGGCGATCTCTCGCGTCCGGCCCTGGTGCAGGCCATGGTACGGAGCGATAGTGAATGGTTAGCCGTCACCTCCTTCTGCGAAGCAGTAATGCTCGCGAAGAGGGAGGCGGCGCACGTGAGGGAGAGGCAGTATATGCGCCCTCACGGCCGTAGTCGCCGCGGGAGAAGCCCTGGGCGTCGGGAATCCCAGGCTGATTCCCGGCCACCGTAGGCGCGGGCTTGCGGACAGTGAGTAATGGGTAGCTCGCTGTCCGGTAAGGACCAAGCCCGGGTCGACGGCGCGTTGTGTTCCACGCGCGCCTCAAAGAGATGTCAGCACCAAAGGGTGGGGTCCGCAAGGGCCGATGCCTGCCAGGGGTGCGGGTTGTTCGAAAGAGATACCGTCGCCCCTGGCACACAGGCAACTGAGGGAACACGGGTGGGTTTTAGTCAGTAAAAGTCTGACACGCCCTCCTGCTCCACCCAGAGCGGGAGAAGTTATTTTATGATTTCCCATCTTCAAAAAAAAAAAACCCTTAGTAAGGGGAATGCCTACAGGCGTTATGTTATGCAATTATACAAAATGTGCGCGACATATTGTGTAAACTGTATTTATACTAATACTGACCTATCTGCGCACGCCTAGGTACAGACCTACGGTACCTACCCACCTATCTGCTATGTTAGCTATGTATGAGGGTTCGGCACACAAGTTGGAGGCTCAATATTTTCTATTCACTTATTTACCCTTACTCAGAGGTAAGGTGGTTAACCCTAATTTTACACAATCAATGTCATATCTGTCCCGTCGCATTTACTAGAATTTCCCTTCGAGGGTGTTCGAGACGGACGTCCCCAGAGAGAAATGGGGTTAACATCGTTGAACGTAATTTCTGAAGAGGGTCATCAGGAAGATATAATGCCATTTCTGTACCCTTGATGTCTTTTTAAGTGCGGACCCACTTAACCCTAACGCGGGGCGGAGTTTGCTGCTATTCGCTGTCAACTCGGAAAAACTAATGGAATTCAGGGAGCTTTTAATATTTTCAATTGTACGTATTATTTCCACCGACACCGTGGTTCGTGGTTCTTAAGTGCTAATGGAAACGATTACTGTTCTGTTTTAATTTTACTTTTTTTGGGACAACTTGTTGGTAGATTGCTAATACAAAAACATTTTAGTGTATTTTTTTGGATTGTTCGCAATCTCTCAGTCTCGCAAAACTTTTATTCGTTTAGTTAGCCTAGTAGGTGATGTTAATAAAATGGTATGCATCCTATTTAGAAGCACACTTTGCTTATAGGTACCTACTCTAAGTTTGATGCACTATTTTGATCTCTCTTGCTTGCTCTCTAATGTTAACACTGAAATTGTCGTCCCTATTATTATAAACCACTTCAAATTCTAATTAACAGAGAGGCTGTTTATTAATCAGAATAGGCTGTCTGATACAGCAGTAGTTCCATCTCCACAGAATGGATTGAACTCGGTGAAGACGGGGAAACGGCCTTCTTAAGTGCGGTGAAGTCCGTGTAGCCCCCAAAAGAGACCTAAGTATAGTATTTTATCTCACGAAGCGACGCGACTTGTGTGTGCCATAGGTATCTACTGTTAATTCCTGACAACTTCCTGACAACAGGTAGGTATAACGTTGCAAAACTTCGGAAGTATTCAAAAGAATAAGTACCTACTTCGATTGGAAGGAATACTACCGCAGCAAGAATGCAGAGTAAAATAAATATTATTGTAAGGATGAAGTACATAAGTAACCTATGTTTTATTACAAAATGAGAATTAAATTATTCCCAGTTATTACGAATGTATGCGTAGGTAGCTTGAGGAGACTCACCGTATATCAGATATTTCAGCGTGCCGATACTTGATTTAACGCCATCTAGCAAGCAATGGAGAACTTCGTGAACAACTGAGCCCCGCTGTTCATTCATATAATCAACGAAGTATTATTCGATACCTACGTACTACGTTGCGGGAATATTTCCCTGTAAGTAGTTATCTACTTGTGAATACTTATTATTTTATTTTTGTATGGTTAAGTTTGGAAGGGGCTCGATTTTGTGCTGGTGTTCTATAGCTACAAGTTTAGTTTACTTCGTAAAAATGTTATTGCTTTACGATGTACGTACCTAATGGTATTTTTTTTTAAATTAAATAAGCACTGTAGGATTACCTACGTATTTTTTCGATGATGTTTTAGTAAAGAGTTTATTTCCTTTGTAGAATATCAACCGAAATCAATCGTTCAAATAAGAACTTAAAGAAACAATTGAAATAAATCTTCAAGTGTAAGTTATTAACACAATTACTTTTCTATTGTTATCATACTCAATATCAACTCAATGGGCCTAACAGCCCATGGGATAATATAATAGTTACCGTTTCGCTATGTACCTCGGTACATAATAATATATAAGTAGGTATCTAATATAAACTCATCTTAGTACCTACCTACGTACTTACTTCTCAATGTACATATTATTCTCGAAAAATAACACTTGCCTAATCCGCATACAAAAACTTATTACGTAAGTACATAATATATCTAAGTTTATCGAATTGGACATATTTACATGTTACTGGAGTGAATTCGCAAAAGTACTATTGTTTATATTATGTTACAAATAATGATCTTTGATGTGTGCTTTAATTTTAATTTTGCGTGTGTGACTTGACTATCGCATTAGGTTAAGTACCTGTAAGGATAGTTTTAAGGCCTATAAATAAATAAGTAGATAAAATAAATTTTCGGAATTTTTCTAATCGTAATATAGGTACCCATTCTTATGAATGAACGCGTACGTACGATTAGTAGAGCCCACAGTTCTCCATTGCCTGCTAGATCGCGTTGACCCAAGTAACGGCACTTGAATTGACGCCATCTAGTGGGTAAACGTAAAAGCTGTAGCTGTACAACTTCCGTCTGTAGTGCTCGCCTGCGTGCGCTTTCTGCTGCTGCAGTGACCAAGGTTAGGAAGGAAGGAAGATTCGTGGGCATGAATACACAATCACCAACGCGGAACATATGTAATTGGCAATGGTAATTGCGTCGCGGTCAATAGTCGAACTCTAGATAGATATTTTCCTTGTAATTCTTCTCGGGGAATAATTCCAAATATTACTCAATACTTCCGAATGATTCACGAATAATACGACGGGAATAATTCGGAATATTTCACTCCGGCAACGCTAGGTAGGTAGATACTCCATTTTATAGCAAAACCTCATGCTGGAATTTAACATGAGTACTACAAGCATCTTTTGGCACTTGAATGACACTGACAGAAGGACGTTGTTGGTAAATTTCAGGTTTTTTAAAACATTGTTAGAAATTGAATTGAAAAGTCAAGATGTCGGCGTTAGTCTTGATTTTGGCCATGCGCCAAAAGATTCTTGTTAAACTTTAGAAGACACATACAAGTTTATGAGCAAAGCATCATCTTCTTGGTGACACATTATTAAAGAGAGCCTGAATAGTAACAGAAATGTAATAATCATTATCGACTTAGAAATCAAACCATTGGAAGAACCCTGACCTCGTGACAATTTCCAGGAAAATTAAATATGAAACAATTAAGTATGAAATATCTTCCAACGACGAAGGCCTACACTCAATAATCTACAAAGATTAGCCATGTTTGCAAAACTACAAAGTATTTTAAAAACTAAAACCTCATTTCTATATAATCTGATATCTATGGAAGTTTCTGTGTTTTCTTAAAAACCGTAACAAATCCAATAGTAACTTCTAGTACATCCCTATTCGTCGGAAACAGCTGTGTTGCCATAGTTATAGCACGCGTTGAATCGAATTTGATTTGACAGTTCGTCGCGTCCTAACAGCTGTTTTACCAATTGCCTTGAAAAAGCACGATTTTAAATTTGGTTGAGCAGTTTGCACGTGTCGAAAGTTAATTTGAAAAAGTATTGTTGTTCATGTATTTTATATGTTAAAATGGAAGAAGAAGTCGGCATTAAAGGTAAATTTTAAAACTTAACAACCAATAAATGCGGCATGGAAGCGTGGTACTCTGGGGTTTGTGCTATGGGGATCACGCTACCGGTAAATCCAAAGCATTCTTGAAGATGATTATTATGACGATGCAATTGTATTACGTCTTACTTAATTTCTTCTCTAGTAGAGTAGATAGCTGCCCACATGTTGTAATAGCATTTTTTCCCTGCCATTTGTATAAGCGACGCAATTCAACATTGCGGCGCAGTTTCGCAATATTATCGGATGCTCTACAATTCAGTGGATGCTATAGTATTGCTCGATACAAATATTGATGTCTTCTCTTGTGCAAATCGATTGTCGCATAGTAAGTAGTCACGCAACGCGCACGATAAAATGGGCACAAAGCCTACCTTGAAGGTTGAAATTGTAAAAACGTTTTACAACTTCTAGTGATACATTTCACGTCCAAGTGTTTGCCAGTCTTTATCTCTAACATTCGGGCTTTAATATCAAAGAATTTTTCCTCTATACCTTAACACATTCCAAATAATTGGTAGGTAAAGTTATTGGTCTCCATTTTAGTTCATAGGTACAATGGTTATCTGATAAGTTCAATTGGGAATTTTGTTATAATTAAGTGTTTCTTAATTAGCAGAATATTACTTAAAAGCCAAGCTTTTAGATAACAAGTATGACTAGTAGGCTATCCATAGGATTGGGTGCAAGAACTGTAACAAAATGTCTTTCATTTATAAAATGATAATATTGTGTCACAGTAACACGGCTAAGGAGGAGGGTCTCTATAGAGGCTGATGATGTGAAGTCACCCTCAACTCAATCCACACCGACCAAGAAGAGAGGTGGAAGACTTGCAGCCAAGCCACAGTTGGAACTCATTGCTGAAAATGGTAAGGATCAAAACCTACTATTTTGCTAAAATGTGCAAATGTTTACTAGTTTTATTTAATTAGTATGGTACACTTATTTACATGTTTATGTCTATTGGTAGATCAGCATGTAGGTTAGTCTTATAAAGCCTTGTAACTGTCAATTGGGTTTGATGAGAAGTACATGAAAACCAGTAACAGAAAGAAGGATTATCTACAGGGCTAAGATTAAGGCTAAAGTATTAATAATAATTCTGTATTCATATTAATAGTGTAACATAGTGGGGTTGACAAGTAAAAAAAAATATACACATGTCTGTTTTCTATTTATATCAGAGAGCACAAAAAATTAAATTACCCCCACATGGTAGGATTATCAGTTCAGTGAAATCATGGCATTTCTGTTTTTTTTATAACTTTCATAAGTTGATGTACTTATTAATTATATGTCATTGTATTGTATGTTCTGTATTGGAATAGTAATTTTTTAACATGGTTTGTATCAAAAGGCTCTATGACCAGTCTGGCTGTAAGCTGCCATTCTCATATGACTGAGCTATTATATCTCTCTTTGTAAATATGAATGTGAATTATTGCAGCCAGTAACTCCTGCATCCATGGCCATTTCCCTATTCAACAAACAGTTCTGCATAATATTGTGTAATCCATCTACAATGCTTAACAAACTTAGTCATTGATGAGCCAAATGGATAAGGACCGTAGAATCAGTGTGCTGCAAAACCCAATCATAAAGAAAAAATATCATTACATAGTAATTTAATCATTAATAATAAAATAATAGCAACTATAATAATAGTGGACTCTGCAATCATTGTACCGATGATCATCACAGTAAATGGCCTAATAGCGAAGAGCCTCGACCAACACCTCAGGAGGCTCTCATTGTGCGGCTGGATCAAGGGCTTGATTCAGAAAGCAGTATTCTTAGACATGGCACGCATAGACAGGAGGTTCCTTTGTCTAGAGCCCTGACCACCGGCATCTTGGACCCTGCTCCTGATGCTGATGGGCCACTAATTTTTATATTTTTAAATGTTTTTTTTTTTTAATATACTCAATTATGAAAGAAAATAATAGAAAAATGTATTACAATCAAATTAGAAATTTGACATCTATTGTCTTTACCTATGTGAGGGGTAATTTTATCTGCAGAAATTAGTTTAGCTGCATCCAAGCATACATTGGTTTCTTTTTCTTTTTGAGGGTGGAAATCATCAAATAATTTGGAGGGTGTGTCAGACTTTTACTGACTAAAACCCAGCCGTGTTCCCCCAGCTGCCTGTGTTCCAGGGGCAACGGTATCTATTTCGAACAACCCGCACCCCTGGCAGGCATCGGCCCTTGTGGGCCCCACCAGTTGGTGCTGACATCTCATTGAGGCGCGCGTGAAACACAACGCGCCGTCGACCCGGGCTTAGTCCTTACCGGAAAGTGAGGTACCCATTACTCGCCGTCCGCAAGCCCGCGCCTACGGTGGCCGGGAATCAGCCTGGGATTCTCTACGCCCAGGGCGTCTCCTGCGGCGACTAGGGCCGTGAGGGCGCATATACTGCCTCTCCCTCACGCGCGCAGCCTCCCTCATCGCGAGCATTACTGCTTCGCAGAAAGAGGTAACGGCTACCCATGCACTCTCGCTCAGTACCATGGCCTGGACCAGGGCCGGACGCGAGAGTTCGCCTCCCCGCGGACACGGCAGTGCTCCGCCCAAGCTGGGCAGACCTCCACCGTATGCTCCACCGTGTCCTCAGGGCAATATACGCAGTGGAAACACCCGGGCGTTTCCTCCCGCCTTATACTAAACAGGAACCTCCCGAAACAAGCGTGTCCGGTGAGGACCTGCAACCGCAATCTCGCAGGGGATTTGTTTCCTTTCAAACCAAAGAGAATTAAACCACTTGAGAGCTGATAGACCGATTTCGTCTAGGCACACGACTCACCACTGCGGGCCGGGGGACGAAGGAAATACAGCGGTTGTGATTAGCTGATGCAACAATGTCAGGACGAATGTTCCAAACATAGTGATGCACAAGTAAATTTTGCAACTATATTTTCGATATCCATAAAATCGACGGGCATTAATTCTGCATTTTTTTAACTGTACTTTTAGGTTGTTAACTGGGTGCAAATAAAAACAACAGGCAAAAACAGGATCGGTGCTGAACTAAATAAACGGCGTCGGTTCTTTATAGTTTCAAAGTAATCTGCTGTGAAAACATATAGCGTTGTTTCTTCAAGGAACAAACAACGCTATATTTTTTTTTGGAAACCAATTTTCCCTGTGAACTGCCTTAATCCACTTTACTTTCAGTTCCGGAATATTTGGAAATCTAAAATGTAAACATTAAGTAATATTACTTTTTTACCATTAAGAAACATTGATCCCAGGTCAACAGTGGTTTTGGTGCCAAGAAGCTGTAATTTTTTTTTTAATTTACGGAGATATACTGATTACATTTATAGCAAAAATATTTATTTCCTACGTGTAGTTTTCTAGATTTTTAATTGAATAGAAAAATATTTATTTACACCAAACATTGATTAAATTATTATGTACATAAAAACTTTATTTTCCGCGATTTTCGCGAATGAGGTGTAGCAGGACAATCACGTTGCATCCCCCAGCAGTAATCAGCCATCATATGCTGATCCCATCGGCCTTGGTACCTCTCTCCATAGTTTTTAGGTCCTGGTGAAAGCGTTCCCCTTGTTCTTCGCTATACGAACCTAGATTTTCTGGAAACTGATCAAGGTGACTGTGGAGATAATGTACTTTGATTGACATGTTACATCCTAAGTTTTTGAAATTCTCCAGCATGTTATTTACAATTTCGGAGTAGTTACTTGACTTGTGATTTCCCAGAAAGTTTTTAGTAACGATTTCCACGCAAGTTGTTCCAACAGGGTACAGGTACTTCTTCTGAATGTGGTAAAGGTCTTCTAGCCGATTGTAAGTCTGGATAAGTCATTTTTTTAACATTAATACCACGCAAATTGACACAGCAGAAGTAACAGTCATCGAAGTGATTTTTTTGTTCTCTCTATTGCATAGGCACCCCAAACCTCATACGGCTTCTTCTACCACTTACCCACTGTCTCAAGTGTTCATAGCACGTTTTGCAAACATTTTGAGGTATCCACGGCTTTTTTTCGTCTACAATTTGCGACTTGAAGTACGAAAAATATGCACTTTTTATAAAATCTGTTATAGGTTTCCTGAACTTTTTGATTATATATTCCCCACAAATGTAACAAAACACATTCGGATCACTTAGACAACTTCTTCGCGATGAAGACATGATATCAAAATCGATTTATTTATAGAAAGGTACTAATAAGACTTAAAACCGTGTTCCCGAAAGTACTAATTAGAGCAAATTTAAAAAACAGAGGGTAGACACAAAACTACACGTAGGAAAAAAAGACAAAAAATATTTTTAGTGTTTCCAATGCACACTTAACACAAAACTACTAACAAGATCTCGGCACCAAAAAAAATGTTTCATTTGTTGACCTGTGATAATTTGTATTGTCATTATCGATTTGTTTTGAAGTTGTCACAACACTGCAGCATTAGTACAGAGAGAAAGGGACAGACGTATTGACAATACCCTAGTGAGAGAAAGGGAGTTTTCAAAAAGATATCAACGCGGTATACATTTTTGTGCAATTTTACGTAACAGACCAGTTTAGCTAGAGCCCTGCAATTATTCATAATAATCAAATTATTTACTTACCGATGAAAAGTTATGCCATCTTTTTTATAGCTGGGTGTTCTGGATGATTTCCCACCCCATTTAATTGAACAGGAACTCATAATTGTTTGTATTTATGCAGAAAATGTTTTAAAAGGTATCAAAATAATCGCGTGTGCAGAGATCCAAAAACTGGACAATACTAAAATAGCCAACCATTTTTTCATATATTATAAATGCAATTTCATTTATGTGTCGTGAGCCTAAGTCGCCCGTATGATCAGTCAAGAGGATAAATTAGGGGGTTTATGTATCAAATGGGTCTCACATTGAATGCATATGTCAACCATCCAGTCGAGCAAAGTCAAAAATGGCAACATTTTTGAAATATTTTTGCGAAACATAGCATCAAGATGCTGTTCTTAAAATTAGGATGGGGCAGCAAGCAACTGTGTAGAGGGCCGATTTTTGACATGTCTGATTTACATACATTTCATTTATTATTTAGCCACTTCTTTTCTAGCATAACTTTTGAACTTCAAACTCAAATATTACAGCTCCAGAAGCAGCCCCAAAAAGAACAAGGAAGTCAATAGTCAAAGAAGCAGCAGAGCCTATTGAAGAGAAAGTAGTCACACCATCCCGGCGCAGTACCAGGATCAGGTCAAACACTAGCATTGTATCTGAGACTCCTGGGGATGTAGCTGAAGACAAGGGCACACCTACTAGACGTAACACCCGGTTGAAGTCCAATACCAGCCTCGTAGCAGAGCCTGTAAATCTTAACTCGCCTAGAGCAAAGAGGGCTGCTAGGAGGACCTCACAAGTTGGTAAGGAATGGGTTGAAGGTTGTATTATGTCTCAAGTCAATGCATACATATACATATCTGCCACAAATTTTTAAATTGTAACATCTGTGACTAACTATAATGGTACTTTAGGCTTCAGGATATTGTAAGAATTAATTCACATAATGTAAACTGATTAACAGTTATGGTGATACCATCATAACCAGAGATCGGATATTCAGATGCATATTTACCTAAAAATATTTTGTAGCTATTAAAGTATGGAAGCGGCTTTATAAATTATTTGTTATATTTATTAAAAACCCTGGGATTCTTGGATTGTATAACTATTCAGATGTGTATTAATTTAAAATTTATGTTTAACCTGATACAAATATGTGTATGTACTGGAGGAGGAGTGGTTTGTATTTGTTAAAACAAAAAATAAACAAATTACTTACCTAAATTAAGACTTTTTCGATACAAAAGCGCATTCCATGTTAGCCAACTCTCAATTTTAGGTGAATATGCATCCGAATATCCGATCTCTGATCATAACTCATTTGTTGGGCTTGTCACCTTTTATAACAAGCTTCCCTCTTCTTTGCTAGATTTACATTTTAATGTGTTTAAACCTAAAGTAAATTCCAACCTTTGTTCTAAGGCATACTATTCTATCCACAACTACTTAAACGATAAGAATTGTCGGTCCTTTTTAGCTTACCTACTGACAGGTCATATGAGTTACTTCATATCATTGTTTATTTTATTTGACTGTATAAACCATCTTTTTTTTTATTAATGTTTTTTTTTTTTTCATTTATTGTTGAATGTTAATAAGTACTTACCTGTTATTTTATAGAATCAAATTCTTCCAACTTAACAGACAGCTGTGCTGCTGGGGAGTTTGTTGCGCCACTTCTTCTTCCCAGCTAAAGCACTAGGAAGTGGCGAAGGGTAGCCGTTTTTTGGGGACTGTCATTAGTAACTTTGACATTCAAAAAGTGCTGACTCTCAGCCTAGTTTGAAAATAAATGACTTTTGATTTTGAAACATATTCTTTTAAAATGGTATGAAAGATGCTTCATCTATATCTATATCTATACATATAATAAAATTGTAGAAAAGTGGTGTCTGTACAATCGAAATATATAAAAAAAAAGTAGCAGGGGTTGTTATTATATCGATGCTGAACCCGAGATTGTAATTAAATTTTTTTTTGTCTGTTTGTCTGTTTGTC
Source organism: Antitype chi (assembly GCA_947359405.1). NCBI lineage: Eukaryota > Metazoa > Arthropoda > Insecta > Lepidoptera > Noctuidae > Antitype > Antitype chi. The sequence goes on along the minus strand of OX375810.1, from coordinate 7,791,691 downwards.
TGTGTGTTTGTGCACGCTAATATCAGAAACGGCTTATTCGATTTAGATGCGGTTTTCATTAATATATTGTAGTAAGCTTCACTTAACATTTAGTGTTTATTTCATGTCAATCGGTTCATAAATAAAAAAGTTATGTCAATTTAAAGAATCACGGCGAACATTTGTTAATCTTTCATCCCCGATGGCCATACGTCAAATATCGTATACAGAGAAGCATTACTGTAAAGTAAATTTTTTGCTACCCAAACGACGGTATATTATTATGTAATTCAAAATATGCTGCCCAAAAAGTCACTATTCCACGCGGACGAAGTCGCGGGCACAGCTAGTTATAAAGAAGAAACAACATAATTTTCACTAGATAAAATAGATTGATTGGCCAATTGAAATGATTGATCAATAAAATAGTGAAGAATGTTCCATAGATGTGTTAGCATATTTGTCCAGTTCATGAAATGATCAACATTGTGTTTTATGAAGTTATATTATGAGGATGACAGTGCTGTTTAATAACAAAACATTATCCTGACTCTTCTTCTAACTTATAAATAATAGGTATAACATGATGGTGTATTATTTACAGGAAGTGATAATGAAGCTCCAATCACCCCAGCTAGAACGACAAGAAGAACTAGGAATAACTCCACTTCTAGTATTGACAAACCAGGTAAACTTGTTTATTATTCTGTAGTACACATGAATTTATACCTTTTTACCCCTCAATAGAAACTGAGGGGTGTGTATCTGCGTGCCAGTCAGCGCCGTCGTAGCTCCCAAAGGGCTGACCAGATTTTGTTTTATTTGTAAAGTGACTTAATTGACAGTGCTCTTAGCTATGATTCATGAAAATATGTTCAGCCGCTTGAAGATTATCAGCTCTTTTCTAGTTGATGAAGGGAGTCGAAATTTGGTATTCTAGTACTTCAAAAATATTAGAAGAACATGGTAACCTTGAACTGATGCTGCAAAATCACCTAGATTTTACAGGAAACCCAACTCCCTCAGCAACATACAGCAGAACTATTGTGTTTGGGCTCATAGGAATGGTCTCAATGAATAGGGTATTAGATGCTGATCAATATCTGATGATGGATTAGCAAAGAAAACTTAAAATAAATGCTGCACAGATTTAAACGAGGCACATGTCGAATGTAGCGTGTCTACTATTAGTATATTAAATTTAAAAAGGAGGAAATAAAAGTTAAATAAAAAAAACACTGGCAACCTCTAAAAAGTACCTAAAAAAACAATATGTATTGGTACTTTAAGTTTAATATAAGTTGTAAGTAATATTTTGATCAAAACATCTTCTCATCGGGGGACAGCTGATTAAAACGCCAAACTGACAACTAGCTTTTGTCAGCGGCTTCGCCCGCGTGGAGGTCGAAAATTATCCCACGGGAATATACGACCGAGATAAAAAAAATAACCTATATGTTAATCCAGGTTTTTGATTGAAAACCGAATTCAAAAAGAAGGAGGTTATCAATTCGACATGTTTTTATGTGTTTTTTTTATCTATGTTCGGGCATAACTCCGTCATATATAGACGGATTTGCAAAATTCTTTTTTTGTTCAAAAGGGGTTTATTCCAAAATGGTCCCATTTAAATTTCATATAGATCTGATGATGAGTTTTGGAGACAGACAACGGAACTTTTTAAAAAAATGACAGCAAATCAACCGCGATTGCTGCTATCGCATAAATATGCAATGTTTTGACCCTCAGGATGATGAAATTTCGAATTGGTGTGGGTAGGGTAGACCGGACTAAAAACTAAAAAGTGAAAAATAAATACTTTTTTCAAAAACAAAACAACCGACTTCCAAAAAAACACTACAAAGTGAAAAATAACTTTAATTTCCGAAGGCGGTGACAAAAAATTAAAATACCTACATATCCAAAGTCTCCGCCTTCCTAAATGAAAGTTATTTTTCACTTTGTAGTGTTTTTTTGGAAGTCAGTTGTTTTTGCGTGATTGAGTAACAAACATCCAAACTTTCAGATATATAATATTAGTAGAATTATAATATTAATAGAATACTATTGTAAAAAGTATAACTGCTGTTATCTTCCTATTTTCATTAGCCGACGCAACGACGCTTTGATCAGAATATTTTTTTACTAAAACCTACCAACCAACCAACCAACTTAAAGAGCCAATATATATTATTTTCTTACTTTTTAGAATCAAAATCATTATATGCATTACAAAAATCATAGTATACCATTGACAGTTTGAAGCAGTAACAGCACAAATCTGTTGCCTCGGAGGCAACTCCACTGTTAGTCCATATTTCTTAATGTTTTACATTTGCTTAGTCTTTTCCCAACTATGTTGAGGTTCTAGCCTAACTGGATGCAGCTATTTACTAGTATTTTACATGGAGCGACGGCCTATCTGACCTCCACAACCCAGTTACTGGGTAATACCGATACCCTTGGTAAGACTGGTCGTCCGATTTTCGGGCTTCTAACGACCCGTAACTAGTACTCCACATTCTGTATATAATATAAACTACTTATTCCACGTTTTCTTAATAGATTCTAACTAGAAATGTTACCTATCTTAAGTAACACAGCTATTTGGTTATTTCTATTTTTTATTTATTACTATTTCAGTTGAACCCATTGCTGGCAAATCAGGCGGTGAAATTAAGGAGGTAATCGTAGAAGAATCTGAGAATAATATCAATGCCACTAAAACTACTGACAGATCCAAAACTGACTCGCCTTCCCTCAGAAAAAGTCCAAGGCTGGTTGGAAAATCTGGCAGGAACAGTTCTTCACTAGATAATGATAATAAAGAAAATGAACCCCGGAGTGACAAAGAAGCAAGTGAAACACCTGCTGCTGACAAATCTCTGTCAGAATCTAAACCTGACACATCAGGAGTGGCTGACCAAAAGGCATCCGAACAAATCAACCTATCAGTGACCAGTAAGAATCTCATTCAAGAATTAGGGGAAGTACCTAAAAAGGCCAAAAGCATCTTCAATAAAAGCGCGACAGCTGTTGAAGAACCACAGATCAAAACTAAGAGAAACAGAACCAAGTCATGGACCACAATCTCTGTTGAATCTCCTCAAGAGAGCAACTTCTGTAGTGAAAGTGAGGCCGGTAACAAAAGGAATGAAAAGAAAAACGATACTCTTAATTTTTCGAATATATCTGGTTCTGGAGATGGTATCATGAATGTTAGCAGTAAAAATGACGAAGCAGACAAAGAACAAGATAATGTTTCTCTAAATTCATCAACTGTGTCTAACAAAAAAAAGAAGAAACGACATGAAATGTCCATAACTGTTGACGCGGAAACATCTGTGCATGAAGTTTCCGTATTGAATACATCTGTGAATAAATCAGCAGCAAAATTGACTGCAGCTAACAACGCTTCCGAGGATGTTAATGAAGAAGTGAATAACTGGAATTCATTGATAAAACAGGCCACCAGTGCAACTCTAAAACTATTTGAGCAAGCACCAAGTGCCATTGTCGAATCTTTGGTATTTATTGAAGAATGTGATTCTAATCAAGGAAAGGAGAATGATGATAAAATATTTGATAGTGAAGATCAATGTGTGCCGGTAGTAGACCATCAGTTAGTAAACGATGAAACTAAGAACCCACAAAGTAATCTTAGCTATGAACCAATGGATATTGATGAAACAATGCCAGAAAATGTATCACTTTCAAATTTATTGGACAAAAATGATTCTGTATCAGAAAAGAAAAAGTCGATGTTGAACAAGTCTCAGGATAAAAATGATAGTATCAATAAGTCTAAAAGGAAGTCTGGAATACCAGATTCGACGATAGAAAGCAACATTGATGAAGCTTCTACTAAATCACCAAGGAAATCTGCCATAACAGAGATGATTAATGATTTGGATTTTAATAAATCTAAAAGAAAGTCGTCTGTAACAAATGAAGTTTCTGAAGATACTACAGATGGCATTTCTAACCTGTCTAACCGCAAATCTATAGTAGTTGACATAAATAATCTTGATGAGAGTATTAATAAACCCAAAAGAAAGTCTTCCATATCAAATGTAACTGAACAAAATATGGATGAAGATTCCAATAACTCTAAAAGGAAGTCATTAAACGCAAATAATAAGTCCTATGATGAAATTATGAATAAGTCCAATAAATCAAAGAGAAAGTCATCACTACCAAACGTGATTCCTGATGAAAACACAAATGAAACTCCCAACAAATCTACAAGAAAATCTTCTGTGACCACTATGGTTGTGGAAGTTAGCACGGATAAAATAAACACTTCAATTTTAGCTGATGATGAGGATATGAAAAATAAGAGTTCCAACAAATCGAAGAGAAAGTCGTCAATTTCAAATACGAATAATGATAGCATGGTTAAGAATGATAAATCTAAAAACAAGTCTGCTCTCTATCTAGATAAGACTGACAATAACGAAAATAAAAGCACTCTCGTTTTGTCTCAACTACAAGAGGTGTCAGAGAATGAAATACATGCAGAATCCAATGTGGCCAAAGATTTAAGTGAACAATTGTCAAAATCTGTAAATGTGCCAAATGTAAACACAGAAAAATGTACTGATAAGAAAAATATTTCGGTTACTTATTCTACAAGTACACCTCTTCAACAAAAATTTACGAAAAAGTTAGGTCTGCAGATAAACAGTTCAATTATTGCCCCTAACAGTGCAAACAAAATAGAAAAAAAGAACACTGTAAATAAGTCTAAGAAAGAAGCATCTATCATGTCAGAAGAGCATGGTTCGGTTTCTTCAAAAGAGGAAAATGTGGAAGAAGATGCTTCGGATTCTTCAGAAGAGGAAGATGTTGAAGAAAATTCGGAAGAAGAATCGTCTTTGAAAGAAGGCAAACTGATCAACGACGAGGCTGAAGAAGCCAGTGATGATTACGAATCAGGGGACAGTAGGGATGAGGAAGAAAGAGAGTATGAAAAAGAAAATGAAATAAGAGAAAAAGGGGAAACACTAGATTCAGATGAACAAGAACTTTCTGATGACTCGGAGTACGAAAAAGATTCATTTCTCGTTAGTTCCGATGAAGAAGATAGACGTTTGCTCAGTGGCTCGGGCGAAGACCTTTCCATGAGTGCTGACGAACTCACAATGACCGCAAAATCTAAAAAGAAATTCAATGAACGCAAAATAAAGGAACAGAAAAAAGCTTCCAGAGAAATGTATGAGGCCAGACACAAATTGAATGAGTCGGAAAAATCACCTAAATCGAAGCAAAATAATCGTCAGCGTTTTGACACGTCTTCATCAGATGAAGATGAAGAAGTCACCGCACAGCCGAAAAAGAATAGGCGTCAAAGAATCGATTCCAGTCATGATGTAAGTGCTTTACAATGGGATACTGATAAGTCATTGTCGAAGAAAAAGAAGTCTAAACGTTTATCAGAGTCGGTGTGTGATGAAGATGAAACAAGCGAAAAAGAAATCACTATTCGAGATGAAAACAAAGCAGACAAAATTGATCCTCTGACTTTGCTCAATGTTATTAAAGAAGAGCCAAAGACTCCTCAGAAAAAAAATAATATTTCAAAAGTTGCTGTAACCCATATGGATGAAGTTGAAGAAGTATATGTTGATGAGAATGCATCAATCGTAAAAGCAAATCAAACATCTGACCCATTGCAAGCTACTATTGCAGAAAATTATGAAGAGGATAACACTGATGGAAGTTCAATAAGTGAAAATGAAGAAATAACACAAAACTACGAATCTATTCTCAGCAATTTGAACAAATCTGGCTCAAAGAAGATTAAATCCTCAAACATCTCTTTGGACCTAAACAAAAAGACTAAACAAGCTAAAGAACCTATTGTGGACCAACTGAATCTTACACAGATCAAGAAATTGAAGAAAAACAAAGCTAATTCAACTGAAATTGCTGCAGAGACTAAAAAACAAGATAAATATTTGAACAAGAGTACAGAAAAATTTGGTAAACAAGACAACACATTATCTGAAGGTTCATCTGATTCAATTGACATGAAACTATTGTTCCCTGAAGATAGCAATGACAGTGAAGAGGTAATTCGTAATAAAGAACACTCTCTAAAGGAAACCACTCACATAGAGGATGATGAAGAAACTCCTGGGGATTTCATACCTCTAAAGAGAAGTCTAGGCAAAACAAACATTCTTGAAAATATTGGTATGTATCTTTTTCTTTCGTAGTTTTTACATGATCACTTTCACTTGCAACCTTTACATGAGGATTTTAATATAATTTTAAGTAAGTTACCATTTAATATTTGTGCACTTTATAAACATGATTTTAAAACGGTTACATTACCTCATCTAAGGTTCTATAACTTTTTATAATTTTACACACTGAACCATCTCAGGGTATTTTTTTTTTTTCGAATCGTTGTAGTTTTCTGTTTTGACGTATCCATTTTAAACAAAACCACGGGTATACACCTTATGTGGAACAATTTAAATGCATTTAAAAGATTCAACATTCATACAATAGTCTAGTATTTACACAAGTGTTACAACTTTTTTGGAAATAATTTTCAGATTTTGCTAACAAGTCGAAGGATGAATCAATATTGAATGTAAGTGGCAAGAAGAAAAATAAGCGCAAATCTTTCCAGGCTCAAGAGACTTTAGAAATGGGTATGTTCACCTTTTTTTTAAGGTTCTGTATCCGAAGGGTGCCAACGGAACCCTATTAATAATAAACCTCTGGTGTATGTCTGTCTGTCAGCGGGCTGTCTCATGAACCGTAATAAGTAAACAGTTTAAATTTTCACAGACTATGTATTGCCACTATAACAACAAATAATAAATATTTAAGGGTGTCTCAGCTACGTTCTTTGCCTTATGGTCCGGAACCCTTCGTCTACAAGTAGGACTCACACTTGGCGGGTTTTTTCAAGCACTAGCAGTAATAAAGTTCTTTGTGAAGGAACTTGTCTGGGAAAGTGCAATCCGGGACTGTACTTATTTGTCGCCAAACAGCTTTGCTTGCTACATTTATGTTTGTTGACCCTATTGTGTGTAAACTAAGGGTATTAGAAGTAAGACCCAATAGAGGTATCAATTGTGGTATTCATCCATTATATCTAGGTCTATGCTAGATTTATTTCAAAGAATTAATTACAATTAACTGGAGATTAATTATATTATTTGGTCATTCCAGGTACTACTGAAGATGATAATCTAGGATTCTTTATTGACACAACTGGCACTATTGCTATAGAGAATAAAGCTGAAGCAAATACTTCCATCAAAAACAGTGCAAAGAAGAACAAACAAAAGAATAATGTGTCATTCTCCGGGAGAGAAGAAATTGTACTTGATGGTAGGTTTATTTGATATATTATGTAGCTTTCAAAGCATGGTCTAAAACACAAGGTCACGTATTCTGGAAAACTTTCATCCGACCAACGTTAATTAAATCTTCATTGTTTTATCAGATTCGCACAGGTAATAAAGGTGGTTGGGGAGTTATAATCACACACTACTTACCAGTAGTGTGTGATTACTACACAGCGGTCATGACTTAGACTCGTGCCTCCCACATGACCAGTCTCTGAATGCTATACATGGCGAAGTAGCGAGTATATTATTATACCATCATATTGCATATAACTGCAACTATGAATGGTATCTTTAATATCTAGCTGTACCTAATAAACTTAGTTTTTCTGATAAAGAAGAAGAACTTCTTTGTAATGTTTTTCAGACAATTCCAATGACGCTCCGCTTGAGGTTTCATATCGCAGTGAGAAAAACAAATCAAAACAAGACTTAAATACTACCCAAAATAATGAGGGAATACAAGACATTAGCACCATTGTTGGAACTCCAAACCAAAGTGCCAAAAAGAAGAAGAGGAATAAGAAAGGACTGAACAGTTCTCAAAATGTTGCAGAGACAAGCGTGATTGAAACTGCAGGTATGTTGTCATTTGTTCCTTACTAGTTATTGCCCGCCACTTTGTCTGTGATCCATGATAAAAAGTAGCCTATGTACTCCAGGTCTCTGGCTAAATATCTATCAAATTTCATAATGATTGGTGCAGTGGTTTAGGCATGCAAAAGGTAACAGAGAGACAGTGTTAGTTTCGAATTTATAATATTAGTATGAATGTATTTTTATTATATACTTTCCGTGTCGCAAAAGGGAGGTGGTATATACGCAACGCAAATTGGTGGAACTAGGCCGTCAATGATGATGACTTTTGCTCTCTCAATTTATAATGTTCATATAAATACCCATTATGCACAGATAAGATAGCGGGTTCTACGTAATAGACACGTCTCTAGCTCATTTGAAATGTTATTGATTTATTTCAGATGATCTTCCAGAAAAGTCTAATAACACTTCTGTGACTAATGTAGAGGGCAGTGCTAAAAAAAAAAAGAAGAGACTCTCCGAATCTCAAATAGCACAGGAAACGGGTAGTTATAATAATTTATGTTAAAATTTTCTTCTGAAGGTAGGGTTGCCTAAGATAGCAGGGGCCGCCACATAGCGTCCACAATTTACCGTCGAATGACGTCATTAACGTTATAAATAAGTTGGTGTGTGTCATCATTGCCTTGGCGGCCGTCTCTGCGGCCACCGCTGTCTTAGAAAACCTAAGCTGAAGGGGGTTGCACCTGGGTAGTTTAATGGGCCTAAATGAACTTGGAAGGTTATATCACTAGTCAGCATTCTAAATTCATTTAATCCCATTAAATGACTTTTTCATTTAATATCGATACCTGGCAAATCTGTTAAGTTTCACCTACTAAATTAATTCGCCCCTGTATGATAATGGTCAAGTAATAATAATGTTTCACTTACAGAAAATCTGACACCCGCTGAACCTATCCTAAATGTGTCTTTAGGCAGTGCTAAGAAGCAAAAGCAAAAAACTATTTCAGAAAGTACTGTAGTAGAAACCGAGAATGTAAACAAAGGTAGTTTTTTTTTTACAATATGAAGGTATTACTATATCAAATAGACATGCTTGTGTTTTATTCCACTGTACATAAATTATTATTCTTTTGCAGAAAATGAAGATGTATTGAACCAAGACTTGGTCACAAAGAAGCGTAAACGCAAATCATCTGCCAATCAGGATCAAACGATTGATGAAATAATAATTAAAGGTTTGTAGACTATGTAGTTTCATAATCAAGTAAATATTTCTATGAATAGGGTACCTACTACAAATCCCTGTTTTCAGAACAGTTTATCCTAAATCAGTAAACACTGCAATAATTGCTGCATGTTGCGAGGTGAGTGAAAATACAGTAACCCATCTAATATATTGATGGCCCAAACTAGCACTTATCATATAAGGCTGGCTCAATATTCCATTACTGGCAGAATATGTTTGAAGCAACCACATCTGCCTATCCCTTCGGGGAATACGGGCGTGATGCAGTATGTTATTTAATTATCATCATCATCATCATCATTTCAGCCGAAAGACGTCAACTGCTGGGCATAGGCCTGCCCAGACTCCTCCACTTCGACCAGACTTGTGGTTATAAATAATTATAATATTAATTATACTTATAAATAATTATTTTATTGCAGATGACGTGAAGCCTACTAATGACGAGTCCTTAACGACAAAAAATCTAAAAAAGAAACGCAAAATTTCTAACAATGACGATGACATTAAAACTGAAGTTGAAGGTTAGTTTGAAGGACAGCATTAGACGATCGTTTTATTTTAGTGAAAGGGTTTCTCATGAATGTACCAAATCTGTGAAGAACGGCGGGCTATGCCTACCTACTGACCAAAACTGTAGATACGTTAAATATGGGAGGCTATCCCACCAAGGCTCCGCTCAAAATTTAATATGATTTAATTAATTTTAGATGCAGTTACCGAAACACAAAGGCCAGAAAATATTAAAAAGAAAGTACAACATCAAAAAGTGAATGAAATTGATGAAGGTACCTATATTTTTAATTTCATTATCAAAAACCAACATTTTACCAGGGTACTTGAGCTTACAAATTTTTGATAGCGATAAACCGTTGTGTAGTAAAGTAAATAATAAAGGACTAATAATCATTATTATAGTTTTCTTAGTATTGAGGCCATTATTTAATTTCAGGGGCTACCAAAAAGAACAAAAAAAGGAAAGAAAGGGATGATGACAACGATGCCCGTAAAATATCAAAGGTGGAGTATTTTGTTTTTGGGTAGATTATGGCAATAGCTACTGTCAATAAATATATTAACCATCATCCTTTTGCAGGTTCTCAAGCAAAATTCCTTTGACAAGGTTCATGTGCCACGGTTGCCTACAAATATTCTAAAGCAACTAGAAGATAAACCTAAAACAGCTGTAGTTGAAGGGAAGAAAACAAACGTCGTATCCACCTCAGAATTTGTTGTTGAAGAAACGAAAAAAAGGAGAACTAAACCTTCAAACTACTTGGAAGAAAGTGTTTACTGTATAAATGACGATAAGGATGAGAAAAAGCAAAAACGTTCCATTAAGAACCCCAAGGTGTTGCCTTTCATACCAACTGCATCAACATCAGACAGTGGTTTTACCACAAATTTTAGAGTCAATGTAATTTCTCAGCAAACAAACTTCGTTGCTCAATCTAGCGATGTATCCAACTTCAAAAATGATTACCTCTTGAAGAAAAGAATAAAGAAATTAGGCACATTTGAAATGTATAAAAGACAAAGGAATATTAAAATAGCCAAATTCTAACATTCTTTAGAGGATTTTAATTATGTTGCCATGATACCGCCTGATTACTTTCCAGTGTTAATTTAGTTTATAGGCTGTTTACATTTTCTACTCATTAATTTGGCTGTAATATCTGTTGTTGTTTGATCTATAAAGACATGTTGATGCTACAATTTTATTGTTATTAATTAAAAACAGTTAAAAGTAAAGAAAACATAGATTTCGAAAAGCATTGTGTAATAATGTTGACTGAAACTGATTTGTTATTGTGTTTAGCATGGTTGATCTTTAGATTGTTTTTCGACATTATTTTTATTACTATTATATTTTTGTGTTAGCTATGTATGTATTTAAAATGCCTGGAATATGTATGTATTTAAGATGCCTGGAATCAAAGCTTTGAATAAATTGCTACTGAAGGCAGTATGGAAATCTATGCTATGATAGGGCATTCATAGGTTGATGCTTTTCTATTCGTTATCGTGTCTATTGTGTTTAATCATATCAATCTAACATTATTCTTAATATTGTTTTTATAGTGCCAAAAAGAATAAAGATTCAAATGATGCAAATGAATGTAGAATGACTGAATTTGTATTTTTTAAGTTTACCGCTAGAATGTTCAACATTGTTATTAGTCGCCACTAGAGAGCGCTGGCGTCAGAAAAAAGTGGTATCGCCCATGTGTCTTCAGTTTACCATTTTATTCACTAATATTTTGACATTCGATTATTTACTTCAATAAAAATATTCTTTAAAAAGAAATGATTATTTTAACATTGACTTCCATCGGAATAAATTTACACACACGGCAGAAGTACTTCCCGCCTTATCATGCCGGTGTAAACAAACCGCCATGTTGTTGTGAATGTTCGAGACATGTAACCGGTAAGTGTTTTCGTAAGTATAATGAAAAATACATTTTGAGATCATGGGATACAAAAATAAATTATTTTAAATATTATCTAACATAAAGAAACACGTAAAAGCATATCTGAAAAAATATACTGTAAATAGTATATCAATTGAGTAGTGACGTCAATTTATTTCGAGGTGAACACCAATAGAAACCGTTACTTTATTAGTCACGTGGGTTCAGTCCTCCAATAGAAGATAAGACCATTCTTTGTGTACCTTTTCGCAGAATAGTAAAACAGATTGTGGTTTTTATAGGAGTGAGTGGTGTATATCTGTCAATCTAATGACGTTAAAAGCGTAAATGTGTGAAATTCAGGATTATTCTGTCGAGCTTAAGGATATTTATAACAATAAATATTCGGTAAGTGATATTACAATCCTAAAATAAGCTTACCATTCATTTTAGTTCGTAAAACAAGGAATTTGTTATGGACAAGTCTAACGAGTTAACATGTCCCGCTCTTTTTGATGTCATTTATCAATTTTCTTGTAATCAGTGAAACAAAAATATGCTAATTGTGTAGTAAAACATTTTTCTGTATGTCCACCATCGATTATTTCTGATTTGATTTTAGTTTCGTGGTCACTTTGTCAAAGTGGCGGGAAATCATTCCAGCTCTTTCTCTCACGGTCGGTGTAATAACATACCAAATACACTACATAATTGATTAGGTAATGAGAACGTACCGTCTATCGAAATGATTTTTAAAATGACGAAAATAATACGCCTTAAATGATAAAATTGTTTTTGTTTTCCATGAACCCATTTGGCTAAACAAACACAAATAACGGACATTCATTACATATTTTATATTCTGTCTCTTTTCCTCGCAATTCTTAAATGTCTTGTTGATAACGAAACGACAGCGTGAAAATTATTATTATTTTGTTCGTGTTGTATTACAAAAATGTGTTGATAAAATAGATAATGTTATTATTGTTTATTACGATATAAGTAGCGTTATTTTTTACTAATTATAGGAAGGTAGAGCAGTTAGAAACGGCGGCAATTAGTCGTCAATGAACTTACAAACAACAGGCTTACACGGGCGGTTGTAAAATTGTAGTAGGTACTACGTAGCCCGGTAGGTATTCCTGTTCTATTCGCGATCTAGGGTTGCCTCGTTTACAGGTAAATGGTAGGGAATTACGGATGTAGTGTTCGTTAATGTTGAAAGTAATTTTATTTCATTTCTTTTTAGATCTATCAAAGTAAGTAATGTACCTACATTAATTAATTTATAAATTGCTTACTACTAAATACTTCTCTATTATTTATGCAGTTACGTTAACCCACTGTGCAACCGAGGTTCCTAGAAAATAGGTTACCATTGAACTCCTTTACCACCAAAAAACACCTGCCTTATTTTGTATGAGCATGACCTAGCATGACTTTAAAAAAGTGAATAAATAAATCAGCTCAGAAAATATAATGCTTTTTTCGTTATTGTATAATGGTAATAGGTATAACGTACAGAAATCCACGAAGCGATTTGTTCCCACGGCCGGTTTTGAGCGAGCGAGAATTTCAAAACGTTGAACAATGAGTGCAACGTGCTCTTGTAGTTGTGAATGCACGGATCGATGTGGCATTGCATTGTGAGCGTGTGTGCGTGCGGTAGTGCACTCAGCGAGACGGGCCGGGTGGCGTTTTACTGCAACCTATCAATGCGTCGAGTTAATCAATGTATTTCTATGCTGGTATAAACAACGAGTTACACAATTACAGTAAATATTTTAATATTATCAATAACATGCACTCGGAATTAAACTGATAACTCTGAACGACGTAAGAGAAAGTTACGTAAATTATAAACAAAACATAATGACAATAAATCTTTCGAGTCACCTCTATAACGATCATTGCTAGAGGAAAGTAAATACTGAAGACACACACATAGGTAGGTAAGTAAATAACAAACACGAACTGTTTTTTGTCACAATTTATGAAATTATGTAGGTACTTAAAAAAAAATGACCCGTTAATACCTAGTTAACTTTAGAAGATCAAATCACAATTAAATTAATTTGACTGGTCTTATATTGAGTTATATTCAGTTCCTATTTATCGGTGCTGAGATTTTTTGAGTCGAGAATTGAACACACACACATCCTCGACTCGGCGCCGGGAGGTGATAGTTTTTTTTTATCGCAATCTGTCTGTTGGATTGTCAACGTTCGGGTAATCTCTTACCCGAGAAGGTGCGGTAAAAATCATCATCATCATTTCAGCCGAAAGACGTCCACTGCTGGACATAGGCCTCCACATATTTTTACATGCGGTAAAAATACGTTTTAAACCAACGCCCATGGGTACACACCTATTTTTTAACCTCCATAGAAAGTGGTGGAACTTGAACAAAATCAATCTGCACATTTAGAAAACAGAACTCCTAAAGCGGCAGACGACCGTGGCGGGATGACTATTAAGGCGAGGTTACCCGGAAAAATGTCGTTTTTTATTGGGTTTTATTCGTAGATAAGGATTTAAATTTTGAAAAAAAAAACATTACTTTCACAGTTTGATCTACATATTTCGGCCATAGGATACACGATTATTTGCACTTAACCGCATCCAATTAAATCGCAAAGACATGTCTAAATTTTGGTCTAATTATTATTTCATTTCAGTTATGCTTATAGGCTTTGAACAATAAAACTTATATCATAATACAGGTCGTAAAAATGGTATAAATCGGCCGATATTATAATGTGAAATATGAAAATATCTAGAACATTAATTCCAAAACAAGTGTTTTCACGCGCCCCTTTGAACGCCCCCCGACACCGCTAAGTTTCTGTTACCAGCTGAGCCAAAAACAGCATGTAAATCATAATACGTATATAAAGGTATTACATATTTACAAGCTATTTTTAGTAGGTACTGTAGGTAGTACGTAGTTTTAATTTTGTCAAACAAAATGGGCAAAATAGTCCGGTCAAGTTATCCCAGAAAATTACCGATTATAATTTATTAATTAAATTTTTTGGGTGGAAAATCATCAAATAACTTCTCCCGCTCTGGGTGTCAGACTTTTTCTGACTAACCTGTGTGCCAGGCGCCGCGGTATCTCTTTCGAACAACCCGCATCCCTGGCAGGCATCGGCCCTTGCGGACCCCACCAGTTGGTGCTGACATTTCTTTGAGGCGCGCGTGGAACACAACGCGCCGTCGACCCGGGCTTGGTACCTTACCGGACAGCGAGCTACCCATTACTCGCCGTCCGCAAGCTCGCGCCTACGATGTCCGTTTCAATGGCGCGGCCACGGCGTAATTTAAAAAAAATAATTCTACCAAGATTTTGTAAAAATTTGTAAAAGTTGATTCCCAAAACCATAAATTTGTCAAAGTTATGGTTAAAAAGTTTTAAGGGTTTGAACGTGGCCGCGCCATTGAAACGCGGAGAACCGCGCGGCCACGGAGATCTTTTAAACAAAGCGTTGCAGAGACCTGTAATTCAGGTAAATGATACATTGAATTTGTAAAAAAATTGTAAAAATATAGAAAAAAATCCTAGGTCTATATTTTAGGAGCTGCAAGACTATAACCCCATGGCCGCGCCATTGAAACGGTAAAAACACGATATCGCCGTTATCTCGCTGAAAAAACATCGCAGGCGTCTGAAGTTTTTTGTAAAACCTAGATTTGAATTTGTCGAAATTAGTAAAAATACAACAAGAAATCCTAGGTTTATATTTCAGGAGCTGTAAGGCTAAAACCCCATGGCCGCGCCGTCGAAACGGTGAAAATCACTTTATCGCCGAAATCTTGCTGAAAAAGTATCGCAGAGGTCTGAAGTTTTTGGTAAAACCCAGATTTGAATTTGTCAAAATTAGTAAAAATACAAAAAAAAATCCTAGGTTTATATTTCAAGAGCTGTAGTACGGTATCGCGCTGAAATAAATCGTGTTTATCTATCGAAGAAAGTAAGTATGTAGTAGGTATCGAGATTTTTTTGGAAACAACAACTATTAATATGTAAAACTACCGATAATGGGTAAAAAAAATATTATTTCGTTTTATAATGCCTTAAAATACGTTTTGAGTTTTTCGTTAGGGTGACCATGGTTTATTGTTTACAGAAAACTTTCCACCTATTGTGTTAGAAATGATCCCAAGGATTCTAAATTAAATTAAAATGAAACGATTAGATATACACTAAGCTTTATGTTTCTTTTAAAATCACAAATCACAGATTATTTACTTACACTAAGATTATATTTCCTTAAAAATCACAGATTGTTTAGTTATAAAAGTAGAAAGTTGTAGAAAAGACTGTGGTTCTGAGTACACCCGTGTGAGAACCATAACTGATAACTTTGTTCAACGTTCGTAATTCCTGTAAGATATATCTGAGACTAAATAACCCATTGTTTACAATATCCTATGATATTGTAAACAATGGGTTATTTAGTAACTTGGTGTGCCGCCTACTGTACCTATGTACAGTAGGCGGCACACCAAGTTACCCATTTTATTTTTGATAAACAAATTTATGTCGCGCGTGATAAGAATTATCCTTATATGTAACTTGATGTGATTTCTACCGTACTTAAATGAAACACCTAAATAAAAAATATGTCATCGTTTTGAATTCGTTTTAAGGTCTTTTTTAGACGACATCGAATTGCACTGAAGGAATTACCAACAAGGACACACTCACTACAGTACACAGGAGTGCACAGAACGCGGGTGCAGCGCGGGAGACGACGGCCAGCTGTCTAACCAATCGCAGCAGTCCAATATGTGCGCTCTAAAAGACATTATCCCACCGTCGCGCCCTGTCTCCCCACCTAAGGCTTTTGTTAAGTCGTCGCAATCTATTACTATATCTACTCTAGGAGTCGTCGTTTTACTTTCGCACGGAATACTCGTTTGTGTTTGTTTGGTGTTTTAAATTTTGGCATTCCTACGGAATTTGATATGCGCACATTGCGGACATTTGTTATCTTTGGAAAACTACGTTACAATCTGGACTTCGTTACGCCTTACGATTGGATTTCAAATGAATGCTTTTTATCAAGGTCAGTAATTACTACTTACTTACTCTTACCACTTAATACTTCCCCATTTTTTAGTCAATCTATTTGATATAGTCTTGTAATGATAATACTTAGGTACCTATTTCAATACTGGTCGCACAATCGTGATGATATTTTTATGTAAAAAGGTGTATTTTGTGTCTAAATTATGCATTTGCTAGGTATTTGTTTTTAGATGTTTCATTAATTAAAATTCGTCTGGAAAAAGTGCTTCTGTTTAAAAAAAACATTGACCCTCTGGCACCAAAAATACTCTTTATCAAACTGGCTGAGTATGAAACTTCTTGTTGAAAGCTTGATTTTCATGAGCTTTGAAGTTATTGCCACCATATGCGTTGTAGTTCTAAAATATATAAATAATAAGGGTAATTATAAAACGTGAATAAAAAAATACTTAGTGACTGATGATGATGTTGATGATACTGTCTACTAACCTATTCCACGCACAGTACGACACCCGTCGTTCAACAAAAACCCCAGTCTGGAATATTGAATCTATGTATCTATGTATATTAGGCGATATTTCGATTGCTTTAACAAATATATTTATAACTGAGGGTTCGTTTTGTCGGAATACATAGTTACTTAAAATATTAAAAAAGAAACGATGTTTTTTGTTTGTTTACCGAGCGGAACGTAGCTGCGTAGGTAGATTGTCTATGCGAACTATCATTAGTTAGGCGTTCTTTTTGTTAGTTCAGCCATTTCTGCTCTTTGTTCTTTTAAGTAAGCCGATGCTTGGTTCCACGGACAGGTCTTCGAAACCCGTAAAACAATAAATAATTTTACTACTTACGTGATTGTTGGCTGACCGTTCTCAGGCGGTCAAACAAATATGTTTAAAACACAAGATTTAGAAGTAAACGCTTTACAAAAGAAGACTCATTATCGGTTGCAGTGAAAACCTTTGTCGGTGGACTTTTGGTAAAAGATAAAAGTTTATTACTTTCAAAGTAATAAACTATGGTAATTCCATACGGGTTTCATAAATAGACAGAGTGATTCAAGAGGAAGGTTTATAATATGTAGGTATAATTCACCGACCTCCACGCGGGTGAAGCCGCTGGTAAAAGCTAGTCACTTCTAGGCAGTTCAGATTTATTTAAAATTATATCGTTTATACATTTACATTTCTATCTTATCACATTTTTTTATTCATTTACATTCCTATCTTATTACATTTCTTAGTTAGTTTATTAAAATAAAACCATACAATAAAACACTTAAAATATTAAAAAATAGAAGTCCGCCAGTGTTAGGAGCAGGGTCCAAGTTACCGATGGTTAGGGCTGCAGAGACAGGACTCCCAAACCCACCCTATCGAGGAGTACTGCGTTTTGAGTCATGCCCTTGTTCCAACTGCTTAACGATAGCCTCAAGAGATGTTGTTCATTATTATTATTACCTTGTTGCAGAAACATGGTAAGAGGTAGAAAACCGACAATTGATACGACGCAGCTGAATAACAAATTTCTTAAATATGCAGCTACTTGCAGAAATGAAAAAATCTTATACAACGACCCTATATTTACAACTATTGCTCAAGAACTGAACAACAAAATAACGCCGTATTCGTTATTCATGAGGCTGAAGAGAAATTTCAAGACGATTTTTGGCCAACGATATGATGAAGTAAGTACACCCACACAAAGCACCTCAACTTCTCCTTCGTGTCGTAGCACAGTTTCTTCACCTGTGAAATGTACCGCAAAAAAAGTTGAAAGTGTTAAAGAGTTTACTTTTTTAGTGGATGTATATGACTATAAGAAAGTGGAACCCCTCGCAGTTAGTTACATTAGGCGTGATCCTAATACTACCTCAACACATAAAAAGTACAAAACACTTCCTAAGTACAAGTGGGCCTGCTTACTACGAGAGAAGCTGTGGGAATATACAAGGCTTCCATGCACATGGGTTTTCAAAACCAAGCGGGTCGACGAAGACAACAATGTTCTAATTAAAGGAAATTGCTCACAATGTAGTTGCACCTCGGAAATAACGAGCAAGGCAGCAACAGACAAAATAGTGACAATGACCTGCACTCTATTTAATACCGATAATAGAATGCCACACAATCCAAGTAAGAAGACGAAGCTCACACCGTACAAAAGACGACAACTAGCGAAAAAATTGCAATATAAACCCGCAACAGTTGTCCACAAAGAAATTGCTTCCGTAGTCATTAAAGATGATGATAATGTAAACTCTCCAGTGCTACCAACACTGGAAGCTTTGAGGAAAGTGAAACACGAGAAAAGGCAAAGTGATCGATTGCACTCTAATCCAATCATTAGCATTCTCATGATGTCGATAATGGCAACATACCAAAATTTCGTTCGCGAGTTCACTTTGGTACCGACCTTTCATCTGTGCTATTGGTGTGAACAACAAATCCAATACTATAAGGCATATATGGAAAAAGTACCTCATGTCACAATGACTATAGATGCAACTGGATCATTCTTCCGAACGATTAAACTCCCAGATGGATCTCTGCTAACGAAACGGATGTTCCTCTATGTTGCCATGTTAACGTCTTCAACTATTAAATCGACAGCAATTTGCCAATTGATTACTGATAACCACAGTACAGATTCTATATTGTCATGGTTGAAAAGATGGCACAACGAAGTACGTGCTGCTCCTCACGAGATTGTAACTGACGACTCTTCAGCGTTAATTGCAGCCAACGTTCAGGCATTTACTATTTTTCAAACAGTCCGAGACTATCTACGACAATCTTTTCTAGTTTTAATGAGTAATAGTAACGATATGCCTCAAGTATTCGTAAGATTAGACACAAGTCACTTTGTCAAAAACGTATACAACTTGCGATGCTTCGATAATGTTGATATAAATATTAAAATGTTTTACATTCGCAGTATTTTATTTGTGAAAGAGTGTGAAAATTTTGAAATTATCAAAAATGTGCTTTGTCATATTATAAAAATTTGTACGTTCAAATATGATTTCACTAACAATGAGACTTGTAAATTTTCTATGAAGTACCTCAAATCTTTGTTGGTCAAGGTAGAAGACCCAGTTGAAGAAAACGACACAAAAGATTTCGCTTCTGATTATGTTACAATAACTGACGATGACAATATTTTAGATTGGTTTGATGAGCTTGTGAATAAAGAAAAAATCTTAGATCAAACAAAGAACAAAACGGAAAAACCAAATGACTATTACTTACCCAATCTAGTATCAACTCTTAAAAGGTTAATCATCAAACTACCTCTGTGGAGCAATGTCATGTGTCCTTTTTACAAATCAGAAAATAAGTCGCCAACATCTTCAGCTATTGAAAGTTATTTTAAAACTTTAAAACATTTATTATTTGAAACACGCCTACATAAGTACAACGTGGATGAATTTTTAAAAATTCACTATAATTTTATATTAGGGGAGACACATATAGCTTCGAAAAATCTTAACATAACTCTAGGAATTACAAAAAAACAAACAAACCAGGGCCGAAAAAGGAAGTACCTAACAAAAAAAAAAACGCTGCATAAAAAACTGAAAATAGACACAAAACAATCATTTTCTTCTGATTCCATATTTACAGAAAAGCCTTCATATACTGAAAACTGGGGGGGAGAGGGATATTCTGCGAAGAATATCTCCGTACTGTTTTTGCGAAATGGGAATTTAGTCAATTCTTTCAATAAAACTAAGAACTTTACTAATACATGTGCGTTTGATTCAGTTTTCTTTTTGTTAGCAGTTGCATACCAACAAAACGTTCATATTCAACAAATATTTAATACATGCACAAGCAAATTAATACGTGGATTTATAAAAACATTAGCAGAATCGTTAAATTTAAATAGTGCTTATAAACTACGAGAGGAGATCATTACTAAATATTACAAAAGCGAAAACAATACATATGGATGCGATAGTAATATGGCTTTTATATTTGAACACATACTTGTAGAGTACTTATACAGTGCTAATGTAACTAAAGAATGTTTAACCGAAACATGCGCCAACCACTCAAAAAGAACAATAGTGTTTTTATCGATCAACATGGAAATCTTACATTTATTTGGAATCGGAGGACTGGAAGATGCCGTCATTATCGATGACTCCAATTTAAAAATCTGTTTAAAATGCCATAACGAAACCGCGAGATTTACGTACGAATTTAGTAATATTATTCTATTTGATCTCAATGGCACAGACAAAATTATACTCGATGAAATACCTCATTACATCGAAATAAAGCAAAAAAAATATGGACTGATAGGTGCTGTGGAATATGTTCCCCCGGTTATAGGTCTGATTGGTCATTACAAGTGTCATTGCTTAGTAAATAATTCCAGTATGATTTGTTATGATGATAATAAAACCGGAACGCAAGCAAGTTCTAAACTACCTCTGACATTACATAATTTAATATATGGTCTAATAAATGATGATTAATACAGGATAAGTTTTTAACCAGTACCCAAACTGTAACCATGAATTCAGCATATCATTCTAGACTCCCCAGCGAAGAAATTTTTCGTCATTTATACAGCAAAAAAAATTTTCGTGGGTTATACAAAAAAAACAGCTGTTTCATAGAAAACTGCAATACTTACGGTGTCAAAATGTATGGAACAGCTGATTTTTTTGCTGTATAACTGACGAAAAATTTTTTTGCTGTATAAATGACGAAAAATTTCTTCGCTAGAATGATATGCTGAATTCATGGATACATTTAGCGCACAGGTTAAAAACTTATTCATTATTTAGAAAACGGTAATTTTAAACTAAACTTTACAGAATCAGCACCCATTTGCAACAACTTTTTTTCGTGACACAACAAACGGGTCTAAATTTCAAAAACATTGGCGTTTCATACGAGGTACCCTCATTAGATTAGGTTTGCGTGAAATGTCAATTTTTTTTGCAAGATTTCGACAAATGTTCCATATAGAAAGTCGTTAGCCATGAGGTCGTATTAATAAAAAAAATATCTTAGTGTAAGTAAATAATCTGTGATTTATGATTTTAAAATAAACATATAGCTTAGTGTAAGTAAACAATCTGTGATTTATGTGATTTATAAGGAAATATATATCTTAATGTAAGTAAATAATCTGTGATTTTGAAAGAAATATACCTACATCTTAGTGTAGCTAACCAATCTGTGATTATGTGATTTTTAGGGAAATATATATCTTAGTGTGAGTTAATAATCTCTGATTAATGTGATTTAAAAAATAAATAAACATATTACGTTTTTATATCTAATCGTTTCATTTTAATTTAATTTAGAATCCTTGGGATCATTTCTAACACAATAGGTGGAAAGTTTTCTGTAAACAATAAACCATGGTCACCCTAACGAAAAATTCAAAACGTATTTTAAGGCTTTATAAAACGAAATAATATTTTTTTTACCCATTATCGGTAGTTTTACATATTAATAGTTGTTGTTTCCAAAAAAATCTCGATACCTACTACTTACTTTCTTCGATAGATAAACACGATTTATTTCAGCGCGATACCGTACTACAGCTCTTGAAATATAAACCTAGGATTTTTTTTTGTATTTTTACTAATTTTGACAAATTCAAATCTAGGTTTTACCAAAAACTTCAGACCTCTGCGATACTTTTTCAGCAAGATTTCGGCGATAAAGTGATTTTCACCGTTTCGACGGCGCGGCCATGGGGTTTTAGCCTTACAGCTCCTGAAATATAAACCTAGGATTTCTTGTTGTATTTTTACTAATTTCGACAAATTCAAATCTAGGTTTTACAAAAAACTTCAGACCTCTGCGATACTTTTTCAGCGAGATAACGGCGATATCGTGTTTTTACCGTTTCAATGGCGCGGCCATGGGGTTATAGTCTTGCAGCTCCTAAAATATAGACCTAGGATTTTTTTCTATATTTTTACAATTTTTTTACAAATTCAATGTATCATTTACCTGAATTACAGGTCTCTGCAACGCTTTGTTTAAAAGATCTCCGTGGCCGCGCGGTTCTCCGCGTTTCAATGGCGCGGCCACGTTCAAACCCTTAAAACTTTTTAACCATAACTTTGACAAATTTATGGTTTTGGGAATCAACTTTTACAAATTTTTACAAAATCTTGGTAGAATTATTTTTTTTAAATTACGCCGTGGCCGCGCCATTGAAACGGACATGGGAATCAGCCTGGGATTCCCGACGCCCAGAGCGTCAAAAGTCCCCATCGATCCCATGCGTTTTTTAGGCAAATGAAAATTTTATTATAAAAATTCATCAGATAAAAATTGTAGAGCATACGATATGTACGAAAATTGTCCGCACACTTTTTTCTAAATAATCATCGTTTTTGATATCTCAAAAACGATGATTATTTAGAAAAAAGTGTTCAAGCGATTCAAGCGTTGCAATCACCATAATAAGCACGTTTCCACGCCATCTGTGAGGTAGTGTACACGGTGCGCTTTTTTTTAACGTCGTTTGCCCAGTAGGCCTATTCCACGGTCTGTTGTGGTCTAGATTAACAAAATAAATTTGTTTTTAATTAAAACTGGCACTATTGGAGATGATGGAAGCTGTGTGAAACGTAATTAGGGAAAACTATTCGTAAGGATTTAGTTGATTGTGTTCAAGTTTTTAAAGAGAGTAACACTACTGAACAATCTGAATCACCAACGGATTTCGCTTCCTTCTGTGGATATGGAGCTCCAGAAAATATAACCTGCGTAGATATGTTTCCAGACTTAACATAACCAGCCTATAATTATCCCACTGCTGGGACTCAGTCCTCCTCTCTTAGAGAGGGAGTGGGGTGGGCTACAGTCCATCACGCGGGCCCAGTGCGGGTTGGTAGATGTCAATGTCTTCGAATTTTTGGTTCAAGGACATGCCGGTTTCCTCACAATATTTTCCTTCACCGTGTTGAGAGCTGTGGTGATTAAATTATTTACACGAAGTAAAGCGCCTGTCTAGATTCGAACTCACGACCTAGAATTCGTAAGGCGGAGCCACTAGGCCACCACGTTTCGATACTTATCTTTTGTAAAAAGTACTCGTAACAACAAACGCGTGCAATTAGCTTTTTTCCCCCAACTTCTGCTTCTGCTCATCAACATCATTTCGGGTAACCTGTTAGTGTAGCTTGGTAATCAACTGAACCCAGAAGAACCCGCCTGGTTCGCGACCACCCTCCCACCGGAGTCTGGCGTCAAGCAGCTTTTTGTGTTTTTCTCGATGCGTAGAAGTACCAGGGGGCCGATTCTACTAATTTGCAACGTTACACGTTAAACTGTGTTTCTACAACAGTTCGATTTCGATCGCCGTTCGATAGTTACATAAAAAGTCATTCTACTATTTTATAAGCAAAATGGAAACTAAACTTAAAACGAATTGCAACTGAACTGTAGCGGGAACACAGCGGGTAACCCGCGTTACCAACATGCCAAAATAATATGTTTTATTAATACCAAAAAGAAAAAAGTTGAATCTAAAAATGTTACTAAACACGAATATGTGGCACTAAAAGTATTTTCTATAATTAAAAGACATAATGATCATAATTTTATCATTAACTTTGTCCTATAGTAAACGTCACGCTCATGTTCGATTTTGTTAGTAGAATAGGTTTTGACATTGTTTCAATCGATCGTTGGCGTAACTAAAACGTAACCGCAGCTGTGTCGCAGCTGGACCGTTGTTCATTTTAGTAGAATGCGAAAACGCTTAAAAGTGGTGATTCGGTTGCGGTTCTATTGCGTTTTTTTAACAAATTTGTTAGTAGAATCGGCCCCCAGTGCCTTGAACAAGCATTTTCTGGGCACGCACGATCCATCATAGACTTAATCAATCGCTTTCCATCAGGCGTGATCGAGGTCAAGAGCTCTCCCTCTCACAGAGAGTAGGCCTGTGTCCCAGCAGTGGGACTGATTATACTACTGATCATTCCGTTTTCAGTTATCTTACTCGTAAATAAAAAAAGGCTTATAAAAAGTTAGAAACTACCAAACATGTCATGAGACAACTCCAAAATGCCTCAGAGAAATACTGTCACACACAGGTAAGACCTAATGGCGATAGCTACACAGTTTTACAAAACCTCTACACATGTGCAAATAAAAGTCAAGAAAACCACTGTCTAAAAATTACGAACCAGCCCAGGAAACAGTACCACCTTTTTTAGAAAGCGAGACAGAGATATCTACAAATAATAAAACTAAAAGCAGGAAAGAGCCCAGGACCTGGGGCCTTAGTCTGCTATTTTTATAAATTCGTCATTCCAACACGATCCCATTGTCATTCATTTGTCATTTTGCTAAAAGTTCGTAATCTGCTAAATTCATAATGGTCGATCATTGGTCGGTCAATTGTCTCGTAATAGAATGGCATTTTCGTATTGCCATTATTATAAAACTCGTTAGTAGAAATGTTTTTCGAAAAACGACTACTAAATTTGAACATTTATTCATGCACAAATTTCATTACACGCTTTATATTAACTTCACTTGTATGTTTGTTTGTTTGTATGTAACCGACTCCTTTGAGCGCGATTTTGACCCACTTTAAACGGTCAGATTTCGTTGAAACTTTGTAAACTTGTCGAGGACCAATGACAATTCAATAGTTTAAAAAAAAATTGAGAAAGAAAAAAAATACGTTTTTGTAGTTAGCAGAACTAAAAAATTGAAAATAAATAATAGTTTAAAAAACTAAAAAACACGCTTTAAAAACCAAACTACAAAAGGAGAAAATAATTTAATTCAATTAAAAAGCGTGGGGTGCTTGACATTAATTGATTATAAAAATACCTCAAAAAGCACCCCACGCTTTTTAAATGAATTAAACTATTTTCTCCTTTTTTAGTTTGGTTTTTAAAGCGTGTTTTTTTAGTTTGGTTTTTAAAGCGTGTTTTTTAGTTTTTTAAACTATTATTTATTTTCTATTTTTTAGTTCTGCTAACTGCAAAAATGTGTTTTTTTTTCTCAATTTTTTATTTTTTATTATTGTATTGTCATCGGTAATCGACAAGTTTACAAAGTTTCAATGAAATCTGACCGTTTAAAGTGGGTCAAAATCGCGCTCAATGGAGTCGGTTACATACAAACAAACATACAAGTGAAGCTAATATAAAGCGTGTAAAAAAGGAACAGTAAAACACACTTGATTTTCGACGCGCTGAGATGCACTCTATTGGATTCTCAATGCACGGTTCAAAACCGAGAGTTGAAAATGCAGTGTGAGACAAAATCCCGCTGCGATGTTATTACGTCCGTGGGAACAAGGGCTAAGATATTATGTATCATAGCGCATTGGGTACCTACTGCTACTCACAGCCACCACAGAACAACAAATGGTATACATTTTTATTTAGAAATGGGGGTAATTTATATGGTTTTCGAGGTTGCTGATAACAAAATAAACATGCAAAATAGCGGTTGCGGAAATTTTCAAATTTTTTATCATGGGTATCGTTTTTATGATTTTCCAGGGTGTTAAAGCTGTTGGTGATGTTCAAACGAACATCCAAGATATCGGCTACGAAAATTTTAAAATTTTGCTTGCACCCATGCTTTAGCACCCTTATAAACCATGAAAACGAAACCTATTATGATTTTTTTAAACTTTGCAACCACCATCTTTTTATTTTGACCTCACTGTCGGCTTCAACACTCACGGAAACCATGAAAACGACACCCATGACGAAAAATTAAAACATTTTTGCGGCCGCCATCTTGGATGTTCGTTTCGAGCTCACTTTCGGCTTTAGCATCCTTAAAAACCATGACAACAACACCCATGATAAAATATTTTCAAAATTTCGTAACCGCCTATGACCAAAAATTTTAAAATTTTTGTATCCGCCCTTTTGGATTTTTAGTTTGATCTCATATCGGCTTCAACACCATCGAAAATCATGAAAACGATATTCTTGATGAAAAACTTGGAAATTTTCGTAAGTGGGTATATAAATAAGAAATTAGAAAAAGCTGCAATTAAAAATTTACGATGCTCGCTCACCCGTTAATGGACTGTTTACTTCCAGTCTGTATGTAACTTGAACATAACTAGCGAATTGTGGGTGTGCTATAATATAGCACACCCAATGTCTTTGCCTTGGGCTGCGGCGGCGCCGTCTGGCGTCTAATTTGACGTCGGGGGCGGTGAAAATAAAAGTACTATTAAAATCAAACTTTAACGACTATAAAAAATAATCTTTTTTCACCCACCCAGAAGGTATAACGCCCAAGAGGTCGCAAGACGGGCAGTAGTTTTGTTATTAGAAAAAAAATATACTATAGATCCATCTCACTTTTTAGCCAGGTACACGTGCCAAACACCTGTCAACTGTTCTCGAGAGTTGGCACGAACTGTCCCACGAGGAGACTTGAGATAGCGACAGAACAAGCCGGCTTTCGAAAAGGCTCCGGTACGGTAGACCACATCCATACTGTGCGACAAACTGTACAGAAGACCAAAGAGTACAATCAGCCGTTCGCTGTATATGGTATTTGATACTGTAACGCAACTTAGTACCTATACATATTCGAGTTCACGAACTCATGAGCGTTGCGCTTGGCGCCTGTCTCGCGCGCATCGCAACTTGTTACGTATCGTTACTCCTTGCGGGGGCTGGGGTAAGCATATGCCTACGGTGCTTGGGTAACCTCGCCTTAAATCCACTAGAATACCAGGGGGCCAATTCTACTAATTTGCAACGTTACACGTTCTATTGTGTTTCCACAACAGTTCGATTTCGATCGCCGTTCGATAGTTACATAAAAAGTCATTCTACTATTTCATAAGCAAAATGGAAACTAAACTTAAAACGAATTGCAACTGAACTGTAGCGGGAACACAGCGGATTACTCGCGTTACCAACATGCCAAAATAATATGTTTTATTAATACCACAAAGAAAAAAGTTGAATCTAAAAATGTTACTAAACACGAATATGTGGCACTAAAAGTATTTTCTATAATTAAAAGACATAATGATCATAATTTTATCATTAACTTTGTCCTATAGTAAACGTCACGCTCATGTTCGATTTTGTTAGTAGAATAGGTTTTGACATTGTTTCAATCGATCGTTGGCGTAACTAAAACGTAACCGCAGCTGTGTCGCAGCTGGACCGTTGTTCATTTTAGTAGAATGCGAAAACGCTTAAAAGTGGTGATTCGGTTGCGGTTCTATTGCGTTTTTTTAACAAATTTGTTAGTAGAATCGGCCCCCAGATAATATACCCTAGCACCTACCAACATAATAGGCACAGAAATAAGTATTTGAAAACATTTTCAGTGCGGAATATGCAATTCTAATGTAATTTCTATTCGGCCTGTGTTATTATTATTAAACATAATTTCGTTATTAAATAGGTGTCCATTATTTCGATCAAACAGTTGTCTGTTAGGGGCTTATTATTTTTTAGCTTACATAAAAATAATGGGTCACTAGGTGCCTAACTATTTTACCCGACTACAGCTAAGCAAAAAGAAGGGTTATGATTTAAACCGGTATGTATGTGGGAATGTTTGTATGTGTAAGTAAATTCATGTGTTCCGTTCTAACTTCTAAACTGATAAGTAGTTTAATAAATTAACAAATGAGGTTTCATACTTTTTGGAGCGTCATTTTTCAGTAGTGAGGTTTTAGTTTATGAAGATTGAAGATGGCGGTAATTCAATATGGGATCAAATAAATTTTGTTATCAATTTGCGACCAGCAACCGTTTAACTTATTTTAGAGAATACACCTTGGTACCTATATTGCTTACCAGTAAACAAAACTTTTAGCAATTACAAATACGATAATTCGGTACTACTATTCGGAAAATGTGAAGTAAAGTAGGTACCTAGATTCCTATTCATAGATCGTTGAGTCAGTAATTTACAGTGAGGCCGTTGACCTCCGCCATCTGTCTTTTCCGACTGCCTCACGTATGTTGCGCAAACATTAAATAATACATAATTGCATTGCACTATTGTTAAGATGATGTTTTATGAACAACCTGAACATAAATCTCCCTTCTATTATTGAACGAGTAACATTCAAAATTGCTATTCTGCAACTGAATCGTTTGCCATCTGATTTTCCGGTCTAGACTCAGCATATACCTACTTTTAAACACCTTCAGACCTAGCCATAAAAGTTTAACTGGAATATTTCAGTTCCCTCCTCACGCTTAAAACAGGCAACTTCGAGAAAGCTGAGGTGAGGGGACAGACTCGCGCATGCAATCAATACGGAACCCCACCCAGATGCTTTCGTATCGAGGTTGCGCGCGCAATATTATCCCAATGCGCATTTTTCGCGCCAAATAATGTTCTAAAGCTAAATAACTTACTCTTGTTAGGGTAAGGAACTAAGCAACAAAGACATCAAGTCGAGACGTAGTGGAGCATGATTTTAACTTTTGATTTGCTATTAATTTAGTAAAGTTAAGTTACTTACCTACTGGTGGTGAAAAGTTACTTTTATTAATTAGTATTTAAAATTTCTTATGTAGGTATAGCTTTTTACAATAAGTACCTAGGTAACTTAAAAAGTCATTCTATAAAATTTTCCGAGACATTGAGTTTCCGCGGCTCGTACACGAGCGCCGACCATCGGCGCAAGAGCCGACCACGATGAGTTCAAGGCGAGCGCGCGCGGTCAGGTTCGAGGACACGGCGCGGCGGCGGCGGGGCCCCTTGCGGCGCCTCCACATCTCCCCACCATCCACTCTGCTGAAACTTGTAGGGATTGAATATTAATACATGGAATTCGTACCATACTTTTATAGACGTTTTCATCATCATTAAAACATTCATGTAACAGTAACAAGCTGCTAGTTAGTGCAAACTGCAAACGTCACCGACCATCAGCCACTATGGACGCGAGATTTTACTCTGCGACATTATTTTTTATTAGTCCTAAACTCAATGTACCAATTGCCCACAGTCCATTCGTTTAGTAATTTAGAACTAACTTAGCTTAATATGGGTAGGTAACTATTTCGTTATACATAGCAGCATAGCATAGTTAGCCATTTCTATTAGACAACTTAGCACTAGACAATCTAGACATAAGATTATTACTTGTAGAGTCGCAGACACACCGACAGACTTCCAAGTTATGCTATGAATAAAAACCTAACACAATAATATCTACCTACGATATTTATACAATACCGTCTACGACTACCTGACCGATGCAGAAACTTTAAATATCTACCTATGTATTTTTCGAAGTCTTATTCATATAGCACGTTGTCTTCGTTCGTGAGTATGACGAACTCGAGAAATATAACATTTTGAGTTCATGGCCCTTAATGACACGACTTCAGTGTTCGCTATGTGCTATGGACATATTCGAATGTACCAACCAACAAACCCTAATTACCTTGATGAATTTTATCTGATACTTAACCTTATTTTGTATAACTGACCACGTTGCCTGCAGAGAATTTTTGTCTGCTAAATAAATAAAATGTATACCTACCCACCTCCTCGTACCTAACCGGTATCTTAAAGTACTCTTTGTACCTAATCCAAAACAAATGCTTGCGTAAACTTCAAAAGGGAGCGGCGCGGCGCTCGGCGTGGCTGCAATGTATCAGGGGTTGATTCACCCTGTGGATTCACCCCTCTTTCGATCATATACAGCTATCTCTTTTTCTCACCCCATTTGTACCCTTCCCCTTTTCTGCCTGCGGAGCAAGGTGTGTCCAATTTTCGATCCCGTTATCCTGTTTGGGCGGGAAAAGTTGGTACTTTGGTAGGTACAACTTTTGGGATATGGTTAAATAATCCACGAACTGTGTGACTATAATCGCCAACACTACCAACGTTATTATATTTTTACTAAACCCTATTTACTCGTAGAATTGTTTTGCTGATGAACAAGTATTTATTTTAAATTATGTAGGAACTATCCAATAAATCCTACCTAATTGAGTAATATAAATGAATGAACTGAATTTAGTATGTATGTTTTGTTGATATGACACGGCCGCTTATCAGTCACTGCACTCGTTCATATGGATTTAGCTAGCGTGTTGATGAAATAACCTCGTGAAAATATTTAAAGAAATGTGCGCGGAACAAATGCAAACGTAGATAGTTACCAAAGTGACAAAAATGAAATAAAAAAAAAAATAGTATAAAAGATGTCGCTTGAAGCACAATACAAGTTCTATCATACGTGATACTTACATGCAATTCAAATGTATTAATGCAAACTAATAAATTCCGAAAACTTCAATCAAAATCAGTTCATACCTACCAACTACATTTAGTTACAGCAGTAAGACTTGTTTTTATCAAGGACTTTAGTTAGTAAAGTAGTTGCAGTCCTAGTATTTACTACATTCTCTTAAGTAAGCATTGGAAATAATAAACAATTTCATTATAAACTCAGAAGTACTTAAATAAAAAGCAATCATTTAAGCATTCATTCATAATTGATCAAAAGAAGATGAAAGTTCTAGGTAACTATTACACACAACATGTTATATGTACAATTTAATGTATCACGGACATAACAGCATACCAGAACAAGTTATTTATAGAGACGAGTAAAAGCATGACAAAAAACTTCGTCCCGAATGTTGGAAGCCTTCCGAGTGGTTCCGTTCGTTAGTTTTTATATACCTACGTCAGTTAGTAAACGACCCAGTCCGGATTGCTCGAACCCTCGTCGACCGTTCGTGGGTTGGTGTAGGTCAAAAAAAAAGGGTAGAATGGAATATAAAAATCTTTTAGCTCAGTCACCTAACGTGTTAATACGTCGATTGAGGTCATTTTATTTTCAAATATGAGCAGCTAAAACAATGTCGTGCCACTTCCATGTAACAAAGGAATATAAAAAAATACTGTTTCATTATAGTGTAAACAAGACAGTTGTGCTCCATCGCTGCTGGGATATCGCATACCTGACAAAACAGGTTTCTGTACTACGTAGTGGTTTCATTGTACCGCCCTCTCCCGTCCCCATTCTCACTCGGCGCAGTAGATACAAACTGTATTCTGTAAGAAATTGGCGCGAAATCCAATACTATGCTTACGAAAAACTTATGCCGGTCATTCCTGGATATTATTTAAATGTCTATATAAGGATCCTTTATGATGTTGATGTGTCATATGTACAATAATGAACTATTTTTGTTTCAGTGGTTCTCAGACATGGATTTATATATCACAGATTCACTCCAGGATATGCTAGACATGGATATAAAAAATGAGATAGCAACGGACCTTAGCAGTATGACAGATTTTGCTGTAAGTTTCTTGTTCTTCAGTTAATGATAAATGATTTTATTTCTGTAATTAGGTTTGTACAAACACTTTTACACGTCAAACATATTTTTTTAAACTAGATGAGGCCGGCGTTTCCTATCTGACTACTCTGAGAAGAAAGGCCGAAACAAACTCAGAGGTCACAGTCTCTTTTAAAGTCCAGACATAATCTTGGTCAGATCATGTGAAGACCGTGTGGATTGGTGTCTGAAATGGTCGTTTGAGGAAATAACCACACAGATTGAGTGGACCATAATTACATAATTATCAACTTACTAATATTTATTATCATCATCATTCCATATTTTACCATAGTTTTTCTTTTCAGGACACTTTAGGATCACACTTTTCGGAGTTACCTCCTTTATTAGACATGGATACCGATAATTCTGCAACTTGGCTTAATAATAGTTCTAGTTTTGTTCATAACCTGGATTTGTATGGGTCAGAGGCAAATGCGGTAATGGTTAATCCAAATTCTGTAATGCCTTCCACATTTGTAGAAACTCCTGTAAAAGGCATAGTGAAAGAGGAAGCCTCGAACTTATTGCTAACATCGGCGGCAGCAACTGACGATTTAAGTAATAATAGCATATCACTTCCGAGTCCCAAAGAAGAAAAGAGTCATCTAACGTTTTCGCCCAATGCAATAAAAGTATCAAAAGTACAGGAACCTGAAGAACCAAAAATCAAGAAAGACAAGGATTTAGAAGAAGCCACACAAATGGTGATTTATGTAAGGAAACAAGAAAAAACTGTTGTAAAGGACTTGTTAAAAGACTTGGACAAATCTAAAGTATCGAGTTTGTCAACTCCAACACTCAGAATAAAAAGTCAATCAGAATTAATAAAAGTTAATAACAAAAGTTGTTCAATTTTAAATACAAGCCAAAAAGTTACACACTCATTAGGAACGAAAACAATTATATCTGGTAATATACACATACTGAACCCTCAACAAATTAACAATACTAGAACAATTTTAGCTAATGGCAACAAAAACCAGGCAACAATATTAATTGATAATTCTTCATTAAATAACAATAGGCAAATAATTAAAACCTCAGTAAGTGGAGGATTTACGTTAGATACTAGCCATACGAAGTATATAAACGCTACTAACAAAAGTAATGTGGGAGAGTTTCCTAAGCCGGCGTACTCTTATTCATGTTTAATAGCAATGGCGCTAAAAAATTCAAGAACGGGTAGCTTACCTGTTTCAGAGATTTACAACTTCATGTGGTAAGTTTAATACTTTCGAGAATATAAATAATAATTATAATACTTTGTTTTTCTATTAATAAAATTCTTTTTATTTTAGCCAGCATTTCCCTTATTTCAAAACTGCACCAAATGGTTGGAAAAATTCAGTCAGGCATAATCTTAGTTTGAACAAATGTTTTGAAAAGATTGAAAAACCATCGACAAATGGAAGTCAAAGGAAAGGTAATTAATTATCTATTTAGTATTTTTGTACTTATATTTGCAACTAAATTCACCACCCGATATTAAAACAAATGCTGTTATTACGGGTTGCAAATCGTAATAACAGCATTCAGTAATGTTATCAGCCCCGCTTCCAACCGAGGTTAACCGGCCGCATCTTTTACATTTTCCAATTTGTTAATAACGATTTAAATTTTGGCACATTCATTTTTCTGAGGCACAGAACACACGTAAGACAACTTTCTATCGATAAAAAATCTTGTTAATTATAAACTCAACATTCACTTGCTTACAACTACTTTAGTTTACACAAAGCTGACGTCACGTGTGGTCACGTCCCCTCTTTGAGGAGTGGCTTGAGAGGCGGCATGGCGTCCTCACCTTCCGCCTGGCGCAGGTCCTCACCGGACACGGTTGTTTCGGGAGGTTCCTGTTTCGCATAAGGCGGGAGGAAACGCCCGGGTGTTTCTATTTCGAAGATCGCCCTGAGGACACGGTGGAGCATACGGTGGCGGTCTGCCCGGCTTGGGCGGAGCACCGCCGTGTCCTCGTGGAGGCGATCGGCGGCGGCGATCTCTCGCGTCCGGCCCTGGTGCAGGCCATGGTACGGAGCGAGAGTGAATGGTTAGCCGTCACCTCCCTCTGCGAAGCAGTAATGCTCGCGAAGAGGGAGGCGGCGCACGTGAGGGAGAGGCAGTATATGCGCCCTCACCGCCGTAGTCGCCGCGGGAGACGCCCTGGGCGTCGGGAATCCCAGGCTGATTCCCGGCCACCGTAGGCGCGGGCTTGCGGACGGCGAGTAATGGGTAGCTCGCTGTCTGGTCCGGTCCGGTCAAGGACCAAGCCCGGGTCGACGGCGCGTTGTGTACCACGCGCGCCTCAAAGAGATGTCAGCACCAACTGGTGGGGTCCGCAAGGGCCGATGCCTGCCAGGGGTGCGGGTTGTTCGAAAGAGATACCGCGGCCCCTGGCACACAGGCAACTGGTGGAACACGGGTGGGTTTTAGTCAGTAAAAGTCTGACACGCCCTCCCGCTCCACCCAGAGCGGGAGAAGTTATTTGATGATTGCCCACCCAAAAAAAAAAACATCGTAAGAAGCGTTTTGCGGTAAATTCAAAACAACGAAAAATGTATTGGATTTGAATCGTTTTTAATTGAGAAAATGGATATAAATCAACTTATTTTTATTTTTCTGTTACATATTTCGTCCCAATCTTCAAATTAAAATAGTTTTTGAAAAATTGGAAAATACCCTATTTTGGATCATTTTACTTTCAGGTTGCCTGTGGGCTATGAATCCTTCAAAAGTAGGAAAAATGGATGAAGAAGTGCAAAAATGGTCACGGAAAGATCCACAAGCTATCAAGAAGGCGATGGTTTATCCAGGTATGGTAACATTTAGTATCTTTTACGATTAAGTGTGAGTGTAGCAACTGTTTCTAATTAAACTTTAAAATATACCCTGTGCAGTGCGTAACACAGCTTACAGTCCTTTTATCAATATTCTGAGATAAAACCGCGCAAAGACGTCGATGGACGTCGACCATCAACCAAGCAAAAATTATGATTGTCAATCAATCACAAGCCAGCCTATCGCAGTACACTGCTGGGCATGGCGTCTTCCAAATTGCGCCACAGCACCCTGGTTGTTGACCTTCCCCGCATCGGATCGGTCTCATCCGCCTTTTTAAGGTCCACTGGGCCACCTAGCCAGGTCTAATCCTACTACGCTTGTTGATACGCGGTCTTCGCTAGATTTGACTCATCTGCTCCAACGGCTATCGGTCCTTCGTCAGACGTTGCTAACATTATAATAATATTTTACAGAAAACTTAGAGGCTCTAGAAAGGGGTGAAATGAAATACAGCGGCGTAAGCGGGGAAAATGACGTAGATGATGATGCGGATGTTGATGCGGACCCAGAAATGGACGCGGACGTTGAATTAGACCCCGAAGTCAAGGAAGAAGTTGAAGAGGAAGATACTATTATTGAACAGGTGAGTTGTGTCTTACTTTATTGTCATCTCACGTGTTACTAACGTCGTGGCAAAAATATTAGACAGTTGGGATAGTGATCCAAGTAAGTATCACCACTTGACCCCTTGTAGAGGCTGGGGCACGCCACGTTTTCGGCGGTAAGTCCCCTCTTTGAAGAGTGGATTGAGAGGCGCCACGGCGTCCTCACCTTTCGCCTGACGTAGGTCCTCACCGGACACGGGTGTTTTGGGAGGTTCCTGTTTCGCATAAGGCGGGAGGAAAGTCTGTCACGACCTCCTGCTCCACCCAGAGCGGGAGAAGTTATTTGTTGATTTCCCACCCTCGAAAAAAAATCCCTTGTAGAGGCTCTTTCGAGCAATAAAAGAGCCACTAAAAGTCGTCAAGTGGTAGTAACACGCCTTGCAAATTGGATAGTATGGAAACCCTATCCAATTTGTTGTGCATTACATTACACAGTTTTAGAAACAACAGTACCTGCTTTGACATTAAGAAAATTGGTCTTGTTTTTTCAAGAAAACGCTAGGCTTATTTATGCCTCTATTAGATACCATTCTAACAAAAACGAGAATTGTTGCATGCAGGAAAATATGCAAACGTACTAATTCTTTTTAAATATTTCTTGGAATGTCAACCCTAACAAAGCCCAAAATAAATTACTGTTCATAACAACGTGTTTTTATTTTTGCGGCCAAAGACCTCACTTACGAATTGTAGAAACAGGTGCAACGAAATGTCAAATCTTTATCGAATTTTTAATTTTTCCCAAACCTCTGTTGTATGTTTGACTGTGATAAAGGCCGAATATAATATTATTATCTTGTTTGTGTGTCAGTTGAATAACTTTTAATAATTTTGCGTAGGAGGTGTCTGATCAGGAGTTAGAAGTTGAAGAAGTGGTGGAAGGAACAGGCATGGTCGGTGGCACGTACCGATTGCTTGCTACAGGGCCATCATCTCTTACCTCATACATGACCGATGTGGAATCTGGCGACGAAATCAGCGATATTGAAGTGAGTAAAATTGATACTCAAATGCTTACAACCCTGCAAGTTATTTATAAAACTGCACAGTTTGCAGTGCATACCGTGTGCCCGATGAGGTTTCTCAACTTATCAGGAGCCATATGTTTATGAGTTAAAGTTAGTTGTATGATTATTATTTTTCAGTTTTGGAAATCATGATGCAACTAATTTTAACTCATAAACAGAAGCCTAAATACTAACTTCCACGTTTCTCACTTCAAAAATGATGAACTTCCATACAAACTTTCATCCCCTTTGGAATAGAATTTTGACATATTTATATCTTTCCTTTGCTCACTTTTATTACAATAAGGTATAAAAAGTTATACTAGTAGACCCAGCTTTTTAGGCTGTTGGCTATCAGTGAATTAATGAATGGATTTAAGATTTTATATTAAGTTGATTCTTAAATAGACAATTGAACGGCATTCTTTTGTTTTCCAGATACTAGATCAATCGTATGAAGAAATCGACATTAATGTAACAAAACCTGTGAAATTTGACTTGTCCATGACCGAAAATTATACAAGTAAGTTATGAGCATATTGTTTATATTTCTTCAACATTTTATTTGACTTCCTTGCTCCATATTTTACAAGCTTTTATTTAACTTGCAATGTATGCATGTAACTATGTTGGTTCGGGTAGAATCTTGCAACTCAATTTTGAAGCAGATATCTTTAACCAATTAAGCTGAAATTTTGTATGCGTATATCGCGTGACAATGCAATATTATGATTAGATGGAGCTGATCTAATGCTGGAGCTGGAAGGTGGCTATAGGAACTCCGCAATAAAACGATACTACCCCCCATCTAGTTTGGGCTCATTTGATTCGTATTGACGAGTACTTTGATCCTATATGGTAACCAGGGTCTGATGCTGGAGCTGAAAGGTGGCCATGATACATAACACTTTAAGTGCTCAAAACAACACATATGTGTATTGACGGTTAGAAATAGGTTTAACATGCTAATAAATGTTCTTTATTTCTCCTGCCATCAAAATGTAACACGATTTTATTTAAATATTTAGTTCTTTTTATTAACAAGTAATAATAAAAGCTTATTTAAAAAAAACTAATAATTTTTGCTTCATGTAGAGAACCCACCCACACATAGGTATATGCGTACATGCGTGCCCTGACTGGACAGGTCCACTCAATCTGTATGGTTTAGTGATGCGCCAACTAGTCGGCCATATTTGTAGTCGGCGACTAGCCGGCTAAAACCACCGACTAGTTGGCCCATTTTTTACTCGTATTAATATGCTTAAAAATTTAAAAGACTGTGATTGAAATGAAATTGAAATCTTTACTACTGTATCTTTTATTATAGAATTAGTATTACAGTTTACTTTCAGTGCAATCAGGAAATTAGGATATGGAATAGGAACCCTTGGTTACGTCCATTAATTAATTGGACTTTGATCCAGAAATTAAAGACGAAAGTCATGTGCAATTCTCACGTTTTGCCGAGTCCGATCCACATCGAAGAGTCGCTTCTCGAAGTTGTGAAGGAGTATGTCTACCTAGGGCAAGTCATACAGGTCGGTAGACACAACTTTGAGAAAGAAGCCGACAGGAGGATCCGGTTGGGTTGGACAGCGTTTGGGAAATTACGTCAAGCTGCTTGAAGTCTAAGGTCTTCAACCAGTGCGTCCTACCCATAATGACATACGGTGCCGAAACGTGGACACTGACAGTTGGGCTGGTCCACAAATTTAAGGTCGCTCAGCGCGCTATGGAGCGGGCTATGCTCGGAGTTTCTTTGAAGGATAAAATCAGGAATGAAATTATCCGGAAAAGAACTGGAGTCACCGACATAGCTCGCAGAGTAAGCAAGCTGAAGTGGCAGTGGGCTGGCCATGTTTGTCGAAGGTCCGATGGACGGTGGAGCAGACGAGTCCTGGAGTGGAGACCGCGTATCGGCAAACGTAGTGTGGGACGGCCCCCAGCTAGATGGACCGACGACCTTAAAAAGGTGGCTGGGACAGACTGGATGCGGAGGATAGTGTTGTGGCGCAGCCTGGGACAGGCCTATGTCCAGCAGTGGCCTGCGATAGGCTGAGTTGATAGTTATGCTGTTAATGAGGTACCAGAGAAGCCACATGACTGTGCAGAAGGAATTAATGCCAAACTTCCGTCTTCAACGTAGTATTTTATCTTATAATATGCTTTTTTGATAAGGACACGTTTGATGTGAGTTTTAAACTTTCTATCGCTAAGTTCTGTAACCGACTTTGGCAACTCGTTATAGAAGCTTAATAAATTTAAAATTTCCCCCTTACCCTTACCCCTAGTCTTCGAGCGCCCACAAGGGGTGTTATCGCCCACATTGAAAATTACTGTTGTAGACCATAGCGTCCAATTTTCTAGAAAAATATATTTCGTGCTACATTTTGTGAGAAATACTAAAAAGATCAAAATGATTTTTAATATTTTTAATTAAATGGAAAATATCGATTTTCAGCATTGTGAATCGAGCCATTTCAATTTTGGCACGCAGAGTGTCGAGTAAGTGTACTTGCTCACGTCAGACTTTTTGTAGAGCTGAATATCGGGCCGATTCAAATTTTTATCCATTTTTACGGACTTTTTTGTAGATTTTGTGCGAGTTATTGTTCGAGACTCTGTTTCATTTTCGCCAAAGAAATTATCGATTAAGTACCGATAGTCTGATGTGGATTGTTTTAGTTGGAAAGGGTGTTACGTTTCATATTTTTGTGACATCAAGTAAATTCAATATAGGTACCATGTCATAATAAGTTTCACTCAAAAATTTACGCTCAAGCTGGCGTGTTTAGATACGTTTAGATACCCCTTTTTGCGCGGGGCCCGTAGCAATTGCTACATTTGCTACGTGGTTAATCCGGCACTGCTTGGCAAGCCTTAGTGTCAGTGTCTGACACCTTTACTTTCCATACTACCGTCGAAAATAGTAACTTTTAAGATAATTTTTAAAACGTTTTGTAACTTTCAGTACATCAAACGAAACGGGCGAAGACAAGCTTCATCTATCAGCCAGCGACAACTCAGACGCACACCAGTAGAAGAAAAACGCCACTCGTCAACCGAGTCGCATTAATATAAGCGAAATTCCTAATCAAACTAAAAGACTTGTATTCATAGAAAATTGTGATCATAACGTTATGGGGTCAACGATAGTACATAGCGTAGTCTCTCCCGTGATTGTTCCATTGTTAGGTAACTTAGATTACGTTTATTAATTCGAATTGTAATGATTAGATGTGAATGTGTCTCTAGAGTGCTGAATGTTTGTATTATTGTAACAAATTCGATCGTGATAGTCTGTACCAGATAAGTGTATTTACTTGTTTTTTACAAAAACGGAACACTTGTTACATATCTTACACTGTAAAATAATATTATTTGTTAAGCGAAAACCTGAAAGAACATGCGCCCCGATTTTTATATGTAAGTACTTATATGTCATCATCGGTTGCTGTAGATTGAGTTGATTTTGTTGGAAGAAGTGACATTGAATATTGCCCAATAGCGTTTAAAACAAGGTGTTGTAGGAAAAGTTTGTTTAGCTTAGCAAGTTACTTAAGGCAGGAGTACGAAATATTTCATATAATCGAACTGATCAGTTTTTATTTTATATTTTTTAATAAAGAAGGAGAAAGTTTTTCCATTCGGAGACTAGACAATATTTTCTTTTATTGTTAGTTCGTTTGTATGGACTGAAGTACGAAAACCTGTTTAAAATAGAAAAGTACACATGAAATGATGTCTCAAACTAGAAGCAATGGCTATAGCGGGTATGTGAAGTTCCCACCGCTGATATATGTAAATATTGTCTGTTACTTATGTATTTTATCTGCATATTATTTGGTGTTAGTGGCAGCTTATTCTTCAGAATTTATTATATCATTTGATTAATGCTGCCGTAAGTCGATTATAGCTAACCATAAACATAATTTCAAGACATTTTTGTACGTCTTTTAAATAAGATTAGGTCAGGTCGTAATCAGGCAAGAACTTATCATAATAGTTATGTTCGAACCTACAAATTGTCAGAAATATTAAATTTACAAAGAAGTATGTACATTACAAAAACCTTTTGTTCTTATGTATATGTATTTTAGCTGACTTCGACAACTCTATGCTCCACAACTTATTTTTATTTACGTTACTTTACGTTGTACCTGTTATAGATAACCTTGTGTCTATATTTTAATTTTTGTAATGTAGAAACATACTACGTTAATTTTTATTGTTGCTATTTTTACTTGTAAGATGTGCAATTTCAGTGGATAAAACAGGTGTCGTCGATGTATTTGGGTATTCCAACATCAATACAAAACGCATAGATTTGGAGAATAATTATGTGAATTAAAATATTCGATAATGAATTCATTATGTTCCTTTAACAGCAATTTGTCACATCATCAGGGCCTCAAGTCTGCTATTACAATAGTGTCAGAATGGTCTATCATTGATTTCATAATTGTTGATTTTGACAAGTTTGGTAATCTACTAATAAAATGGCGTCATTATGACTTTCCAATGGTCAGTCACTAACACTCCATTGAAAGAAATGGCATTTATTGGTAATCTCATACATAATTAAAAATAAATGACTGACTTAATTTACGAACTTCCTACTACTTTAGATTGCTTAAAACACTAATAAATAATATGTAAAAATATATACAAATGAAATCTGGCATGAATAAATTGTTCAAATTTAGTAGTAGTTTTTCGAAAATCACTTCTACTAACGAGTTTTATAATAATGGCAATGCGAAAATGCCATTATGACACAATTCTATTACGACACCAATGATCGACCATTATGAATTTAGCAGATTACGAACTTTTAGCAAAATGACAATGGGATCGTGTTGGAATGACATCATTTCAGCCGAAAGACGTCCACTGCTGGACATAGGCCTCCCCCAAGCTCCGCCACTTCGACCGGTTCTGTGCTTCCCGCATCCAGCGGACTCCTGCGGCCCTCACAAGGTCATCGGTCCACCTTGTGGGAGGCCTTCCAACTTTACGTCTTCCGGTGCGCGGTCGCCACTCCAGAACTTTTCGACCCCATCGGCCATCTGTTCTGCGTGCAATGTGCCCTGCCCACTGCCACTTAAGTTTGGCAATTCTTCGGGCTATGTCGGTTACCTTGGTTCTCCTGCGGATCTCTTCATTCCTGATTCGATCACGCAGGGAAACTCCAAGCATAGCCCTCTCCATTGCCCTTTGGGTGACTTTAAACCTTCTTATGAGTTGGAATGACGAATTTATAAAAATAGCAGCTTGGGCCCCTGGAATTAAATAAATTGTGTTTGACGAAACATTATGAATCCATTGCGAAAAACATACTTTGATTGGTGTGTCATGGATAAAAGATGGATTGATTTGGAATGGATTAGACTTGGTCTTTGTAGTTGGTTGTGTTAGTGGATCTCTCGAATGTAGTAAATGAAATTGTGAATTTAGAATAAGTATGCATTAGTTGTAAGTATGGAAAACGTCACTAGGGCACGAATCGTAAAGTTTCATTCAAGGATTTCAAAATTAGAATAAGTACTACTGTCATAGTTATATTTTTGCCCGTTGATTTTTTTTTTTAATCAATTTGTAACCTTGCCGAGACCAGCAAGACATGCTCGCTTGGCCTGCAAGACATGCTCGCTTGGCCTCAGTTGTGTTCTAACAGAATAATGAGCTAAGTTTCGCGAACTTGGTCTGCAAGTCTAGACGCGGATAGTAATGAGCAGATAGATTTACAGACAAACAACATGTTTATTGTTATTACCCGTTAAATAT
Organism: Antitype chi; assembly: GCA_947359405.1. Taxonomy (NCBI): domain Eukaryota; kingdom Metazoa; phylum Arthropoda; class Insecta; order Lepidoptera; family Noctuidae; genus Antitype; species Antitype chi. The sequence goes on along the minus strand of OX375810.1, from coordinate 7,749,542 downwards.
ATTTACTGTATAACATAATGACGAGTAATTTATCAAAATATATTGAAATGTAGCCCAATTATGTCTTATACACATAGATTAGAATATGATACTGTGATATGAAGCAATATTGCAATCACTACTATGGAAATTAATCATATTTATCACAAATTATTATGAAACTCAAGTTTAACTATGTTTGTAGACTTATCTGCTTTGCAGTTAGTATAATATACTAGGCGAATGCAAGCCACGTTCAATTTACAAACAAAAGGCAGGCGCCAAAGTAAACAGAAATATAGCACCCAAAGATTGGAAGACAATGTAGCGTTTTATTATAATACAGTTAGACTCAAAAACTACCGAACTAATTTTCCATTGCACGGAGTAATTCATGAGGAAGGTTTAGGTGTATAATTATTAAGGTTTTGTGTGTATTGGCTGAAATATGACGATGATATACACTAATATTATAAAGAGGAAAGATTTTATTGTTTGTAATGGATTAACTTAAAAACTACATATCGGATTTAAAAAAAAATCTTTCACCTATTGAAAGCTACATTATTCCGAAGTAACATGAGCTATAAATTTCACGCGACCGAAGTCGCGGGCGAAGTGCTAGTTGTTGAATATAACGGAAAAAATCATGCCGCCACCGATACTGGCGTGCGCCGCGTAAACATGGTATGAAATTTGGAACACAGATAGTTTAATCCCGGTGGTACGTTCCCGTAGGATATTTTTCCAACATCTAAGCGGGCAAAAACTTGTATCATAAAACGAAGTCACGATCACCTATCTATTTCGTTTCACGTTGCCATCGCCTATTATTTCTTGAGGTGCTTAAAGGGTTGCTACTTGATATAACATTTACCAAACGCTTGACTTCGTATTGATTAGACAATTCAGAAATGGTTTACAGCTAAACGCGTATGCCAGCACTAGACTAATGTACAAAATACTGCCTTATATTGTAGTTTAGAAGAATGTTTACATGTTATTGTCCCACGTGGCGATTGCGCTTTTAAGTAGATGTTTGCAGTTATACTAAAGCAAGTAGCCCGACACCCAATGCACTTTTATGGGCATGGTGCGTAATATAGATTGTCTTTATTAGTGTAATATAATAGACAAGCCCAAACTTTTGTTCGTCGTTAAGTTTAGAGCGATAAATAAATCAGGCCGGATTTTCACCACGAGTAACGACCCGAAGTTAGTTATTCCAATGTACCTAAATAAAAAGTTTAAATCAATAGTTATAGTCTAGACGTATAGAAAACATTAAACTTAAGAAAAACGGAAATACCATATAAGAATCCTCAATAAATGCGTTTAAAATTAGGTGCTCTACTTATGTATACTTGAAACACACAACCGTGCAATTGTGTATATAATTCTACTATAGTGCGTTTTGATATTTCCTGCTATAATTCGATAGTGTAATGATGTGCGTGTGAATCTAATTGAATTAATCAATCGTGTTTATAAATTGTATTTGTAGATGCCATTTTCCAAAGTAATGTAATACATAGTTAATATTTGGTACCTATAGTTGATAATTATATTGACTGCAGCCACGCTTTAGAAACTATTAGGGATATTCAAAAACGTAATAAGAAAAAAAAAGATAATTTGAAAATAACCCACATTGTAAGTCTTTCAACAATTTGTTACTAGCCGGGAATTAGCAGTATTTTTTTTACAATACAAAATAGTTGATGTATTTTTCCACTGCCAGTATTCAACATTCAACTAATAAGCATTTAGAATAAGTGTAGCCATTAGTTTAGCTGTTAGTACATATACTTAAGAAAACCTAGATGAAGTGAACGATTTTTCATAACATTTTTGTAATAAATTCTAAAATTACCTAAGTTCAGTTGTTTTAATTAAAGCCTAATTACTGCAGTCATTAGATGTAGTTACAGTAAGTCAATAACTGGTTTTATAAAGGTGCATTAGACGCTAATAGCTTCGCATGTGCAGTGACAACAGCTCATGAACTCATCAACCAGTTATTTGGAGCTGCCTTTTTAGGGTTCCGTAAACAAATGGCTAAAATAGAACTCTGTCATGTCCGGGTATCAAATAGCCCTTTTTCTCTTTTCTCGGAAATTATAAGCAGTAAGTAGCACTACTTTCATGAAAATTGGAAAGGTGTATTCTGCGCAGCGCTAAACAATGTTGTAGTGAAGTTACGCAAAACGAATGAGGAGGAGAATGATCCCATGACTTATGGACCCCACCAGTTGGTGCTGACATCTCTTTGAGGCACGCGTGGAATACAACGCGCCGTCGACCCGGGCTTGATCCTTACCGGAGAGCGAGCTACCCATTACTCGCCGTCCGCAAGCCCGCGCCTACAGTGGCCGGGAATCAGCCTGGGATTTCCGACGCCCAGGGTGTCTCCGGCGGCGGCTAGGGCCGTGAGGGCGCATATTATACTGCCTTTCCCTCACGTGCGCTGCCTCCTTATTCGCGAGCATCACTGCTTCGCAGAAGGAGGTGACGGATACCCATGCACTCTCGCTCCGTACCATGGCCTGGACCAGGGCCGGACGCGAGAGATCGCCTCCACAAGGATACGGCGATGCCGGGCAGACCTCCACCCTATGCTCCACCGTGTCCTCAGAACGATCTTCGCAGTGGCAACACCCGAGCGATTCCTCCCGCCTTATCCGAGACGAACCTCTTGAAACAACCGTGTCCGGTGAGGACCTGCGTCAGGCGGAAGGCGAGAACGCCGTGGCGCCACTCAAGCCATTCCTCAAAGAGGGGACTTACCGCCGCAATCGTGACGTGCCCAGCACTGGGTTGCAACAATCGCATTCTCCATGTCGCCATGAGATCCCGCCGGAGCTCTGTCCGCGGTGTCGCGATTTACGCCCCGGCGTATTGCCTCCTCGCGCCATTCCCAAGTGTGCGCGAGGACCTTTGCCTCCAGATCCCATGGCAGCAATCCGGCAAGGAGGCCCGCCGCCTCACCGAAGATCGTGCGGTATCCCCGGACCATTCAGATAGCCAGGACCCTATGGGACGCGGTCAACCGGTGTGCTGGTCCGCGCCTCAGTCAAGGCGCCCACACAGGCCAAGGACCGCACGACCTCCACGTAGAGCCTCCGGTAGTAGGCGTTTGGACCCCCTAGATTGGGCAGGTGCCGCTTCAAAGCAGCCCCGGCCCGCTCCAGTCTGGGAGCCAAACGTCGGAAGTGTTCCGCGAAGTCCCACCGGCTGTCAAGGACGAGTCCCAGGTACTTCATCGTCGACTCGACGCCGATGTGAACCCCTCCTGCCGTTATCTGGGTACCCGTCGGTGGCGCATTCCGAGGACCATGAAAACACATGGCCTCGGAGTTGTGCAAGGCCACCTCGAGTCCCAGTTGCCGGATTCTATCGACGATTGTCGCAACCCCGTGTGCCGCTAAGTCGGCCGCCGCCTGGTACGACCTCCCTTGCGCCAAGACCAGCGTGTTGTCAGCGTAGCAGACTACGCTGACGCCGCTAGGGAGGTTGGCGCGCAGCACCCAGTCGTATCCGATGTCCCACAGATGCGGCCCCAGAACCGATCCCTGTGGGACACGGCACGACATCTCTCGCCGGTTCCACTCTCCTTGGTGACCGGGGTAGATGACGGCCCTGTCCGTCAAATAGGCCTCGACCACACGACAGAGGTAGGTCGGCATCCGGTGATACCGGAGTGCCTCCCTTATGCAACTCCAGGGCAGGGTGTTAAAGGCATTGGCGATGTCTAGAGACACCACCAAGACGACCCCACCCCGGGCCACAGCATCCCCCGTCGTGAGGGCTCGCACGCGCAAGATGGCGTCCACCGTGGAGCGCCCCCTGCGAAAACCGAACTGGCTCTCCGCCAAATCCAGCCCCACCCGCACCAGCCGCCCGACGAGGCATTATGATTAATCGTGAGTTACTTTAGTAATTAGGGTGCTGGTCTCTGCAACGTTTAGTTTTAAAGATCTCCGTGGCCGCGCAGTTCTCCTCGTTTAATGGCGCAGCCACGTTCAAACCCATAACTTTGACAAAATGGTTTTGGGAACCAACTTTTACAATTTTTTACAAAATCTTGGTAGGAATATATATATTTTTTATTTCGCCGTGGCCGCGCCATTGCAACGGACACAGATTGAGATGGTTAAAAGAAACTCACACTAGGACCACAGTATTATCATCACAGATTGCCATAGTATAAAGAAACGCAATAATGAATCTAGATAAAATAATTTGAATGGTTTTGTCTCGCTTCAACGAATTAAACTCCTAACGGAGCAATCAATGGCTTCATTGCGTAGACAGAGAATAGCTTCATTGGCTTCAGTCGTAGACAGACACCTATTTTATATAAATAAATAAATAAATATGTCTGTGGTAGACACAGTGTTTTATCTATGGTTGTGACTTGTGAGGTTGTCTTGAGTTGTAATAGGCTACGTATACGATAATATCGATTTGAGCGTACTCACACCCGTTCCGAATTGGCGTGATCGCGATAACAATATCCCGTGAATCGTCATAGATGACGTCATGACATGCGCCATCTTGCGATAACACCGACCATGCGTAATACTAATATCACTGTGAGCGCTGTCAAAAATGACAGTTGTGCTGTTTTGTTTTTTGAATCGTTTCCTAACTATAGCTAACTTGGCTATAGTGCGTTTGGCTAGAGTCGCCACCTAACCAAATAAGACGAAATTTGTGGTGAATACAAGTTTTATATGGTTTAAATAGGTTTTAACATTAAGTGAGCACTGTTAGCGCGTTCACGAGCGTTCCGTATTGTTGACAAAAATGACAGTTCTTTGCTGCGTGATCGTGAATTCGTGATATCTATATCGGAACGCAAATTATTGATGTGAGCGCTCACAGCGCTATTTTTCTAATACGGAATGTGGCCATAATCATTTCATTGTCACATTTGTCAATATAAAAAAGGACTCTGTGGTCAATATTTATCAATGACTGAATCGAAACAACCGCATGTGAATTGCATTTTCTAATTCTCTTGCATTGTAAACTGTAATGTTGATACTACGAAATATTTGCTTTCTAATAAAATTTTAGTTCATACGATATCTTACTATCATGTCTACCCGTGAAATACTCACCTTACAATTTGGTCATTACGCGAACTATGTTGGATCACACTTTTGGAACTTGCAAGAACTTAGTTTTGATTATACAGGAACTGTAAAAACAGAAGTTAACCACGATATTTTATACCGTGAAGGGCGAACTGCGAAGGGTGAAGTGACATACACACCTCGGCTCCTTTTGGCTGACCTCAAAGGTTCCCTAAATACATTGCCTGAAAGTGGTGGTTTGTCCAGTGGAGCAGACGAAAATGAATTTCCATGGGATGCCGTTGAAAAAATAGAAGAACCAGTTCCACCGAAAAATGAGTACCTGGCCGATATTGATGGTCAGGGACCACATGTTCCCTCAAAGGAATACAACTTTGAACAAGATGTTAAAACTTGGACAGACTACTTATACCCTAGGCTTCACGAGAGAACAATTAATGTTGTAAAAGAATATGTTCACGGAGAAGATACAGTAAGTTCTGTTGTTAAAGTAGGTAAGTAGTGTTGGAATATTAAAACCCGTGTAAATATTAAAATTCTTTTTATTTCTTTTTAGGAATGTATGGACATTTATCATACTGGTAAATTGCTGTGGAAGCATGATTTTGGTGATGCATTTATGGAAAACATTAGAAAATATGTGGAAGAAAGTGATAGCATGCAAGGTTTTCAAGTTAACTTTGACTGCGTTGATGGATTTGCAGGCCTTGCCCTTAGTTGTATAGAGCATCTTGCTGACGAATATTCCAAATCTATACTAGCATACCCAATTATACCATCACATTTCCCTGATAACAATCCTACGACACAAGAAGAAAGAGATAAGGCCAATGTTAAAGATTCCATTAGGCTTGTGAACACAGCAATTTCTATTCAAGAACTGTCAGAAAATGCAACATTGTTTGTACCCATTTGCACTGGAGAGAAAGGATGGAGGAAACCAGGGAACCCCAGAAAATTTGACTATATTAATTATAAACCTGAACTATACTACCATAGTTCAGCTTTAATAGCATCAGCCATGGACACATTGAGTCAGAAATATAGACACAAAAGCAACATTTTTACATTATCAGATATTTGTGCTGATCTCACAGGTTATGGCAGAAAAATGGCTTCAGCTTCATTAGGAATGCCATTACCATTAAATGAATCACAATATTTGATAGATTACTTGAATAGTACAACAAAACCTATTTACACAAGTATCACACCAAGTTGTAAGATTGCTACTGACAAACTATTCCAATTAATCACAGTGAGAGGAGTTCCTGAGAGCTACTTGAAAGCTCCTTTGAAAGAAGCCAAAGAACAAATGAATATACCAGCATACCGCTGCAGTAATGTGAAGGAGATGTTTGAACTATATTTCCAAGCAAATAATTTCCTTTCAGCTACAAATGTAACAATATGTGAAAAGCCTCTAGAAGCCAAAACTCCTTACCCAAGATTTTTTTCAAATGACCTTAATAAATATGGGTTTGTAAGAAGTGATGCCAGCCAAGAGAAGGTTGAGAGTTGTGCTATTGTTGCAGGATATCACAATGGTAATTTCATGTCTGACATGATTGAAAAACTGCACAGAGAAACTAGTAGGGTTAAATTTACCAAACTGCACAAGTTTAATCAAGAAGGGCTTGAAGCTGCTGAGTACAGTGAAAGTTTAGATAAGCTTGCAGAATTCAAGGATAATTATGAAGATGACTTTGAACTGTAATAAAATAATATTAAGCTACTTACTGCCTCACTTAAAATTACTAAAATAAGCTTTAAACTGATGACTGCCAGTCGGATTAATACGACAAAATGATGCAGCAATTGATGTAAAACTGCTGTCAATAGTTAAAAACGTTGTATATATTTTTTACTTTATTTATATTTCTCGAATGGTTTGAAAGATAAAGACTGCACATCAAAAACTGGTTACATTGCTTCCATACTTTCTCTTATGTTTATTTGTATAACTGCCACCGTGATATACTCACTATGTTATATACCAGTGGTTTGGTGGCCAAGAAAAGTACAAATCGACAGTGGAAAGGTAAAATAGGTAAATAGGTAAAACCTGAAATCTCAGGAATTAATTTTAATTTTTTTAATTTTATTCTTGACAGCACAGTTGGCGCAGAGGTTAAGCGATTGACTGCTGCGCTGCGTGTTGCGGGTTCGATACCCGCACGGAACAAATATTTGTATGACCTACAAGTAGTTGTTCCGGGTCTGGCTGTTTGTGTATGAAATGTTTGTAAACGCACCCACAATACAGGAGAAATTCCTAGTGTGGGGCAAAGTATATTAAAAAAAAAAGGTGGAATAATTTAGAAATCATTTACAATTCTCATCCTTTGGCGCTTTAGCAATTTTACCTTTCGACTGTCAAAATGATTATTATTACAATAAATGAAAAGGCCAGTTTCTACTAGGTTTGTTACCACTGACGTGGGGGCAACTTGACAGGTTTCGATCCTACGTCCCCTGCTGAAAAGAAGCAGGTCCAAATCTAAATTTCTGTAAAATATGTTCAGCAAGTTTTAACATTAACCATTAAATGCATGATTTTTTTTAATATTCTGAAAAAAATAATTGTATAATAGATGTAGGGGTACTTACAAAACCCGGGAAAAATATTAAAAAATATATTTTTAAATTTTAATATATTTATTTCTAATAAAACTTCAAGTACCTACCTATCAATTTTGGCACTTCTATACATATAATAAATCTGTAGTTATGCATAAAGCTAAAAAAAAATGTTGGTTTTAATTTTTATGAAATGAATAGAAACAATTATTGTTTCTGTTGTCACACAAAGACACTTTACATTTGGAACACATGACAGTTGTTAACTTCCGACAATTATTTTATTTACCTACACATATTTCTCTTATTACAATATTTCTCTTTCATGCCTTACATTGTCTAACGGACGTCTCTTGTTGCCATTGCTTGTTCATGCGCCCGAGTTTTCCTTGCTTTCTTGATGGTGGTTACTTCTTATAAGCGACCACGTTTGATATCATGATTGTAAGTTTGGTACTTAGAGATTCTGCTGATTTCTGCTGATCTGTTCTAAAGTCAGCTAAATTTATTATTTGTTTCGGATTCTCTCCTTTTTTGGTCAGTACTTTTTTATAGAACACTTAAGCGTTGATTACCGTCATGTGTAACAGATGATAAAACAATCGTGTCCTCCATTTGGGAGACTTCATTTTGATGCGGTATAGGTACCGACCTAAGTAGCAGTCCATATGAGCATTGTACCTACTCTTTCACGACTAGGGCAAGGAATTTCAATACCTAGTAGGTTTCTGCTTTTGTCAAACCGTTTGATAGTTTCTACTGATTCTGGTCCTACATAGGTACGTCGAAAGCAATAAGGCCTGCTTGTTGTCTTTCCAACTAGTACCTAGCTGCCAGGACTAATCAAATATAATGAGTAACATTTTTACAGTATGACACTTATTTTTTTTGTGGGGCATGTCGTATTGATCTTGAGAGGCCGTGACTACTTAACCGGGCTTTCCTGGGGCTGCCATTAAGAATTAACTTAACGCCTCCAGCCAGGGCTTAAAACTTACATACTAGGCGACTGCACGCTGACGGCAGGGCACCCCGGCCCCTGTGGGGTACGGGCCTCGACTCAGGGCGTCACTGATAGGGGGACAGCGAGTGGGGACAGGCTGGATCAATATATTGGCATTATTATTATTAGATGGGGAGTTTAACTCTACTGGCTCAGCTGCGGCGCGGGCTGGCGCTTCAACGAGCAAGAGTCGGTCGGGGACAGTATGGTATGACCCTCTGGGAACATCAGCTTTCATTACCGTAAGTACGTCTTTTTTTCTGGCAACTTGCAGGTCTTTCCGAGTCTATTTCTTTGCACAGTACCCAAGCAGTAGATTCCTTCTCCCCAGAGATAATAGAGTAACATTTGTATAAGTTATCGAAATACACGTTATGAACTTATGATTTACTTTTCAAGGAGCAGATCGCAACAAACGGATGACTGTGTTGGAGACGCGGCACCTAAATCAGATTCATGTTTCAATAGTTTGTGACCTGAATAGATCTCAAAGCTGTACGCGTATCCCATCACGTATGGGGTTTGTTTGGTAGGTATTGCTTCATATTAAAGTGTTAAATCTTGGTTGCACACTAGTTCATCTACAGATAGTCTATGATCAAAAGGAAAACTTATAAATCGTTTGTTCGTGATAATGGGTCTAAGCTGGATCTTGTGCAACTTGTCGTGATTAGGATGACTAACGGTAAGGTGATGTAGGTACGTTCATAAGGAAAATTTGACGAATTTTTTCAAAGCGATTTATAGTCATAGTATCTGCGATGGGTGCAAATCTAGCTTTTGCTGACCAATACGATCGCACACTTGGGAAATGGTAGACAGAAGAATAAACTAAAAAATCACGAAACATTAAAATTGTCTATATAATAAATATAAAATACAAAATAATTCCTCTGTTTACGAAATCGATTCTCAAGAATCGATTTGTGTTGCATATGATGAACAGCACTAAATCGCTAAAATTGACAGGAAAAATGATAAGCGCCTGTACTCCGAAACCGAATCGATATACCTCCGATAGTACCACTTCTTTTGTTAATCATCATTTGTTATCACAGAACGTCACATCAACCGCTCCAAGTAAAAGCCGCGATGTATTACGAATATACAGCATGCTTTCGATGACCTGTTTTTCTCAATTTTGGTATTACTGTGAATTATTAGATTAAAAATAATTGATTTTAAAATGAATTACGCATAATATTAATCATAAAATTACTTACCGATGAAGGAAACGTTAACTTTTTTTTCTGCTCTCATTTGTGCAGTTTTTACAATTTATCTCAGCGCAATTAGGCATTTTTGATTTATTGACTGACGTCCAACTAGCGAGGCACACCGATGCAGACTCAGCGCGACAGTTATTTTATTTTAAAGGCATCTCGTAGTTGACCTTGAGAGGCCTAACTACTTAGCCGGACTTTTCTGTGGTAGCCGCCTCCAATCAGGGGCGTAATAATACTTAAGCTAAGCGACTGCACGCTGAGGGCACCCCCTGTGGGTTACGGGCCTCGGCTCAGGGCGTCACTGGTAGGGGGACAGCAAGTTGGGACAGGCTGGATCAAATTATAATAATAATTATTAAATCTCGGGGAGTTTTACTCTATAGGCTCAGTTGCGGCGCGGGCTGGCTCTTCAACGAGCAAGGGTCGGTCGGGTCAGCGCGACACTGGCCACGTTAAGCATTTTATGCTTACGCGAAGTGGGTGCTCTTGCGTTATCTAGGTTTATCTATATCTGTGAATACGACATTCAAGAAAGTAAAGAATTCATGAATTTTATTGGCGCCAATGCATGAAGTATCAATTTTGATAGGTACAGACGCCAGGCCATCAAGCTACCCCAATCTGTCAAATTTCTTTGATAGATTTCACCTTTATTACTTAAGCCTAAGGTTCATGTTCAATTGGGAATTTTGACAGTTTGGGGTAGCTTGATGTGCTGGCGTCTGCACATAAATATTTTAGAAACAAACTAGCCTTACATTAAATTTGAGGCCTTAACATAAGTTAAACTTTAGGTATCATTTTAGTTACCGTTTGCATTTAAGGGTTAAAATGTAAATGTAATTTTAATTGCTTGTAAAATAAAAGCTTGTTTGAAAATTCATATAACTTTATTTAAGATGATTTAGATAAAATAAATCATATCCCATCCACACTATCGCATCGTACATACACATTTACATCAATATTCATTATTATGAGTTATACCAGCGATCACGATGAACGCTCTAACGCTCTTTCCTTCATTCTCGTTATAAATGCTGCACCTTTGTTCTTTCTGAAGTTCTCATAGGGGTCGTTGAGGTTTACACCTACACCTGTAACAAAAACGAAAGAAAAATTAGGATTTATAAACCCGTCCCTCCATATTACGTCGTATTTACTTTTGACCGACTACAATGAAAGTGTTACAATAAACTGATTTGTTACTTTAATTTCCATTTTGAAAAAATAAAATAAAAAAACTAGTTTCGGAAGTCGATGGCATGATGAGATGTCCTTCAGGTCAATTCTCGTAATTAAAAACGTTGAAAACCTAGTCGCAGTCTTTCCTCAGGGACAATCAAATGTCAAAAATGAATGGAAATTCGTGGTATTTTTGATAGATTGAGACTGAGATCAGACTGTGAATGTTCATAAAATTACGGGAATTGCCCTCTGATATAGACTTAATATACCTTTATACTGATCTTGTCTATCTCTTACAATGCCGCCGCTGATTGGTTCAGCGATGCCCTGCCCAGAGGCACCCAAGCCGCCAGCGCTCCACCCCATCTTCTGTAACAGCTGGTGACCTTTGTTGCTCGAGTCTAGACCTGACGTAGACGTACTCGGATATGCTCCGCCACTGTGAATTTGAGAGAAAAATGGTATTAAGGAACAGTCGTTTTAAAAGTGGCCCACTTGTGCCACAAATAACTAAATTCATTATATTAATTCAAACGGTTAACATAAATCGAACGATGTTTTATTATCGTGTGGCTGTCTCTGTTGGGTACCACTTTAAGTTTACTCCACTTAAACTGGCGTCCAACAGGGCCAAACGATTTAAATGTATGAATTAGATTCAGATGATGTATATTGTGATCCAGTCTTATTTATGGACAAGCATAAAGGTACAGTTCCGAAGGCGACGGGCAGCAGCATTGGTAAAAAACGCAGAAACAGTTTTGGTTCTCATTATTTCGATCCTTGAGTTATTGCGGTTGGGTGGCACTGCCGCTGCAGTTTGCCGCCGCCTTCGGAATAGGGTATTTTACACGGAAAATGTTAGTTTTAGTTCATGAAATAACAAAATAAATTTTAAAACGCAATTCAAAGATTTCAGGTTTTTAATCTGTTTTTGAACACCATGAAATAGTAGCCGCCATGTTATTACGTCATACGGCATGTCAATTGAACAACTTTGTAGTTTTATTGTTTTTGTAACCAAAGTATTTTTTATTTAAATTATATTTTGCATTCAGGAACAGAAAACCAATATTTTGCATTCAGGAACAGAAAACCAACGATAAATAGAATAATATATTTTTTTCCAATTACAAATAATTATCATACAAAATATCAGCCCATTTGTTTACTTAGCAAACTGACGTCATACCGACAGACCAATATGGCGTCCACTGCGTCCAGCGTTTTCGTCAAATTACGCGCGAAATTTGAAAATGTAAAACTTAAATGCATTTTTTCGGAACTAATCGATGAAATAAAAATGTTGTGTTTTTTTAGTGGTTTATTAGCACATTAGAATCTAATTAGGACACTTTTTAAAAATGAGTGTAATACCCTTATCTACATAATAAGTAAGTCTCAGATAACTTGTATTTTTAACTGAAATATATTACTGCGCCTTGCTCAAGCCCCTGCCTAAACATGAATCTCCATCTGCAACTTAATTTGAAATGCAGAGTCTGTCTAACCAGAGAAGTTCCAGGGCAATATAGGAACTAAAAACTAATTAAGTGGAACGTCGACTGTAGCGTCGCGTCTGTGAGACTTCTGTCGTAAGACCGACCGCTTTTGCCATGCTAAAATGTGTCAACTATAGTATATCGTACTTACAGGAAACTAGGAGGTGTGGGCGATCTCGATTTCTCGATACGCCGTGACCTCGGTGACTCCCGATGCCTTTCTCGCTCCCTTGATCTGCTGCGTGACCGCGATCTTGACCTTGACCGGGATCGCCGCCGACCTAATATACGTATTGTTTACTTTATGTTGTCACAACTAAGGTTCACTCACTAACTTTTCCGTTTAACTGTATTTTACACAAAGTCATCTTATAAGGGTCAGTGCACACCGAGATGCGACGCTCACTTTTTAAGATGTGACTGTTCTTCGACACGCTTTCGCGCTCGTAGTGAAATTATACCTTTTCGTGTTATAAATAAGTTAGATATTCTGTTGCTATCTTTAAAAAATGCGTATCGCGTCGCGTCTCGGTGAGATTTGACCCTAAGTCGTCACTATCGACAAGAAGGGCCGAGTTAGGCTAACATTGATCGTAATTGCAATATGGCTGTACAAGGGTCTTTTGTTGTGTGGCCGAAAACTGATCTAACGCCGCCATCTTGTTTTTTCTATACATTTCACTAACAATGGAGAAAGGCGGGCACAGCTAATAAGAAGATGGTGTGATCAGAGCTAAGTCCCTCTACTGCCTACATTAAATTTGACATTTTGTTCATACATGCATAACGTGACCATACGTCCCGCTTTGGGCGGGACAGTCCCGCTTTCAAGCAATCTGTCCCGGCGTCCCCAGCGAGGCCGACATAGTCCCGCTTTTGAAAACAGACCAAACTATAATTTAAAATGTGCCTACTTAACTATTTTGTGTTCAGCGCTTTAATTATTTTCTATCTTCTTTAATAAAAAAAAAAACTAGTAAAACACCCACAAAACAAAACACACACAAAAACTTTTTTTATTATTTAATTCCGCAGATGTCCCGCTCTGGCAAAAAAAATAAATGGTCACGTTATACATGCATGAGTTTGGTTCTATTTCACTATTTCGTTATTTTCGGTAATTTCAATATTTTAAATCAAATATTAGACATGGAAAGTGTATTTCCTTGTAATCACTTTTTTCAAAATGTTCTCAAACTCTATTTAGTTTTTAAAAAATCTACGAATAGCTTTAAAGCCACAATCTTCTAATTTTAGTGTAATTCAGGAAATGGTGGAGTCCAATTTCGGAGCCACAGCAATGCGTCATTTTCGCAAAATTTTAATAAAACCACCTCATGTCTTGATAATAGCTTAAGTTGGGAACTAGCTACGACTGCGCCATTTTGACAGTTGCCTTGCCCATTGCACAGGTGTTTACCAACTGTGCTCCTCTGTCGCAGTCATTCGAGCGCTAATATATCCATAAAGTAGTGTAATTAGCAGTATTTGATTATAGTTATGTATCAATTACACAACATGCCAAGGTCTAACATAATATGGATGATAACAGTATTTAATTACTTTGTTAAGAGATAATAGAAATAGATTCTTTCATGATATGAAATATAAAGTACAGAAATATTATATTTTTCTGGTTCTTCGTAAATGTTCACTGCTGTATGTGTAGTCTTCGGGGGAATAAAAAAAAGTCTAAAATAAAACTTACTTTCACGATTCTCTCTGTCCCTTTCTCTTCTCCATGATGATGAGGACGTCGACTTTTTTCTTGGAGACGGTGACCTTGACTTTGATTTTGTTGGCGAAGGTTTCTCTGGCGTTTTACTTTTTGATCTGAATTCATAATAAGCCATTTTTTTTTTTTTTTAGAAAACGTTGCCCCACACTAGGAATTTCTCCTGTATTGTGGGTGCGTTTACAAACATTTAAACTCACATACACAAACAGCCAGACCCGGAACAACTACTTGTAGGTCATACAAATATTTGTTCCGTGCGGGGATCGAACCCGCGACACGTAGCGCAGCAGTCAATCGCTTAACCACTGCGCCAATCGTGCTGTCGATTATAATATTAATTGTATTACTTTGATAAATCCTGTTAAAAAGGATTTAAAGGATGAATAGAACAAATAACTGAAAGTTTTTTTAATATTTTAATTGATGTGTGCAATGATTTACCACGAAGCGCTGAGTGAATGGAGTGTAGTGTTCATATTTATGATATCTCTGACGTATCTTACCATATTAGAGAGCAAGGAAAAATTAAAAATCATTAAAACTGTCAGTGTCGCGGTATACAGCCGATTAGTCGAACCTTTTGGAGATTACTATTCAATTTGCTTACATCTGTTTTAACAGTGAGAAGAGAAATTCATACCTATATCTCCTGCCGGGAGGTGTTGGTTGTTTCTGCAAATCTTTTGGTATAGGACTCGGGGATCTTGACTTTTCCCGAAAGCCCTGCGCCACTGCTTCTTCCTTCATTTTCCTAGCAGCATTTTTGGCTTTGTAGTATTCGTATAGGCCTAATTTCTCCCAGCCCTCACTGCGAAAGAAAGAAATATTAAAACAAGCTTGATAAATTGTTGAGGTCACCTGTTTGTTACACAATATACACAATTACACAAACATTTATTTTACAAAACTGGCATGTCATGATTTTTCGGTACTTACATCTTCATCACAAATTATTTATCGGAGTGATTATGATAAAATATTTGAAATAACTACCACTACCCACAAACAAAAAAACCATTTTCTTAATTAAAAAGAAAAGAAACTTGCTTGTCTCTAGGCCGCTCATGATTAGGCGAGGCGTAGAATGCGTCGACAGCTGCCAATAGTCTTTCATTAGGCGGGGCGGGAGGAGGCAAGCGAATCTTCGCTGGATCTAATGGTCGATATCTGTCGTCTTCCAGCTAAAATAAAGATATTTCATTAAAGAAAATTATAGAACTGCGGCAGAAGGGAATGGAGGGGTTAACAAAAGGAGTGCTAATAATATCTTTTTGTTCTTCAATTAGTTTAAGTTGAGAGACAAGCAGGGAAACATGCCTTAGTCTGACAACAAACACATTTACACTATGCAGAGGTCAAGAGCATTGGCCCATAGATTATCACTCCATTTGTTTGTTACTCCTCATTCACAAAGAAAATAAATGAATTTACATACCATAATGAGTGGGACCATCAAACCAGCCGGTAGTTCGAAATAGGGTACAGAAGGCATTAGATCTTCATTGTTTATTTCAAGGAAGGGTGGGAATCCCGGTGGGGGCTTACTAAGATCTGGTAGACCATTTTGGAATGCTAATAGTGCAGGGTTATCATTAGGTATGAAGCCAGGTGGTGGTTGGGAGAAGTTTATATTTGGAAGATTTGACAAGTCTGGCTCTTCTATAATCTCATTTTTCTTCTGTTGATTAGTTATTTGGTCAAATGTCTGACTGTCATAACTGTTCTCGTTTCCACTAAGACTATTGTTAGAGGCATAGTTATCGCCACTTTCGCTGCCATATTGGTTATTTGAATTGAAGGCTGGTTCATAGCCACCCATTGGTGGGAAGTTTTGTTCATTGAAATTGTTATTTTGAAAACTGGTTTGCATGTTGTTTTGCTGTATATTGTCTTTGCTCTGATCGTGGCTGTTCTGTAATTCAATGGCGTGTTTCTGCATTTCTAATTGCTGAATCTGCTGCATTGTGTGCGCGACAAAAGCTTGGTGTTGAGTTTGATAGCTGGAAAGTTATAGAAATTTTATGTGTGAAATTTTTAGTGTTCATCGAAATTTTATATTAACACTACTAGACAACTTACTTTTCGAAGGTAGCTTTAGTTTGTTGCGTTAAATGGGCAATAGCATTTGAGTGTTGTGCGATCAGATTGTTCTGGTACTCTTGGTAGGAGCTGGTGGGACTCTTCATTTTCTCAATGACGGCAGTCTCGAAATAGTTCGACTTGGATTCCCAGAGTCGAAGCAATTTGTTAAGTTTAGCCTCCTGCTCTTCAGTAACGGCTGAAACAGCAAAATGATTAAAGAGTTGTCATATGAGCCAGGCTGACACTAAGCAAGTTACCTGATTGGCACAAACCACAGGCGATGATGTACTAAAAATGCTTTAACTTGAAGATGAGAATGCACAATCGAACAAGAGA
The DNA here is from genome assembly GCA_947359405.1 of Antitype chi. Classification (NCBI taxonomy): domain Eukaryota; kingdom Metazoa; phylum Arthropoda; class Insecta; order Lepidoptera; family Noctuidae; genus Antitype; species Antitype chi. The sequence continues at coordinate 7,732,806 of OX375810.1, read as the reverse complement.
GACCTACATCTTGAGGGCATTATTATAAATATGTTACCTATACTGGCATTGCAAAACATTGGAACCACCACATTTTCCAAATTTTTCTTGAGATCTTCTGCGTTTTTGCGTGCACTGTAATTAGGAATAATAGCATCATAGACACCGATTTGATAATGACACGAAGTAAAGGGAGGTATACAATTTTTGAGGGGATATAAGAAATTACTTTAAAAATAAGTAAAATATGGTTTACATATGGCGTCGGATTAGTCTTGTATATACATAAGTAAAGAAATATAATTAAATACCTCCATGTTATGCTTACTTTTTTTTACAATAAATAGGTGTGAATTGAAACTTCTATAGAGACCATAAAAAATTATAAGTTCTAAACAAAATATTCAGGTATGATAACATAAGAATACTATTTACTCTAGTGCCAAGAAATTAATAAGAACCACAAATTAATCAAAGACTTGAAAGCAAAACAACTGAAGTTATGTTATCAACAAATACAATAGGACCCTGAACATGAACAAATGAGTTAAGGTGTGAGTTATACTGGTGTTTGGTACTAACCAATGGTGTAAGACATCATTGACCAGGTAAATGATGTGGAGTTTCTGCGTGAACGCTGCGCCCGGCTGTGTCACTTTTCTTAGCAGATGCTGGGATATCACTTTTCCCGCGTCGTGTGAAGTTGCGTGTTGTAATATCCAGCCTTTGCCTATGAGGAGAATTGATAAGCAGAAATATGAGTAAAAACTAAGTAACTTCTTCTTTCTTCTATTTAATCTTTCTTAATAATTATGTTTTATTTTAGTACTCAGGTGTTTTAAATGTATCCGGGTGATAATAGGTGTTTCGGGGAAATTAATAATTTATGTTCTTACTTAACAGGTGTTAAGGAAATAATTATTAAAGTTTAACTATTAAGCTTGATAAAAATATAGGGAAGTAGGGTGTGGCTTTATGCAAAACATATGGGAATTAATGGTTATTCCAAATAAAGAAAAAACAGAAATGTTAATGTTGAAATTCCGCAGACAACTTGTCACCTGATGATATGCTGTCTTTGGTGCATGTGTCAATGATTGGTTGTAGTATGCTGTCCAGTTCACCGAGGCTGATATGGTTGTCTTCGGCCATCATCTGGATTTTTTCCACTTGAGCCTTACTCACCAACTCGTTGATTTTAGCTTGCTGTTGTTGAATCAACACCTAAAACATTTATACAACTTACAAATTGATCCTTTCAGGATAAAACTGCACTGATATAAGAAAATAGATTAGTAAGAAACCAAACATTCAATTTAAATGTGCTAATTATGAGACAACATAGAATAATATATCAAGAACAGAGCAAAATAAAGTACACATAATATGTAATTTGTAGAACCACCCTAAAGTACAAAACAGCCTGTAAATAATAAACATTGAATTTGTAAACCAGCACAAAAATTAAAATCTAAGACAACACTGACCAATCATTTTAACATGCATTTGTCACAAACTTGAATTACCTATCTTGATAATTGTCTAGTTCACAAACCAGTAACTATTATATTATTTATACTACTTCTGATCATCAGTGGTTTGTAAAAATGTTTGAGCAAAAATCTAAGAAATAGAGAAACTTACTGTGTGTTGAGCATTAAGATTGTTTTCAGATTGAGTAATTTGCTCTTTGAACATGTTGATCTGTGCGGAGATGTTGTCGAGGTCATGGTGGGCGTGCTGCGGAGTGCCAGGGGGCGCCGAGTTGACCGCAAGCCACTGCTGGAGCGCGGGCGCCACCGCCATCGACGCCGCTAGGCCCAGCTGAGCGGGAGTCGCTCCGGCCTGTTGGGGCATTACATATTGCCTGTTCTGTGCCATATAAGCCCCGGCGGGAGCAGGAGCCGGCTGGCCACCGGCCGATTGCTTTAGAACTATAAACAGCGGAGGTTCACTTAATCGGTTATAACAACACTCAATCAGCGATCATTGGAATATTCAAAACTCTTCCATCGTCATTTCATTATGCTTACTTGCTTGCTCCGTTGTCACTTTGTACTGGTAGTAATTGAAGTAGTCCCCGCCGTAAAGGAAGCTGAATTTCGGATTGCTTTTTTGCTTGTTCTTCGTCATTTTTTCAAATTCAGGTCCATTTCTAGCGACAAACTGTGCAAGTTTGTCTATTATGTTGCGTAGGTCTTGATCTAGAAATATAACTTATTTTTAGCTACTGAGGCACTCATAATACGTGTCCAAAAACGATATTTGATTGAATTAGGACGCACCTTGTGGCGGCTGCGGAAGCTCCATTTTATTAGAATTAAGGTTATGTTAGTAGAAAATTATCTCTTTCCTCCGTACTGTATACTAAGTATATTTTATCATTACAATCATCACATGGTTAAAACAATACTGTTCTTGTAAAACAATCTTACAAGTCACTAGTGTTTCAGTTGTGAACGAAAAACTTGTCGCCAAAATAACATTTCTTCGACACCGATCCAATTTTTTCGGCCATTTGTAAAATTGTAATTTTGGAGTTAGTGAGGTGAAGAAAATAAAAGTAGGTAGAAAACCGTAATCACTAATCCCAATAGGGTATTTTCCAATTTTATAAAAACTGTTTTAATTTTAAGATTGAGACGATATATATAACAGAAAAATAAAAATAAATTTATTTATAGCCATTTTCTCCATTAAAATCAAATTTATATTTCGTTGTTTTGAATTTACCGCCAAAACGCTTCTTATGATGACTTTTTATCACGTGACATCGTGACGTTAGCTTTGTGTAAACAGCACCGGTACAAATACTTAGTTTGGCGCAGTTTTAGAAGTATTTGTGCACAGAGGCACCGCACATTAGTAATATCACTTTCTATCCATTCAAAATCTTCTTAATTATGAACTCGACATTCACTTGTTTACTTACTAACTACTTTAGTTTACACAAAGTTGACATCACGTGGGGTCACGTGATAAAAAAGTCATCGTAAGGAGCGTTTTGGCGGTAAATTCAAAACAACGAAAAATACATTTTATTTAAATCGTTTTTAATTGAGAAAATGGATATAAATCAATTCACTTTTATTTTTCTGTTACATATTTCGTACTAATCTTCAAATTAGAATAGTTTTTAATAAATTGGAAAATACCCTATTATGGCATCGAAGTGGGCGTGGACGAGGGGATTCGAAGTTAATAGTAATTTACAAAATCATTTATGAATGAGCATGCCATGAATTATTTTTGAAATTAGTAGAATAATGTTGAAAAAACAGAACCTAACTAAAAATTAAGTATTGAAAGACCAGTTCAAAAAAAATCGATAAGTGCAAAAGTATGTCCCATCCTTGATTTATTATTTTGGTTGGCAGCACTGTTCCCAGGATTGCTGTCGAGTATTGATCGCTGGACCAATAGTTTTTCAGGCAAAATAAATTCAATGCAGTCATTCGTTGTTTAGCGGTGACGGATCAGCAGGCTGATGTCAAATCAGTCGACGTGAATCATTTGTCAAAATCAAGAAACAACTCAAAATAGTACTCTAAAAAATTAGGGAATCCGCATCAAAATGTCTTCAATGGTAAGTTGCATTCTCTTTATTAATATTATAGACACTGTCCCTATGAACTTTCATGTGGGTGTTACCGAAATTACAACTTTTCGTTTATTTAATATAGGTAACTGAGTAATACCAGATATTCGTTTATTCGTATGAAACACCTGCTTAAGGTCGAGTTTTGCTAATTGAAACAGAAAACTAGAACAACTTTGATCTGTCATCATCACAGACCATTCTGTCTCACAGTCCAAACTCAATAAATTATATTGAATAACTGACTGTACAGTATACTAACTGTATTTGTTAATTATGTTAAAGTAAAAGGAGAGCACCAATTAAAATTTATCATAATGTCACAATTAAAATTAATGTAATATCCTTATCACAAAGCATAGGAACTAATAACACCCTTATCATGTCAGGAAATCCATTTTTTATGAACAAAATTTTCAATAGTATATTTTATTCTTCACAGCGGATGAAGGCAGCGAAATGTCCATCGGACGAGCTTGCTATTACAAACTGTGCCCTCATCAACCCGGATGACTTCAACAGTGATGTCAAGTAAGTTTTTATGATATGTCATCAGCATCATTCCTTTGAGATTGGTTGGAATCAGCCAGTAAAGCATTGTCTCTAAAGTTGGCAGTACATCAGAAATTGCTCAGGCGTTGCATGTAACATTATGATACAGTAAGTGGTGGAGGCAGTTCCCCCTCACTTTCCAGCTACAACTAAACATTAATATTAAGTAGGGTAATAAATGAGTCATGCTGATTTAAGACACATCTGTATTGAGAAATGCAACAAATAACTAAATGGTAGAAACTGGTGGTTGTACATCTCAAACAGTATGGTTAATGTATTCTGAATATTAACCAAAACTTTGCACATGTACTAGTTATACTTACCTAAAGTTTAAATACAATTAAAACCACAGTACCTTTTATTTCAGCTGTTACTAATTTTACATTTACATGTATCCTTCCTTGCTGTCCTGCAAAGTTTAAAATGCACCATGATTTAATTTCCAAATTTTTGGTCCTTAGGTACCTACTCCATAGTTTCATAGGACCAAAAAAATTGCTCACAATTTTTTTATACCCCTTGAACTATCAGAATAACTGCTAATTAAATGTTGTTTTCAGGCATGTTGAGGTGTCTACAGGACCATCACAGCATTTTGTGTTCAGCATCAAGTTCTACAGTGGTGTTGACCGTGGCACTGTTGGATTCTCTGCCCCTCAGAGGAAATGGGCTACACTTTCTATTGGTCAGGTGAGTTGTAGAGAAATAACAACAATTAGTCTTATATTTTTTTTATAAATCATTCTTTGTCAGTTCATGATGGCTTATAAAAAGTATCATTTTGAAAATCATAAATCATAACAGCAATATATTTTTTTTAGCTTTTTAATAGCCATGTCAAATAGTAGATATACTCTGGATTTTGCGACAAAGCCAACATGTCATTGCAGTTTATGATTATAAGTTATCATCAATTAAAACATCTAATCAACAGGGTAGAAATTAAATTAGATTTTTCTCCTGCAGCCAATTGATGTAAAGCCTTTCAAGCCTCAGAATGCAGAATGCCTGTGCAGTGTGACCTTAGAGGCAGACTTCATGCTGAAGAAAACGTGAGTATCTATGGTGTAATCCAATTATGTGAGTCATAAGTATAGATCTGTAGTAGTACATAGTGATGTCATAAAGATGTGATCACTTGATGAGTACATAAGTGGGTGTATTGCAAACTATTTACATTTTAACTCTACTAGCTTTTACACGCGGCTTCGCCCGCGGCCGCGGGGTGTTATTTTTTTTTCCACAGGAACATACGACCAGAGTAAAAAGTACCCTATATCCAGGGGCGGGGAGTTCTTTTTCTTAGCTTACTTTCTTGGCTTACTTAGCCTTCTTCAAATAGAATCAGAATCCATCCGAAAATTTCGCGCCAGATATCCCGCGAAATTCAAATTTTCTTCTCTTTACTAATGCCTTTTTATGAAGTAATCATTCAATGGGATTTAATGAACATAATTAGAAGGTTGTATTGATGATTTCAATGTTGATGATTCTGTAAAGCCATATTTGTTACGGTCACTTGACACTGATCGGGAAATTGTAAAAAAAAATACGGAAGAAAATTTGGCTTTCGGAAGGTAAATAACGTAAGTACCTAGTTACACGTCTTGCTGCTCGGCGAGTGATGTTAACGAGATATCATTCAAAGCCGATTGATTTATTACTTTTAATGTGTATGGACGGTAACCCCTAGTTATCTCCTGTGAGTGCTGGAGCCCCCGAGCAACCACGGCGTCGGTGGCGGTGCCCCTGCCATGTTCTAACCGAGGACCCATAGTTTACCTGTGTGCTAAATGATATCAGGCATATTGGGCCAGAAATCCAAACGCACTTCGGATTTTGGAAGGATTGGTCGAGTTTCGGTGCAATAGTAAAAAAATATAAGGAGGATTTCCCCAACCAGGGTAAACTTTGGGTTTTGGGCCCAACTTTGCATGAAACTTGACTGGTCTCCTTACATCGAAATCTGTTAAGGCGTGAAAGGGTAACAGACAGATAGATTACTTTTGCATAATAATATTATAGTATGGATATCATTTAATATAATGTGGCCTAGATTTTTTAATAATTGATAAACGCGCATTTGATCAGTGTCTCACCTGATGGTAAGCGATGATGTGGTCGATGGTGGTACACCTTTACCTAGAAGAAGTAACTTATACAAATGTACACCCGAGATGTGAAACTGGTATAGTTTTTTTAGTCTTATGAAAACGCTGAATGAATGAAAATAACCACAACAGAGCAATGGGGTTAACACCACCGACGCGGACGCCGTACGTACGTCTGATCGACCGATAATAAAGTCGGCGTGGCGGAATTAGGTTGTGCAATTCCAACGCATACTCTCCGAAACGCAACCAATAAACCGCCAATAGGCTTGTTACTCTGCGACGATAAAAGTTTTATGGGTTTAGTTAACCTTTGCTAACACTATCCAATTGCACTGTGCCTGAAAGCTTGGCTTACATAGAACGGTCAAAGGTTCAATGCGCGCACGGTCAATATTGTTTCAAGATCTTAATTGAGGGAGGTCTGAGTACCTAACTATTTGCTAATAAGTTTTATTATTTTTTATTATTATTTTTTGTTTTGTGTGAACATTGTGACTTATAACATCACCTTGGAGAAATCTGTTAAGGTGTTATTAATGTAATTTAAATAAATAAATAAGATGAAAGAAAGACCGAAAAAAATGAATGATATTGAATGAATGGTGTGAATAATCCTAATTTTAGCACCAATGTTATCTTGGACATAATGGAGTTTTGTAATACAGTGAATATATTTACTAATCATTTAATTAAATCTTTTGTCCGAATTTCAAGACGCATCCACGTTAATTAATTACGTTAAATACGTACCTGTACCTATTTTTGTTTTATTTTAATTTGGCCACCCAGTTAATTACGTCAAAAACGTACCTTTTTCTGTTTTTAACACGCTTTTATAAGCTTCATACGTATGTTAGTATGTACCTAAGTAACGGAAACTTTGAACATGATTTTGACCTCCTTCAAAACGTCGGATTAAATCGAAATTTTGCATACTTATCAAGGACCGATGACATGAAAAACAAAACAGAAAAATCACGCTATTGTAGTTAGCAGAACTAAAAAATAGAAAATAAATACTTAGAACTAAAAAGTAGAAAATAATTTAATTCTATTAAAAAGCGTGGGTTGCTTGATATTAATTGATTATAAAAAAACTTCAAAAAGCACCCCACGCTTTTTAATAGAGTTAAATTATTTTCAACTTTTTTAGTTTGGTTTTTAAAGCGTGTTTTTTAAACTATTATTATTTTATTATGTGTCTACCCAGGGTTTGTGGTAAGTATGTGACTTAGGGAGCTTGAAGTGCATACCTACCATTTTTGCACCTTGGGTAACCCGCTCAGTGGCGGGTAAATCACTAACAACAGAATCCCCAAGGAGGATTGTTGGCAGGCAGGCGACTGACTGTAAAACTGTGCTAAAATACCTAGCAACATGACGAGAGAAAGATGACGACTATTGATACAAATAAATTAAATACTAAAAAAAAAATAGCTTGTTCTCTATAATTGGGTAATCATTTTTCAGTACATCCATGGATCCCTACGATTCGGAGCAGATGGCTCGCGACTTCTTGATCCAGTTCTCCAACCAGGTCTTCACTGTTGGTCAGCAGTTAGCTTTCTCTTTCCAAGACAAGAAGGTTTTGTCTCTCATTGTGAAGAATTTGGAAGGTAAGATCATGTTACTGTATATTTCATGTTTTTTTTTGTTAGTTTGGTAAATCATCAAATAACTTGGAGGATTTATAATATGATATTTAGTTAAAACAATTATTGCTCAGTAAAAGTTTTTCAGTTCCAGACATAACTCGTAAAAGTTCAATCCATGGTTGTAGCAGCTCTCAATATGTACATACATAGATCTCATCTTCGCAACTTCGTATTTTCGAAGATAGACGATAATTCCCGAAGGGCATACATTTCTTTGGAAAGCTGTACATACCATGTGTATTTGTTATAGCTGTCGACGTCCAAGCTTTGGCGGCCGGCGCTAACGCTGTACCTCGACGTGTGAGGATGGGGCGACTCCTTCCTGATGGCAACATTCAATTCGACAAAGCTGAAAACTCTTCCCTCAATTTAATCGGAAAGGCTAAAGGGTAAGCATTGTTTAGAAACGTTTGACGTCTGTGTTTTTATAATAACTAGTGATCGCCCTGTGGTCGAAGCTCGACCACAATTTAATTAAAACTGAATGTATTTCATTACTATATGAAAATATTAGCTTTCTCCACTCCTTCACCATATAAACATTAACTGTGCCAAATTTCATACTCCTTCGTCCACGTATTTTCGTAAAAATGGGTACATAGTTTTTGCTTCACGCATTAATATATAGATTATGCATGTAAACATTTTTACTAGCCAAGTAAAAACTGATAATTAATGGCCTTCGGGCAATACATTCGTGATGAATGGCTACTAAATTTTCGACATGGTCCTTAGAGTATTTTTAAAATAAAGGTCATATGTTCGTTAATTTGGTACAAATTTCTAAGTCCTAATCATGTTTACGATATAGGAAGCAGCCACGCCAGTCTATCATTAACCCTGACTGGGATTTCGGTAAGATGGGTATTGGTGGTCTGGACCGAGAGTTCAACGCTATCTTCCGACGAGCCTTCGCTTCTCGAGTGTTCCCTCCTGAAGTTGTCGAGCAATTAGGTAAATATACAAATACTTGACCATTATGTACCTACACGTTCTTTTCAAGACATTGGTTGAAGCTGAACTATTTTATACAGGAATAATGAGGTCTTATCAATCGGGTATCTTATGTATCGATGTTCAATCATAGCTTCTAAATAATTAAAGAAAAACCATTTATTTAGCACATACCTACTTAAAGGCACACAACATTTTCTGCAATATAGTATGTACAAAAAAAAAAGTGTATAACTTAACGGATTTTTTTGAGATACCATTTACTACGAGTTATACTTTTACAAGCTTCAATAAATGATTAATTCTTTTTATATTATTTTAGGCTGCAAACACGTAAAAGGTATCTTACTGTACGGTCCACCCGGTACCGGTAAGACTCTCATGGCTCGTCAGATCGGAAAGATGTTGAATGCTCGTGAGCCAAAGATTGTAAACGGCCCCCAAATCTTGGACAAATACGTGGGCGAGAGTGAGGCCAATATTCGACGGCTGTTCGCTGACGCTGAAGAGGAAGAGAAAAGGGTAAGAGTTGGCCACATGTTCGGTCAATTATTTTACCAATGCTTACATAGAATACTGAATACTTAAAATGACTGTGGATTTCTGATGCATCTACTATGTTTATAACGATAACTTATGGAGATGAAACCTGGCTTGGTTAGAAATGGTTTACTTATATACTTTTTTCTGCAGTGTGGACCAAACAGCGGTCTCCACATTATCATCTTTGATGAAATCGACGCTATTTGCAAAGCCAGAGGATCTGTGGGAGGCAACACTGGGGTGCATGATACCGTTGTCAACCAGCTGCTTTCAAAGATTGATGGTAAGTCATAGTACCTAAATAATACTCGACTGGGACTCATAATATTGGTTGAACTTCTTTTTGAAAGCTTCGTCTTCTATCACACTCAAATAGTTAGTAAATTTTTTCACATTAATTTATATGTTTCTGATTAACTTTGTCTGCTCATATTTAGTAAAAAAAAAAAAATATTACAATACCTAACAGTTACTGTTGTCAAAGTTCTGCATAATATAATTTCTAGTAAGGTCCGATGGTGGTGGTGTAACGTGCCTGCTAGGGCAGGTAAATTAAAAAAAAAACTCAAAGGAAATAAAATACAGATGTTTAATAAATAAAGAAAATAATTATATAAAAAGAAAAACAGTTAACTCCAGCAGTAAGCTGGCGTGAGTTCACGATTTCGAGCGCGTATTAGATCTAGCCCGCCTAAAGAAAACCACTATCCTGGTAGTTCCGAAGTACTAGGCGACCGGTGGCCGCCAGGTAGGTAGGGTCGATCTTCCAACGGCAGTTAGGTCCACTAGTAGGGTTGTTCAGCCACAGCCCTTGCAGCGGCGGTAAATAAGGTGAAATCTTTGGTTTTCGTTATTTCAAACTCAAAATGGCTAATCAAACCCAACACTAACCATGTCCTTTCCACGATAAGGATGGCAGATTACAATTTTTGAAGTAATAAAAGTTATTTATTCTCTCTTCACAATTTACTGTCTCGAAAAAAAAAAAATTTTTTAGGCGTATACATAGTCTATGTTCCACCAATTATTCCAAAACCTCTTAAAGTTTCCCCTCCCTTTAGGTGTTGACCAACTCAACAACATCCTGGTCATCGGTATGACGAATCGTCGCGACATGATTGACGAGGCGTTAATGCGACCCGGTCGTCTTGAGGTTCAGATGGAGATCGGTCTGCCCGACGAGACTGGCAGGGTTCAGATCCTGAACATCCACACGAAGCGTATGAAGGAATATAAGAAGATTGCTGAGGATGTTGATTCTAAGGTTTGTGGAATTTTAAATAGGTCAAGTTTTAGTGACTTATGGGGAGAATCTATACAGATAAATAAAATTGTAGTGTCTGTTTGTAATATTAAAATAACCGCTTTTTACTAAAAATCTATGCCGCGCGGACGAAGTCGCGGGCACAGCTAGTAGAAGATAAAAACGTTGTTGCACCGACCGAAAATAACATAGGACAAGGACAGGCAGAAGCTTTATTGACTTACTAACTCACTTGTTTTACTAAGAAGTCTAATGAATACGGGACTTTGTTTAATCGACTAGACCAAATTAAATTAAATTAACTGACGATACTTTACAGACGCGACAGCTAAGGCCGAGATCTATAAACGTTAATTCATGCTTCAGCTTAGACATATTCCCGTCTCTATCTTGCACTTGTAGTTGGACAGTTGTAAAACAGTGACAGGATTTAGCTAGTGTCCGACTGAAAATTGATTTTCACCCGAAAACTAAAGACAAAAAAATATTAATATTTCCGCTGAATGCGTGTGCGTGTAAGCGCGTGAAAAAAAAATACAATTAAGTAACCTCGCATTACAACTAAAAAAAAAAGTAAATCGTTTCCGTTTATGTGAGTGAAACCACGAGCAGAAACACGAGGTCACTTTTCGCCAGTAATACGCAGATATAAAAGTTAACATACTCTTCTCTATGCGTAGAGATACTTTTATTCTTAAATCCTACCTGTCTTTTTTTTGGACTTGTTCATTGAATCGTTTGATTAAAAAAAAATAACATGTAAAAGCCTTTGTATTTATCTCCTTACAGAAATAAATATCAGCTATCATTTACAGGAACTAGCAACCCTCACGAAGAACTTCTCCGGCGCGGAACTCGAAGGTTTAGTCCGTGCGGCTCAGTCTACCGCTATGAACCGTCTGATCAAAGCTTCAAGCAAGGTTGAGGTAGACCCTGAAGCGATGGAAAAACTCATGGTTGAACGGGGTGACTTTCTACACGCCCTTGAGAACGATATCAAACCAGCTTTTGGTACTGCGGCCGAAGCATTGGAACATTTCTTGAGCCGTGGCATTATAAATTGGGGCAACCCTGTGTCGTCTCTACTTGAAGATGGACAGCTTTATATCCAGCAGGCGCGTGCTACTGAAGCTAGCGGTAAGAAACTGTGTATTACTAGTGAATATGTTTTAAGTTTTTGCTAAATTCAGCTTGATATATTGTTGGTATATAGAGAAGTGATTCGGTAGATCGATAAAAGATTCTACCTCCTGAATCGGACTTCTCACTGTTTACATCTGATGATATAAACTATCATTGCCCTGTAAAAGAGGCCTTATATTATTACTAGCTGACCCGACAGACGTTGTCCTGTCCATACAAAATTCCCATAGAAAATGTAATTTAAGTTTTCCCGATTTTTTGGCAGTTTCCTAATGCACAAAAAAAAAAATAGATGTTGGCCGATTCTCAGACCTACCCGATAAGCACACGAAATTTTATCAAAATCGGTCAAGCCGTTTCGGAGAAGTATGGCAACGAAAACTGTGACACGAGAATTTTATATATTAGATTATTTTTAAAGATTATATCGTGGCATTGATTACATGACGATATGATTAAATAGTTGGTCCTTTGGTCCGACCATATTTTATGACATAACTAAGTGTAATTAAAATGTTGGTCCTTATAGTCTCTAGTTGCGGTAAAGTGTGTCCCCGGGGGACGCCGTCAGGAACGAAGTTACCCGATAGTCACTCGCAAACACACTAGCGTATAATATAAAGAGACAAAGTCGCATGGACCTGGCATAAAGATTTTTCGACTTCTATGCGTCAACTGCCGAAAGCCCCTTTAAGTAACTTCGTTCCAAAAAGATCAATATAATGCGAGAGAGAGAATCGAATGAAGGGTACCGGCATATCCTAAAGAATTGCCAAACTTATTGGCAGTAGACAGGGCACATTTGATATTGCTCGCAGAACATGATCGGTGGCACCGAAAGATTTTCGAGTGGCGACCGCGTACCTGAAGACGTAGAGATGGAAGGCCTCCCACAAGGTGGACCGATGATCTTGTCTTTGTGAATGTGGGAAGCACAGAATCGGTCGAAGTGGCGTAACTTGGGGGAGGTCTATGTCCGGCAGCCGGTTTTATGAATTTAAAATCGGTCCTAATTAATATCATCTAATTTTAAACAGGTTTAGTATCAGTGCTGTTAGAAGGACCACCAAACAGCGGTAAAACCGCGTTAGCCGCGGAGCTGGCGAAGCTGTCAGACTTCCCGTTCGTGAAGGTTTGCTCCCCAGAAGACATGGTTGGATTCACGGAGGCTTCTAAATGTCTGCAGATCAGAAAGGTAAGTTAAATATTGTGTGTGTAAGAGTGTAAATAACTATTATGGTGTATGACTAGTCTATGTTATTCTCTATAACATCAGCTATGTGCCAGTGAAAGCCCCGTCAAAATCGGACCAGCAGTTTCGGAAATTAGGTAATAGGTAATACGGGCTGTTGTCCGCAACTCCACGTCTAAGCGCGTATTTTGCGTACGGGTGGGAAAATCAGCTATTCGATCCACCCCAGCTCCTCGAGAAAGGCCAGCAACGCCTTGGTGTTGCTTACAATCTCACGTAGGGTACCTGGGGTACCGAAGTATTTTTCTCTGTACTTAGCGACCACCGGGCAGATTAACAGCACATGAGCCGCTGTCTCGTCGTCCTCCATGCAGGCCCTGCACAGCGGGCTATCTGTTACTCCTATGACAAAGAGGTGTTTGTTAAATGACCCATGGCCCGTTACGGCAGCTGTAACTGTACGCAGCTGTGGTTTAGATAATCGGAGAGCCTGTTTCGTGAGGCGGGCATCGAACGCAGGAAGTGCTTCCTTGACCTGCCTGCACTCACTTAGGTCCAACCAAATTTTTTGATGTTGATCCCTGGTACGTTTCCTTACCAGAGCGCGTAGATACCCGAAGGGGAGAGGCGCAATGGGCTCCGGTCCCACTGGTACCATGCTTGACCCCCTTCTGGCAAGTTCATCAGCTGCATCGTTGCCAAGCGAGCCGCTGTGTCCTTTGATCCACTGGATGGTAATATTATTTAGGCTACCTACCTCGTTGAGGCGCTGGTGGCACTCGTATATCAGCCCAGAGTCTACTATATGACTGTTCAGCGCTTGCAGAACAGCCATGCTGTCTGAGAGTATGCGGATCGAGTGGTCCTTAACTTCCCTGGCCATGATAGCCGACGCGGCAAGGGAGATGCCCATGCATTCGGCCTGGAACACTGTGTTATGGACTCCCAGCGGTGTGGCTATGTGGATGTTGAAATCCTCCGAGAAGACTCCAGCCCCTGTGCCACTACCTGTTTTTGATCCATCCGTGAAGATGCGCAGCTCTGCGGGGCGCAAGCCTTCGCATCGTTGATCCTCATGCAGTTGGATTCTGTATTTTTTATCGAAGATAAATTGTTTGGGCACCCGGTCATTTATAGCCTTCGTAATGGGGAACTCACTGTGGAGTTCCTTGAGCAGTGCGGTGTGTTGTGTGTCTTTCTTACTCCAGAGATTTATAGCCTTTAGACGCGCTGCGGCCATCGTTGCTTCCTGCTGTATGAACAGGTGGAGCGGTGGTAGCCCCAGCATGGCTTCGATTGCTGCAGTCGGAGTAGTCCTCATGCAGCCCGTGGTCGCCATGCAGGCTAGTCTCTGCATACGCTGTAGTCTGTCGGTGGCTGTAGCTAACTTGGTGCGGGGCCACCAGACCACGGCCCCGTAGGTGATCATGGGGCGGATCACTGCGGTGTACAGCCATAGTATAATTTTGGGTGATAGACCCCACTTCTTACCTATCATTCTCCTGCACTGCCAGAATGTGATGCAGGCCCTGTTCAGCTTGTTGTCTAGATGACTGCTCCAGTTTAGCTTATTGTCCAAGGTAACCCCGAGATACTTAACTTGGTTGGCCAACTGGAGTTCTGTATTGAACAGTTTCGGTAGGCGAAAAGGGCCTAATGCTCGTTTTTGGGTAAACATGACTAGTTCCGTTTTGGTAGGGTTCACTGATAGTTCAAAATCCCTACACCATCTCTCTACTATACGTAGTGCTTGCTGAGTGAGGTTACAGATCGTTCCCGTTACTTTCCCCGAAACAAGGATTGCGAGGTCGTCCGCATAACCTATTGTAAAGTAACGGCTGGCGTTGAGTTTGGTGATAAGGTCATTAATCACCAAATTCCATAGAAGGGGGGACAGCACCCCTCCCTGGGGGCAGCCTCTGGCTATCATGGCCAGCTGCTGCTCATCCTCAAGGCGAACCATTCGTTTGCTGAGCATGTTCGTAATCCAGTCCGTCAGTACCTGTTCCACCCCATGTCTGGAGAGGGCGCTGCCGATGCTGGAGAAGTTGGTTTTGTCGAAGGCTCCTTCGATGTCTATGAAAGTGCCCAGGCAGGTGCCTTTTTGGTGTATCGCTTCTTCTATCTGGCTGACCACTTGATGAAGAGCAGATTCGGTCGACTTACCTGAGCTGTATGCGTGCTGGTTACCATGTAGCGGTATGGTTTTAAGAGCGCCGTCTCTCAGCTCCCTATCACAAAGCCTTTCCATTGCTTTCAACAGAAAAGAGGTTAGGCTGATTGGTCGGTGGGATTTGGCGTTAGTATAGTCACTTTTACCTGGCTTTGGGATGAAAATAACTTTCACTTCCCTCCATCCCTTGGGAACGTATCTAAAGGCCAGGCATGCCCTCATTAGAGGCACTAGCCTACTAGTGATAGAGGCTCCCCCCCATTGCAATAAGGCGGGGAACACTCCATCGGGGCCAGCTGCCTTGAAAGGATGGAAGCTACGGATGGCCCATTGGAGTTTCTCCAGTGTAATCACCCTATGTGCGTACCGCCAGTCGTTTTCTGATGGTGTTTGAGTTACGTCCTGCCAGTCGATCACCTGCTCGAAGACGCATCCAGGGAAGTGAGTTTCTATTAGGACGCGTCTTGCTTCTTCAGGCGATGTCGTGAGTGTGTTATCAGGTTTGCGGAGGGTAGCGGGCCCCGATGTATTCCGTTGCGCCAAAACCTTCCTTACCCTGTTGGCTTGTTGGCAAGACTCGATGCCGCCACAGAATTTGCGCCAACCCGCGGTACTCCTATATCTGATGCATTTTTTGTAGCTGGATTTGGCTGCATAGTAGCTATCCCAATCCTCATCAGCAGAAGTGTTCATGGCTCTATTTAGAGCTTTCCTTACCTTCCCGCGCTTGCGCTCCAGGTCAGCGCCCCACCAAGGTTGCTTGCCCGGTGTGCTGCGCGGGGTGGTCTCGGGGCAGGCAGTATGGTAGCTGTCTATCATAGAATTAGTTAACTGGCTTACTTGTGCCTCAATCTGTGTCGTGTCCGCAAATGACGTCGGACCGGTCGGTGTCGCAAGCTTGAGTACTAGGCTGCGTGTATAGGTGCCGCGATCCGTATTTCGCGGGTTGCGACGTGGTGTTACAGGCTGAGCGCAGACCTGGATATCGAAGCGAATCCACCTGTGATCGGAGCAGGAAGTCTCCTTGGAGACCTGCCACCCCGTGGTGATTTCCGCCGCGCCCTCTGTTGCCAGGGTGAGATCTATGATCGTGCGGCTACGCCTTGTTACAAATGTCGGTTCGGCACCGGTGTTTAGTAGGGATAGGTTAGTCGAGAATAGATAGTCGACCAAGGCCTTACCCCTTTCGTTCTGAGTGTCCATGCCCCACAGTTGGTGATGCGCATTGGCGTCGGCCCCTATGACAACCTCAAACCCACGACTCTCGCAATGGCTCACAAGATGGGCGAGGTTGTGCGGGGGCGGCGCCTCCGCCTCAGGCATGTAGGCCGAGGCAAAGACGATCACCATCTCCACGGCATCGGCACGGTGTATTGACAGCTTAGCTGCAGAGACATCTCTGCAACAGAATTCAGTTAAGTGCTGTGTTTTGAGGTTACCTGTAACATAGATGCACGACCTGGGTTGATCGTGATCAGTGGTGACCAGGAGCTTACCTCCTAGATTGGAGAGTCCCTGTATGTGGCCAGCCCTATTCCACGGCTCGAGCCGGCCTCAGTCTGTGACCGCTTCCCAGTGGAGAAGTTCAGCTTACCCCTAGTCGGTTTGTCCGAACTAGCGGCAGGGTCCTGCGGGTTTATAGACCCCTTACCTGGTCTCCTGTGAGCCTGACGAGCCTGACGTCGCTCTTTCCTTGTCGGCCGTCTGCTTTGTGCTGAGGTGGCAGGTGAACCTGAGGGGTCTGTGTAAGGGCACCGGGCTTGTTGAGTGCGTTTACCCTTGCCCTTACCTCGTTTTCCCACGACCTGCCAGACGCGAGAGAATGCGTCCTCGGTTCGACTGGCCGTCTCCATTTGGCCGGTTGGGGCCGCCTGGTGTGAGGAGGCTAGAAGAGCAGCAGGAGTGGGATGGTATTTCGCAGTGCCAGTGTTACCCGGCACCGGAGTTCGTGTGGCAAGGGTCGGACCGGCAGTGGAATTAGTCGTCGCCGTCGTTACCGCCTGGGTTATAGAGGGGTCGGTACTGGTCCCAATCAGCGCCGACGTCCTCTGGTTTTTTTGGGACTTGTTCGGTTTGGTCTTGGTTGTGGTTCTCGCCACAGCTAGACCGCCGCCCGCACTGGATCCTGCGGCGTTAGCTGCAGGGTGACCAGGGGCAAGAGAAGTGCGAGCACTTCCCTTGGGGGTTTCATCGGCTTTCGCCTCCACCCCTTTGGTGTGGGTTTTAATTGGCTTTGAAGCATCCATATTAAATAGTACAAAAAATTCGTCTCTCTGGCTCCCACCCACCATGGAGCCCGCACCTGGGAACGTCTCACTATGAAATAAGCTCGAACGTTAGGATTACCAGAGAGATATAGGTGCGCAAGGCTGGTTTACAGTGCGACATCGGGTGCTCGATCGGGTTGGCCCACCAAACGAGCTGAACAACCCTCACTTACACCGTCAGCATGACCTTTACCTACCGCTTCGGTCGCCCAAGGGCAGCCTCCGCGGACCTCACGCACCTCGCCTGTGGCCCTCTGACGGGACACTGTGGCCATTTCCCTACCCCTGGCTATTGGGTAGGGCCACCGTTTCGCTTGAAATCCAGACCAAAGGGGGCGTGTTGCCTCACGGGCACATTACAACCAGAGCCGCTTGGCTCAACCCCCCAGGACTCCTTCATCCCCGCTCACGGCGCTCAACTGCGCAGGTCCTAGCACAGGTGACTAGTTGCTCCGACTCGCCATCAGCTGATTGTAGTGAAGGTCGAGCCCGCCACCACCCAGTCACGACCGGGTCGCGGTTTGGAGCGGAAGTTAAGGAGTGGGAGTGGAAGGAATAGGGATGTAGGCAGAGTGGGGTGGAGAAGGATTGTGAGATTTGGGGCAGGAGGGCTAACAGACGGGAACGAATGGGGTCAAGGTAAATAGGATGGGAATGCACTGGCGCCTGGCGGTTTTTGTTACGTCTATTTCTTAAGGAATTGGACCAAGAACGGGGCGGCAACCTCGGGAAGGTACACCCACCAGACTTGCCTTGTGGATCTACACGACTGCAGCGCTCTCCCTCAAGACCCCGCCACCCTACTGCCTCTGAGGGAGGCAGCAGGATAGGCCTGCATCTATACTACCAAGCAAAGCATGTCGTTGCGCAACCGTGAAAGCATAAATCCAGACTCCTCCTTTCGGAAATTAGCCAGAATAAACAGACACACACACACAGAAAAAAATAAGTTTTTTTTTTTGTTACATGTTCCGTGTGGATTTAGTGAAAAAGCTGTTATTTTGAAATTACAAACACACACTTCAATTATATTTATGTGTGTAGAAGATGTATAGATAAATAAATCATTTTGTCTCTTCCCCAGTACTTCGACGACGCCTACCGCTCAAGTCTGTCCTGCATCTTAGTTGACAACATCGAGCGTCTCCTCGACTACGGCCCCATCGGACCTCGCTACTCTAACCTGACATTGCAAGCGTTACTTGTGTTGTTGAAGAAACAGCCGCCTAAGGGACGGAAACTACTTATCCTTTGCACTAGCAGTCGGAGGTAAATGAGTTTCCATGGAGTTTCTGGCCCGTTCTTCTTCCTATAGGAACCTTATACGCTTTGAAATAGCCAACTAGCTTCATACTTCTGACTGTCCAACTTCTTAACAATTCAAAAGTGCCTGTAAATGGTATAATTGATATAAATGCTTTCTGTCTTATTATATAAACGCCAACTAACTTAAGTTCTAGCTTAAAGCTCTGAGCCAGCTATGACATTTCAAACTTTATTTCGATTTGGGTTAAGTTCTTAATACAAAAATTACAACTTAGCATCAGAATACGTACGAGCACCATCCCATTTTTTTCCGTAGCTGTCGTAGATGGCAAATAAGGGACTTACTAGAGAATGGGCAGCAGCGTTCTCTATGCATTTTACCACCATACTGCGACCGTCAACCCGCCTGCCAATCGTGGCGATTATGGCAAAACCCCCCTTTTAGGGAGGCGTATGTCCAGCAGTGGACGTCTTTTGGCTGAAATGATGATCAGAATAAGTTGTCAGTTATGTATAAGGAACTGTAATTCGATTTCTGCTAGGTTCTTATTTCAAAAATAAACTCGATGGTTTAACCCGTACCTAAAGAAAAATCTTGTTTTTTAATAAGACCGTTTGAGTATATAGTATTCATCATAAATGACGTCCGCATTTCAATGAACTCGTGACTGAAATAGCGAGAATTTTATTAACTTCCCACTCCAAGAGAGATTGTTGGAGTGCCGAAAGTTGTTTGATACAATTTCTTTAGTGGATAAACCAAATTTTTCATCACCAGGCAAGTCCTTGAAGACATGGAGATGCTGTCCGCGTTCACGGGCGTCCTGCACGTACCGAACCTCTCTCAACCAGAACACGTCATGGCGGTGCTTGAAGAGAGCGATGCCTTCTCCAAACAAGACCTTCAGAAGATACAGCATGATATCCGTGGAGCTAGGTATGTCAAACAGAAGTTCTTGAAAGTACGTAAAAGGTCTTTGGAAATAAATAAAGGGGATGGTGCAGACTGAATGACTTCGTTAGTGAGGTAGGTGAATAAGTAATCAATCAATGTGAATGTCTTTAAACTGTTGAGCAGTAGATTCGGCTTCATTTATCAACCTTCTTGAAGATCATGGGTGCAGGAGAGATCTTACATGAGTGCAGGTAAGTATCATTTGGAAAAAGTGACTGTATCCCCAGGGATTTCATGAAGATACTTTGGGATTTATATATGTATATCTATGTTTTTAAGTTAGACAGCAGTGAGGAGCCGGATTTGACCAAAGCATCTGACAAGCTACGGGATTAAAGTAAGAAACATAGTGTCATCCTGTGTGAAATAGTGGCAATAAAATGTTGCTTACTGATTATTCTTTCCAAATTCCGAAGCCCGTTTTTGGCAATAAACTGTTTAACTGTTATAGCCTACATGGTCCTGTAAAGAGAGAAAACTTTTGAAATTGGATGAATGGTGACGTTATGTTGGGCTCCTACTGAAAATGTTGCCGGGTTTATGGTCTATGTGACTTGCAACAAGATCTTTTTCGCACTTCTTCGTTGTAGATTACTGGCTCACGGAACCGTTAACTAGAGACTATTACATTTCAATTTCGTATATTACAGGTATTCCTAATTAGTGTAACCCAAACAGCTGAGTTTTTTCTTAGTTAGCTCCAAAGTTAACTTTCCCAACCTTCTAATTTGGATAGGTAAATTAGGCCTCTATACGAATGTAGGACATGATATTTGTCTTGTCTAGACCCTCCCGCATGAAGCAGTTCCGAAGGTTCCTGAGCAATGCGCCAAAACCTACTGAAGAAGAAATTGCTTTAGCAGCGGCAAACCCAAGGTGGGTGACGTAGTTACCACCTGTCACTGACCTTTGTTAATATGTGTCATGGTTTTTTGGGTTCTTAAATTGTGTGCCTTAATCTGGATATGATAAAAGGCAATGGGCAAAAGTGGTCCAAATGTCCACCACTAACCTGAATAGTCTATTAAACAAGGCATACATAATAAGCCTATAATTTTCCCACTGCTGGGACACAGGCCTCTTCTCTGTGAGATTATTAAGACAACCTTGAAAATGTAGTATCATTAGAGTTGTCTTGACACCACGAGTGACGCTGGCCAAAGTTATTTTGAAAAACCCAGCATGGCAGATTTTAGCCACCATTAAGACTACTTAATGTTGGCTAAAATCTGCCATGCTGGCAGAATACATACGACTACTAAGTCGTATGTATTTTTATGGCTTTTTCATGTATGGTACCAAAAAAAAAGGCTCAAAGAGACGATTCCAAAAATACTTGAAAATAATGTCAAATACAATGATGGCTAAAATCTGCCATGTCGTTTCTTTTTTTTTTCAAAAGACTCCGACTATAGTCACTCTTTGGGTCAAGTTAAATCCAATGACACTACGTTTGTTAAAATCAATCAAACCGTTTAGGCCAAATTATTGAAAAAAATAATGATTCGATTTGTTTTCATAAGTGCCTGAGTCAACGTTACTTCTTATTTAATAGACGATTTAGTGACAAAGGTCTCGTCAGTGGTGGACATTTGGATCAAGCCCCATTAATTGTTGACCAGTGTCCTTTATATTTTTTCTTTCTTTGTAAATATTTTATTTTGCCACAACTTGCCATTGTCTATTATTGATTTGTTTTAAGTCTGAAAGTCGAAGCAAAGGCTATTAGATAGATTAGAAACCACTAATTTCTGGAGCAGTCTTAATTATTTGTATGGAGACGAGTCCACACTTACTACTTCGATACTACATGCTAATCGAGGAGAAAGGTAGGTATGTGGAGTTTGTTTGCTATTTCCATTAGACTATTATTTGAACTAGAACTCTCTAATCGAGGCTCACTGGAGCCACGAAACTGATGTACCAGGTGTGTCTTTCCCAAAAATAACAAAATAAAAAAAGGTTAGAAAACCCTTGGCGACATTATCGAGGAAAAAGAGAAATTTAAAAAAAAACTCATCACTTTTTTTCCCAGGTCTTTATAAAAAATGTTCGAGATAATAATTAATCTTTCTTCCGCAGGATCTTCATTGGCATCAAGAAGCTGCTAGCGTTAATCGACATGGTGAAACAGACAGACGAGGGATGCAGAGTGTTCAAGTTCCTCACGAAAATGCAGGAGGAAGGCGGTCTGGATCTAGGCACCAATGTACAATAAGAATCATTGCAACCTTAGGGACACCATGCGCATACCACACTATCGCCCTCACCCGATCACACTACTGCACACATCTGTACATCTAAAACACCAACCGTCAAAGTAACCGAGAGCTCACCTTGCGTTTCCGATCTTAGGAGCTACGAAATCGATTACGACGAAATCAGCGAATGCACCGAGTCGTTACTCGATACTAGTCATCATAAAAAAGGTATGACGGCCAGAGGCAACGAAATTTCACCATCTAAAATGCCTCTCATGAGGATTAGGAGCGTTGAAATTGTTTTCGAAGATGAAATGTCCACTTGCACGGACACTGGTATTTTGGATAGGAGCATCGAGTTAATAGTATCTGATAGCAGTGACGATTCCACCAAATGTGTGGATGATTTAGAACCTTTGAACATCGAGAAGGATCCTAACTACGACTCAGTGACGCTCAATGCTGAAGGAGATTTATCAGATGATAATTCAGTTTCACTATCAAAAGATGTCGTCGATGACGTTCCTAAAATTGATATTCCTCTAATAAGTTTCCAAGACGTCGATGAACCTTCTCACGTACAAAGTGAAAGTGTCACATTAGCCATCGATGAGACTTTGTCGCCGAATGTGTCTGAAATCGGCGATTCAGGTCGCTTCACAGAAGAAGCTTGCTCATCTCATTTCGAGACGGTTCCCATCGAAGACGCTTTACTTTCAAGCTCGTTTGACGCGATCAATGTTGAGAAAACATCGGCGTTAATGAGTTCGTACGAGATGTCTGAGGTCTGTAGCATCGAGACGACAAGATTGTACGAATACATAGACAGTAATAGCGACAGTTCTGATGATTCGGACAACACGGCTACGTGCGACACAGACGCTCCAATTCAACATCTGACCAGCCTCAGTAGCAACTTTTCTTCCGACGACAATTCTGTCGGCGACGGCTACGATCTACAGTACGATTCTTTCATAGACATGGGCAAATTTTAATATTCGAATACTTGTACACGTTTAAATTTTCGCATTAACTATTTGTGCTTCTCTCTGGATGTTTCTACTTAACGCTATATTGGATTTTAACATGTGTAAATCAGATTGCTGTTTGACGTTGCATATTAGTTATGAATGGTTATTATTTATATTTATTGTTTCGACAAACACATTCCAATTGAATTATTGAAGGATTTGATTAAAGTAGGTCCTGTTTTAGTACACCAGTGTGGTGAACTTTTAGTGCGAGCTATTCTGACACCTTATATACCTTCTCAACACAGCTTGTGCACAGAGGGGATCGGTGGTATGCGGTTCTCGTAACCATGTCATGTCTCTTAATACACTAATGCCCGTTTTCACCGACATCCCCTAAACTACCACCTACGTATGGGACTTTTAGCTTAAAAGCTCCCCTAAACTAGCCACTAAATTAAATTTCATTTCACCATCATTTTTACCTCCTAACTAGGGGACACATATCTATGTGACGTTTTGTTCTCGATAATAGTGACTGATTCGTCTATGAACTTATCGATACTTTGTAACAAGATAGCTTTTTAAAAAATTCTCTAAAGTATACACTTATATGGATACAAATATTTATAAATCGTGTTTTGATAGCAATATTATATATTATTTCATTCACATTTTTAATGAATTTCATGTTTTCTTACTTATTTACTCTGTGTACACATTACGAAACGTCGCGTGTTATCTGTGGTCTTATTTGTATTTGACACTTCTTTCAATTGTGACGTCGTGACGTAGGATTTGTTTTTATTTTTGGCATTTGCAAAGAGTTTATTATGAATAATCTAGTCAAAAATATTTCCATACAAACTTCGGGAGTGTATACTCCATGGTTGACAATGTACATCAAAAATTAAACATGGTATAGTTTTGTCTCATTATTAATATTGTCTGTGCGAAAATAGAATACTAAAATAAAAAGCCATTAAACAGTTATGAGCCAACAAAGATTAGTTTTTCTTGCTAATTTAACCTAACGTTGGGTGTGTAAGAAGTGTAAAACCTTCAGGCCTCTGCCTCGAATTTTGCGGGCAGCGGGGCGGCGGCGGCGGCGGCGCGGCTTGTCTGGAGTGCACCGCTCGTTGCCCGCCCCCGCGCCGCTGTTTTCGAGAACCGGTCCATTTGATTTTACGCATAAGATCCTGCCGCTCCCGCGCCGCCGCCGCCGCCGCCCCGCTGCCCGCAAAATTCGAGGCAGAGGCCTAAAAGCCAAGTCAGTAGTGACAAAGCTCAAATATCGAAAAGTTCAATAAACTTTATTTGTAATTGATTTATACAGTGGGTTTTTCATAAAACTCGATCTTCCGAAGGACTTTTCTTAATTTAATACGCGACTGTTTTACTACAAATGATCCTGCATCTCACTCAATAACGTGCGTGTAGACTAGCGTCCTTTGTCGGACACGATGGCTGATGAGACAGCGTGCTTTTTAGCCAGGCTCACCAGTGAGTTCGAGCCCGCGACTAGATAGAGAGTTGGAACATAATTAGTTAAGATTGTTTGGTAACCTAGTGAATGTGCATCGTAAGGTATATTTTACCAATTTAACGCAAATTTGCAAATTGTCAGCAAATTTTTATTTTATGAGCTGATATCTCCAAAAAAAGTCAGTTTCATTAAAATTTCGAAGTAGTTTGGTCGTTTCAGAAATATGTATCTTTGGTCTACGACTATTATTTATGATGAATATAGTAGAAAAAGTTTCAAAATTTTCAACAAATTCTAATATATCATTATCCATGTTCGTTGCTTGAGAGATCACATACGTAAATGCCGGTTTATGGGCCCACATTTCGGCCACCTAAATTTAGGGGACCTTTTAGCGTTTAACTGACCCCTTACTGTTGGTGAAACAGAAACCACCTTTTAACAGCCCCCTAACCATGCTTAGGGGATCCCATAAACTTAGGGGATGTCGGTGAAAACGGGCATAATTGTTATAGTTTTACTACTACTCAGTAGTCTTTTTGTAAATATTATGTAATGTTTCCATAGTGCGTGCAGTTTAGTATGTATACAGCCTTACGTGAACGATGACATGGTTACAGATATCCCTGGGTTGTAAGTCTAGGCAATAGCTCAATTATCTACAATGTATTATATTATTTTTATAGAGTGATTTTTTATTTATTTCAATTTGTTAATGAAATGTGATGCAGCTTGATGCTGTCTATTGTGTTAATACTTAATAGGGATATTTTGATCAATGTGTAATATGGATAGCTGTAAGGGAATGATATTTATTACAATGTCAATAAAAATGTAGTATTATGAAACATTTGAGGAATATTGTTGTTATACCTCAGTAGGGCTCGAAGCTTTGACTTGAGCGTTAGTACAATTAAAGTTTAAGTACTTACCTGCACATGTAGTAAATTTTACGGTCAATTATCGAACACTATTACGAATATATCAACTTAATTTGATCGTTAACAAGATGCTTATCAGGAAGATGTCTAGAGAATACCTCTACATAAATGTTATGTAGGTGGTAAATATTTAATACATGATAAATTATGTAGTGCGTGCGTAAAATAAATGAATGTAACGTTGAGAACTTTATCGATTATAAATAAGCTATAATATTGTTGCTATACATTTGTAGTTATTTATTGTTACATTCTACTGTTTAGCTGCATTGTTATCGTCTTTGATCTAGGATAAAACATTCCACTCACACATTCAAACGAGTCAGTGTAGTACTGTGTTTTAGAAAAACATAATCTCAATTACCTACTTATATAAATGAAAATCTTTGTGAACATTTCTTATATCTATAAAGCTTTTAGGTCATGAATTAGCATTAGAGCTTTTTCTTCTACTACCAGCCATCATATATTTTCTTCTATGTATGTCAAAAAAATGTGGAATTGTAAAATTATATTGAGACAGCTCCTGCAAAGAATGTTCTGCAAATCATAGTTAATTTATTAGAGGCATAATTTTAATGTTATCGTTTTTATTTATTGTTATCTTGCATGCCATTTGGTGGTCCCCTGTTATACTAGAACCACAGCTGATCATGTGGCCCTACCCCAAGATGTACTATTATATTCAGTACTCTGCCTAATTATTATTTATAATGAATAGACTCGCCTCCAAAGTGCATGAGTGCATTTAATATTAAAACAATAAAATTGAATATAAGTATTAAGTACCTATTTATTTTTAAAAATTATAAACTGTTGCATTGTATGAATGTTGTTATTTCTAAGTACTAAATTTTAATCAAATTGATTTTATTATTTACTCTAATCTTGATCAGAACGAAAGTCAGTTTCTTGTTCATAAGACTCGGTAATCCAAATTATTATTTACTTAGCTTTTAGAGTGGAGAATTGCTTAAATGTAAGGAACATTGCTTACAGTGGCTGTGTCACATTATCCTGTAAGCTTTATTGTTGGTAAATAAAGTGAATGACAAACATAAATGTTCTTTGAGAATTTATTTCAATATCCTTTACGTTACATTATTATAAAACAATCACATGCTGTTCCCAAGGTATAAATATGATTAATATACAGTAGTGGATATACATCACAAGTAATGTTAAGACGTACTTCAGCTTGAAAATTCGTGTTTAGCAGAGTAAAATATTGGCGAGATTTACAAAATATTTTAACTTAAAGTAACCAATGGCATAAAACTAATTGGCGCTTTCACAGGCATCCACCCAGTCGTTATAAACGTCAATAGGCTCAGATAACACGTTTGTTGTAGTCTGAAAGTCTTCTAAACAAACTCGACACTGTATCCGAGCCGTATTCCGAGCTCGATCCCTGAAAAAAAAAAACCATTACAAATGGTTCGCAAATATACAAAGGTAATGTCATCATCAGTCAAGAGCGGAAAGATACGTACATTTTCACCTCGCAGGACTTCTCGTGGTTACAAAATGGGCAGTTGAATTGCTGATCTAATGGCTCGATGGCCTTTCGCTTTGGTGGAGGCTTTCGCTTTGATTTTCGGCGACCCATGCCTGAAATTTTTGAATGAAGCTAATTATTTAGTAGATGAAAGTATTGCTTGATACAGATGTTTGGTACGGACAAAGAGCAACGATCTGACTCTTTCTATGATAATTAAATAAATAACTGTGATACTTACTTATTTATTTGTAGATAGATTCGAGAAATATTTTGTTGTTAAATCCCGCAACCCAAAACACGAACACGTCAAATTATGACGGACGAATACAAACACAGAACATATATACAAACCACAGATTAAATATACTCCTATATAAACTTACAAAGCTACAAGTATAAAAAACTAAAAAAGACGCCATCCTGTTTTTTTTCTCAGGCAGCATTTTTTTTCTTGTAGGTTTGCAGGATATTCAATCCGCTGAAGATAGATTTCATCACAGAATTTCATATACATTGATCACACACAGCACACTCACTTGGTTACTTGGTCAATAATTTTTTTTTTTTTTTAATATATAGTCGGTCCTGCGCGTCCGTTATTGTCTGATTTCAATTCTAATCGCTATGTGCGAGAATATCAATAAGTGACTTTTTCCGTTCTCAGCATGCCCACCACAGAATACATATACTCCAGGATGCCCGCAGAGTACTTTTTTGTACATGGAACGCGCACCCTCTGAGTCCCTCTGTGCCCTGCCCTCCTTGCGGGCGGCGCTTACTCGCTTAGCTTCATTCAGCTTGTCAAAAAGTTTGGAGATCGTACTGTTGATATTTTATTTGAGTACATGTTATTTATTTTTAATGTATTCGTAAATTAAGTACTCTCTCAAAGATGGCTCGCAACTTAGCCATAATCACTGTAATATCGTTTCTATCACTTGGCGGTCAGTTATTTGAAATGTTTTTAAATATGCATTTAGCGTTAATGGTAACGCCCAGACCTAACGTATTTATTTATTGTATTGTTTTAGTTGCTACTGTTGTCGCAGAATGTATGATACCTCTAGTGCTGAGAAACACTTGGTTCTCCTTCGAAAATGGCAAACAAACTATTACTGATATCAATGCTAGTGATATGACTGGGAGGTAATGTATTTTTGTGTTCCTGTCTTGTATGAGTCATTTCGTGGTTTAGACAACAATAAAATTAAAAATCATAATAGGGAAAAGCCGGCAAAACACACAAACAATATAATTAATAACTTTATAACTAACTCTTTGTTGTTTATTACGTATATACCTAGTAGGTTACTGAAAAGGTCTTTAAAATAAATAAAATGGTTCAGTTAGCCGCTCCTACGACAAGCCAATGATTTAAATAAATAAATATAAAATTTCCTCATTTTTCTTTCAGGGGTGTATGCGTAAACATAAAGGCAGAATACAGAGTTAACTACACAATGGTGTTTTCATACACAAAGTGTTATTACTGTGTAAAGCTGATTGTGAGAACTGTGAATGTACTGGAGAAGATTGAGTCCCCTTGTGTGAACTTGGGCCCGGATGAAGAACCTACGGTGGAGAGGGTGTGCCGAGGCCTTAATCCTGACCAACAAGGGCTTATTACTTTGTTCTCTGAGAACTATGTACCTGTAAGTTTCTTATAAGATCATTCTTCTTGGCATTATGAAAAGTTGTTAATAGGTAATATGAATCTAATTAGGCTTTAGCTGTATATTTACCTTTTCTGCAACAGTTTCTATTTAAGAGGCTTTTGTCATAAACAGGAATTACGGTATCACATCTTGTTTCAGTGTTCAAGCGTCATCATCATCTAGTTAGCCTTTTCCCTACTTTGTTGGAGTTAGCAACCAGTCTAACTTGTATACCTCCACAACCTAGTTACTAGGTTCAAGCATGATGAGTTAAATTCACAGTATAACCTTTTTGCTATGTCGCATCTTTAGAATTATCTATAATTCTAAACCCAGACCCCAGAGAGAGAGACCCCAGAGGTCTCTAGACCTAATGCGAAATTAGCCGCAACCAAAATTGGTCTCTATAATTCTAATAATTCTAAATAATTTTGCTTGTGGCTAATTTCGCATTAGGTCTCTATAATTCTAAAGGTGCGATGTCTAGTCTAGTTGCCAAAAACAGTTCCTTGTATTCTAGGTCAATTGTCGTTCATCTCTGGAAGGAGTATGGCAGTTTGCATACCAGAACCGTTTTCGGTTCACTGGTGAATGTAACCATCCTGATGCACAGATCAAGTCTTGTCAAACTGCTGGTACTCAGTTCTTGATCACGAATCAGAAGTTCAATATAACATATAGGAAATGCGCTGGAATGTCTAATACATTTGATGGTGTTGTGGAATATAGCTGTTTGGGTGAGTAAAGTATATATTTTTTTCTTTCAGATAAACACATGAAAATATTAGCCATAAATTGTTATAAGTTGAATGTGAATGCATGGCAAATTATTTTTATTGCATGCTCATTTTATGTACTTTTGGGAAGTATGCAGATAGTTTGAGATTTTTCATGTCTTTGTTTTGCTCTGGGAAATCCTAATAGATACCGTCCCCCTGCATCTGTAGCGTGATCACCATAGAAATGGGTTTTGTGAATAGAAGAATAGACAAAATGACAGATTGTAGCAAGTAGATAAAAATTGGTCGTCATGTAGACTTCTGCCGACTGAAGAATGGAAACATTTCTTCTCTTCATTTCTTCTATTCTTCTGTCGACAAAACACGTTCCTATTGTGGTCATGCTATGCGTGCTGCTGGGGCGAACAGAGGGTTATATCAGACTCTTAACAACTAAAACCTCACTGTTTCTTCTACTACCATAAGTCGGGGGCCCAGAAGATACATGTGCATTCGCCTTATCAGCCTACCATGCCTCGTGGGACACTCGCTTCCGGGCACGCGCACGCGACGAGGGCACAGCGTTTTTGGGCCCAAGCTGAGGTCTCCTCCTACGTATGTTGCGCTGTGTCCTCGGGCAAGTACACACAGTGATGACAAGCGGGCATCCGCTTCCGCCCTAAACGACGCAGGCATTTCCCGAAACATACGCGTCCATTAAGCACCTACGTCAGCTGGAAACTGAGGGCGCTATGCTGCCCCTCCAGCCATTCCTCCATAACAAGTCAAACCGCCACTATTGTGGCGTGCCCCATCTTGGTTAGGATTGTTTTGGCTACGAATTCTTTAAGAAAATTTGTTTTATTTCAGGACATTGGTTTGTTAATAAGAATCACTTCTTTGCGGTTGCTAACACGAAAGAATCTCGTAAAGACGAACGATACCGCTGTTTCTTGAAGAACAGAGATGATGACCTGTTTATTGGTGCTTCTATAACACCAGAATGTAACACATTGAAAACGGTTGAAAAATCGCCTGAAAGATATCGAGTTACAGCTGTCAAGGTAAATCATAATACTTTTTTTATAGTCTGTCGACGTCCACACGGACGTAATAAAATCGCGGCGGGATTTTATCGCGCACTGGACTTTCAACTCTCGGTATTGGACCGAGCATTGAGAATCCAACAGAATGCAGCGCTAGCGAGTCTCAGCGGGTCCAGCAAATACAGTTTCCGATTTTCAACTCTCGGCGCTAAACAGCAGGTTTAGCATGACGCTTTTTATTTCTAATCTACCGTAGAATAGAAATCGCTTGTCTACATTTCTCGGTACGAAACTGTCAACTGTCTACATGGAAACGTCTTTTTTGTCTACTGTTCCCTCGACAAATCGCTTCTCTACGGTTCTCGTTCTAAGACTGCAGTGCGTTGAAGATCCAGGGCCGCGAAAAAATCCTGACCCTGATTTTATTACGTCCTATACTCATAGGGTATGTGGGCTAAACCCCCGAAAGACATAAACGCGATGAGAATTGACGCGCGCGATCGCTTTCGACTATGACGCGGGGTTAGACTATAAAAAGTTTAACTGTACCATTGTCTACCAGACTATCGAGTATTCTAGGCGAGGGATCAAATTCCATAATTGTATTTATAATTTGTGTGACCTAATAAAAATAAACATATTCTGTTTTGTCTTAGGCTGAAGTGGTAGTACCAGGTTGTAGATTGCCACAAAACTTCTCTGGGGATTGGATAAACACTGCTAATATTGATGCAGATGTCTTTATCAACGAAACACATATTATAGAAACTTACTATCCCGATGAAGGTAGATTCAGGAGAACCATTTACGTGTGCAGGTAAAATTACCCCTTTTAAATTAAAAATTTAGAGAAAAGACTTATTGAGCAATTATTAGGATTTAAATACGAACAACATTATTTTATCCTGCATGATGTTCTGAAGATTAGAAAATTCTGAAAATTTAGTCATGTAAGTATTCAATAAATTAATTTTCGTTACAGAGAACAGCGTGACAGTAGAGTGATGATGGCTCGTCTTACCGTTGATGGTTGCCAAAAGGATTATGTGTGCTTCGATTTTGTCCCACAACATCACAATGTTATAAGGTAAAAGTTGACGAAACCTTTACAGCTTAGAGAGCAGCGCATGAGCTTTTCAAGAGCTACCTCCAAGACAGGAAACTCCGCGTCAAGATCGATTCTTACACTAGTGATGAAGTAATCATCATATACGGAGTTCCTCAAGGCAGTGTGTTGGGGCCTACACTCTTCCTACTATACATAAATTACCTTTGCACACTAGCACTCCCCAACACCAAGATATTCACATATGCTGACGACACTGCGATCGTGGTATATGGGGATACATTGACTGACGTGAAATATCATGCAGAACAATCGCTACGTACGGTTGTGAGGTGGCTGCAGAATAACCTTCTGTCACTTAATTTGGCTAAAACCAACTACAATCCTTTTTCCATTAGTCATAGGACTACAGCCCCATCTGATATAAATGTTCTTGTTCATACCTGTTTGGACCCCTCTTCATGTTCATCACTATCTCGTGTCAGTCAAACCAAATACCTGGGTGTAGTAATTGATGATGGACTAAAGTGGTACTCTCAAGTTGAAAGTCTAACATCAAGGGTCAGGAAACTTATTTATATCTTTAAGTCTCAGGCAATGTGCTGACTTCAAAACATTAAAAATGGTGTATCTTGCACTTTGCCAGTCTCTCATCAGTTATTGCATCCCGGTTTGGGGTGGCACTGCTAAGACTAAACTGCTTGGACTGGAGCGCGCCCAGAGGGCTGTGCTCAAGGAAGCGACCATATAATCCAATAGACGCCTAATGCTTGATCTTACGCTCACAAAACACCCCCACCCCTCTCATACACCACACCACATAACACCCCATCCCAATCACACAGCCATCCCCCACACACATAGTCGCACATTCATATTCATAGTTAAATCAGGTCATTATGGGTTTATTGTCATTAACACACATAAATAAAGGTTTCTTTGGTACACGTAGTTACAGTAGAACACTCACTCCTAGGTCACAGGGTTCCCCTAGTTTAGGAGGCAGGGTTTTTCGCTATTTGTGCAGCCTTTTCTCAAAAACCAATGTTACCTACCTATGTGAAATGTATTGTGGTGTTGTTTACAAAAGTATTTTGTGTCAATAAAGTTATTTTAATCACTAATCCATTTTTTTCCCATCTTACGTTTTGTATGTTTTTTTATAGATACCGAAAAGGCATAGCTATGATTCAGAGCAACTTCCCTACAGTATGTTCGTGGGTGCAGTTTAAAAACAAACAAGAATGGCGTTACGATATATTCTTGAAAAAGGATCCTTCACCCATCCGCTGTCCGGTTGCAGGGAAATTCAATTTCACACAAAGAGGCGACGTACGATTTGAAACAAGGATATTGGGAGGTGTTACACTAAGTCCTCGACCAAACTTACATTGCAAACTGAATATAAGTGACTTCTCAGTTTGCGACATAGACCAGAAAACTATAGAAGTCAAGGAGAATTACTGTTTGACTGTGGACTACTTGGGTAGGCCCGTTGATATCTACAGTGACCCTGATTACAGGATGAAATGTATTGGATTTTGGAAGGAGAATTTGAAGTCTTATCTGATTACCTATGATGAGTTGGATCCCTTCTCTAAGTATAGGTGTTGGGTGTACCAGAGAGCTGATCTTAATAGGTACGTAATTATTTTACGTCTTTTTGTATATAATTATAAGTTCAACATTAAATGATGAACACATTCAATCATATGATGATGATTACTTATCTAATATTTTGGAACAATACAAATTAAAAGTTTCCATGGAGTATCTTGCTTGTGCTTCTCGATAGGAACTACTATGCTTTGGAATGGGCAAGCTAGCTTCATCTTTCTGAATAACCAACTCTTTTGACAGTTCGAAAGTATCACTCAATGATTTAATTGAAAAAAAAATGCTTTCACTTTGAGTTTTAGTTTAAAAACACTTTCATTAGAGATTATAATAATTTGTTTATTGGGTCGGTAGGCTAAAGTACTGTTTTTATATTTACAGAGTACTAATGTCTCAAGCCTTAGGCCCATATTGCGACTTAAAACAAGACGTAACATCATGGAACTACACAGAAGGTGCAGCAGTCGCCGTAGAAATGGAAGAGTACGAAAGGGAACGTGACCAATGTCCGATGCACTTCGACGACGGCAGCGACCCTTGGTCCACCAAGGAAAACTACGTCAAAGTGTTCAGCTTCTCATTTTGGGGCAATAATGCTGCTCACACAATGGCAGTTAATACCGTAACGATATTTTTGGTAGTTTTAGTTACGTTAATAGGTACCTTAAATAATTAGTGAACAGTCGAAAAATCAAACGCAACTTCATTTTATGTCAACGGGTCTTACGGTGTCCTAATAGTAAGCGATCGACGTGCGAATACGCGATCGATTCTATGTAATATGACGTAGACAAACATGACATGATTGATCACGTTCGTACGTCATATTCATATAAACGATCGCGAAGATTGCTTTTTTTATAACATGGTATTACTGGGTGTCCTGATAGAAATCGTCCCATTCATATGTCACTCAAATAGAGCAATATAAAAATTGAAAGTGAAAAATTTACGCTATGGTAGCATACTCGCGCGACGATCACGTTGGTTAGGACGCGTCCTTATGCCGTCTCTGTTATTTTTGTTTATAACCCTTTGTATGCCTGAACGTGAATCCACGCGAGACACAATGGCTTTTTAATTGTTTCTGTAATTACGGCAATCTACCAATGTTTTTCACAGGTGTATTACAGCAACAGAAAAACTTTTAAGAACAATGTAAAGTTAAGTAGCGTTTGAGTTTTCGCCATTAGACTGATGTAGATTACAAGTAGGTTTTCATAATCTCACTCAATCTCAATCTTAGTTTTCACATGATGTTTGCTGCTGTAGAAATGCTACCTAATTTAATTTTATTGACTGATTTTATCCAATTCAATCAGCTGTATCATTCCAGTTTTTTTATAATGTAAGAATTTATTTTATTTACTTTTTGTTGCGCAATGTGGGTGTCATGGGTGCGCCTCTGCTTAGCCCTTATGACCTTGATGTCATGTTATGTTGTTTTTTTATACAGTCCGTCCAGATATGATTTAATCATTCCAGTTTTTATTTGAAATTATTTAATATTTACTTTTTGTTTTCTTTTGTCTTTAATTCTGTACTTAATAGGTACACTATAGACTTATCCGACGAATCTCAAAAATATAATGTGCCTTAAATCTAAATACTTGTTTTACTATCAATTATTGTATGTGTATATGATATGGTTAGTATCATCATTAATTTTGTAAGATTTATGTAAATCATAATTTGCCTAAGTTTTTCCTTCTGAAGTAAAATTCATATTTCCTTATTGAGTAATTATGACTTTCCATAAATAATTATAACTCAGAATAAGATTAAGCTTGTGTAACTATGATGTTAATATTTCCTATAAATAGCATTTTGTATATCTGACAGCTAATATCTTTTTTATGACAGTAGGCTAATATCAAAACTAAATTAGGGTAAGCCTTTCTTTCGTGTGCCTTAGCAATATGTAAATCGATTTGAATTTATGCTGTTGCCTTAACATGATGAGAAAAATATGGTATTGTCTCTTTAATTACTTTATTGAGTAATAGCTTAATTATGTATCAAATACTTTTTACACGTTTTTTGTTGTGCAATGTCTTTGTATCTATTAGCAGTAACATTGTATTACCTTTCTGCAACTAAGTCCGTCCAAAATATGACGTAATTGTATCATCATCATGTCATAAAACTTCACTAAGTTTATAGATATATGTATGTATATATAATTGTATACATGTTTTTTATTATTTGTTTTAGACATCTGAATATAATGTTATACCAATATCCCTGTGTTTGATTTTAATGATCTTACAGCTATTTTGTAGGTGTACGAAAGTTACTAATGAATAATGGTGTCACAGAATTGTTCTAATCACTACATTACCAATTACCATATCACATGAGCCAGTGCCAGTTAGTTCATACACACCCAGGGGCGTACCAATAGAAAATGGCAGCTAGGGCATGGATCCCATTTGAGCCCCTTCATAAATTATCTTCTCGGTCTACACTGAGCAAAGCTAGGTCGCATAACCTTTCTTGACCAATTATAAGCCTTCAATAAAGAAGGTATTCATTTCAACTTGGTAAAAAACCGCTTGCAATGCTTGCAAATAAGCAGATTTGGGAAACCGCTTTCATACCCGTACTGCACAATAGATTCAAGTAGCACTTCAGATTTCCTAGAAAATGGTATAGATTTTTTCCTTTTTCTTTAATAATTGGCGACTTTTTGCGGCCTGTTTTGATAGGCGCCCAGGGCTCTCGCCCTGCCTGCCCCACCCTAGTTACACCACTGTACACCTATAATCATAGGAATCATGTGAAAACTAGAAAGAATACTGCATTCTTTTCATATTAAATGTATTAATTTCTCACTTAAACCTATTTCTTATATTATAATTATAACAATGGTAGGTACACATCTCAATGTTTGTATAAAACACAATTCTAAAATATTTCCTTCTTGTTGTTAGGTAACAGTAATAAAACCAAGATGCCAGCAGATTTATTTTACTTTGTCCAAGATACTTTAGGTATATCAAAGTGCTCAGTGAGGCTGTCTAGATGTTGGTTGAACTTCTCAACTCTTTGTTTGTGAGTCATCTCGGCTTTCTGCTGTATTCTCTGCTTTTGCTGCAATGATATTAAAGTCTGGTTAGTAAATGTGATACAGAATACAAGTAGAAAATTCTACATGAAGCTTGTGTGGAAGAAATTGGAGTCGTGCATGACTCCAATTTTGCTTTAGCAATACGTATTTCTAAGGTGCAAAAGCATTTTTAATGCTTTGAACTTGTAATTTTTTTGTAAACAATCAAACTATATTATACTTTTGATTTAAAAATAAGCTAAAATGCTCCCAAATGCTCTAAAAGACTAATTTTTAAAAACTATACTGGTTAGTTTGTTAGATGACAGAGGGTCGTTTTACAACAATTACAGAAAACGAACATAAGTTTATGTTAGTTTTCTGTAGTTGTTGATTGTGTGAGATCACAAATAAATCATTGTAGTCGAGTGTTATTACCATTTTCTCCTGCATCTTCTGAAACGCCATCTCAGCCTTAGTCTTATTGTTGACAACTGTGACAGTTGGTTGCTGCTGCTGATGTTGTTGTTGCTGCTGGACCTGTTGTTTTACTTCATTCTCCATCAGTTTCTCAGTCTCCTTTTTAGCTTTCTTCTTCTTTTTCTTATTGATTCCAGATGTGTCCTTGATTTTTAGGTGCGCTCTGTTGACGCAAGCGTATTCGTCTTCTTCACCCATTTTATTAGAGTTTAATGTTTATTTAAATTGTCACAATTTCCAATTTTACAAATAGTACAAAATATACCAAACTCAGACCAAAACAGTCCTTTGACGACGTCCGACGATAACAAAATGTCAGATTGTCATTGTCTTGTCTTGTCACAGTCACTGTGACAGATTGTATTTTTTTTATTTGACCGTTTTAAGTATTAAGTTTTTGGCAATAAAACCCGTTCCGTTCCTTGATGATTAATGAACCGTTATTGCGACCGAGTATTGAACCCATTTTTTATTTTGCACAAATGATCAATGTGTAGCTTGATGATATATAGCACGTACACAAAGCTACACATTAAGCTATACATTTCCAGTATAAGCTGATCTCGCATTCTGTAGGATTTCCGTACATTGAGAGATCAGCGTAACGTGGAAATGTAGAGCTTGATGTGTAGCCGTGTGTACACGATTAGGCAATACTAGGACATTTTATTTTTTACAGTGGATCGCACGGCCATTGTATTATTTTAACTAATTTGCTTTGACTGACGCACGTCAGTCAAAGCCGTAATTCAATAATTTCTTTGCGAAACACTTATGATCAACTAGCCGCACTACTAGTTGATGTCATATTTGTTAAAGAGTCGTATAGATTCAGAGTAGAGGAGATAGCTATTGCGCATATTAGAACGGTGGCTTAGGCGTCTA
Organism: Antitype chi; assembly: GCA_947359405.1. NCBI lineage: Eukaryota > Metazoa > Arthropoda > Insecta > Lepidoptera > Noctuidae > Antitype > Antitype chi. Next base: position 7,695,531 of record OX375810.1, on the reverse strand, counting down.
TCCGTTCTCAGGATTTGGTCAGATTTTAGACAAACTTACATACGTACAGACGCCAGCTCATCAAGCTACCCCAATCTGTAATAAAAAAATAGATTTTCATATTTATACCGTACGCATAAGGTTCATGTTCAATTGGGAAAAATTGACAGTTTGAGGTAGCTTCATGTGCTGGCGTCGGTACATACATACAGTAACAACATATCATAGTCGTTAGAAGTGCGTTCTGAAATTATGTAGATCGTCATAATCTGCCTTGACTTTTCATAACAGTGTTGGAGTCACTTTGGCTTCCAGTATAACCGGATGCTGGTGAATACCAGTATTTTACATGGAGCGCCTGCCCTCTCATGGAGATCTGACCTCCATAACCCAGTTACGGGGTAATACGATACCCCTTTTTGAAATTGTGTAAATATAACGGCAAATTGAAACTATTGTCGAGTCTTTAAATTGTGTACCCACCAATACCGATGGCTGGTTTCAAAAATAAGTATTTATTTTCACAAGATAACGCATGTTTTCTACTAGATATTTTTGTTTGTTTGTTTAGGTAGTTCTCGCAAACGTCACTGCTAAGCGTAGGGTTTAGGATTCGATTCACAGATCAAACAGTGTTTTATTTATAGTAAGACATTTTTGGGTATGAAAAAAAGATCATCGTAAAATACCTAGTTAGTAGTAAAATATCGAATCAGTGTTAAAAGTCTATACATAAACGGCAACTATAACACCCCTATAAGACACCCTATCTGACGACGCGGAGCTTTAGTCGAGTTAAGTACACATTAACTCACGAGGGTGGCAGGTTGACTAGTAGCAAATATCATAAATAAATAAGTGATTGTTCACTACAAAAGAGCGGGAATGAATGGCGTTTCTTGGCGTTATCGGGTCGGCGCACGCGCGCTGCTCGCCGACGCGTACGGCCTGGAGATTAGTTTGATTTTGCGCCACGTGGCGCCACGTGCGTTCCGACTACCCACCAAATAAGATTAACGGATTTGCACACTACAGATTGCACACGAATGAGCAGGAAGTGTAAAGTGAAACGCCGGTAATGAGAACACTTTGTGGGTGGACCGATGTAATGAGATAGGAAATAAAATGTTATTGTATTTGGGTTTGACATTAACCGATTTTTGGCCTAAATTAGGATACACACGCAAAGTAGTTTTAGTAGCGTCTTGATGAAAATCCTGTAAACCCTTTAGTTCACATAGGTAGATTATCTTATGGTGTTTCATGAGCATGTAAGAAAGATGTCGTGAGGTTTACACACATATATGTACATGTTGTACATGTATGTGTACATTTTACTTTCCTAATAAATAAGTACCTACTTAAATCTGCAGTATTTTGTTTCCTTTTGTTTATCGTTGCACGCAAACGCCGCGATAGTATGTACAAGACCTTTCTTATAAGCTCCATGGCTACGGTAGGTACCTAAGCTTTCAGAACTACATCAACATCTTAAGAAAGCCACCGCTTTCAGCTGCCAAGTTCACAATAACAATGACCTAAATGGCATTTTCTGACGTCACAACAATGATGGGGTGCATTGAGTTAGCTGATGACACGTGCCTCTTGCGATAAGGCTCGCCCCTGTTACTCAACAGTTTTATCGCAACTATCGTGATTCGTGAGGCAAGAAGCGGATCGATCTGCGGCATTGGCCTTGTAAAGTTGGTGCAAAGTTTGTATTGGAAATGTTGACTAGGAACTAGCTAACTTTGCTCGATGTTGGTGGTCTGAAGTTTCCGATCCAACGTGAAATAAAATATCATGTCTTCATTAATTTGTAGCTCTACTAGCTAGATTAATTTGTTAGACACTATAACACGACAATTGAGTGTGGTGTCCTCAGTTTGATTCCCAGATCGGGCAAAATGTAATTTATTTCACTGACACTCATAGCATTTATTTCAATTAAACCATAAAAAGGCACTTTTAAATTGTCAAAAAGTCGGTCAGTTAGTAAGTCTACGTAAGTAGAGATCGATGTTTTTGTTTGAATAGCTAGCTTCACCATTCCAAAACTTAGATGACTATGGAGAAGAACGGGCAAGAAACTCCAAGGACACTGTTTTAAATCAAGATATTACAAAATCCTGGGTACATTATTCTTGCTGCTTCTGTATGTGAGAACAAAGTGTACCTATGTGTATATATAACACACGTATATATAACACATTACCATGTAAACTTAAATGACTAAATAGCAGTCTGTTCAAAATTCATTTGTTTAAATGGCGAAATGATAATAATTTTTATAGCATTAAGGAATACTTTGAACATAAGTTGTATTAATCATTTTGCATGCTTTAATCTTAAGCAAAACATGTATGATCTCATCCTTAACTCATGTAACATCTTGTATACCATGTTTTGTGCAAATAAATAAATAAATAAATGAATAAACAAATTCAAATATAATATTAAAAATTAACCCCTGGAATTCAAAGTCAAAGCATTTATTTCAAATAGGCACTTTTGAACGTCAACATTTACATTAAAATAGAATTGATTGTAGTCGCCCCTTCCAAAATGTAGTTTCGTATGGAGAAGAATGGGCAAGTAACTCCACCGATTTTTTTTTGAGGGTGGGAAATCATCAAATAACTTCTCCCGCTCTGGGTGGAGCAGGAGGGCGTGTCAGACTTTTACTGACTAAAACCCACCCGTCTTCCCTCAGTTGCCTGTGTGCCAAGGGCCGCGGTATCTCTTTCGAACAACCCGCACCCCTGGCAGGCATCGGTCACTGCGGACCCCACCAGTTGGTGCTGACATCTCTTTGAGGCGCGCGTGGAACACAACGCGCCGTCGACCCGGGCTTTGTCTTTACCGGACAGCGAGCTATCCATTACTCGTCGTCCGCAAGCCCGCGCCTACGGTGGCCGGGAATCAGTTTGGGATTCCCGACGCCCATGGCGTCTCCCGCGGCGACTAAGGCCGTGAGGGCGCATATACTGCCTCTACCTCACGTGCGCCGCCTCCCTCTTCGCGAGCATTACTGCTTCGCAGAAGGAGGTGACGGCTACCCATGCACTATCACGACGTACCATGGCCTGGACCAGGGCCGGAAGCGAAAGATCGCCGCCGCCGATCCACGGCAATGTGATTTCTAACATTTGGTAATTTAAATTTAATGCATTTGGTATTTGTGCCATTTAGTAGTTAGTAGTAATTTAGTACTAAATGACGTAAATAACTCTATTGTTTAGGTCCAAGATTGCTTGGACCTGAACAATAGAGTTATTTACGTCGTCAAGATTTTGTTACTGTCAGTCTATTTTAAATATCAATGATGTGTCATCTGCTAATAACACAATCTTCGGTTGATTTAGAAGTAAATAGGGTAAATCATTAATGTAAACTAAAAAGAGGAATGGACCCAATATTGAACCTTGAGGAACGCCCATTGCCGTTTCAGACCCTAACGAATTTATGCCATTTACTTGAACTTTAACCTTTCTGTCTTTCAGGTATGATCTTAGTAAATCAAGAGCTGTATTTCTAATCACATAGTGCTCCAGTTTCAGCCGAAGTGTCTCATGGTTTACGAAATCGAACGCCTTGGAGAGGTTGCAAAAGATTCCAACGGCATCCTTTGCTTCTTCCCAGTCGTTAAAAATGTTCTTTATTAGGGTGACACCAGCGTCAGTGGTACAACGCTATTTGGTGAAACCGTACGGCTGTTCATGAAAGATGGCATTTTTATTAAAGTGACGTAACATTTGTTCAAAAGTTTTTCCCTGCTTTTACAAGTTCCTGGAGTAGCCAATCACTAAATAAGAACTTTGTGCAAATAGTTTTAGAGCTTAATGGGAAAGTGTTATTAAATTGCGTGTTTAAAAGTTAGATGACCAATCTTAACCGACGGTGCCGGTTCACGAATATAAAGCGTGGATCAGCACCATTTGTTGGGAACCGAATGATCTAACATACATGTAGGTATTAAGCAAGACACATTATTTAGTTTTTCATCAAGATATCAGTAGCTCGGAGTTTGGATTTATGCCGGTAACAGTTAACTGTCAATCGGCGGAGGCTCGTTGCCCCTCGTAGGAATTCAAACACAACTGGTGAAATGTGACTGTAGCACTTACACCTTTGTCCGTAGACAAAGGTGTAAGTGCTACAGCCAAAACTTCCAACCACGCCGGCCTTAGCCTACTAAGGCCGGTAAGGTTGGAAGTTTTGGGTCTGCCTTAAACCATTTTGCCATAAGGCTTGGTAGATAGCTCTGCTAGATAAATAGACAGTCCCGGGTATCAAGGCTCGCGATATTACCTTTACGTCAAGATCTAACATGGAAATGCAACGTTCCCTTCTCTGTCTTTTCAGTCCTTCTTTGGGGTTGCAAGATCTAAAACCCTGTAGAGTTAGACGCTTCCTAGGTATGAAAGGATAAGCTACCTGCTTGAAAAGTAAGCTAGTGTCAGTGCCAACTTGTAAAAATCGGTAAGATATCTATAGGAATTCCACATTTATACCTTTACCTACATATATAATGTAATTTCTAGCTGAAAAGCTACTACAACCATAACACACCTGTTTGTATCCCCTAAGCTATCCTTTACGACACCCTGGGAAAGAAAAACGCAATCGCATTATGCCCTAATCTTTAGAAATCACAACAAACGCGCATACTTGACTTCTATTAACGCCTCTCGTGCGAAATTCATCGGCTTAGTCCTGACTGTCGTATTACTAGCACAAATCCAAACAAATAGCTAAGGCTAGGTGCAGAACAATGGCGAGCAGCTAATAGACATTAATACAGCATTAGTTATAAGCGCCGCACGCGCCGGCGACGCCTTGTTTGCCAAACTGCCCTAATCCGCTATTTGTAGGGTAGTGAAGGGATGCCATGAGTTGAGCAAGCAGTGGGAACGTAAAGTGATGTATGTGTGTTGAGTTTGGTGCATCAAAGAAAATTGTTGTTTAGGAATCTGCACCCTGATTGCGTGACACAGAATCTGCTTACCTATTATTGAAAGATATTATTGCTAATACTGTTCGAAAAACTTGCCTGCTCAACAACGTAAATAACGCAATTAATGTTGTTTAACTATCTAAATTAAAGCTTTTCCTACTGTAAGTATGTTACTCAATTACCCCACTGGTTTGTCTTTCGTGAAATCCTACCTGTGAAGGTATACATGTAGGATTTCACAGTATGCCTATCTCATTTTTGTAAGACGGCCTATTATGGTTTTTACTATACGACTGCAAGCGGGGGGTTCATTTAATAACCAAGATCTAGACTTTGATTACTAGACTAGACTATACTTAGGGCGAATTTTACTAATGAAATTGAACGCGATAAGCACATCTAAACCGCTTTTGAGAGCTATCAGTGACATCATTGTAACAGAATATTGACACTGACAGCTGTTGAACGCGGTTTAGATGTGCTGATCGCGTTCAGTTTAATTGACACTTAGTCTTAAATATTTACATCGCACATTGCTATGTAAGTATTCATTCACTCTAAGCATTTACGTAAATATGTCATAGTCCTTGAATACTTTGGCCATTCATAAGACCTATCCATTTCCCTTACTATTTTCGCTCAGTTGGCCACCCTACAATGTAGCAAAATGCCGCTTTGACTTCTGAGAGGAAATCCTTTTCCCACGAGCTTTATTCAAACATATGTAAAGCGTATGATGGATGACGCGAGACCGCCCTTAAGCGGGGGTTAGCCGTTTAAATCACAATCATGCCACCCCTAATACATTTTTTCGTTGGTCACTGAACGATTAGGTTAAAATTTATAATGTAATTTATACTAGGCGGAGTTCAATGAAAGAGTTGAAATGGCACACGTCAAAATGATTGCGCTTTTTATTGTAACGCGCCCAGGGGTATAGCGTTACATTTTATTTCTCATAACGTTCACGTTTCGTCGGTCCAAAATTAGCGGATAAAGTAATCAAACAATTCTGTGTTCGTAATGTGAGTTGGCGAACTCACAATCGCTGTTTTGTCTTGACTTTGGTAAATATGTCTTGAAAACAATAGAATATGTGAAGTAAAAATGTGGAGCGCGTTGGCTGCGCGCGGAATCGCGCGGCGGGGGAAGGCGTCAAAGTTTTCCCATTACGCGAGTCGCAGACATTAGCAGCCCTCTTGGGTTCATTAAAATTTGTCAGCTTGTCGTATAGGAGTAACTTCTAAATGGATGTAGAAACTTCTCTAAGTGAAACTCGGCTGACGTAAAAAGTTTGTCGGATTTTGAGTTGGCGTTTTTTCGACGCCATCAATTTCTCAGCCCGTCAAGAAGATTATTCGCACTCGCATTGCGGAAAAAAGAGTAATTTAAGTTTTCCAGAAGAGTCGTTGCGTTGGAGTTATGATCTTTGTTTGAAAGTTTGATTGATTTATGAAATCCTCATTGTCTGCTAGGACGATTAAGGGATCAGCGGGGTTTGTATTAAAACTTCATAACATTATTATTGCTAAGATAAATCAGCCCAACGAATTCCATTACTCGATATCTTTCACACAAAAATGTCCATCTAAGTATCTAATTGAATCATCTCGATATTGAAAGCTGATTGACACAAACAATAACAAAACATTCAACAAAAGAAAATTAAAACACCAACGCCTTTGATTTGATACTGCGCAATCAGTTGCTGGAGCGAGCCAGTCAATGTTATTGTTCCTTTTAAATTCGAGGGGTTAAATGAACCCCAGAGTGTAGGGGGACGCGATAGTTTAGTTAACAGATGTAATTGTGAATGAATGAACGGAATCGAACGAGTGGAAGGAATGTCGCGTAATTAACGCTGTGGGAGACTGGCCATTAACAGTCGGTTTTATTTTTTATTAGCTGCGCTTTGCAATTTTGTTTTTGTTACATTTGTGTGACACTATAGAAAGTTTGGTCAACCTACATGCAAAAATTGACACCACTGTGTTAAAACCGGGTTTAAAATACGTCAACTATTTCAAAATTCCTACGTTCAGGGACAGTAATAGGTACCTATAGACAAATTTGGAAATAAGTAGGCCATAGTAGTTGCTTTAGGTATCAATTTAAATAAGTAGGTAGGTAATTAGTAGAAATAATAAGATGTCATTTTATTAATTATTTTAAGGTAAAGGACAGATAATAATTGGTTCACATGTTACATGCAATTTTTTTTTCTCTTTATTACAAGATAACAACCATGTTGGTAGATGCAATAATGACATCGTTGGCTTCATAAAAATTGATTTCAATAAAACCTTTAATTAATTTAGGCAGCTGGGTTTGGAGTTGGAATGCCCGTCATTGGAATTAACTATTTTACATCAAAATATAATAAGTAATTAGATAGGAATTTATAATGCAATTCTTACCTAAAATATACAGGTACTTATGCCATAATCCTTATTGAAAATATTTTTTTTATACACCCAACCATATAGAAGACTAACAGTTCGACTTAACAAAACATTATCTACCTAACTCCTTAAACATCGATTAACGTAACGCGAGATTAATAAAGATTTCTTTATTAAGTATCAGTGTAGCTATAGCTGTAATATAGATGGTGGTGTAGCCACATCGCGGGTAGCAACAAGGGGTGTAACGGGAGAAGGCGGTAAATCAAACTCATTGTGGGGCAAGCCGCCCGTCGCACAGTACTTGCGGTAACTGAGATTTAAGTATTTATTCTGTAGTGATATTCAGGAATTTTGGGATTTACACTACTTACACACTTAATAGGTAGCTATTAAGTGTGTAAGGTTCCTAAATTGTAGATAGATAATTATGATGCTAACATATCCATACTTCAATATCTATCTTACAAATAAATAAAATTGCGGTGTCTATTTGTAATGTCAAAATAACAGCTTTGCACTAAATGCATATGAAATTATATATCCGGTACCTATAGAAAAAAAATACTAAAAAAACAAAACTGTCTGTCTGTTCGTATGGCCGTCTGTTCGTTCCCGCACATCTCCGAAACGGCTAGACCGATTTTGACGGGACTTTCATATGCAGATAGCTTATGTTATAAGGAGTAACTTAGGCTACTCTTACTTAATTTTATTTATTTGTGAAAAATAATTAGTAAAGATACACCTTACTGTTTTCCGACATCCACACGAACGAAGGACATTGTACTTATAGGTACAAAGGCTTTTAAGGATTAGATATAGGCGTGATGTTATGATATATACCTACTTACTAATTTAACCCTCTCGTCTTCTCTTGTTTGCTAAAGAGCATCTTATCGATTTGAAACCAATTCTTATTTCCAATTCAGTATTCAACTATCTGATTTCACTAGTTTAATTACAGAATTGAATAAGTCGTTCACATCAAAAACACCTAAAACAACATGTTTTTTTTTTTAATTCTAGTGCAGAATCTAAAAGAATAATAGCTTAGATAGTTATCAAAGACTCCAAAAGATCGTCCCTTTGCATCTGCACTTAATTACGAGATAATTTTGATGCGCCCTGTAGTTTTTAAAAAGAAATTAACCGAGCATCTGTCACGAACAAGAATTATGAGTTATATATAGTTAATTATAGTTATTATAGTTATACTGTTTGAAATCACTTGTCTATTTATGAATTCAATTAATTATAAGTAACAACGTGATTAACGACAGTTATTCTCGGAATTATAATATCGTTTTTTAAACTTTTGAAAACGATATTACGAAGTATTAGTTACTTGTCTCAGTCTTATCTTAAAGGGTCAAATTAAATTAGCTGGTAAAATTTTACACACGTTTTGGGTCATCATCATTATTTCAGCCGAAAGACGTCCACTGCTGGACATAGGCCTCCCCTAAGCTCCACCACTTTGACCGGTTCTGTGCTTCCCGCATCCAGCGGACTCCTGCGGCCCTCACAAGGTCATCGGTCCACCTTGTGGGAGGCCTTCCAACTTTACGTCTTCCGGTGCGCGGTCGCCACTCCAGAACTTTTCAGCCCCATCGGCCATCTGTTCTGCGAGCAGTGTGCGACGAATGAAAAAATAAAGACTGAAAGTTTTTTTTTCATCATTCCATGTACGAAGGTGCCTGTATTTGATCAGCTGTTATTGTAATTTTTCATGGAACATACATATTATTTACTAATTTCCAAAAAAGAAAACATAGGTAACTGTCGTTTGTTTACCTTAATGTAGGTACATGTCAGTGTCATTTAACGTTCGAACAAAGTTGGAATGATGAAAACTTTTTTTTTTGTATTTCATTAGTGTTCGATATCGATTTTATACACGTGGGTAAAGCTTTGCCAGCTAAATTATTTTGACGGTGTATAGGTTCATTAAAGGCTTCAATATTTTTTTTTTTACTTTTTGTGATTTGCAGGTCTGCGTGCGTCAGGATGAATGGTGATTAAAATATGGCGCTACAGAATTATAATTATGAAAATTGAGTTGCAAGATTCCACCCGAGCAAACATGGTTACATTGCAAGTTAAATAAAAGCTTGTAAAAAATTAAAAAACCCAACCCAACCCTCTAAGTTCATTTAATGACTATTTCATGAAATATATATTCTGGCGCTTCCCCCTTAATATATCTTCGGCTGAAATGTAGCCCACTCTTTATCGAGTCTCCAGTAAGCGACTTCGTAAAACTTTCTACTCTATCAAGTTTGCAGTGCATTTGAGTATCTCATCGTCTCAATTTTTTACCAAAACTATATTTCCTAACAAGGACTTCAAGCAAAATCCAAAACAATCACCACTAACTACCTAGTACAACTGACAGCAAGGGAAGGGGAAGTGCACATCGCCTGCGCAAACACACGTCAAACAATGGCGACGCACGCACCGCGGCGCGCGCGCACACCGCGCTAATTCACGCTTCCTGACCAGATATGGGAAGCTGGAGTGAACTTGTGACCTGTGACAGATAGGGCACGGCATGAAGTTTGAAGGGTTTGCGATTTGGAGATAATGTGTGTTCATTTAGTTTTGGAGGGCCGTTGAGGATTTGTATGCATTTTGAAGGATCTTTACGAAGGGGATTTATACTTTCATTTTTGTTGGGAGGTAACATATGTAGAAAAAAAGACTTTAAGACCATTATTATAGGTATTAAGATCACACAACACTAACGAAACCGAATTCAAGCAGCTAACTGTTAAGCTCTCAATCAGCTTTATAAGTTTTAAGAATTTAAATGAAAATTAATAATGTGTCGTCGTTTTGCTACGCTTTTAGGGTTCCGTAACTCAATAAGAAAAACAGAACCCTTATAGGTTACGTTGTCCGTCCATTCAGTCAATCTCTCAAGACCCTTTTTCTCAGGAACGCAAAGAGGTACAAACGTTGAAATTGATATCAAATACGATCCTTTGGAGCTCTAAATCAAGCTTCTAAGTTAACGCAATAATAAAATACGGCTGTAAATCAATACCTATTGGGTAGGTACTTCTTGTAGAATCATGCTATTTGGCATGAAGCAAGTTCTCACAACACAAGTAAAGGAAAAGTCCAAAAAGCGTTAATTTGCAGTTTCAATTTATATTTCTTTAAGGAAATTGCTCGCCGGCTGGTCGACATTTCACGTGACCAGAGGGCTGGGTCATTCTTTGGCCAAAGAATTAGAATTGCCACTCAACGTGGCAATGCTCCCCCCCAGTGGGTTCCCGCACCCCCCCAGTGGGTTCCCGCATTGTCGTTGCGGGGGGGCTCAGTAGCCGTGGTCCGCTCCCACGGTGAAGCGAAGAGGAACCCAAAGGTGGGGCCGCTCGTCAGGGCTTTGGTCTCCAAGCCGACGACGTAGCGGCCAAAAAGTAGGTTGCGGTGAGGTGCACCGCAACTGAGGCGGGCCGCGATGTCGAATGGGAGACATCGCGGCTGAGGGTTACAGGCTGCGGCGGAGGAGGAGTGCCGGTACTTTTGAGTAGCGCTCTTCCCTTCCGTGGCCTGGACGGGGCCGCCACCGTTTGATGGCGGACGCGGTGGGGCCGCAGGGGAAGAGGAGTGTCGGTATAGCGTTGGCCGCTCTCCCTATCCCCTGCGGCCGAGAAGTGGTAGGCGGCGGGGCCACTGCGCTGACCCGTCGCAGGGGGCCAAGGGAGCCAAGGGTGCCAGGGTAGTCTGGGACCCTTGTGCTACTTGGTTCCTGGGGTGGTCACGGCGTGCCATGTGTCCTGGTGCGCCGGACTGGTGGGGTCCGCAAGGGCCGATGCCTGCCAAGGGTGCGGGTTGTTCGAAAGAGATACCGTCGCCCCTGGCACATAGGCAACTGAGGGATCACGGGTGGGTTTTAGTCAGTAAAAGTCTGACACGCCCTCCTGCTCCACCCAGAGCGGGAGAAGTCATTTGATGATTTCCCACCCTGAAAAAAAAAAAAAAAAAAAACGTGGCAATGCTGCCAGTCTTCTGGGCCCGTTTCCTGATGACAGCGATGCGGACGAATACTTCGACGCCTAAGTGTCCTTTTGTTTTTGTATTTATTTGTTTGCTAAAAAAATATATCCAAATAAATAAATAAAAATTACGATTACTAACTTTCATTTGCAATTGGAGAATTAATCGCAACGTATACCGATATATGATATATGAACATGTTTTTGAACTACAAAGTTCGTTTTAGAGTTTAATTCATCCTAACTACGGAACCCTACATTGTAAGTGGTCCGACACGCGCTTGGCCGGTTTTTTTTATTAGTATAGCATTTTTTATCATCAAATTTAATAGGATAAGTGTTGAGATTACTGTTTTGATACTGTAATTTATCTTGTAGGTATTATGTACCTATACTATAGCCCATAAAATTCGACTTGAAATATACGTTTTGATGGTGTACGGGATTATTCATTTCGGTGCGAGCTAGGATACCTAATCCAAATAAAATAATTCTATTTTAATTGCGTGGTACGGATATAAGACATCCCTGATTGCTATGCTTCCTACGCAAAACACAGTTGCGCTAGAATTAACTTCTACGGAATAGAGTTTGAAATTATGACCTTTAAGATAGCTAGTCAATACATTAAGTCTTGACCTTCAGCCATTACGTACCCAGATACCTACCCAAGTGAAGCTACTTCCATGGAAGTAATCAATTACCATGTAGCCACTGACAACACCGGGCAGGAACCTAGTCGCGGGCTCGAACTCACTGGTGGGCCTGGCTAAAAATCACGCTGTCTCACCAGGCTTCGTGTCCGACAGAGATAGTATCAGTGATGAGCAGTTAGACGCTAGTCTACACGCACAACGTTATTGAGTGAGATGTAGGATCATTTATAGTAAAAAATTCGCGAAAAAATTAAGAAAACTCCTTTGGAAGATCGGGTTTATGAAAAAGCCAATGTATAAATCAATAAAGTTAATTGAACTTTTCGATAATTGAACTTTGTCGGTACAGATTTGGTTTTGGAGATTTTACACTTTATGATTTTACACTTTACTTTATTACTTAAACACGCCCAAAGTTAAGTAAAATTAGCAAGAAAAACGAATCTTTGTCGGCTCGTAACTTTTTATTGGGTTTTTATTTTAGTATTCTGTTTCCGTACAGACAATATTAATGATGAGACAAAACGATATCATATTTTACTTTGGATGTGCCATGTCAGATAGTGGAGTAAAACACTCCCGAAGTTTGTATGCAAAAAATGTGGACTAGGTTCACCTTAAGAAGCAAACCGCGTTTTATTAAAAAAAAATGCGTTTTAAAACTATTTATTTTAATAAATGTAAATGGCTACTTATAAGAGTAAGGGAAGATCAAAGAAATGATGAATAGAATCTGTGGAAGATGATATGCCTAGAGGTGACTACTGAGATTGATGACTAATAGAAAAGTAGATATGGAAGAAGATATATTGAGACGTCCTCTAATAAATTGGGATAAGAAAAGAATGACCTTATTGGTGATGTTTTTTAGAAAGATCAGGTGAGTGGTACTCTCAACCAACGTGCGTGTATGACCAGCAGGCCTAAACAAAAACCTTTCTGTTAGCGTTCACGCCAAACGCTAACGCCGATGTACGAACGTAAACTAGGCAAAAGGAAAATGTAAGGATCGTAACAGAGCCCCAATTCTGTATAGTTATAACTATATATTTATATTATTATTATATATTATATTATAATTATAACCCTGCGGAATCTTATTACGTTCAAACTACGTCAGTATCGTGTTTTGTGGAAACCAATGTAACGGTAAGGAATCGAAATGTCATATTCTGTATGTTCCAAGACAATTTGTCGTTGTTTATTAGCAGACTATGTTGTGTGTGATCTAAGGAATTGACGTGGTTTCGAAGTAAGGAATCGTTAAGCGGTCATTGTGAATTAGGGTCCAGCAGGCTTAACACGAGAACCGTAGAGAAGTGTTTTGTCGACGTCAGAGTAGACAAAAATGACGTTTCCGTGTAGACTGTTGACAGTTTTGAATCGAGAAATGTAGACAAGTGATTTCTATTCTACGGTAGAGTAGAAATAGAAAGCGTCATTCTAAGCCTGCTGGTGGCGTTCTTTACTTTCTACTGTTTCTGAAAGATTTCTTGGTTACATATATTATAATACCCTCAGATTCTTACGTCGGCGTCTCGGCAGGAGTGCTTACGTAAAATAAGGTGCATTCGAGAATTCAGTCGTTAATATATACACAATTTTAGTTCTATTGTATCACAAAAGTCACCAACATCTCTTTAGCCAATAATCGTCAATGTAGACACGCATTACAGACGGTACCTCAGTAATAACGTTGCGTCTGCGCCCTGTAGGACAGAGGGTGGGGGTCGTGTATAGCAAGACATTTGTTTGGCTTGTTGCGGCATGTTCACACTGTGCGTTTGAGCAATAGTGATGTGTGTAGGGTAGTTTTAATTGGTTTGGTCATATGGAAGCGGTGGAATGGATGTGTTTAGACATCTGTCTAAACATAAATGTCAGTTTAAATAAAATTAAGGTTTCCTTTTTCGAAAACAGGTTTCTTTTGCTTATACAGTGGGTTATAAGCGCAGTATACCTATTGGTATATCCTAAGCATTTATATTCTAGTGTCAAAAACACAAATTAATAATATCCGTATGGTAGAAAACAAAACTGCAGGGTTTCCTTGGTTCTTAACTAGCTTCAACTTTTTGACTACTGACCGAGTTTTTGATAATTCAAAAGTGCCTGTAAATAAATGAACTTTGAGTTTTAGTTTAAATGTTAACAAATCAAATTAATACCTACTTAAATGATGGGGGGCTTGTGGTTAAGTAATATTAGCCACACGGGTCGATCGATCAGGTTAAGCTACGCTTGCCGTGGTTGGTCCGTGGATGGGTGATCATCTTTACATACCAAGACCCCTCTGTGCCTCGGAAAGCACGTTAAGCCGTTGGTCTCGGCTGTCAATTGTGGATATTTGACAGTCGTTACGGGTCGTCAGAAGCCCGAAAGTCTGACAGTCAGTCTTACCAAGGGGTATCGTATTACCCAGTAACTGGGTTGTGGGGGTCAGATAGGCAGTCACTCCATGTAAAATACTGGTATTCAACCGCATCCGGTTAGACTGGAAGCTGACCTCAACATAATTGGGTAAAGGCTAGGCAGATGATGACCTACTTAAATGATAAATGATTTTATTTCTGTAAGTAGGTTTGTACAAACACTTTTACACGTCAATCATATTCTTTAAACTAGATGAGGTCGGCGTTTCCTATTTGACCACTCTGAGAAGAAAGGCCGAAACAAAATCCCTCTTGTCTCTTTTAAAATCCAAACTTACCTACTCTTGGTCAGATCATGTGAAGACCATGTAGGTAGATTAGTGTCTGAAATGGTCTTTCGAGGAAAAAACCGTACAGATTGAGTGGACCCGTCCAGTTAGTGTATGAATTTGTCACTAATCGTGCTGCTCAACTCAGAACTTTAGGAGCTCAACGATTCGACCTAAGTTACTAACAAGCTGAACTTTAATGCTTACCCTGAACTACTACCGAAAGGTCCCTACAACTTAAAATTATGCAGCCGCATTAATTTCTAGGGAGCTTTCTTTAATTAACCATTTAAAAAAGTTCACAAACTTAAAAGTTTACAAGGCATATTTTAATCTCTCAATCTTCGCCTACCCACGTGTACCTACCATACCTAATTGTGCACCACTTTCCTTAACCAACCCTATACCTACACAGTACATATACGTGGTAGTAATTAGGCGACGCACGAGCCGGTGGGAGGTGGGCGCCGGAACCGGAAGCGCGCCGGAGATGAAGGCGCGATACAATATCCGGTTAGACGCCATTTCCGCCGCGAGACGACGCGCGTGTGTGGATGCCTTTAGTTGCCTACGATAGATACTAGAACGTGATTTTGGATTGGTGATTTGTGGAGCTTCGAGTATGTTACTGTTAGATATAGGTAAGATTGTATGAGATTCTTAGTAGAACTCTGCTTGAGGATCCTATTTATCCTATCCTACTATTGTTATTAATGTGAAAGTTGGATGGATGTTTGTTACTCTTTCACGCAAAAACTATTGAACGGATTTGGATGAAATTTGGCACACAGATAGATTATTACCTAGATTAACACAGGGTACATTTTATCCCGGTAGTACGTTCCCGCGGGATAATTTCAGACTCCCACGCGGGCGAAGCCGCGGGCGGAAACTAGTATTCATATAATTTTGTCGCTTATAAGTTATGTGGGGAAACTTTAATAAAAGTCCAGATTGTAAATATTCTCATGAATATAACTGACTCTTTATTATATCTGTGTCTTAAATAAACAACCCTACTTGAAAAACATTTACTAAGGTAGGTATGTAGGTATGGCCAGAAACTATTACCATGGCCGAGAATCAGCGTTTCAATATCAAACCTAGCTCTAACTATATCAAGAGCATTTTCAGTTGAAACTGCATTGTCTAGTAGGCTGCCTTAGGTCATAATATCTCATTGTAACACTGTCCTACTATCTACCTATCTTAATAGTACATACTAAATAGTTCACATAAATCCTACAATAACATTACCGCATACAGACAATGATTTAACACATTATACCGAATTAAATTAATCGATACTGAGTACGTACCGATGACATCGATAAGGCAGACTGGTCCTCAAGTCCTCACAACCTGAGGACCTGGTCCCTCCTTCGTCCTTTGTTCCTGAAGAGGGAAACAGGATTGTTCCACAGGGATTATGCTTTTATGTGATTTTTCAGTCTGAGTACGGATCGAGAGGCGTTCAGTGAATGAGTGAAGGTGTCTGAATGAGAATGCTTCGTTGAGAATGGTTTATGGTGGGGTGTTGTATCCTTTCTGTAAGGGTACAGGCACCTATAATGTTTAAGTAGGTGTGCGTGTAAGTTAGCCGTAGATCTAGACATTACTACGTTGTCTTATAGGCATGTTATTAGCTCTTTGATTAGTTATATACAGTAATTTCAGTCGAAATTCATCCACTGCTGGACATAGGACTCCCTCAAGCATCGCCACTTCGACAAGTTCTGTGCTTCTCGCATCCAGTTCATTCCTACGGCCTTCAGCACCGGTCCACTTTGTGGGAGGCCTTCCAACGTTACGTCGTCATCCAGATAACTTACATTGCATTTCAATCATAAATAACCAAACAATGCAGCATTACAACTATTTAGAACTAATTTTGTAGTGTGGGTGCCTTTGTACTATGTTCATCTCTGCCTAACCTTTGAAGGATACACACAGGTGTGATGTTATGTAAAGATTAAAGGTATACTTCGGTCAGCATTAGCGTCGATCTTTCAGTAGACATAAATCACCTTCAAAATTTAATAAAACGACGGAAAACTTAACCTAAATAACTTACAACTATCAAACAAACACATTTTAAAACATTAATAACATCCCAAAACTTAAATAACTTAACTCTTAAAAACTTTGCAGATACGAATCAAAATTGAATAGCCGAGACATCTCATCTAAATGTGTATTACAGATGTACAAATATACATAAGTACAGTATAGTAGTACAGTTTATACATGTAGTAATAATTATTCGGCGTGTTGCGATAATACAGATTTAGATAGAGCCGCGGCTGGTGAGATAACCCCTTACATAGCTCAGAGCACATAGCGCCTGCCCACCCTAAGTAGCGTCAGGCAAATAAGCGCTTTTCGGGTTTATATTTAGTTTTTTGTATAGTATAACGATGAGCTCATTTAAGGTTCCGTGTGGTGCCGGGTTCCGTGTGGTGCCGGACGTAAAGAATAGCACCATCCCATCTCTTCCCTTGGGTGTCGTAGGAGACGACTAAGGGTCTACTAGATAATGGGCAGCAGCGTTCTCTATGCATTTTACCACCATACTACGATCGCCAACTCGCCTGCCAAGCGTGGCGATTATGGCAAGCCCCCCCAAATTGAGGGAGGCCTATGTCCAGCAGTGGACGTTTTCCGACTGAAATGATGAATGATGATGATGAGCTAATCTATAGTGTATGTTTCACTATGATATCAGAAATGATCCCATAGGAATGTACTACCGGGATAAAAATTATCCTAACGTACCTAACCAAGGCCAAGGTATACCTGTACCAATGCCAAATGCCATTCTGTAAGTCTGTCAGACAGATTTACTTTGACATTGGCGATTTTATAGTTAGCAATCTGTGAGAAAGAAATACCGTTGTAGGATATTTAGTAGAAGTTTGATATTTTAAAACTTAGTTTTTATTTATGGGATTTAGAAATCTGTCGTAATTGGAAGCTGTTATTCAACATGTTGTACACGAGTGGATGCTGTGGCTCATCCTATCAAATATTTTGTAATCACCATTCATTCCAGATACAAAGTTGTAACAGTGTCTTGTTTGAGAAAAAGTAAAGGGTACTTTGCACGTGAGCACAATAAATGTAAAATATTAAAAATTAAAGTAACGGTTAAAGGAAGCCAGAATCATCACTATGTATGCCAAAACACTGATTAAATCCTGTGCTTTACTTTATTTTTATTTACTTTATATTATTTATGCTTCTGCTAATCGTTTTCGGAAGCTCTTAACCGATATTTTTATAAAAAACCACTTAATTTTAATATCATCATTTACATAATATTATAATTTATTTCATATGATGAAGTAAATGTAGATTGTAAAGTTAATAAGATCCATTTCCGCAATCAAATGTCAAGATAATGTTAACAAACGTGAAATTAAGCAAAAGTTTAATAAATTCGCAAAAAGTAAAATAAATTGATGTAATCAAACAAATTGAATTTTACTGTTATATCACGCGCTTTTAATAGCACGGCAAACATTAATTTGTGTAGTACTTGCGAAAGTATAATTTTTGTTGGAAATTTTAGTGTGCGTTTTTAAAAACTACTTAGCGAGCAAAGTTAGGTGAAGGCACGCAAAAATAAATAAAATAAATAAATAAAAAATAAGAATGTTTTCCTTGTACGGATTTTGACACTAAAACATATTTCTTTATCTATTTAGATAATTGAGTGTCAAGTAAGAATGATAAACTTAAGTACCATTATTACCTACTTCTTAGGCAGTTGCTTGACCCTTTGCTTTGCTTGAGTTTTTCCCTAAACAGAAGCTGAAAAGAATATTTTCATGTTACCCAATTTTCCTTTTGACGCTACTCGGCGGATTTCTGAAAGGATCTAAGGAGGGTGGCGAGAGGCTTCGAGGATGCGCCGGGGGCGGCTGAGGCGTGCGGGGGGCACGCGGGCTGCGCTGTGACGTCACGTCCTATCTCGGCGGCCATCTTGGATTATCTCGTCGCACCTGCGGGGCGCGGGGGGTGCTTTAGTATCGACCCGATGCCGACCCTGCACATTTTTCAGGGTAAACTTGAAAATGTTTGTTCTATTATTTATTTTTAGTTTTAGATAAAGATCTTATCGGATAAGGTTTTCAAGATTTTTATCTTTATTTTAGATAAACTGGCAAATAACAGTAAACTTTGTTCATTTGGGTTCAATCCGCAAAATAGTAATTGTTCGAATCATTTTATCTATCCTATATACAGGAAAAGTTTTTATTCAGTGCGCAAACTTTAACCATGAATTCAGCATACCATTCTAGACCCCCAGCAAATAAATATATCGTCGGTTTAAAAAAAAAATCAGCTGTTTCATAGAAAAGAGCAATACCTACGCGGTCAAAATGTATGGAACAGCTGATTTTTGTTTGTATAACCGACGAAAAATCTCTGCGCTGGGGGTCTAGAATGATATGCTGAATTCTTGGTTACAGTTTGCGCACTGGATAAAAACTTTTCCTGTATATGTACAACCGTGTCGTGTATCCTATCCTATCTTACGCATACCTAAAAACAGTAAGAAAAATGAGATATTTACTAGCAATCACAAAAATCCATCTACTACGACTGCTACCTATTGAATTGCTGTTGATGCTTTTAATTTGGAACAAGGCTTAATAAACAGTCTAAAAAATCATGACTTTAGAATTAGAAGGCCACCTATCAAACGACACTACTCAGACCCTAAACAGACGATTGAGCTACAGTAGCACGAAGGCTATATTTGGTTCAGTTACAAAAAATATACGTCAGGTTCTGGATAAAATTTGGTAAAAAATAATTACAACATTAAAAAAACCACAATCCAACTCATTAGGTATTACATAAAACAAAAGCCAACCACATTAAATAAGTTTCAATTAAGCATTTAGTCCGCAACTAACACAGGGTGTATTAAAATTCAACTCACACACGCACAGTTATCTGTCTGTGGCAGTTTGGACACGCCGATAGGATCTGCGGTCCCCCTTATCCCCCATCCCTTTGTACCCTCCACTTCAAACGGCGATCCGCCCTTGCTTATTTACAAAGACATAGCGGGAAAATTTTATTTTGAGTTATCAACCTGTTCCTGTGTTGTCATCTGCAGTTTTGGGGTTGTTTGCAAAAGGAATCGACCTGTATATAACTTCTATATCTAACAGAACTCAGAACTACGTAATCTATACATCTATGTTACATACTACTACTAAATAAAATTGAAGCGTCTGTTTGTTTTGCTAAATAACAGCTTTTTACTAAATGCATAATAATATGAGAGTTTGTGCAGTACTTATAAAAAAAAAACTTTTTGTTTTTTTTGGTCTGTGTGTCTGTTTGTTTCGGCTAAGCTCCGAAACGGCTGGAACGATGGCGGGGGGCTTTCACTTGGAGATAGATGATAGGGTACCTAGTTACTTTATGTCCCGGTTGAACGTTACCGTGGGATAAATTCCGACATCCACGCGGGCGAATCTGCAGGCACAGGTAGTATCATACTAATATTATAAAAGTGAAAGTTTGTTTGTTTAGATGTTTCTTACTCAATCACGTAAAAACGGCTGAATGGATTTGGATGAAATTTGACACACCTGATTAGCACATAGGTACATACACTGCATACGTCAAAATCACATAAGACAGCCCCCAAAAACGCCCGCTCTTCACCACTTCCTAGTGCTTTAGCTGGGAGGAAGAAGTGGCGCTATTATTTCCCCAGCTGCAGACCTGTGTGTTCAGTTAGATAAATTTGATTCTATACAATAATAGGTATGCGAAGTAATTAACATTAAAGGGCACAGAACATTAAATTATTTCATTTAAAGAAAGAAAGAAAGAAAGAAAATACATTTATTTAGCACAGACTAAAAAAGGCACACAATATTCAGCAAAATAATAGAATTAAACAATGAACAAAAAGTGTAAAGTGTGCCTCACGGCTGCGCTAAAAAGGCCCAGTTCAGCATAAATGCCAGGCAACTAGTGCCTGACGCTGGTCTTCAACTGGACCTGACGTGTGTGATATGTCAGCTAGCCAAATACATTCTGCTACGGGTAAAGATCTGTTTTTGGACATGGAGCCTGGTAAAGTATAAGTACATACATCAGCACCTTTGATTCCAACAGACGATTACAGGTGCACCCCAAAATACCATCTAAGTTAAAAAAAATTGAATAGGGTCTAACAAGACACCAGTAAGAAATACATTATGAGAAAATAAACTGTATTTCCATAATTTTTCCACCATGCTACCATGATTTCAAGCCACTTTATCAAATCTAACGTTATTTAAAACCGTTGGCAAATCTGAATCGTGGACGATAAATGGCAAAGGGATCGATCCGTGGGGACTTAATATTGTCCGAAAACTGAGGATGACAGTTTGTCTCTCGGGAATGTATGGAATTACTGTTTAGTCACTGTTTTAGTGACTGGGTCAAGGGTAAAGTATTTTGTTTATTTACATTTCAACTTCATAATGGAACGACCTATTTACTACTGACTGTATTGTAGTAATTTAACGTGAATTCAATGCCGTTAGTGAAAGTGCTTAGGTGCGGTTCGGTCAAGTGCTGTTCAAATCAGTGCTCTGAGTGGAATACCTTAATATTTTTATCTGTTGATTAATGATTAATTAAAATAAATTGTTCATCAAGTAGATTAAACACTGATTTTTCAAAAGTCAGTTAACTTTTATGTGAAGCATAGATGAGACAGTTTGAAATATTTTCTAAAAGCTATCTAACAATTAAAGATACCTATTAGGTTTAAAGAATCTTTATTCTCATAAGAACATGACATACAATTCACTTAAATGAGACTTACATTTAAACATAAATATATTCTCATTAGGATCAGTATGGTACGGCTATAAGAAATTTTCTGACCAAAGTAGGGAAATACATATTACATATCTAGTTTCATATTTACCCTCTTATTTATAAACGTTGCTTTTAAGCAACGTTGCGTCACGTTGCGTTGTTGGTTTTTTTAGACTTTATTTAAGAAATGTATCAACTTCAAAAGGTATGGTTTAACAGACGGTAATCATTATTTAACTTTAAGCACCGTTTATAAATCCCCTTATTTATAAACGGTGCTTAAAGTAAACTAGTTCATGTTTAAAAATATTGATTGCTACACGCTACGATTCGTAGCACTTCGTAGCTCGTAGCAAACAAAAACAGCGTAACGATACATTGTTGTTATAGCTCAATTGCTTGTAAACTGGGGACTCATTAAGTGGTCATCAATATGTTAATACTTAACAGACCACCGTGTAATGACGCCGACAAATACTTGACACTCCAAACAATGACATCATTGGGGGCACGTGCAGCTGCGCTTGCGTCGGGAATTTTGCGCTATTTCATAAAAGGTGTAACTGTACTTTTTTTAGACTATCGTAGATCATAGCTAGATTTAGGTTTTTTCTTGGTAGAAGAATCAATAGTAATATCACTATGATAAATGATTTTATTTCTGTTAGTAGATTTGTACAAACACTTTTACACGTCAATCATATTTTAAAAACTAGATGAGGTTGGCGTTTCCTATGGCTACTCTGAGAAGAAAGGCCGAAACAAACTCAGAGGAGACCAACAGGAGATTAATGCTGCTGATGTTATCTAATTCGTCGGTTTTATACCGGACTCGGTTCGGGTTTCATTATAAACTGAACTAAACAGATATTTAGCGTTACAAAAACATACAACTCAAAGGCTCAATAACTGCTAATAGGTCATTAGCCAACTTTTACCTAATAATGTCGTCAAAATTGCAATAAATAATGGAAGATCGCGTGTCAAACATCTACAAAAAAATACGAAGGGAAGAATTCAATTTCTTACAAACAGGGAAACTATTAAGTGGCCAATACGGTCGCAGACCACCATGACAAGCACTTGACACTCGAAACAATGACATCATTGAGAGCGCGTGCGCAGCTGCTAATGCGTGGTGTATTGGTGCAAAGCGCTGTACTTTGCTGTAAAGCACTTGGTACTTTGGTGTATTGTTGCGGAAGTTCGCTGAAGTGGCGTCGAGTGGGTAAACTGAGGCGCGTGCTATAAGGTGGCAGACCACCGCTGATGTATTTTGGATACTAATTAATTTAAGGTTTGCAAGAGACATAAAATAATGTTGGGTTTTGTTTATGGTAGGACAAAATCTGCACACATTCAATTATGGTCTGTTCCTAGAGGATCTGATGAAAAAGTTCTTGATTTCAGACGGCCATCCACCAAAACGAAACTACTTAGACCCTGATCAGATGGTCCAGCTACAGTAGCACAAAGGTTATTTTTTTTATTTAGTTCCGTCAGGTACCTACCTACTGGTTAAAATTTTGAAAAAGTAATCATAACATTTAAAGAAACACAATCCAGCTCAGTATTACGTGAAAACGAATTTATCCGAAAAAGTACCGGTGACTACCAATTTGTAGTGACACTAATCGAGTGCTTTGATTTGATTATTTGAATACCCCCAAACCCGTTATTCATTTTTTTGTCTTGTTTTTAATTAGACAATTTATATTAATTTTCGACGATTTTTCAATTACAATTCGATAATGTTATCCAACAAATATAAACTTGAACTTTTATAAATACAGATCAATGTGTTACTGTCTGATTGAATAACCTGAACAGGGTTTTTTTTTACTTTTATTAGATATTTTTGAAACAGAATTTAGTAGACTTGTTGCTTGCAACTTGAAATAAATAATTTATTTAAAGTTTGGGAGCCACATTTAGGGGTAGTTCCTTCTGGAATGGGTGTCGAGTGCCGACAACCAAATATCTATCCAAAAGTCGTAGTTTTACTACTGTGTGGTATTTTTATTAAATACCTAGTGTAGAGGGTGCTTCGCATTTGTCCTTCCGAAAGTTTTCCTGCAGAAGTGGCATGGAGCGGGCAAAGTGAGGCACGTGCTGTCACCCGGTGGGCAGACCACCGGTGTAGACGTGCAGTGTAGTAGGATTTAAAAGATTTAGTAAATACAAACGCTTGTGGGGCTTGTGATTAATAACTGCCGCACGCGTCTATCGATTAGGTTAAGCAACGTTTGCCGCGGTCGGTCCGTGGATGGGGGACCATTTTTGCACACCAAGACCCCTCCGTGCCTCGGAAATCGAGTGACCTCAACATAGTTTAGAAAAGTTTAGATAGATCAAAACCAGTGACAGTAAAAAATAATTGGGTAGTATATATTATGTTGAACCTAGGCATAGAAAAGACTGTGAAGGTAGGAGACTAGTTATGATCAGTAAAAATTAGGATGACTGTAACCATGAATTCAGCGTAACTATGTATTTAGCATATCATTCTAGACCCCCCAGCGAAGAAATTTTTCGTTGGTTTTACAAAAAAAATTAGCTGTTTCATAAAAAAGTGCAATAGGTACGCGGTCAAAATGTATGGAACAGCTGTGTTTTTTTGTATAACCGGTGAAAAATTTCTGCGCTGGGAGATCTAGAATGATATCCTAAATACATAGTTGGTATGCTGAATTCAAGGTTAAAGTTTGCGCACTGAATAAAAACTTTTCCTGTATAGGTTCCAGCATAAATTAGCTGCCATCGCGTACTAACTGGAGAAAAAGTAATATTGAGATGAGAGAAGTGGTACCAAATATAATGGGATGTATTACGTATAGTTTAAAAATAATAGGCAATAAATGATGTGACTCCTACTGCGGGGGCTATATCTGGCGACGTGTAAAAACCTAATAAGATATCACATGATAATTATCCACTTGATTAATTGAATAGCAGTCGTGGTCCAGAATAGTAACGGCTGGGATTAAGGTCGTAGATACAAACCCAGACAGTCGCTTCACTTTATGTAAATTATTTATTCACCACCCTCTCAAAACGATGAAGGAAAACATCGCAAGGAAACCGAAAATGTCCTAGAACAAAAACCCGAACAATAATTCAAAAATTCGTAGACATGTGACCTCTATAAACCCTCACTGGGTCCGCGTGATGTGACGTGTGTGTGTGCGTGTGTGGGAATGTATGAACGTATTAATTTAATCTATAATTTGTAATACCTAAAATACCTAGATAATTTATCTTATTAATAATAATATATCTACTTAATGTTTACTTATTTATGACATGTAGTCACTATGGGTGAAATGTATTTGTGTGTACTTATACAATGCCTGAAATAAAAATGATTTGATTTTGTTTTTTTTTTATTACAGACCACTCACTCGCACAGAGAGAAGGTCTGTGCCCAGTAGTGGGAACATTATAGGTTGAAAATGCTGTTGATTGCAGTCGTCATTGGAACGTCCTTAAGGATGTTTTACCTGTGTTTAACATCTGTTATTCATAATTTATTTAGACTATTGGATAGTGAGAATAGACGCAGACATCGATACACTTTAAACAGAAGATCACCAGAAAAGTAAGTTTTACACTTAATAAAGATTCAGATATTCCAGCCAATATCTTCATGAATTTAGCTCAGCACTAGATCCAGAGTCGTGGGCATCTTTTGTCTAAAATATAACGAGTCTAAGTTAACTGAGCATAGAACATAACACTAAAGATAACGGCTCTAAATGACTTTAAAATGTTATTGGCGAGTCGCGGGAATTGCTCGTGGATACTTTTTATGAAACAGCGGTTGCTTCGATGATATTGCGTTGCGATTGTAATAAGAAGCAAATTGTAAATCCGTTTGAAAAAGAAGGAATGGCGTTTTGGATTCATATGGGAATGAATACGAGTTGGATGTGGCTAAGTATGAGGTTTTCTGGAGTCTTGTTGTATGGTCATCCTTTATTCTTATTGCTCCTAGTATTAGAAACTCATGGAGAAACTAGAAATAGTCATCACAAAAGCATATAAGATAAGATTTACGGAGGTTCTAATTAGAATAGCTGTTTTTCATCATAGTCGTCCAGACCGAATTTCGGCAATGGCAACCTATCTCACGGCGCCTTCGATGCAAGAGATATTAAAGTGCACAAGCGTGTGCGCAGTCCAGGTGTACTCTTGCTTCCCTCAGTCTAATAGTCCGATGGGACTGCAATTCGACACGATCGCTTTCCGAGTCACACCGCCAACTTCCAAATTCCGGGCTGTTTATGACAAAAATAGGTAAAACCTATAGTCATATGGAAGCGGGTAAAGTTGCTCGAATTATTCTCCCTAGCGAACAGTAGGTCGTTTAATGGTGTTGTCTCATTAATTCGACAATTTTTTTTGTCTATTTTAGGAATAAGTGACTTATCAAAACATCTCGAACACAACAAAATAACAGTAAAATTTTCAAGGGCAAACAGAACCTTAAATAATTGGTTATGAACTTCGTAATTTTAATAGACAATAATAATATATTCTGACAAGCTAATCGGAAACATAAGGAACCGCTAAGCAAACATTCCCGCATATGAAATTGCCGCGAATACCTATAGGAAAGGCGAATGTATTTTAAAATCAATTTAATGTTAGTATGGACGATATTAATGATGCTATTGAACGGCAGGGACACACCAGCTGCCGGAGAATCGCGGGGGTCCCGGCATTGAGTAGAGCTTTTGTGGGCAGATAGGATTTTCGTATGAGGTTTTGTTGGTTTTAGAGTTTTAGTTGTGAATCAGAATCGGGATTGTTAGAACTTTTGCTTTTTTTCTTTGGGCGGTTGCTATCTAAGTACCTAAGTTACCTAACTGTGTGACAAAATTCGGGATTTCGGCGCTCTATGATTTCTACACCGGTGTCAGTATATTATTCAGATAAACCTTCCGGAATAAATGCTCCAAACGTTGTTTAAACCAGGCGAAAAAATTCATTAGGCAGTTTTTTTAAGCGGACAAACGGACAGATACGATACTAGCTATTGCCAGCGGCTTCGTCCGGGTGTAGGTCGGAAATTGTCCGAAGGAACGTACTACTGGGATAAAAGTATCCGACTATTTGTGAGACAAATTTCATCCAAATCCGTTAGGCCATTTTTGCGTCATCCAAATTTCCAAACATCTAAGTAAAAATCCAAACTTTTACATTTATATTATTAGGTTTAGTAGGACTATATAATATTATAGTAGGACTATAATATTTTATAGTAGGACTATAATATTAGTGGGATGTAGAGAAGAATATAGCATGAATAACTATGTAGATCAAAGCTTGAATGAAAAAAATTGCATAACGACATTCATCCTAGCAGCGTCGGTTGATTACTTACCTATAATGGTCTACCAAAAAGTAGTAGGCAATTGATTATGTAAACAATATTGTAGAACTTGCACTTAACAAGACAATAAGTGTGTGTAAAGTACCTTAGTTTTCTCTTTCAGCTGGAGATTTACGACAAACTTCACACTTACGGTCTCTTTTTTGGGTTTTGGCACTTACGGTCTTATCACAAAACCAGGTTTTTGAAATAAGAACCTAACAGAAATCAAAATACAGTTCTTTTTACAAAACTGACAACTTAGTCCGGTGCTTAGTTGTCATTATTGTATTAACTTTACCCAATCAGAAATAAAGTTGGAAATACAAAAACTAAAGTTAGATCGCGTTTTGTAATAAGACGGTAGCTGTTTATTCATAGTACCAAAATTCAGTAAAAATCCCCACTGGATTGTCCGATCTCTTCCTTCAATAATCTTTGTCCCAAGTCAGGTGAACCGGTGGCACAGCACGAAGTGACCATTTGTTAAGCGCCACGTGATGGTACTATATTATTTATTGGCCTTCACGGCTTCCGATGGGACCGGGCAGGCGAGCAGGCTTCTACATCATGACTACTGCTTCAAGGATGCATGAATTAGACTGTCTTTAGAGATGCCTAAGTTAGCGTAAGTTTGTTAAGTTGGTAGCTAGATTCAGATAAGTAACAGATTGTTATGTTTTTAGTTAGTTTATGGAGTGTGAAGAATGGAACACCTGCTCTATTCCCTGGATACTCTGGGTTGTTTACCCGTGTCATGGAATTAACTTATTAGCCAGGTAGTGTAGAAAGATAGACACAATATACTTAAGTACATTCCAAGCATTGATGATTGGCAATGAACTGGTGAAGGCCGCAGGAATCCGCTGGATGCGTGAGGCACAGAACCGGCCGAAGTGGCGGTGCTTGGGAGGCCTATGTCCAGCAGTGGACTTCTGTTGTCTGAAATGATGATGATCACTCATAATAGTCATGATCTAGAAAAATACATAATTGAATTAGTTTTGAACACCTTTTTTATTTATTTATATAAACTTTTCGCACACAAAAAAAAGGTACAAAGGTGGACTTAGTGCCTTATCTTTTTGGTTTATTAGTTGTTACAGGTTACCTTCTTATTCGGTGGATTGTTATGGATGGACGGGGCATATGTATTTAGATATGGACTAGGTTAGTTACAGAATGGTATCCAAGAGGCAGTAAAATAAATAGGGGTAGAAAAATAAATCGATAGGAGGACCATTTAAAGAAAATAGCTGGTCCGTTATGGACTCGTGTAGCAATAGACAGGATTATGTGGAAATATTTAGAGACGGCCTTTGTCGACTGACAAGCTGTTATAGACATACACCCCCTTATTTACATACATACGTTAGGTACTTAAAGTTAACTAATGTTTAGCGGCTTTTTAACCATGCATTTTTGACGTTTAAACACCTCTTAACTATAACCACCGTTTATAAATAACTAGCTTCCACCCGCGGCTTCGCCCGCGTAGAAGTCGGAAATTATCCCGCGGGAACTTACTACCGGGATAAAAAGTATCCTATGTGTTAATCCAGGTTATAATCTATCTGTGTGCCAAATTTCATCCAAATCCATTCAGTAGTTTTTACGTGAAAGAGTAACAAACATCCATCCATCCATCCATACTTACAAACTTTCGCGTTTATAATATTAGTAGGATGGGGTTAGCCATTGTAAGAAAGTTCTTTACCTTCTTATTCATTTAAATTCTTATGACAACAGCAGCTGACTCGAACAGTTTGTAATTCCTAAAATATACCTATATGCTCACAAATACGAACAGTAACTGTTCTCCCAAGGCGACTCTTTTGCACCTGCAAACTTGGACAACATGGGATCTGCAGGTAAACATTGATTTATTACTTGTATTAAATAAAATGTGACGTTTTAATGAGGTTTGTTTTAGAACAAACTTTTTTAAAGGTTATACTACTCCTAGGATTTATTATTAAAAGGTGGTCACGATCTACATAGGTAGCCCTAAATCAGATCAGATACGAATTATGGATCGAAAGACGAATACGGATATCTTTAAAACATTATAATCTAAACATTACTTTACTACTCATATGAGACTGCATAAAAGATTGTAGTAATAATAACTTCCGATAAGCATTCGCACTTATGAAAAATTATACCTAACTATTATTTAACAAGAACATTTGCATATCAAAATGATGGTACAATCTAGAGGTTTTTCTGGCCATATCTCGCAGGTGTTAAACACATCACAATATCACATAAAAACTCATTTTATCTTATTACTCGTAGGTGGGGGCAAAAAATTTAATTGTGGTCACATACCTGTTCACGTAACAAGATCTCGTATTCTCGTCTATACAACGAGATAAACAAAATCAACATAATAAAAATATCTTTATAAAGGCACCGAAGGCGTGAAGATACTTGAACGAGGTAAGCGAATCGTATTTCAAAACAGCAAATTCGATATGTCAATTTTTCGCAAGTTTTATGTTTATTGACAGCGCGGGAATCCTTTTTTTTCGCACTCATTGCGTGGCTATTGCATTTTTGACCCGTTTGTAATAAAAACGTTAAGTGACGGACGTTATTTCTGATTATTGGTCATTATTACTCGCGGATGTTTTGTAATTTACCGTAATGACTTCTGTGCAATACGCGATGACTGTCTTTTAAAACATTTATTTGTGTCCCACAATTTATTCTCATGATTGAAGGCTATCAAACTAACATCGAGCACACGCGTCGAAAAAATAAATCAAACATTCTCTTTACGACGCCCACCATTAATAAAACTCTTTAAAATATATTTAATAATGTCCACAAAGGTATGAAGCACAATGCTCGACCCATAAAGGGGCAGCATTTATTATGGCGACAATATATCGAACACAAAAAGATATTGTGACAAAGACGCGTACTTTTTAATAATATTGTCATTTCTCAGCAGCAGTGGACTCTTTCAAAAAGCCATAACGTAATAATTTATCTCTTTATAAGAGTTTTTTATCTGTGGGAGAGCGCGGGTGACGCCAGGTGAGCACGGGTTAACTCCATACAACCTTCTATACATCCTATTATGCGTCCATGTTATAGTGTTACGCATTGGTGGGCCTCATTTTTTATTCGAGATAATCCTAGATGGTTTGAGTACCTACAGGATAAGGTAGCTCGCGGAAATGTTTAAGGAAATGCCAGGTTGTATTGGATTCATGCAAGTTTAAAAAAAGCTTTCAACCCCGTCGCATAATTTTCGCAGGCGTTGCATTTTTACACCGCTTTTTGAAACGTGGGAAAGTTCAGGATTAAAAAAAAAACAATTATAATCTAATTAGCAATATTTTTGTAAAACCATTTACCTAGTTTACGCGTTATCTAAACAGTAAAGATAAATCTTATTCAAACTTGTGATTAACAT
Source organism: Antitype chi (assembly GCA_947359405.1). Taxonomy (NCBI): domain Eukaryota; kingdom Metazoa; phylum Arthropoda; class Insecta; order Lepidoptera; family Noctuidae; genus Antitype; species Antitype chi. The sequence continues at coordinate 7,665,185 of OX375810.1, read as the reverse complement.
AAAAATTCGGCGCGAAACACGATTTGCGTTATTGCGCAAAAAATTAACGACAGTCTTTATAGCTATCGTCGAGACGGGGTTGACATTGGAGCCACAATAAAATCGATGAAATATTTAAGGGGCAGTTGCAGTAACTCATAGCGGGAGAGTTAAGGGCGAGCGTCTATTGTGACAATGTTGGCACAGGTAGCCGCACAGTGGGCAGCCGATAACACAACTCGTGAGATTCACGAGGTCTCTGTAGTTGTGAAATTTTAATTTTAACAATTAGGATACAAATGATCACCGCTATGGGGACAGTTTTACAAATTTTCGTGCCCAATGTTTCTTTCTTGCGTAATTTTGGTGTCTTTAGCTTTTGTATGTAGTGCTACTGTTGAATGTTATATTGCCGTGTCAGCACCACTATCCTACAAATGAAGTGAAAGTTTGTATGTTTCGTACACAGTCACGCAAAAACGGCTGAACGGCTGAACTTATTCAGTTGTTCTCTGAGTGAATTCACAAGGAATGCATTGTTTGTAATTTGTTATGTGTAGGTGCATGAATGTTAGTATAAGATAATTAAGTTAGGATAAGCGCATTTATCGCGTTGGGTTACCCTGTAATGGTAGATGTAAGAAGAGAATAAAATAAATATTTTTTTATCCCGGTAGTACGTTCCCGTAGGATAAACTCCGACCTCCACGCGGGCTAAGCTGCTGGTGAAAGCTAGTTTCCTATATAACTGTCTTTTTTCCTCTGTAACTTAATGGATAGTAGGTTCAACCATCTGAAGTGAGACAAATGAACAGTCAAACAATCAACAATTGTCACAGATTTAAAGACAGTTGAAGTCATCTGCAACGTCCTCTTCTTATCAGGAAAACTGTCAATGTCCAAATGGAAGTAAGTGAAGGGGCATTAGAGGAATATGTCAAGTTATTTGAAAAACATGAATATGATATCCGTCGCCGATCGTGTTGACATTTGCAGTCGTTAGGTTCCCGAAAAGCCTTTCCCTAGGGAACGATCTATAATTGCAATAGCGCAACGAATCAATTTTCTAGCAAACGGAAAATAATTTAATTAACAAACAATTAATAAGAAATAGATGACAGCCTCGTTGGTCTAGTGGCCGTGAGCGGTACTGTTGAGCATGAGGTCCTAGGTTCGATTCCCTGGTCGGACAAACGGACAAAGTGTAATTGGGTTTTCTATCTGGAATTTGTCAGTAGCAGCCCGGAGTTTGCATTTATGCCCGGTTGATAGCAATAGGCTCGCTCTTACATGGGATGATGAGATCAAACACAACTGGCGAAATGTGGATGTACTTATATACGTATCTTGAAGCCATTCTATCAACAGACGAAATGATTTCTTTCAGGAACTTGATAGTTCTATTTTTTACCTTTAAAGCTAAAAAACTTGGTTTCTACTACGCGTTAACACAACCTCTACAATTACTAACTTAATAAAGATACACTAGACCACTTCAAAAAGCAAACGCTTGCATTCAACGCCAGCATCCCAACTATCCAGTCCGCTGACCGGCGCGTCCGTGACATAACTACCCGCATTCGTGTCACGTAGCCAGGTACTAGAGTTACACTAAATCCCGCGTCCCGTACTGTCCCGGACTTCGCCGGTTCGGGGAAGCCGCATGAAGTCGTCACGGCGCCCCGCCGGGACGGTAGCCGTGCGGGCGGTCTGACTCCCCTTAATTAATTTAAATGCATTTACCTGCAGTATGAGGGTATGTGGTCCTTGCGTATGGTGGCTTATGGCGATTTGATTAATAAATGATTTTGTTTCTGTAAGTAGTTTTGTATAAACACTTTTACTCGATCAGTCATATTTTTAAAACTAGATGAGGTCGGCGTTTCCTATCTGACTACTCAGAGAAAAAAGATCGAAACTAGCCCAGAGGTACACAGTCTCTTTGAAAGGCCAGATATAATCTCGGTCCGATCATGTGAAGACCACTTATGTATATAGGTGTCTCAAATAGTCTTTTAAGGAAAGAACCACACAGACTAAGTTGACCTGTCCAGTAAATACACTGTCAGTAATCGGGCAGCTCAACTGAAGAGCTGTTCAATAAAGAATTGTTACTTGTCTACATGTCATTGTGACGGGGTAGGTACGTAAGCGCTGTGATCATATTTAGGTACGCTATTGAATTGATTAGTTCTAGCCAATAATGTCAACATCGTCACTTAACAATGGGGGATATAGGTATGACTTAAGATAAGCTTAATCCTAATCAAAGTAAAACAAAGATGAGGCTCATGAAACCATGAGCTTATTAATTTAATTTAACATTATAAAGTTTGGAACAAACAGTGTTTGTAATTGATTGACCTTTATTTATATGACTCAATATCCGATTAAAACCTGTCTAGGATTTTCAATTTTGCATATTTACAACTAGTTCACATGAGAACATTTGTTTATGGCGTATTGAATAAGCTTATATGATGCATTTATTTATTAGGGTTAAAAATGTAAAAAAATCATGGCTAAGGAAGGAATCTTTTAGTTCCAGCTGACCATGTTTCGTTAGTGGAATCACCGACAAAACTTCTAGGGTTCTACCATTAACCTAATCAAAAAAAAATAACATTGACATTAAATTGTGTCAAGTAATGATCTAGTCCGCCCGTAAATTAGCAAATAATAAATGTCTAGTGTGACTTTTAACCTGCGTGGGAAAAAAAACGGATACTTTATATTCCGTTCTGAGATCAGCACGGAATACATAAATAATAAAAAGCTATTAATTTGTAAAACGGCGCTTAATATTGCTAAATATGACGAAAAATAATATTTACGATATGAGAACCATATAAAATATGTCGTATGTTCGAGTTACGATGAGGCTGTCCAGCCGTTTTCGTATCCGGAGTGTGCACACACGACCTAACCTTGTCATAACGGCTTCCAAATGTGAATTTTATATTACATTACCAAATCGTTACACTAATTTACAAGCCAGCTACCGGCCTTCTCCGAGAGAAATATAATTAGACTAATTAGATGTAATGAAAGAAATCGAGATGCGTTCGGAAGCGACGGTAATCTCTACTGCCTTGTGACAAGGATTACGTGTCCATAAAATATTAAATTAATAATTCGTATGGAGACATATGGTGCTTACTAGCCGGGAGACTAATTAGACGATTTTGTCGTAAAATAATAGACACGTAATTGACGTTTAGAACCTGTTTTAATTGAGTCGGCAACGGAATTAGGAAATAAAATGGTTATTGCAATATGTATTTAATGTCACTACGAACTGTCGTGGTCGTAAGAAGATTATGTTATTGGTAATGTTCTGTAATAATCTTGTATTCGATTAGATAATTGACTTGTCTTTATTTAAACAGGATGTGAATGTATTAGTGGGTACGATCAAAGTGTTGGTAAATGCTAACGACTACGGCCTACGGTAGCTTAAGTTAATTGGTGGATTTTGAGCCTTGTTAACGGTAAAAAGGGATTTGTTTGTTTAATTCATTCATCTTAGTTTGTCCATTACTTATATGTTCTTAAAACTGGTGATCAGAAGGCTAATTAAAACCTTTCAAAATCTTGAAGCAGTGTCATCTCGGCGACCATTAAATGATAAAAACTTGTCCAAAATGTGTGGAAATTCGAGTTATTTTTGTCAGATTGAGACAGACACTGTGAACGTTCTTAAAAGTACGAGAATTGGCCTTAAGATTGAAAAATCGCATAGACAAGTGAACAAAGATAGACAGTGATCCACTGGTTTGAGTTTGAAAATGAAAGTTAATTATCAATTACAGGACTTGACACGAAGGAAAATTTCTGATGAAAATGAAAGAGTTTACCGCGCTCTTGACACATTGCACACCGATATACTACACCACACAAGCAATCACTTTACGACACATTTAGCAATTTAACTCGTGTCTAATTTAATTAACCAACCACGAACGCGTGGTACCAACAAACCCAAAATAGATAAATAATAATTTGCTTACGGACCGCCCCTAACTTTATCACCAGCCATGGCAAATCTCTGATGGACCGCGCCTAATCACGGACCCTAAACACAGTCGTAATTTGCGTTTTATTGGCGTTACGTATTTTATAACCAGAAATATGGCGTATTATGCAAAATTAAGTTGAGCAAACCGATTTTAAAGTGTGCCGCTAGTGCGACCTTGTGCGCGAAATTGTGGCAATTAGGCGAAATAAACAGTAATGAGTGGTGATTAAGTAGGATTTATGTAGTTTATGTGCCACTGAGTGTCGGTGCCAATGTGTTAGAAATATTTGAACTGGTTTCATGTGTATTTAAAATTAATGAAATTACTGATACTATAACTGAACTACAAAGTGTCCTAAAGTAGGGCTTAATTACTTTTAGTCTATGGTTTCAGGTTATTTAGAAGACATCATTCATCATCATCATTTTAGCCGATTAATGTCCACTGCTGAACATAGATAGGCCTCCCTCAAAAAAATATATCGCCACGCTTGGCAGGCGGGTTGGCGATCGCAATATGGTGGTAAAATGTATAGAGATCGCTGCTGCCCATTCTCTAGTAAGTCCTTCAGTCGCCGGCTATGACACCCACGGGAAGAAATGGGTAGAGAATTAGAAGACATTAAAAACGAATTGGCATTACATTCATCACCATAGTTATTTTGGTGAAATCATTGCCCCGACAGCGACACACAACGCATTTATCACCAATAGCTTTTATGAAGAACTTACGTTTAATGCGAGAGCAGTGGTGGCCCAGTGGTAACAGCCGCGACTTACGAGTTGCAGGTTCGAGCCCAGACATGCGCTTTCATAATCAGCCTATAATGTTTCCACTGCTGGGACACAGGCCTCCTCTCACAGGAGTGGGCCGCAATCCGCCGAACGTGCTCAAGCGTTTTACTTTGAAAAAATGATTTCATAACCAAAAGATGTCCTAGAACCAAAAATTCACAAAAACACATGTGACATCTACCAACCCGCACTGGGCCCGCGTGGTGGATTACGGCTCACTCCCTCTCACCGAAAAGAGACCTGTGTGCCAGCAGTATGAACATTATAAGCTAAATAATAATATGCTCGCGTTTGATTTTTCGAAGTGAACTAAAATAGCAAAGGTCATACAAGCCATAAAATATAAAAAATATTTACCACACTGTTTTAATTAACCAAACCAAGAACAATAAAAAAGCAATTAGCCGTATGCAAAATCCTTCTAAGGAACAAAATATAAGAAATTCATGAAAATCAACATTTTACGATGGCGAAGACGTAGAGACGAGATAAGCGCCATAAAATATTTGATATCAAAGTACCGACGAATGATAATAAGATAGATAAACGTTGCTATGGTGACATGCCCTCAGTTACGATTGATAATGTAGATTGCGAAATAGGTTTGTAGTACATACAATCATTAAAATAAGAAAAGACAAAAAAAAAACAACATTAGAAATAGAGGCCGAACGATAGAAAGCTCCGGGTTTTACTACTGCGTAGATCGCCCGGAGGACACGATGGAGGTCTGCGCGGCTTGGGCAGAGCACCGCCACCGCCGTGTCCTCGTGGAGGCGATCGGCGGCGGCGATCTCTCTCGTCCGGCCCTGGTCCAGGTTATGGTGCATGTGAAGCCGTCATCTCGTTCTGCGTAGCAGTAATGCTCGCAAATAGGGAGGCGGCGCATGTGAGGGAGAGGCAATCTATACGCCCTCACGGCCCTAGTCGCCAGCACAAGACGCCTTGGGCGTTAGCTTGAGCCTAAAAACCTGTAGGTAACGTATAACATATTGTCTCATTAGCCGTATCGTATGTCCTATTTTGATCAGCCGGAACCTAACAGCCATATTTGAATCATTGTTTTTCTGATTCAAAATTTTATTACCGCGAGATAGCACCCGTTCTTCAGCAATTAATTTTACAGCAAAATAATTGAACACAACTTTCTCACAATTAAACGACACATAAAATTGAAATCGCTGCTCGAGCAACACGCCCGGGCGATTACGAAGTTGAGCGATCTTTGTCAGCGTATTAAAGTCTGACCGAATTATCTTCTTATTTAGGGGTAATGTTGCCATGTTCACATCGTTAATTCTAATATTGCAATAAATATGTCTGTTTGGTAACAAGGCGGGCCATGCCGAATGCTATTAGGTCTAATAGAGCGTGCAATCGTGGGGTTTGGGCCGTAACCGTGAGCCGTGGATGCCTCGTCCCGGTGGTCGAGTTTTTTTCCTTTCAGTGTAAATTGTTTCTGGTTTTGCGTTTGTTTTTTGATTTATTGTTCCTCTGTTTGAGTTTTAATTTGAGATAATGTTTCGTGCAAATATTTGGGATGGGCTAACATAGCTGTCACTTCGGAGTTAAATGTTTTTGTTGTTCTTCTAGTTGGTTGCGTAATTTTAATTAGGTACTTTGTAGCTGTTGTTAAAAGTTTTGGATTGCTGCTTACCTGGTTACGACTATAATGACTCTGATAGGCACATCAATTTCAAACATAAATCTACATGATTTTCTGTTTTTTTTTTGTAGTAGTAGGTAGTAGTGTTAATCTAGGAGTAGAAGGATAAGTAAATAACTGGATAAGTGGAATTTGGCATAATTGTTTTAAGATACAAAAGTTTGTTTTCACCACTCCTGAAAAAAAACAACCGACTTCCAAAAAAACACTACAAAGTGAAAAATTACTTTAATTTCGGAAGTCGGTGCCTTTAGAGCTGTATTTTAATTTTTTGTCACTGTCTTCCGAAATTAAAGTTATTTTTCACTTTGTAGTGTTTTTTTGGAAGTCGGTTGTTTTTTTTTTGGAAAAAGTTTTTTTTTTCACTTTTTAGTGATTCACACGTGCTTACCCCTTCACAGCGTACCGTTGTGATGTTATGTCATGAAGTGGCATAAGCAATAGACAGACATGAGATTTCAGCAATCCCAGTCATATCATTTATTGAGGACTTCCGTTGCCTATCACCGAAGTTCTTCATCAGATCTTCACAAAATTGAAATGGAACCACTTCGAGAAAGTACTCTTCCAAAAAATACCCAAATCGCTTAGTGTGCCTATAAAATTTGAAGAGTTCTCTCTATTTCTCCAGGATCCCATCATCAGATCCTGACTTGATGATCATGGGACCACCTGGAAAGTATACCCTTTCAAAAAAAAAAAAAAATCCAAATCGGTCCAGCCATCTTCGAGTAATCGGGGAACATACATAAAAAAAAAGGTTCCGACGAATTGAGAACCTCCTCCTTTTTGAAGTCAGTTAAAAAAACATTTTTTTCGTTTCTTAAAGATACCTAAAAAAGAATTAGAATGTAACTTCACGCTTGCCCGTACCTACCTATTCAAAAAATATTGTCATTTGTAACTAATCAATATTTTTATCATCTTTCCACATTCTAAAGTCCATACCATTTAATCACGACATCTAGTTCCAGATTTCATCCCGATTTCAGCGAAATTAAAACTCACTCCCAAGTCCCATAACATAAAAACATAGCTATAATCTTCTTGAATCCTTTGTTAAGTGATGGTTAACAGAGCATTTAACGGGGCTCGTCCGAGGTACAGAGACAAAGGCATCAAACCAAGCGACAGATAAAGGCTAGCTGGCTGGCTGTTTGTTTTTTGCACTCTTGCATGTTTAAAAAAAATGCTGAGCACTCTGGATTGAACAAAAAGGTGGAGCGAAATATGACGTGTTGCCGCCAAAAAAATTGGATTAGTTTAAGAGTTACATAAAGTTTTTTTTACCTTTTTCAGTGAAGATAGTAAATACGTTTCAGTTAATATAATTAATTAAACTTTCATGGTGAAGATTACTTTTAATATTAATTCAAATTATCAAAAGATGCTACACGTTACCTTGCAGATATCTTCAGCCGGATATCGACTTATCTATTTTGAAGTAATTTAGATATCAATTTTAATCATCTGTAAAAATATTGCTTAAAATTACTTCAAGTGATTTCCGGAGCTAACTTTAAGATTAGATAGGTAGTTTTTATCTATCTCGGGTTCCGGGTTACGTAATAAGCTTTCGATATCAATCACTAACGATTTATTTTTATTTGAAGTGTTAGCTACTGGTACTAAAATTTTGAATTTCGAATCAACGCTGGCATAAAAAAGGTTAAGTGTACCTCTCAACTTTTTATAACACAACACACTTAAGTGTTTGCTCACTACAGGAGCAATGGAAATCATTTGTACAGCCATTGAACCAACAACAAAACATCAACATTGTATCTGAACAAAATAAATAAATAATCTCCTCTACACAAATAAATATCGGCATTATCGGTCTGTGTTGCCAACCGCGACCCACTGGGCTGGGTGTTGCCAACAAAAGAAAATAATAAATTCTAATACAATGCTGTGTCACCGCATTCGTTATGCAATTATTTGGAATTGGATAGTGTATGTATGTGAATAGGCGTGATGAGTATGTGATTGAGTATCGATTGTATTTACAGAATCGTTAACTCAAATTTTATGATTATACTAAACTTATAATACTTATATCATAGGTTCTAGAGAGCATTTATCTATAGTTTTGGTAGTAGTATAGTTTTATGGTCGGTAGGTATGCAGATTTTTTGCTACTACTGCATAATTATGTATGGCCTGCCTGTATTGAGATTGAGAATAAGGTGTGTAGGTAGAGTCGTCCAGGTCAATGCCAGGATCATCAAAATGTTCCGCATGTAGCAACTTCTTTAATTGACTCCTAAGAAAAAAACTAATAATATTGTTTATTTTGACTAAACTCGGTATGAGGGCCTTGTGGTTAAGTAATAACAGCCGCACGGTTCGATCGATCAGGTTAAGCTACACGTGCCGCGGTTGGTTCGTGGATGGGCGACCATCTTTATATACCAATACCATTCCGGTAGCCCGTACAAACCTATTAAAGTTTGCACCCGGTTAAGACAATTAATACCATCTCTCAGCGGTTGGACATTTTTTCCTGCTCATTGGCGGAATTCCAGAGAGTGAGAGTTAGTGTGTTGTCCTCTATGTAACTTGGGGCACACGGAGCCGTTACTTGGGACTGGTCAGTCATGGGCCCGTGTAGGTGTGTGATCAGTTCTTGAGTGGCGTCTCTGGGTGTCGTATTGTATAAGGCTACTTTTATTACCTTGGGTTCTGCCTGTTAATTGTATGTGTAAATGAATAAATAAATAAATAAATAAATTCCGAGTCTCGGAAAGCACGTTAAGCCGTTGCTCCCGACTGTCATTCGTGGATCTTTGACAGTCGTAACGGATTGTCAGAAGCCCGAAAGTCTGACGACGAGTCTTGCCAAGGGGTGGTACCTAGTAACTGGGTTGTGACGGTTAGAAAGGCAGTCGGTCCATGTAAAATACTGGTATTCACCTGGATCCGGTTAGTTTGTAAGCCGACCCCAACATACCTAGTTGGCGAAAGGCTAAGCAGATTGACGATTTTGACTAAAACTTGAACAAGTGCTTTGTTCTGCGGGCATTGTTGTAAATACGCATTTAAATGTATTCTGTACTCTATCAATTAAAACTTGCTGAAAACATACCCAAATTGCATCTTGATTAAAACTAACATTTATAGAAGTAATTACATTAAAAGTAGGCAGTAATTACTAATTAATTTCTGACATACAAATGCATGCCAAAATATGAATCAAAGAAACTCGTGCCTATTAAATTTCTAACAGTCATCCCTTCTGTATCCATTAATATTAATTAATATAAACTTAGGAATTAATAAAACAAGTTTATACGCATTATGAATGTCAAGCACTACCGTCCAGTTTATCGTTACCCGCGGTCAAAAAAGAAACGAAGTGCTACTGCATTAGTTTTGACAGTTCCTTTGACAGGCAGCGCTTTGGGCAGGGGTCAAGAAATGCTGGCTGTTTCGAAAGAGCGGTGTGTTGAAATTAAAATGCTCGATTTTTAAGATCGTACGAGATGATACGCAAAGGAATTTACTAACGAATGTAGCTGCGGTTATAATACATACATAATAAGTGAAATAATTAGGCGGTTACTTTTTTGAGTTACATAAAATGTTTTTGGCCGAAAGAATTTTTGTATTTCCACCGAGGTCAAAAAAACTCTTAGAAAGGCTTTTATTTACTTACTTGGCTTTTTTTTCAAGATGCACAAGAAAGTGAATAAAAGTGAATTCATATTTAAATTGTGTGATTTCAAGAAAAACACCAGGTTTTGTTTGCATTAGATAAATCGTTAATTACCTATTAATTTTTCAATCACAATTTGAAAAAATAATAGGTTTCCTACATTTCATTTAAATTTTCTCATTTCTGAATTCAGCAAACAGTGAAAGTATCCAGGAATGATTTTCAAAACTAGTTTTTTTTATAAATCACGGAATTTCGCCCACATTCGGATAACTATTAAACGATCATTAGCTAGTCACTCGGCGATACCTGCCCATACATTATGTTGTCAAAATATTTCGTTCAAATTTTGAGAAGGTTGTATTTTTTCTCTAATATTTCGTGAATTCGTTTGTTGTCGTACAAAGCGCCGTGACATCTCAATTCGATACAAAGGGATTCATTTGTCACTGTCCATTAGATGATATTGTTGGGAAACATTATAAAATATTAGCTCAAGTATTGATTTACACTTGGCAATGATGTTGAAGTTTATTTTCGAGTAGGTACTCTACGTTGTTATGTTTACACTAAATTTACAAATAGGTTTTGTCTTCTGTGAAACAGAAAGTGAAATGTGGAGGGTGAATAGTTTTATTCATTTTGATGGATTATAATCAGAGATCGGATATTCGGATGCATATTCACCTAAAGTTGAGATGTTGGCTAACATGGAATGCGCTTTTGTATCGAAAAAGTCTTAATTTAGGTAAGTAATTTGTTTATTTTTTGTTTAAACTAATACAAACCACCCCTCCTCCAGTACATAGACATATTTGTATCGGGTTAAACATTAATTTTAAATTAATACACATCGGAATAGTTATGCAATCCAAGAATCCATACTTTCATACTTTCATAGCTAAAAATAATCTTTACGTAAATATGCATCCGAATACCTGATCTCTGATTATAATATTAGGTTGAAATCAATAAACATGTGTTGCTATAAGTTGTCCTAAAAGCAATGATTGATTGAGGCACCTAATAGAACATGAGAATTTTAGGTGCCCTGTGAAAATCCATTCAACTGCATTATATACTAGCTTGGTGCCAGCGGTTTTGCCTGAGTGGTAGAAATTATTCCATGGGAACGTACTACAGGGATAAAAAGTATCCTATATGTTAATACCGGTTATAAATTATCTGTGTGCCAAATTTCATCCAAAACCGTTTTGCCGTTTTAGGGTGATTGAGTAAATAAAAATATCTATCCAAACATCTAAGTTTACAAACTTTCACATTTATAATTTTAGTAGGAAATTATTCTCAGGGCCAACTACACCCAATTTCTCTTCTGCAAATATCTTATACTGACATAAGCACCTACTACAATAATAAATATGTAGGACAGATAACCAAGCTTGCTAGTTCGTGCTGATGAGAGAACGATTTTCCCATGATGATGCATATAAGGCTTTACATGGATGCACAAAAGAAGCTACCAGTCAAATTAAGCAAAATCAATGATAGTCTCATAATTAAAACAAATGCAAATTTTTGATACAACTACAGAATTATGTATATTTTCTCGCTAGAATAGACTCCCTGACCTTATACTTAAGTTATTTTTACAACCTCTATGTATACAGTCTTCGATCAATAATTATTGATCGAAGTATACAGTGCCTTCTTACCTATTTTAGTCCAAGCTTACCTGTGTTAGGCTAGGCGTTCCCCGTATTACCTACTCACTTAGAATGGTCAGTTCTTATAGGTTCATAGATTAGTTTTCTGTTTATTTTATCTGTGTAAGAAAATCCTTTTCTACCCGACTACGGCGAAGCAAAAAGGATGGTTATGATTTTGACCGGTATGTATGTAGGTATGTGCATTTGTTCCCCCATTACTTCTAAACTACTTTATCATAATTTTACCAATGTGTTATCTATTCTTGGAAGTATCTTGTCTGTAAGCGTAGGTGGCATACTACCATGGCTTTCAGATGAGTATATTTTCTTCGTTTATATTTATTTATTTATTTAATACTTCACGCACAGAAATGTACAGAGGCGGACTTAATGCCAAAGGCATTTTCTACCAGTCGACCTTTGGGTGATGCAGAGACAAACAGTGGTGGTGCAATTACTCGTGTTTTGAATATTTATTCAAATATAATTAAATATAGGTACTAATATTATTATACTCATACATATGATATACATACTTAATTAAATATAACCAAAAATAAACATACTTAAATACACATAAATTTAATAAAACAAATAAGACAAACAATGGGAAAACATTATCGTAGTGAAGATACTGCCAGCTTCTATATGACTGGTTGTCAGTCTTTCGGGCTTCTGACGACCCGTAAAGACTGTCAAAGATCCACGAATGACAGCCCAACCAACGGCTTAACGAGCTTTACGAGGCAAGGAGAGGTCTCGGTATGTAAAGATGGTCACCCATCCCCGGACCAACCGCGGCAAGCGTACCTTAACCCGATAGGTCCACCCGTGCGGTTGTTATTACATAGCAGTTCTATAACTCATGTCAGTCATTAATCTTCACACTGAACAAAACTACGAAAATCAATAGAAAACTCTTGTAAAACCAACTGAAAAATATTTTCCACGTCCCCAAACATATAAAAACAAATTCCACATAGGTAACATAAATAACTTAACATAAAGACAACGTAAGTAGGTTGGAAGTACCAACGAATATAGCAAGAAATAAAAATCACATTGTAATCCGGTATTGGCTATAGATAAGGAGAGCTTGTGACAAGGCAAGAATTATGTGCTCCAGAGGGCAATTTTTCTTTCCCGGGATTTATTCCCGTAATTTATAGAGGATCGGTCTGTATCTGGGCTAACCCGCCCGCCCCGGCAAGCGGCCCGCAATTAAGACTAACCTTCTCCCCTAATTAAGATGCTATAATCTATAATATAATAATTTATCAACAGTTTTGGTTGTAAATGAGAGGAAAAACGTATTTTTTTTAATATTTAAAGGTGATTTTGATGTGATAAACAAAATGTTTATAAAGGACGTTGTGATGTTCTGTAACAGCTACTTTATACCTTCAAGATTGTTTATTCAGTATACAGGAGTTATCTATCAGAAAAAAAGTTTGCTTTATGTGAATTCCCCAGACAAGTAGTCTGGTGTCGTTGATCCAAACTGAACAACAAAATTACTTAAGAAAACCTCCATTTATTTGCTACAAAAGAATCTTTTATGCCATCATTTACATAAGTAATAATCGTAAACTGAAGTACGTTTCATAACGACACTCGTATTGCCTAATCTCGTCATCAATCGACTGTTCGCTGCGTTGTAATTTGACACGCAAAATTTTTGCCGAACGTGCTTCAGCCATGAATTGTTGGTGACAAAAGTGTCTGTCGCAGCGAACCGACGAGAGTCGGCTTAATACATCCCCCACCCCTCGCCGCAGTCGTAAATTTAGGGTTTCATAAAACCAGATCCGAGATAAGACACAGTGTGGAGTGAGTCCCGGATCAAATGCGATCCTCCGAACCCACAGCTCTCGCGCAGACAATAAAAATAACACGGCCGCATCTGCGGCTACCATTTTACATCACGAAATTTGTCGTGTTTACATAAAATACGCACCGTAGATAGCGATCGATTGCTAGAAATCGTGGACGTCATTTTCGCGACGCACTGGACGGCAACACGAAACCTCTATTGAAAAAAACCAAGCTGACACGAGCACAACAAAAGCGCATTATGATTTTAACAGTTTCTCAATTGCTACACTATTATGAGGCGTGTATTATGCCTTTCATCCAGTGTAAGGGTATTTGGACGCCTTTGTGGCTCAGTATTGACAAATAAGTAAGATTTACTCTCGGAGTAAGAATGAAGGATTAGGACGGCGCAGTTTTTTTCACGCATTCTCTTAGAAATGCTTGGCGCCATTGCTTAGTCCAATATTGCATTATTCTGCAGTCGGTTCGATGCTTATGCAGTGTTAGCACCAATACTCTTAACAAATCAAGTGGAAACTTGGATGCGATTGAGAGCCAAGGAAAGCGAAGCTTGCGTAACTATCCACTAGAATAAACATAGCTACAAAGGAATGAATAGGCTTAATTCAAATGGATTTTGTACTTACTTGGGACTGGCATACATTTGTATTGTAACTATCCTTTGTTCGATTGTTTGCTTTCTTTTATTTATTTTCACTTTTACTCAATGTTTAGGTACAAAATCGTGTAAAAGCAATTCTTTATGTGAAACATCTTATAAAATTTACATCAAAGCATCGTATCTAACGTAGGAACGGGTTGTAGGCATAACTACGTGTCGGGGACATATATTTAAAGCTTCAGTAGATAGGGGTGCAATAATTTTGACAATGACTAGCAGCCTTACCCGGGCGAGGCGTAGGCGCGGGGCGGGCGGGGCGCGGGGGGCAATCTGCGCACTAAATCACGCTACGAATAAAATTTATGGCGCCGAGATAAAAACTCGCAGCTTTTCTCTTTTACGTTCCTTCCCCCTGCCCCCGCGCGCCGCCGGTCGCCCTCGTCACCCCGCGCGGAAAATCCATAGGGATTTTTCCAAGTGTTCGGGCGACGGCGTGTGTGGGGTCGAAACGATTTTGTTTTATGCTTATTGCCGGTTGCGATGTTTTGTTTGCTAAGTTGCACAGATAAGGGATAGGTACGGAGATTGTCTGCTCGGCCGGACGACGTGTGCCGCCGTACCTATTATTGTCAACTACCTACTCGTGTTTATTTCGATTGTCATTGTTTTATTACGTGCTACGTCGTAGCTTTGTGAGTAAGAAAATTAATTATTCATTTACAAACAATCCATCACGTGTAAGTCCGTGGCACGTGAGGAAAGTCATGAAACTGTTTAAATGACCAACCGTGGAACAGAACCTAGCATTACCTACCAGTCAGACGGTTATCGCACTTTCACTTAGCACCAGTTCATGCAATGTTCCTTTTTATTTACGTTAATTTAAATACCGCGACTTTATATATGAGCTGGAATTAATTCTAATCCGAATGTCTTACGTTGAAACGTATTAAATGCAACGCGAGTAACAAAGAAAAACGAGATTGTAATGTGAAATATTTCAGATTCAGTTACATTAAATTCTGCTTCGTATTACCGAAAAATGTGGCTACAAAACATAAAATAATATAAAAGGAGTTTTTAAAAAAACACATGATTAACGTGAAATATTTTGCCGAGCTAACGAACTTTGACGTGAAATTAAACCGTTATCAGATTAACACGAAGCGAATTTATAAACAAGGCGTATTACTGTATCGAATACGTCTTTTGAGCGTATATTAGGATATTAGCATGTAATGTGTGGCTTATCGACGTAGTCGTAGGTACTTATGCCTCTTAGATTCCCGATTCCTGTTTAGTACGAGTTTAACGCTTAATTCGACGAAACCAAACGTAACTGAACCGTCGATCTTCAACTGTTTCATCCGAGTCTATCAAATACGTCTTTTGTACGTATACCTATTAGGTATTATATTGAATGAAATGTGTGGCTTATCGACGTGGTCGTACGCCTAGTAGATTCCCGATTCGTGTTTGGTACGAGTTTATCGCTTAATTAAAAAAAAACTAACCGTAACTGAAGCGTCGATCTTCAACTGTTTCATCCGAGTCTATCAAATACGTCTTTTGTACGTATACCTATTAGGTATTATATTGAATGAAATGTGTGGCTTATCGACGTGGTCGTACGCCTAGTAGATTTCCGATTCCTGTTTGGTACGAGTTTATCGCTTAATTCGACAAAACTAACCGCAACTGGACCGTCGATCGTCAACTATTCCACCGGAGCCTTTTGACAGAGGTTTTCATAAAAACACACACTTTATCGACCGATTGGATAACTCTGAGCTTGAGCCTTTGTTGGGCTTAAGATATTTAAATAACTTGTTTAACAAGAGCTGTAGTGGACCTTTTCTTAGCGTAGGCTACGCTAAGGATAATTTATTCATTATCAAGCTAGACATTTTTAATTAAAATTGTGTGAGCCTTTTGATATATTAGAAATGTTTACGTGATGTTGTCTGCAATTAACTAGCTTGTCTCAAAAACATTATTGTGCATGTACCTATTAGGTACCTACCTACTTGTTGTATTTACGGATAATGATTCAAATTTGTTTTGTGCAGTAGCATCATTAAGAATTTTCCACTACAAATTGTATTATAATGACCTCTATTTATCTGAATTCAAAACGACTGGTTATCATAATATTTCAGCTTTGCGCACACTGGCACAATTTTATAACAAGACATCTTAACTTGAAAATATTTTTGTTTATTTTCCTGTTTGCTACTGAACTAAGTTTGACCATATCTCAAAATCGCGGCGTTTCCGTAGCGCTGAGGTTGCCAAACAAATAAAAAACATACGTGTCTTATTTCGATGTATCAGTGTAGATAGTACCTACTATAATGTACTTAACACCACACTTACTCCAGTGTGTACAGAGGACAGCTGCTAAACATTTCCCGGTAACATCAAGCCTCAATCTAAGGCTTAAATTCGCGCCACCACAAAAAAAGGTCAGAACCAAGGACAAAATGTCCGATTGTCTTACTTATCTATACTCAATCAGTGTTTACAATATTACAGCGGCGTGCTCCACGTCAAAATAATGTCCCTATTAGAGCACAAAGCGAGATTTTCAAAGAATCACAAGCAAAAAAATGTCAAAAATATCCACGTCGGGAACAGAGATTACTTCAGAGCAAGGCCATCTGTGGATATTGAGACCGTCTCACACGAGATAGCTTATCGCCCGATCTCGACTCAGATTCTGTGAAGAAAAAGCGAGAGAAAAGGCTCCTATGTATAGATGAAGAGCAATAGACTCACTCACGCCACAATCGCATTAGTCCGCCGCAGCCCGCTGCAACGATGATTTGAATTTCCATTGTTTATGGTGGCAGACATGTGTCAAAGTTCGATTGGAATTTAAATTCGGCTCCTTTGTTAGTATTTTTTTTGTCGAGTTGTAAACACGGCACAGTGATGTTCCAATTTGGTTACCAGCCTCCACTGATGGGTGGTTGGATCTATGACTCCTCGTGTATGTCGGATGATGTTTTTGACGTCGGTATGCGGTATGAATAATTACGAATCATGTCCCGAATGATTCCAAACACACTGACAACTAACCGAACACAATCTCAGAAATCACTTCGAATTTCCTAACTACGCAGTCAAATAAACAAACGTTGAAAGTCCATTTTCTTTAGTTGGAAGCTGTAGTCGACTTCAAAGGTAGTGGGGGTTCTCTGAACATCTGCTAAATTACCAAACTCGAGTCAGGAGCGGGGGCACTACACAAAGCGACTACCATTTTGTTCCGACACTTTTCAAAATTGGAACGTGACGGTTGCAAGCGCTCTCGGCCAGAGACAATGACATGAAAAGGAAAAATGTAAACGGACCTATTTTAAATAGGCGTATTGCGACGACTAATATTTTATATCGTATTTTTGGTGCATACGATTATGACGTCTTATATTTGCTAGATGCTGTTGCTAAGGTTGAAAATGGCTTGTAGTTTGCGAATGATGTAAGTCGTTCTGGATTTCATAGCGGTTAATTTAAAAGTGCGTTCTTGAACCCTTTCAGAGGCATTGTATCTTTGTGCTCTTTGTACGGGAGATGGTTTATCTGAGTCGCGGGGTACATAAGTGCTGTTTTTTCATTCCGTAATGCTTTTACATTTCAAAGGGGTTAAATGTTATTCAGACTGGCTGCCCGCTTAGAAAATGTGTGGGTGTCGTGGGGCCTTGGAACCCGCACCGTACCTACTGTTTTAGGTGTATCTAAGTAGGTATTTGTTTTATTCTCATCCCTGTTATTATCCTACATAAACATTTAGAGGGTTTATCTTGTATTATAAATATTATGAAGATTTGACTCGGTATTTGTTATAGCTGAGGCGTCTTCTTGACAAATGTAATGTAAATTCTAATAGAAGCCATTGAATATGTTAATTTCGAAACTAACGCAATTCGCTGATTTTATCTTGAGGAAATAAATTTTAATTGTCAATAAGATTAGGAACTTCAACGTTGGTGGTCGCATCTCATCATCTTAGTACAACATCAAACGACAGCAGTATTAATAAGCAATCCCATTATGTTGATCTAGATATCATAGTCAACGTACTATAAGTAGGTAGATACTTCCCGTGTACATTAAAAACTTTTTCTAAATTCTATTAATGCTAGGCCAAGATATGAATGTGATTTGTGTTCTGTATTATTCAAATTAACAGGAAACAAATTAAGTTCTTTTTTTAAATTTTGGGTTTGGCAATTAAGAATTTTGTTGTAAGGACCTCAGTAGGTACCTCGAAATTCTTAATTTGATTTGTTTATTCAACTATGACCAGGTAGGTACTCAATTAAGTTTATTTTTTGGGTGGGAAATCATCAAGTGACTTCTCTCGCTCTGGGTGGAGCAGGATGGCGTGTCAGTTTACTGACTAAAACCCACCCGTGTTGTCCAGTTGCCTGTGTGCCAGGGGCCGTGGTATCTCTTTGAGAAACTCTCTCTCTAAATTGAGAATTTGGTTTCGAAAACTTGCAGATCATCATCATCTGCCCAGCCTTTGCCCAAATATGTTGGGGTCGGCTTCCAGTCTTACCAGATACAGCTGAATACCGGTATTTTACATGGAACAACTGGCTATCTGACCTCCACAACCCAGTTACCTACTGGGTAATACGATACCTCTAGGCAAGACTGGTTGTCAGACTTTCGGAGCTTCTGACGACCCGTAATGACTGTCATGAATGACAGCTGGGACCGACAGCTTAGCGTGCTTTCCGAGGCACGGAGAGCTCTTGGTATGTAAAGATGGTCACCCATCCACGGAACAACCGCGGCAAGCGTAGCTTAATCTGATTAATCGATTCGTGCGGCTGTTATTATTTAGCCAGAAGTACAACAAAAACTTTCAATATAGTAACCTAAAAAAATAAACTTGCGCAAACAGCATTGACGGCCATTTAATTTGAGAGTTTACAGAAAAATGTTCATTAAAGACTCAAATCGTGGACTTTTTCGAATCCCACGGATTTTCGAATTTGCTACATGGAGTTTTTAAATGCTGCACGCGGGTCACGCCACCACGTCCTGGGAGCAATTAAAACATTGAATTACAAGTTACCGTGAATAAAGTAACACAGCTCATAAACAATATCTTTAAGCATAGTACCTATACTTACATATTTACTTGTGGTAACTGAAGGTCGAAGTCTCCTCCAGATATTGATTAGCCACCTCAGGCAGTGGGGCTCTATCCTGCGCTAACGAGACACGTCTAAATAATAACCTACATGTACGTACCTACATAGTAGATACTTGGTAGATAATGTGCCTATGTTAGTGTACGATCGGCCTGGCTACGTCATTATTCAGATTGCTAATGTCGGATGAGATATAAGGTTTGTACTGTGATGAAATGTAGGGTTTTCAGGTCTGTAGCTGATGCAAGATTTGGTTTGTGAGTTCGCGCGTGAAAACCGAAAAATGAGGAAGCGAATTTCAATCAATGTCGACTTTGGAAATCGGAAAACGGAATTTTTGTAAGATTTACCTATTTTTAACTTTGAAGCAAATCAAATTTCAAATCCTACTATTATTATAAATGTGAAAATTTGTGTGTTTATATGTTTGTTACTTCACCACGCAAAAACAGCTGCTAAGACTTGGAAAAAATTGGCACACAGATAGTTCATGGCCTAGATTAACACATAGGATACTTTTTTATATCCCGGTAGACATTCCCGTGGGATGATTTCCGCCATACACGCGGGCAAGCCGCTGGCAAAAACTAGCAAGCTTGTATTATTTATGTAGGTTTTGGACCAACTGTTGTATTTATGTACTTTTTTTTCAGTTTTGGCTTCGCACGGTTTGTGCATTAAGCCAGTGTCAAGTAATTTTTATTTTCGATCAAGTATATGGCCCGATATCGGGCACTAAGATACAAAACAGTGATAGTCGTCTTTAGTCAGTAAAGTCAAAGTTATTGTTAAGCGGTAGTAACTTTACAACAACCTAATATGTGTTTTTGGGGGGAACACGAAAAGTCCACGTTAGTCACTTATTTTTACCTTCACTACACTTGTGCACTCACATGTACGTAACTAAATTGAATAATTCACTACCAAAATTATACAATTTAATTCGCAATTTCACTAAATTTCATGAAAATGAAAGTTCGTGTGACATGTTACAACCCGATCCCGCCAAAAACTCATTTATGTACTTATTCTTAGACAAGAAGACACAAAGATAGAGTCCAAATTGGACAGAAGTTAAAGAGTATACGTATACTTAAATGAATTTTTGTGAAAACACTATTTATACGTTTAAGTAGTGTAGTGGCTGCCTCGTCGGTCTAGTGGTCGCAAGGGCTACTGCTAATCATGAGCTTCTGGGTTCTGGGATCAATTCCCTGGTCAAGCAAGGTGTTATTTAGTTTTTTCATCAAATAATTATGGTGTTACAATATAAAACTTAAACGAACATCGTAGCTTCTCCGAGTCAAAAGTTATACTAATTGCAAATGTCGATACGCAAGAAAATAACATGAAAATGGCGGTGCTTCCCCCTCCACCGCGCGCGATTCGTCTTAGTTCTCATTTATCGTAATGAATTCTTTGATCCTTTAGCTATCCAGTGGTATAATTTAATTTTGGATGTAGAGGATAGATTCGAAACTACAACGTCAAACTGTATCCCCCGATTTTGTTATCATTAGGTTTTTTGGATTGCCCCCGTATGGTAGCAAATTTAAAGACGTATTCACGTCAAAAATTCTCAGTAGCAATCAGGAGTTTGGATTTGTGTACAGTGGGCTGCATCAATTGGGTACCCCAGTTGTATCAATTTTTTATACAAATGGGGTACCCAATTGATGCAGCCCACCGTACGTTGGCAATAAGTAGCTGCAATAAGCTCGCCCCATATAACATAGGACTCAAACATAACTGGAGAAATAT
Source organism: Antitype chi (assembly GCA_947359405.1). Lineage (NCBI taxonomy): Eukaryota > Metazoa > Arthropoda > Insecta > Lepidoptera > Noctuidae > Antitype > Antitype chi. The sequence goes on along the minus strand of OX375810.1, from coordinate 7,644,030 downwards.
GGGTGTACTATAGATCCTCTGCCTAACCCTTCGGGAATTACAGGCGTGATGTTATCTTAAGTCAAATAGTAAAAGTAATATGATGATATTCTTCGTGCTCACAATGTCATTTCATGTAAAACGAATATACAGACTAGTACAATTGAAATAAGTACAACAATACAACGCAATACAATACAGTACAATTGATTTAGAGGTTAAGGTTAGGTAGGGGGGAGGTTTTGTAAATACTGTTCCTATATTTCTTATTATTAATGAAACGATTCTTGCCACTACTTCAATATATCGGAGAGAAAAATCATATACAGGATAAAATTTTAAACAGCGCGCGAACTGTAACCATGAATTCAGCATATCATTCTAGACCCCCAGCGCAGAATTTTATTAACAGCGCAGAAAAAAAAACAGCTGTTCTATACATTTTGACTGCGTATACAAAAACAAAATCAGCCAAATATAACCAAAAATTTCTGTGCTGGGGGTCTAGAATGATATGCTGAATTCATGGTTACAGTTTGCGCACTAAAAAAAACTTTGCCTGTACAAAAAAAAAAGAATTGGCAAAATTCGTTCCAGCGTTCACGTGTGATGCAGTGACCAAGGGTAATAGGGATTCATTTTATATATAATAAAAATAGATATAAATAGATAGTAGAATATAGATTTCAACGCAGGAGTTTAAAACCATGTCCTGAATCCATTATAAAAGATTAGGTACGTGTAGATATCCCGACCTTCTTATACAGGCTAAATATCCTAACTAATAATAGTTCTAAAGCGTAGACACTATTATGCTCCCGTATTCGCTCAGTAATTCACAGACACACGACCTCGCACTGATTAACTGGTGCGGAGACACTACATACGTATGTCTATGTATGTCTGTATGTAAGTGTGTAGTGTCTACATACGTTGGAGTTTAATGCCTATCGATGATGAAGAGCTAATGTATTAGAAACATGTATCTACGAGCATGTAGATTATTGTATATGCGGGATAGGAGATGATTAAATGGAGCATTTTATTATGAAACTGCATAGTTGTGTAGCTAGATGTACGAGTATGTATGTCATTGCCACATTATGATCCCTAAATAAAATCATGTATTGGATGTGACTGTCCAGGATGCGCCGAGCGCTCGGTTCATTAGAGTTACTGGTGGAAAAAATTGCGCTGCACGAGGAGGGTTCTTCATGCATCCCAAAAGTTCCCCTTAAAAGTTAACAATGTTTTTGGTAATGTTAGATTCCACTATTGTAAGAGACTGGTGCCTGACATAGTAAAAAAGTAAAAAATCGGTTAAGTCCCGCTGGCCCCGTTAAGGGTCCATTACAATAGAAAATTAATCGTGTCTCATAAGCCGGTAGTTGACAGGTTAAAATAGACAACTAATGGTTCATACGAAACTGGTTATTTGTATTACCCTGTATGAATGTATGTTGGGGTGTATGAATGTATGATGGAGCGTGCGAGAGCGAGGATGAGATGTAAATCAGCCACGGGAGAAAGGGAAGGAAATTTATTTGAGAACTGTCAAAAGGTTCTCAGTTTTTTGATAGTCAAGGGTTTTAAGAAATGTTTTAGTTGTTTATTAATGGAACCGCTCTAAATAACCGGTAGTTTAACCGCAGATTAACTGACGTAACAGTAGGTACCTAATTTAACTGTTCTGCCTACTAACTACAAGTGGCTACGGTTAATTAGAATACGTGTGAGATTCACACTTATTGTTATAAGTTATGATTTATGAGATAAAGCATCGACAAGTATAACTAGATAATGAGAAGGATGTAGGTACTTATCTCGTCATTTAAAATTAGCATTTATATGAGGTCGGACTTACTTCTGATGCTCGTATTCGTTTAGTCCACTCTCGACCTCGCGACCCCCTTTAAATAATGTGTCCATTGGACCCCTGACTGTGGTTTATTCTCGACACTTGGAGGTCGAAAGTGGATTTTATTTTCCAGCCAAGTTTTTAGTTTCTTCTCGACCCCCAAAGTCGTCTGTACCTTACTATACCAAAATGTTAATTTTGGTAGGTACCTACTTACCGAATTAGGGGTCGAAAGTGGACGAGGTACCTGTCCCTTGTATGAAAATTAAGTCTCACCCTTTGGGAGTCGAGTGTGAACTATATTTAGGGATTGAGAGGAAACGAATAAAGAAATCGTTTTTTAGTTTTAAAAGTTTTACTTGAACTTGATATACGCTGACGATTCAAAGAATACACACGTAATTGTTCAAGTTTTCAGTTCTGTCGGCACTCCCAGAGTGCCACTGTTTTTTTTTTCAGAAAACCTATTGCGGGGCTGATGCAAAAAAAGTGTGGATGAGCCGAAAATTAAATTCTACGACCTGTATCGACTAGTATGATTCTCGATTTAGAACTTATTAGTTTGGAGTGTAGATTGCAAGTGGTGAGCGGAATGGACAGCAGTGGTAGGTAGCCTAGGAGACCAGTGGTGTCCCGCTGGTACGACTTACGAGATGTAGGTCGTAGGTTCGAACCCCGACAGGCGCTTTGCTTTGTGTAAAACAGTGAAGGAAAATATCGTGAGGGTTTCGTCACGATGTTTTCCTTATAAATGTGGCCATATTTTCTAATACTATCATCGTGAGGAAACCGGCATGTCCTAGAACCAAAAATTTGAAGATATGTGACATCTACCAACCCGCACTGGGCCCGCGTGGTGGATCATGGTCCACTCCCTCGCACAGAGAGAAGGTAGATATGTGTCCCAGCAGTGGGAATGTTATAGGCTGAGTATGATTATTATGATATGATGAGATTGCAACTAAGTAGTGTAATATTGGTCGGATGTGAATTGTGATTCATTCTAGAATGCTAATCCGACACAACTAGTGGAGTGAAGAAAACAGTTTTTCATGTTCTTTTCTTCATGACTAGTCTTGTGTAGTTCGTGAACGATGAACGAATAGGAACCGTTTCTTAGCACTGTACTAAAAGAAACGTTTCCGAATGCTGACTTTGTAATCGGTCTATTAGTTCTAATGGATCCTCGTACATTTACGTAGAGCCGTATCGTATGTCCGAACGAGAACGTGACTGACGGCGACAGATTTTACTGATACGATTTCAATTTTCATTCGATGTTTGTGAACGAGAACGAGAGAGAATAGCCGACGAATGACGATGCTTCCGGAGACCCGACCGACCAAACTCGCTAGAATGAGATGCGCGTTATAATAACAGTAGATTAATGTTGCTCTGTGATCTATGGAAGTACTGACTGAGAGCGAAGACCGAATAGAGCTAATAGAACTAATAGAATGAACTAGTTCACTGACTGAAATGAACTAGTACGGAGCGATCTTAAAAATGACCGAGCAGGCCCAAGACTATTCATGACATCGTTATGTTAAAGTTACGTTAGATAAAGACAGAGGTAGTACATCATTGGCGGAAGATGTGTCCTTTATTCTGAGTAGATATTGAACTACAAAGAACAAAAAACAAGATAATACTTAGATCAAAATACCCAACGCATAAAGTTATCTCCTTATACATTTACCCATACAACCCGATTAAGAAGCCATTTTTAGCTTGAACTCTGGCAGCTGGGTGTTATGTCATTAGCCATTACCGCGCAGCACTAGCGATAGTGTTGTGCCCGACAGATTTATAGCTCGGGTATATAGAATAAATCACGTTCAGACGGAGGGTAGTCTTAGACATTCTGGGGAGCTATTGTCTTTTTTTTGTGGACTTTGATAGACGGTTTCGTGTGCCTGGTTTTTGGTAAAGCATCTAGGTAGGTATGCTTTTGTTTAAAATGTAGGTGCTTACAATATTTATAGGCAGAGATGAGACAGTTGATTAGTTATACAATGAAAATATTCTTACTACACTTACTACTTCTTACTTATTCTTACTTCTTCTTCTTTACGTGTAAGTATAGTTATAGTTTCAATAAGATTCTTAATAAATATTAGTTTGTCATTATTTTTTAAGATTATTTAGTGTATTTTATTTATTTTATCTATGGGCCTTAGTTGCCTGACAATAAAACGATTGTTATCACAGACTGCCCCGTTGGTCTAGTGGTAGTAAGCTCTACTCCTGAGCATTTTTCGATTTCCAGGTCGGGCAAATTGTTAGTGAGTTTTTTCTATCTGGAATTTCTCAGTAGCAACCCGGTGTTTGGATTTATGCGGTTCTTGGCAATAGGCTCACCTATTACATAGCACTAAAACATAACTGACGAAATTTAGATGTACTAGGTATACGGGAGAGGGGGGCATGACGGGGACGCGAGGCACGACGGGGCCACCCACACTTACAAAAAACTATACGCTCTAGATGTGTTTTGTTTTCGCTAATAGGTAGCCATTTTGTATCTCTCTTTAGTCTGACAGTGACCGGCGACAAGACTGCGCGCGTTTGATTTTTAAAACAAAAAACGATTTTCAACGTAATTTTATGTAATTTTGAGTGGCTACGAATACGCATATAAAAAGGTAAGTGTTTATGTCGCTACTATCATGTATTTATTTTGTTTTTGCAGATAAATTACTTATTGATATGTTTTGAACAAAAATACTCTAACCGTCACTCATTTTATTTGGTTTGTTATTTTAAATAATGTGAGAATTGGGGCATAACGGGGACATGGCTACGGGGTACGATGGGGTACCCCGTTATGCCCCGCAACCGTTGTCCCCATTATGCCCCTGTTTTGTAAATTAACTGAAGGATCGTTCTTGTTCATTTTATAATAGAAAATATTTTGTTTTAGATATAAAAATGGTACGGACGTATAAGAAGAAAAGTTCGAGGCTTAGTTGGTCCATTGAAAACATGAAACAGGCAATTGATGCAGTCTTAAGCAAAACTGCTGGCTATAGAAAAACTGCTCACCTGTATAGTGTACCACAGACCACATTAGAGCGTCACGTCGCTAAAATAAGGAAAGGCGAGCTGTCTCTTGACTCTACTCCAGGTAATTTCAAGCCCGTGTTTTCCAAACAAGAAGAAGAGGAGCTGGTAAGGTACATTATAGAAATGGAGCAACGTTTGTTTGGTTTAACCACTATCGTCCTACGGAAGCTAGCTTATCAGCTAGCGGAAAAAAATGGCAAAGCTCACAATTTTAATCACGATAAAAAGATAGCTGGCGTAGATTGGTTAAAGGGATTCTTGAAGCGCCACCCAGATTTATCTATCCGAAAACTACATCGGCAGCTCGAGCAATGGGCTTTTATAAAGTGGCTGTGGGTAAATTTTATTCTCTGCTCGGGGAAGTATATGACAAATATAATTTGACGCCAGACAGAATTTTTAATTGCGATGAGACTGGCATATCATGCGTCTCAAAAACGAAGAGCAAAATTATTGCAGAAAAGGGGAGAAAACAGGTAGGATCGCTTTCATCAGCAGAACGAGGGCAGACGGTTACGGTTGAGGTATGTTTTAATGCAGCAGGAACTTACATGCCTCCTACGCTAATATTTCCTCGACAGAGAATGAAGCAAGAGTTGCTGGATCGAGCTCCTCCAGGGACGACAGCAGAATGCAACGCTAAAGGATGGATGACAAGTGAAATATTTATGAGCTGGTTCAAACGGTTTGTCAATTTCTCTGGTGCGTCAATAACTAACCCGGTCTTGCTTCTTTTAGATGGTCATGTAACACATACGCAAAACATATCAGTTATTGACTATGCACGCAAAAATGGCGTTGTAATGCTTTGCTTTCCCCCGCACTGCACTCATAGGCTCCAACCCTTAGATGTTGGGTTTATGAAACCTTTAAGTGTATACTATGACCATGCCTGCTCTGATTGGTTAAGGTCACACCCGGGGCGAATAATAACAACATTTCAAATAAGCGAAATATTTTCAAATGCATATTTTCAAGCTGCAACAATGTCTACAGCAATCAAAGCCTTCCAAAAATGTGGCATATGGCCTTTCAATCAGAATAACTTTACAGATTCAGATTTTTTAGCTGCATCAACCACAGACGTACCGCTGGCAAACAATGAGTCTGAAACAGGTCCTTTAAATGTCGGAATCCAGCAACAACCGCCGCCACCTATTCTTGAAGAACATCCTCTTGAAGCAGATTTGCCTGCTTTAACAACACCTCAGCCTCAGCCTGGACCATCAACACTTAATGAACATAGCCTAATCCAATCTCCGATTCGAAAAGTATGTCGTGATTTGACAACTTCGTTTGCAAATGCTTCGCCTCAAGAAATTCTCGCGATCCCGACAGTCGAACAAAGAAACCAAACGAGAAAAAACTATCGCCGAGGGAAAACTGTTGTTCTCACTTCAACCCCCTACAAAATTGAGTTAGAAGAACGAGAACAACTTAAGAGAACGAAGAAGTGTTCTAATCCAAATGACCCCAAGTTAAAGAAGAACTCTAAGAAACAGAAGACCCAAAAAGCTCCCTTTGGTGTAGAGAATACCGAGGAGGATACCATGTGCCTGTACTGCCTTGACGTGAACCACACTTATTTAAAGTCTTCGGAAGGTTGGGTGTCTTGCCAACTATGTGGACGGTGGGCTCATACAGCTTGTGCTGGTGTAGACGACGACAATACAGAAGAAATCCACATCTGCTTGTACTGTGACGCAAAATAAATACGTACCCCATACTGCCCCTACCCTGGGGCACGATGGGGTTTTCATTATAGTTTCAAAAAATTAAAATTATAAAGTCATATGATTGTTTACATCACCAAATTCTATGCCAAATGATAGTTTAATAAGTATCCAAAGTGTTGTGATTAGTTTTAATTAATAAATACATTGCGTTGATTATTTTACTGTGTATTTTCCTTAGCGTCCCCATTATGCCCCCCTCTCCCCTACCTACACCCCTGCCCGTACCTTCCGGGAAACAAGGCGTGATGTTATGTTGAAAAGATTCTTAATCCGTTTGATAGGCATAGTGATTAATCAGTTTGATAGGCATGGTGATTAATCCGTTTGATAGGCTTGGTGATTAATCAGTTTGATAGGCATGGTGATTCATCCGTTTGATAGGCATGGTGATTAATCCGTTTTATAGGCACGGTGCTTTATCCGTTTGATAGGCATGGTGATTAATCCGTTTTATAGGCACGGTGCTTTATCCGTTTGATAGGCATGGTGATTAATTATGTGGCTAAGTACCTAATAACAGCCGCACGCATCTATCAGGTTAAGCTACGCTTGCTGCTGTTGGTCCGTGGATGGGTGACTAGCGATACATACCAAGACGCACGCAAAACGAAAGCACGTTAAGCTCTTGTTCCCTTGGCTGTAATTCGTGCCCCTTTGACAGTCGTTCGTTAGAAGCCCGAAAGTCTGACAACCAGTCTTACCAAGGGGTATCGTATTACCCAGTAACTGGGTTGTGGGGATAAGATAGGCAGTCACTTCATGTGAAATACTGGTATTCAGCTGCTTCCGGTCAGACTGGAAGCCGACCCTAACATAGTTGGGAAAAGGCTCGGCATAATGATGAGTTATGGTGATTTATGTCTGTTCCAAAAGTATAATTCTGATGAAAGTGAGCCCAAACTCTGTTCCAGTTAAATTCTTATACAATCACTCACTAAAAAGAATTAGTACCTACTAAATTCCCATCTCTTCCCGTGGGTGTCGTAGGAGGCGCCTAAGGGACTTACTAGAGAATGGGCAGCAGCGTTCTCTATGCATTTTACCACCATACCAAGCGTGGCGATTATGGCAAGCCCCCCAATTTGGAGGAGGCCTATGTCCAGCAGTGGACGTCTTCCGGCTAAAATGATGATGATGATGATGACCTACTAAATTCAGCTGTATTAAGAAGGTTTCAACTGAAAAAGTTAATACTAAGTATTTAAAACAATAATTATTAATTAAATAACATAATTCAATTGTAATTGGAAGATCGACAGAAATCTAGCAAACTAATTAATAAATTACCAACGATGAAGCAATTCGTTCTATTGTACAAATTGTAGTTAGTATTAACACTTAAAAATATAAGATTTTGTGTAAGTAGGTACACTTGAAAAAAATGTGCAATCATTTTATAGATGGTTATTTACATTTCTCACAGTTATCCTAGGTATAACATTAAAAAAAACTTACTGATAATTTATCACTTTCTTCATAACTTTTGAATATGGTTACGCCTATTAACGGTAAATGTATACCGGTCATTCTATTTTGTTACCGGTACTGAGTACTTCATCATAATCGTACTATAATGTTCCCACTGCTGGGACACGGATGTCCTCTTGGCGAGAGGGAGTGGGCCGTAATCGTGGTGGATTACGGCCCATTCCACGGACCCAGTGCGGGTTAGTTGATGTCACATGTCTTCGAATTTTCGGTTCTAAGACATGTCAGTTTCCTCACGATGTTTTCCTTCATCGTTTTGAGAGCAGTGGTGATGAACAAATTTAAACAAAGTAAAGGTTTGTAAAACTGGAGTCGAGGGAGGTCTTTGCCCAGGATGCGGACAATGTAGGCTAGTACAACAAAAAGGTTCGAAGCTACGACCTACAACTCGTAAGTTGCGGTTGTTACCACTCGGCCACCACTGGTCACCTGATATTGAGCACTTACAAATTCATAATAAAAGATCCGTAGGTACATAATAATATACCTGTAGCGTCTGTATTCATAACGAGGCAATTATGTACTTACGACGTACTCTAATCATACGCTTCCTCCTAATTAAATTTCACTATTAAGTAAACTTTTATCTGGACATTACGATACGTTTCTATCGGTATCTAAATCTGAATAAAACCAAAACGTTACGACTTAAATCAACATCGACAACAACTCCTTAAATGCTAAAATATTCATACCAATATAAGATACCTACTAGTATCTGCTTGCCTGCGACGTCTTCTCATAACGTCGGCTCCTTAGGACTGTAGCGTGATGTTAAATAGCCTATACATTTTTCAAAAAATGGGCTATGAAATGCAAAAAGATTTTTTCCAATCTATTTGGTAAATCCAGAGATTACCTACCCTTTACATACAATCAAACAAGTTACCTCTTTATAATATTGGTATAGACAAGCATGTGCCCGCGACGTAGTCCGCTGAAATTTCTAGAACATAAAATATCTTATGACAGCTTCCCATTTGTGAAAGAATTTTCGGAATCAGATTAAACGTTCCGTAGACATATTATTATATGCTATGTAGGTACGGTGACCAAATGAAACAAGTACCCAACTGGGGTCGTCGGATATACTTCCAGTAAAGTAAGAAACAGAAGGATGTTTATGAATAAAATTTAATTTTACTAATACAAAACAAACAGTTCACTTGTCAAATTAAATTAAATTGTAAAACATCAATCGTTTTCTTACTAAACTTCAACTATGTATCTCATTTGGTGACTGTACAAAGCCATTAATTAAAGTATCTTCCTAATTAAAGAACAACCTAACTATCAAAATGATCATGTTACCTGCCCATATCCTAATAGCATATCTCAGGAAACGCTAACTCAACATCTAAGCAGTAATTTCTATCATTTTATGAAAATTTACTGAAATGGTGTGGAGACCTATTATTGGGCTTAATCAGTTAAGGTGAACCTAGTCAAGATTTTTTGCATACAAACTTCGGGAGTGTTTTATTCCACTGTCTGACATGGCACATCCAAAGAAAATATGATATCGCTTTGTCTCATTATTAATATTGTCTGTACGGAAACAGAATACTAAAATAAAAACCCAAGTTAGGAGCCAACAAAGATTCGTTTCTCTTGCTAATTTTACTTAACTTTGGGCGTGTTTAAGTAATAAAAGAAGTGTAAAATCTCCAAAACCAAGTTAGTACCAACAAAGTTCAATTATGTAAAAGTTAATTAAACTTTATTGGTCATTGATTTGTGCATTGGCTTTTTTCATAAAACCCGATCTTCCAAAGGACTTATCTTAATTTTTTTGCGATTTTTTTACTCTAAATGATCCTGCATCTCACTCAATAACGTTGTGCGTGTAGACTAGCGTCTAACTGTGAGCCCGCGACTAGGTTCACCTTAAGCTACCGATGGTTAATAGTAATTTTTTCCCAATCTTCAGTACACGATACATCAATGAGGTCTCGACCCCTGAACTAGGACATTCTGTATGACAGGGGTATTATATTATTTGCTGATCTATTCAATAAAAACAGTCAATTGCTTATTATCTAGTTACAACAATAAACAAGGAATGTTAATGTGTCTTTTTTATCAACAAACTCACAAATAAGACTGAAAATAGACTGTTTCTAAATAATGTGACCGCTACTGTTTAATGGGGTGTCGTTTTTATTGTGAAAGTACCACTAATTTCAGGCAATTAATCTTGTTAGGGCTTTCTTGGGCAAGGATCAATGTTCCTTAGGCCATTGATATGTACTTTCTGAGTATATCTTGGTTAATATAGACATCAGTGAAGGAACACATCGTGAAGAAACCTGGATTTATAAGTTAATAGATTGATGATCAATGCTCAAGCTTTCTTTGCATAGGTACCTAAGAAGACGCCTTTGCCGTGTAGTGGCACAATAATATGCTGATATTATATCGACTCAGTCGCTTATATGTATCTTCTGTAGGTACTTCCTAACACTCAATCTCGGAAGCAGTGGGTCTAGTGGCTTAGTGATTATAAAGTCAAAATATTTAAAATGTATTTTCTAATGGGTCTATCAGTGTAAATATTAGGTATAAGTTAAGATTAAAGGTATAATTCAACAGTATGTCTATGGCTACAACTTGACAGTGACAGCGCAGTAGCAGTGAGGGCACTTTCGGCGATACAGTCGATAATCTTGTTAGGAGCCGTCGGCCCGCCATCATATAGCAGAATACAGTGCGAGCAACCACTGAGACATCCATCACCCGCGCCGCGCGCGCCTCGACTAACGCACACCACCGCACACCACCGCACTACCGCCCAAAAAGAGAAAAAGAAAATTTTAAAAGAAGAACACTCCCATCGCGGCGTAGACTCCTCCCTCGCTCACTCGCCTCGACCAATCAGCGTCGCGTGACACCCGAACGGCAGTCGTCGGCGGCGAGCGTTTCCGAAGGCGTACGATTGTGGCGTTCACAACAAAAAGTCACACGACTGGTTTAGTGTCGGGTTGCGTCCCATCAACGCCGCATCACGCGCCGTACGCCTCAACGCCGCACTTGCGCTTGCGCTCTTAACATGGACTGTTTTTGTAATTTTAAACACAATATCAACGCGTTTTAGTATTATCTAGTACTATCTACATATACTATCGTAGATTATAGGACCAGTTGTGACCTGTGATATTAAGAATTTTCCGATGAAAATGAACATGCAAACGGAATGGAGCTCATGATTTCAGTGTGTTTTTGCATCTGCACAGTATTTACAGTGATTAATAGTGATAGTGAACAACATTGTGATAAGCATCTGATAAGGACATTCGAGGTATTTAATCATTTTTATTGTTTTACTTGCGTTACAAACTGACTGGGTCGAGTTTTCCTAAACCTATGAAAATGTAGAGCAAATATTTGAGTGTTTTCTTTATTAATCATGAAGTGATCATACAGTTCCAGTGACTCATAAGAAGGATAACCATATTGAAGTCAGTTTCATGAATAAAAAAACATTAATTGGACTCTCTATGTTTTGATGCAAACTTTTGAGACAAAGTTTGCAAAAAAAAGTTATGAAAACTATTCAATATGAACTTAAATATTAGATGCACATGCAAATACCTTTTAAATTAATTGTTCATATACCAAGAAACCTTTGTAACTCTGATTCTAAGCTATTATTTATCGCATCACAAAATTTAGAGTCGACTCGAGTTCCGACGGAAAGAGCGCGAAAGTAAAAACATTAGTTTTTATTACAAAAATACTGTTTAAAAAAAACATAAACACATAGATAACATACATAAAAGGTTTATCTAATAATTTTATTGAGCAACATTTAGTATCCATTACTTTTTATCATTTATTGATTGTTATCAGTATTATGTAAATAACAATTATCATTTTAAATGACTCAAATTATTTATTTAATGTAGTATTTTTATTCAATTTATATTTTAAATGTTAGGTATTAATCTTGAGGTCTAACATTTTGTATGAAATCTGTTTGGCTCTAGTAAAAGACATAAACGGGTTTTGTAGTTTTTTCAATATAATTTCTCGAAAAAAATTCTCAAATCATTTGCAATTTTAATTATCTTTTGAGTCGGTTAATTTTATGTTTATTTAGTTGCCTATGTAACGATTTGTTTTCATTTTACAACAAGCAATAAAATTATTTTGACTTTTAACTAATGAAGTCATGTTTAGATTGAAGGTTATTTTGAAATATAATTAATTTTATTCAAATAAATGCATTTCATACAATAATCAAGAACAACGAGTTCATTTAATATAAAACAAAGTGTCACTACTGATATTCTACAATATACATAATGCTTACACGCGCATTTAATGTCCGAATAAATTATAATAAAATCTTAAAGTAGGCTCACACATAACCTACTTCCCGATTTTTATTTATATTCGTCACATCTGAGGTTTAATTTATGAAAGAAGATTTCATTTTCTATTTACCTATTGTTAAGGAAAACACATTTAAAACGTTTATTGTTATACGATCTACTTACAAAGAAATATTTTATAAATAGGCACACAGCATAAGTAAGTAGGTACTATCTCGATATATCTTACACTCACATGCAAAGATAACTGATTTAAATGTGTGTGCGCATTATAATCTGAATATATTTATATTAATGCCAGTGTGTAACCAAATAGAAGCGATGTACCCTTTGTTTAAGTTTCTCAACAACCAATCAATGTCAATGCCACTTCGTTTCGGTTTCATATCGGCTGTTCGGCTGTTTTCGGCCAATCGAGCCGCCATGACAGTTCGCGATCGAAATTTGAATGCGCCCCGAGATGCGCAAACGCAAATCGATTAGCTGCCGATAAGCCTTCACATTTTGTGTATGTGTGAGTGTATGAAGTAAACGTTTCCGTTTGAGGTTCTATGTAGTGCCACATCCTGCTTACTTGAGCTATAATTTATAAATAATTATAATCAAATAATTTATTGGTATACATAATTATTAAAAAAATATCTTGCAGTTGGTTTGGAAACTAACGAAGTGAATTGACGTGTGCTTTAGTGACACTTTAGTATAGCCTAAAAAAAAAAAGAATATATGAAGGCTTACCATAAAATAGTCAGCTGAATAAAGCCTAGATTAACTAAGTCGATAGATGGATAGAGGTTGTAGATTATATCTCTGAATAAATCCAAGTAAATACGTTTTATTGATATTCGCAGATTGTATTACATGTTAACAAGGTTTTTGATTTTGAATAACAAAAATGCGGTGATAAATTATTACATTTAAATATACATGACATAAATATGGTAAAACATATTTTTTTTCCACCATGTCTATATCATGAAAAATGTCGTGGCATTAATACATAGTTAATGCTTTTTTTTAAACCATTTGAAGCGTTAATTTTATCGATACTATTTTTGTATTAAACTACATATATATTTAAATTGATGAGATAAAAAGTCGATAAAAAAAAATAGAAATCGAAAGCCTAGATTTCTGTTTTGCTGATCTAATCCTTAATCAATATTTTACCTGCCTATGTATGTATATTTGTGTAAGGTTGACATTAAAATATCGACCGATTATAAAACTCTACATTTGTGTTTGTATTTTTTGTGGTATACATAATAGAGATTATATATTCTATGTTTTCTGCAAACCGCTTGCTTTAATAGATAGGTATTACTTACCTACCTACTCTGAATGAATGCTCAGTACATGTACCTATAGAAATGAAGGTAAAAATACTTAATTTTTGTATAAAAATGTTGGATTTATATAATATTGGTTAAGTATTAAAAATCAGATTTCAATTTTAAACATTATAATTTAATTTGTGTTGAAATTTTACATAATTTATTTACATACATTTATGTACATAAAACATTAAATATATATTATTTGATATCAACAAGGTGTAAATATGCAAACATAGCATTCAACGATCAATAATATTAATCGATACAGCTATTAGTTAATCATTCAATTAACACAATCGTCTACAAATTGTTTAGTTAATAAATTCAAAAGGTTGAATAAACACCTATCAACATTCGATTATAAGTTTTCAATGAAAATTTGGTAGAATCGATAAATTATTCGATGCTGTTATTTTAAAAGGCATCGATCAATCCGAGTGATCAGGGCAGGTAATCGATTTGACTGTTGTATCGGTGCGTTTTAGTCACAAATTGCTGGAATAATAAATCGTGGTTTAAACCTCAAATTAAAGGTAACTGTCGTATTGCCAATAAATTATAGGTACGGCACCTGCAATTTGAGGGCAAAACGACTATTTAGCTTGCATAGAACCAGCAGCTTTAGTCTTTTTATACATTCACCAAACAATCTTATTTAGTCGTAGATACGGCCAGCCCTTTGAAATACTTGAAACAGCATCTGTTATTTGTACCTACACATATACATATATATGTGTACTAGTGATCGTCTAGAGGTCGAATTTCGATCATACTTAATTCATTTAAATTTTAAGTTTGAACTAATGCTAATGTAAAAATATTAGCTTTAGAGCAGTGGTGGCCCAGTGGTAACGGTCGCGACTTATGAGTTGTAGGTCGTGGGTTCGAACCCAGTCAGGCGCATTACTTTGTGTAAATAATTTCATCACCACTGCTCTCAAACGGTGAAGGAAAACATCGTGAGGAAACCGGCATGTACTAGAACCAAAAATTCGAAGATATGTGACATCTACCAACCCGCACTGGGCCCGCGTGGTGGATTACGGCCCACACCTTCTCACGGAGAGGAGGACTATGTTCCAGCAGTGGGAACGTTATAGGCTGAGTATGTATGTATATGCATGTATTAGCTTTCCGCTCGTCTTCTCAATATAACTTTAGTTGTGCCAAATTTCATACTTCCCCTTCCATGTAATTCTTGAAAAGGAAGATTTTGCTTCACGTATTAATAGGTATATGTATAGATAAAGATTATAATAAAGTTGTTTTTTGTGTCAGACTGTATGACTGCGTTATTCTTCTAAACTTCGCAACGGATTTTGATACTGTTGTCACTATCATGTAGATAATTTATTCCGGGAGGTTTATGAGCAGGTACACATTAATATCAAACTTACATGTGGGTAATAAAGAAATCTCGATATTTTGTCAAGTCATAAAAATCCTGTGAGGAAGGAGCGGTTCGACTCTGTTTTTAACCGACTTCAAAACAAGGAGGAGGTTCTCAATTCGACTGTATTTTTTTTTGGCTCAGAAATTTCGACTGTGTGAACCGATTTTGATGATTCTTTTTTTATTTGAAAACTGGTGCTTCCCTTGTAGTCCT
This sequence comes from Antitype chi, assembly GCA_947359405.1. Classification (NCBI taxonomy): domain Eukaryota; kingdom Metazoa; phylum Arthropoda; class Insecta; order Lepidoptera; family Noctuidae; genus Antitype; species Antitype chi. Next base: position 7,628,626 of record OX375810.1, on the reverse strand, counting down.
ATTTAAATGTCATATAGATCTGATGATGCGTTTCGGACAGACAGACAACGGAACTCTTCAAAAAATTACAGCAAATCAACCGCGATTGCTGCTATCGCATAAATATGCATTGTTTTTACCCCAAGGATGATGACATTTCGAATTGGTGTGGGGTAGGTACTTTAACGAAAAAGTGAAAAATAAAAAACTTTTTCCAAAAAAAAAAACAACCGTCTTCCAAAAAAACACTACAAAGTGAAAAATAACTTTAATTTCGGAAGTCGGTGACTGGCGACATGAAAATTAAAATACATATCCAAAGTCACCGACTTCCGAAATTACAGTAATTTTTTACTTTGTAGTGTTTTTTTGGAAGTCGGTTGTTTTTTTTTTGGAAAAAGTTTTATAAAAGGTAATCCCTAAAGAGTGGGACGAATAGTCTTTTTTTTCTCTAGTATATTATTAAGGGTCTACTCTTTAGCCTTCTTCGTTTCGACGCCTTTTGTATGAAGCTATTAAATTCGCTGTGACATGTACCGGTTAATGTTAAACAGTTTTGTTTGTTTTATCTTAAAGTGGAGTCAGTTTGTTTATTAGCTTCCTATGTAGTAGTTGCTTCATAGTGTTACCTTTTGAACCTCTAATAGATAAAGGTTTAGATATAGCTTTGAATTCTATGAACTTTGTGTGGACTTATAATAATTTTAGCCAATAAATACTTGGTCCAATTATGTTTTGTAATAAGTTTTTTTTTAAAATTTAATGTTTGAAAGTCCGTTTGACACTGTTAAATCAATTAACAGAAAAGAATAAATTAAGTTATAAAGCTTCCTCTCTCCTACTATTTGCTATGCCCGGCAGGGTCCAAAAAGATCTAAATAAATAAATTACAACTAAGTACACATTGTGGAAAGCAATAAATTATTGAGTAATTAAAATATATTTCAAAATAAATAAATGAGTGTTAAAATAAATAATTAAAATAAATAGAATAAATAGTAGAAGAATAAAATAAATAGTTAAAATAACTATTATTTATTTTCTATTTTTTAGTTCTGCTAACTACAAAACGTTTTTTTTCCCATTTTTTTTAAATTAGTAAATTGTCATCGGTCCTCGACAAGTTTACAAAGTTTCAATGAAATCTGACCGTTTAAAGTGGGTCAAAATCGCGCTCAAAGATTCCGTTACATACATACATACAACCCGAGCTAATATAAAGCGTGTAAATTATTTATTAGTGAGAATAAAATAATTATTTATAAATATTATAAATACGGGGAATCAGAGTTCGATTTCGGAGAGGGAGCCTGAGAAACGGCTACCAGAACCAAGGAAGGCCGCAGGCGCGCAAATTACCCACGGAGAGTTACATACTGACATACTGACATACAAGTGAAGTTAATATAAAGCGTGTAAAAAGAGTAGTATTCGAAGTCTTGTACGTATCTATATTCTAAAGCCTAGAGCAACCAAACCCACGTGGGAAGAATATCTGATACATCGCCATTTCCAACGAAATCTCCGATCATAATAACAATAATAAAATAACTATTAACAAAAAGGCTTACACTAAATATTTTTATAGTAAAAGTCTTGATCGATTTAGTATTGGAGCGAGTCGATAAAGGTTCGAGATAATACAAGTTCTTTTAGGGTTCCGTACGCAAAGACTGCTAACAGGACCCTTTTATTAAGGCTCCGCGCCTTAGTAAAAGGGTCCCGTGCGTGCGTGTAAAAGTTTGTGTGTTTAGATGTTTGGTACCTACTCAATCACGCAAAAACGGCTAAACGGATTTAGATGAAACTTGATTCACAAATAGTTTACAGCCTGGATTAATACATAGGATAGTTTTTATCTCGGTACTACGTTCCCGTGGGATAATTTTGGAACTCCACACGAGTGAAGCCGCGGGCAAAAACTGGTTAATAAATAATGTAGGTAGTTTTAAATATTGTACGGTGGGACGGAGCCCGTTGTGTGCAAGCCTGACTCCCACTTGGCAGGTTTTTTTTTTGAAGATTTAGGCCTCGTTCGGCTGGGAGGTCCGAGGGAAATCAATTATCTTAATTGGAGCCTGGCCTAATCTTAATAAGAGTGATAGGGAAGTGTAAACGCGTGTGTAAGCTAAGATGATGACTGTTAGATTAATATGTTTATCTATTTGTTGATTAGGATCTGTGTGTTAGAGAGTTTGAATTTGGCTATGTTAAAGAGTTATTTTTTTGTTTCTAAACTTTTGAATTAACTTTGTCTTTTAATAGGGTGCTTCAGTGATATTATAAACGACTGAAATTACAAAGATTTAAACAAGAAAGCCCTAATTTATTTGTGTTTTTATAATAAATGGGATATTCATTTTGAATCCGCACTACAAAACTCTTTTTTAAATCTGTTTTCTCTTCCCTGTTCCCACTGCTGGGCAAAGGTCTCAAAGGACAAAACTAAATCCAAATCCATTTCCATCATGGAAACGTCTCAAGTATTTTCTTAGTAATTCAACAAGTTTCATTGCACTGATGAATAATGATATAAAATACGGAGCTATTCCGGAATACATTGCCATATATCCTAGCATAGTTAATTGAAAGTGTCACTATGTATGTACTGAATACATACAAGCTTTGCCTACAACACTGTCTGATGCTAATAGGGAAACTCATCGTGAAACGGTCAAGTGACAATCGCAGCTTTGTTATGGGTTCCTTACCTACTTATATATGATATTGGAAAATTGTTTTAAGGGTTAGTTTAGGTTAATAATCTAGTCTTTTGTTTATGTTCTTGATAAGTAGGGAATTTTCAAATCATATAACTACATATTTATGTATACGGGTACTACAAACAAGGTAGTAGTAGTTATACAAAATGTATGCTGTGGGTATCTCTGTAGGTATACCTATGAATGTTTGTCTATACGTATATATCTATAAAAATAAATAATAGTGAAGTGTCTGTTTGAAATGTCAAAATAACAGCTTTTTTACAAATGCATATAAAAGTAAATACATTTTTTTTGTCTATCTGTCTGTCAGTTTGTTCCGGCAAATCTCCGAAATGGCTGGATTGACTTTAACGGGGCAGATAGCTGATGTTATTAGGAGTAATATAGGCTTTTGTCTCGGTAGCATGTTCCTGTGGAATAATTTTCGACCCACAGGTTAAAACCAAATAAAACTATTTAACAGTAGGCAATAGTAAACCAGTGGCGAAAGCACCATATAATACGATTCCTACCGGCTTCCTTTCGTGGATTTGCATCGGCAACTCTATCGCTATTAAAAATGGCACGTCAATTGTGGCTACTATTGTCAAAAAATATAGTTAGGTACACCACGGGTATTTAATTCACCATAACATTCAAACAAACAAAAACGGTTAGTTTTAGCTTTGTATTACAACAAACAAAAAAAAAACAAAATTACCCGGTGCCAAAACGTCATAATCGGGAACTAAAAATTCATACAACAGCAATCCCGTAATGATGTATCTTTAGGTAACGTGGCACCGCTTGATATGAGCGAGAGCAAGCCGCTGTACAACGGGTTATGACAGAGACAGATATAGAAAAATGCGTCAGCGAGAATAAGATTGAGGAATACTGCACATTTAATTTGGTTTTCAGCTGTTCAATTTTATTGTATTTAATTCTTTACATTCCTTTATTAATTTTAGAATGATAGTACGTATTCTTTATTGAAAGTCAGCAAGTTAAAGCCGACTTCGCTTTGGCTTCTCTCTTAGAAAAATTGACACCTCGCCGCTGTAGTGAACAATAGTTAAAGTAACTGCATTTTGCTGATGTAGAATAAAATAAACATAAATTATATCAGTAATTGAGTATTGGGCTTAATTATTTTAATTCTGAGGTAAGGTAGTGTAGGGACTATGTTAAAAAGTGATTAAATCAAAGTTGATCAGCAAGGTAGCAGTCTTAGTATCAGATATCTGTGATAGATCTAACCGCGATACGTATTTAATAAACCACAGTGACAGTCACAAGGTTAGGTTTTTTTTTAAATTGTATAGGTACCTACTGACGTACAGGAAATTCTATAAATATTAATTTTGGTTCTATTTTTAACCGACTGATTATTTTAAATTAAAAACTGGTTTTCTCTACAATACATTAAAAGTGTTTAGCAACATCCGACTGGACCCTAATAATATTCATGAAGTTATAATTTAAACCGTTGGACGGGTGTAAAATCACAATGTTTATCATTGGTACCGAGTTATAGGCAATCAGCGATGATTTATAACTCGAATGTGCTACCGCTCGCGTTCGCTCGATCCCAACCGCGATAGGCCTACGTACCGTATAGATAAGTAACTGGCGCGGGCGCATCGATCACTTGCGTTTGCCGGATCAATTGTAAGACCAGTTTATGCTGGGTCTGCAAATAAAACTACAACATACCCGCCATTCGACATATTTAATTAATATCCCATAATATTTTTGGCTTAAACCACATCATTATAATATTTTATTAAGCACGTACGTACCTGTTTATAAAATTACAGTAATAAACGTTTGATTATATAAAAATAGACCTTAGTATTAGTACATAATAATATGTTATATTTCGAGACAGAGTATATAAATCATAATTATGTTAGATTTTTTGATAAGTAAATATCACTTAAAATGTATGAGAGGCAATTTCACAGCAGGAGCTCCATGGGCGATTTAGAGCCATTTGTGAAAATATGGCCTAATACAAAATTATGATAATCTATTATGATATCTTTATGAATAATTATTCAACAGTATTGGGTGTGAATTTATGCATCTGAATTGGAAATTGCCTAGTTCTGATATGCTCTAGAAGTGGGCTATGTTTATTCAGTTTATTGTGTAATTTGGAAACTTTTACTTACATCAGTGACGTTTTATGAATGTACTAGATTTTGCCAGCGGCTTTCTCGCGTGGAGGTGGAAAATTATCCCACAGGAACGCACTACCGGGATGAAAAGTATCCGATGTGTTAATCCAGGTTATAAACTATCGGTGTGCCAAATTTCATCCAAATCCGTTTGGCCGTTTTTGCGTGATTGAGTAACAAACATATAAACTTTTACATATAGGTACTATTAAGGAAGTTGGATAGTAGCATACACACACATAGTAGGATGGAATTTAGTCAAAACGCATCTGAATCTTTTACAGTACCTACTATCTAGAAAAAGGTACCTACCTACACCATTAATGCACTCTTAGGTACTTACATGTGAATTTAATTATTGTCAGAGTAAATTCCAAGATATGAAAAATATTATTACTTAGTGTGCGTTAAATCAATTGGTATATTATGATAAAGTTTAAAATCGTCGATTACAGAGCAATGGTGCCGCCCGATAAGTTCCCTTATCACCTGATATTACGAGGAAATCATACAAAATCGACGTAATTTGCGATAAAAACGTGAGATTTCTTTTTTTTATCGGCAAATCCATTTTTCAGTCGATGGTCAGATAGCGGATGTGTTGGTTGTGATAGATCACTACTTATATTATATCTGTTATACTTATATTCTGGGAGTTATCAAGCAAACTGAAGATTTTCATCTTATCGCGGTAAGAGATTTGGCTACTTGAATATGTGATTTCATTTTTGTGTGTTTGTCAATGTTTTGGAGTTTAAAGAACCTTGTATTTTCTTTTGATTGTGGACAGAATGTGTTCACAATTAAATAGTTATTTTACAATGTCGTAAAATTGAAGCTATTTTAAACAGTTCGTGTTGATCGGAGTGACCGTTGTAATTTTTATGTTCTGCATATAGTATGCTCGTTTGTAGGTACCTACCTTATGTGAGGCATGTTAAAGACATAAAAGTTAGCTCATTTGAATACTAAGAAAAGTTAGAATTTTGTTTTACAATGTAACAACAGCAGAGATGTTGAAATCTCGATATACTTTAAATTCTACTATTTCTTAATGTCTCTTAAGGTATTTAATAGTCTTGTTCCTTAACACCTGTGTTGTCTACACAGGTTTTACAATGTAATCATGGCAGAGGTGAGCAGATATAATCCCAATTTTACAATTTCTTAATGTTTTTAATAGACTTGCTTCTTAAGGCCCATAGTATCCTCATCTCCCGTTTGTATGCTAAAGCACGACTGCCGCCCGCGCCCGCGCAGGGCACCTCTGAGCCTTTATCTCAAAATGGGGATATTCCTTTGATTAATTTACAATTGTGCTTCGGCGATTCTGTGGTACCTCTAATTATCTATTTTTCAGTGTACTTTTTTTTCCAAATAACGAAGCCGTTTAGTAGTAGTATGGAATAGAAGCCAAAATATTGCGTGTTGGAAAATATTTTTTTACAGCAAAAGTATTAACCATACAAAAAAAGTACTTCCGGAAAAATGATCTATATGAATCTATAGCAAAATCATATATTTTTCAAATCTTCAAGACAAGCCGTTAATGAGCAGTACGGTTCATAAAGTGACCGTGTTACGCTACCAAACGGGACGTAGGCCCTTAAAGACATCATAAGCTCATATCAAACGCACAACATCATTCACATTAAACACGAACATAAAAATGATCGTGTTTAAAAAAAACTATTTCAACATATACTTAGGTAAATAAATTCACCACTATAGTTAAATTGGTACATATTGTACTGATTTTTTGAAACTATTTTCTTAATTCCTTTTTTCTGAAAATAAATATAATTTGAAAGCATCAAAGATCAACTAATGTAAAACTACACACCCCTCCATCAAAATTTATATACAAACATTTGAAACGTGTATATAACAAGCAGTGGAGGGGGCGTGCTTGTACTTACCCGTCAAAATTTACTTTAATTAATCATAAATATTGAAACTGAAGCAAAATACAAACAAGCTATCTTTCACAAAAGAATTTCTAAAACAACTGAAAACTGATACAATTATCTATATAAATAAAAAGAAAAGTCCTGACTAACTGACTGACTCATCAACGTCCAGCTCAAACCCTCAATTCGGGGAGTTTGTTGCGCTACTTCTTCTTCCCAGCTAAAGCATTAGGAAGTGGTGAAGGGCGGGCGTTTTGGAGGGACTGTCTTATGTAATTTTGACGTTCAAAAAGAGCTGACTCTCAGCCTAGTTTGAATAAATGACTTTTGATTTTGAACCCCTAAGGGACTTAAACAGGGGATGAAAGTTCCGAGCGGGCGAAGAATCTGGCAAAAGGTAGTTTGCAATATTATTGCATAGCCTATTGACATAAAGAAGTATTACTGATAATTAATACCTATTTACACCTAAAAATTATAAGTATGTTGTGTTGAAGTAGTTTTTTGCAATAGAATCCGCGTATATTATAAATATGTGAATATGAATTTGATAAAATAGTATTATTCATGTTCAGGTCATTGGGAGTGTGGCTAAACAATAACAGCCGCACGGGGCGATCGATCATGTTAAGCTACGTTTGCTGCCGTTGGTCCGTAGATGGGTGACCCTCTTTACGTACCAAGACTCTTCTGTGCCTCGGCAAGCACGTTAAGCCGTTGGTCCCGGCTGACATTTAGTGGATCGTTGACAGTCGTTACGGGTCGTCAGAAGTCCGAAAGTCTGACAACCAGTCTTACCAAGGGTCCCAGCCGCTTCACTTAAATTACTGGGAATTCAGCTGCATCTGGTTAGACCAGAAGCCGCCCCAATATAGTTGGTGTCGGCTGATGATCTGATGATTTATGTTTAGGACAGACGTTTGAACTACAATCTCTTTTCACTTAACACGTTTTCATTCAAATTCTGGCCATAAAAAGGCTTGTAATTTCGTAGCATTTCGTAGCGTCCCCTAAAATGGTGTTGTATACATAAACTGCATTAACGTTAACTTATAACAATATAGGATTTAAATTGACACTAGTTTGAAAATTTAATGCCAACCTGAAATTGCATTTACAATTTATCCATCTAAATAAAGATCTAAATATAATAAATTAAAGCTGTTCAAAGGAACACATGTCAGATTCTTTTTTAAATATAATATTTAAGTAAGTGACTGCCGAGTTGATTGAGCGGTCGCAAACGCTACTCCTGATCATGAGATCTTAGGATTGATTCCCGGGTTGGGCAATGTATTAATGAGTTTTTCCGGGTTTTCAGGAGTTTTACAGTAGCAGCCTAGGAGTGGATTTAAGACCGGTTGATGGCTATAAGCTCGCTCGTATTAGATGGGATTTTACGTAACTGGTAAAACACCTAACCTATCCCTACTGCCTAACCCCTTGGGGAATACAGACAAACTTTAAAGTTAGTTGATCTGATTTTATTTATCCCCTTAAAAAAATATCAATTTAAGTAAGAATTCTATATTAGGTACAAAAACAATGATTGCTATAAATCATTTTATACTCATCCAATGCATAATTCACTTTTAACTTAATGCCCGTTGGCGACTAAGTATTAATGAAAGAAAGAAATCTTCTTTTAGTATGGGCATTAAGAATGTCGTTCTTGAGCTATGTTTAGTCATTATGTAGATATTAGGAAGCGCACTTAGCAACTGAATTTTTATCAGAAGAAAATTCTAGTTACTCTCCATTTATCGCGTATCTTGCAATATCTGTCGGATGCATGATCTGTGACAATTACCCGATTTATCCATCTGTTCTAATGCCACAGATTTTTATTGTTTCTAAGAACATTATTCCTATAAAGTTAACGTTAACGTCTATGGATTTTAAATTTTGATTTTTTATTTATGTGTAACCATAAAAAATACAGATCTAAATGTAGAAATATACAACTGTATTCCTGTCGCTAAAAGCGAACTTTTAAAGACAACCTTTGCACATTTGCGTTGCAAAGTGTGACATATGAATATTGCCTTAAATATCTGTATTTTATTAGTTTTATTAGTCATAGTCATTACCCGCCGTTTTAATTAGTCATAGCTTGCAGTCACAACCTAGAGAAATTAGAACACGTAACCGGATTAAATCATTCATATGTTTAATCCAATCATAGTCTACCTGTATGTCAAATTATATTCTTATCCGTTCACCCATTAAAGTGTGACTTAGTAATAAACATCCAAACTCTTTAACGTTTACTTTCACATTTTTTATATTATTAAAACAAAACTTTTTAAAATGACAACCATGTTGCATTAGATAAATTGAAAAAAAAAAACAATTTTAAAATAATAATGTGTCTATTATTGATTAGGTAGCCAAAGTCATATTTTTTAAATTAAAATTGAGATTCTTATCGCTATCTAAGGGGCAGGATATTAGGTAAACATTAAAAATAATTTTATCAAATAATAAGTTTGATAAGTAAAGCCAAGTGTTCGAATTTGCTTTCAATAAAATAATTCTTTAAGCGATAATATAAATCGATATTATCGCGATTGGGTTATCTGACGTACTTTATCTTAACGATAATTAATTGCTCAAAAAATATTTCGTTAAAGTACTAAATAAGTAGGTACTAAGTCCTTCTTGTGAGTGAATCCTTGAGTAATTAAAAACTGTCTGTAAATATTTACACAAAAACTCCTTATCTTTTAGATCGGTTTTTGTGGAGATTTTTACTTATGCTTTTCGTTTGCTTTTATGACACAAAATCTATAACAGTCTGCCTAGCGCTATCCCAACTATATTGGTGTTGGCTTTCAGCATTACCGAATGCAGATTAATACCAGCATTTTACACGGAGCGACTGCCTATCTGTCCTCCACAGTCCAGTCACTGTGTGACACGTTACCCCTTGGTAAGACTGGTTGCCTGACTTTTTGGACTTCTGGCTGCCCGTACGTAATGACTGCCAAAGATCTGCGAATGAGAGCTGGAACTAACGGCTTAACGTGCTTCCCGAGGCACGGAAAGCACGTTAATTTTTGCACGTTGCTTTTGCCACACATTAGACCTTTTTTATCATGTGGATATACCAACGGATTATAATAATGGACTTTTGCCGACTAAAATCACACTGGCCATCCTCGTCTAGGCAAAAATCTTGTGCCTAAGAAGCACGCTTTTAGATTTGGTTGGCAGCTGAAAAAAGGCCTCTCAATCGACACTAATGCCCGCTTGAAATATCATCCTGTCTCTATCATCTTAAAATGATTGACCAGAAATAAAACGATGTTTTAAATTCATTTAGCAACGGATTAGTAATTTGTGGTGCACGCAGGCCCAAAGATATCAAGCCCATTGATTTTCCTAAATATACCATACCTATCGACTTTCCTGAAGATACCATGACCATTGGCTTTCCTGAAGATACCATGCCCATTGGCTTTCATAAAGATACCATGCCTAATGGCTTTCCTAAACATACCATGACCATTGACTTTTCTAAAGATACCACGACCTTTGACTTGCCTAAAGATACCATGCCCATTGGCGTTTCTAAAGATACCACGCCCAGTGGCTTTCCTAATACCTACAATTCACGGCTTATGTCTCTTTGGCAGTTGCCATTATTCTTTATTTGCCTTTTACGGTACTAAAAGGAAGGCACAAGCATTCCTTATCTAGAACTAAACAGGTCCTCAGTAGGTTTCTATAAAGTCATTGCAAGCACAATTTTCAAAATGTCATACCTTTATGTACCCACAATCCGACATATCCTGCAAAAAGACTATGAAATAGTAATCGTTTTAGTATAATTTGTTTGCCACTTATTTCCTACTTAGACATCATTATATTTTTAATAAGTGATATGCAAGTGTTAGTTTATATGCACAATATTGAAAGATTTATCATGTAATTTTAAGACCATAGTTTTCACACAGGTTTTCCTATACTAGGTACTAGGTACCTATATCAGAATAGAAAAAAATACCGTCTTTTTTCAAAATTTTAGGCTTAGTTATTTCAGAAATAAGCAGTTCTCAATTTAAAAAAAAATAAGTTTAAACTATTTATTTGAAAATTAAAAACAAAAAATATGAGACTACTTTCTCCCTTTCATTTGATATGTCACACGAGAAACAGTTTGTAAAAATAAAAATATTAAATCTTATTTGCTTGCCAAAAGTGACCCCACATTCGAAATTCATCATCATTATATAATTATGTTACACGTCCGATTTTAGGTCATAGAAATTCACATGTGTACCAAACCTAATTGGTCCATTGGATTCAGGACAATGGCTGTGACGGAAAAACAGGAAGACACACGAGTGATCCTCCTCCTATAAGGGTTCCATTTTTTCATTTGGACATACGGAATCCTAAAATTAAATTTAAGGTTAAGGTTAGGTTAAGTTATCTAAATTCCTGAAAAATCTTACTTACTGTTAACATGCTCAGAAATTCAGAATGATTTTACAATAATCCGTGGAAGCAAATTTTTATCTTAGATTTATTGGTATTTGTGACTTTGTACTCTTTGTTTGGTAGGTTTTGACGTTTGTTACTCAATCACAATCATTAACGTTGACATTGACAATTTTGCCAAACATTTATAATCCCAAAATGTCAGAATGTTTTGCATTTTATGGAATGTTGCATTAACATAACACTTAAATGAATCATGAACTCCAGTAGTAGAGATTATCTACAGTAGCAGGCTTTAATATATTATTCAATTTAGTTATCTACCTACTCACATAACACAAAGAGCCAAAATTATATGTAATTTATATAAATTGTATTGTGTACACACAATGACATTAAAATACCTCTATTATGTATTTGATAGCGCATATATTTTGGCATGCCCATGAAGTTCTTTTATTGTTAACACGCAGCTCAGAGGTAACTAATATAATACTCTATGGGTGTGGCGATGGGCTATCAGGTATCATATTTGTACACCTAGAATGAAATGTCAGCAATTGCAACACTTTATGAGCTTGTGAAATGTCAAACGAGACATTAAAGGAGGTTATGAAATCAGTCCAGGACCTGTGGAATAAATAACTTTCTGCAACCGTTAAATCTTGTTAATTTTATAGCTATAGGTACTTATATTACAAATAGTAGTGTCCCCACGCACAACAGGCCGAATGGGAGTCTAAGTACGGAAAAGGGAGTCCCATCATCATCAATTTTAGTGTCTGCATAAAATGTCAAAATAACAACTTTTTACTAAATGCTTATGAAAGTATATACGGTAACTTGTCAAAAAATATTTTTTTATATTTATTTTGTTTGCTTGCCACTCTGTTTGTTCCGACTAAACTCCGAAACAGCAGATATCTGACGTTATAAGTAGTAACGTAGGCTACTTTTTTTCCTGGTAGCACGTTCCTGTGGGATAATATCGAACATACCTACGGCGAAGCTGCGGGCAGCAGCTAGTCTTGAATATGAATACATAATGTTAATTTAAGTAGTAATCTTTTGACATTTTTCATTGAAACGCTGTCTAGAAGGTGCTGGTATATTCAGGAGTGTTAAAAAACGTGTCTGACGCAGATAAAGATATCTCTGGCAGCTTTTCGGTAGTAATAAAAATCACTGCTCGGTTGACTAACAACGCTTAATTCCTGGTTATCGCTTATCGCGGCGGTTCGAGTGTTGTTTGCACCTTATCACTTAATCAAATTGGGAGCGTATCGATATCGCAGACGTATTTGATAGCACACCACTATTATCTTAATTGATTGTCTATTTTTTTTACAAAACACCGGCTCGGATTTATCGTACGTATTTCTTTGATGTCGACAAAAATTACCTAATGATATCCGTGTGCTTATGAATGATATATATTTGGTTTTTCCTTGGATTCATTTACGTTTTGTGTAATTCCCTTATTTTTCTGCGTGACGGCTATTAGAAGCAAATTAATATGTAGATTCAATACTAATTATGTTCTATCTTCCGCAGATACGTGCAATATGAACTGGTCGTCAACCACCGCGTCAAGTTGAGGCCTACAAAGAATGCAAACAGTGAGCCCGACTGCTCTTTAGTTCGGGTTCGTCATACACCAAGCCAAGACTTTAGGAATGTTGATAGGGGAGTGGACTTATAGTGTGTGTGTATAAAAGCGATGCATGGTGTGTGAGGTCGGATCGGCCATGGACATGAGTGGAGAGGGCGCGGGGGCGGGGGCGAGCGCGCTGCAGCAGCGGTGGTACGAGGGCCGCGTCAACGGCAGTCCGGCGGCCGGTGACGTCAACAACGACGCCAATGGCGACGGGTTCTTCCACTCCCCGTTGGAGGGCGGCCATCACAGCCGCGCCCGCTACTACCATCAACAGATGCACGCCCCCTACTCCGCCGCTGTCGGCTCGCACGGTAAGTTCTTATTATTAATCTGTTCAACCTCTCATACATCAGTTTTGTATAGAGCTGTCAATGTTTCCCTAGAGACCGTCTATTCTCAATAGTGATGGTGCTCATTGCCAGTGTGCAGTATTTAGAACAGCAAGTTGGATGACTGCTGTCGGTTCCAAGTTCACAGCACCCGTTTAATTGATAACACCGCCTAATCTCTAAATCACTCACATTACATACAATTTACGAACATTGGCTCTCAGAACTGGACGTCGTAACAATTAAGCACGTTAAGCGGACCTCTAATTCCGCGAGCGAAACTGTCAGAATTAAGCAAATTGCTTCCACGGACGGTAGGCAGCTCGTCCATCTGACGTTATCGCACATCAGGCGATATCTCTTCAAAACTCCACAATTAATTCAACGGACCCGACCAGTCAAAATCGCCATTCTGTAAGGTGACAGCTTAGGTAAACACGATCTAAAATGGGCCCCACTCGTAAAGGAAAAAAAATGAATCCATACTTTTTCTTTTTTCTTTTGAGGTTTAAATTTTATGGCGGCTATAAAGATTTTCGTGGGGACAGGTGGCTCTTCTTTATATTCCAACTACTCTACCGAGCGCGGACAAAAGTTCGTCTATATCGTGGTGTTAGGGACTAGATTGGCATGCGGACGGCATGGGGACGATTAGAATTTATTTAGCGGTCCGTCGGTAGTGATGCGACACTTAAGAAACTGTGTCACTTCTCGGAATCGGAACTGGGAATTGATTTCGTCGCGTTCACAGCAGTTATGTGTGTTAGTTTATGTGTGTCGGAGGCTCGCTGGACGCGAGCCGACCGCCCGCCATCCGCTCAGGCTTGGCCTGTTTGTAAACCCACTCTGTTATCGTGTTAGTGTCGAGGGCCGATGCGGCTCCTTGTCGCTCTGATTATATCTGAATCTGGTAAATTCGTCCGTCGACATACGGCGGCGTTTCGATTAGGTTACTTACATATAAAATTATGTGAAACATTGATTCCCGTCGACAGATAAGTAAATTAAAAAATATTAACCGAATGTCGCTGCTCACTTTTGTTATCTCTCATATTAAAATAAGCACGGGTTACTTGAATGTTTATATTTTTAAATTGCGCATAAATAGGCGGATTTGGAATGTTTCTCTTTGTAGAATTGGTGCTTCATCGCGGAGCTTGCTCCATAGAGTTATAAAAAGTGTATTTAACCGTGTAGAGACGGACATAAACTTACTACGATGACAACTCGGATCGTTTTCACTTTGGCCACTAACTTTATTACCGAGTTTATACCTCTCCGCGTCACCAGCATATCTCACATTATTATAGCTATTTTATTTACGAATTAAACTGCATGAACGTGTCTGAAGTGCGTTCATATAAGAATGCTTGAGATCATTAAGTATCTAAGAACAAGAAGTTATCTAGAGTCAAAGAAAACAATTTATGTTAATTTTTGTGGAATTCTTTGGGCCGTGGTGGTGAGCTAATGAAACGTTTTTTTAACGACAGCTCGGTTGCTATGGTGACGGGTGTGTGTCTCTGTAACGCGATACGGCCCGCGTTTGACGCGCACTCCCAATTTATGGTTTAGTGAAGCGATTGATGACATAGTGGAAATTATTTATTCCACTGAGAGAGTTTCACTTTTATTGTTGTTTTTATTCGGTTTAACTTCTGAAATGTTACACCTATTGCGCGATACCTACTTAATGAAGGACGGCTTATATTTCATGTGATTTGTGGACTGACGATAAATGAAAATAAAAATGTCTGGTTCTCAGGGTTTTTTCTTTGTTAAATTGAATAGTTTGGACGTCAAGAGTTTTCCGACGCATTTATCATATTTATCTTACTTGAAATTATTGTTTTGTTCTATTTTTTTAATAATATTAAATAAATCGTAAAGTAATTATTTTGCATTGTATGTTAAATGTAGCTAGTTTATTGATAAACACGTGTCAAAATAACCTGCTTATGCTAAAGCAAAAACTTTTCAATAGGTAGGTACATACCTATTATTCATTTTTACAATACCTACTTGGCTGAATACAAAAATACATACTCAATTGTGTTTCACCAAATAAGTACCTACCTACTTACCGACAATGTTTGAACAATTATTTTTCTCAAAGCTCCTGTCCTACTGCTGAAATCAAAGTAACAATATGAAAGGCAAGAAAACAAACAGACAAACAAAACAAGCACATTATTCAATCCAGCCGTTCTGTATCGACTCATCGCCAATTTCACACCTATTGAGCAATGACAAACATCAGGCCACTCGTAATCTCCATGAAGATAACTGAAACACTGCCTTATCGTGGGATCGTAGAGTTTAAATTCCAATGTCCTAGTTCACTATAAAAAGTTGTAATTGTTATGATACGTTGCTTTAAATTATTGGCTTGTGTGCACTTACGCAATTCCCCATGTAGATAAGTGGATTGAAATTACTACTGAACTAACCTGTTATAGGCAATTGTAGTTACGACGTTCCTATGAAAAAAGATAGCCTTCAATGTCTAAGTATCTTTGTTTCTATTCCTGTGTTATTTTTTTGCCACAAGTCTATGGACTTGAATGTTTATGCAAATGAAACCCATAAAAATCCCATGCAGTAGGTCTTAACACTTACAGTTTCGCTTGGTTGAATAATGTGGTTGAGTAAAAATTTTGCTACAGTCCAACATGAGCAAACAAGTAGCCGACCGGGCATGGCGGCAGGACCGAATGCCAGACGTTCATTTGTTTTTTATTATTCCTTTAACACAAGTTTACATCACTAGACGGGAGAAAATGAGATTTTTTCAATTACCGCGTTCTGTTGGTTAAATAAATGAATGTAGTAACGCGTGTGGCAGCGCCGGCCGCCTGCCTGTCGTCTGACTGCCTCATCCACTACCCACACCCACCTTTCAATTGATTAAACATTCTTTTTGCAAATTCGAGCTGCCTACTCAGCTCGGCAGATGTGTCATTTTTCAACGGCTTCAATCCTACATATAGGAGTACAACAAACCCTTATTATGGCAAGTAATAATTGTGCAAAACATGGCATAATTAAAAATAATTGAATGTCTGCGACAAAAAGAAATAAAACATGAACAATTCCCACTAAAATGATGATCCCACCTTTGTGTAGCTGTAGTGCGCTCCCGTATAATGACTGCTGTTGTTTCCTCGTGCTCCTCTGTACATTTTCATTTACATACACTAGTAACGTACATACATTTGGCGAATGCAGCGTTTGTCACCGCGGGGGCACTGTGTGCGTGCGCGGTGCGCGTGTGCGTGCAGCGCGCCCCGCAGATTGGCGCAATTAGCGCGCGGGGGTGGGGCCTGCGCCCGCGCACGCCGCGACATCTCCTCCCAGACGCACACTGCTGCGTTACCCGTAATCATGCCACAAAATAATGTTACCATCAACGGTTAATTATTTTCCCCCTGTACTTTGCAACCAGAGCCATGGCTGGCGACATGCATAGTTAAACCGCATGAATTAAATATTTGCTAGAAAAAACAACGGAGTTGAGAACCACACAGGCGTCTAAATTAGCACTTCTTTGCATTCTTTTTAACATAAAAGGTTTGTTTACCTATTATGCCTATTAGCCTTGATAGTTCAACTATGTAGGCCTGTCCTTGAAGCTTTATTTTGTTGTTAAACTTTCTTTTAAATCTGAAAATTATTATAATTTATGCAGTGTTTTAATTCAAAATACTTTCAAAGTCTGCAGATTTATATAGTTGATACAGATAAATCGATATTAAAATTGTAGAAAGTGTCAAAATAAAACTGTTACTAAAATTTTAGTAGACTCTTCGGTTCTATACATTAGGCTGGAAATCTTTTGGGTATTTTGAATAATTCTGCATTTAGAAACTTAAAAAGAAAGCCTTTAGTGTTTTTAGAAAATATTTGATTACCTACTATCTATTACCAATTCGATGATGCCTGAATATGTTTATATAGAAATTGAATATAATATGTACCTATATGAGAAGAGGATTTTGCTCTGCATAAGGTCAATGATGGGCTGGTATTACTATAAATATTTCTAATAAGCTTTTTGTTCGCGATAGTTCCAACCGATTTCTTTCTACATTCATGCCTAACAGTGCTACCACACAATCAATATGCGTCGGAGAGTCGACAACGATCGGCAGAGAATGGAATAGCCATCAGTTGGGGAACATAGCCGCTGTAAACTAGACACAGTTTAAACTTGTGCTATTACTATTCCTAGGTTACATTAAATGTGGCCATATTTTCTAAATTTCTAGGGGTAGGTATTGATAGTGCAGAGTTTGTTCTTCAACTGTCTTTTAAGTACTGCAAACAGTAGTTTATTTTTAATCTAGAAGTCTATCTGTTGGAAGAAAGGAAGTTAAATATTTCGTAAGGAATATTGTTCTGATAAAATATCAGTAGCTAGTAGTATTTTTATGTTTAGAAATATCGTGTCTGAAAATAAACCGACAATCTATCGATTGTGGATTGTTATTCCCAGATATTGCTATTGAAAATGCCTTTGTGTAAGGAAAAAAGGTACTAATTTAGGTGATTGTATAAGGAAAATACTAACTGTAGTTTTCAGGCTTATTAGTTTTCTTCAAGACTGTACTTAACTACTCATTGTAGCGAGGGTTACCACATTGTTTGAAACGCACCGCTGAATTTAACCAAAAATATAACTAACCAAAGAGTTCAGATGTAAAGATAATAACAACTAAATAAAAATCGAAAGTAGACTTATGTACCCTACGCAGAAGCACTTCACCATTAATTAAGTCAAACTGTCCGTTATACTGGCCACTTATATTATTAGCCGTCACAATACATTTAACGGCAGCCATTTTGAGTTACGTTTAAATTAAGAAGCGTGGCGCAATCTCCTTTGAGTGCAAGTCAGCAACACAAACAATATCTGAGGGGCGATTCCTATATTTTTAAGAACGTTTGCATTCTACAGCCAATATCGAACAGTCAAAAAATTACTTATTTACCTACATCGATTATTGCTGAGATGAGATTACGAGTTGATTTTAATTTAACGTTATTTTTAGTTTGAGAATTTGCCTCCGGATGTGGACAGTCTTTAAAGAGACAGTAAAAAGGTTAATGTGATTATTATGCCAAAAAATCTCTTTCTTTTTTGTTTGACCGATAAATTGCCTAAAATTGGCAGTGTTAATGAAAGATCAAACCATTTTCCGACAACTTACTTGATATTTTGTAAAGTTGTAGGTTGAAACCATATTCGCAATGTGACGTGTATGTAATACAATCTTGTAGAAACGGTCAACAGTCTAAAAATGTGTCAAATCATAAAGAGCGTTATATATTTTTTTAAATCATGACTTTTCATCAAAGTAGATACGTTTGAAAACAACAAAATTAAAAAAAAAATCTAGCGTAGCTCTTCTTTACTCTATTTATTTTGAGTTATGTTTCACTTAAATTCATGGACGAAATGGAAATTAATGTAGCATCCACACATGGCCAAAGAACATTTGCTTAAGTACACTTAGTTTTTACTTAGAAGCAAGCCAGCGTTTTTCTTTAAGCTTTGCTTAACCCGTACCTACTTACTAACGGGAAAACGTAGATGTGCAAAAAAACTGTTCTTAACAGTGTAAAGATACTTTGGTCTATTGGAAGCCATATGTGGAAGTAATGTATTTAGTTTTTATCTATTGTGCATAGTTAATATTACTTAGTTGTGCTTTGAAGAAGAAATTGCGTTTATTGGCAGAAACAATTAAGCTGATCTAGGTGTAAAAACTTAGGCAAAAAGTAATGATTCTCTTGAGATTACTGTTGTACTAATTATTTAATGGGTAAGTGAGAGATTAATAATCCAGTAACATCCTGTCACATTTTAGCTAAGGGGCTACATAACCACAGACCACGGAATCATCAAATTCAAATTAATTATTTACTCACAATATCGCATTCAATCCTACTTAATATTATCAATGTGTAAGTTTGTGAAGATGTTTGGATGTTTGTTACTCAATCACGCAAAAACGGCTGAACGGATTTGGATGAAATTTGGCACACAGTTTATAACCTTGATTAACACAGAATAGTTTTCATCCCTGTAGTACGTTACCGTGGGATAATTTTCAACCTACACGCGGGCCAAGCCGCGGGCAACAGCTAGTAACTCATAGTCATAAAGTAGAGACCAGCTTAAATTGTCAGTACGATGATAATTTTAACGATTTTAAACATAAAAAACACGATGATATACATATAGGCAAACAGTAAAATACTGCTAACACATCATTTTCTTATCCCTTTTTGAATTGCGGATAAGGCGGGAAGAAACGCCTGGGTATTACCACTGCGTAGATCGCCTGGATGACATGGTGGAGCATTCAGTGGAGGTCTGCCCAGCTTGGGCAGAGCACCGCTATTTCCTCGTGGAAGCGATCGGCGGCGGCGATCTCTCGCGTCCGGCCCTGGTCCAGGCCATGGTACGGAGTGAGAGTGCATGGGGAGGCGTCAGCTCCTTCTGCGAACCAGTAATTCTCGCGATGAGGGCAAGAGAGAGCGAGAGGCAATGTATGCGCCTTCACGGCCCTAGTTGCCGCAAGAGACGCCCTGGGCGTTGGAATTCCCAGGCTGATTCCCGGCCACCGTAGGCGCGGGCTTGCGGACGGCGAGTAATGGGTAGTTCGCTGTCCAGTAAGGACAAGCCCGAGTTGGCGGCGCGTTGTGTTCCACGCGCGCCTAAAAGAGATGTCAGCACCAACTGGTGGGGTCCGCTTGGGCCGATGCCTGCCAGGGGTGCGGGTTGTTCGAAAGAGATACCGTAGCCCCTGGCACACAAGCAACTG
The DNA here is from genome assembly GCA_947359405.1 of Antitype chi. Lineage (NCBI taxonomy): Eukaryota > Metazoa > Arthropoda > Insecta > Lepidoptera > Noctuidae > Antitype > Antitype chi. The sequence goes on along the minus strand of OX375810.1, from coordinate 7,608,587 downwards.
AGGGAAAACGGATGAGTTTTAGTCAGTAAAAGTCTGATACGCCTTCGCGCTACACCCAGAGCGGGAGAAGTTATTAGATGATTTCCCATCCTCATAAAAAAGCCCTGCCCGACTTCACAAAACCAAAAATAAGTTTTCCTTTCAATACCATAACATCTCAACCATTAAACAATAACATACTGAAAACTTAAACAAACCACGTATCCAAACAAAACAACTAACAAACAAAACACGGTAACAATCAAACAACAACGCTTACAAATATCGATTGTTGGCCACTAACTAACAAACAACTAGAAAACACCGGTTTTATTGACGTTCGCCGAGTTAAAAGTTTGGCGTGCTTCCATGGCATCGATCGAGCGGGAAAACAGTTGACCTAATTACTTAAGTTTTTAAATTACCACACATTTGTTCTTTGTCTAGAACTTTAGTTCTTAATGTTCGTTTTATTTTAAGCTTCGTTGTTACTAAAACAAATAGTGCACTTGGTGGAGTTTGTAATGTGTTACGAAATTTGTGGAGGGAATTATAGCATGGTTTTGTGGGTTGGAAATTGTGTTTTGCTCTTATAATAGGCTAGATTCTTGAGTTGTAACTTAGACTTTCCAAAACTTTTTTTCATTGAGTTAGGCCGAAAATACAGTGGTCATTCATGACCCTTATCGACGTAGGTACCTACTTCTTTTGCTTCGACATTAGCATAGTTTTAAATCTACTAAAGCAATAAAATCTCAAAACAGAGTATTAACTAGAAGACGTCTAACCAACCAATAAACATTACTTTAATTTGTACTTATCAACCCAACCAATTTACATATAAAGGAGACGGGTGAGTTTGAGAACCATTGGCTCCATTTGATTACCTCTACCTTACCATTCTAATCTAAGCTAATTAATATTTAAATGTGCTTACGTCATGACAATGTATTTAATACAATGGGCAACAGAGTTCCCAGCGTATTTTTTTTTCCTAATCGGTCATTATTAAGCCCCGTACAAAAAATAATGCCGGTACAGCTCGGTCGAATGCACCCGTCGCCGTTCACCAAAGAACTTTATGTATTCATTTTGCTTTTATATCTTTCGCGTGATTAACTTTGATTGATTGCATCCAAATATTGATATTTGATATTAAATTCTGACGACCGGCCCGCGACAGGGACGGAAATACACTGTCACATGAGACGAAAAAGGACGGCACACTGTTTTCCATGTCATTCGCATGATAATGAATAATAATCGCGTATGGGACAATATGTTAGGAAGAGTTTTTCTGAAGCGGCAAAAAATTCCCTATGATGAAAATGATATCTGCCACTTGAAATTAAAAGTAATTGCATTTTTTTGTGAATTGTGTATCGCTATAAAACTTAATATTGTTTTAAGCCTTATGTTTTTATCCACGATGAAGTTATTATCAGCTTGGCCCTTAATGTGCGCGTGCACATTAAATGATGTTAGCGCTAAGTTCTCAAAGCCCATATCTAAATGTCATATTTACCTTATCTCATCAAGTTGCAATACACTGGACATGATACAAAAAATATGAACATGCTGGCTCTACAAAGTTGCATTGAGAATAACGATTTTTAAAAGTGATCCTTCTTTCGTTTTGATGTTTGTTTTCTTCACTGCATGTCTTCGCATTAGGTATAAAAGCTGTTTAATTACGTGGTCTGTCCAAGTTAGAGGCTGGCAGGGTATGTTTCCGGTCGATTGCCGCGCTGAAGGTGATGCGCGCCGAGCTTGATGGATGAAGCCAGCGCAGGCGCAGGCATGCGGCTCAGCCACATGAATTCGTGTACACAAATGCCAACTTTATTTTTCTGCCCACAGCGATAAACTTCTAGCTTATCACTCTCTTATATCAAGTGGATAAGGTTGAGACTCGTCTGTAGCTAGTTTTAGACAAGTTTGAACTTCTAACTAGTGTAGATGAGTCGGTGGTTTTGTCACGATTTGTCATACATCGATATGCGGTTACGGACGTCCCTAAGAATGGTTACAGCTCAAAATTTAAGCAGAAGTTATGACAAAAATGTCGTGGGAACGGCCAACAAACTGTGGCTGTACTCCTTTTTAATTGATTGGGCAGAATGTCCGACTAATGGCGATCGTGCCACAACAAAATAACTTGTTAACAGAGCGACTATAATAAACTGAGATTTAATTATTAATTCACGATTTATCTATACTGTGTTTTATAGACAGTGTATCTAACAATAAAAGATAAGAGGATCGTTAGTTAAACTGATGAGATAACAAATATAAATAAAGTATAAAGCAGTTACCTCAGGAGCTCGATGTTTTTCTGCTCTCGAATGTTAAGAACACAGTTAGCTGTGTGTCCGCTCTTGCTTTTTTGTTTTTGGTGAAGAGAATTACAAGTGTATCAGGTTCGCAACCGAGTATAAATAGTAACCGATTGGTAGCCTGTCATTAAACTTTACATTAACCTTCGAAAGAAATACACTTAAAATACTGTTGATCAATTTACTGTTGTTCCTTTAACAACCTAGGATCGCTTTCTTTTTTACCAATCTAAGTCGTAATCTAGATCTCCTGTTTGGAAAATTTGTAGTTAATAATTAAAGCATTGGCGTGGGTTGTACATGTTAAGAAACTGTTGTAGTGTAAATTGCCGAGAATTTCAGATTTATATTTTCATTAACGTCGTAGGTACGTTTTTTACTTTATAAAACATTTAGGGCGCGGGGCGTGAGCGTCGCGGCGCCGTTCCGAGTGGAAGCCTATTTTCGCAGCACATTACCGAGGATGAATGATTTCCTGGCCAGCCATGATTTATGCCCCACTGTTTTGTACTGGCTACCAAGGGCCAGCGACATAGACTCATTACCGCAACGCCTGTAAAGAATGGATACTCCTTTGTGCAAAGAAAGTGTGGCATTTGTCTTTCTTTGTTACTTTTGAATGTAGATAACCATCGCCTTGGATACCCGAGCTTTATTAACAGATTTTTATCTGCTACTGAAAGTCGGTACATTGATTGCAACTATCAAGTTGATGATATCATGAATCTATTTCTAAGAAAATACTGTTTTTATTATAAATAATAACGTTTAATTAAAACAAACAGTGTTTTTAATCTTGTAATTTTATAATGTAGTCGTAATGACGCGTCTGAATTATTCGGTCGTTAATCTTTGTCGGAACGCAAGTACCGGTCGCTTACCACAGATTCTTAACAACAGAGGGTTAAGTTCTAATGGAGTTAAGACTCAGTTTAAAATGTATTTAAATCCAGGAATAAATTAACTTCTTTATTGATTGGGTTGCAAAAAATATCAATTTTCCTTGAAGCGTTTTATTAATTTTCTCAGTGAGTGCACTTAAATGTTAATTTACATTCCTATTGGTTATGGTCGATAATTAAATAAAAGCGTCGTTTATTTATGTGTGAGGAAGCGAATGTTTTTCATTGGTTTACTGCTCATTACATATGTATTCACAATTAATGAATGTTGGTATACTTATTGTAATTTAATTAATTGAAACGGTTTGTTTAATTAATAGGTAACGGCTGTAGTGTTGACTGGCGGAAGAGTGGATGTGTAACCTACACTTTTAAATTCTTGTAGGTACTTAGAAATTGTAGCTAAAATATGACAATAACATCTCGCCTATATTCGTAGATGGGAAAGGCAACGGCCACAGTCAGTTATGTTTATGTCCTAGGTACTATACAAGTTAGACAGGCTACAATCTGAAGAACGTTAAAATAATATTGTTTCATCATTGAGATCGCAGTTAGGACTGACGGACAATTTATTTAGGAAGTTTGAAAACTACCTTACATAAACATACAAAACAGACCTACCACTTTCTTCTGCATACAATGACCCGCCAAAATTCAACTACGGTAGTACAAATATAGTATAACTAAAATTAACTTTTTTACAATAAAATAAATAATAGTTTAAAAAACTAAAAAACACGCTTTAAAAACCAAAATAAAAAAGGAGAAAATAATTTAATTCAATTAAAAAGCGTGGGGTGCTTTTTGAGGTATTTTTATAATCAATTAATGTCAAGCACCCCACGCTTTTTAATTGAATTAAGTAAATTATTTTCTCCTTTTTTAGTTTGGTTTTTAAAGCGTGTTTTTTAGTTTTTTAAACTATTATTTATTTTCTATTTTTTAGTTCTGCTAACTACAAAAACGTGTTTTTTTTTCTCATTTTTTTTTTAAATTATTGAATTGTCATCGGTCCTCGATAAGTTTACAAAGTTTCAATGAAATCTGACCGTTTAAAGTGGGTCAAAATCGCGCTCAAAGGAGTCAGTTACATATAAACAAACAAACACACAAACAAACATACAAGTGAAGCTAATATAAAGCGTGTAAAAACAACTTTTTTTTTTTTATTAGAACATTATCAAGATACACAGAGTGGACTAAAAACATATCATCGAAGCTAAGGCAAAAAATACCCAAGAAAAGTTTATAAAATTTAGGCATATTGGACCACCCCTGCACCATATCATATCCAGTCAAAAAAAAAACCGAAATCAATCCACAGTTGCCGGAAATATCGCGAATATACAAACACAATAAAAGCATAGATACAAACGAATTGAGAACCTCATCCGTTTTAAAGCCGGTTAAATAGGAGTCCAAAACTGCGTATAAGTCTAGACTCTTCCCTGTTGTTCTACTGTATCTACTAGCTCGTTACACTGTGGTCATCAAACCATTGACCCCAGCCATACGGCACCTGACAAGCCAACAATTCGCCCAGTCTGTGTACTTGGGTAATAAGAGCACAGTTTGCGGGTGCGCGCGCAATAACCGTCATCAGACAGCGGCGCGGGCGCAGGTGTGCTGTTACGTGCTATGGCGACTTGTTAACTTGATAGTGTTGTTGTATAGACGGGATTTTTCACATTTTTGTTAGAATCTTTAACGAGGAGGGAAGTATTTATCATAGGGCTTAGAGGAAAATGAGGTTTCAGATAATAATAGCTATAAGTAGGTACAATATCGTGAAAGGAAAGCATTGGTAATAGAATCGGTATTGGGTGCCAATTTTCAATGTTTTGGACGTGTTTACTGCGTAAACTATTGCTAATTGGCAGTTAGAAGATCTAAACATGACTATAATCCTATAGGTGCGTCTCTGCTTAACCCATTCAGAGATTGCAGGCGTGATGTTGTGTTATGTGTAAGACCTTCAAGGAGCATTACCTAATCCATCAAAGTTAACATTTTTACGAGTAGTATAAGCCTATAATGTTCCCACTGTTGAGACTCAGGCCTCCCCTTGGTGAGAGGGATTGGACCGTAATTCACCAGCGGGCCCAGCGTGTGTTGGTAGATGTCACATGTCATCGATTTTTTTAGTTCTAAAATATGCCGGTTTCCTCACGATGTTTTCCTTCACCGTTTTGACAGCGGTGGTGATGAAACAAAGACCGCCTGTCACTTACGACTAAGTCTACAAAGTCTACTCCTAAGTCGTGGTTGTTATCACTGGGTCTGTGTGTAACTTCCCCAAATAAAGATGACAAACATGTTCTAAACACAAGTTCTTATAAAACTGCAACATCTTTTTTTTTTGGGTTGGAAATCATCAAATAACTTCTCCCGCTCTGGGTGGAGCGGGAAGACGTGTCAGACTTTTACTGACTAAAATCCACCCGTGTTCCCTCAGTTGCCTGTGTGCCAGAGGCCGCGGTATCTCTTTCGAACAACCCGCACCCCTGGCAGGCATCGGCCCTTGCGGACCCCACCAGTTGGTGCTGACATCTCTTTGAGGCGTGCGTGGAACACAACGCGCCGTCGACCCGGGCTTGGTCCTTACCGGACAGCGAGCTACCCATTACTCGCCGTCCGCAAGCCCGCGCCTACGGTGGCCGGGAAGCGTCTCCCGCGGCGACTACGGCCGTGAAGGCGCATATACTGCCTATGTTACAATAGTTCTAACATTTACTTCCAATACACTGCTAAAAACCCACCACGTTTATTACTTAGAAGAACTAAGACCTACCTACAAGTACTAACTTAGATGACGTCACCAACCTACGTCTAACGGGCCACGAGTTAATATTGTCTATAAGTAACTGTGGCCAGTATTCGTGACTTGTAGAGGCTATATACCTATTGAGTACGGTCTACGTCCGATCGCGGCGATCTGTCATCGGCATAACATTGATTAAAATGTCCACTAAGTAAGTAATAATGTTGCTATTGATTTATTATATTTGATTGCAATGTAACGCCAAAGTTGTCTGAGGCACGTTGATGATAATAAATTAGTGTTTCAAGGAATTTGAAGAGTTTGAGAACTGTTGGAAAGGTTTGGGTTTGACCTCACACTATGGTTTATGATGGAGGAAAACATCGTGAAGAACTTGGCATGTCTTAGAACTAAAATTTCGAAGACATCTTTCAACCCGCACTGGGTCCGAGTGGTCGATTGCGGTTTAATCCCTCACACCAAAGTGGAGGCCTCTATTCCAGCAATGGGAATATAAAACACTACAATGTGAAAAATAACTTTAATTTCGGAAGGCGGTGACTTTGGATATGTATTTAAATTTTTTGTCACTGCCTTCCGAAATTAAGGTTATTTTTCACATTGTAGTGTTTTTTTGGAAGTCGGTTGTTTTTTTTTAAGTATTTATTTTTTACTTTTTAGTTTTAGTACCTACCCCACACCTATTCGAGATTTCATCATCCTTGGGGTCAAAACAATGCATACTTATGCGATAGCAGCAATCCCGGTTGATTTGCTGTCATTCAATTCAATTCAATTCAATTCATTTCAATTTTTATTTGAGGAACAATTTACATTGTGTTTGAAAACATACATAACAAATAAATAAACAGGCTCATTAAAATTATAAACGAACACATTCATAACACAATAAAATCAATAACATACAAAATATAAATTCACATACAAAATATAAATTAAATTCCACTATCACTACAGCTATTACATACTAACATTAGGTACCCAATCTCACAATAACTAATATAAAAAAAAAAACGTGGATATGTCATCATCTATCGAATATAAACATTTCTCCAATAGGAACGCTTTGAGTCTTGACTTAAATGAGCTCTTGTAAATTAAAGTTTTTAAGTCCAATGGCAATCTGTTATAAATCCGCACTGCTTGATATTGAGGACTATGCTGAACAATATTAAGTTGGGGTTTTATTTTGTTTTTAAAATCTTTCCTGCGCGTACTTTCCCTCAACTGTCTTTCCTCATCTGTTTCATAATTATGTAGGTATTTTTTGAAATTCACCAACAATACTAAAACATAGAAATAATAATAAAAATTAAAAAATATAAACATGTCGAATTGATAAACTCCTTCTTTTTGAAGTCGGTTAAAAATAAATTTTTGAGCAACTCAAAGTCAAGGATCAAGTAAGGTGTGTGTTCAAGCTTAAAGACAAATTAATTTAATCTAGCCAGACAAGAGGAGATGCTGACAGGTTCTAGCAGAAATATGAATGAACACAATAACCATTATAAAGTCTACGCCCTGTAGGTTCTTCAGTTACCAGTCATTAAAGTATGCATTTGATTGAAGTACCATAATCCCATTACTTTGCTCGTTAAGCACTCTGAAGGTTAGAAATTTTTATATACTGGATTTTATTTGTGATTTTTTTTTCTAGGATTATTAAGTGACATTTAGACATCATTACGTTAGGAAATAATATCTACTATAATATTATAAAAATTGTGAAAGATTGTATGTTTCGATGTTTGTTACTGAATCACGCAAAAACGGCTTAACGGATTTGAATGAAATTTGGCACACAGATAGTTTATAACCTGGATTAAAATATAGGATACTCTTTATCCCGGTAGGATGTTCCTGTGAGTTAATTTCCGACCTCTACGCGGGCGAAGCCGCTGGCAAAAGCTAGTTAGTTAATAATTGTGTTGATGGCTAAAACCATAAACAGGAACAGCGTGTTCATGAATCATACGAAAGGTCGATCGAACTTATCTAGTAGGATTAAGTTATAGCTCGTTGACGATCTGCGAACGAGTTCCTGCGTTCACAGGGGCGGACTGCAAACGTCGATAAATATAAATTAATATACAAAGATATTGACTCATTAATACTTCAACCAATAAATTAAGAACTGTTTTAACGTTTTCTTTCCAATGATCAAAGTATTAACCCGATCGCGTGTTAGACATACCTTTTTACATACAGCTGTTTCTAATATTATTCTATTACAATTTATAGCTGTATAATTATTTAAGAAATTTATTATTTGTAGTGCGGTTTTAATATAAAAGTTCAGGCGTAATTTAAAATGTTAAATAAAATATAAAAAGTTCTACTAGACGTATCGTTATAGATCTAATATCGTTATTGAACTGTGAATGTTCAGAAGTAAGAAGGTACGCGATTTTAAAGAGTGCAATTGTGACCGTTATAATAATTTATCACTAATTAACTAGTTGTTTTGGTTCATCTGGTTCCTTCCCAACTATGTTGGGTTCGGCTTCCAATCTAACCGCATGCAGTTGAATACTAGCATTTCACATGGAGCCTATCTGACCTCCACAACTCAGTTACTGGGTAATACGATACCCCTTGGTAAGAATTACGGGCTTCTGACGACCCTTTACGACTGTCAAAGGTCCACGAATGACCACCGAGGCTTAACGTGCTTTCCGAGGCACTTTTCAGTAATAATTATAATAGAGAAATGAAATATTCTGAGATATCATCATAGGTATAGGGCCGTTGTGCAATACGACGTAAAACAATAGAACTTTACGAATAAATAATGGAATATCAATATCAAACTGACGTCAGATGCGTGCCTGTATGTTGTGGACTCGTATTTTTCTCCCGATACCGTAATGCGCAAGTCACGAACTGTTATGTAAGCATGCTGCTGGCCGGCGCGGGCGCCGTCATTATAGGCATTATTACAGGAACACTCGCTCTCTCGCCCGCCATTGTCAAGATTGTGGGGTCAGACAGACCCCGGACGATGTTAGCCAACTTGTAATTTCGCAATTCCTATAACCCAATAAATCGTAGCTTGTAAAACAATTTGTTCGTGTTCGGTGATGAAAACTCAAACTGTTGGTTCCCTTTGCTTCTTAGATCACGCTCTATGATGGGCATCGTGACTCGTACACGGTTATTAATTATGAAAATGATTATGACGACTCATATTGTTCTCATGTCGTGCTCGTGGTACGTTATTGTCATTATTTGCTATATTTTCTGCGAGTTATGAGTCTTATTTGAGTGGTTATGTTCGTAACTTAATTTGTTTTATTTTATGCGTGTTTTAGAATGATCTCTGTGTTTATTTTCCTCTTTTTTATTGAGGAAGCATGAGTTTGGTACACGATTTTTATTTTTACTTTGTATTTCGCTACAAGCTTACCTACTCGTATTTGTCAAGAATAATAAAGTAGGTATAGTTTGCAACACCTTAAAGTTTCCTTAAACGGTCACATGTTTGGTTTTTCTCCATTCACTTTGTCACTTTATTTTTGTATTGTTTCTAAAACCTAATCTAATCATTCATTTGTTCTGATTTACGTACACGTCTATCATGGATGCGTAGGAGTATGATGTTGCTACCGTCAATTGTTATCACAAAGACGTCGAAGGGCGTTTATTATTAGAGACATATGTACGGTCACGCGTAGGGAAAAACACATGAACTACAAAAATGGACTTTGATGCAACGAGATAAAGCCGCTATCACTGTTACAATGGACATGCGGTTGGCTGTACTTCTAGTCTTATGAATGTGCCCTTGCGCTTGCGCAAACCAAAGCAAGTGTTTAGATAGTCGATGCTGAGAGATTTAGACGCTCTTGAGATAAGCTATCATTTTGTTAAGACATGGATTATCTGCTTATGTTTTGAATTGTTTTATCGTTTTGAGCAGATTCCTTTATAGTTGACATACCTACGTAATATCATGAATACAGACACGACGTGTGGGACATCGCCGCCGAAACTGTTACCACAAATTCAATATTATGATTCTAGACCTTAGTAGAAATTTTGAGTCGGTTATTTAAAACAAAAATCTTCTGTTTAAAAAAAAATACCGCTAGATTCATGAACTGACTTCATGGTGTGTAGGTACTTACACGTACAGCTAACAATAGGATGTTCGATTTTGGATGGTCTTAGCCTTAAATAATCATTACTTACATACTTTAATTAGGATACTTGGCTAAATATGTAATTTCATGGGTAGCTATTGGAATCATCCATTTTTGAACTTTAAGATCGTTCAGCGCGCTATGGAGCGGGCTATGCTCGGAGTTTCTTTGAAGGATAAAATCAGGAATGAAGTTATCCGGAAAAGAACTGGAGTCACCGACATAGCTCGCAGAGTAAGCAAGCTGAAGTGGCAGTGGGCTGGCCATGTTTGTCGAAGGACCGATGGACGGTGGAGCAGACGAGTCCTGGAGTGGAGACCGCGTATCGGCAAACGTAGTGTGGGACGGCCCCCAGCTAGATGGACCGACGACCTTAAAAAGGTGGCTGGGACAGACTGGATGCGGAGGATAGTGTTGTGGCGCAGCCTGGGACAGGCCTATGTCCAGCAGTGGACTGCGATAGGCTGCGTTGATTGGTTGATGGTTTTTGAACTTGATGATTTATGTGATTCTGTGATTTTTTTTGTATCCAGGAAAAGTTTTTATTTAGTGCGCTGTTCCATACATTTTGACCGCGTAGGTATTGCACTTTTCTATGAAACAGCTGATTTTTTTTAAATAACCGACGAAAAATTTCTGCACTGGGGGTCTAGAATGATATGCTGAATTCGAGGTTACAGTTCGCGCACTGAATTAAAACTTTTCCTGTATTTTTGACATGATTAGTTACCACGCTCAGCAATTACTATTTAGGTATAGACCTATTCCTATTTTTAGGGTACCTATTGTCATAACGAATCTGCCCAGTTTTTTCCCAGCCATGTTGGGGTCGGCTTCCAGTCTAACCGCATGCAGCTGATACCAGTATTTTACATGGAGCGGCTGCCTTCTGATCTCCACAACTCAGTTACTGGGTAATCCGATACCTCTTGGTAAGACTGGCTGTCTGACTTTTGGGTTTCTGACTACTATCAAAGATTTACGAATGACGGCTTAACGGGCTTTCTAAGCCACGAAGGGGTGTCGATAAGTATGTAATGGACGGTTCCATGACCACCCATCCGGTAACTGACCGCGGCAAGCGCAGCTTAACTTTCGATCAAACCGTGCGGCTGTTAACATGCAGCCACGCTATAGGTAGGTTTTGTATTTATTATTTATATAAAATAAAGTACTAAACTCATACATGATAGATTGCTTTATGTTGTTAACGTGTCATTAAGTACCTACCTTCATATTTAATTCATAGCCTAAGGCATGGTAAATCTAACTTGAGTAGGTACTTAAATATACTCAGCTCGAACTTGACGAGTAGTTCAAGAAGTGATCAGACGGGTAACTTTACTGTACTGGCGCTGGCAATGAGCCTATTTATCGTTGCTAGAATATAGTAACATTGACATAACATCACTCCGGTAATCTCCTAAAAGTTTGGCAGTGGTCTGCCTTTAGAACACCCACATTTCGCCAGTTATGATTAAGTCTTATGTAATAAAGTTAAAAACGCCCCTTTATAAAATAAAAATAAAAAATTATATTCATTTGTTTAAGGCAAAACCCATATTACAAAAAAAAAACACAAAGCTGCCACAGAGAAGAATAAATTATCAGCATAAAAAAGTCACAAAATTGTAATAAAATAACAAGTCAAAGGGTCACAGAATTAGAATTTCAATAAAATGTCAAAAATTAACCAGCCACAAAATTTAAATTAAATTAACAAAACTCATAGAAAATTGCACATATAAACAAAACACTACAAAGAAGTTATCTTTATGGCCCTTTTGCTTCCCTAAGAAAAATTTGCAGTTATATTTACGTTGGATCCTGAATTGTTTATAACTCACATCTTTAGTTATCAGTAGGTAGTCAGCAAAAAAACAGAAACACAATATGTGTTCTACTTTGTGTTACACAAAGTATTCTAAATATATATCATATTCCTGGCTTGGCCCAAGTTTATCAATCTGCAAAAATAATAGTGCCGTTTATGACCAAGCATACACCTGACCTTTTTGTAAGACATCAATAAGATCGCTGCATGTGCTAGACTGCCCCAGAGCTAATGCTCTAGAGGTAATCCTACCGGCGATTCTACTGCCACATTTAACTTAGTTTGTAACATAATACGTTTTGCGACTTCCAATATGAAAACTTCCAGTCTTCACCACTACTGTATATGCTTGACTAGATTTCTGATATTGCTGCATATCCTCTTAGAGCAAGCGTCTAATGCTAGCGTTTCCCCTGATATCCGTGTCTAAATGAATGCACTCAGAATCGAGAGAATCCACAAGAATTTAAAGATAAAAACTGTCAAAGACAAAATCAAACCTAATATAAACACATACTCCACCAGATTAAAAGTTTACCCAAATCAATTAGCAATGGAACTAATGCCAACCCAGTTATCTTCACGAGACTGTAAAGAAGGGCACCCCAAGACTTACTTTACAAACAGCGTGAATGAGCTATAAGTATGGATTGGATGGGGCAGAGGCTTCATACCGTGCAAGATCAGGAACCATCATCTACCCATTTCTGAATATCCCAGGACAGATCGCATTAAAGAGAGTATAGAGGTATGAGGAACAGTGTGTAAAGTTCACTCATACTCTATGGTAAAGGGAGGATCCTCCGACCAGACGGTTGTTGTGTCTGGTGGGCAACTGCCCGACGGTTGATGTCAGGATGTTGTACCTATGCGAGTCGCGCGGTAAACTCTGCCTGCGCGATGTAGGATTTCTGTGACGTGAGTCTTGCGTAGTTCGCCTGTGGCATTGTAGATGGCGCCACTCCTCTTTTTGTATTTTTAGATATTGTTGCGAAGTATTTTCTGTAGTGGCTACAAGAAGATGAAATAATAATAATTTAGAACACCTTCCTCTTCCTTCACCACTTTTTATTACTATTCATACTTGAGAAGGTACAAAGGAAATACCTATGTAACTCATAAGCACTCACAAGTATGCCACACGGTCTGTCAAGTGAAATGTAGCGGAAAGTGGTCAGTCCGCAGAGTACGGCGCTTTTGATCATTTGATGCTGTATGCCGTGACACACTGGCCGACGGTGGCCCTGCGGTCAGCCGGCTTCTTACGGATCTATGAACGCTTTTAAGAATACCGACTATGAATGAAGACGCAAAAGGTTATGTGTGAACAATGTTGGTTCCTAGTGTAGTGTAGTCGTAGTGTGATTGTTGACTTGGTCTTACTTGCCGGTCTATTCAGTAAAAATCTCTCCGTGGAAACTTAAGTTTGAAGTGAGCTGTCGATCCGACGCTATGCATTAACAGCGAACTTAAAGCTTCCTTGGCCAAAGTTTTGATGGTGAGTTTTTTTAATAGAATAGATGGGCAGGAATCACAGTAAACTAAAAGTTTCCTGTGATTTATATGACAAAATTAGGCTATCAGACGAACGACCCTGATTAGTGTAATAATTATAAGCATAGTGCTAAAATATAAAATGTTAACCATACTATTTTATTTTATCTATGGGCTAATTGATCCAATTGTAAAAATAATAATATCTACGACAATCGTAGTAATTCAACTATCGACTACGAAGAATATAGCGGCGTAGTTCCTAACCTATTGTCTACGAAGACCGTAGCGGTATAGTTCCTCACTTATCGGCTACGAAAGTCGTAACGTATTCTGCTACGCCAATCGTAGCGCGTGACCTACTACGCCTACGGTCGCGTAGATCAGCTACGATGCGCGATGTTTGCGTATTGCGTAGCGTCGATGATGCTAGCCGTTTAACTTCTGTGGGTTTTCTTGTTTTGTGGCAGCCCTGCAGTAAGCCGACTTCTTACGGATCCATGAACGCTTTCAAAAGCACCGAGCATGTCTCACTACTGGCATATCGATATCTGTCCGTTATGAATCGAGTTGAATTCGATTCGGGTTTCTAACTCGTGATAGATTGGGTTTAGTTATTGCAATGTCTGGGCGTAATGCGATTGACTGTAACATCCGTTTTGCGTAGCTTTTGATGTAGAATTAGCTTACGACAAAAATTGTTTAGTCGCATAGAAGAAATTGGATATGATTCGAGGGTACCTTTGATTTATATCGATAACGCGTTCCTATTGATTAGTGTCTCATAATATATTCATATTCAATAAACGCCTTTGAATCTCACCAATAAACAATAACAAAAGGCAGGTTTCCTTCCTAAATACTCGGAAATGTATCAAGAGGCCCATTGACAAGTTGGAACAATGAAAATTTATTAAAATGCAATAACAATAAAATTCGTGTCCGGACATTAGTGATGTTAAGTTATTCTCCAAACGCCACTTAATGAGAAGTGATGGGTTCGTCAGAAAATAAAATAAAAATACAATGTACCCACCCCGGGTTCCAACGAGGCGGGCGCATTCGGTATGCAGTGCGCATGCGCTTGAAATTACATGTCCTGTATGCAAGACATTCCTTCCACCGTATCACTGCAATCCAGAAGAAATTGTCCTCTCATCTCGAGTATTAAACTACCGCATTATGATAAACCTATTGCTGTATTTATGTATGATTAATTGTAGGAACCTCCTTACTCTATCCATGCTACAAAATTGAACCTTAACTTCACCACATAAAGGCGAGAATCAAACAAAGCAATGCTTCCTAATCGATTAACATGATCAAGAGTCGATTGATGCAATACCTAACCGAAGCGTTAAAGTAGCTTTGACCAACAATTATTTGTAGATGTAGATTCTATCTGAAAAAGATAACGTCTAAATGCTTAGAAATTTACTAAGAATCATATTTTAGATTCCTAAGTGATGTTCAGAGATCGGATATTCGGATGCATATTCACCTAAAGTTGAGATGTTGGCTAACATGGAATGTGCTTTTGTATCGAAAAAGTCTTAATTTAGGTAAGTAATTTGTTTATTTTTGTTTTAACTAATACAAACCACCCCTCCTCCAGTACATACACATATTTGTATCGGGTTAAATATTAATTTTAAATTAATACACATCTGAATAGTTATGCAATCGGAGAATCCCGGGGTTTTTAATAAATATTACAAATAATTTATAAAGCCGCTTCCATACCTTCATAGCTAAAAATGATCTTTAGGTAAATATGCATCCGAATATCCGATCTCTGGTGATTTTCTTACCATTCATTTGTTAGTTTGATACGACGAAATTCTAGATAATTATTTGGCATAATGAGATAATTAATTCTCAAAGTATGGAAGTGGGTAATATAAGCATAAACGCTATGGAATTTCTTACGTAAAACTTTATTCGGCTCTATAAATATAAATGGTAGGTTAACGTTATACAACAGTTACTTACCGTTCGTTAATTAGTTATGTTTACCACGAGACAACAGGATTTTAATGGTATTTATTATATAGAAAGTCTATAACCGTCTCGATGTGAGTAGTCATAAATCAGAGAGACACCCACGATGAGGCGACATTCGACTACTCGTACTCTAATCCGAGTGTGCTTAACCGATCGTGTCGTGTCGAAAATTGAGTTCGCTGTAGGCGAACACAATTTTCGACACAACAGTGATGGTGACATTTCGAAAATGGGGAAATATTTGAGTTAATTATTACTGGATATACTTTTATCTCTAATTTATCACCCTGTGTAAAATTTCTTCATTTATATCACTTAAATATTTTTAACTAGTTTCCGCCCGCGTCTTCGCCCGCGTGGAGGTCGGAAATTATTCCACGGGAACGTAGGTACTACCGGGATAAAAAGTATTCTATGTGTTAATCTAGGTTATAATCTATCTATGTGCCAAATTTCATCCAAATCCGTTCAGCCGTTTTTGCGTGATTGAGTAACAAACATCCAAACATCTTCACAAACTTTCGAGGAAGTCACCAATCATTTACAATTGTTGTAATTTTCAGAATATGAATTCAGTCATCCAGACATATTTCCTATACTTAATCTAAAAACTAAAACCAACATTAATGTATAAAAAATCCCGTATCTGAATCCGAACATAGTTCATTTTCATTTAGCAAAATATCAACCCACCGGATTATTAAAACCACGATTGTGTCGAATCCGTCGAAGTCTTGGCGGTCGACGCGTTCGACTACGTTCGACAAGACAGCTTTTCCGTCCACCTTCGACACTAGTTGTTATTCCCTACGTCACTTGTCACACGCCACTCGGTAGCACCCATCCGTAATAATACGAATTGTAATATAAAAGCATTATAATCCAATCAGGAGGTAAGGTGAGGTGTGACCGCCCGTGAGCACGTTTACCATTCGGGTCGCGGCTATGTCGATCATAAAATAATTTCAGGCCAAGAATTAGTAGTAAATGGCTAGTACAACGTACGAGACACACACGTCGCTGTGGGAGTGTACGTAAGCTTGCAGTCGCATTCAATCACTTTCGGCTTCAGCTGCGGATTGCGTTCCCCGAATTCTCGACTAAGTTCATTGACGTTCTCGCACGCGAATTCGATCACTATTGCAAAAGCGAGTGACATCACTGTCGGGTTGTTTGATCAATAAAGTGTCCACCTAAAGGTTCACTCTAAGTATGTAAACTCTATTCAGTATATCAATAGTTCTCGTGGCAGAGAGTAACCACTTCTAAAAATACAGAAACAAATAAACAAAAATCAACAACACTTCGCAACTGGTTTTGTTTGGGTTTCGCTTTTTAGGTATAAAGTTACCGAGCGTCGTAAAATAAAAAACATCGAACAAATTTTGAAATAAAGGTAGGTATTTTATTGCCACAAATATAATTTACATACTTTCATAATAAGGGAAATCCGCCTAATTAGCGTGCGAATATTTTCCATCTGACCGTCATGGCTGGGTCGCAGACGTTCCTTACTCGTTCACAATAAACGATTTTATATTTTTACTGACAATTATAAAGTTAACTGCCGTACACTTTTGTAGCAAAAGTTGTATTATGGCAATCGTAAAAAGTCTATATTTTGAATTGCATAATTCCCGCGTTAACGGGGTATCCATTTAAATAATGTTAACCTAAATCGGAAATAACACGTTATGCATCACGTTAATGTGGTGAATGCATAAGAAAGTATGCGTATTCTTAACATATTAATGCAAATAGTCGGTTAAACGTTACAATTCGGTCGATAACAAGGTGAGAACACAACAAAAGAATCATGAAAAGTAGCTCAACTTTACCGGCAATATATTAAACCAGTAAAAAAGACAATGTTGTAAATAAATACTTTAAAAGCAAAGCAACGTCGCGACGTTAGTAGGCACCTAAAATACTCGTCGTCTATACGACGATCAATAAATTAAAATTAATTCGGCGTGCGAACGGTGAGATCCGATACGCGATACCGACGCCTACATTTATCATTCGCTAACACGTCGGACATTTCACAGGGCGCGCTCGTCGAGGGAATGTGTCCTTTATGACAACGTACATAGGGATTACCGATGTCGTGATGATCGGGCACGTAATGATCCACCGCGGGAACAAAGGATAACACGTCTAAATACAATAAGTGGAAGGGATAAGATGGCGTGCGTATTGGCGGTTGTAAAGGCGTCAACACACGCGCGAGCACGCAGCTCGCATGCGGATACGGCTGATGTCACGGCGTGCAAATAAACCGCGGCAGACTGGACGACGCTTGCCGTGTGACCTTGACGCGCCCCGGGAAAGTTCTCACGATGCCTGTCACTTCTTGTTCATGAGTCAATCCCAATCAGCGAGTACATGCAACACATACCGAGTATGTTTGTTCCGAACTAAATTACTTATTTATCAAAAAAAAAAAGTAGATATTTAACTGTTGTTCTATCTTTAACATTAAATAAAATTAATTGGCTTTACTTTATTGTATTTGTAATTCATTTATTCTGTCAATTCCGCTGAAAACTTAATTCGTTTCATTAGAACGCATGAAGTCGGGCGCAATAAAATCACCTAACTCTAAGGCTATAATTATTACAAGTTGTAACTGTCACCGGAAGACGTCACGCCGGGCACAACACACATTATAGTTTATTACGTACATATGCACCAGTTACGAGGCACTTTGAGCCGTAAGGGGCAATTTTCGCCGCAAGCGAGGAGCATAAAGGAGGGAGCTCGGTTTCAGTGTAACCACGCCTTAACGCTTGTGTGGATGCAAGACCAAGGGGCGGGTTAATGGACTCAATGAATTTTTACGGATATCCAATATGAATGCGATAAATTTGGCGTATGCTCCCATGTAAGTGGGACGAAAAGGGAAAACCAGACGTTCCGTAACATCTATCAACAAGTTTGCAATTTTAGTATTTTTCTGAAAAATTAAGGGAATATAGCAAAATAAACCCAGTCAGAGCAGTAAACGTCGGTATAGCTACCAATGCACACTTTTCCAGACTGGTAGGTAGTACTAGACCAAAGTGAAAGAGAATCTGTTAAGCTAAGTTATTAAGACATACGACTAAAATACTGCATAACAGAGTATGTAACACATTCATTTTTACTTCATTCCTAATCATATTTCTGCGAAAAAATTGCGATAGAGTGTGAGTATGCCCAGCGCGTTTTCACCATTCAATTGAAGCAAGGAGTAATATGAAATGACTTATTCAAAAATCGAACCTGTATTTGGTCTAGATACAGGAAGTTTATATGTCAGAAGACCAAAGAGATCCTTATCTACAAAAAAATGTTGCCACACTCGAAAATGCTTTCCAGTCAGTACCATAATTATTTTTAACCCACCCAATGAGTATGTGAAAAATTCGCAACCCGAAAAAATTTGAAGGGTTCGAAAACCGTTACAGTAAATGCATAAGGCGGGTGTACATCGTCAATTTGAACACCAGTGTTAGTGCCCTGTGGCGCGGTGATAAGATCTCCTGCTGCATCTGCCGGGGGTAGGCAAGGCAAGGGCCGGGGTTCAATTCCGGTGTTTTGTTTCGGCGCCGTCTGTGGGAACTAACGGCTTAGCTATGATTGGTTTATGATTTGATTTTCGTATTTACTTACTAGCTTTAATTACTGTGTGAGAAATGGGGGTTTTTACCTAATTATGATTTATTGACCCCTATGAGGTTTGGTTGGGATCGATTGGTGTATTAACTGTGGTGGACAGTTCTAGTTGAAATTACAATACAGTTTCTTTTTCCTAATTTATTTTATATAGCCAGCCATAACGAGAGAGTATTTAGCACTCGTATTCTCTCATATACTCGTATTTACACGTAATATCGCAAGTAAAATAATGGGGATGATTTGGGAAAATCTGTTAAAATTAAAATAGATGATATCATGATTGAACAGCAACCGATTCTTATCAACTAACATCACTAACAATAACATGATAGTTTTAAAAATCCCGCATTAGAACTACACTTTCGCACAGAGATCCACAGATAATGACAAAAGAGAATATCCTAATTCAATTTCCACCCGTATTTACTATTATGTTTATAGTTTTCGTTTTCTATTAGCCCCGCGTGCTTGTAAAATACGAAATCCCATAACAATCAAGGCTTAGTGGTATACAAACTGCGTATCTAGTACAATGGCCGAAACTTGCAGCCCTCTAATGAATAAAAAGCGCCGGTGGCCAGCCGGTACCACGCTATCGCCGGGGAATCTGCTTTGTTGTATTATTGTACGGGAACGGATTAAACTGTCGCATCGGAACGGCTGTTTCGGAGGAGCTTGGTAGCGGCCAGGTAGGGCATGTGGCGAGATGGTGCGATAACAGGAATTATTCATACGCGCGTTATCGGTCCGCCATCGCTGGGGCTATTGTGAACGCGGCCTAACGCGCGAGGGGTGGCTCCCGGTTGTCGCGTACGCTGTCAAAACGTTGTTGTGTGTATTCGGCCTAATGTGACGCCCGTACGGATTGATTATTGTTTTATTCCGTGTTGTTTACCGTAATGACTCCAGCCCGATGTTCGATTATTTCACCGAAGCCCACCGCGATGTTATCGACCATTTAACTCGTCCAACGCAATTCGGCTCAGACAAACTGGCCCTCTAAAATAATTATGATAGCTGCAAGTAGAAGACTGATTGAAATCTATATGTTTCAATTGTCTCATGAATATGTCATGAGTGACTGTTTTGTGACTTTATTTTTAAAAGTTTTATCAGATTTACAGTCATTACAATCTGTCAAATGATTTGGGGACACACCGGTCTGATTGAAGGTTTCAGGTGCTCGACTTATCTGATTCCACTAATTAAATATTCAGCAACATTCACTGTTGGTAAGGTTCATTCCCCCAGCTGGTCTAGCCGTGACTAGGCCGCAATGTACGGGTGCCCTTGTGATAACGATCGATGATAATCTCAAACTGCGATCGACACCTGGATCGACACGATGCGGGCTTGTGTAGATATATCTACAACATTGTTTGCGACGAATTCATTGACGCAACGATACCATTTTATAATCGGCCAGCTTTTTCTGGGAAGGTCAAGGTATTAATTTGTACTGTTTTATCTCGTTATAGCATCTGCATAGGTATTGTACTGCACTGAGTCGTAGTCGTAGATCAATCGTATCTGGTTGAAATCACATAGTATTGAACATATGTTTGGTAGTAAGTTGAGTGTAACTAGTTGTTAAGTAAGTACCCGCAGTGCGCCGCGGGGATGCTCGGTGTGTGAGCTCCCTGCCGCATTACCGTAGGGAATAGCGTGAAGGGATGCGCCCCTAACTGAAATCAACCAATCGGTGAACAGTTCACCAACACAGATATCATTACCGCCGCCACCCTCGGCTAACAAATGCACCCGTACGTACATATGTTTGCTTTCACTTCTATAAATATTAATTGACGAATGTTGCTTCGGAAATTAAAATGGGGAGCGACTCTACATGAGCTTTTTAAAACCCCAAGTTTTTTTTTTGTAAAGTTGGAACCTAAATCCGAATGATGAACTAAGCATAATGATCAAAACATTTACGAAGCGCGTATGCAAACTAATGAACACAGTGTATAATCAAAACTAACACTACCACGTACATAATTAATGAAATTTCCAGCTGGCCTACAATTTTAATTGTCCGCTGTTGTGATACGCCGCTTTTGAAACGTTTCGGAAAAGTAAGGCCTTTTGTTTACGGACGCAGTCATCGAGACCCGCGTAATGCCTCCATTATTTGTTTATCAAATAGCCATTAGAACCCGGAATATTCATGATTACAATTACAATATTCGAGAACGAAGATGTCGTGTGAAAGACCAGTTGTTAGATACAAATGATATTAATTTAGGCGAGCTCGCTGGGGTAACAAAACGCCTCCAAATTGTCCGCTTTAATGACAACAAGTTTAGATGTTTTGGACTCGTGTTACAAAGTTACAATGAGTGTCTATCGTTGGATCTCAGCTACGATAATGGTTACTTAAACGCTCATAAACATGAGAGGTTTAGGAATCAAATTGCGGAGGCGTCATCACTATTATGGTTGATTTTGACGAAGATGTTTTTGTGTGCAGGTCGGACGTTGAGTGGCGGCAGCGGGCAGGTGTGCCGGCCGCACTTTCACACGCCGCTGCACCCATGGCTCGAGTCCAAGGCGCTGAGCGGCGGCGCGTGGGGCAGCGGCTTCCAGCAGGACGCGTCGCAGGCGGACAAGCCCCTTTCACCCGCGCAGCACCACCACCCGCACCCCTTGTTCTCGTTCCCCCCGACGCCGCCGAAGGACTCGACGCCGGACTCTGTGGCGGCAGCTGCGCTCGGCCAGCAGGACTACCAGGCGGCCGTCGCGCACGCCACCGCCATGAGCGTCGCCTTCATGCAGCAGCAGCAGGAGCTGCCGCTGTGTGGCGACGTCAAGCCCATGATGGGCGCGCCGCCCTCCAAGCAGCGCGAAGGTGCGCAGCCGGACTCGTGCCCCCAGGAGTCGAGCCAGCCCTCCGGGGAATACAACGCGCAGTACAACGCCGCCGGCGGCGACTACTACAACTACCAGGGCAAGGGGTACAGTGGGCAGCAACAGAGCAAGCCGCGCCCGAACAAGACGCGAACGAGCGCCGGTGAGTCCGCGGTCCGCACCGCACTGCACTGCTCCCGCTGCGTGCACTCAGCACACACACCACATGCGCTTATCCGATCACTAATAATAGCATCACTGACTCGAGATATCACAGTAAGCGTTCAGATGATCCACATCTCTCGCTCACGATACCCACTCGCATTACGCCTAGAAAAGCTTTCATTTAAATGGTCTCTAATCAGTTAATAAATCAAATACGCGACCATCCAAGGCCTAATAGAAGCCTTTACAAAATGGCAGCGGAGATATCCCGCGTAATTAGAATCTCTACAGATTGTCTCATCGACAATTGAGATATATTAATTCGATAAACGTAGCAAGATTAATATTTCATTTGGTTTCGAAATGGCATTGTCGAGTGATATCGCGATGTGTTCGGATAAGCGCGGCTCTTGCACCGGGGGTTGAGGCGCCTCACGAGTCTCTGACACGGGACTAGGGCTTGGGATCATGTCGGTACTAACGCTTCTCTAACTAACTGCTCAACGGTGGAGGTGTTGTACTAATAATTTATAATATTGGCTCTTTGCAGTTACTGAACGTGATAAATTCACAGAGTTGCGGGAATCGTGGCTAGGTTTTCGATGGAAAGCATACAGATTCAAAGCGAATTTAATCAATCTTTAGTCGGTATATGAGAGCAGGAATTCCCCAATTAACTTGTCTAATATATTTACGGTGTAACCGGCGGACGAGCCGGGCGGTGCGCACTTCATTGTTACGGCGGTACATGTGAACTGACGCGGCCTCTACTGATGTTGACCAAACAAACTAGACGTTTCTCATTATTTAATTGCGACCTGCCATTGTTTTCTAACTAGATAATTAAATAAATTCTCTTAAGTAGATTTCTATTAAGTGTCGTGACAGTCCTCTAAATTAGGAGAGACGGCTCTTGTTTACTTTCACAATGAAATGCGATGGTTCTTCTATTTCTTACTTTTTTAAGAAAAAGGTTGTTTAATTGTAATTTATACTTGTGTCTCACTTATAAAGATCCACAAAGTTGTAGTGAAACTAAGTCAAAGATAACCTATTTTTTTTATATGCGTTTTCGTAACGAGAGCACTGTCAGCTATCAGCC
Source organism: Antitype chi (assembly GCA_947359405.1). Classification (NCBI taxonomy): domain Eukaryota; kingdom Metazoa; phylum Arthropoda; class Insecta; order Lepidoptera; family Noctuidae; genus Antitype; species Antitype chi. The sequence continues at coordinate 7,585,337 of OX375810.1, read as the reverse complement.
ACATCATTGCCAACATAACACAATTAATTACACAACACTAATTGTATTAACACCACATAATGCAGCTTTATTTTATATTTGAAAATGTAATTATGTCTCCCGTACTTGTTAAACTTTGACAATGGACGGGAACCAAAATGGCGGCTTATTGTCTCATATTAGAATAATGAATGTGCAGAATTATGTACAATGACTGTTAATATAGACAGACAATTAAATAGTTCCCGTTACAATTATGTTTGTTCAATATTTTGTGAAATTTCAAATGGATTAGCATGCTGGCTCACGAACGCGGTCGCGGCTAGATTGTTATAATGGATTTCTCATGATATAATTAGAATCGTATTGAAAAAAGTAGGCGCTGCGTTAATTGCGCCGGATAAAGCCATTAACTAAGTAGTCACTTATTTATTCTTTTACACTTCCGTGTATTATGAAAATGTAAATCTCTCCTAAGAATTCGTTTCGCAAATTCTTTCAAGTGTTATACAATAAAGCTAATTTGTTGTGATTTGAGACGTCGACAGTAATTATGTCTATTGTCTGTTCTAACAATTCATTATTAATTAAGTATTCATAGTAGATTGAATACAATCATTGGTATTGCAACGAGAGAGAGCTGATTAAAAATGTCATTATATATGTCGTATCCCTCGCCCACAGACTAAAAAGTCTCCCACAGACAATTAGAATTCCATTTTCAAATAATGCAGATTAGGCACAATGACGATGTCAATTAATTGGTTAAAAAAAGTATTGCAAAGATTGATTCTTCAGGTTTTAATCCAATTTCCACAGTGTCACGCGTCGTTAAGTTTTTGTTAAACCAACGTGTTCTTGATAATTGTCGTAAAAAACTCAATACACGCCTGCTATATAATGTGTGTTTGTAATTGGAAATAGTTTATTAGCTCACTTACTTAATTGATAGTCCGTCGTACACGCTGCCCGAATAATTTATTTTAATATATTTTTTTCATAATTAATCATCACAAAACAACGGCTTATGATGCTTTTATAATTGGTATTAACAATAACTAATTAATTTTGATTGCGTATGTGCTGTATGTGAGGATATAAATAAAATTTGAAGGTTGATTTCCATTTTGAACAAGACGAAAACTGGCTATGTTGTATTAGTTATCCTGTTAGCCAAATCGACTAACAATAGTGTCCAAACACACGGGAGGAGTGGACATTAAGTGCTGGTAGGGACATCACGAGAGCAGTGGTGGCCCAGTGGTAACGGCCGCGACTTACGAGTTGTAGGTCGTACGTTCGAACCCAGAAAGGCGCATTACTTTGTGTAAATAATTTCATCACCACTGCTCTCAGACGGTGAAGGAAAACATCGTGAGGAAACCGGCATGTCTTAGAACCAAAAATTCGAAGACATGTGACATCTACCAACCCGCACTGGGCCCGCGTGGTGGATTATGGCCCACTCCCTCTCACGGAGAGGAGGCCTGTGTCCCAGCAGTGGGAACGTTATAGGCTGAGTATGTAGGGACATCAAATGTGTTTGAGCCGCTGAAGTATATACCTACTACGTTGTATATATCTCGGGTAGTAGGTGGCAGTTCCTTGGTGGAAGCGATATTATGATAATGCGCGGCGGCCGGATGTGGACCATTCCATTGTGCTAGCGATCGCCTGACCTCGAGCCTCCTGCCTATTACAATATACGCGGACTTTAGGACAAATTAATGCAGCATTTGATAGTAATGTTTGAGGACTATAGTTTACTCTTTTTAGTACAAAGATAGAAGCTCTTACAATTGATAGCTGGGTCCGTTCGGTTTAAATATGTCACTGATTCAAAGGCTGAATGCAAAAGGTTATCAAAGTCAATTGTTAAGCAAACCAAGGTAGGTACCTACTCAAGTAGTTCGGCCTTCGGTCCTGAACATCGGATAATGTTATAGTATCAATTCTTTGTACATTACGAATTAATGATACAAGATTAAGTACCACGTAGCATTTAGATCGAACAATCGAAAAATCGTGACCTAAAACGTAGTTTGTATTTGAAGAATGTCATGGAAAGGGCAATTCGAATAATAAACGGTCAGTTCCAATGTAACCTGTTATTATACAGGCTATTTCTTAAACAGTACCATTCAACACTTTCTAAAACAATGTTGCGTTCACTTAGACTGTATTCAAATTATTCAATGATTTTGTGTTCAATAACAATTCAAATGCAGCCGCTTTGTTCTACTGATAGAGAACCTTGCGATTATTTTCTTATGGCCGGTGGGTGAAGCCGAGAATTGAGCGTTGAGCTTACCCAACGCTTTATATTATAATGCTCGCTTTGAACGTTAAGACGTTCAAAGCGAGCATTATAATATATAGCTGTCTTCGTAAAATTGACATAATAATGCGGCAGAAAACTTGCAATAAGAGTTCGTTTGCTTGCATATCTCGACTTCTCAAGTAATCCGTGTGAAAATCAATAGTTAATTGGATGATGGTTGAGAGTAGTAGAGAAAATTTCGCATGTAACATTCGGATGCGAGTCACGCGTCGTGTTGCAGCAACGCGCACGTGTATCGGTTGCGCAACCAATTAGCGGTGACGTGCGCCCGCGCCACGGACGGCCACACAACAGGAATGAGGCTCCGACCAACTCTTAATATGTTATTATTTTTGCCCGACGACGCAATACTTTTTGTTATGTCCAATAAAACACCAACAGACAACACTAAATACAAATAATAAATCTTTCTGTCACGTTTTCAGTACTACTTATACTTTAGTTACTTACCAACCAGTTCATTTAATCCGAACGTATTTTAAGTTAATGTTTCCAAGTTTATTGTACAAAGTTAGTGTTGGTAGGTATAGTACATTCGTCACGGTCTGCCGACGCGTATTGTTGCTCACAGTGTTGCATCAACATGAAATTTGCATTTTACGTTGGACATCCGCGGAGCTATTAATTCAATTATAAAATTAGAGGACAGAGATGTTGCGTTATCTTACTTGGCTTGTAATACATGCTGCATCCGAACGGTTCATGGTTTCATGCAAATCGAACAGTTACAGTCTGGTTATAGCAAAAAATCGTAGTGCGGACCGGTCGTGAGTATGCGGACTCGGACATCACATGACCGGTATATAATAATTACATCGAGTTCAGTGCAAGTTGCTACTGAGCGGCATCGCATCGCTCGTCACACGTAATTATCTCGCAGTATGCTAATAACGAATGCAAATACGAGCGTTCGACCGCCGACCGACACAGCATCGGTCCGCGCAGTGCAAGCGCCGTGAAAAATGGCTTCATTCCTGATCACTGCACGTTATATAATCACCCACACTATCAACTGACACTAAATGACTAAACAAAAGTGAAATAGAATTAGCCAGTCAATGACTTGTAACATCCCTTTTTTTGCTTTTAACATATTTCCTGGCAACACAATGCTCAATAAAAATAAACCTCGAGCGAGACCATCAGCTTCCATTAAATTTTTCTATTTGCATACAGGCATATAATTAAAGCGTAATAACAGCCTCTGTGGCGCAACAAAGAATAAGTTTTGAGCAATAATTTAATGGTTTGTATGCAAAATAGCCTCACCGTTACGTGTTGATGGGCCGATGCGCCGAGAGAGCGCGTCACGGTACACGAGAGCGAATTAGTCCTTCATTTAAATTACATTACCCTGGTGCACATTAACGTTATACGTGACTATGTACGAGTTTTTACTTTGTGGTCTCATCCAGCAGTAACGGGCTTCGCTTGTTTCAAACGCATCGATAGCTCTGAGGTGAACATCGCTCGAGTGGCGCGCAACTTGCACTCTCAGCGAAACGCGCCGTGTGCAGTGTTTTCCCTACGCGGCGGGAGCGTGTGAAAACTTTGCGAGTTCTCGACGGGCCCGAGTGCCTGGAGACTCTCGAAAAATAAAAACCGCCCACTCGCCTACGTAAATATGGCAGATGAAAATCTTTTATCGCGGTCACGTAGCGCCGCCGCGTCACGAGCGCACGTCACTCCGGGCTATAAAGAGCGCGCCGCATTCTAATTTTGAATAAACACTGGAATTTTTCGCTGAGCCTCATACGTTTCGCAGTAGATCAGGATAGGCAGTCTGTGTGGACTCATACCGTTACGGATGAAATAAAATGATATCTTTATGTCGAGTCTAAATCACGTGCCGGGCGGAGCTGCCCGAGCGGCCGAGATCGTCCGTCAGGGGAAATTAAGAAATAACTCTTCGGTGTGAATGTATTAAAACGTTACTATTGAACCGGATCGAACAATTAAATCGGATAGCAATTAATCAGAAGAGTGTTCTCTTTAATAATACGTGTAATGTCGATGTATGAGGGGCAGGCCGCTGTAAATCTTGTGAAACGTCACCGCCCGCGGCTCCACGGGCTTTCACAAACGTTTTGACCAATAGAGACGTTACTAATGAACTAAATCCGTCTCTAAAGCTAGAGACACTATCATAAAATATCACGGCTCGTGTAATATCCTGTTATTTTTTCCTAATAATCGTTATTGGTGTTTATTTATTACAAACTTCGATACAAATTACAGGTTTTATCGATGTTACAAAAAAAATATAAAGGGTTAGTCCAAAAAGTGAGTCGTTGGCCCGATCGCAATAAGTTTTCGATAAGGTCCGGGCGATTTAATTGCCGGTTTTGATCTGGTTTTACATAAAAAAGATGAATGGCTGCACTGCCTAAAGCTCGTAAAACATTTTCGGTTCGTTTAACGTATTTTTTCTATCAGATATTTGAGCACTTTCACCTTCGTAGACGTTGCCGTGTGTTATTATTAATTCAGCGCACCGCCCTGTGTCTGGGGACTTGGATAATCAGATCTAGATACATAATTATTACGATACCTATTGATACACTTCCGATCGATATGCTCGGCTCGAACCAGTTCTATACAAACACTAATAGATAAGTACGGGGCGCGGGTGTTTGTCACGCGTCCTCTGATTTCCCACACTGATAGTAGTTAGTTTGTTATCGAACGCCTCTGAGGAGGATGCGAAGGTGTAACGAGCTTTTAAATTCGATCTCGGTAAATCATCGATCGTGTAATCGAGTTTAGAGAAAGATTGTGGGCGGCGCGCGCGCATCCCATATGTGAACACATCCTCTCACTAACCATGTAAGCACTTTGGTAAAATTGCTTATTGTGATCTTTAAAAATCGTATTAACAAGTTCCCCGGAGGACGGCTCATCCTGGGGTCAGATTTGCATGAATTTCTAAACTTTACGCATGAGTAAATTATCGACTTAGCGTTTTATTTGATTCTGTATTTCATCGCTTCGCTAGTTTGATGAATTAGGTGTCAAACGTAGAATTTATAAGATCGTTTTTTGTTTCGATTCGTTTACGAAGATTTGCAATTCAAGTCGGTTCATGGATGAGGAGCGATAGCTTGCGTTTGAAATTGTTTTAGACGTAGGTGTACAATTACACACAGCGAAAATTAGCATGTGGGTAATAGTTTATAGCTCTGGTTTCGCTCTGTTTCGCACTAGACGCTCACCAATGTTTTTGCAACAACTATTTATTTTTGTAGCAACTCGCTTTTGTTGTTGCGTTCCAAAATATTATGCGCTATTGATCTTAATAGTTGATGATTAATTTTATTTTAGTAGTACGATTATTTCTGTGTATTTTCTATTTAATAAAAACAGATTTTTTTTTTAAAGCGTGGACGATTATTTTGATTAAAAGTTGTGTATTTAAATATGCAAATGATGATTTAAGGGCGTTTCTTAGTTGTCCGTCAAACTTAACTACCGCGCGATGCAAGCGTTACTTTCTCTTAGTTTTCCTTCGCGTGTAAAAAATCTTGATATTTTTTCTTCAAAGTGAAACTCGTCGCGCTTTCCCTAGTTAATTGAATATTTTACAATTTTTTCGTAGTAATTGCAATTATGTTGATGTTGAGATAAAAGTGTTGTGAAGGATGATGTAGAACATTTATGTAAGTGCTTGGTGTTAGCATGCTTTGTTAGTTAGTGAAATTCTATTTGTAATGTTTCTGAATGTGATTTTCTCTCATCTTTCCCAGCCTGCCAGGAGACAGGTAATTTCCACCGTTCCATACAACGCTATGTTTTCTATGGTTTCGTCCATAAATTCGTTTTACTTGGCAATTTTGTCGACTTTGGTTTTGGTGTTACTGTTTCGCTTAATCATTATGTTTGCCTTGCATAAACTTATTTTGTTTTCAACTGTGAAATAACTAATTACAAAAGCTATTTTAATTCATTTCAAAGACATTCACACACACTTATTCTTTAAAAACCTCTTTGCAATAACAAAAAAAAAAAAAACTCTATTTTAGAAACTTTCCTAATTCAAATTCTGTTTTAACTAAAGGCCTGAACACACAAATCTCACGCCTTTTTCGTGCCCCATCTGACTGTCTTGTCTATAACACAGAGGGGCGAGAATGCGTCAACTGCGGGGCGACCAGCACACCTCTTTGGCGACGCGACGGCACTGGACACTACCTCTGCAACGCCTGCGGCCTCTACTACAAGATGAACGGACAGAATCGACCCCTGATCAAGCCCAAGCGAAGATTGGTGAGTGTAAGAATCCGACCAATTTTGTTGTTTTTGATTGTCTGGATAAACCGATTAAATGGAAAGTGGTGCAACGTACTGCAGAAATTCAGAAACGTTCCTCATACTTTTTTCAGGTCTTAGGCCGCGTTCACACTTAACGTTTAGTTGACGCTTGCCGACTCAGCGTCATATTCAAAATGTACATAACATAACATTAACATAAGCAGCCTATATTGTTCCCACTGCTGGGACACAGACCACTCTGGGAGAGGGAGTGGGCCGTAATGTATCACGCGGGCCCAGTGCGGGTTGGTAGATGTCACATGTCTTCGAATATTGAGTTCTAGGACATGCCGGTGTCCTCACGATGTTTTCTTTCACCGTTTTGAGAGCAGTGGTGATGAAATAATTTACACAAAGTGAAGCGCCTGTCTGGATTCGAACATATGACCTACAACTCGTAAGTCACGGTCGTTACCACTGGACCACCACGCTCAAAATGTATCTATAAAAAAATAAAGTTAGGCTATCGTCCGCTGTTTTTCTCACAGTTTCGTACGTTTGGAGTGAACGCTGCCTTAGATACCTAAATAAAACAATAGAAACAATATTTATTCTGTAGTAATATTCAAATGAATATTTTGTCTAATATGGCTATAAAAATGAAGTCTATGTGCGCTAAACCACAAACGTCGGAGTCGGTATAATAAATAATACGAATTCTGACGTTCCACGTGTTATGTTTATAAAGGCATGTTAGATCGGTTTATCTAGACAAGTTCTTAGACACTTTTTGGAATTCTAACAAATTACTAATTCTACTACAACACTGAAATATCTGCTATCGTTCGTATATCATGTGTTAATTAAGTTCCAGACATCTGTTACGTTATTCGATTCGACTCGTTAATCCCAATCAATCCCGTTTAGAACTAATATATGTGCATTCATTAACAGATGATTATAATAATTAGATTAACGTGTAACTATGACGTATTGCCTCAACACTACTTTTTACCGCGATGTTTCATTTCCGAGTACACACAGTCGTAACGAAAGCGATTCTGTTTACGATTGTAGATCACATCAAACACCCGTTTTAACTTTTGGGCGCAATGTTACCCACTGTACACCTTTTTCAAGTCGCGTGTGCTCGAGATAACATTCCTTCATCTACAAATAGCATAGCGAGACAATCTCGGAGAGAATGGGTGTAGTTTTACAGTTAAGGGGCAGCAATAAAAAGGCGGAGCATGCACGCCCGAGCACGACACCGCATTAAGCGCTCCCACAAATTGGGCTCTTATGAAAGTTGAACGTTTCGACGAAAGACCTCAGCGTCCACTAAACTAGCCTCTGCATGACCGCCATAAATCTTGGAGTTAACATTTAATCTAAGGTCGGGTACGCATAAAACTGAAACAATGCGACATTCGGCCCGCTCCGTGTCACGTCAGCCCATGTCGGCTAACGAGTGGCCCGTGCGCGCAATTGTACGTACAATTTACCTTAATACCCGTCTCGCAGACATAAACTAGCGGAATGGCTCGGAATATTTGCCTTTTGTTGGCCAAATTACGTAATACCAGCGTTATGATTTCATTGCAACGTACAGCGTTATGGCTGCGGGCCACATGCGTATAATAGCCTTCCTGTTTAACGATTAGTTAAATTGATAATGTAAGTTAAAGTAACGTTTTTTTTTGTTTCCACAATAGTATAATAGGAGCGATTTTGTAAAACAACTTATACGAGAGCGAAGTCATGGTTTTTAAACCCGGATGTACGTAACGCGGTTTTAATATTTCGATTCACTGTAGTGTGGAAAGATACCGTTAATGTGCTCCGGGGAAAGATTGAATTCTCACTTTTATTTTCATTGTGGGAAATGTGAAACAATGCGCGCCTCTCGCCGCTGTCCGTGCTCTTGGCTAATCCTGAAGACCGTCTGCTAGTAGTACAATGGCTCTAATAACGTTAGAAACCAAGATAACGTTTATTTTTATGGCTACAATAGTGCTAACTGCTGCTAAGTAGGTTCGTTTCCTTTCGTATATAAATACAAGAGCAGCTGTTATTGTCTCTCCAAGCTCAGTTTTGAAGTACGCGCGATATCGCAATATGAATGTATCAGGTCGAGTACCTCATTGGCAATACAAACTTATCGATTGCAAAACAAAGGCCCAACCTAGTCCTTTAACTTCGTGTCCTAGACAATAGTATTCCGAGTAAACTAACTAACCACTTTAAACATCAATCTGCAAACATTCTTATTAGAATTAATTAAAACTAAATTGTTACACGGCAAAATGGCGGCAATTAAGGCATTAAGAAACACCGACCTTGTTCTGACTAATTGGACAATACGTTGAATATTTAATGCAAGCACAACAATGAATTAAAACAATAATTTCTATTCATAATAGGTAATTGGACTAGCCCAATTATAAACTGCACTTGACACGAATTACAATTAATTTTCCCACTTGGGACAATACGCAGACTAATGTGTGGACTAAATACAATTATTTTTCTTAATAAAGTAATGGCGATAACCTTGTATCAAGACAATAGTGTTACAGAAGTATAACCTTTGCGTAATCACTGCGGAATATTGCACACGTTAATTAGTGAAATAGGATTATTCGTTGAACAATATTTTTGCTTTATGAGCATTAAAAATCCACTTGATTAATAAAAAAAACACTTGTACAATAACACTTTTCACTCTTCCCCTAAATGCTGAAAAGTTGAGGCTCCTTGTGAAAAAGAACGACCATTTTTCTCGAGCCCTCAAGCGATTTGTGAAGTGTGGCTTAGACGACATTCTATTTCTCACAGATAAAAAATTCTGCGTTAAATTAAAAACCATCTGAAATAAATTAAGATTTCATGGTTTCTTTTAAGACCCACTTTCTCTATGTTTTTTTTTTACACAAAAATGTTAACATTCTAATCCAGTAAATGCAGTCCAATAAATTAGACTAAATTCCGAGAACCAGAGACAAAGATTAATTTCCTAACATAACTTCTGTCACTTTGCTAAATTAAAAATGCAAATAGAGTTACAACTATTTGCGGTTGTGGCGAACACATAGCATTATTATGTTAAAACCTAAGATTGTCTGTGATAAAGATTTTATTACCAAAATACGGCAGTTTTAGTGAAATTTATATAAAAAGTCATATTTTTTTAAATTAAAAGCTGGAGTTTACAACTTTATTAAGACTAAGTTATTTTGTTGCTATGGAATCTGGGGCCTTAAAATATGGGTTTAAAAGTATAAGGGGGATGCGGCAAGTTAGCCTTCGAAATTCGAATTTTCATATGTTTTTAGCAATTTACAGGTCACTGCCTGGTCGTATGTTGATTAAAATATTATGATTCGTAACCGTGACAAAACTGGTTTTACAAAATTATAATAATTACAATCCCCTAAGTTCATATAATCTCATTGAATGACTTTTTCATGAAATGGTACCTAGGCTTGCAGATTGCAAAGGACGTAATAATATTTGAATTTTGCGGGAAATATCTTGTCTTATTTTGTTAATTACTGAATAATATTTTTATGTACTTTTAATTGTTTCTTAAAATAGAATTACAGCATTTAATCATGGTCCATAGGTTTTTATTTGCTTTGTTAGTTATGCATTTCGTCATAACAGGACTAAATACACTTTGCGTTTTAACTTATTATGCAAAATTTATTTTAAGTACACATGACTTTTAAGTAGGTACTGAAAAAAAGTCTCATGATGAATTCACTCTTTTAAAAATAAATAAAATGAAAAACAATTTTTCCACATTTACATTTAAAAATCCCAAAACATTTAAAAGACACAAAACTACTTGATATGTCTTTGCAGTATAATTCATAAAAATATTTACTTTGCGCAAACTTGTAACGTCGGCAAGCTTTGTTTGTCAGTACTGACAACGTGAACAATAAATTGTATAAGTATAAAATAGAATTATGGAAAATAAAAGAGTATGCGCGCGCACCTGTATTTCTGAACACATAAAGGACCATGCCCACTCGACACAAACACGTGTTTGAACTTCAACTTTGACGTTTGACAAGTGTGTTTTTGAAACATGTTAAATGCTTGTCTACAAATGTATGACATGTTTTTTATGTCACTCTATGCTTATTTTCTCCACAAATGTCAAGTCATGTCCTAAGATAAAGTTAGTCTAGAAATAACATTCTTGATCTATGAAAAAAATTACAACATGTTTGAGTTGTATGTTGGTTTATTATTCAATGTCAATAAATTATAGGGACAGTTGTACATGTCCATCGATCACGTTATAATTATACACGAACAGACATGTAATGAAGTACTTATTGATGGTAAAATTAGTATAATTTCTTGTAATTCTTAGTTTTTGTGTCATGTAGGCCATTAATTTACTTGTACATAGTATTCACCTTTCGTGTAAGAAGAAGTATTAAACATCATTTATTTCAGTCGTGTTGTCTGCTTCCCATCATCACTCTAACGATGCATTCCCCAATTATTGAAAAAAAATATTTCTAGTTTTGTTGTTTTTGCTAACATTGGCCATAAATAACAATTATTACAGTTATTACATGTTGCGTGCATATTGTGGTAGGTGTGTTATCCTCAGAGCTCAGCAGAGCCCTATTTTTTCGTTTAAAAACCAACTAAGTACAAAAACTGTATCTTTACTTTCACGTTTTCGCAAGTCCCAGTCAGTGTAGCACCACCTTAAGTTCAAAAGCAATAAAGCTGCGCAGGCGACTATAAAGAGCTTCATACATTACGAGGGGTATCTTGCAATATATCGCCGGTCACCGAGCCGGGAGCCGACAGAAATATAAGTGGACACTAGTGTTAACGTTATGCGTTTTTATTTGCATGTGCTATATGGACGTAACTACGAGAATAATGTGTTTTTGAATCGTTATTATTTCAATAATTACCTGAAAACAATATTTGAGTGACAACTGCGTTCGATCGTTGTCGACTAGTAGTTACTGAATTGTATGTCTCTAAACATAAATGACATTGAAATATTTTGTCAAAAATTTATGATCAAATAATGCAGGTGGGTAACTACTTGAAAAACCTGCACATGCTTTGTATGTATACTCATATTTCCATGAATAAAGAATCTTGTATCATTGAACGTCATGCCGACTGCCATAGGTATACCACACTAATTCTATCTGGACGATTGATGTCATCGACTACCGTCAGCTGCGTTGCTGGATTTCAAACCTAGGTGACTATAGCTTTAATTGTAATGGCAATAAAGTCAAAAGTCAAAGTCAAATAATTTATTTAAAATATGCACATAAATGCCACTTTTGATTATCAACATTTACAAAAGTGGAGAACAATAGGAAAGAAACTCCAAGTAGAATTAATAACAGTGCTGTTCTTTGCGTGTTTTCATAATCTGAATGAACTGAAATGTACAGGAAAACGCTGACGCTGGCTGGTTGGATTTTCCTCTGAGGAAAAACTTTGTGAAATCCAGTCGTTCTATTTTGGTATGATCAAATTGATACTGGCACCTTTAAGATGATGATGGATCGACATTCAGATAAAGGAGATACGGGTTTCCTTCCTTTTTGTTTATTTCACTCATATTTATTTACAACATTTCCTTTTAGAGTTTTTCCCCAACCTTCTATTTTCTGTTGCCATTTATTAATCTCATAATTTCCCATCACCAACATTGCAGCCGAAAGACGTCCACTGCTGGACAGAGGCTCTAGCTCATTATCGGCTATCTATTCTGCGAGCAATGTGCCCTGCCTACTGCCACTTAAGTATGGCAATTCTTCGGGTTCTGTCAACAGACAGAACCCAAGGAATTTCATTGAAGAGATCCGCAGGAGAATTAAGGTAACCACCTTAATTCTCCTGCGGATCTCTTCAGTTAATTTCTCATCTATTGCACGCCATTTAAATAGACTCTCAGCCACTCTCATCCAGTGTCTGCCATCTCAGACCTCATCTTAAGAGGAAACAAACAAAGTATCTGAACTTCTCTGGCAATGCGCACGAAGTTTAAAGCACGTTTCTACGAATAGCGATATATCGCACGGCGCGGGGGCACAAAATATACATAAGTGTACGGTAGTGTGAACACGCATCCTACGCGATAATATTACATGTGTAACTTAACTATTTATTTACTTACAGCAATATAAAGCTTAACAAGCCGCGTAATGTATTTATTACTTGTGACCTTTTTGTGTAAAATTATAGGTACGCGAAAACGTACAAATAAACTTAAAAAGTTAAAGGTTTTATTTGCTCAGTGCAGACTGGGCCTACTAAGCGCTATTTGCTACAAAGGGTTCTTAATAATCCTATAATAAAATTGGGATTTTAAAATTGCTATATCTACCTATATTTGTTATTTTTTTTTTTGAGATTTCCGTTTATTTATTTTTTTATAAGTAGGTATGTAAACTCATTGCATATCGAGACACCTCCGTGCCTCGGAAAGCACGGTAAGCCGTTGGTCCCGTCTGTTATTCGTGGATCTCTGAAGGTCGATACGAGTCGTCAGAAGCTCGACAGTTTGACAAACATTCTTATAAAGGGGCTTTACCAAGTTACTGGGTTGTAGAGGTCAGATAGGCAGTCGCTCGGTGTAAAATACTGGTATTCCGCTGCAACCAGTTAGACTGGAAGCTGACCCCAACTTATTTGTGAAAAGGCTGGCCAGATGTATGATTATTTGCAAATAATTGTGACTAGAGTATTTTTTACCTCTTTACCATTTAATTATATTGCTACAAAATTTATGATAGGTATTGCATTAAAATGCGTTCTCTGGGGATTATGCACGGGTAATAAACTAAATACCGGGGATTATGTAAATTATAATAATAATTTAATATACTAGCGCGATTTCTGTCGGTGGTAGCTTCATAGGTACTTACTGTTTTATATCGTAAAGTTACATTTACGGGCCGTGACGAAAAACTTTCTTTTTTATTCCTCTCATCCAAAGCACCTGCCATCTAATCTCTGCACCACTCTTGGTTGACTGGTAGAGAATGCCTAAGGCATTAAGTCCGCCTTTGTACCTTTTTTGTGTGTGAGAAGTTTAAATAAATAAATAAATAAACACGGATTTCAATGTTTCGTTGCTGACTGTACGTATTACTTTTCAATCAAGAGGATTTCCAAACATTGTATAAAATAGCATATAATCAGCCTATAATGTTCCCACTGCTGGGACATAGGCCTCCTCTCTGTGAGAGGGAGTGGGCTCAGTGCAAATTAGCGGATGTCACATGACTTCGAGTTTTTTATTCTAGGATATGTCCTTTCTTCACGATGTTTTCCTTCCCCGTTTTGAGAATAGTGTTGATGAAATAATTTACATAATTTAAAGCACCTGTCTGGGTTCGAACTCACGACCTACAACTCGCAAGTCACGGCCGCCACCACTGGGACACCACTGCTCTTGATTCCCATGAAGAAATCCTAATTATTTATGGACATTTTGAAGTGAAACTTCTTATGCGACTTCCAACAAGGTTGCGTTAAACGTTTAACGGTAAAGGTTGCGTTAAAAGTGTAGAAAGTAGGAGAGAGAAAGAGAGTGAGTCGGTTTCACTTCTTCCGCGCGTAGGGACTCCACGCACTTTTGAAGTGAAACTTCTTATGCGACTTCCAACAAGGTTGCGTTAAACGTTTAACGCTAAAGGTTGCTTTAAACGTTTAACGCAACAGAGTGAATCGTTTTCACTTCTTCCGCGCGGAGGGACTCCACGCACTTTTTTATTTTTCGTTTGATCTTAAAATTCTTATAAAACAAAAACTCAATACAAATCCAATTACTTGTAGGTACTGCACATAGTTTAAATTAAAATAAACGAAACTAAAATTAAGTATACCTACACTTCAATTAATTTTTATTGCTCAACATCTGTACTTTGAATACATAATGTACCACAGTACATGTAGTACATACATATTTAAATATAAACCAAACCGACGGTCATAGAACTTTCCTATTTGGCATTCAGGAGTGAAGCCTGTGCCAAATAAACGATTACAATGAGAATTCTGTGCCTTAAAAGTTGAGGCAGGAATCGGTCCCACACTGTCTGCTTATTCCTGATGTATTAATCGGCGTGATGTCATATATTACGAATAATTTATTGTGATAGGTGCCAAGTTTTCCGATTGTTTCAATCATTTCGATTGATGAATGAAGGGGTACAAAATTACAAATACAGTCATGTGATGTCTGAGGTATTGCAGATGTTCATCTACGGTGGAGGACACTTACTATTAGGGGAGTCGTCTGTTTGTTTGCCACCTAATAATATAGCGTGGTAAGGACATCGATGCGCAAACTGTAGTCATGAATTCAGCACATGGCGTATACAAGTTACGCAAGTTATTAAAAAAAATCTTCTGTTCCATGGCAAAGTCCTGGTCAACATGTATGACAGCAATTTTTGTTTAATATTTTGTTTGGGTTCAGAATGGTGCTGAATTCATGGTTGCAGTTTACGCATCGATGTCTCTGCCACTCTGTATATAAAAAAAATATGTAAATAATGACACGTAAAATGCTTGAAACCTTTTAAGTTGATTTGGAAAAAAATGTAGCTTTTATATAGGTATAAAATTATTGACCAATCCAGTCTAAGATATTCTATTCTGGGAGCCGACCTCAATTAGTTGGCTCCCTAGCTGATGATGATGTCTAAGATACTCTATTTTATTAAAAGTAAGAAAGGAACTCTATTATATCCTTCTGAAAAAAAAAACACACAAAAAAAACACGGACAATATTTTTAAGCCACTCTTAATACCAACGAAAGTCTTTACTCCCACCAAAATGTTTCCTCGCAATGTAAATAAAATAAAGAAATAATTAAATTTTCGTAGGTATTTGGATCGTGGTAAAATATTTTTTGTAACATTAGGAACGGTAGTGACCGTTGTCCGTGTCTCGGTGGCCGGACAAGTCTCGCCGGTCATCGATCACCGCGCGCCGCCGTCGAATAAATTGTGGCCGTAAGCATGGTGCAAGTTAGGAGTTACGACCGTTTTTATTAAATTCAATAAATAATATATTTTGAAGTTTTATTTGTTTGGTTCTCATTTTTAAGGCGTTTGTTTCAAGTAAACCAGTTACAGGGATTTTGAACTGTCAAGTAACTGACCGACAGTTAGACAGAAAGATGCAGCTAGTTGCCGATTCCAAAACGTAGACATCTATGGAGAAGAATGGACAAGAAATAGTTCTCTCCAAGAACACTAGATACCTAGTGTCCTTGAAGAGGGACACTAGATATCTAGTGTCCATGGAGAGAACTATTCTTGTTGCTACTATTTGTGAGAACAATGTCCAAAAAACAATATAAAACAAATCTTTTTCTTTAATATATACAACGTTTTTTCATATATATTTCGTTGTTTTAGTAATGTACGAACATTGCTGCTGCTTGCTGATATAATTATATTAATTGTAGGCTATATTCGATTTTGACTCTGTATTTTATTGCTTTTTTGTTGAAATAATTAATAAACCCCAATTATAACCGAAAGTCTTCGGTGTAGCTGGAATAATTATGTTAAATATATCATGACAATGTCATGTATCAACGCTTTCACATATTTTGATAACATGATGGTGTCTCTCGATCTTCAAAAATGTAGACAAATACAAAAAAAAAATGACCTGCCTACCGTACCTAAATCCCTAAATTAATTCTACCAAAACACAACACAAGAGCTCCATATGAACAATATCACTATATTAGGCAACCATCTGACTCATATCATGTCACCAGCAACTGATTGTGTAGGTACACTCGCTCACGTTTGCGGTCACCCGCTATTACGGATTACTCTATGATATGTTGATTTGTATTATTGTTTATGATTGAAATAATAACGGGCTGTTGAATTAATATTGCAGTTAAAGATTCGTATCGTAATCCTTGCAGACATGTATGCACGTTTGTTTCTTACTACATTCAAGCCTTAATTAAAATGATTTGACAGGTTACACTAATTGCTTTCGAAAAATAGAAGGAATTGTTGATTCTAATTGTTATTTGAACAGTGGAAAAGTTACGTAAGTTTCGTGTAACCTAATTATGTATCAACTTGCATGCTAGTATAGATATTTGATCTAGAAAGTAATGCTCAATTTAAAAGAGTAGCCGATGGAAAGTTGCAGTATGCTAAAATAAAATGATAGCTTACCTAGGCCTTTTTGGTGTGGCGTATTTTGTAAGCTGATAGCGATTTTTGGAATATTAAGAATTTTTTAAGGTTATCTCCGACTCTAAATTTATGTAAAAATTTTGTTAAGTACCATTTGCTATTACTCTAACGATTATTTTTCTAATGTTGCAATGACTTTAATTTTATCGTTTTTTTTACTGCAAGTGTAAATGTCATATTAAATTCCTTACGCTACAATGTAGCATACCTACTTTTAAACCAAAGGTACAAGGTACAAAACTCCATCAAAATACCTTAATAATGACACGATAAACGCCAAAACATTGAGTGAGTCCGGCAAAAAATGCTCGGGCGAAGGCAACGTATCCATGAGACCGTGAGTGACACACGGGACTATTCGCGCCACGGGGGTCGCGTCGCACTAACATTTTTACTCTTCTCGCACTCCATCGAACCTACCTGACCGTGTGTCAGTGTGGTCGAATTGTTAGACGTTCGGAAGGATGAGGTTCGATTCTTGGGTTGAGTTTTTGGAAATAAGGTAGTATTTTGTTTTTTTTTTTTGGTATAACTGCACCGTATTCGGTTATTAGCAATGAATTTACTAACTATGTGTTAAATGTTTTAACTAAACTCGATAGTTGGTATGACGTTTAAAATACGTGAAAGTCTTAAACGGCGATAAAATTGTTAGTTTTTATGCTCTACCAATATTTAAAGTTTAATACTTTCATAACAGCTGGCTATCAACCATAAACTTAGACGACAAACACACTAGAAAAATTAAATAAATAATCACATAAAGCAAGTGACGCTACAGAGGGGTAGAGCCGGGCAGCGCCCGCGCAACACTCGCTTCTCTTTTATTGCATTTCCATAAACACGGACCCTTTTTTCATCCCACGGCTCGTACGAGGAAAAAAATATACTTTTGTCAACGCCTTGATTGATATGGTAACCCTCCCTTGTTTTAGCAATAACCCAAAGTCTTTAGTTTAGTTTTTTTCTACATCGCTTCGTACATTTTTATTTGCTACGTCGAACAGGTTTGACATATCACTAAATTTTGTAAGAAAAATTACTATTCTCAGGACTTTTATACCGGAGGCCGGGGTGTTATAAATTTTGGAGTTTTTTTTTCACCTGACTCACCGTTCATTGTGTGGGGAATTGAACGTTTTTGTACGTACTTTTATAGTTTTTTTTTGTACCTGCGCTAGGCGCCAGTGGCCATGACATTTATTGTCAGGATATTGGGACACAATTAATGTTGATATTAATAACGAGGAAACAGACATAGTGGGGGCCATAAATTCTGATGATGGAGTGCAACGGAGAAACATGCCCATTTCTTGTCAAAATAACGTTTGACATTTTTTTTTGTTGGCTATTATTTGTTTGTTTTATCTTTGTTCAGGCTAACTTTGGGTCATGTAAAGGTACTGAACCAAATGAGGAATATGACACTCCGTGAGCATTCCGTAAGGGCTTATTGGTCGAATTACTCGCCCGAATCGGGCGAATCGACACGTTTAAATAATACATAATTTTGGAAGATTTTTTATTTGTAAGTGAATCGGTGAACTCCAGAAATACGTATTAGGCAAACAGGCACGTTTAAAATTTTACGCAAGTACCTACATGCAATAAAGTGCATAAAATTCAAAAAGTGCCAATTGCTTACAACGTACTCCTGCACCCTAATTGCGTAACACGCGATTAATCATAATCGGTTTCATTTTGACAGTTCAACAATATTCATTGCGTTATTTACGTTGTTGAGCAGACACATTTTTCGAACTTAAGAAGCAATGGTTTAGCCATTTGTTTCGAAACGAAACAAATTATCATGAATCGTGAGTTACGCAATTAGGGTGCTGGAGTTGTCGATTCGCCCACAAATCATTTTACTTCGGGTGAGTCGCCTGTAGAAAATAATATATTATTTTACTTCGGGTGAGTCGCCTGTAGAAAATAATATATTATTTAAAAGTGTCGATTCGCATGATTAGCTCGAGTAAATTTGAAAGAAAGAAGAAAGACAAGCGTTTATTTGTAATGTATGTGCGAATTGACTAATAAGTCTCCGTAAGCCCTCACTTTAGTCATTTTAAATCTACTCACACCACATCCACTCCTTACCTGCAACAAAGTACAACGATACAGTTTCATTAGCGTAACCAATATCATGTGTAGTCGGTATCGATTTATCGAATAAGGGTTTGTGTAATCGAATCAGGCGGTCGAGTAAATGGCGATCGATTGTAAATGAGAGCGCGCGCCCGATTTCACGCGGCAAAGCGGGGAGAATCGATTCTTCGGTTTGAACGTGCCTCCATTCACGAGCATGGGAGCCCAGTAACTAGGCCTGCACATGTCAAGCTAATAGAAAACACACTAATTCCTATTGCCTTTTTAATTAGATGATAGAATTTATAAACAGAACGTGTATTAGGTTCGTAATTAATGTCTATTGAGTTGATAATTCATTGCAGTTTTTTTTGTTTGTTGCAAATGACTCAGTCTAATAAAGATGGTTGAGTGGAATGTATCTGCAAATGAAATGATAATTTCCGTGCGTTAAAGCAATCTAAAAAGCTCTTTCTAGCACCTTTTCGCAAAGTTCTCCAACTTGACATTCGGCATTATTAATGTTCAGTGGCATAATAGCTTAATAAAAGCTGTATTGCAGTTAAAAATGAATGATTCTCTTGTTACACTAATCGTCTCGCGGCTCCGCTGTTATTTATCAGTAGCTGCTGGCAGAAGCGAAACGTCCCCAATGATTTAGAGCCTCAAATTGCACGGCGCGGGATTACCAGAGCAATCATCTCGATTTAACATCATGTGCAATCAACACTTCTATACCTTTTGTATGCGAATCTGGCACAGGCATCTTGTTTTTGTGATGCAGAACTTTATTTAAAGATATTACTTAGAATTAAATTACATTCCACTCAAAAAAAATCAAACAAATCAATCCGCATAGAACATTAAAATCTAACATGCATCTAGATCTTATCATACACTCTAAATAATAAAAAAAACACGCCCATGAACAAGTGCCTAATCGTTTGCGATTAATCGTCGAAAAAAATCTTATCCGTGAGTGTCAAAAATTCGTCACTAACTTTTTGTTAGTCGTCCAGCAATTAAATGCATTAAGCAATCGCTTGAATGGCACAACAGACAAGCAAACTACCGTATTACGTTATAATCTGGACTAAGCCTCGGGGAGACTGACAGACGGGTAAGTGCTGCTACCGAACGTGATGCAAGAAAACAAAACCAAAACTCGATGTAATAAATAATGCGATGCGCCCGCGCCTATTGACTTCCTCCACACAATTAACATAGCAGGAAGCTTGGGCTGTCATTAACCCGTCAGCGAGCGGTGCCACCAACTGTTCCAAAAAGAATTACCTACTCGAATCACAGTTTACGTTCACCGCCAATATAATTAGGATCCGAATGCTTTATAAATACAAATAAATAAAAGTAGCGGTGCGAGGTGGCAACCCGCAATTTACTGGTGCGTTCGGCGAGTGCGCACCGCGCTCAAATTGTCGGGTAGAGCGCGGTGTCTCCCTGACTAATGACGCGACTCCCGAACAATGCCAACACCGTGTTATAAGCATATTTAATAAGTTCGCTTTTCAATTATTGATATCTGCAACATATGCCGCGGGACACAAAAACCCCTGTTTTGATTTTATTCATTCACTTTAATTGTATGTTTTATAATGTTATTTATCAATGTGAAAAATCGGTACAAATTAATCTTGGTGTGCATGCGAGTTTGCGTTGTATCTCGAAGCGCGTATAATTCCATTTAACTGTATTCGTGAAACGTTAATACTGGGTAAACGCGAGTGTTTTGTCAACGTTGTAATGTCGTCCCACGCAGGCTGTGTACAAGCCACCGGGACCTACTTGGGGCCTCCGGTCACTTCCGTGTCTCGCTACTGCTCCGCTAAATGGAACAAACGACACTCCCGCCGCCCGGTCAAATTAGAATCTGATAGTTCGCTCCCGCTCTCTTATTGGTGACAGTTAAATGTCGATTAAATTATAATAGGGTCCCTACCATTTGCACACAATGTGATGTAGGTACCTATTCTGGAGCAAAAATGTTTCGATAGAAACAAACGTTCTAATGGAGCAAGTCTCATCAATCAGGATGATATGAAAAGTTAACGCTACTATTCTAACGGTTAATTTTAATAAAACGAGAGCAGCTCGGTAGTGGCAGGGTTAATACTGGCATTTATTATGGAGAACACTGCGCGCCTAGATGGTTTTATTATGTAACAAAATCTAACGGAATCGCTATAGAATACTGTAAATGATTCATGCAGTATATAAGTATACAATAAATCTATAACTTACCACTAAACAGGCTTATAACAACGATTCTTGCTTTGAACTCTAAATCCTTGGTTACTATTAGTGGGATTGTTGTGCCTTTTATTTTATGATTTGTATTGTAAAGCGGTTGTACACAGGCTTCCACTCGTCCGCTAAATAAAGGTCGTTGCATACAATACATTTGTATGTATCGCGCGATCGAGGCGGATCGCGTAATTGACGCAATCCGATATTATCCGCGATGTAAGATCACGCATCGGGATGCGATAGCCTTATCGACTGTGACAGTATTTACCTGTGAATTGTTTAATGAGCTTTGGATTAGCATAATTGTTTTTATTACTAGCTCTACTATATTTCGGGTATCAGTTAGTATAGATTCATCAGATTTAAATGATAATTTTTCGCACTTTAGTGCGAACATGTTTTATATGGCGGCGTCGTTTGAATTTAGTCGAAAAATACAACGAATTAACCTTATAAATAAAACATAAAGCGGTCAAAATGGTAAAATACACCAATCAACATTAGAATTAACTACATTTCAAACCACGCCCCAAAACACATTTAAATAAACGCAAAGAAATAGGCTTCACAATTAAATCAGGTCGGTGAGCTAATATCTCTAATACGAGCTATGTTTCACCGTGTGTAAGATGAACGGCTACTATGTATAGAGTGATCATTGTCGGAGCGTGTTAAAGACCGGTTGGACGGCGTCGTAACGAGCGTTTCGTATACAATAGACCTTTTAGCGTCATGTGCTCGGACGTCAATCGCGCCAAGACGCGGCGTGTCGCCTCTGGACGCGAACCTTTATTGTCTTACCGATATTCTATCTTAGCTACAGTTACTTTTAATCAGTCTCGTGAAATTTCTTCTGATCTGATACTAATTGACGAATAGCCGACCTGTGCCATGAACGTAAAACTCATAAACGTTTCTAAACTTGCTTGGTTGCGCATTTCTTGCGTTTCATAATCTAGGCTGCGCTGGATAGAAATAACTTATGAATATTAATTTTGCTATCTAGACCCATCTGTAAAATATTTCTTGTAATTATGTACCCATCGGTCATAGTAATAAACAAAGCTTAAGACGTTATTCCAAAAACGTTATTTTGAAATGTTATTGGAATGTTAGCGACGAAGACACGAATTTTAAAATCAAAAGCTTACAATAAAATTAAAAGTCCAACAAAGGATCACACGATAAACAATTATAAAAATATCCGTATTAGGTACGAGACTCGGTTACAACAACTATGATAACAAAAAACAAGTCGAGTCAGTCCGATTCGTATGAAAATAAAACACATCCAGGGACTGACGTGCGTCCGGCGTCACTTAGCAGCGCTGGAATGATGTGACAGCCCTTGCCGAACCGAATACCTTTTTTATATTTAAAATTAAAAATAAAACAAGAAAATCAACAAACTTTCTGAATCTGTTCCATTGTGTTCACGTTTTGGAAAAATTTAAATGACCGAGCGCTGGCCGCTTTTTTGAGAATCGGAATCTCGAATTCGGCGTTTAAATACATACGGATTCGCGGTTTAGCGCCATGTTTTTTCCATTTTCTGCACATTTTGGCGCGCCGAATGCGACGCGATGCGGTAGATTTTGCGCGATTAAACGCGGGAGGTCGATAGAATAAGTTGTTAGTGTTAACGATCTAAATCGTTCGTAAACACCTCAGCTGATGTGATTTTATATGGATAATAGTGGTAACAGACTGGCATTACTGTCGCAGGGATGAGTTAGATAGTTTTTATGGGCGTTGTCGTAGATTCTGGTCAGTGCTAATGCTGCGACTTGCGCTAGTGAATTCAGGAACAAATAAAACGTAATAATGTGTTGTTTAATGGATGATCGTTTTTTTGTGGTGCGTCGGCATTTGAGAGGCGTACGGAGCATCGATCGCAGATATTTAGAGTGGCAATATGAATGTATTTATTCAGGGCTGAGGGCGGCCTCCGCCTAACAATGCTACGCTTGTCGCTGCCGCCACGCCGCTCGCACAGGGCTGGCTCAACAAGTTTCACAATATGTGCGGTCGTTGTTGCGAATAATGGGGACTCAAGTACCAAACAAACTCACAGAAAAAGGCTTATAACATACCACATTTGCAGTTAACTCGTACTCATTAACTAATACAGCAAAACTGCTCATGTTCATTAGTGAGCAAACACGCTACAGCAGAAATCCTTACAAATTACCTACATACTTTAATTTACTCAAAACCACCATTCCCAATCAACATCAATATGACCATGCAAGTGAACAGGCGGTATAATAACTGCATTTTTTCCATAAATGCCTCTAGCAACCCTAAGTTATACGTCAGTGAATCAAGGGCTGACACCGCAGCTTGGTGGTCTGCGCGTCACAGCCCGCGCGTGCTCCGCGGCGCGGCGTTCGCATGTATTTCAACCCTAAGCATTTACATACAGAGCCCCACATGTAGGCAGCTCGAACAATTGTTTTCATTCTAGTAGTCATTAGCTGAAAGTACCTAAGTATGGAAAAAAGATGTTACAGAAACTTTCCTTTTTTAAGGTAGAAGTTCATGTACGAATTACTTGTTTCTTTGCTTTGGTTGGTAGTAACAAAGTCTATTAAAGTAATTAATCGTTTCGTACATTTCTGCCGCAGTCTGCATGTGTACGAGCATATCTCGCGGCGCGGGCGCTCCACTTTTGCTCATTTTGCACCCGTTTCCCATTGTGTTTACCGCTTTTACCATTGTTCGGGGGCCCGGGGCCCATATAAATTGGACCGCGACGTTCTACACTCGTGACAGGTATATTTGAGTCGTCGATTTCGGCCGATAATTAATCCGTATTGTTAACTGAAACGGGCCACCCTTGTTTACCAATCGAACATCCCGACCCTTTGTCCTGTTACCATACTTTTAATTTGTGCATCCTTTTTGTTCTTCCTTCTGAATTCAGAATACATTCTATCTCTCTTTCTCTATATAAATCTAAGGAATTTAATACGCCAATAAAAAGTCAATAGGCGTACGTGAAATAAAGAATACGGTTGCAATTAGACTTTAATTAAAACTGATGTATTCCGCTATTCGCACAGTATACCTACAATTTTATGAATAGGATGCGCATGCGATTGTATAAACTACAACATAAATTGAATAACACCCCATCTTTTAAAGTTCTTTGCGAAAAAATGTTGGATTAAACGAAGTCTAATGTTTTGCTCATTAATTGGATAGTGAGGTATGTGCTGCGCGGGCTCACGTGTTGTGGGCACAAAAACTGAAAATATGTCTGTTTTTTATGAAACAAATAAACATTATGTTATTCGAATGTCATTTCACGGTCATTTGGGGCACGCAGAGGTTGATTTAATTAATTAATATTGTATTAGTGAACGAACACTGACACGAGTATATTTTTTCAATTAAATTTAAAGGGTTAAAATTAATTGCAATTCAGTAATAAGCGGTTGAGTAATTGTTGCGCAGACGCATTAATTTGCTCTATTTGTCTTCACATTGTTGTCTCAGATAGTGTATATTTATTGGGTAATTTACAGTGACCTTTGTAATAAGTCTGCTGTTACATTTGTTATATAAATACCATTATGTTAATCAGGAGTAAACTAACTTACGGGAGCGCGTTTGGCCTCGGGGAAGTAAATATATTAAGTATCGTATTTTGAATCATTTTATAGAAGTCACGTGAAGAATTTCGTTTTATTGGAACTATGTGGATGTGTTGGACACTCTTATAACTAGACAGCAGACTGATAGACTATATATGACATAACATCACGCCTGTACATCCCCGAAGAGTATGGCAGGGGTTGTGTGTACCTACCTATATATTTAATCTTATATTTTGAATTGTTTCTTCATTTTATTTTTTATACTGTTCTCACGTTATGAAAACAACAAGAATAATGTACCGTGTATGTGTAATGTAATGTATGTGTATGTGTATGAATATGAGTTTGTAGTATTATCTTGATTTAAAAGAGTGCCCTTGGAGTTTCCTCCGCCCGTTCTTCTCCATAGAGATCTACGTTTTGGAATGGGCAACTAGCTTCAACTTTCTGACTACTTTACTGACGGACTTTTTGACAACTGAAAAGTGCCTGTAAGTAAATGGTCTAAATGAAATAAATGCTTTGAGTTTGAGAGCAACCACAGTTCCATTTTATAAGGGGGAGGAAAACTACTTTTCTGAAAAACTCAGCGTAAATCCTGATATATTTTCTGTACCTACCTTTATTTTTTATTTTTTTTTATTTTTTTTTACCTTTATTACATTTACAATTTTTCTTCGCGTATTTAATTTAATTCATGTCATTTAAAAAAAGGTCAATCGTGTAGGTCACTTTGCAATTATTATAGTTATTCAATATTAAAGGTACCTTAATTAGTTCTTTTTCTTAATTATGTCGTACTTACCTAAAGTAATTAGTATTTTGCTTGCGTGTTTGTTTACCTACTAAAGAAAAAATTATTGGTTCTGTTAGATTAAGTAAACAATATAATTAAATAATTTATTTTAAAGACCATGTATTTTGATCTATACGAGCGGTATTTTAGAGAGCAAATGATACCTATTAGTGAAGTTTTCTAGTTCATAAAGGCTTCTTCAGACAGGCGTTACGCGAAAGCGCGACGCAACTTTTGTAGAACAATTTCCATGAAGTTTTCATAGAAAATTTTCTTCTGTTAGCGGTAGCCTTAATCAATATAATTATTTTTTGTGATGACTTACACTAAGATTGTGACTGTAATAAAAACATCCTGTTTAGTTCCCAGAACGTACAATTCCAATAGTTAAGACAGTTGTAATTTATTTATAGGTCTTTTCCTTGAGGCTATAATGAGTTGCTCAATAACTAAGCGACTTATTTAAAGTAATTTATTATCGTGCTACTGGCTGGCTTTAACACAAATTACAAACCTGTTAGGAATCTTAGTATCTATTTCATGGAAGAAAAAAATGCTTTTTGAATAAGCGATTTTTCAGCAAAAAATTACTCATGACCGTATGATTGAAACAGCAATTTTTGGTTATAAGTTGATTCGCACGAATTTTCTCGCCCGAATCGGGCGAATCGTCACTTTTAAAATAATATAACATTTTCTATAGGCGACTCGCACGAAAAAAAAACACACAAAAGAAAAACAGAAATACATATTAGGCAATTTTGTGGAGTTATCGGTTCGCCCACAAATAAAAGTGACCATTCGCTCGATTCGGGCGAGTCGACTATTATATAAGCAAGAAATTTACACCAAATTCCCAAAATTACCAAAGTAATGCGTCTCATAACATTAACTACAGATTAATTCAAAAGCACCTGTTCAAAACAAAACAAGAATACGCGTGCCGATCGTCACCGCTATTCAACAGTATTGGATGTAAGCCGCACTAAATGGGGGCGATAAACCAAAATGCCATCCACCTTGAACGACCTACGGTACCCACCTGCCATCGTACCTTTCTACAATATACGACGGTACTAAATCAGCCGGTCGCCTATGTACTATTGTGACGACATTTAAAAAACAAATGAATATCGAACGAATTGGAATATTTTTGAAATAAATTCTCTTCGTCTCTTTGGCCAGTGTGCAAACAACTGTGAAACCTTTTTGGTCTTATGTCTGTGGCAGGGTCGAGCAAATAGCTTTGACAAAGTTGAAAGTGAGTAAGTAATAGATAAACTAGACGTTTCTCACATTGGGACTTGCAATATCGTAGCGTTTCATAGGCCTAATACACACTGTCAAATTGTGGTGTATAGTCCAAAATCTGCACAATAACGTAGATGTGACTTCAAATCAGGATGAAGATGTCCTTACTTATGTGTAAATATGTATATATTTCAGGATAAAGCCCATAATATGTGTAGGTACCTACCTATTGATTTGAAACTCACTGCATATTCTGTTTTTCCTTCGATAGACAAATTTATTGTATACTAAAATCTGTCACAACTACCAACACCAAAAATAAAAAAGTTTAACCCAAAACGAAGTTAAATAAAACCTCTCACATCCTTTATACTACAGAAATACTAGGACATCAAAATCCTGTTCATTCATCATATTTAACAAAACATGCAGTAGCTTTTAACATTAACATAAAGTCCGGTCGGATCAATAAATTCAGTACAAATGTGTTTATTAAGTATTATATTTTATTGTTATGATACCAACGTTTTGTTGCACTCGAAATAAAGCGGTTTTATTGAATTACTTAACAATTAACACTGCCACAGTTTTGATATAGATAATCTATTATAAGATAAATGCCTATCGTGTTGATACGAATGGTAAATTACATGTGTGTACTTCGCTTAGTAAGATTTATATTGTAGATTTTAATATAAATATGGCAATCTTTATAATAACCTAGTGATTTTTCATTGAGTAATAAAAAGGCGAACAAATAAGATTATCTAAGTCTGACAGAGGGAGCTTGTCAACGTTTTCTTTATGTTTTATGTCCGAGGAAGCCTTATTGGAAAGATAAATGTGATTTATTGAACTAGGTAAACGAATTCTTCAATAATATTTCAAATTACATCTTTTATTGTTGCATTACGTCACCATAATTATGATATTTCACCATTGAAATTACAATTGCCTTAACATTAAAAATTCAAATTACAATTTAAACAATTACCTCTTTATTAAAAAAAAAGGTTTTAATTTAGATCACACTTAAGCCACCAAGCCAGTTTTTGAATTAAGAACCCAGTATGTAGAGAAATGCCGTTCCTTTTACAAAACTGACAGCTTAGGCAGGTGCTCAATTGTCATTTTTGTATTAAGAACTTTACTCAAATTGAAGTAAAGTTAGTTAGTATGCAAAAACTGGCTCAGAGCTTTAGGCTATAGTTAGATCACGTTTTGTAATAAGATGGTTATTCGTTGATAAAAACATTGGCCACTGGCCAGCAACACAAACCCAACAAAAATAAAAAAGAGAACAAAAAAAAAACCTCCACACTTACGCACTACGCACCGTCGGCAAAGAGAATGATTAAAAAAGTACACTCATCAACATTATGTCTACCCGATGAGCTGTCAGGAGTGAAGGCTACCAACCGACAGCAGCTCACGTGGAAACCATGACCTTCGGGTTAAGTCGGGCAATGTCGGGGTACTGTTGATACGGGTAAATTAGTGGTGGGTACTGATTTTTAGACGATATTTTTTGTATTAGTGGAGTAGGTGAGCAACTATTTTGCTATATTTTTATGGTTAAGTTCTATAAATACCTACGTTTAATTAAAGAGTTAAGTTAGGTAAGAGATTGGAAGGCACATTTCTGGTTACAGATCTTCTGGCCTAATGCAGCAAGAATATAATGACTATAGTTCTCGTGACGAATCTTGGTTTGATGTAGGGTAAGACTAGAGCATCACCATAAGAAAATCCATCTGTCTAACCTTTTCTCAAATATGTCGGGGTCAGCTTTAAGTCACCTGATGCTGCCGGATAAAGTAAAGAGTATGACTAAAGTATAAAACAGTTTTAAGTATAGTCTAAGTGGTCAAGACGTATATTCCGTAATTAGCACTTCTATCTATTTTCAAAACACCTGAAGGCCAATTCTCGTAATTAAAAACGTTCACAATCTAGTCGCAGTCTCATCTCGGCGACAATCAAATGTCAAAAACTTGTCAAAAATGTATGGAAACTAGAGGTACATTTGACAGATTGAGACTGAGATCAGACTGTGAACGTTCTTCAAAATTACGAGAATTGCCCCTCTGATCTCCGTCAGCCCATCTCAATTATGTTTTAATCATACCATTCGTACCAAACTACAATAAGTTTATTAATTACAATAAGTTTATTAGAAAACATCAGTGGAACTAAAATTTGACACGACGTAACAGTGTGGGACCGAATTTAATGCTTGTCTACTTTGATCGCCTCACTTGTAAAGCGTGACGTTTGTGTTCACATTCTTGCTGCTAGCTGTGAGAACCGATTACAAAGAGTCAAAAGACCTCCCGTAGACTCTGGAAGACTTCACCGTAAACCCCTAAAGACCCTTTTTGTATCAAAATGAATACAGGTTCAACAACATTCTGCAATAAATTTACGAGATCGATTGAACCGCGTAATGATCTCGTCTCACCCGTGATCGAATGTTATCATTTCTCGTTAAAAAATGATCCAATTAAAAGGTTCCGCAGCTTCAATAAGTTACCGAAAGCGAGTTAAAATCTCGCGCACACCCATTGTAATAACGCATGCGCCCTCAATATTAAATTTTAACAAGGTATTAATTAAAAAAACTAAAGCGAAATATCTTTAAATTTTCTCAGGACGCGCTCGCCCCCTCGCGTTATTTTATTTTTAATTCATTTTATTCGGCGCTGGTCGAGCGGTTCGGTACGCCCACCGGTGATTTAAAATTTTGATTTATCGGCGCGGGCGCTGCGCGGGAGAGTGCCTAGCGCGCATGCGCCCGCCTGCCGTAATTATAAATATGACGCGGTGCTAAACTGTGCGAACTGACCCGGCCGACCCTGCGAGACCAGCGTTCGCACTCCTGCGCAATATGCTACGTGCGTACTCACATCTAGCGTGTGTTTTATCAAAACGACCCTTAACATAAAGTGTTAAATCAGATAAACCGACGATTCAATCTAAGAACGCCTTTACAGGCTTTTGTTTTAAGCATTGCAGTTTAGTTTATTTATAGTTTTGTTCTACAACATGTTAACGAACTTAGTTCTCGTTTGAATTGGATGTTCATTTGCACATTTTCAAATACTGCGTACAATTTCTATACAAATGTCAAATCATCAAGAAGGTTGAACTGTATATTAAAGGGATTGGCGAGGGGCAGCTGCCATCGTATTTACGACTTCCACAGGCGCGGGCGCAGCTTTACAACACAACCCGGGGCATTCGCTCACTTGCACTGTTTTATGCACCTGTTTTACTTGATTAATTGCTACAACCAATCGGCCTGTCATATAATTGTATCATTATCTACACGTTAAGAAGGAACATTTTGATGTGAAATGGTTTTTTGAAGAACCGCTGCTGTATTACATTTTTTTACGATGACAGGTTGAATTTATTCTCGGTATAATTCAAAAGCTTAATGAAAGATACATATTTATTGCAAATCCTAGGCAACAGCTGAATAGAAGCCATTTCAAAGTCTTTTATTATTATCACTGTTTCGTAAATTTTTCTAATGACTAGCAATACCAACGAGTCTGACTGCAGCCACTCTTCTCCTAACAATGGGCTATTACCGACAACTGTTTTTCTATTGTATCACGTCTAAGCCATATTACTTCGTTAAAATATTCACCTCATTTCGTATTCAACAAATATGAATTACGTCATTTCAAATAAAGTGTTTGCTAAGCTAAATCAAAGCTCGAACGGCAGTCGTGAAGCCTACATTCGGGTAATACATTCCCAAACAGTTTTCCAGCTACGAGGATAAGAAACACGGTGTTCGAGGATGAGATGTGAGATACACGGCACGGCGGTACACGGAATTCTGTGTGTGTCAGTTTTGAAAACGCCCGCAGTGTCCTTTGCCATTCAATGCAAATTCATACGTTATAAGAAGCGTTTCGAGGTAGAATTACTAGCATTTAGTCGCCTCCAGGACATAATTCCCGAGTTACTTTGTAATTTCGCAGGACTGACGCCTTGTTTGTGTAATTTAGAAGTTGTTTGTATTTATTTTTAAGTGTTACACCTGTCTTTTATATGAGGTAACGTGTAACTTGTAGCTTGCTAACTGAATTATAAGATTATGTAAATGTGGTGTGTTTTCTGCGGTTTTTAAATGGGTATTTTATGATGAATGGGAAGTGTGATCGTGTATGAAAGAATTGTTAGTTAGTTAGCTTCTGAACGTGCTGATAAACGGGGTCAACAAATTGCTGCCTTCTGCGGTACTATTTAAAGATCGTTATAACCTGAAATTAGTTATTTATCACTTTGAGTACTGCCTACTAAGTTATAAAGCAAGGTTGCAGGTGGGCTCATCACAATAGTTTACTAAGAACGGAGCTAAGCAGCCGACCTATCGATTAGAAGTTCAAAACCTTGCCGCTGGGCTTCTAAGATCACGTAATCAGTTGCTTTATATACATAAATATTTATTTATATTACTTACAACGGTACCAACATATATCTACATAATAGACATACTTATTATGTTCATATAATGCGACTAATTTAAATACTAAAATTAATAACAGAGACTACAACCTGGTTGGATGGTTTCCTAGAAAAACTCATTAAAAACTTTTGTTTTTATTTTAATTAACATAGCTATGTGCTAAAAATATGCTATAATGTTTAACCAAATATGCTGATTGTTAGTGATATACGATTATATCTCTGAGTTACAGGTATTCTGTTTCAATTTATGAACTTGGTTTCTGTCACACACTCACATAGCAAAAGTTGTGTGTGTAAATATTTATGTGTGTGTACAGTTGCCCACTAAATTCAAACACACACACTCATACCTACCTACTTATAATTATATGTGCTGCAAGTAGTTAAGTTAGACAATTTGTAATAGAACACAACGAAAATTACTTATGTAAGATCCCTATCAGTATTGTTTTGTTAAGTACAGGCAATAAATTTTAACGGTTATTAACATGTATATCTATCAAGTATCAAGATTGGTCCTTCACCTGGTGACACCGTAGGTATAATGCACTGACGCCTGCGCAACTGTCATCCATCTTGAATGCGCCTGAGCACATCCTTCATTCTTGTTCTGTGGAAGATAGCGAATAGGTTATTTTGTTTGACGTTTGTCATTATCTTGCTATGGAATGGATGGGTTTGTGGATGAGGGATCGGCTTTATTAATAAAATGTTTGAGTAGTGAAGTGGCTTTTACTAAGCGATAATGATGTAGGTAGGCAGTGCTCTTGCAGGTGCGTGGATACCTCTGCTCAAGAATAGAAAAAAAGAAAGGAAAATGCATTTATTGGCATTACAGCAAAAAAAGAATAAAAAAAAGTATCGACTTCCGGTAAAATACTACAAAGTGAAAAAGAACTTTAATTTCGGAAGTCGGTGACTTTGGATATGTATTTTGATTTTTTGTCACCGCCTTCCGAAATTAAAGTAATTTTTCACTTTGTTGTGTTTTTCTGGAAGACAGTTGTTTTTGTTTTGAAAAAAGTTTTATTTTTCACTTTTTATTTATAGTACATACCAATTCGAAATTTCATCATCAATTGCATATTTATGCGATAGCAGCAATCGCGGTTGATTTGCTGTCATTTTTTGAAGAGTTCCGTTGTCTGTCTCCGAAACTCATCATCAGATCTATACGAAATTTAAATGGGATTATTTCGGAACCCTTTCGAACAAAACAAGAATTTTGCCGTCTATATATGGCGGAGTTAAACATACATAAAAAAAACACCTCCTTCTTTTTGAAGTCGGTAAAAAAAGGGAAACAATGATTATAATGTCAAAAGAGTTTCAGCTCGGCATAATGTCAGATAACAACACAAGGTATACCAACTGACGCTGAATTTCATTTGCAACACACATAAACATATAGTTACCTATTTTTTTTTATCAGCTCAAATTATTTACTGCTATGAGCCTCCAAAGGTTTGCAAAACGTCAAAATGTGAAGAAACCCTTTTGGTTGGGGTCTTCTAGATAAGCTTTAGGTAACTGTTGTACTGTACTGGGGCCTTAGTCTGCTATTTTTTATAAATTCGTCATTCCAACACGATTCCATTGTCATTCATTTGTCATTTTGCTAAAAGTTCGTAATCTGCTAAATTCATAATGGTCGATCATTGGTCAGTCAATGGTCTCGTAATAGAATTGTGTCATAATACCATTTTTGTATTGCCATTATTATAAAACTCGTTAGTAGAAAAGTTTTTCGAAAAACTACTACTAAATTTGAACATTTATTCATGCCAGATTTCATTTATATATATATTTTTACATATTATTTATTAGTGTTTTATGCAATCTAAAGTAGTAGGAAGTTCGTAAATTAAGTCAGTCATTCATTTGTCATGATGTACGAGATTACCAATAAATGCCATTTCTTTCAATGGAGTGTCAGTGGCTGACCATTGGAAAGTCATAATGACGCCATTTTATTAGTAGATTACCAAACTTGTCAAAACCAACAATTATGAAATCAATGACAGACCATTCTGACACTATTGTAATAGCAGACTTGAGGCCCTGGTCATTGGGCCAATTTGGACGATCAAGTTTAATGGTACGTAGTCGAGGTAGGTTTTACTTTTTCTTGATCTAACGACTTTTCGCTGACCTCGTTGGTTAAGATAGAATAAATAAAGCATAGGCGAACACTTCTGAGCACCAGTTCCATGTAAAATTAAAAAAAAAAATGGTTATTTAAAATATCATCGCTAATTTATTCCTCATGTTGAATTGATTTTAAATTATTTCCCTGCTGTGCTAATGAGACAGTGGTGTGACTCAATAGCAGTAGCAAAATGTAAAGTATCAATCAACGTCGGAACAAGATAATTACTGCGTTCTATACTGCCTATCTAATTGTAAATGACATAATCTTCGCATTGCGACTTTACGCCATCATTATATTCATGAAGCCGTCCGTTCTAGGTGTCAGATATATAAAACAGCTATTTATCTTGAAATCTTAACTAGGATATTTCTATTATTGAGCTCGAATAAGGATGCACGGAGAGATATTTGGCAGCATCAATGAGGCGGAGCGTGACGTCGGCGTGTCGATTACGAGGCGAATGTATTTCGATGGTAATCTCAACGAGCGACTGGCGGTTTGATGTGTCAATCCAAGCGAGCGTCGATCGCTATCGGCCGATAGCTCCTATTGGGCAACCGCCACGCTTTGTTATCCTAACGGACTTATAAAATTCGACGGCCCACGAACAGATACCGAACGGACAATACCGGCCGCCTTTCCAATAAACATTCCCGTGAAGCCTCAATTTACATAGACAACTGACCGCGACAATTAAAGGTCTCGAATGAGTTTCACGCGTCCTATTTCTGCTTGTAACACGGCAATCGAGTACGCGGCCGGCCGGCGCTACGATCCGCACACAAATAAATCGTTAAGCGAATTTCCCAACATGGCTTCCGCGGATACGGCCAATGGGAGGCAGGGGGCGGTGCGGGGCGGGGGCGGCGCGGCGCTGCATCTTCGTGTGAAAATTTAAAAAATGACGAGCACCGCTTTTATTTTTATGACCGCTTCGACGATGCTCGCAGGCGCCCGTCGACCGACGTGATAAACTTCCACCGAGACACGATCGACAAGTTGTAAATTACTTTATAGCTGTACACACAATATTCGTACACTGAAATTACTTGTCTTCCCAGTACAATCAACGTTGACTTTCAACAATTTCAGCTGCGAACTGTAGATTAATCAATCATGAACAGACCCATTTACGAATGATTTCACAGTGTACTGTTCTGTTCTGTCTAGCCTTCTTATAGATATTAGGTACTTCAAAAGATATTTAATCACCCAACGCCGCCAAGAATGTATGTACTTTATGAATAAATAGGTACTATAGCAGGCTCAAAGAACCTACACACAACATCAAAGTTCTGTCGACCCCCGCTCTATTCTGAGAGCCCTTCCGTCTATACGTGCCCGTTCCTATGTGAACGACACACACAACGACACCGCTATTACATTTACATTACTACACGGCTGAAACTATCGTGGTGTGAGTGAACACGATGAAAATCTTTATTTTCACGCTCTATCTCTCTTTATCTAATCGCCCCGGTCAGATAAGGACGGAGCGCCGGAAAAACTGGCGCGGGGCGAGGGGTAAAGGCTACATCGATTCCGCGCTTTCACTGCTAGGGGCCGTGTAAACCTTTAAAAACATTGCTTTTGCCGCGCGATTGTCATCTTTAACTTTATATGGATAAGAGGAAATTTTCAGTGCGGTGTCGGGCCTGGTAAATGGATTGCCTCCCCCTTGGGGGTTCTCATAGTGGGATCTAGATGGTGTAGATATGCTGATAGGCGGCGGAGTGTGCGCGCGATATGACTGCGTTGTGTCTGTGTGTGTGTGTGTAACGCATAGCTTTGTGTTTTCCGGCTACAAAATTGTGTAGGTATGTACCTATTGTAAGAGGGCTGCTTCCGGGCTGGATAAATTTTGCTTGTGTTAGCAAATATATGAGGGTACGTAGGTATCCCTTTTTGCAATATAATTTTACGTTGTAGCGTAGATAGGTAGATAGATTAGGCAAGACGGAGGCTGTGATTTGATTTGATTAGGAGGTGTTTGCAGTAGGGACGGGGGAGATAACGCTGATTGGATCGCTCGGGGGCATGGCTTTATGGAAATATGTTTTTAATGTGGGTGGTTTATTGAATTAGCGGGGAGTTAGTGTGAAGCGACGAGAGAGTAATCCGTTTGATGTGTCGCTGTTGATAATTAACTTGATGTTCAATGGGTCGGTAATATAATTTAGATATTTAATACGTGCCCTAATCACTTTCTAACCACAGGAATTTTGTTTGGAATGTTGTTTTTATGAAGCAGCTGTGTTAAAGTTTAGAAGCACGAGGGATTTTTCAAATTAGGTACATACTATTGTACTGTGTCCACTTGATACGGTCAGCATATATCTTTATGCTATAATTCCGCTTGTAAAAGCACAAAAGCGATGTTTTTGTTCACGTCACATTCACAATAGAGTCCTCTGTTGTCACAGCTCTTAAGTTTACACTACAGTGGAAATTAAAGTGGCCAACCATATGTACTGTCTGTTCTTGATGCTTTTTATCTTTGTCGGCGTTTGTTTGGTATTTTTTTGGCGTGTATGTAAGATATCGATCCAAGAGGAATGTCGTTGACAGTGAAATGGGTTTAACAATTAATAAACCTCTCTGATATAGAGGACAAGTGTTCGAATACTCGGGATTCTTTGTATTTTATTTAGTCGTATCGTTTTTTAAGTCGGCTTGCTATGTAATCAGGGAGGTAGTAGCTATGATTAATGACTGCAGTGCAGGCATTCAGATTCTGATAAAGATTTTCTATCACAAAAACAATGGATTTTATCGTCTATAATAAACAAACCTTTATTTTATTCTGGGTCATCCAAATACATCGTTTTCACTGGCAAGGTCCGTGCAATAAAAAATGACCCAAATAAAAAATAATCCGACTCGTAAAATTTACGACGTTTTCCAGCCATTTCAGCGTTTGAGGAGAAAAAGTAATTCGTCCATAAAATTACGAGTAAACAGCCGTTTTTCCACTGAAATAAAACCGGGGGTGACTGGTGGGGCCGGTTATGGGTTGACTCCAGTAATCGGCTTACCATTGAACCCCTCTGATTTGACCCCCTTATCCCCTGGGATCATGCGTGATGCACCAACAGTTATAACTTGATGGGAACTCTTATCTCGCTTAATATAATCGGATTCTGGTAATTGAGTTGTAAACTAGTGCAGTTAATTTTGATATTAAGCTGATATGAGTTACGAAGTTATATTAGCAATATTTGCATAGTGTACTTTGGTTTAGACATGACTTCGGTAGGTAGTTAAAGTTAGAGTATGTCCTAAAAGTCCAAAAGGTAAAGTACCTGTTCCAAAGAAAATTTACAAGATGGCAGCTGTTTCAAAGAAATGTGCAATACCTAAGACGTCAAAATGTATTAAACAGCTATTTATTTTTTTGAAATACAACGAGAAATCCACGATAGTATGTCTAGAATCATTTGCTAAATTTATGTTTTCAGTTTGCGCATCGATGTCATGCCAGGGTATAAAGTTAACAGAGTCGAGTTCGAATTAGTTGCACTGTGCGATTCCTGTGCGAGTCAAACAAAAACTAATAATTTTTCTCACTGTGTTTTAAAAGATAGGTGTAGGTACACTTTACTTTTCCTACATCGATATATCAATTGACAACATTAGGTCTTATTTTCGTCGTCTCTTTGTTTTTATTAAAAACATTATCCATTTTTACACAGCACATCTGTCACATTGCGACATATTATTTATATTTATTTAAAGCATCTCTCAATAAGACACAAATATACCACAAAAAGGCACAAAAAAGTCCGCAGCTCGTATGTCACAAATGGAACTTCATTCGAGTTTACAGTGAGAAGAAAAAGTGTGTGTTATAGGCTCGGCTAATATGGCCGGCTCTAATCTTATGCTGGCACAAAGGAGCTGCCATGACGCGGCAGATATTGACGCAAACCATTTAATATTTAGGTATTCCAATATGCAAGTACTGACGGGTGGAGCGGTGGTTTCTGTAAATATATTTTTTGTTTTTATTAATTTAAATTAATAATGTGTTCTGAATTTTTAATTTAATTGTTAATAATAAGCAAGGAAAATATGCTTCGGTTTTAATGAAGGGACTCATCCTAAAGCCTTAATGAAGGGACTCATCCTAAAGCCTTAATGAAGGGACTCATCCTAAAGCCTTAATCTACTTCAATCTTCTCTGATTTTCTCAACTATGTTGTGGTCGGCTTCTAGTCTAACCGGAATACTAGTATTTTACATGGAGTGACTGCCTATGAAAGTCTGACCTCCACAACCCATTAACTGGGTAATATGATACCCCTCGGTAAGACTGATTGTCAGATTTTCGGGCTTCTCACGACCCGTAACGATTGTCAAAAATATACGAATAACAGCTGGGACAGTGCTTTCCGGATGGGTCGACCCGTACGGCTGTTTTTATATATATACGAGCTGCATCTACAAGATCTACTATGATTATGAAGCCTAAATACTTTAAACATGTTGAAAAAAAATAATGTAAATAATATTGAAAATACTTATCTAAATCAATAAATAAAGTAAAAGTGTCAAGGGCATTTAGATTAGGGGGGAATTTTCAGTAAAATTCTCAGAAAACGGTTAAATGAAAATGTATGTTGGATATTAATGGATACCTATCTCAAATGATAACAATATTAATCAATTACATTACATTAGTTGCATGAACACGATTTACAAATCAGTTCTTTTATTTAACAAGATTAAATATGATTAACCGTACAGCGAAGGCCATAACAAAGATAATGTTATCATAAAATCAAAATTCTGTTGGGAATAGATAAAATGATAGAATGTCACATTATCTAAAAGATAATGCTCATAGTGGATTAAAAATGAACTGTAGAGCTATACTGATTTGGTATTGCGCAGTACCTACAATACCTACGTGTTTGTTCTACAGAGTGAATCAGAATAGTGTGATCAGATTCAAAGGTGGAGAGGCAGAGCGCCTTGACGTGCAGGCTAGAGTGGATGGCACTAGACCACGCGGACGCTCGCCCATCGGATGGACCGACCAAATTAAATCTACAGTGGCCAATCCGTTATATGAGTGCACATTACATTAAAAAAAATCGGAGTAGATGGTCTAAATCGTGAGACAAATCCACATCAGTCTCTAGACAAGAAACCGCTTTGACAAGAGTGTTACGAAGAAGAAAAAGCTACAAAGACCATCGAACTGCGAAAAAATAATCAGCGGTTACGATGTTGGTCCCATGGGGATTTTTTGTCAATTTGATGGTCTATAGGTACCACACCCTTAAATGTGACCACGCATTTCTGATACACGCTTCTTTAACAGTCGTTACTTACCATCTTACTTGTGGAGGTCAGATAGGCAGTTGCTCCATGTAAACTGGTATTCAGCTGCATGCGGTGTGACTGGAAGGCAGGTCCAAGATATTTGGGAAAAGGCTAGGCCATTGATGATGATTTCTGATATACGTTTTGTAGTAATATTCAGTCTGTGAAGCCTTCTGTGCTCGCCTGTACCGCTGGCTGAGGCCGACACAGTCACTTACGATATTAAATCGGACAATACGGCCGCGCTGCGGTCACGATAATCTTTGGTAGTATACGATTCTAGTTACCGAGAACCTCCGCCGCTGTCCAGAATAGTTCCTCTCGTAATGTTTTACGACCTCAATGCTTTTTATTCGATAAATGACATGACAAATTAATGGATTTATTATGAGTCGGATTGCCCGGCTCTTTTTATTTGGTGTCGGTTTAGGTCGAATGCATTTTTAATTGAGTGAGGCACTTTTGTGGACTGTATAAAACGGCCACCGCATGCTGTGGATATTTTTTGTCTGATTGACGGGTAGTAATGGGCAGGTGCGTAAGAGACCCGCCGATAGCTACCTCGCTTTTTCGTTTCGATATTCGAATATTTACTTTTTGTCGGTCGCGTCGTTTTGCGACTCACCAGCGAGTATTTTATGTTGATTGTTTAACGTACATTAATAGGGTACTAAATTTTGGCTCTATAATGTTTTCGGTAATAATATTTCGACGCACATTTTGTTTTAATCGCTTTTGTCTTCAAAAATAATAGTCTCTCTCTGCAGCGTTGTTAATTCATTAATTTGTATGTGGATCAACATTCTCGCTTTAGTGTCGTCATTCAATTGTCATTTTGGATATCCTTTTATGAAATCCACATAATCATAAATTGTCTACATCTGTGGAACTTTAAACGCTCCGTGTTCAACAATTTCAGTCGCGTATTCTTATTTTATCTTTATTATGCGAATGCCCTTTCAAAAAAATTTATTTAAAATAATAAACGAATTACTGTCACTTTACTGCATAATAACTTCTTCAACGGGTACAATTAATAACAAAAGTGTTGTAATACAATAAAATTAAAATACAATTTTGTTTCGATGCAGGTACGTGCGCGAATTGATCAGCTGTTTCATATACCGCACACGTAAAAGTACACAGAAGGAAATTCATCACCATTGTTCTCAAAACTTATGGTCTCATAAAAGCCATCAATATGACATTTACCATGACCCTTTCAGCTGTAAACTAGCAACTAATTTAGCAACAGTAACTCTTTAGCATCACTTCACTTCAATCTCTAAATGATGGATTTTCTTCTTGGTATACTAAAGTAGGTATAACAAGATATTAGTCATCAGAAAATGCAAGAGGAGTTTGAGATTTGCTTGTAGAATTTAATCTTTTTGTTGTATACAACAAAAAGATTGTCAACATATGTCATTATACATGTTTTCTTTATTTTCTTTTCTTAAACAATAGTTGTAGGACTAGGCGGGGTGCTTGGTCCTGCAACTACGGTCCCTTGCACTCTCGGTCTAGGTACTGTCAGGCTCAAAAAGGTGTCAACATCGAGAAGAATTCATTGCATTGTCTACAATTTATGCTCTATAATTTTTTATCAATGCGTAGGTACAAAACGTGAAAACATATGTCACATTGGACCCTTAATTGGTACAATATTATGGAACACAATTTGTAGAAAATCAATTGAATTCTTGTCGATGTAAACATATTTATTATACAGCCAACTCGGCCTGCATCTGTGTTCGCTGCCACATTTCACCTTCAAAACAAGAGTGAATAGGCAATCCTCCCTCATCGTCAATCAACCCGGCCTCATCAATTGCTTTCTATCAGCAATACAATCAGCAAAAAAAAATATTGAGACCATTTAGTACCATACATAGTTTTACCCTCATAAAGCATGAACTACATATATTCAACTATTCACTGAATAATAAAGCTAACGTTTTTATATCTTTGTTGCAGTCGCTACAAAGCGCAGCTCGGCGGGCAGGCACCTCGTGTGCCAACTGCAAGACGACGACCACGACGCTATGGCGACGCAACCAGAACGGCGAGCCGGTCTGCAATGCGTGCGGCCTTTACTATAAACTACATAATGTGAGTACAGCTTTTACACTGCAAAATAATAAAAAAAACTTTAAAAATATAGACTGTCACACAGACAGAAAACGGTATCAGAAACGATGCTTTACAAAGCCGATCTTTTGGTAATCGATGTATCAAAGATTAGAAATACATATATATGCTCTACTATTGAAGGTTCTCTAAAGTTTGTAAAGCTCATTTGCAAAACCACCAAGCCATAATAAAACGTACCGTCTATTATGGACTTTATGAAGAAAAATCTTGGCTAAAAATGGTATATGTTACAGACCTAAAAGGACCGTATACCGAGCAATATTTCTTGTCTATAAACGTGGCAACACTGAAAAATTTACAGTACCGTCAATATGGTGCATGGAGCTTTAAAAATAGACTGTCACACAAGTATATGTGACAGAAACGATGCTTTACAAAGCCGATCTTGTTCTAATCGATGTATCGCAGATTAGATACTATCTATATGTTTTTGTTGGTTCACCAAACCTTTTTAAAACTAATTTACAAAACCACCAAGGTATAATAAATAATGGAGAAAAATCTTGCCTAAAAATATATGTGACAGACCTAAAAGGACCGCTATAGCGCGATGTCTTTCTTCTTTTTAAGCGTGATCATAACTTATACTTACTGTCTCTATATTTCTGCAAACATATTCTTGAAACGACTTCTATGTTACGTCTGTGGTTATGAAATACTAACCAGAATAAGCTTTATAACTTTCCAAAAACAAATGACATAGAATTCATAAAAAAAGAAAGATTGATAAACCTGGCAACGTAAAGAAAAGGGTAGAAGAACTTCTCGTAGCAAAGAAGGAAAGTCAACCTTGAAACATTATAACTTCTTTAAAAAACTTGATATTTGAAATTTTATTTATTGGAAGCACACGGAAAATCTTCCAGCGTACTGGAATAGATAGCGTTGGAAAACCTACTACAATGTGGACCCATGACATGGTGAATGCCGCAGGAATCCGCAGGATGCGAGAAGCATAGAACCGGTCAATGTGGTGGTTCTTGGGGGAGGCCTATGTCCAACAATGGACGTTTTTCGACTGAAATGAAAATGATAATGATGATACGGAAAGTAATTTTTGGTCGAACATGTATAATTTTGTTTAGATACATAGCCATTACGGTTATAAAAACATTCCCCAAGATACAGGCACCGCCTAGTTTAGGGTCCGCCGTAAAGACCAAAACGAAAATCACTAACAGTTACGTACCAACATTAAGTTAAGTTAATCATAAGGTAATAATTGTAACATTGGTTCAATAAATTTATTATTATAATTCCTTTATTCCATTAAAAATTAAAACTACGATATACAAAATAAATACAAAAAACAAAAGGACACTTAGGCGTCGAAGTATTCCTCCGCATCGCTGTCATCAGGAAACGTGCCCAGCGCGGCAGCATTGCCATGTTGAATGGCAATGCTAATTCTTTGGTCAAAGAACGACCCAGCCCTCTGGTCATTAAATAGATTAATCTGTCATCATTCCATTAAATACATATAAATTACATCTTTAAATATTAGAATATAAAATATATAGAAACATTTGGTGGTCAGGGCTGCTGAGAGAGGAACCTCCTTACTATACGCGCCGTGTCCAGTAGTACTGCTTTCTGGATCAAGCACTTGATTTATTATTATTATTAACCAAAGTAAAAAAAAAACGCGTAGCATATTTCGTGGCAAACAAAAATGATAAAGAAACTGATGAAGTAAATCAACTTTAAAAAGCAGGAAGTAACATTTGATATAGATTTATTTTATGCACACGATAATTATAATTCGGTCGCACGAGTCTAGAATTCACTTCCAGTTCTAAAATCATGGCTGACTAAGCTTGAATGATCGACTGGTTCTGAAATGACAGAAATATCATATCCTTTTAAAGAAAAGTGATCAAGTATTCAAAACAATATAATTAAATACCAGAGTTACTGTAAGTAGGTAATGGATATGTGTTGTTGATGTCACGACTCTTACATTTTGGGGTAGGCAGAAATCATAGACGATTCCTAACTTTGATCCTAATAGGTAGGTATACAAGTTTGCTTCTTATCCTAACGATAAGATTCCTTGTGGAGGCGATCGGCGGCGGTGATCTCTCGCATCCGGCCCTGGTCTAGGCCATGGTACGGAGCGAGAGTTCTGCGAAGCAGTAATGCTCGCAAAGAGGGAGGCAGCGCACGTGAGGGACAGGCAGTATATATACGCCCTCACGGCCCTAGTCGCCGCAGGAGACGCCCTGGGCATCAGGAATCCCAGGCTGATTCCCGACCACCGTAGGCACGGGCTGGCGGATGTGAGTAATGGGTAGCGCGCTGTCCGGTAAGGACCAAGCCCAGGTAGACGGCGCGTTGTGTTCCACGCGCGCCTCAAAGAGATGTCAGCACCAACTGGTGGGGTCCGCAAAGGCGGAAGCCTGCCCGGGGTGCGGGTTGTTCGAAAGAGATATCGTGGCCCCTGGCACACAGGGAACTGAAGGAACACGGGTGGGTTTTAGTCAG
Organism: Antitype chi; assembly: GCA_947359405.1. NCBI lineage: Eukaryota > Metazoa > Arthropoda > Insecta > Lepidoptera > Noctuidae > Antitype > Antitype chi. The sequence continues at coordinate 7,541,916 of OX375810.1, read as the reverse complement.
TAAAAGTCTGACACGCCCTCGTGCTCCACCCAGAGCGGGAGAAGTTATTTGATGATTTCCCACCAAAAAAAAAACCTAGATAAGGTCTACTTATAGATCAAGTTAAAATATTTTATACACTAACTGGTGAAAACACCCTCAAATAACCCTTAATATCTAACCCTACTTCTTCAAGTATAAATAACACCCCGACCCCAAAATTTAAATTAAAAATCAAATCGTTTATAACCAGAATAAAATAACTCTAATAACGTCCCAAATCTAAATCGGTCCCTCGCCGGTTAATCCCGGGGTGTCCCGGGGCGTCCTGCGATCCCCCCGGGACAGTTGACGGTATCTTGGTGACAGATAACTGGGGGTAAGCTGGCCTTGTAATGCGTCATAAAAGGCAATAAGATTGTTTCAGATGAATTACGATGGCGATACCGTCTAACGTTATGGAATTATTATTTTATTAATTACGGGTAGTTTAGTAGTTTTAAGGTCTAGATGAGGTCTTGCAGCAACATGTAGGGAGATAAATCCAGTAACTGGGTTCATTGCTGTCTGGCTCTAAGGCAATAATATTCAGTTATGAGCAGATGTGACCACCGCAGCTCACAACTTGGTAAAAGGACGACCTTAAAACTGGTAACAAATCACCAAACACCACTGCCCTCAAAACGGTGAAAGAAAAGCATCGTGAGGTAACCGGCATGTCCTAAAACCCAAAAATTCGAAACGTGTGACTTGCGGATTGGGCGCGTGTGGTGGATTATGGCCTTCTCCCTCTCATACAGAGAGGCCTGTGTCCCAGCAGTGGGAACTTATAATCAAAACAGTTTCTTACTATAGAACTTCAACATAAAACTCGTAGAAAAACAATCTCACACGTTATAGAGGAGTCTGGTTTGTCCTTTTATGTTTTCACAATAATGTTACTGTATCAATTACCTGGCGTTCTGTCATTCAATGTTCTTTGTAGTAAGTTTATTTATCTAGTTTTATAATAAATCCATTAATAAATTTCTAGCTATCTGATGATCTACTTATCGAGCCCAAGATGTACCTACGTACACTACTAATAAGAATAACACTGAATATGGTATGGATGTACCTACAAGTATTTTGTAGTATTAAATAAATACGAGTTTTTACTGAAACAATCGCCCCTCCATAAAGAAATTAAGTACCTGCCTATTAGTAAAATAGGTACAGATTTAGTCTACATGGTTTCAAATATTATTTTTTCTATAAGTTATTTTAAATAAGTGAATAAGTAAGAGTAGGGGGAAAGGCTTTAGATAAAATAACAAAAGACTTGTTACATTGTAAGATTATTCAATTAGCCGTATTGCATAAGAAGACGTAGACAGTGGCACAAAAATGAAAAGATTGAACTCCAAGATAGATAGTAGATAAAGTGTTACCGAACACTTTGAACAATGGTAGCGTTTCCAATATCCGGCTGCGCCCGCAAAAATAGAACCCGTTTTATCGCAGATTTAACAAGATGTTAAGTTTAAATGTCAAGCAATACTAAGTAACAATTCTCACGACTCTCACTGCCCGTCGAAACAATAAACATAAACCCTCACGCGATCCCGATTCCCGCCGCTGTACATTCGTACGGAAAAAGTACAAGCACCACGCGGGATCGGGCGCAACAATGACAAAAATTAACTGTCAAAGCGACCCTTCGCTGAGGACTCTCGAGATTTTTTACATTGAAATGTATACTTTATTGCCGACTACAAGTATCAGGGCAACAATGTTGTTTGCTCTAATTATTCGGAAGGAGCGACAAAGGAGCGAATGGGAGTGCCTGCTACTTCAGACGTTGAAAGCATAATGACGGGGGCACAATACGGGAATGGCAGAAGCATTGTCAAGGGTCTGAGCCCGCCTCTTCATACATATTTATACACGGCTCACTTACACATTCGCTACAGATTCCATGCCCTTTAAGACAGATTCGAAATGTAATAAATAATTAATCTAATACAATCGCCAAAACCATGTTTTTAGCGAATCCATGAATAGTAATGAAGAGAGATATTCAAATTTTGACATTAGTTGTTGACACATAAAATTGATACCCGGATTGTAAACTCGCACTGTTTAAATACTACAGTTTATTCAACAAACTAGAATAATTTAGCAATGATTATATGCGTATGCATAAATATATTTATCTTACGTGTGTATAACATAGTTTAATGGCATAATAAATTTAATGTTATGTCGTGTGAACGAGGCTTAGAAATAGTCTTGGTCTTAATTTGAGATGATCTGCATTCGTGGATATTTATTACGATATCAAGTTCTAATAAACTTGCTTCAAATATATCTCAAAACTTCAAATTTTTTGCTCTATAATGATCAAATTATGTGGGAAAATTGCATCGGGACCAAACATCACACATAAATATATTTTTTAATACTGTACCGGTGGAATAAAGTGGTTTCGGAAGCCGATTGGTTATGTATAGAGATTATAAAAGAAAATTTAAAGTAACAATGTGTAAATAAATACAGTATAATATCAGCCAGCCCCCGAGGCGGACACGTCGTGATCGATTTCACTCAAAAAACGCAATTCATATAACAAAACACGAGCGCATTGTGATTTTGAGCCAATGTCACCCTCCCACGTGGGACCTAATCGTTTTGATACTTATGAATAAATCAAAAACTATTTTTGTTGGCTTACAATTATTTTTTAAAGTTTTAGTTTACACAAATAAAAAATATTGAGTTAGTAGGATTGGCATTTGGTAGTCAACTTGTGATGTGTATCGTTTTCAATTTTGTATATCTTTCCAAAAAAAATAAAAATGTTTTTATTATAATTATTTACAACCGTTAACCTCATTAAGCAAAATAGTCGTATTTTTTATGTAAATAGCAGGCTTAGATGACATCGAGACTATTTTGAACAACGTCGCTATCTGTGCGGATTGTCCAGTGTGATGTTTTATTTTTAATTTGTTATGTATTACATTTTATGATTTTCTCACGGGTTCTGGAAATTCGATACGTGTGATATTTATCAGTATTTCAAATACCTATGAAAATAATGCAAAAAATAAACATTTCAATAAAATATAGTTTCAACCAGTTGCTAAGTTATTCTTTCAACATGATTAGACCTAAGAACTTATGAGCGACAAGATTTAAAATAGCATTTGATATGCTAATAATTAGCCGGTTATGCAAAGCTGTAAAATGAAACTTATTTTTCATATATATATCATGCTTATAGTCGGTCAATCTTACCATATAAAGATATTATTCTTTCATGCTAAAATTACGAAAAAGGTCAAATATCAACATCGTTGGGGCGGCGTTTTGTTCAAACAATGCTCAAGTATGTTTACTCAAAATATATCCTTTAGTGGCCCTATTTGGTTGTGTAACTTAACTATAAATGCCCATAAGCGCCCAAATTACCCTCATACAGGCCATATAGACCCGAGAAGCCGACAAGGGTCTTGTTATTTTGGCCTGAGAGGCCATAACGCTTGGTATTATTGTTTTTAATAAGAACATTTATTGGATTGTGATACTGTTTTGTTTGATTGATGTGGGAAACTAATTGAATGGTTAATTTTTATTGACTTTTAGCAAAGAGTAAAAAAAGTTATTTGGGTAACTTTCGTTATGTTTGAGGGGCTTGTGGCTAACAGCCGTACGGGTGGATCAAACAGGTTAAGCTACGCTTGCCGCGGTTGGTCCGTGGATGGGTGACCGTCTATACATACCAAGGCCCACGTTACCCCGTTGGTCCCGGCTGTTATTCGTGGATCTTTGACATTCGTTACGGGTCGTCAGAAGCCCGAAAGTAGTCTTACCACGGGATAACGTGTTACCCAGTAACTGGGTTGTGAAGGTCTGCTGGTATTCAGCTGGAAGATTCGGCAGATTGGAAGCCGACGCCAACATAGTTGGAAAATGACTAGGCAGATCACGGCAGATGTGGGTAACATTTGTTAAGTTTCATTATAGAGCAAACGGTGTAGCTATACTGAAATAAACTGAAGATTAAAGTAATTTTTTACCCCAAAAAATATGACAATGAATTGCAAAATTTGCCAACACGGATGAGTTGACAAACTGTTACAACTCCCAAGGGTTCGAACTTAACTCAGTAGGTACCAATAAATACGTGATTGAAAATAAATTATTTATTTGGCCATCCACAATGGCCGGTTAATAGGATTACAGTACGGAGCGTGGGTTTGAGTCCCGTACCTGCCCACCGCAACAAAACGAGCCGTCCGTATGTTCGCCTCACTTTTTATAAATTTGTTTATTTAATTTATCACGCTCGTTTATACGTTACTTCCTTCGTGTTATAGCCGATTAGCTTTTTGTGGTTTGTATTCAATTTTTTTTCGACCAACCTTTTGCTCCCAATGAATTGGTATTAACTTTTTGCGGTACCATCGATTGTTTTCTATTTCTTGCTCGCTTAGCCGACGGCATGGTAAAGGGAAGTGGAGTTTCATTTCAAGCTTCCTAAAAACAATAATCAAAGGTATTTTTTCAATGTAAATTGCTTGTCATACTTCATAGAGCTAATAAAGACGACGAGCCTTGTAATATCGCTAATAACTATCATCCTATACACTCTAAAACATTTGTAACGACTATTATTACAAAAAGTTTCTTAAGCGCTAGCCAATAAAACACTAAACAAATTAATGCCTTATTATACATCGGCCGTTTCGTTCCTAGAGCGGTGTGTTAAGTGCCTGCCATACAAAAGTATTGGATTACCAGTTCGTATGCAGCTAGAGAGAGAGGGACCATAATAACAGCTCAAATGATACATTTGGAATACAATGGGGCGATCAATTCAATTTTTGAATCGAGAACGCTCTTCTAGTTTTCTTTTTTTATCGTCTAAAGTGCTGTTTTGTTCAGCCAACATCCGAGGGAATTTGACAGTCACTGTTTTTTCACCCGTTTTTCTCTGACATTACATTTAATGCTAGGCTATGTATACAATGTGTGTTGAGATAAGGATATATCTTCACGAATTTGTCCGCTATTCTTTTTGTTAGCGAGATGTTTATTTGTCTAGACTCAACACTGTAAAACTGTGTAACAAAACGCTCACGAAAGCACAATCCTTGTCTAGTCGTAGAGAAATCTTAGTAAGCAGTTTGCATTTGAGACGCGTAATCTATGATTTAGTTTCTCACTGTGCTACAAGTCTCGCAAAATGAAGTTTACATTTCCAAGCTGACTTAAGTTAATCGCAGCGAACATGCGAAAGTTAGGCTTGTTAAAATTCTCTTTGCAACCGCCAAACATTGTGGAACATGGCCACCGGTGGTAGAAGTCAGGCAGCCAGGCTTTAATTCGCGTGTGAGATAAAAAAACGAGGTACGTTTAATTTACTCATTACGTTACATTACATATTCGTCGGTGCGGCTGGCTGCCAGCCAAACGGTCGACGCGTTTGGCCGAATGTTATAATGACATCAATTTGAATATTCAACATTGAACAGCTATCCCATTTACATAAGTTCGACCGTTGAATTTTGTGGCGATGCAAATGCTATTCGCTACACTAATTGTGATGTTCATTGTTCCAGTTAACATTTCCAATGTTAGTTCATTATGCTTACTGTTTTTAACCTGTTAAGGGCTTTCTTTGTTGGCTTAAAATTGGGCATTATTTAAATTTATTGGTTTTGACTGATTGTATTGGACAGCTTTATGGCTTCTGTAGGCATATCTCTAAGATTTAAGAACGTATGCAGTTCCAGTTGAATAATGTAACTTGCGCTTTTTCAAAAGGCTGCATAGTGTTAAATACTTGTTAAAGTTTAGTTGTTTAAGTACCAAATAGAAATCAATAAAACCAACTCAGTAATTTTTTCAATATAACAAAACGTTTCTTTTTGTTTACAAATGTGTAAAATTTTGCCAAAAAGTGATCACATAAAATAAAAGGAATAAAAGCGGGCGTTCGCGCAGTAGGCCGGAAAGATTTTATCTGTTGGCAATACAGAAAAAATGGCGCCCACCGGAAGTGTCCGAGCGGCGCGCCGCGCGTTACTATTTTTTTCTTTTTTTGTTTTAAATGGCTTTTTCCCGGCAGCGTTCGGCCGGAAATGCGTTTGCGTAGAACTACCTTACATTGCCGAAAAGCGCTATGTTCAATAAACTTTATAAGCAATTTTGATTCTTGCGACTGATATATTTAGAGTAAAGTATCGCGTATCAGGCTTCTGGTCAGATGTTTCGGTACGCTTGAGGACGTGGTGAGTGTAGCGCTAAATAGGATGTTTTTATTCATGAGCCTTAAGCTCCCATTTTGTTTAGTGAGCGGGCCCCAGCTGATTTACTGTCTTGGATATAAATTTTGTGAAAATGTGAGAATTATTCACGAAACTGCGCAAAAGCAATTAAATTCTATTTTAAGTACATAATAAACGAATATGTTTTGGAAACTAGCTGAAGTTCCCAGGCTTTTAATTTAATCTTATTTGAGTGTTACTATCAAAAAATCAAGAATTTCAAATTTAATTAAATTACTTAGGTACATACCTACAGGATATTTTTTTTATCCAGTGGGCAAACTGTAACCGTAAATTCAGCATACCTATTATTCTAGACCCCCAGTGTATAAATTTTTCATCGGTTATACAAAAAAAAAACATCAGCTGTCTCATAGAAAAGTGCAATATTGCGGTCAAAATGTATGGAACAGCTGATAAAAACGCACTGGATAAAAACTTATCCTGTATAGGTAATTCGTATTTATCCCTCTAGTTCTGGGTCAAACAAACAATTATCGACCTGTATCACTCCGGCTTCAATTGGATTCTGAATGATGTAAAACCACCATATAGGTACCTACCATTTTGGAAAAAATACAATAAGTAAAACTGGTGAAAGATATCCAAATCATATTCAAGTTTTGGCAAGTGCAACAGGCTGGCCAGCTTTAAGTTTTCAAAAAAGAAATCACAAGTATCCACGTAACGGTCAAACCAATTTCCATTTCCACTAGTTCCATGGGGATATTTAAAAAAGGAACCGAAATAGCAGCTGCGCGTCACTCGGCGATCGTTCGCGCGATAACTCGGTGTGTCCTTCTACAAAACAATTACTTGCGCTTGCACCGAGTTTCGCAATACTCATTGTACGCAAGCTTTTGTCGCGATATTTGTTACTATCGATAATTCGAGTGCTATTCTTATTCCGCTCGGCACTTTTTATTTGACTGAACTGTATCGATTACGTTGTTCTTCTTTTGAATATTTCTGGCCAGTAAGAATTCTATTTCCAATTTTGAATATGCATTACAGTTAGCTCGAAATCATTTGCATCATTGAGGTATATTGCGTTATAAATAACTATGGTAATATTTAAAAGCATTGAACAAAACCTTGACTTGATTTGTAAATCAAAACGGCTCATTTTGAAAAACAAAAATTACATTAATATTGTTAAACGACGTCATTCAGATGGCAATCACAGCGACCTACATGACATTTAACAAAACAGTCACTCGCTAAACTCCATAAAAATAGAAAAACTATTAGAGGAAAGATGTATTATCTGATAACCGAGGTTAGTAAAGTGAACGTCTTGTAATTAGGCGATGAAACGCCGGGAATGAGATGATCGCAGATCTGGCGCTGCGCCACACTATCAGCGCCATCTAGCGTGATCTACGAGCACAGAAATAATCCGCACGTTCCTTTACATTACAATTTAATTTTTGAAGCAATAATTTTACGAGTACTCTTTAAAAAGAGTGGTATATGACAGCGATAAGTAAACAAAGCACATAATAATTAACGGACAGTCTATCAAGCGTATTAGTGTTGTACGGTTGATTGCTTCCATGAGATGTTCGGTCCGTTACCCCTCCAGTACATCTGTAAACATCTTCCCGATAAACATCTGACGTTTGACACAAAGCGCGGTTGCGGGAGATAGTATCTCAAAACTATCGTACCCACCACCCCGCGCCGCGCCCCCGACTTCCTCTCCTCCGTCTAATTATTTATTTATGTCCTCCTATCACACCATCGATGCGCTTGAGTGCAAAACTGTGCGGGCATTACACGAATTCATATTTAGAACTCCGTTTCGTTATCATGTAGGTAATCTCGGTGACAGTTTAAACTGAAATTAGCGCAATGTCTTCGTTTTTTGAAGTTGTTTTATAAATCCGGGATTTGCTCTCGACTGGAGTGCTACTGTTTGTGATAAACGTTGTGTTAATCTGTTTCTATTGTCCCGTATGTAAATACAAAGAAATATCTTTGTTAGTATTCAGTATTTGACAATACGTTATCTTAATCCTTAAGTACTTGCTCACTTTTTTTTTTGAGATTTCTTTTGCGTTTCTACGATGCCGAAAAGTTTGGACAAAAAAATGTTTGAATGCATTAAGAACCTATGAGGAGCACTCATTTCAGTTGACCCCAAATACTTTAAAATTAATAATAATTGATAATACTTCGTTTTACACCGGCACGCAACCGTCGTAGTATAATTGGACTTAAAAAAAAACTTTTATGACATCTCACTCGTACAAAGTGGCCAAGCCAAGGTGTAATTTGATTGAAAGCACCAAAAAAGTCTCGTAATCATATAATAAGTGGTGGAATAATTAGTGGGGGTTTAGGAGCAGGTGCCTTGCGCACGCGTCGATACGAGCCGCTTTTACTGCTGACCGAACGAAAGACAAATGACTATTACACGTTATAAGATAGTGGTTTTTGTTCTTTAGTTCGTTATATGACGGTTGTATAAAATGGGGTAGATTAAGTTGTAAAACCAATGGCAGCTTTTGTAGTTTTAATTTTTAGGTTATTTTATTAGTGTTAGAATTTATAACTTATAATGTATTGTAATAAAAAATAAAATAAAACGAATAAGTTCAAAATAACTGTGTTCAACTTCCGTGTTCAATACCAACTTATTCAGCTGTATGCAACATTAGTGTTGGGAAGCAGAAGTTATCGATAATCGAGAAGCTGTTAAAGTTTGTGTCGACGTGGACAGTTACGAGGTCTCGTTGGCGGGCTGCGGGCTCGTATGAATTAGTGTAGCGTGGTAGCATCGTGAGATTTAGTGCGGACGCCGCCAGACTCTAATTGGACCGGGTTCACTGCCACAGGCGCGAAACATTTAAATTTATTGGTTTCCATAATTGTTTTTGAGATGTGAAGTTGGTGCTCCTGCCACATATACTATCTTCATTGCAAATATGGTTTTTTGTAATACCGTTACGTCTATGCCTCAATTGGATAGCTACTAGACTATTGTTAAATGAAATAACGTAATTAAAATAATGTCAGTCACATTTGAAAGGGATCGTGACAATTCAATGCGGTACACAACTGTCAGACTTTGTATTTCTAAATCCTTATCTAGAGTGTTAATAAAACGACAAACATAACTTTAATATCAGCTCACTAAATTGGAAATGTCGATATTTTTATCGATACCTGATAATTGACTTAATAATAATTTGTTAAATCCGTGCCACAAAATATACTAGTACATAATAAGATAAGGATAAATCATAATGATACTTTTGTAAAGAAACGATTTAATTTGACTAGATATCAACGGCAACTAATCTACTACAATAATTGCATTTCACTGATTGTCTTGTACAAATGATAATTACTAAGCGACATTTTAATTGCGTTGTTTAATTACATAAGGCTGTTGAGAAACCGTATACTTCAAGAATTAATCTTTATTTGAATCGCGTTATACGTGAAATGATCGAGAGCATGGCAAAACTGAAACGTTACAATAATAACCGATGCATAAGGCTTCGCTCACACTATAAATCGTGGATGTCGATAAATTTGGCGGGTGTATAAATCGTCGTTTCAATTATCCCCCGGAGTAGCAGCTGTCGGCGCAATCCCGACTACTGCCCGGAGTATTTATTTTAATCACGTGCACATATCAAACACGACCGTGTTTTATCGACATGTCTTGCAACACATCCTTAATTATGAAATTTACTTATTTTAATTCTTCAGTTTCTATTTCACTTAAATTGCATACACGTAAAGTGCATGGGTGAAAGGTGAAATTGCATAAATAGCAGTAATTGCTTTAGTATAACGTTATGGTTGTTATTTTTCCTAATTAAATTAGTTGCGTGATCCGGCAGGCGTTAGGTGGTGTTAAATAGTTGAGGCGCCACTTGATTAAAGGCAGTCGCCCTATTTGATTCATTGCCACACGCGCATATAAAGTATCAGAACCTACTCTGTCCTTTACGAGGAATACTTAAAAGGCGTTTAGTTAGCTGAGAACGTTTAGTGCACCATGTACGTGAATCCGAGTTAAAAAGTGGAATTGGAATATAAAAAGACTGGCATTTTCTAATGACTTACTCTTGCGTTGAAAGGGAGTAAAAAGTGATGGGTACCTAGGTTATTGTCGAAAGAATGTGGATTAATGATGATCTGGATTACTTTTTGTTAGGTATTTCAATGATTAAAATCAGTTTAGCAAGAAAATAAATGTAGGTATGAGCTATTTTCTACCTGAACAAGAAAAAGCCAAGTCTTGTTCATACTAAGAACCTTGTCATATTATGTGATATATAAAATATAAATATAAATAAAATGTGGCTACGCAAAAAAAAAGACAAAGCCTTACATTAAATGACAGATAAAATATTTTGTGACAAAATCCGAAAGCGATCACCGTTTTCGAGTAACATTTTTATTTGTCCCGCTAAAGCTCCATCCCGCGGGGATTTCAGTAGCCTGCGCGGGCGCCGGGCACGGTTGATTGCGGCGCGGACTAACTATGCGGAACTAATTCACCAAAGACATTACCGCAGCCGCTTTTTGTCATTAGTTCATTGCACACGTCAACGAAAATATACTTTTTTGAGTTATGTTTTCAAAGAAAAAAATATCTATTTCTAGGGTAGCTTTGCGAACCCTTTAAGTTACACTAGGTTTATTTTCACTGAAGCGTCTAGCTGAAAGATACCGATAACCAAAAGTTTTTATTTTGGGGTTCTGTCTCGTTGGTATAGTAGTCGCAAGCGCAACTGCTGAGCATGAGGTCTTAGGTTCGATTCGCAGGTCGGGCTAAGTTTTAATTGATAGTTCGTAGCTATAAGTACACCTCTGCCCTACCCTTTGGGGAAACAAGGTGTGATGCTATGACAAATAAAAATAACTTTACAATGTACCTTTTTATGGTGCATTTTTGGAAATAAGAATAATAATAGTCGTTTAGTTATAAAGTAATAATAGTCGTGTATTTATAAAAAGGAGCACATTTACAAAGTATCTTAACAATTAAAATAGAACACAGTTGCTTATTGCCTGAACAAGGTTGAACCTGTGTTTCAGGATATGAAATGCATATATACTTAATGTAATACATTAACAATCTGTATAAGGTAAAAGTAAATTAAAACTAGGGAATAAAAATAAAAGTAATAAAATAGCATGTTAGTCGTTCTGTTCAAATGATCCATATTCCCATGCAACAAGGGCAATCCTAAAAATTACCGTATATTACCACCAACACCTTGCTGGCTACTCAGTAATCATCTAGCGAAATAACGCAGTACAGTGTTGGCCGAAAAAAACAAGCCCCCGATTACTTTTAATAACATTTCACCAGTGCACATGATTCCTCGTAGTATATGTGTGGCCTCCGCTGGCGTCCGCCGCGGCCAATTGACAACGGCTTGTTTGTTTGTGTTCCACGCTACATCTCCTACGCTGCTCTTAATTGCAACTTTCGACACAATTGTCGGGACAATTTTTTTTGGTCGGTCGTGTATTTCTCGTTATTGTTTTGAATACAAAACGAATGAATACAAAATGATGATAGAAGAAAAAGTTTCAATATTTTTTGAGTTGACGCATCTCTAGCCTAGGTATAGCTTAGCAGGTTCCACCGGAAAACACATGCGATGAGGATGGCTTCATCAAGGTGGAGAGAAAGAAGAGGAAGCCTAGTTTTCGCAACCAGTGTGGGACGGCGCTGGCAGGTTCTAACATGCTGCTACGTCCTGCAATACCGACGACGCTGCTATACGTGTCCCGTTTGCACCACTCTACGAAGACTGATGACATCGTAAAGTACATACGGCACCTGCCATCTAATCTCTTCACCACCCTTGGTTGACTGGTAGAGAATGCCTAAGGCATTAAGTCCGCCTTTGTACCTTTTTGTGTGCGAGAAGTTTAAATAAATACGGGTGAAGACCAACTGAACCTTGAGCGTGGAAAAGTTGGAGGCGCGTCATAACACCAATTTCAAGTCGTTCGTGGTGCGCGTACCGACTCACCATTTGGTTACCTTCCTCAAGGAAGAGTTTAGATTAAATTTTTATGTTTTGTGTTTAGTAATGTTACTTACCTATTATTGTATAGAATCAAGTTCTTAAACAGACAGCTGTCCTGCTGGGGAGTTTGTTGCGCCTCTTTTTCCCAGCTAAAGCACTAGGAAGTGGTGAAGGGCGGGCGTTTTGGGGGGACTATCTTGTGTAATATGCACGTTCAAAAAGTGCTGACTCCCAGCCTAGTTTAAATAAATGACTTTTGATTTTATAAACCTACCGGAAACTCAAAAATTTGCCATGCTAACCTCTTGCCAGATAAACAAGCACTGGGATCTATTTGTTTTGAATAAGTTAGGGACTCTTAAGTCTTATGGGTTTGTTGGATTAATCCTGCCTTGATATAGTCAATAATTCTAAATCTGTATTCTGTGCCATAAACCGTATGGTATTTTTCATATCCTGGTCTGATCAGTTCCCTGCAAGCTTTCCAAGTTAAGGAACTTCAGCACTGTTTTCAAAATGTCCATTCTGAAAATTAAACTGCTTTCCATTTCCAAAGCTGAGAGCGATTACACAAACATTATCAAGATCCAAGCAACGAGTTATGGCCAACTTGTTAATATCCTATTGCAAGATAGAAGCTTCCTAGAAATTATCTGTTTAGCGAGAACTTACTGAATATGTTGGTGTTGAGGTTGATGGCATCGGTGAGATTGGTTCGTTACGATTTGAGATTTGAGGCAATTGGTAGAGAAAGCGGCTGATTTCATCTGTTTTACACCTGAGCTAAACCTGATTAGCTGATAACTTTGTTATAAATTGGAAGAATTATAGATAAATAAATTAAATATTTATCAAGCAACAAGCATTAATAAAATGTATAGGTAACCAAACTAAAATAATGGATTAATGTTTACATGTTTACATCTAGTTGACATTAATAAAATGTACAGTTAACCAAACTAAAATTATGGATTAATGTTTACATGTTTACTACGTCTAGTTGACATTAATAAAATGTACTGTTAACCAAACTAAAATTATGGATTAATGTTTACATGTTTACATCTAGTTGACATTGACATGACAATACAATAATGACAATAAAAGAATGAATGAATTTGACAAAAAGGGACAGTAAAAAAAAACTATAAATTAACGAAAAAAGGTTTTAATCTAACATGAAAAATCTCCCTGATCTTTCTATTATTTAATCTTCTAAATTTATGCTTTAATATGCCATGAAGCATGAGGCTACAGGGGCTAGTGCGAATCTTGGGGTTCATTCGATTAATCGAGTCTGGTCAAGCCACGCTGGGATCGGTGCATTACATTACATACATTACATTACATAAATTTATGCTTTAATATGAAAAATGTTTCTATAAATTTATCATTTATTAATTAATATTTTTTTTTAAAGAAAACCTACCTTTATGTAAAATAACCGTTTTTTGTTATTGTGATTTATGTTGTGTTGTTGGTTGGAGATCTCAATGAATAAATTAAAAAGTTTTGAGATCCGTGGTTCTAGAATGTTGACTATACCTACCTATGGTCGAAATGAGGGTACCTTTTTTATTGAAAATAAAATTGATGCTTGAATTAATAAAACTTCTGGGGACTATATTAACAGGAAGTTATTGGCATGCAAAAAGTGGGAGTCTTAGAGACTCCAAATCAACATTTGATATAAAAATCCTTCAAAAATATTAGGTCTTTCAGGAAAAGTGGTGAACTAAATCCATTCGTTTACACCTCAACTGAAATGTGTATAAGCAATTTATTCAGTATCCCAGCTCTAAATTCACAGAAGCCATTGCGCCTCGTAAAACTAGGTGCGCAAACGCATTATTTATTTCGTTACTACCAGTTTTATGTGCAAAAATCAAACGCGAGCCACGCGACACGTAATGTAAGATGCCAATTAAATTATCCCTGACCGCAGGTTAACGATAATAAATTCTCGCCACTTATGCCGTATATTAAATGAATTCTTTCTTGCATTTTTTCATTAAGAAGATATCGTATGGTGAGTTTAATTATGGAGGAAAAATAAAATAAGTGTTTTTACGAATTGCAAAAAACTAATTAGTTAACTATTTTCTGTCACGTTATCTTTCATTTAGTTTATTGTATGGTTTAATTTAGTTTATTGTATTGGTGGCATTAATTGACCCTTCGAAAATAGTTTTAATCAAGATAACGAAATCTTCCCCCACAATCTATGAAAGCAAATAAAATCCAATCACATTTCTTTCGATCGGAGAAAACATATTTAATACTCTCTCTTTTCATCGTTATCTTCTCACTGTAACACGTCCATATTCCCCGCAATTTATTTAAAGCTAGCGGTACATTGCTGATCATAAAGTATTTAATACTTTCTCTCCAACTTTGGAACTGTCAAACGTTGTTCCCACAATTCACACGTCTCGCGAAAATGCACACCGAACTGTCTTTTTTACCATAATGAGTTGAAATATAAAACGCGCTTGAAAAACTCGCACGCGATGCTTAAGGTGTCGCTAGCTCGCGGCAAATTAATAAGACAATGCATCGGAATGGCGTACAATTATTTATTGTTTCAAGTACTCCTAACGACGTGACAATAGCTTTTATATCATAAGAACTTTTTTCTGAACTTATCACAATCACGCGCTAAATACCTGACGTTTTGAAAGATCGATCCAAATTAAGAATGCTTTTTAAATTTCGAAGTTGAAAGCCCTTTTTATTAATGTAGCGATTTTAGCTGCAAGAGTGAGTGGCATGATTTAAAAGGAAAAAAATAAAGCGCTTTATTCCAGCGCTGTAGACGTTGTCGCCTTAACGATCTTAAGTGAAGTGTCACTAATAACTCCACTAAATGATACGGAGAGACTGCGCATAACTACTGAAAACTGTTTTTTATCACTGATATTCGATTGACAGCTGTCTTGCTTTTATTAATTGCTAACTTTCTTGCTGAGCGAACGTCTGATATGTAAGTAAAAAATCATAAGTTACTTTTGTTTAGTACAATTACTTTTACATTTGTTCGAAACATTTTGTTGCGACAGTATCTTTAGGAACACTGAGTAATAAATAATTATGATTCCCAGTTTTTTCAAGTACAGCAATCCAATTGCAGAGTGTCTCAACATTTCCCAAACGCAATAACTCGTGCAATGAAAAACTACTAATTAAGTTGTACCGCTGTCGAAAGCCATAACATTTACGTTTTTTAACACCAATTCATCATTAGATACACTCTTTAAACTATAAATCACTCGTCAAGTAACAAATAGGTGCATTACAGACGCAAAAACGGGCAACTTATCATCAGAAGAACGTGAAAAAAGTTAATCGTGTAACAATTACTAACAACTAACAGCCGGTTACCTACGAGTCGTTATTTAGGTAAACACATTGACAAAGCGTGTTTAAGATAAAAAACTAAAGTCCCACAGGGTAATAGCGTCATCGGTTTCAATACGGCAATTTACTCGTTTTTGCCCGTTAATAGGTGTATAGTGTTTTTGCTGTATAATTGGTGATAATTCTTAAAATATGTGGCGTTGCTTGCTTTAATTTTATTGGATCTTTATCTATTGATTTACGTGAACTTGACACTAGCTTTTCATAGAGTTGGTGGGTGCACATTGAAAATGCAATAGTGAAGTGCAAAAGATATAATGTTCCCACTGCTGACACTGAATTTTTGGTTCTAGGACATACCGGTTTCCTCTGGATGTTTTTCTTTACCGTTTTGACAGCATTAATGATGAAATAGTTTACACAAAGTATTAGTGCCTGTCTGGTTTCGAAACTACGACCTTACTTCAACTCTTAAGTCGCTGTCTTTACCTCTAGGTCACTATTCTGTTGCTGCAATGTTTAATTGATGCGCAAATAATGTTAAAATGGCCAAATTCATATTCCTTTTCAATCAAAGTAAATCAAGATTGTAAACCTTAAAGGCTTTATAAGAGAAATCATTTAAAGATGCGTTTGTTTAAGTGCTACCTGCATTTATATTACCTTCATGATTGATATCAATATAATCCCTATCTTGGCTACTTAACCCCATCTAGATATCGGGTTAAGGTGGCTACATCTCGTTTACAGCGCTTTGTTTCGCTACAATAACGTGTCACTTTTGTTTTATCGAACATTACGCCACAATTTTACTGCTCTGCGATTGGTTAGTAGGTCCCTGTTCCGTTTCATTACAATATTTATGTCCAATAAAAGGCATGTTCGCCGTTTTCCAACAATTAACGACATAATAAAGCTTTCTAGCGATTGGAAAAAATTACAGCGAGAGGCCGTGAGCAACATTTTCCATAGCATTGTAGTATGAGCCTGTTATTTTCCCATTTGAGCGGTTTTATGGCTGTGTTTGTGCAGATGAGCGCAGATAGCGTAATAAGCGCACTCTCCGTTCTAGAAACATAACGCAATTATTCGCACGCACAACGAGACGCAATACGCGTTTGTTCTTCGCGAATATTTCGCTTTGTCACGCCACCATTGCACTGTTTTTTGTGATGTTTTACACCCTATCCGATGTTAGCAGTCGATGTAATGCGTGCAGTTCTACAAAAACGGTATGGTCTCACAGTTTGATTGCGTAAATTGGTCTCTGTATGCGTTAAATGCACGGTAGCAGTCGCTTATATATAGTTTTATGTTAGTTATATTTTTCTAGTACGTCCATAATGCGTACCTCGGTATCATTTTATAAAATACCGAGTTTTCTAAATCGTTTTCTAATTAGAACAGTATAGTTTAAACGACGCTTAATAACATAGCAAGAAATCAATGTATAAAAAGAAACCATTTATTAACCCCGTCTAAATTGGTCCTCATGCTACTTTACACTAGCTGTAAGTAAGTGCAGGTAGGTACTGTTCATAGTTTATTCAGCATAGCGTGTTCAGGCGATATTACATTGACAACTAGATGCATGTTGTGCATGCCAACTGTACCTACCCGCTGTTTTACTAACCCTGAACTGTATTGCACGAAACTCTAACGAATGACAAAAGTGGAATTTTAAATCGAAATTACTAGTTAGTTTTTTATTTTTTGTTTTTAGTTTTAGCTACTGGTATTTTGTTTAATTTTATGGCTGTAAATAGAATTTTATTTTTCCCATGAAATTATTTTGCTATTTATTGGGATTTTCTTGCGTATTAATACCACTATTTATCCTGATTGCATATCACTTATAGGTTGTATGTTTGTAAGTTTGGATACTTGGTTGTTTGTTACCCAATCACGCAAAAAGGGCTGAACTGATTTCGATCAAATTTGGCACACAAATAGTTTATAACCTGGACACATGGGATATTTTTATTCCGGTACTACGATCCCCTATATTTCTCGAAGGTTGCGACTTCCATGCGGATGAAGCCGCTGGCAACAGCTAGTTATTTCATTCATTTTGCAGTAGTAGTAAAAATGAATAGTGTAATGATAAGCAGAGATCGGATATTCGGATACATATTTACCTAAAGATAATTTTTAGCTATGAAAGTATGGAAGCGGTTAAAATTAATGTTTAACCCGATACAAATATGTGTATGTAGGTACTGGAGGAGGGGTGGTTTGTATTAGTTGAAACAAAAAATAAACAAATTACTTACCTAAGTTAAGACTTTTTCGATACAAAAGCGCATTCCATGTTAGCCAACATCTCAACTTTAGGTGAATATGCATCCGAATATCCGATCTCTGATGATAAGTTATGAACCTTTAAAAACGAGCTAACTATGTATGTATGTTGCTGTGTTTAAAGTCATAAATGTAGAAGAATACGGCGCATTACTTCATGGAAACCCACTGTTTTCAATCAAGTTGTTCAGAATTTACCCACCTTGTTATAACATGTCATTATTAATATTTGTTACTACTATTAATATTATAAATACATACCTAAGTACGTCCTTCACCATTCTACCTTCTACATAATATTTTGATTTCTACAAATCAAATTCTTGTTAGCTTCTACTACTTGTTAGTATGTATGTTTGGTACAATTTACAAGAATGGGCGCATACAGTAATGAGTTTGGCGCACGCTACGGTTCTTTTGAAGAATCCTTCCATTTGTTCACTATTCTGACTGTTCTGGGGATTAAAAAGGCCTTCGTTGATATAACCTTAGATGAAGGACAAGTGGTGGGTTAAATTAGGATACTTCTACGAAGCTAGGCAGCTGTGAATAGAGAGTTAAACTATATTTTGAGATAAGATTCCTCTCTCAATTAAACGGTTAGAATGTAATTTCTTGACTTTACAATAAAGCATCTACTTGATAAATAGTACTCTCGTACAGGTTACATATTTACAAGACACAAAGTGTCTGTAATACTCGTATGGGGTATGCACTCCCAGTGGTAAACCAGAAAAATATTAGGTATAAAAGTGTAAAAAACACACATGAAAAATCGAAAACGACAACAAAACACATAAACTTACATGGGCAACGCGCCTATAATAATCCCTGAAGCATTAGGCAGAGTTGTACCTCTAGCACACCCATATCTCGCCATATAATTGGGGGCTACCCTATTGCCATCAACTGGGCATAAATCCAGACTCCAGTCACTGAGAAATTCCTGATGGAAAATCCAAATCTTTCATTGACCCAATAGGGTATTTTACTCTATACGAGAAAAAATCTAAAAATATATTATTGAGATAGCTTAGGCAAAATGCAGTCGGAAAATGTTAGTTTTAGTTCACGATACAACAAAATAAATTTTAAAATATAATTTAAAGATTTCAGTTTTTAATCTGTTTTTGAACGCAATGAAATAGTGGCCGCCATGTTATTTCGTCATACGGCATGTCAACTGAGCAACCTTGTACTTTTATTTTTTTCGTAACCAAAGTAATTTTTATTTAAATAATATTTTGCATTCAGGAACAGCAAACCAACGATACGTAGAAAAATAACTCATTTTTTTAATTATAAACAATTGTCATACAAAATTATCAGCGCATTTGTTTTTAGCAAATTGACGTCATACCCACACAGCAATATGGCATCTACTGCATCCAGCGTTTTCGTCAAATTACGCGCGAAATTTTAAAATGCCAAATTTAAATGCATTTTTATGGCACTAATCTACTAAATTAAAATGTTGTGTTTTTAGTGGTTTTTAGTACTCTAGAATCGAATTAAGACACTTTTCAAAAATTAGTGTAATACCCTATTTTAAATTACCATTGTTAACCCATAGGCTTCTTTTTACAACCGACCCACATTCGTTCTGATTACGTCTCGTGCCCGTATCATTGCATGCAAAGACCGTGTTTGGTCAGATTCATAGCCGTATGACCGCTGTATTTCTGACCGTAATTATGAGTCCGTGGAAACTCTGCCCTGATAACGTTAAGCGCATACTAAGTAGCCATGAGGAATATGGAACGCAAAAATTGGATAAGGAAGTTCCTGATGCTAAAGGGTTTACGTAACGATTGAAGCACGTCCGCTATTATAAGTAGGAGGTAGTACGTACTCATTAAACGTTTATGTAGTATACTTTTCTGTTGTTACATCTGTGACTCCTTAGCGGTTGGCAGATTCGATGCTGGTGATTCAAAGAAACTCTAGGGTAGAGGGTTTTTAGCATAGGATACTTCCTAGGACCTGTCCTGACCTGTCTGTTATTGGGATATAGCAGTGGCTAAGAAAAAAATACTGCAAAGAGAAAAAATTACTTTAATTTCGGAAGTCGATGTCTTTGGTTTTTTAATTTTTCACTTTGTAGTGTTATTTTTTTATATACGTACCTACTTTTATTTTTCACTTTTTATTTGTGGTACCTAACCCCACACATTTGTATACCTTCACTTGCTAAGTAAATAACAGTGGCAGAAGTTATTATTAAAACAAAGAGCAAAAAATTTGTATTATTGAAGCTAACTTAAACACCACTACAACTTAATCAAAAATTTGCCAAATTTATATGGGACCACTCGATAAGTATACCCTTTCAAACTACAAATGAATTATAAATGACGGACTTCTGAGTAACAAACATAAAAAACAACCTAATTGAGAAGATCCTCCTTTTTTAAAGCCCGTTAAAAAGCATTGTCTCACGTAATTTTCGTTTTTTTTTCCTATTTGTGCCTATTTTCTGTTTTAATGTCCCTAAAATCAAATTATAGAAAAAAAATTGGTAGACACATGTACCAATACACTACCTTTTTCTTTATACACAATCTACTGGGTACAATCACGAGCATTAATTTGTATACACATAGCGAAATTTAAAAGCGATTTTCTTTTAAATGACGATTGCAACCTTGACTAAATCTAGGTAGTTTATTAGAGTGTGGGTAATAACATAAAATTACAATCCGTACAAGAGGAGAAAATCACTTTTAAAACTTGGTAAGCGTATACATATTAGTGCTCGTGACTGTACATGTAGGTAGGTACAGCATAACACACATTCACCCATCTAACTACAGAACGGACAGTGGGAACAGCCAGACGTAATTACCTGGCATAAAGGCCAGTTATTAAGCAATTTCTGCGCGAACGAGGCGGATGTCTTGTCAGCTACATACCCCACTACTTCTGCCCTCATCCGCTACCCACCTACGGACGAACGTAATCCGTAGATGCTATTGTCTAGCATACTAACTAACCATGCCTACTAAACATTCCACTACCTTTATAGACATGTGAATTACTTCAACATTCAAAGCTGATTCATTATAATCTTATTAATTTATTCCTGAAATGGTAATCATTTGTGGATCGTGTTACAAATTGCTTGGCATTCAATATTTATTCGTTTTATTTTGTGTGCGATAATAAAAGTTTAAAAACACATAATCAGAACTATGATATGATCTTTATGTCCAAGTCATCTTGTTTACTCAACTATTCGCGTTTGCATCTCAGCCGTATATTATTTCTTCTACACACATTTTTTATTACGGGCAATAAAAAGCGGGTACGTACTTTCTAACAAGGAACTAATTTGCAATAATTGATACGGAAAAATAAAAACTACCAGACCGTTTTACGTGTGCGCGCTCGACTGGGCAATTAAGAAAAAATATAGCTAGCAAAGGCTTCGCAATGACCTAATTTGGTTGCAGTCTAAATCTGCCGGCATGCAGTGATGTTAATGCATTTTATATTGGTTCAATTGGGAGGAGAGACGCGCGCCGGCGCGGTATGCGCGATGTGTGGGCGATTCGCGGGAACGCATTAGGGACGTCGGGATCTGGCACGCACTGAGCTACGCAGTACTTTAGCAACAGATTAATGAAGCTTTATCACTGTCCGTCTGGAGAAATTGCACTTTGTACTGCGTTTGAGGAGTATTGATATAGCCACAGCAATGCCTAGACTAGATTAGATAAGACCAATGCCAAATTTCCGAGAGAAAAAGATCCCGGTAATTCTTCATCATTCTTCATTTGACAGATTTGAAAACTCTCAAACTTCAATTCAACATTATTTCAGCCACAAAAGACCACGACACAAGTAAACTCAATTGCACATCGCCAAAAACAAACACAAACAAGGGCAGGTCATGCGCATGGGCTGCGTTCGCGCAGGCGCAATGCAATCGTGCGTTTAGGGCTCACATGCCGCCGCCAAGTTCCCTGGAAGGCGATGAATAACTCATTGTCCGTTCGTCCGTCCGTCGTGACGCACGGTTCTAAGAACAACACGATGCAAAGCAGAAGTGACCGACATAGTTGACCCGAGAATTTGGCAGAGAAATTGCACAATTATGGAAATATATATGAGTTTATCTGATAGGGAAAGCACGTTACGGGCTTTATCTTTACGTAATCATGCAAAAGACTGAGATGGCGTCTCTTATATTCAGTACATGTAAATAAATAAACAGCCTCCTTGTTGCCTATCCGTACATTTTATACAAGAAAATCATTACGTACCGCGGATTTTCTTTACCATCACTACGATCAATCACAATCTGAATGACTTTAAAGGATATTCCTAAACCATTACTGCATATGTTAAAAAAATTGTCTGCTCAACAATGTAAATAACGTAATGAAAATTGTTGAACTGTAATGATGCAAGCAATTGCCACGCAATTACTCCGCCGGACGACGTAAAATGACGTTTCCACCCATTTTCATACAGGAAACTCGCGATCCATATAGTGTGAGGACCTTAACCTCAAATCGCGCGTCACCGTAGTTTCCCACCAAACGCGTACGAGACCAGGCACAGTGCATCGCTGCACTAATTAGGATGCACAGTGTGACGCCGACGGCGGCGGCATCGGACACCAAACAGCTGAATATTCGCACACAACTATTGTGATACCATTTTATGGTTTCGGCCCGCCTTTATACTCCGTAGTTAGCATTCTAAATTGGTACCACAGACGTTTTTTCATACCGCTAAATGTCGTGTCAGAGCAATAAAATGGAATACGGACGGTTAACATTTTGTGTGATTCAACAAGGAACAATTACGACTTATTAGCCTCGTACAGAATATTATGATGGTTCAATTAAGCGAAATATTATATTCAGAGTGAATAATTTGACCGATACGTGATTTGCTTGTTCAAGTAAATCCTAGTTGCTTGGTTTTATTTATGATAATGGCGGCTGCACGTCATAATGCCATTCTGATTCAGGACAATGATAGTTGGCGTGCGTCGTTTGTTTTGCTATTTAGATAATGTTTTTCCCTATTGTCAATATTGTGGTACTTTTTAACATCTTTCACTCCGGCAGTGTGCTGCTGGGGAGTTTGGTGCGCCACTTCTTCCGAGCTAAAGCACTAGGAAGTGGTGAAGGGCGGGCGTTTTGGAGGACTGTCTTATGTAATTTTGACGTTCAAAAAGTGCTGACTCTCAGCCTAGTTTGAATAAAATGACATTTGATTTCATTTGAAAACTTCATTCATTTTGGTTTCCATTTACTCTCCAAATCTCTCTCCCCTTATTCACAATCAGCCTGGAGTTTTTGGCGGGATCGCGTTGGAACATGTCGCACGAATTTTCATTTTCATGAAATTTAGTGAAATAGCGAATTAATTGTATAATTTTATTATTCAATTTAGTTACGTGTGAGTGCACAAGTGTAGTGAAGGTGAAAATAAGTGACTAACGTGGACTTTTCGTGTTCCCCCCAAAAACTCCTATTAGGTTGTTGTAAAGGTACTACCGCTTTACAATAACTTTGATTTGACTAACTAAAGACGACTATGACTGTTTCGTAACTTCGTGCCCGATATCGGGCCATTTACCTACTTGATCGAAAAGAAAAATTACTTGACACTGGCTAAATGCACAAACCGTGCGAAGCCACAACCGAACAAAAAGAAACAAACACAATCAGCCTATAATGCTCCCACTGCTGGGACACAGTAGGCCTCCTCTCTATGAGAGGGAGTGGGCCATAATCCACCACGCGGGCCCAGTGCGGGTTGGTGGATTTCACATGTCTTCGAATTTTTGGTTCTAGGACATGTCGGTTTCTTCACGATGTTATCCTTCATCGTTTGAGAGCAGTGGTGATGAAATCTCGACCTACAACTCCGTAAGTCTAGACTGATACCACTAGGCCATCACTCTACTGCTCCCATTAATATTAAGCTCCAAGTGATTATAAATACTGTAAGTCACAAAACTGCCCTTTATAACTATCATACTAAACCCCAAAATCTCTTGTCACCAGGTAAACCGACCCCTAACAATGAAGAAAGAAGGTATTCAAACAAGAAACCGCAAACTAAGTAGTAAGAGTAAGAAGAAGAAGGGTGGAATGGGCATGGGAGGGGGTGGCGCCTGCGCATTGGCGCTTGGAGGAGTCATGGGAGACATGATCAAGCCTCTAGGAGACGGCAGCAAGGGTTTCGGCGGGTCCGCCTTCCCCTCTGCCATGGACTTCGGTAAGTACTGTAAGTTATTAAGTGAGGTTAAGTAAGTTAGTTATGTAAGGTAGTGTAGGTAGTAGTATAGTATTAGAAGTGTCTGTGAAACTTTTACTGGGGATTGGCAAAGGTGAAAAGTAAACTCATAAGCATTTTTATATGCATAAATTGCATATGAGTTTAAAAGCAATAGAGAGCGAGTCTATTGCTTTTAAACGGGACAAGTGTATAACTCCTTGCTGGTAACGAGAATTTTGTTTTCGAAAAACCCAATACCCCCGTCTCGACTCAGTCATGGAATGAGGATCTCACGCGCAGCTGTAAAGCTTGCGTCCACTAAGCAATCAATTTGTGAGATATAATTGACACACAGTCACAAAAAAAAACACATTAAGTAATGTGACACTAACGGTCTATGGACCAAAAATGTTTGCTTATATTATTTTATTCATAAGGTTCAAAGCCCACACGTGTAAGAATTTATTTTTAACCATAAATTCACTATTAATACATTATCTATGATACTGTTTCTAAAAAATATTTAGTCTGACTATAAGGCATATAACATCAATATTTATTATATGTAAAATTATTGTTTTTTTACTAGTTGTCGGAACAAAAACATAATCACGCTGTTTTATGACATTTTTGCAATAAACATCGTCATTATTTAAATTTATATCAATTCTCAAAGTCGACAGACAATTTAGAGTTTACGACTCGGTCTCTTATTTATGTTTTTATTAAAATATTTATGGTAATCCGTCTATATATTTGTCTATGCAATTAACAGATTTAAAATGTTACAATTTGCATGAGCTGTTGGATTGGCAGACCAATTAATTTTAACTGAATATTCACCTCACTTAAGTCTACCTAATAATGTCCGGAACTATGCATAATAAGATGCAAAGTAGTTGGAATTGTATACCTAGTTATCTTTGGGTCACGAATAATAATTGGTAAATGCAGTAGGTATCTAAAATACAACGGTTCCCACCAACTGTAATTTAGAAGAAAGAGGAGACGAGTTGAGAAATTCAGTATAATCATCGTCCACAGCGTGACTTCACCCACTGCTGGGCTGGGCACACCACGATAAGCGGCAGTAAGTCCCCTCTTTGAGGAGTGGATTGAGAGGCGCCACGGTGTCCTCACCTTCCGCCTGACGCAGGTCCTCGCCGGACACGGTTGTTTCGGGAGGTTCCTGTTTCGTATAAGGCAGGAGGAAACGCCCGGGTGTTTCCACTGCGTAGATCGCCCTGAGGACACGGTGGAGGTCTGCCCGGCTTGAGCGGAGCAGCGCCGTGTCCTCGTGGCGGAGGCGATCGGCGGCGGCGATCTCTCCCGTCCGGCCCTGGTCCAGGCCATGGTACGCAGCGAGAGTGCATGGGTAGCCGTTACCTCCTTCTGCGAAGCAGTAATGCTCGCGAAGAGGGAGGCGGCGCACGTGAGGTAGAGGCAGTATATGCACTCTCACGGTCCTAGTCGCCGTAGGAGACGCCCTGGGCGTCGGGAATCCCAGGCTGATTCCCGGCCACCGTAAGCGTGGGCTTGCGGACGGCGAATAATGGGTAGCTCACTGTTTGGTAAGGACCACACCCGGGTCGACGGCGCGTTGTGTTCCACGCGCGCCTCAAAGGTGGGATCCGCAAGATACCGTGGCCACTGGCACACAGGCAACTGAAAGAACATGGGTGGGGTTAGTCAGTAAAAGTCTGACATGCGAGATACGCCCTTCCGCTCCACCCAGAGCGGGAGAAAATATTTGATGATTTCCCAAAAAAAACCCAGTGCTAGGCATCTATAGACCTTTGTTTGTAAATACCAATTTCCACTCCGGTGTCGAGAATTTAAAAATTCTAAAAAAAATACCAATAATATCGTCATTTTTCTGCCTTTATCCGTATTTGTCTGGGGTCGGCGCAACGTGTCTTCCTCTACCATACTCTATTAGTCGATATAACGACGTTCATTTACACAAACAATCCATCGTATATTTCTTCTCTTACACTTATAGCCATCGACATTCAAACTTAAAACTTTCCTCACGGCATTTCCCTCATTCCTCCGTATCACATGCCTATACCATTACAACCGATTTCCACAAAACTTTTCGACTACCGATGCCAGTTTCAGACTTTACTCATTTCTTATTCTACCCATCCGTGTAATACCATACATCCCTCTTAGCATTCTCATCATAGCCACATTCAATGGCCTTTCCTTCATCCCTTTTGTGGCCCAACATTAAAAATACCAAACAATTACACACATTATAGAAATCTCCTAATTACTTTTAAAATCCTCCCATTCGTTTCAAGTTAAATCCAAACAGTTCTCCAATCTTTAAGTTGCAAGTAAAAAAACCCTACAGTATTAACTTAATTAAGACTTAACTAAGTAATGAGTTAATGAAGGGAAAATATTAAGCGTATCAGCGACTTATCTGGGAGCGCATAAAGATGAATAGGTTTCTTAGTTGCAGACTGGTTTGCAGACCATTACTTGTAATCTGTAAATAAATTCAACCGAGACTTTATATTTTATGCGAGTTAAATACCGAAGGGAAATCAGGAGCATAAACTTAAGTAATATTGATTATAAACTTAAGGGGAACCTAGTCGCGGGTTCAAACTCACTGGTGGGCCTGGCTAAAAATCACGCTGAAAAAAATCTCATCAGGCTTCGTGTCCAACAGAGATAGTAAAAGTGTTGAGCAGTTAGACGCTAGGCTACACGCACAACGTTATTGTGTGAGATGCAGCATCATTTATGGTAAGAAATTCGCGAAAAAATTAAGAAAAGTCCTTTGGAAGATCGGGTTTTATGAAAAAGCCAATGCATAAATCAATGACTAATAAAGTTTAATGAGCTTTTCGATAATCGAACTTTATCGGTCCTGACTTGGTTTTGAAGATTTTACACTTCTTGTATTACTTAAACACGCTCAAAGTTAAGTAAAATTAGAATCATTGTTGGCTCCTAACTTTTTAATGGGTTTTTATTTTAGTATTCTGTTTCGGTACAGACTATGTTAATACTGAGACAAAACGATATCATATTTTACTTTGGATGTGCCATGGAGTAAAACACTCCCGAAGTTTGTATGCAAAAAAATGTGGATTAGGTTCACCTTAAGGGGTTTGCTTGGTTTCACACAGTCATGTCCGTATTGGACATCCGATTTGGAGGACCTTTTTTTGGGGAATGGCATCTCGCGGTCTAGCAGGTTGTCGGCTGCTTAAACGGACTGGTCTATGGTTGCTTCAATACATTAAGGCTTCCAGCCAGGATGTGAATTACTAGATTAGTAAACATTATTTTGTTTTGATCTCTTGATTGTCTTCTCCATTATGATTTTCATTCGGATACAGAAATCAAAGGATGATTCCAAAAAAATATAAGTTTGTAACACACGGATCTATCTTAGTGATTTTACAGCCGTCCTAAATGCCAGAATCTAGTTTCATTCTCAGGTTAGACAGGGATGTAATTGTATTTTTATACCACAGAAAGTACAGTCGAGTTCATTAATATATTGGCACTGTCAAGGATTCAAAATATTGTGAGCGATGGATAGCTCAATAAATTCTATAGAACCTATAGATCAAAAATATGTACTCATGTGAACGGTTCAATAATATAAGCCGTGCATTAGGCAATAATATGAAAAATTATGAGAAAAGCAGTCACATATTAATCAATCTAAATCTTGACCACAATTTAATGATGCTTATAGTTGTCACAAAATTATGAACTTTTTAGACGTTCATATATTTTTGAAGCCTGGAAGGGCCAATATATGAATGAACTCGACTGTACTTTCAGTAGCAGTCTGGTCTTTGGCAATTCCACTCTTGAAATATGTGCTATTAGAATTTAAGTCTGCTGCTCTTAGGTCTTAAGTAATGTGTAAAAAGATCGTAATATTAACCAATGTCTTCTTTGTCCACCAGGTCAGCACCAAGTGGGTCTGGTCCACCCGGCGGCGGCGCATATGTCGCACTGGTACGGGGCACCGCACCAGGGCTTCGCCCCCCCACCTGCCTCGCATAACCCCTACCATCATCACCACCTCGCGCAGCTGAATTCTATGGTAAGTTTCAATAGCAAAATCAGTATTCGCTGCGACTCGCGGTTTTTTTTTTTTTTTTTTTTTTTTTTTTTTTTTTTTTTTTTTTTTTTCTTTTTTTTTGACCCGCGCAAGTCTTGATCCTGTGATAATATCAGAATAAAAACTGCTTGTTCTTTGTTCTAAACCAGCTGATAGTAGTCTAGTGGTAGTAGTATAAATTACTTACTTACTTACTTACCCATGTGCCAAATAACATACAAATCCGTTCAGAGAAAAGAATAAATATTTTACTCTTTCCTGTGATAGAAAAGGAAATTGTTTAGTGAAATCTTCATATTTTATTACCATGACAATGATCTCTGTTTAGTCCGGTATGATGACATTGATTTGAACACAATTAGATGATAAAATCAATTTTGAATTTTTCGTTTTCGTTTTAATATTTTTTTTTCATTTTAATTAATAAAAAAGTGAGCCTGATTTGGTCATATATTACATATTCAGATATAGTAGAGACCCCAAAAAGTCTTCCTGACTTGGTTTAGCAGCGCACCTACCTTAAATTTTAGCTCTAAAATGATGAATGGTAGCTCTCTATACGTCATCAGTGATGACTCATCACTTTTTAAAGGTAATTTTCAATTACCTCTTGAAAGTCATTTGAATTTTTTATAGGTTCAACTTTTTGTATCGAGTATGATAAATAAAAAAATCACGAAAAATTGCTTTCATAGTTCATTTGTTATAAAGACTAGTTTTTTGTGGTTTCAGAACTAGTATTGATAGAATTAAACACTATTGCATAAGAATTAAACGTGGGAAGCGCCACAAAAAATATTTTTTTATTTCGTCCAATAAAATCACAGTAGGTATATACTATGTAGATTAATAAAATACCTATGTAAAGTATCGGCCATTTATTTAAAAAAAAATCTCACCAAGATTTGAAGGCAATGGAAAATATAAATTTGTGCATGCAAAATAATTACTACGAGTATACTAACTAACTATACAGGAAAAGTTTTTATTTAGTACGCAAACTGTAACCATGAATTCAGCATATCATTCTAGACCCCCCCAGCGCAGAAATTTTTCGTCGGTTATAAAAAAAATCAGCTGTTCCATACATTTTGACCGCGTAGGTTCTACACACTTTTCTATGAAACAACTGATTTTTTTTTTGTATAACTGACGAAAAATTTCTGCGCTGGGGGTCTAGAATGATATGCTGAATTCATGGTTACAGTTTGCGCACTAAATAAAAACTTTTCATGCATAGTTAGTTAGTATAGTAATTATTTTGCATGCAAAAATTTATATTTTCCATTGCCTTCAAATCTTGGTGAATTTTTTTTAAAATAAATGGCTGACTTTACATATTTTATTAATCTACATAGTATATACCTACTGAGATTTTATTGGACGAAATAAAAAATATTTTTTGTGGCGCTTCCCACGTTTAATTCTTATGCAATAGTGTTTGATTCATATATTTCTGGAAATGATATGCTGAATTCATGATTACAGTTTGCGCACTGGATAAAAACATTTCCTGTATTAGTTTTATCTCCATGTATTAATTCGCTTACATTGAAAACACAAGTCATTAAGATCTGATAGCAGAGTTGGCATGGGACTTTGTATTATAATATGCAGTGATAGTGATAATTCTCTCGCCCTTACCCCAATTTTATTTGTGGTGGGCGCAACATGTCTTTTAATTCCATACTTCCCTATTAGTCATGATCTTGGTGGTCTCTTCCTTTCTAGCCATATCATCTTGCACTCAGTCTATCCATCGTTTCTTTGGTCTTTTACTCCCGGCCACCATAGGCGCGGGCGGACGGCGAGTAATAGGTAGCTCGCTGTCCGGTCAGAGATGTCAGCACCAACTGGTGGGGTCCGCGAGGGCCGATGCCTGCCAGGGGTGCGGGTTGTTCGAAAGAGATACCGTCGCCCCTGGCACACAGGCAACTGAAGGAATACGGGTGGGTTTTAGTCAGTAAAAGTCTGACACGCCCTTCCGCTTCACCCAGAGCGGGAGAAGTTATTTGAGGATTTCCCACCCTCAAAAAAAAAAACATTACTCTTATAGCTATCGCCATTCATACTCAAAACTTTCCGTACGACAATGTCAGCCGATCCTCACGTCCATTTCAATCAACATTAAAACTAATAAAAAAATGTCAACAAATTCTGTTTTGATGTTTTACAAATTATATTGTCAGGTATAAATATTTATGTATCTATCAGAACCTTGTTAATAATGTAATGTGTATAATAGGTCTTTAGCTATGAAATTGCCGTTTTGTATGAAAAAATTTCAACGAATTTTTTTCATGTATTTTTTATTTGTATTAATCGAAGTAACCACCCATGCAATCAATGCATCTTTGCCATCGCAGTGGCAGTTTATTGATGCCCTTCTTAAAGAAATCAGCTGGACGGGAGGCAACAAATTCTTCAAAGGCATTTTGTACTGCCTCTCGGGTATTGAATTTTTTTCCCGCCAAGAAGTTATCCAAATTCTGGAAAAAGTAGTAGTCTGTAGGCGCAAGGTCTGGTGAGTAGGGCGGATGACGGAGAGCTTCCAACCCCAGTTCTTGCAACTTGGAGACCGTCTGCTGTGCAGTATGAGGTCGCGCGTTGTCGTGCAGGAGCAGCGGAGACGAGCGATTGACCAATGCTGGTTGGAGATGTGCCAGCTTCTCCATCATTGTGTTCAGTTCTTCACAGTACACATCTGCAGTAATGCTCACCCCGTTTGGTAAGAAGCTGTGATGAATCACACCGGCGCTAGACCACCAAACAGTGACCATCACTTTTCTAGGGGTAAGTTTTCGTTTAGGGCATTGTTTAGGTGCTGAACCAGGATCCAACCAACTTGCTGAGCGCTTGCGGTTATCAAACAGAATCCATTTTTCATCGCAGGTAACAATGCGGTTCAAAATTCCTTCATTTGTGTGTCTGTTGAGCAGTGCAAGGCACGTCTCGACGCGTACTTCGCGCTGACGATCATTGAGTTCGTGGGGCACCCATTTGTCAAGCTTTTTTACCTTGCCAATTTGACGCAAATGGACCAATATTGTTTTGACGCTAACGTCGAAAGCTGCTGCTAATTCAGCCGTAGATTGTGTATCATCAGCTTCCACAATCGCCTTTAATTCGTCATTGTCGACCAAAGTCTTCGGACGACCGCGAGGTTCATTTTTCAGGTCGAAATTTCCAGAACGGAAGCGAGCAAACCAATAACAGGTGGTGCGTTGGTTTGTAGTGTTAGCTCCGTAAACGTCGTTGATGTTGCGTGCCGCTTGTGCCGCGTTGCTGCCACGACGGTACTCATATTCCATAATTACTCGAATTTTTAACGTATCCATGATGACGAAAAAGATTGAAATGCGATGAAAATGTAACACTAATCAATAAACAAATGACTACTTTTGGAAAAAAAAATCCATGTTTTTAAAATAAAATTAATTTGAAATTAGAATTCTTACCCAAACAAAAATTATTTTGATTTGAAATGGCCAGTACTGCAAAACGGCAATTTCATAGGTAAAGACCTAATATTATGCAGTTTCGTAAGAATAAGTCGGTTATAATGTGAAAAGATCCAGTATAGTAATTGCTATTAGTTAAGTACGCCTGATTCCTAATATTTTAACGACGGTTATTGGTTGAAATTAACACTCTCGTATCTTTGTGAATATTTAGCATAGGTTACATAGCTTAGCTTACCACAGACGACCATTTTATTACTTACTAGCTACCGCCCGCAGCTTCGTCCGCGTGACATTTCTTGTTTTAACATATCCTTTAACATTTGGCAATATTATAGTTTCCTATTAGTGATAGTTTTTTTGGAATCGGACCAAGAGTTCCGAAGATAAATCTTCGGAACTCTACACCTGCATACGAAATTACAAATTTTTACCCCTTCATAGTATTAGTACTTATGTAAAAACAACGAACACTATAATTTTAGAGTTCCTTATTTTTTAAGAACCGTCTTTATACTGAAGTGTCTTTAAAAAAATATGATACAGAATATTGCGTAAAACATTAACAGTAAGAATGGCTCTAATTTTGACAGACTCAACAACATTTATTGCGTTTTTTACGTAGTTGAGCAGACAATTTTTTTGAACATAATGAAGCAATGAATTAGCTATATTTTTGAGCATGATTCTGATTAGTGTGTTACGCATTAAGGATGCAGCTCTCAGCTCGCTCGCTCAGCTTTTTAGCTGCAGACCAAATTTAAGAGAGAGATAAATGAATCCTATCGCCGTAGGCATATCTTTGTTTACTACAAAGAACACAATTAACTATATTTTCTTCTTTACAGACTGGCTGGAGGAGTGAGTACACGTGATAAGTCAACCAAACACAGGAGAATGCAGTTATTAAAATAATGTCTTTCGTATACAAGAGTCTTGTCCCCAACGGACAGACACAATGACCTTACAAAGAAATCAGAGGCAACAAAACACGCTGTGATTTCGTAATTATGAGTATTCACTCATAGGAAATAAACTCGACACATCACATCACATTAATAAATAAGACTGTTGAACAGAATTGACGTTTACATCTATACAAACTAGGCTGAGGTCGCAACGACAGCGGAAAGCGACGGCGAACACACTGTGATTGACGAGTCTTTTGAATTCAAGAAAAGAGCAGCGGTTGATTTTTGAATCGATGTTTGAGGCTCCCCTGTTGAGGCACGGCCGGCGCACGCTCCGCTTATTGTCGCACCTCGCCTTACAGTTTGAATTGAACTGAACATATCCTGATTTTGAACACTTGAAACTTTGCCCAGTTTATCGTTCCCCAATGAAAGACTTTGATATACCACAATCAGTTTCCTACAAGTATTAAATTAAGAGTGTTTTACATGATGTAACTAGCGAAATTGTACAGTATTATAATATTAGGTAAGGTCGGTTACGAAGTCTTAATCATTTAAGTATAGTTCAAAAAAGAAGAAATAATTTTGTGTATTTGTACATATCTCTTTAAGTTATATTCCGTTCCTGTGTACATTGATTTTTATTTTTGTAATATTTAATTCAAACGTTTTGTTTTGCTATAGGAATTGTAATTGTGTTCAGAAATATAAAGCGAAGATGTTTTTTTTTGTACATTTTATTATTTGTGTAGATGTTATATGAATGAAATGCAATAGTAATTTATGTAATAGTTATACATGCAATTTGTAAATAAATAGCAGTTTTGAATAGTGACATTTCGCAGAACTGATTTTGTTAGCGCATTAAACATGATTTCGTTATATAAATTTATTCAAGTGGTCACTAAATCGAGTTAGCTATTGAATATTTATGTATAAAAATAAATTTGTTTGTCACAAGGTGTATTTATAAAGTTTTGTATCACATTACCGTTGTAAAATTAAGAATATTGAGTGGCCATAAATTTAAAAATTACGGGGCTGTGTTTGTGGTTGTAAACTTGTAACATAAAGCATAAACAAAAGAAAGTTATTTTGCGCAAGGTGGCAGTAACACAATGTTTTAATATTACCATGCACCTTGTATAAACTCATTATTATTTTAATCCATGGGTTATTAAGTTATTACGCTCCAATCAAACCTACCTGCATTAGCTGAGTCATGACCATTGAATATAATTACACGTTACAACCACAAACATACTCCTGTACCCCAAAATATGTAAATATGAAAATGTAAATGAAACATGTAGAAAATAAATGAAATCATTATAAGACTATCAGATTTAAAAAAAGATGTAAATTAGAGATCACTGCAAAACAGCCTATAACGATATCCCGTACCTAAAGTTTTTAGTTTTTAAAACAAAACATTGTGAAGTTGTGTATTTTAAATGAAATTGTGAATAAATTATCAATATTGATATTAAACGTTTATTTCATTTCCCTCCTATTCAAAAACAAAACGAAGTTAAGCTCATTGAATTGATAAACAAGCACGTAATTCCGGCCGTCCCTATGAAAGGAGCGGAGGTCCCTTTAAATTGGAAAGCAGATCAATTGACCATCCAATTACGTCGTCTTATACGTCGCCCGCCATAAGTCACAGGATCAATTCCGCTATTCTGCAGAAAAAGTCATCCAAAAGTCGCGCTTATCTCGCGGCAAATTGAAAATGCAGCCGGCCGTGTGATTGTGACGCAACGGGCCCGATGCCGGCGACATATGGACCTATTCAATTTTAATCGCATTTCAGAAGAATGGACATCGGATAAAAGTACCTATAAAATGGTTCCCGGGCCTCGATAGGCCTTACTTAATAACTTGGTTTTATTTGCGGTTCATTCCGACGGATTTTAAGGGTGCCATTGTTGGTTCACAATTATTGTTTGCTTTTGATCTTTTTAAGTTTGCGAACGCTTAGCGTTCATGCATCGGTGGAGCTGTGATCGTACGACTTGACGTTTGTAAAGATTTCTGTAGCAGACTTCCTTATGAATTTTGATACATTCTTGTTGATGTTTATTGTGGGACCATGTTGAGGTTACCTGATGTCACAAGCTTAACACAATTGTGTGTGTGTGTTTAGCAGGAAGGGACACATGCTATTTCACTGAGGAACACGACAAGATGGTATCGCAGGACTATTACTATTCTTCTAAACAAATGAGTAGTCTTAAATATCTTTTAATAGTAGTTTGGTGACCAATGTGAGATGAGCCTAAGGAAGAAGAAACTTACTTAATAAAACTTAGGTACAAAAACATTTGTGTAAAATCCGTTGTAGACCAACAGACAGAAGTTATGCAAACAAAACTAAGACAAAGATCTTGGCTCTTTAATCCTATAGTTACATTTATACCCTTCCCCAAAAACAAAACGAGAAACGGCTTGTTTGTAGTTTTTAAAATGAAACGGCATTTTGCTCGGGAGTGGAGCGGGCATAAGTCACCGGCCGGTGACCGGCGCGGCGTGGCCAGTCCACCGTGGTGATAAATGCACCGCTAGCGCGGGAAAAAATGTCGCCAGGCAAAAACCGCGGCATCACTCCCTGCGATTTATTGCACACGGCAACACCGCGGAATATTCGAGAGCCGACACTTGGACGAATATTCTTACACCTTAAGCGGTATGCGACGTACCCCCCGATGTGACGGAACTTCGCACTTGGCAAAATTACGAGCGTTAACGTGCGCGGGTATGTTCGCACCGTAAGATTTATTTGTTTAATTTTATTGAATGACGCGTAATATATCGTGTAATTGTCGAATGGGCACGCGTAGCGGCTGATGTTAATAAAGTTGAAAAATCATTCAGCAAAATAAACGTTTCAATCAGATTGACTTCGAATGATTCTGAAACTGACTTTCACAAATGCTGTGACTAAGAAGTTATGGAAAATGTTTCACAGCCATCACAGCTTCATAGAGAAACTCAATTTGATAAAAAAAGTAGATAAGTTCAAATACAAAAGACCGACTACTGAAAAATCACACAAAATAATACATTGTAACAGTAGTAAGTGATCATAAGCTTTAGGGCAAAGTGGCATACGCTCACGGTTTTCAAATGAGAATATTTTCTTGCTTGATGCTTTTTGGAGTGTGATTTTTCAGACCTTGTTTGATTCTAGTTATTGAACTTGCTTTTTATTTAAATAATTTTGGGGTTAGCTAATCATTTATTTTTGTTCCTGCTTTTATGTCTTCTAGAAGGCGCTATATTTAATTTAATGAGACATCACATAGTCTTTAACTAGCAGACAATCGAGACGCTTTTAACGATATATAATTTGTCAAATTATTATAATACATTTAAAAATTATGAGGAAACAGATGATCATACATACAGACATATCTACAAACACACCAGTAAAAATCATAACCCTCCTTTTTGCTTCGCCGTTGTCGTGTAAAAAGCAACAAAACATGCGTAAGCCTAAACTAGATAATGATTGCAATTAAAAACAAGGCTCACATTCACACGGCTAAGGAGCAACATTAACCAAATAGGTTACAAACGTGAACACAATTCATTTTAGACAAATTGCAAGAGCCTGTGTGAGATAAAATTGAAATGGCCCATTGTATCATTTCTGGTTTCCACAGCACTAGGAAGACGGCAGACTTGTGGGGCAACGGTCTGAAAAAGCTTTCGACAATAGCTACGCAGCTCTCAAACTATCGAGGTAAAATTAATTGGTTGTTTATTAACAAATGTGTACCGTCTTTTTGATTGGTTCCGATTAAGAGATTAAAAGTGGTAAGTAATTATTGTGTTTCAAAACAAGACAAAAGAAATTGTTAATAAAATCATCATCACGACTTTTTCTGAAACTTTCATCGTGGGGTAATGTAAAAGTCGTGAAACTTTCACTTCTAAAAGGATAGAAAACGGCTCTGGAGACTGAAGATACTTTTCATAAAATCAAGCCAATATCCGCGGTGTACCTACACACACAATTAGTGTAGGTAGGAACAACAAAAGCTCATCAAAAGAGATAAGTAACTAAGGGTCATCGAATATAGTTGAAGTTTAATAAGAAGCCGATAGATGTTTTCCAATAAAAAAAATAAAAAAAGTGCGTGAAGTCCCTCCACGCGGAAGAAGTGAAACTGACTCACTCTGTTGCGTCGGTTGCGTTAAACGTTTAACGCAACCTTGTTGGAAGTCGCATAAGAAGTTTCACTTCAATAAATAGAAAACAAACAGTTCATATATCAAATCAAATTTACACATAGGTTACTTCGTTCATATGGTGACTGACCATATGAACGAAGTAGCCTATTAGAATGTGACTATATGAAATAAAACCGACACTTTGTCACTATTGCTGTTTCTACATAAACTAAAATGAAGAAATGAAAAGCTATTGCACTTTGATTGATGCACATTGGATTTTCCTATAGCAACTGCATCAATTAAAATCAAAAGTCATTTATTCAAATTAGGCTGAGAATTAGTACTTTTAAAACGTCAAAAAACATATGACAGTCCCCCAAAAACGCCCACCGTTCACCACTTCCTAGTGCTTTAGCTAGGAAGAAGAAGTGGCGCAAGAAACTCCCAAGCAACACAGCTGTCTGTTGTCGGATAGACTTGATTCTATACATACATAGGCAAAGTAATAAACATTACGAGACACAGAACAATTAAAATTAATTAAATAATTAGTCACACATATGTCAGCTAGCCATGCCAATATACCAACAAATAAAATTAAAACTTAACTCGAGCACAAAGAATAAAAATAAAATAAATGTAAATAAAGCATAATACCAAAATAAAAGCCTCCTGGTATAAAGGGCGTGATAGCTTACAATGCCGTCGATAGAGCTCACAGACAATTTTTTCCTTAATTTTAACAATATACAGGGTGATTGGAAGATGGGTGCAAAGCTTTAAGGCGAAGATAGTACAGACAATTTAGAACCATTTAAGCCAGGTCAGTGTCAGCTTGTACTTTGATTCAAATATGATTACTAACACGTATGTTTTTACAGAATTATCATCACTAGGTATTACACTCATTTTTGAAAAGTGTCTTAATAAGATTCTTGAGTCCTCTAAACCACAAAAAAACACAACATTTTTTAAATCGATTAGTGCCATAAAAATGAATTAAAATTTTAGATTTTCAAATTTCGCGCGTAATTTGACGAAAACGCTGGACGCAGTGGACGCCATATTGCTCTGTGGGTATGACGTCAGTTTGCTATATAAACAAATGCGCTGATATTTTATAAGATAATTATTTATAATTAAAAAAAATATGTTATTTACTACTTATCGTTGGTTTGCTTTTCCTGAATGCAAAATATTATTTAAATAAAAATTACTTTGGTTACGAAAATAATAAAAGTACAAAGGTGCTCAGTGGACATGCCATAAGACATAATAACGTGGCGGCTACTATTTTATGGTGTTCAAAAACAGATTAAAAAAGCTGAAATCTTTAAATTGTATTTTAACATTTATTTTGTTATTTCATGAAGTAAAACAAACATTTCCCGACTGTATTTTGCCTAAGCTATCTCAATAATATATTTTTAGATTTTTTATCATACAGAGTAAAATACCCTATTATTATCCACTAGCTTTAGCCAGCGGTTTCGCCCGCGTAGAGGTCGGAAATTATCCCAAGGGAACGTATTACCTTACGATTATATTCATTATTCTATACTATGTACCTACATATTATTATTTTAAGACTAGTAGTTTTCAGTTATAAACTATCTGCGTGCCAATTTCATCCAAATCCGTTCTGCCGTTTTTGCGTGATTGAGTATCAAACATCCAAATATCTAAGCATACAAACTTTCACAATTATAATGTTATATATACAGGTTGAAATTGAAAACATGCGACAAACCGTAATGGGAGATTGTACTCATCATTATGAACAACTTTTACTAAGGGACCAAAGATGCAATCGCAAAAAAAAAACAGCTGTTCCCTACATTTTGACGAGTTATGCGAACATAAATGTAGGGAACAGGTGTTTTTTTTTTCGCGATTGCATCATTGGTCCCTTAGTAAAAGTTGTTCATAATGATGAGTACAATCTCCCATTTCGGTTTGTCGCATGTTTTCAATTTCGCCCTGTATAGTAGGATACAACCCTCTTAATCCTAAGTTCATTTAATACCATGACTTTTTCGGATATAGGTAGGTATTATTCTTCTGCTACCTGTAGCTTCCAGCATTTACATGATCGCATGCGCACATTCCACATCACTTCAATATCGAACAAGACAAAACATTGTAACCAACAAAACACAACATAAACTCAAGCCTCTGAATTTGAAGAAGTAAATGTAACTCCACAAATCCTTAGGGACGCCTCATAGTCACCGAGTCGTGAGTAAGGGATCGTACACACTCGAGCGCCCGCGACTATCCGGCTGATCCGGGAATCAATCCGGGACTTAGACGGCGTTATCTCGCTGACCCCGCGCCGTGTCACGACGCGTTTGATTTGCTTTTCAATTTTGTATTGGCTATTCTTTCTGTCGCTTCATTGAGTCTGAATTAGAGGTACGCAAAGTGATTTTTATTATCGGGGTGACCAATATGAAGGGTTGGTGTTGACCGTTGATGTTTGTTTGGGTCTAGATATGTTACAAATTTTGCAAAAGGACCATAATCAGATCCAAAACATTTCATTTTTAAACACTATGGTTACTATACTGCCTTTTCTGCTACTATCTTATAGAAATACTGATAAATTATTTGTGAAATAAAAATGAAACGAAACAATATTGACAGTCCCAAGAGATAATTAAAAAGATATACCTACTAGAATTCTTACTGACATCCATGATCAAAAATTGACACGTAATTTAGATATTTTTATACGAAAAAGCCAGTAAATAAAGTTAGGTACCTCCGTACCTAGGTATACTTAATCAGTTATCTCAAACACTTTGCAATGTACCCAGTAGCTAAATGAGCTATTAATCTTTATGGTGGAGCCATAACTACCGTTTCTATTTTCTGCATCTAATTATTAAAGCAACATTTTCATAAATGATATGAATCTAATAAGCGGTTACCTACCGTTTGGTACACTCTATAAGCAAACATAATTTTGACAACAGAAAATAAGAAGGATATTATTTCATCGTATTGGAAAAAAAATGGTAAAATTCAGCTGTATCTGGTTAGACTGGAAGCTGACCCACATAGTTGGGAAAAGGCTAGGCAGATAATTATTTAAAAAAGTAGGTATCTTCAGAGGGGCAATTCCCGTATCTTAAAGAACGTTAGCATTCTAATATCAGTCTCAAACTGTCAAAAATACCTCAAACTTCCTTGCAGTTTTGACATTGATTGTCACTGAGATGAAATTCGACTATATTTTGAACGTAGAATTGGCCTTCAATTCAGCACAAAAAGTGCATAAGTGAGTGCGTAAGTAACGATCACAAAAGTGCATAAGTGCGTACCGCTCCACTCAAGTGTGTACGCTTCTTTATGGCGTCACAAAATCCTATAGCCCTATGTTTTCAACAGCTTTAAAAACTTACACAAAAAGTGCATAAGTAAGTGCGTACGAATCCACTCAAGTGTATACGCTTCTTTATGACGTCGCAAAATCCAAAATCCCAATGATTTCAACAGCTTTAAAAACTTATTTTTACGACTGATACTAGAAACTTGATACATGTAACTTTGATATCGTTTTACAGTTACTAAAAAATACTAAACATAAAAATGTTTAATATTGTAAACTCGATCATTAAAGTGTGTAACAAATGCAGACGGAACCAGTTTCATGACACGCTGGAATCAGAACATTCAGTTCCTGGAACTACTCCTATTAGATAACAGATCAAAGATCATTTAAATTAAACAGAAACGATTAACTCCCAGACGGAATTCAACTGTAAGGCGGAGGCGACATTACGAATAAAATACCTATTTGAAATGACGCAGCGGCGAAGACTCGTCGACAACCGAACGCAGCGTAGAGCAGACGTAAGTTATTACATCTTATAATATATGTTATTTACGTACGCGGCTCATAATAATAAACAAACTGTGTGGGTATTGAGTATCTGTAACTTAATAACGTTGGATGCACCTGCCCGCTCCCTCCCTCGCACATTAATATTATAATATATACAAAGAAAACGACCCTTTAATGCATTCGGCAGACGAACTGCTGTAATTATTATTTGGTGTAAACGTATTGAATATTAACTCCAGTATTGGGGGCGAGTAATAATCTTTTTTGAGGCCAGAGTATGCTAATCGCAGCGGTAGTAACGGACGTTGTATAAGGGTCTTAAGACAGGTGACACGGACGACAAAAACTGACGGAATTTTGATGAAATGATGCAGTCATATTTTTGAATTGTTTATTGCAATTTGAACGGACAAAAACGTTTGGTACCGAATTTTGTGGCAATGTGAACTGTAACTTTGAAGGTTCTGCTTTGAATTGTACAGTTGGAATTTGTAAAGTATTGGAATTGAATGCAATTCAATCCCACTACGTTTCTTGTTGTCGTTTACTCATGTTTGTTGCATTGTGTGACCATTTTTTTAAATCAGATTTTTTAATTGTGTGTCTGTGTGTGTAAACCCAATAGTAGGAAGTATTTATTTCCATAAGATGAAAATGAAAACTGTGTATAGACAAGTACTATTTCATGAATAAGTACCTAGTTTTAACAATTGATGTTTTTCTACAAGAGATTACTGAAAGCTTTACAAGACTGAACACTATGTAAAATCTAATATCAAATCA
The DNA here is from genome assembly GCA_947359405.1 of Antitype chi. Classification (NCBI taxonomy): domain Eukaryota; kingdom Metazoa; phylum Arthropoda; class Insecta; order Lepidoptera; family Noctuidae; genus Antitype; species Antitype chi. Next base: position 7,500,428 of record OX375810.1, on the reverse strand, counting down.
TGTAAGTATAGAACAGAGCCAGATATAAATTTACGAATACTTTTAATGAACATAGGTGTTTTCTTGGAAAAGAGAACAGAAAGATCTAGGCATTACAAGACTGCGTATGTCCGGGCTTATTGGGAACTTCAATAATTTATTGGAGTAACCAAACCAATAAAATACTAAGTAATTACTTTAGTCCAATAAGCGATGCTTTCGCGGCTAACTAAGATTGAGACTGATTAGAATGTGAATATTCATAAAAATACGGTATTACATGTTGACAACAGTACATACGTTGAGGGAAATCTTCATTTTCAATGTACCATCAATACAGTGCTTCAAAATGACAAGAATCTTTCAGAAATATTTGTGCTCTAAATTGGGACACACATTAAACCGCAGAGTACCAACATTATAGTACGTTCAGCTTATTTTCGGGAACG